>OZ024873.1:47766759-49016759 GCA_964017185.1 Rugalucina vietnamica
CTTCTTCTTAAATCCAAAATTTCAAGCTTCTAGCCTGCTTCTGTGATTGTACAGTTCGGTTTGTGTCGGACCTGTTCAAAAAACACATTGTTGATTTTCTCATGATGCGTCTCAATTATCTTAAATTTTCTGCCAGAATCTGGATTCAAACACTGGATCCAAGCATGCTGCACAACAAACAGTGCCTTCTGTGTGGCTAATTTCCAAGAAAATGTTAGGCCAGTATCTGTTTGGTGGCCAGGCCCAATTGCAGCTCATATATCCTATTAGACAATTTGCAAAGTAACACAAAAATAAGCAAAGACAACATTTGAACATGGGCAGTAGTAGGCCAGTATCGTTATATGCTATTTTGTGGAGTGTAACGTTTCACATGACGTTGCCGGTATATTTTCCAAATGATTTATTTGTTAGACTGTCCAGAAAGTGAAAGATACGTAATATGCAAATGAAGGGTTTGAAGACTTTCAAAGGCTTACTGATGAAATCACGGTATCAATAGGTCCTTAAATGGTATTTATTTTCTAAGACGTTATTATACCCCACGTCTGGGTTTCTATTATTGATATTTAGAGCCGTGAAATCGACAAGACATGCAAATTTTTCCAATAATTCTTACTTCATATGCCCGAAGTGATGTAGACGATTTTTCTGATTAAAAATTTATGGACGCAAATGTACTTTTCTGATTACCAGAATTCATCATTTCTAGTCCGAAAAAAAAAATTCATTTGATAAATGACCAAGAATTCATAACAACCCAAAGGCAAAATTTGAAATTTCAATTCACTTTGATCACTTAATTAATCTGTTTAATTAGTGCATATGTTGAGGGTATGTTATATCTGTAATCTAACAATTTCATACATTGATTTTATGATGACATTTTTGAAAAAAAAAACACACAAAAAGTTCAGAGAAATTCAGCACAGCCCTTGGTATACAGACTCGAAACTTGGTTTTTTGACACGAGTCTTTGACCTGTACAAAGAAAACATTAATTGTCTGTGCAATGAATACCCACTTTTATAGAGTAATTCTGGAGTCAACAATTTTTCTAGTTCCATGATCCAAAACAGAGATTGTGGGTAATAATTAGAACTGCCTTGCTGAGGCAGTTCTACACTGTACCCACAATCAATGTTTTGACCAAAAATACTGAAAATATGTAAAGTTTTCAACTGATTTTATTTTCATTTTCAAAGCCAAAAAAAAAAATTCGGGCATGGCAGCCATCTTTTGGTCATGTGACCTGGAACATTATAGTATTTTTGCTCCTCTAGTCTTTAGAGGCTCTTTATTTGGACAAGCCATTTTGTACGTTTTGAAAATACTGGAAGGACAAAATTAAAGGATGCTTGTAAAAGTGAGCTTACAATATCTGTAGATCTGTGTCTGAACATGAAAATGATCCATCAGAATGACTTACGTGACAAAAAAGGTAACATGTTCAACATCTTGTGTCTGAGATCAATTCCTTATCCGTACATATCGTACATATTTTTGTCCATATTTTTTCGATAAATTTTTGGCCATATTTTTTCGATAACTTATGATTCATTACAGTCGCATCATGAGATAAATTTTGAATATGCGAAAACAAAGACACAGATCAGCTGTGCAGTAACTGCACAGCTGATCAGTACCTTTGTTTTCGCATATCAGACGCCAAAATATCATGGATGATTATCGAGGAGGCAAAGAGGTTACTTTGAGTACTTACGTTTTAACAGTAGCAATCAATCAGGCGCGACACACGGGTCAGCGATGTCGACAATTCTCCAGCGAAAATCTGAAAAAGATGGGAATATTATACAAAATGTGATCATTTCACTAAAAGCAAAATTGATACATTTTAAACCACAGACAGCTCCTCTTTAGAACAAATGAATTGTGTAGCGTGAAAATTGGTGTTCTGGGTTTTCCGACCAGGTTAGACACAAGCCAGGTTGTAAAGCTTAAAGGACACAATCTAAGTACGTGTAGATACTGACAAAAAATGAAGCTACTGATTAGTCTATCCTGGAAAGGCAACTAAGAAGTATCTTTAATTCTGGAATTGGTCAAGGAACACCACAGTCCTTTTCTCACAAAATGACACAAATAATGGACGACTTGAAAAAAACAAACGGAATGACAGTTCTAAAGACAATCACAGTGAAGACTGAAATCAGCAACTAAATCTTAATCGCTTCTTAGTTGTGAGCTCAAAGATATAGAGACAGCATTATCCATGTAAAGTCTTTCTGCATGCTGCTATTGATTAGAATGATTGTGTTCATGCGTAGACTGACTCAAGTTTGGACTGGACATGCATGGTATTTTGTTGGCAGTCATGAAAGAGCTCTTCTATAGAACATATGAATTATATCTGTAGAGAAATTTCTGTAAATTATGGTATATTCTTGTCATTTTGATGGCTAAAATGTATTGGACACTATACGAGCCACATCATAAGACAAAGGGATTTTTGCCTATGCGAAAACAAAGGCGCAGATCAGCTTCGCAGTAACTGCGAAGCTGATCGATCAGCGCCTTTGTTTTCGCTATATGGATAGTACAATTCCTTTACTTTCTAAATCCAGAATTTCCAGTCTCTAGCCGTCTTCTATGCTTGTACAGCTAAGTTTGTGTTGCACCTGGTCGGAAACCTTGTAGACCGTTTTCTTGCATCTCGGCTCATATGGGCCTGATCAGGAAAGCAATCAAGGCATGAGCGGCGTCACATGACGGGGATTTCCAACCAGGTCCGACACAAACCGGCATGTACAGCCACAGAAGGCCAGAAGCATGAATACAAGTATACCACAACCTCTTTATAACACTATTGTTGGGGTTCAAGCCAATATCCGTGTTAGCTATCCAATCTGTGTTATAATGAGAGTATGATGTATAGACATATAGCAAAAATGACCAATTGGGGTCCAACAGCAATCAGTGTTATATCCAAAAGCGTGTTGTAACGAAGCGTGTTATAAAGAGGTCCAGGTGTATATGAAGAATTGTACTATCTGTGTAACAAATACAAAGGCGCAGATCAGCTGTGCAAGTACTGTCTTTGTTTTTGCACAGGCAAAAAGTGGGTTCCTCACAATGAGCAAAAGCAAGAAAAAGTTACAAAATGTGCAGAAAAGGTGCAGATCAACAGCTTGCATAACATATTTATATGGTATACAGTCATGTTATTTCTATTTGTTATATCAGAAATCTCTGATTTGCTATTTATTTGTCAAGCACACCTGGTCCAGTTAAGTGCCTTTCTTGCAAGATACCCATTGACAGCTTTTTCTGTTGAGGAAGAAAGGAAGAAATGTAGTTAATACCAAATAGGCCATTTCATATTACTTAGAAGCACTTTTTCACTACAAGGTCGTCTCATCCCAACACTGCCATGTCTCATCCCAACACTGCCACTCGGTGTGGTGCTAACAATGCCATAAAAGGCAATGATGCTTGCATAATATGAAGCTTACTCAAAACCAACCACTGGTCAGCCACTGGTGAAAATGCTAAAATTTCAACAACAACAACAAAAAAAAAAAAAAAAAAAAGTTCAAAATTTCAAGATTCGTTATACCCTCTAGATAAAGATGTAAATTACTGGTAATGAGTCAAGTTGTCAACTAGATGATGTTAAATGGGGGCTACATTTTTCAAATGTTTTTACTTTGAAATTAGTCATGTCAAGGGTTAAGGGTTAAGTTATGGTAAGTTTCAACTGATGTCACTAAATTCAACCAATTTAAGTCTGGTGTTAGGCAAACTGAAAGATGCTGTGACAATATTGCTTATCAGCTGGGACTAAACTGCTTTCACATCTGAATTTGACCGAGAATGGAACCAAAACGTGATTCTCTGGGAGTCTAAAAATAAACTTGGATGTAAGATGAAGATCGAAAAAAGCCTACTATGCATATCTGGGTTCAGATGACAGTGACATATAAGAGCAATTGAGCCATCCCATGACAAAACCTGGTTTCGAGGATTCCAGCTAGGGCAGACACAAAATGATGTGCTGAGCATGAGGACCTTGGGCTACAATCATTAAGTTCATAAGAATTAGCAGCAATAAGTGAGTGCACCGAAGTTAAGCCTGCATGGATGCATAGGCTGGTGCCATCATTGATGCTCACAGAAAAGTAGGTTTTTAAATATTTTGGCTCAATTAAGTTCAGCCTCTTAGTAAAATATTTGAAAAAGTACTTAGGTCAAAAAGTGGCAAGTTTATTTAGTCTTAATCTGTTTAAAATGCACTGAAAGTAATCCCCACCTCCACTTTGGGCAAGTTTGGAATGGCCTCTTGTATTTTATCTGAACAGCCAATGCATAACAGTTACTGTGGTGACCTACATTCTAAAAAATGTAAAATACAAAATTTGCAATGTTTATGGAACCTATTCAAATAGGAACCAAGCCATAGGCTGAGCTTAATCTTTTTCAGATCCAATAATGGTTCTCTTAATACAAATAAACATATTCAAGTACTTATCCTTTTAATATTTCTTTGCCAATGAAAACTTGTGACAATTTTGTTTTTATAATATAATTATATCCCATAAACATCAATCATTATAAGCAGATTCTAAAAAAAAATAAATAAATAAATAAATAAATAAATAAATAAATTTATAAAAAAAAAAAAAAAAAATTCTATACCAAGAGCAGCTTCAAAATTCAACAATGCCTCAGATTTTCTTCATGCTGACATTCAAGATAAATTTTCCTTATAACATTAAGTACATCTTTATAATATATCTTTGTAATGTACAAAGTACATTTTTATTATGTACAAACTGACCATGAATTAATTGGGTTATTTGGTGAAAAAAGTAAAATGACCATTTTTGTGACCATAAATGGACAAGTCTTTTTTGTTTCAAAACATCAATTAAAGTCATGCTTTTCTCTATGATTTATTGTGAAAATATGTTTAAGAGCCATTACCACCCTTGTTTACCTCAAAAAAGTTTATGTGACAGACACTGACCATTAAATAAATATTTGTCATACAAAACTGACCCACCTACATTTGAAATTAACATGACACACTGCCACTGCCGTGACATGAAACTGGCTAGATTATGATTTAAAATGAGAGGGTGGGGGTTTAAGCCCAGCTTAGGAGAACAGCAGGAATTTGCCAATCTGTTAAGCACCTTAAAAGACTCCAGTCACTAAAGTCTTTGCCCATCTGTAAAGCACCTTAAAAGCCTCTAGTCACAAAAGTCTTTGCCCATCTGTAAAGCACCTTAAAAGCCTCTAGTCACAAAAGTCTTTGCCCATATGTAAAGCTCCTTAAAAGCCTCTAGTCACAAAAAGTCTTTGGCCAACTGTAAAGCACCTTAAAAGCCCCTGGTCACAAAAGGTCTTTGCCCATCTGTAAAGTACCTTAAAAGCCCCTAGTCATAAAAGTCTTTGCCCTTCTGTAAGGTACCTTAAAAGCCCCTAGTCACAAAAGTCTTTGCCCATCTGTAAGGTACCTTAAAAGCCTCTAGTCACAAAGTCTTTGCCCATCTGTAAAGCACCTTAAAAGCCCCTAGTCACCAAAGTCTTTGCCCATCTGTAAAGCATTTTAAAAGACTCTAGTCACAAAAGTCTTTGTAAAGCACCTTAAAAGCCTCTAGTCACAAAAGTCTTTTTTGTTTCAAAGCACCTTAAAAGCTTCTAGTCACAAAATCTTTGCCCATCTGTAAAGCTCCTTAAAAGCCTCTAGTCACAAAAGTCTTTGCCCATCTGTAAAGCATCTTAAAAGCCTCTAGTCACAAAAGCCTTTGCCCATCTGTAAAGCATCTTAAAAGCCTCTAGTCACAAGTCTTTGCCCATCTGTAAAGCACCTTAAAAGCCTCTTGTCACAAAATCTTTGCCCATCTGTAAAGCTCCTTAAAAGCCTCTAGTCACAAAAGTCTTTGCCCATCTGTATAAAGCATCTTAAAAGCCTCTAGTCACAAAAGCCTTTGCCCATCTGTAAAGCATCTTAAAAGCCTCTAGTCATAAAAGTCTTTGCCCATCTGTAAAGCTCCTAAAAAGCCTCTAGTCATAAAAGTCTTTGCCCATCTGTAAAGCATCTTAAAAGCCTCTAGTCACAAAAGCCTTTACCCATCTGTAAAGCATCTTAAAAGCCTCTAGTCATAAAAGTCTTTGCCCATCTGTAAAGCATCTTAAAAACCTCTAGTCACAAAAGTCTTTACCCATCTGTAAAGCACCTTAAAAACCTCTAATCACAAAAGTCAACTACTTGGAAAACACCAAACAAGAACCGATGTGGACAAATTCAAATATTATACTAAAGAAAATAATATGCTGGAAGTCAAAAGAGTTTTGGGAAAGTAACACAGTGCAACTACAGTAGTTAAAAGACTATCTAGAAAAAAAACATGATGGCAGTTCCAGTTTTGAATGCATCAAATTTTAAACTTCAAGGCAAATCAAGGAAAATCCCTTCCTGTTTTGTTTGCTTTTACAAGACCTTGATGCAACTTTTGTTGACCAATATATCTGAGACCACCAAATCTTCCTTGGTATGTTTGAAACCCAACTGAGAAATCCCATTTAAATTGAGATGTATAATTTTTGCCCAAGTCCACTTTATCTCAGTCTGCGGTCATCCATCATTTAGGCCCTCTTATGACAGGCTAAAATGAGCCGTGCCATGAAAAAATGGGATTGTTGCATATGCAAAAACACAAAGGCGCAGATCAGCTGTGCAGTAACTGCGCAGCTGATCAGAATCTTTGTTTTTGCAATACGGAAA
Organism: Rugalucina vietnamica; assembly: GCA_964017185.1. Taxonomy (NCBI): domain Eukaryota; kingdom Metazoa; phylum Mollusca; class Bivalvia; order Lucinida; family Lucinidae; genus Rugalucina; species Rugalucina vietnamica. The sequence goes on from OZ024873.1 coordinate 47,773,511, forward strand.
GAAAAATTCCTCTTTTACTTCTATCCCAAATTTCAAGCTTCTAGCTTTTTCTGAGACTGTACAGGCCCGTTTGTGTCGGACCTGGTTGGGAATCCCCAAAGACCGGTTTTCTCGTGTCGCAGCTCAAATGTCTTGATATTAAATGACAGTTAGTTTAGCCATAACTGTGACAGGTCTTGATGCCTCTATTAAACTTATGGAACTTAAAACAAGTCCACCTTTCACAATCTCCCTGTCTATGTCCAGTTAAATCACAATTTATCATTTTTTCACTGTCCTTTATTGTGACTTTTCTTGACCAAGGGCTATATGAATTTTTATGAGGTTTGTCCCCAGTCAACTTATGTTTTTATATATTTTTAATGCCTTTAAGTCATGAGAGTGGACATAAGACTGTGTGAAATGCATTTTGATAATCAACTTGATGACCAAATATTTTTTACGAAAATGTCATGTGTCACCACTTGCAATTAACACCTAATCTGGCCTCAAGGTTATAAAACTTTATTTCATGCTCAACTCAGCTGAGCAAAAGATTTAAACGGCTCATAAATGAAATTAAAATTTCAGGCTTTGATCACCAAAGCCTGTAATTTATCCTGCTTATAAATGTTTCAATGCTAACAATTGTTGGCATTTTAACATTTATAAGCGGGATAAATTTTAGTCTCAGCTGAATTGAGCATGAAAAAAAGTTTTAAAATCTCAAGGCTACACTGGGAACCACCTACTCTTTTTAAAGCATCCAATTATTAATAATGCACAAGTCATTTGTAACCACAGCTCCCCAACCTACAGGGAGGGGCGTGGATTATGACTTCTGTATTCAATGCCCTAGCTGCTATATACCCCACCCCACTGGGGACAAACTGGTGGTCAAAACTATGCTCTTTGCCCTGCCCTCTGCCCTTTGCAATAGAAAATCTCCCTGGGGTAAGGATCTAAATATCAAAACCTTGTCATTTTCCCTGCAGTGCCGGGACATTAAAATAGTAATTGCTCTGCACTTTTGCCCGGCTATGCCCCTCTTCCCTGAGGGAGGGGGGGTTGGGGATGAAGGTGGGGTACAAATGACAAAATGGTGCATAATTTACTGTCCGTTCTGAAGTGGCCCTTCTATTGACTCACTGCATGTTAAAAGTTTGCATCTTATACTCTTAACTCCTGTTTACTTTTAATGTTTTGGGTGCTTCTAAAGAGTTGCCATCACCTGGGAAACAGCTGCACTTTCCTTTTGCTACCCATATACCGTCTGCATAACATACTGTTTGGATGCCAAAAGTAGTCAATGATAAACATTTATTACAATTACATGTATAATTCTTTGACTGTAAAGTCTAAGAAAAAACTTCAAAAGAATATGACGTCCAAGAGGAAACAAAAATTGTCCCAAAAGCCATTAAAACAAATGGACAGAGCTGTAAATGCAAATTTTTAAGAGTAGTAAGTAGGCTAAATCACTTGAGAAAACTGTTGTCCTTTATCTGCAATTTTAAGCAAACTAGCAATCTGGAGTCAGCTCGACATCATTGTTAAGACCTCAACTCCCTAAGTAAATACCAACTATATAAGCAAATACACTGACGTGACGCGCGATGTTCGTACAAATTTGTGTAACACGACGTTAACGTTCAGTTTGATTTATTTTGCGCTGAGCGGTGCATGTAGGTGTCAGGTTATTTGATTGTTCGCTTACATGTTTGTACTTTCGAGAGTTTTAATATTTCTTCTTTTTTCAAGTGATCCTCCTAAACTATTTTTTTCTTTCTCCACTGCGCAGTTCTATTTTAAGAAGCTGAAATGTGTGTTCCAATTGAAGTACGGTATCCCAGCGTTCTGTGACGTACATTAACACGCGTTTACGTCAAGTGTGACAAAAATTCAGCCTTGTTAAAAAATTCATAAAGATAACATTATTTGTCGCACGGCAATGAAAATAATATGATTTTAAAGATTAGAACATGAGCATTTTAGTAATAGTATCGTATGTCTTGTTTTCTTGCATTAAAATATCTTTATCTTACAAAAAGGAAGATAACCCACTCAAAAACAACGCAAAAATCGCGTGTGTGACATTTTTTCAGCCAAAAGTAAAGATTTATAAAAGTGATTTTTTCATAGTTTTATAAATATTTCTGCATACATTTCAATCAGTTTTATATGAGCATTTATTTGGTATAAAAATTGTCTTACTCGTTAAATTTGTGTAATAATCGTTTATTTTATTTTCAAGTGCACCCTTGATTTTCCCCAAAGCGTGACACTTTTGGCACCGACGGTTTTTTAACTGCCAAAAATGGAAATGCGGTCCGAAGTTAACTAAAATTATGTCAGTGATATCTACATGTATTGTTATTATCCTGCCGTATTTTGATGCGATTCGGTTAAAAAAAACTTCGGAGATATACTTTTCCAAACCTTTTTAGGAATGCGATTTTGTTACGCGTGACACGCTGTTTTGACGTAAAAATTGCTTTTTATTTGTATCTTGTCATAATTTGCGCAATCAAAAACATGCATGATTGTTGTGAAGCAATTGCCCATGTGAAGCGGATTATTTTGATATATAAAACATAGATATTGAGCCGAAACTGAGTTTGTTATTGCGTTTTTACTGATACAGCGAGCATTATTTTAAAATTTGTACGAACTTTGCGCGTCACGTCACTGTTATTTTTTGTTGATAAAATGTGAGAATCCTTTGCATTGCATTGCAAAGGATTCTCATATTTTATCAACAAAAAATAATAGTGTATTTGTAACAATCATGTTTGTGATTTTAACGAATCGAATCGTTAACTAACGATGTCAATAATTTTGAACAACTGGGCCCTTCAAGAAATCCATGTGTACCATTTCAGTGGGCATCTCTTAATCTAAATAAGAATAGGCCTTTAGCAGTCAAAGTCTAGACCTTAAGCAGTAAAAGTACCAACATGTCTGAATTTTTTATGGAATCACAAATGTCCCATTGCTCCAATACCATCATTAATTTTTTCACAAAGATCAAAACCCAGTCTTATGGCAAGACGATGCCAGATGACTTTAATGTCAGATAGACATATGAAAATGCCATTGTTCTTTCGAAATCATACAAAATTCAATTTGTGTAATGGTACAGAAAATGGAACATATTGATTTGGCCAGTTGAAAGAAGAACAATTTTAGATTTTTTGACACCAGATATACATCATTCTGTGAAAGATAGTATGTCGTGAAAATTATATACTTCTCTGTATATACTGCCTGACCCGTCGGCGAGAAGTAGAATGCCTTTTATTGTGTAGAGAAACAGAATTTTATCATTTTCATAGTGACGAACATGTTTTCACTTTGACTAAGAAAACAGGACCAGACTAACTTCTGCTTCCGATTCAGTTAGCCAATGTGCCTGTAAGTAGGACCTTTTAGGTAGTTTATTATAACTTCTATTCAGCTCAGGCAAAAAATGCTTGCAGGCTTTGAAATGAACTGCTAAAGTTACCATGGTAAAGAGTCGACCAAGTGGCTCGCTAGCTCTGCAGTAGAGTGCTCACAAGGGAGAGGCCCTGGGTTAAAATCCCATTCAGTCCACATTCTTTTACCGCCCCCGTGACATTTGGTGGCTCAGTGTGGGTTCGTGCTTGGGCTGACAGTAGCAAAGGGACTGTCTTGTTGGTTTCAGCATGGTTCCGAGCAGATTCGGAGATGAAACTAATTAACCAGGGGGAAGACTTAATAGGTCGACAGCATGGCACTGCAGCTCAGCTGGTCAAGTGCTCGCATGGATAGCAGGTGGCCCTGGGTTCGAGTCCCGGTTGTGCCATGTTTTTTTCTGTCAATGACTCGAAAGGCAGGACCTCTCCCTTACCGTGTGGGCACTCTGCCAGCTGAGCTACCAAGCTATATATTTATGTACTCAGCTTGCTTGCAAAGGCACACTCAATACTGAAAATAGATAAATCATAAAAGATGGCACATGATGATGATCTTTGGAAATAGCGAACTGGGCCCAGTAAGTGTTCATAACTTTGTTTGCTTAACGTCATCGTTAAGACCTCAACTTGTTAAGTAAATGCTGACTACATAAGCAAATACACTGTTATTTTTTGTTGAAAAAATGTGAGAATCCTTTGCAGGATTCTCACATTTTATCAACAAAAACAATGTTCAGTGTATTTGCTTCTGAAGACCATTATACAGTTAACAAATTGAGGGCTTAACGACACCAATAAGCTAACAAAGTTTTGAACAACTGGGCCCTGGACTATTTTAGCTGGTGATAATGCTCTAACACATTGTGTTGCTTTATGTTTTCAAACTTTCAATCAATGAAACTATGCAACCATTTAGTATATAATTCCAGTACAGAATTTGGAGAAAACTAAATAGCAAAAGCAAAATAATAATAACAAACAAGTTAACTTTTAAAAACCAAATTATTGGCAAAGATACCAGAAATCAGAATGAGATGAACAGACAAATTTCCTCAGCTTACAACACAAGTTGATGAGTTTTAAGTTAAAATTAAGTGAGCCGCCTCATGGGATAACCAACAATCTGCATAGGCGAAAACAAAGACGCAGTTCAGCTTCGCGGTAACCGCGAAGCTGATCAGCGCCTTTGTTTTTGCTACTCGGATAGTACAATTCCTCTTCTATTTAAATCCGAAATTTCAAGCTTCTAGCTCTTTTCTGTGCTTGTGCAGGCCGGTTTGTGTCTGACCTGTTCGGAAACCACATTGTTGGTTTTCCCACGAGACGGCTTAAGTGTTTCCTGGAAAATAATTCTTGAAACCCATTTATGACAAATGGACTTTCCCAACATTCTCAATTGGGAGAGTCAACTGTCATTTTTTGGGGCAGCAGGACTATTCAGGAGTGATTTTGAGTTTTTATTCAATTTTTCGATGAAATTCATCTAAGCAAGTATAACAGAATAGTCCCAGATGGGACCCCGCAATCCCATCTGGGGCTATACTGTTTGTCAATGTCTCACAAAAAGAATGCCAGGCTTATATGAGCTAAAGTACTAAGATTTTGTGAAGTTCACAGGTGAACGTAGAAAACAGATGACATGCTACATCACCTTGGACACAATCAAGGTCTTATAAATTATATTAAAAAAAAATTTCAAAGTTGGGGCTTCAGGGACGGATCCAGGATTTCTGGAAGTGGGGATCAAATCCATCAAGAGGGGATTCATTTTAAACATTTTACCTATTTGTTTTTTTTTTTAAATTTCCCCATGAAATTGAAATAATTTGGTTCCAGACTGCGAGGGGGGGGTTCAAGTGAACCACCCGAACCCCCTCTATAGCCACTGGGGCTTTTCAATAACCAAAGCTAAGAATGACAATTACTTGCACATGGAAATGACATCAGTACAGAATACGACCAAAAAAGGATATGATACAAAGTGAACTGTGACGGATGTCTACTGCACAATTTGGCCAATTCTCACTACTCACATAAAAATTAGCCGCATCGTGAGAAAACGAGATTATTGTCGATGCAAAAACAGTGACTGCGAAGCTGATCAGCGCCTTTGTTTTCACTACTCCGATAGTACAATTTCTCTTCTTCCTAAATCCGAAATTTCAAGCTTCTAGCCATTTTCTGTGCTTGTACAGCTCGGTTTGTGTCAGACCCGGTCGGAAACCCTGAAGACTGGTTTTCTCGAGTCACGGCTCAACTGAAGTCTTTCAGCTTTCAATGTCTGTGACTGATTTTCTCAACATGACTGATGTACTAGATATTTATGAGCCGCCTCGTGGGAAAACCAACAATGTGGTTTCCGAACAGGTCCGACACAAACTGGCCTGTACAAGCACAGCAAACAGCTAGAAGCTTGAAATTTCGGATTTAAGTAGAAGAGTAATTGTACTATCCGAGTAGCGAAAACAAAGGCGCTGATCAGCTTCGCGGTAACACCGCGAAGCTGATCTGCGTCTTTGTTTTCGCCTATGCAGATTGTTGGTTTTCCCATGAGGCGGCTCATATATTAAAGCATATAAATCTTGAGTTTCAGACTGTATCATAGTGGCAGATGGTTCCTATGACAATGTCAAGCCACCGCCCATACATCATAGCTCTTCATATATTTAGAAAATTGTATACTACCGAGTCACAAACCTTCTATGACTGTAGCAATGGATGACTCAAGTTTTCAAACTCTTAAATGGCAGCAACTTTTAGAACTCTTTGATGGTAGTCTTGAAAATGAGATCTGTAAAATAAAATTCTCCAAAATTTAATACAGCACAATAGACAACATTTCATACATTGTTTAAGAAACTAATGAAACAAAATTCCAAAATTTGTTACAATTCTTTGCCATTGAAGAAAAAGGAAGTCAGATCATGTCCTTCCAACTGGCTTCTCTAGGTTTTGGATGATACTATAAGAATCTTACATGAGTGTCAGGTATGGCCGAGGGTCACATTTTGGCATCACGAGGCTGGCCGAGTGATGCCAAATTGTGACCCGAGGGACAGATTTGTCTATCCATACCTTACACAAATGATGGATTCTTTTTCTTGCACGCTTTAATGCAGTGAAGATTGATTTTCATACTATTTACCTAGAAAAACGCTACAATCGCAGTGTCCGCCATTTTGATTTAAAACGTTTTGACGTCATTGTGACGTGTGCCCTTAACGACGAAATTATGTGACGTCCTATACAACCAATGTTAAAAAAGAACACTTGAACGCAGAATGAGCCTGGGGTGAGATAACAAGTATGAGATAAGAATTTCTCACATGGGGTAAAACGTAGGATTTCTCTATCTGGTGTGCAAGAATGCAATCTCTGTAACTGTTTGTCACTGTTGGCACAACATTCTCAAAGCTGATTTTATTCTGTAGATTGCTTTGACAACATTGTCCCTTGTTCATGCTCAATCATAAAATAGCAGGCATTAAAGAAAATTGGGATTTCCAGCCGAATCCTACCTACATTGAATTGTACAGCGAAATGTCTAGATGCTTCGTATTTCAAAGGCATGCACTATCAGGATAATGAGGGTGGGGTGGAGTGGGGTTGGGGTAATGGAGAGAGAAGTGGGTGTTTGTCTTTGGCTTGGCATATGATAGATCTTCAACATTCATTTTACCTACATATACGTATGCCAAAAGCATGTTTCCACAAAATGGGGCTCAAATTATTGAACGGTTCATCTTGTTTTGAAAAATTCATCAAAAACTTTAAATTGAAAACAAACTGATTTACATTAAAATTCAATCTATTTTGCATAAAATCAATTAACAGACCAGGCTCAATTTTCATGACCATTCTATCATCGGAAACAGATTTTGTTAACTCATATAAGCCTGGCATCCTTTTTATGGGACCTCGGCAAACAGTATAGCCCCAGATGTGATGCCGCAGAACGAGACGTCCTATCTGGGGCTATTCTGTTTGCTTATTTGCTTAAAGGATTTTCTTCGAAAAATGAACTAATAAATTAAAATCACTCCTGGTGTGCTCTTAATTCGAAGCGGAATCCGCCGCCCCCAACAGCCCACCTATGATAGGGAATGCAAAGTCCATACATCAAAAATGGGTTAACTTTCATTTTAATCCATTGTAAAGGGACACAAATCAGTGCATGAGACATCAACTTATGCTTTATTAGCCCTTGGATCCTACCCAAGCCTATGTATAATTTGAGCCTGTGCATGAGAAAATAAACAATTTGGGTTCCGACCAGGTCTGTCACAAACCGGTCTGTACAGTCACAGAAGATGGTCGAGGCTGGAAATTTTGGATTATTGTACTATAATGTAGCGAAAACAAAGGCGCAGATCAGCTTCGCAGTTACTGCGAAGCTGATCTGCGCCTTTGTTTTCACTTATGCAGATTGTTGGTTTTCCCATGCGGTGGCTCATTTATAAACTATTAAACTAAAACAAGAAAAAGTATGCCAAAAGCTTTCAATTTTATTAGCTACTTTAGACTAGTTTTTGAAGTGTAAAAGGTCAATGACGGATGCTGATAAGTTCAAGTGAGAAGCTATGAGGCCTTGAGGCCTACTGTTATCTTATGAGGCGCAACGCCAGCAAACAAGTCTTCCGAGTTTCCAACCAGCTCTGACACAATCCAGCCTTTACAGTCATAGTAGGCTAGCAGTTTGACATTTTGGATATAGGTAGAAGAGGAATTGCACTATAATGTGTATCGAAAACAAAGGCACTGATCAGGTATGCTGCACAGCTGATTTGTGGCTTTGATATCCCATATGCAAAAAGATGGTTTTCTCATGATGCAACTCATATAACTATATTAAATTCTTCTAGGTGAAATTTGAAGAGATTAAAAAAGCAGATTCTGGATGATATATATATGAGCCGCGACGCGAGAAAACCAGTCTTCGGGGTTTCCAATCAGGTCTGACACAAACTGACCTGTACAGTCACAGAAGCAGGTTAGAAGCTAGAAATTTGGATTTAGGAAGAAGAGAAATTGTACTTTCTGTGTACCGAAAACAAAGGCGCTGATCAACTTCGCAGTTACTGCGAAGCTGATCTGCGCCTTTGTTTTCGCAAAGGCAAAAATCCGGTTTTCTCACGATGCAGCTCATATACTAGCTTGTTTAATTGTATTGCCGTTTAACATCTCAGTAAACAATTTTTCAGTCATGCCGGGAGAGGGCCACCACTTCCTGGGTATTTTAAAACTCTGAGAAAATGTGCTTTGCTGAAGGAAACAACAATGTGCTGCCAGTCAGGGGATCGAACCTAAGACTTCTCGATTCAGAGTCCCATGCTCTACTATTACCTAGCCTGAATGGTTGACAGTCTATCATGTATGTTGCAGGGGTGGAAAAATTGAACGACCCAAACAGGACTCAAAACTAGAAAAACATTGCATGACCCAAGCATGACTATAGTTACAAAGGATTCACAACTTGGGGTTTTCAACCAACGACTTAGTCATACTATACACAGCAATGGGTTTGGGTCTGCCGTGACACATTCTGACACATCTACAAGTCAACCTCTTTATAACGCTATCTATGGGGTCCATAGAAATAGACAAGTTATAAGTGAATTGTGTTATAATGAGGTTACTTATAGCAAAATAATAAATTTGAGATCCATGACATGGCTGCATTATATTGAAAATCGCATTATGATGAGGCGTGTTATAATGAGGTTTAAGTGTATAGTGAAATCTCTGTGTTGTTATGATGCCTGAGTCTTTTCACCTTCAGGTATCTATCGCCTTGGTTTTACATGAGCATACACTGAAAACAATCATGCTGATAGATTGCAAACTTTTTCCAAAAACTTCAACTTGTGTTGGTCTTGCAAGGGAAGCAACTATTAACACTTCATGACAAAACTCCAAACTTCTACCTGGAGGTTACCTAGCTTCTCTGCAGATCACTTTTTTATGCCTTTATCAACAAAATAATTAATACCTGTGTTTATCTTTCATTTTTACTAGGCATTTCACAGGAACATACTAACAGCTTTACAACACCTTCCCTGTACCCCACATAAAGCACAACAAGCGTTTTTGCAGTACATCAAGTGTACCTTGTCTTGTATACATGTGCATTGCTGTGATTTTTTATCTGCACAAGCTCAAATGTTTTCTTCACAAATAGGACAAAATCTGCATTTGTGACTGTAAACCTTTTAACAATTACTTAAAAACACAAAGGAAGCTTCACCCTGGCACAGCCCTCTTTTTTTTTTTTCACCTGTATTTTCTCTTAGTTTACCTGGCATTGAATTTCTAAAGCCTAAATATTCTGATAGAAATGAATGTATGCAATGTGTTATATGTATGAGAAGAAAAAAAACTGGAATATTTTGACATGTACAAGATGAAAGGATGCCAAATTCTAAAGGACTGTTTTCAAACATATGGCAAATCAAGTAAGCCAGTCATGTACAAAATAACTGCCAGTACCAATGATGCTGCGCAAACTAGTTAGACCCTTTCTTTGGAAACTTGTACCACAAAACCAAACCAACCTCCACACATTCAAGAACTGTGCAAATGAAGTAATATAAGTACTTTGCAGGGGGAAGGGGAGATTTTCACACTGTTAATTACCATGATATTACCGATTATAAACTTGCCAATTCTTTAATATTTATATATATCAATGAAAAAAGTTTTTTTTCTCATCAAACCACTCTTTATGTTTGCTAGCTGTAATATCAATTAAGAAATTCTTGCTTTAATTTAATTTGGTTGGAAATTAAACAATTTCAAAGATACATACTTTTATCTTTAATCTTAAGGATAAAAGTATCAGATCTAATTCCACTATAATTCAATTTTCTTGGATCAATTTAATTCAACATAATCATGAATAAAATTCTTTGTTATAAAACATATGTTGCTATTTCATACTTCTTTTTAGGAACAAAAACAACAATGCCACAGGCTGTTTCATATCAAATCATAAGCTTGCTCCTGGCAGGATTTTCTTTTTGAGTAACCAAATCAAATAAAATTAATTTATATGACTTCTTTCACTTTTTATTTTTTGAAAGGTCCTGGATTTTAGTCAATATCAATTCAACCTCTTGGCTCATATGACTAAAACCTACATTTCTAGTACAGGACATCGGCCATACATATAAAAAGCTTCCAGGGTCAAAACTATGTCCCCAGCCCCTACAAGGTGGTGCTTATTTGCCCGCGCAGGGACACTGGAACATCCAAATCAATTTTTTCGAAGATTGAAAAAATGACCCTTGAAACGAAATTCATTTCCATTCATGTGGCTATTTCCTATTATCGGCTATGCTGTTAAATTGGTCAGTGGCAGCAGCCAAACTGCTATAATTTAAATTCAACAAACCAGTGCAGACAAAGGACATTGGAAATTTATTGATTCAAATAAATTCAATTTGTTGAAATCACCTGCTTCTTGGTCTTTACTTGTGATAAATATTCTTGACATTTGCAAATAGGTACACAAAGAAGGCATAAAATGTTAAAAAGTTACTGCAAAATTATGCTAATATAAAAGATTATCACCTTATTATTGGAATATTATTACAATGGCATTTTCAAAACTAAATATGAAATATTTTTTGCTTGTGTGCATGGCAACTCATTAAACTACAAACACTCAGACAGATTTTAAAATCTGGCTGCAAACCACTTTAATCACATTCATGACCTGCAGAGATTGAGAATATGTATTAACCAGTGAAGCCTCCATGACACACTGGTAAAGCCACTCTCCTTGTAAACAAGGGGTCCCAGGTTCGATCCTGGGCTTCTCCAGTCCTTTGGATAAGATTATAAACCCAATTCTGCAGACAATTTTCCAGGACAACAAGCTGACACGGACATACTGCAACAAAAGCTGTTCCTAATGTGTTAAGTCTGCAGAACCTAGTCTCAGTTCAGACCTAACCTTCGGACAAAAGACGTACACACATCGACCAGTGACCTATATAAAATATAGGTCGATGCCTACCTAAAATAATAGGTCAAACAATGACTTAAATATGAGTGACTGGTCAGCCACCATGAAAATGTAAAATTTCACAAAAGTACCCTTAATTTTGACATAAACTCCATTTAACAGATTTGGACAAACAGGTCCAGAATGGTCAGAAATCAGTTAAATTTGCTTCCTACCATCCCATGATTATTACTTTACAACTGCCCGGCAAAACGCAATTATTAAATTCCGAAATTGAGAAATGACATCTAGTCGGAAACTGACATCTCCTCATATCAACCCTCAAGGCAAAAAACTTGTGTCCATTTCTAAGAAACCAATTTCAATTTCCGTCCAATGCAGGTCATAACTGAGCCACGTCATGAAAAAAACGATTTTTTGCATATGCGAAAACAAAGGCGCAGATCAGCTTCGCAGTTACTGTGCCTTTGTTTTCGCCACACAGATAGTACAATTCCTCCGCTACTTATATAGACAATATTTCAAGCTTCTAGCCTTCTTCTGTAACTGTACAGGCCAGTTTGTGTCGGACCTGGTCAGAACTCCCGAAGACTGGTTTCTCGCGTCAAGGTTCAACTTTGCTATGAAAAACTGGACAATAAGTCTTCTAGGACTCCTGACACAATAAAATCTTCCAGGACCCATAATTATACCATAGATTTTATCATGACTTAAATTCCTACTTTAGTCATAAATATTCCAAAGTCCTTCAGGATTAATAGTTCTGTAGGACAACCATTGGCTGACATCCATTTCCCTCTGCAAAGCTGCACTTGCATCTGTGATTTGAAAAAAAAAAAAAATGGCACTCTCAAGTCAGAGGCAAAAATTGAGTAAATTTGAGCAAAATCAAAGGACCATGAAATACATGACATGCTGGTTCACCTTTAGATATAACAAGGGTATAAAATCAATAATCAGTTACAAGTAGGTCACATTAACACTGGACAATTATCATTACTCCATTTAGTTCTCTGGCACCCGAATGTACAGACTGAATTCTTATAACTATCCATTACAAAAACAGGCCCATGCAATATACAAAGATTTTTAAAGTGGTAAAAAATTATAATTTTCTGAAGAAAAAAAAAAAATATTTTTCTTATTTTTGCTCAAACATAGATTCCCCTGATAACCCCATTTTCACTATATAAAAGTGGGGTATAAGGGGCTATTTATTTCACGGACATGTTTTCATGATGCTATAAACCAATGGCTTGAAACAAACCAAAAGTAATCAACTTAGATTCCAAGTTCTCTGAGTTGATTCAATTATGTCTCTAAAGTAAAGTTTGATGTTTAAAATAAAAAACGATCAAACTGAAAATTTCTGGGTTATGAGTTTGTTAAACAACATAAAAATTGTATTTATTAGATTTATTAGTTGTTCTAAAGAAACTTCAGACATTAAAATATCAATTGGATCTATAAAAGCCATTAGGAAGGATAGGAAATGATAGTTGGTTCAAATAGATTGAACTTAGAACTGAGGGCTTGTTTTAAACTAGCCACAAAACTTAAAACTTTTCTCTTAGATGCCTTGATCAATTAAGTAATTAATAAGTTGTGTATGTTGTGTATGAGTAATTGAAACTGCTTATGAAAGCTGGAAGTTCAGCAAGTGCATGCACTTTTTTCATTGCTATAAGCCATGCCAAGTGAAAACCTGATGGCATCATCAGAAACATAAACATACACAGAGCCACACGCTTTTCAATTTGAAAGATTGGTTATGAATTAACATCCCAGTCAACAATTTTTCATTCATGTCGAGACATAGCCACCACTTCCTGGGTATTAACTGGTTGGGAAGATTAAAGTGGCTTTCTCAAAGACACTACACGGCGGTGGTAGGTATCGAACCCAGAAACTCTCCCTCCCCAGTCTTATAATCTGCCATAAAGCCACCCTGCTCATCAGGAAAACATGTCCGTGTAATGAATATCCCCTCAAACCCCACTTTTAAATAGCAAAACTGGGGTATGCAGGGGTATACCTAGTTTTCTTACTTTTGCTCCAAAACATAGATTGTGGGTACACGTTAGAACCGCCTCGGCGAGGCGGTTCTAACGTGTACCCACAATCTATGAGGTGGTTCTAACGTGTACCCACAATCTATGTTTTGAGCAAAAATAAGAAAAATTTCAATTTTTTTCAGCTGAAAATGTTCAATTTTTAACGCTCAAAAAAATCTCTATATATTGCATGGGCAAGTTTTCGTAATGTATAGAAGGAATCAAACTGCACAGCACTCTGACATATCAGACACCCTTTTTACCAGACATAAAAATATTAATTTCTTTGTTCTCTGGTAAAACATGCTAACATTGTAAGGCTATCCATCAATAAATTAAAATTTGAATTATAATTTATGATTATCTGACAACTGACATGACCTCTGACCACCAACAAATTCACCAAGTTTCAATTTCCAACAATGGAACCCAAGACAATTAACTCTTGGATGACTCTCACTTTTATCACTGGTTGACAGAACAAAATGTTTCAAGATATTGATAGTGTTCAAGCCATAAAATTAAAATTCAAATAACATGTTTTTGTAACAATGGGACAGTTTAAAATGTCAATCACAGAGATGGGTTACCATTTGTAACAATCTTTCAGTGAGAAACTCAAATAAAATGAAAATTTCTGAAATGTATAATTTTCAATTTTACCAATCCACATGACATGGCATGCACTGGTTGGGTGGGTGGGGGGGGGGGGGGGGGTCTTGATTGCCTGATTTTGGTTCAATCATAATAGATGCCTGCACAAACCATTTGACTTGTATGTTCTCTGACGGAACTGACTGATACTCTACCATCAGGAAAACATGTCCGTGCAATGAATACCCCCTTAAACCCCACTTTTATTTAGAAAAACTGGGGTTTGCAGGGGTATACCTATTTTTCTTATTTTTGCTCCAAAACATAGATTGTGGGTACTCGTTAGAACCGCCTCGGCGAGGCGGTTCTAACGTGTACCCACAATCTATGTTTTGAGCAAAAATAAGAAAAATATCAAACTTTTTCTACTGAAAAAAAAATCATTTTTTACAACCTTATTATGTATTTTGCATGGGCATGTTTTCGTAATGTGAGTTCCTTGCTCTGCTCATTTGTATAACCTGAGCTATCTGAATATTTTTTATTCGAGGAAAACTGTCCAGAATCAGAATCAAGATACATGTAGCTATTAAACTGGTAAAATGCCAAAATGACAATACCACAAAAGGGGAATGGGGCTTACTGGAGGGGATTAGCCCAGAGCTCTTAATAGAAAAGTAAACTTTGACACAACCATCTGACATGTCAGCAGAAGAGATCAGAGAATCTGGGAGGTCAATCAAATCCCTAATAAGTCTTGGGGAAAAAAAAAACTATGCAAAAAGGCATTTGTACTTGCTGACTGTATCTGAAAAATATACCATGTCCGAAATGCCTCCGCGACATTTCGTCGAAAATTACATTGTCGAAAATGTCCCCATGCCCAGACCTTTACCCTAACCCTAGTGGTTGGTGGCTCAAAATGTGGACCTATAGGCTAGTCTTCTATGGAATAAATCTCAAAATTTTGCTGTGAATATTTTCGAAGTTACAACATTTTCGACAAAACACATTTTCGACGAAATGTCGTACATCGGTCTGAAATGCCATCATCATTGGACTAGGTAACTCTGTCAGCATCTTAGCTCAGAGCATCACGAAAACATGTCCGTGTAATGTATACCCCCTTGAATCCCACTTTTATATAGCAAAACTGGGGTATGCAGGGGTATATCTATTTTTCTTATTTTTGCTCCAAAACATAGATTGTGGGTACTCGTTAGAACCGCCTCACCGAGGCGGTTCTAATGTGTACCCACAATCTATGTTTTGAGCAAAAATAAGAAAAATATCGAAAAAAATCTACTGAAAATTTTCCATTTTTACAACTTAAGAAAAATTTGTATATTACACGGGCGTGTTTTCGTAATGGTTTCTATACTTTTCAAAGTCAATATTCAGAACTCCTTACTGTAACCTCATCTTTTATGTAAAACTTGAATACCTAAGATGATAATTAAATCTTTATTGAAACAGTTATAGATTAGTTAACTTGGAAAATGCATAAATAATTGATGCCTCTGGAAAAACAGCTGTCTTTAACTGTATCTTAGCTTCAATAGTTTTGATGAAATCTGGACAGGTGGGGTTAACTGTTCTTGTATAATTAGATTATGATCTCTTAGTTCTGACCATTTGTAACAATGTAACAATGACCAGTAGTAACAATGATCCAATGTAATTATATTGATAACTGATCAGGTTTATAATATTCCTATCCTTCAATGTGCTCAAATGTTATTCATTTTCAATACAATTTCCATAAGGGGTGGGACTCAGGTGAGACTAAATTGAGACTGAGGCTATGGCCAAGTGCCACAGAGTTATCATCAGGAAAACATGCCCATGCAATAAATACCCCTTAAACCCCACTTTCATACAGTAAAACTGGGGTATTATACCGGGGTATTTTTCTTATTTTTGCTCCAAAACATAGATTGTGGGTACTCGTTAGAACCGCCTCAGCAACCGCCTCTCTGATGCGGTTCTAACCTGTACCCACAATCTATGTTTTGAGCAAAAATAATAGAAAAATATAAAAAAAAAAATATTACTGAAAATTTTAATTTTGCTGTAGATATTTAAAAATCTCTGTATATTGCATGGACAAGTTTTTGTAATATAGTAGGACCCTATATCAAGAGGTCCAGTCAGAGTTTTAACATGATCTCCACAGAAATATGTACTTGGGTACAACACATTTACTCTTCATAGTAATGGTACCACCCTAGTAGCATGGGTTCCACCCCATATGACAGCAATTTAGCTCTAAATGGTTTAAAAATTAACAGACCAAAATGCAACCAAGAAAAACTCTGACCAGACTGAGCCAGTTGATCTTTGTTTTAAGAACTTTGCATGAATTGGGAGTTATCTCCAGAAGCATCTCATACATTATGCATAATTAAGCCGTCTCTTTGATCTAACTACTTCAACAGGGTGTTTCTAAAGTGATTACATAATATGCAAACATGTCAGCATCAGTCCTACTCCTGTACCACAGCAGGACAGCTACTGAACCTTTACTTTTACCAACAGCAAACCAATTTTCAATTTTATCAACCATACAACATATCATACAACTTCAAGATTTTGTTTCATTTGACTGTCAACTTCCTAGTCAACAATTTTTCAGTCACATCAGGAAAACATGTCCGTGTAAAGTATACCCCTTCAAACCCCACTTTTATATAGTAAAACTGGGGTATGCAGGGGTATACCTATTTTTCTTATTTTTGCTCCAAAACATAGATTGTGGGTACTCGTTAGAACCGCCTCGGCGAGGCGGTTCTAACGTGTACCCACAATCTATGTTTTGAGCAAAAATAAGAAAAATATCAAAATTTTTCAGCTGAAAATTTTCAATTTTTAAAGCTCAAAATATCTCTGTATATTGCATGGGCAAGTTTTCGTAATGATTGGGTTGAAGCCACCACTTCTTGGAAAAGTTGACTGTAACCTAATGACAAAACACACATGCTGATCTAAAGACAAAGTCTGTCTTTATTGCAATTGGCCATTGTCCAAATGGTTTATAGACATGTAAACCATTTTTCTGTAAACTATTTAAGGTGTCATTTTATGGCCCTCTTAGTAAACTCTTGAAATATTACATCATAAAACCCCTTTGGCTTTTCCTGCTTCTGCATCTTGGCTGCACACTGTGCACATAATTAGTGAGAAATCTGATTTTCTAATAAAACTTTAATACCCTGGTGTGCTGTGTTCTTTTCTGCCATATTTGCTCTTCATTTCTGCCTGTGAGATTATACAACTTAAGCCCCCTGGTGTTAAACAGACAGCAAATATCTTGTCATCACTTATCAAATATCTTTATGTATATGTCATTAACAAAAAGGTCAGTGTTTAAATCTTAATCACTTTATGGAAGATAAGATCTAAAGGTGTGAAATGACCAGCTTAATCTCTGGTACTTGTTTATATTTAACAGATGTGACATCCCTCCATTAAAATGAAGATGAGTCAAACACTCAAGATTAGCCTCGATTAGTAGCCATGGAGCACTAAAACTTACGTCTTCTGTGGTGGGGATATGGATTAAGTCCGCTTGGCCCCTGGCAGACGTAAAACAGCCTTAAACATTACTACTACTACTACTCAAGACAGCCTTGTAACTAATAAGAGCTTCAACCTTTCAATATTTCTGCATCAGTATATGCATTCAATTATTTAATTTAATATTGCTTTCGCTTATAATATTACAAACTTGCCTTAATTCACTTTATATTGGGGATCATGATTATAGATATAATTATGTCTTTGCGAAGAAGGTCATTTACAGTAGACCATGGTCACCCTGGCTCTTGTTCAAACCTGGCTTTGAATAGCAGCTTCAACAGGTTGCCTTAAACCTCAAGACCTACACAAAGACCATGTTTCTGTTTATGCCAGTCTTTGCGAAAAGTGCTGGTCTTTTTTTTTTTTTTTTTTTTTTGATTCAGTTTTACGTCCCTTTCAAGCTTTTTCACTCATATGGAGACAAATCAATCGGTAGGTGGGGCGAAAACCGGAGTACCCGGGGAAAAACCACCTGACACACCCGCAAGCGGAACATGGCTTGTCTCACATATGAATTCGTGCCCCGTGCCAGGCGCGAACCCACATCGGTGAGATGATCGAATGATCAAGAGCACTGAAGTCAGCGACCTTAACCACTCGGCCACGGGGGCCGCCAAGTGCTGGTCTGCCAGACAAAACCAACAAGGGCACTGTCATATTCTTTTGTCCAGCCCAGAAATCTGCCAGACAGCTGTCCAGCAGCAGAAAAAAAAATTTTGTGAAGACTGATATGCACACCCGAATCCACTGGATCCCTCAGAATCCTGAGTAACCCCCAGAGTGTCAAAATGAAAATGAAAGTAGACCAATACACAAAGCAAACCCAATCAATACACATACATGTATGCCAGAAAACGTGTAAGGAAACAATGCTGTTTTATCTACTGTCACTGAGGAAATAAATTGATCAATAAACATGCTAAAATGACACCTGCATCATGCTACCTTCTGAAAACCAAAGTGACCAAGAAATCCAAAAGACAAAGACAAAATCATGTAAATAAACACTATTTTCTCGCTTTTATTGAAAAAACTGTGACGGCCACAGCTGCTTTACAATTTCAATCAGCCTTTCAGCATAATCGTTGAAGTCCAGCCCAAGTAGGCGTGATATATGTTTTGACATGCGCTAATACTTCAGTGAATAGCCACTGGACAAAACAAAAAAGCTGACATAACGCAGAGTGGACATGTATTTTTCACACGTCTGACAACAACAACAACAAACTGAAAGTAGAAACCAATCTACACAGTCACGTCGTCTTATCGATTTCACACATATTTACGGCTACCAAACGATTTCAGTGATCGATCAAATTAAAAATCATTGGAATTTTGATTTCATTAGCGTAAAATTTCATTAATTGACTCACCAGGCGCGTGGCAAAATCAAGAAATTGACACTTCAAAGTGGACCGCTGCACGCTCTAATTGCCGCCATTTTCTCGTAGTGCATGATGGGATATTTTTAGAATCCGAAAATATGGCAGTCGACGAAGCGAGATACAGCAGCAGGTACTAATTTTGTCATTATTTAATGAAGTCTGATGTTTTTGGGATAAAACTTAGTTTATTCAACAAAGAAGTTGTTCGGCTGTACATTGGAATATTGTAGCTCAGTAATATTGTGTCACAGGTAAATATTTTAATAGAAATTCATCGTTAATTGGCAATTAATAGATTACAAGACTGTTTTTTTTTTTTAAAAAAAAAAAAAAAAAAAAAAAATACAAATATGGTTAAAGGTTTAGATTCTA
The DNA here is from genome assembly GCA_964017185.1 of Rugalucina vietnamica. NCBI lineage: Eukaryota > Metazoa > Mollusca > Bivalvia > Lucinida > Lucinidae > Rugalucina > Rugalucina vietnamica. Next base: position 47,792,877 of record OZ024873.1, read on the forward strand.
TGACAAAATTTAAGAATTTTAATTTGTTTAACATGGAATTTACAGTCTAAAATTTTATTTTATAATTTCTAAACGAATTAGAGAAATAATAATTATTTAGTTATTTTTTTTTTTTTTTTTTTTTTTTTTTTTTTTATTATTAATATATATTAGCTTTATGTCTTTTTCTTATTATTTTTTTTTTCAAGCAATCTTTATCAAAACTAAAGAAAATAAAATCAATTTTATCATCTATCATAACTGTAACTGTTGCCAGCTATCTTTGATCTATTAGAGACCCACTCCCCGATATTAAATTAAAAATCTATGAATCATTTATTGGATTTTGTGTTAAAAATTCATGCTGCAAACACCAGGAATATAATTCAGTAGAAGCTATTAATGTAATTACATGGAGAAGTCTTCCAGGGGGATATTGGCTTTCTTCAAAAATTCTTCCAATATTTAGTGTTATTCAGTGGTCAGTGTGTATTATGCACAACAGTGAAAAAGTGGGCGTGACTTCAATATGCAAATCAGCTAAAACTGATTTAGCTGCTGCAGTCAGCATCTGGAGTCAGTCAATTATATTTTGTTTTCACTGCAAGGAATGTACATGTGAACTCGCTGAACGAACAGAAGCAAATTTACAATAGAAGTTAGTGCTATTTTTGGAACTCAGTGCTTAGTAAACAGATGGATGTTATAGAGGTAATAATTATTTTCACAGCACGATTTTTGATAAGAAATTCTATTTATCATGTTTACAACCCAAGTTTCTTTATCATCATATGTTTTCATCTTTCATTACTTTTTGTTTAAACCAGCATCAAAATTTAGTTAAATAAAAAAAATTCTTTTGAAAATGTTTTCCTTTAAAGTTAAATTTTTTCAATGAATAAAAAAAAGAATAGAACTGAAAAAAAAAATAAATAAATAGAAAAAAAAAAAAGAATAAAAAAACATGACAAACAAATATTTAAACATCAGTGCTCACTGTCAGTTGAAAAGTTGAATTGGTCAGACAAATTTAGATGCAAAACCTCTTTGTTTTCTTTTTCATTGACATTTCATTAATTTCAAAGATGACAGAAAACTGGACAGCCCCACTTCAGTGACTAAACACATATTCAGAATATGCACATATTTTATTGCATAGTGAAAAAGTAATATTGTTGTCAGTTCATTGGGCAAAACAGGTTTTTAAAGCGAAAACTGGACAGTTAAATAGTGTTGTTGTCATATTGATGGATGTGAAACAAAAACATCCATCATACAAAACTTCCAGATTAATTGAACTTTGATAGGGGAAAAAGTAAAACCTGGACATACATCAGTGCTTGAAAGAATGAGAAATGTAATGGTTAAAAAATCAAAAGATTTTAAATTTTAAAAATTTTAAAACTTAAAATACATGTTGTTTTAAGGTGTTTCTCAAAAAGTCAAATCACTGGGAGTTTTTTTTTTATTCTAACTGGATTCTTAGACCTTGTCTTACTTTCGGTGAATACATGTTAAAATACATTATTATTCATGAGTGTAAACAATAAATTTCATGTGCTGTGCTATGGTGTTGTGACTGACCCTTCATTTGTGACAGACCATTTGAAAGGATATGACGGTTTAACCATGTTTGATTGTGTGATATATACAGACAACTTGGAATTAAAACCATTATACAATTTTAATTCAAAACTTAGAGAATAAGTGTAAGTGAGTTTGTACAATTGTTTAATAACATTATTTTAATTTTTATAAAAGGTCCTTTATAAAAATCATTAAACATTTCATCTTAAATAAGATGGTATTAATTTTCGCAAGATGACTTTGCAAATATTTAATTTTTTAATTTTTTTTTTTTTTTTTTTTTTTTTTTTTTTTTTTTTTTTAATTTTAGTAGGTAATAAATGATGCACACAGAGATGCAGAAAGTAGTTGCTTTGCAAGCATATTTAAGCAAGGTACGACAATAGCTCTTGGGCAGGCTAACTATGGTTTCTCCCCATGTTTCTCCTCATGGGTAGCCTAGCCACTAGGCGTTAAAATGACAAATTTACAAAAGTAAAAATTATCTTTTTATATAAAACGTATATCATATGGACATAATATGGGTCTTCTCCTCTGTCTCGATTTTGATAAATCTAGCCCAGATATGTACATCAGAAAATATTTCATGCTTTACCTTTCAAGAAAAGAAAATTTAGATTTACAAAAAAAGGCAAAAACTTATTTATCAGACTAGTAGCTAGTCTACCTCATGGGTAGATAATCTGCTCATACCTAAACATCACGAAAACTTGCCCATGCAATATACAGAGACTTTTTTAGCTAATTGATAAATTTTATCGAAAAAAAAATTGACATTTTTCTTATTTTTGGTCTAAAACATAGGTTGTGGGTACATGTTAGAACCGCCTTGCTGAGGTGCCAAGGCGGTTCTAACGAGTACCCACAATCTATGTTTTAGACAAAAAATAAGAGAAATAGGTATACCCCTGCATACCCCAGTTTTACTGTATAAAATTGGGGTTTAAGGGGGTATTCATTGCACGGACATGTTATCCTGATGGCTAAAGAATCCGTACACACGAACTTTATTTAGTACTTTACACAAGTCAATAGCATTCTTTTTTTTTTCTCAAATAATGTGTATGTAATAGCGCATAAATTCAACATTAAAACATGCTAAACAGCTTGTATTAGAAATTGAAAGTCATTGTTTAAAGTTTTGAAATTGGAATATGAATTCAAGTAAATTGTCATATGTTGCATTATGAGCTTTGTCACAAGAAAGCCCGGCATATCAGATTTTGCTTTGCTTAATACTGTCTACATTTGCAATGATGTATGCATGTTATACTTGTATGTATTGAATAAAAAGTGCTCGAGAAATCTTGTTGAAAGAAATCACAATTCCTATTAATCATTTACTTTTACAAAACCAAAGAAGTTAATGCTTACATGTAAAGCTCATGCTTACATGTAAATGCTGTTTTGCAGCCCTTCTCCCACCCCATTACGAAAACACGCCCATGCAATAAACAGAGATTTTTTGAGGTTTAAAAATTGAAAATTTTCAGCAGAAAAATTTTGATATTTTTCTTATTTCTGCTCAAAACATAGATTGTGGATACACGTTAGAACCGCCTCGCCGAGGCGGTTCTAACGAGTACCCACAATCTATGTTTTGGAGCAAAAAATAAGAAAAATAGATATACCCCTGCATACCCCAGTTTTGCTATATAAAACTGGGGTTTAAGGGGGTATTCATTGCACGGACATGTTTTCCTGATGCACTCCCATTTTAAATAAAGCCTGGTATGGAAAAAGAAACACATGTCGTAACATAATCATGAGTTATTGGTAAAAGGGAGGTAACAAGGTGACAATGCTGTGATTTCATGAAGCTGATATAGGCCATGGTCTAACAAAAAGGCAATTGAACCATGAAGAAAATGTGAAAATCACAAAGCATGTTTCCACATATGAGCATGGTCATGAAACAACTTTTATTTAGGGTTTCTGACCATGTCTGACACAAACCAGCCTGTTCAGGAATAAGACTACATGAAGAAGCTTGACATTCCAGATTTTTAAAAAGAAGAGGGGTTGTACTATCCATATATCTGTGAAGCCAAAACAAAGGTGCTGATCAGCTGTATAGCTACTGCACAGCTGATCTGCATCTTTGTTTTCATATTTAAAGGAAGCAGGTTTTCTCACGATGCAGTCCTTAAGGAGGTGGCTTATAAGTATGCTCCCAGTCATATGCTGAAATATGTCAAATGTGCCAAAATATGTCAAACTGCATTTATTCTGATTCTCCATTGTTGATTCCTAGGCCAAGATATCAATTATAAGAAATCAGTTGATAAGTTCAGCTGAATGTTTGGTGAAAAGTTGTTTGTGTTGTCAAAGAAAGCTGTGCATAAAAACAGCCGCAAGACATGAAAAAAACCAAGAATGTGGTTTCCGAACCAGTCCGACACAAACCGAGCTGTACAAGCACAGAAAATGGCTAGAAGCGGGAATTTTTGGATTTTGATAGTAAAGATGGCTTGATTCGGTACGAGGGAAATAATCCTAAAAGTGGAGCAAAACTTAAAATCTGGGGTCTCTAAATGGGTTGTTAAAATTAATATGAGTATATAAATTTATAAACTGTAAATAAATATTGGCTGACAGAGAATTTCAACAAACTTGTATTATTTGAGCCGCCTCGTGGGAAAACCAACAATGTGGTTTCCGAACAGTTCCTACACAAACCGACCTGTACAAGCACAGAAAAGAGCTAGAAGCTTGAAATTTCCGATTTAAGTAGAAGAGGAATTTTACTATCCCAGTAGCGAAAACAAAGGCGCTGATCAGCTTCGCAATTACTGCGAAGCTGATCTGCGCCTTTGTTTTCGCCTATGCAGATTGTTGGTTTTCCCATGGGGCGGCTCATTTATTAAACTTTGACATTAAATTTGCCCTAGTTGAAATGTATAGACCACCATCATTGTCCAAGATTTAAGTGTCAAGATTCGATTTGCCCTCATTTTCACAAGCTTTGGATACAATCCAAGCAAAAAGTGTTGTACCCTACAAGTCATGCATAGGCGTAACCAGAAAATTTCAATTTATACGCACCAAGGGCAAGAAAGCTAAATTTGTATCGAAAATTGACAAAAAACGCCATAATTTTATATAGCTACTTTTAACTTTTTACATTACGCACTTGCGTACTGTGCGTAATGGGCGGTACGCGTATGTCATGTGTTCAGTGTTCGCTGCTTTTAAATCTGCACCTTGAATACATTCTATTTATCAAAGGTACATGTATGTTTTAGGAATTATTGGTTGATATAAGTTTAGGACATTTATGGTGTTGGTGCCTGATGGATAGTCATTTGAGCCAAAGCATAAGAAAAACCTTTTATCTGTATTTTAGGACAGAAACCGGCATAGTCTCAGAGACATAATACCTGGTATTTAAATCATAAATGAAACAGAAACAAACTTTACTGAAATGCTGAACCGACTTTTCAGGCACTGTTTCTGATACCTGTCTTAGTTTGGCTCTCCCATGTCATAGCTCATTTTGAATATATAAAACATTTAAATGATTGAACTCTTTTCAACGATTTACATATGGAAAAAATAAACATTAAAAAAAAACACACACAAAAAAAAACAACAGCAAACTTAAATTTGATACTAGTATACATCTGCCAATGACAGGTTTGTTGCATCTTTGATTCATTGAACTCTGCACCTTTGCTTACTTTACTTGCATGTGCAAAAACGCATGTTCATGCACTCACACGTGATAGAGCGGAATTAGTCTCATAATCATAAGAAAGGATCTCTCAACTGAGTTGAAAGAAGCCACTGTTCTTTGAAAGTTATTTTAATTGTTAAAACTTTCAAGTGGCCAAAAGTTGTATCTCTAAGTACAGGATGTAGCTTGCTTTAATTGCAATGGGCTTACAGTTTTAATGGGACGATCCTTGTATTAGCCGACGCATGGGAAAAACAACAATCTGCATAGGCCAAAACAAAGGCGCAGATCAGCTTCGCAGTAACTGCGAAGCTGATCAGCACCTTTGTTTTTGCTACACGGATAGTACAATTCCTCTACTTTCCAAATCCAAAATTTCCAGCCTCTATCGATCTTCTGAGATTGTACAGCCCGGTTTGTGTCAGACCCTGTCGGAACCCAAATTGTTGGTTTTCTCATGCACAGGCTCAAATTAAAAAGAGTTGAAGTGGTCAGAAAACTTTGACTCACACATGCCATGTTATTCAACCGCTGCAACTTCCGAAAAATATTGACTTTGAAGCATCTAAAATTTTTAAGATAACTGGTTGAAGCTTGTTACTAAGTGGTCCTTTTTCTGCTTTGATTTAGTATTAAAGTGGTCCATCTGCATGACTAAATTAACTGCTTTGGTTTTATTTTTCATACCTGTATGTTATCTGTCGAAAATAGTGTGAAATGCTGTGGGTCACGGAACATGCCTACCAGAATTAACCGATAATGACTATACCAGACTCACACCAAAAAATCTGCCACCAGTTTTAAGATTTCAGATTTTGACTTTGAGATTGAGAAAGGATGTTTCTTAGTTTTTGAATGGGGTCTTTGATCAAACTTGCTTGGTGGTGTTTTGTGGTGCTAGAGGGATGTGTATCCACTCGGTAGAGTTTGATGAGATTTTTATGTACATGATATACATATTTTTGAGGATTTCAAGATACAAATTATACAAATTACACCATATGGAATTCTGGCATGATTTCATCAAACTGCTCATCAGCAGTAGAATGGACAATAGATACCATATGGTTTTAGAGGTTCATTATGCAATGATAATGGTCAGTGATTAAGACATAGATACACAAGAATTTGCTTAGTAACAGAAATTTGAGCATGTACATTGGCAGTGTGAGAGATTTTTGGTTATGATGAAGTTGATTTCTGGCTCTTAGATTGGCTTCCAATTGAAGAGGCTCCGAGTGGGAGAAAATGAAAATATGAAAGAAAAAAAATGTGTATGACAGGACAACAGCTGATCATCTTAATCATTTGAAGAAAAAATCAGTACCAAAATTCTTAAGTCCATACTAGTATAGTAGAACATTTGATAAAGAATTTGATTGATTTTTTAAAGTTTTTAAACACTTTTTCATTAAATTTAATCAAATTGAAAATAAATGTTTTTCTTCACAACAAATTAAGCTGTATGAAATTGAAGTTTGTTTTATAGCTTTTTAATCAGATTTTAAAATTTATTAGAAATCATCAAAGCAAAAAGGTTGTCTTAAGCTCAACATTTTCATAAAATTCTAATCCAGATTTTTTTTTATTTGAATTGAATTTAAATAGATATGAAAACAACAACATTCTTTTTATATAAATGTTTTTGAAATTAGTTCATAATCCTTATTTTGAACAAATAGTGTCAAAACAACAATTTCTTAAATCTGTTACACATAAGTTTACATTAACTATTCAAATACCTATGCTCTTAAAAATGATAAAAATCATTGTCAAATATACTATTAAAAACCTCTGGGGCATGATTTGAATTTAATCCACATGACAATTATGAGAAAAATAAATATTTGGCTTGTTTGTACTTTCACAGTTTTTAAAGATACTTTACAGTTTATAAGGGGGTGAGGCAGGGTGCACTATTATTACCTTGTTACAATTTAATGAGGTGCAGACCATAGGTGTCATTAACTGTTGAGTGTCAACAGATGATGTGAGCCGCGACGCGAGAAAACCGGTCTTCGGGGTTTCCGACCAGGTCCGACACAAACCGACCTGTACCAGCTCAGAAAAGAGCTAGAAGCTTGAAATTTCGGATTTAAGTACAAGAGGAATTGTACTATCCGAGTAGCGAAAACAAAGGCGCTGATCAGCTTCGCGGTTACCGCGAAGCTGATCTGCGCCTTTGTTTTCGCAAAGGCAATAATCCCGTTTTCTCACGATGCGGCTCATGTGTGTGGTGTCTGTTTGCTTTGGTTTGATTCTTTGTTTGGTAAACTTTCATAATCTATCAAAACCAGATGTCCTTTAAATGTTGAAAAAAGGACAGTATACTTGAAAACGACATGTTGACACATCCTGTAGCAAATACATCCCCTTTTCTAGAACCTATTTAAGCCGAAAGAATGAATGTCATTGATTATTCTTCATTTGTTTTAAATGAAAGAAAAAAAAAATACATGTATCTAAGATACTTGGAAGGTCAATCAGTTTGGAAGCATTGAATTTATAGGAAAGAAAATTTGAGCATGCTGGTATCGGTAATACTTTAATGTGCATTTTAATGAACTTCTTGTACACTGAAAATTGATTCATGTATATATATAGTAAAATCATTTAAAGTATTTGCCAAAAATAATTAAGTTTGAATTTCAAAAAGAAAAATAAAAAAAAAAAAAATGGGATGGCCATGAGAAAAACAGTTTTTAGTGCATTCACAGAATGAATGTGCAGAATATCTCTGTAAGCTAAACAGCATCTCCCTGTTCATTCCTTGCACTGAATGATTATTGTTCAATATAAAACCAAAAACCTAAAACCTATAAGTTACAAGTTACGTACTTACTCAGAGGCGGATCCAGGATTTCTGGAAGGGGGGTTCAAATCCATCCAGAGGGGGTTTGTTTTCAACATTTTACTTGATTTGTCATAAATGTCCCCATGAAATTGAAATAATTTGGTCCCAGAGGGGGGTTCAAGCGAACCACCCGAACCCCCTCTAAATCCGCCACTGTTACTTGAAATTTACTTAGTGAGTATTTTTTTTAAGCTGATCTGCAGCTCTGTTTTCACATATAGCAAGAGCAAGTTTTATCATGAAGTGGCTCATTAAAAAATTGACCATTCACCCTCAGTCTTGCCTCCTGTATTCTATTAGCACAAAATTATCTCAAAAACTGACAGCTAAACTAATTTCTTTTTGTTCTCTTTGAGAGAAAACAGCATGCTCCATAATCAGGCACATGGATCTATTTAAACCCCATGGAGGGCCTCTCACTGACTCCAGCTATTGGATTTCAATGGTCAGTTTTACTTACTGTGTTTACAAATTTTGACAAACAGGCTACAGCTGGGATGAAATGCAGTGGAAATGAAAACATATTATAAAGGATTCAGAGGAAATTTTGAGGTATTTGTAAACCATATATATTTCTTGATTTTAGGGTTTTGTAAGATGTAGTTTGATTATGTTTTAATGACAGTATCTTAGGCAATTATGATAATATTTTATCAAGGTTATTCAAAGATGCTGCTGAGCAGGTTAGGTTGTTGGAATTTCTGCTTTGAATTTCTTACTGTTAAACTGTTTAAGTTAATTTGATGTGTGGTTCTATGTTTTAATTAAAATTTCAAATGGATTTAATTTAATTGTATTTTATTCTTACTTTTGAAAGGTCAGTGTACATGCTCATTATTCATAATATGCCTAGTCATTTTCATCTGGAATTTTAAGAGAGAAGAAGTTTTAAACTATATTTAATTTGCTGAAATGACCAACACAAAATGAGATTTAATCAATTATGTGCAGTTTCACTTTGAAATTAAATTCAATTTCATTGAATTTTAGTTTAAAAAGATCGAAATTCAAATCAATTTAATTTTTGCCATATAATTGACTTTTTAAATAGAATCAATTTCTGGGCGAAAACAAAGGCGCAGATAAGCTTCGCAGTAACTGCGAAGCTGATCAGTGCCTTTGTTTTCACTACTCGGAAAGCACAGTTCCTCTTCTACTTATAAATTCGTAATTTCAAGCTTCTACATGTAGCTCTTTTCTGTAACTGTACAGGTCGGTTTGTGTCGGGCCTGGTCGGAAACCACATTGTTGGTTTTTCCATGAGGCGGCTCATTTATTTAAACTGGCCAGTGTGAATCACAATAGAATCTGAATTTTAATGAACATAATTCATTACCTGACTTCAACTATTTGTTTAAATATAACATTGGAGTATTTTCATTTTGTTTTAATTTGTGAACTCAAATTTCAAATGGCGTTGTAAAACTAAAATTCTGTAAAACATATTTTTAGGATTGCGTAAATATGCGTTGTTATCATGTGCATGCATTATTATTATATAAGCCAGGTCATGAATGAACCTTCTTTTGCATGTGGGAAAACAAAGACACAGATCAGCAGCATTTTAACCTCTTATTCCTAAATCTGTAATGCTTGTAGCATGTATGCATGGCCTTAAGCTGACTTTGTCTTATCCTTGAAACAGTTTTTCTCGTAACAAATGTCAGGCAATTGCGCTAACAGACCACTATGGCTCTTTATGTTTTTCATTTTATCCACGATGATGTCCAGTTTCCGTTATGGCATCATTGTGTAGGCTGGAGAAAACATCATTAATTTTCAATACCATCCCTGTTGACATTTGGGAATTGAAAAAATACGGCAGCGAAAATCCATTGTTTCATTTTCACACAAAATCGGAACATTGGCGAAAACTGTTAAAACTGTTGAAAATGTCAAATTAAAAATCTCAATTATTGGCCTGATCAATTACCACTTCTTTGGTATTACCGTTAATGAAAGTCTATTTGTACTGCATCTATTGACTTTCATATGAGCCGCATCGTGAGAAAACCGGTCTTCGGGGTTTCCGACCAGGTGCGACACAAATCGGTCTGTACAGTCACAGGAGCAGGCTAGATATTTGAAATTTTGGCTATGAGTAGAAGAGGAATTATACTATCCGAGTAGCGAAAACAAAGGCGCTGATCAGCTTCGCGGTTACCGCGAAGCTGATCTGCGCCTTTGTTTTCGCCTAAGCAAAAATCCGGTTTTCTCACGATGCGGCTCATATTGATCTTGAAGGACTTGATAAAACTAATTAAAGTAGGAGAGTCTGTTTGAAATTTTACTTAGAAACACTGGCAGTCCAGCTGCTTTGGTCAGTAAAAGCATTAGAAATGCAAAATGGCAGCCGTATAGTCAATCTGAAGAAAAACAGATTGCCCATTTAATACTGGCAGATTACTTTAAATGATTAAAACAGAGATATTCAAGGTATGTCTGACATTTTTATCTTATTAATGGAAAATTATTGTTCTTTGTGATTTCAAAAAGAACTTTCTTATCAGCTTGAATTGTTGTTTTTTTTCTTTTTTTTCACTGGAATTATTCTGATTATTTACATTGTAAAATGTAGCTTTTGTAAACCTAAGCCACTACATAACATATTCAACAAATTGTATGCAAATTCTGGCTTCCCACAGCCAGAGCATAATAATGTTCAGAGATGGTTGCGCTCATACTATTAGCTTCCTTTGAATTGGTTAAGCCATTTGCCATGTTTGTTCGATTCTGTGCTTTTCCAGTCTTTATTCCAAGGGCCTTGTCTCCATATAGCCTTAGCTGTTGAGTGGAACTTTAAAAAGATGTATTAGCAGCATCTGATATTGTAATGGTATAAGGGAGATAATTCAATGCTCTACAATTAAATTAAAGAGAGTAAGGGAGATAATCACTTTTCACTTGGAAGAGAAAATGTTTAATTTCTGCCAGATCTGCCTTCATTACTTATGAAATAACTTATTAACCTGGCATTCATGGTCAGTTTGCAATATATTTATCTGAAATTGGTTCTTATGTTAGGGAGATAATCTGTTACAAATGATAACTTTTACTGGTTTCAGAAGAGTTTACTAGATGATAAACAGAATAAATGTTTCCTTTTCCTTGATTTACCACCATAATTTATGTTTAAACTTTTATATAAACTATTATGACATTTGATATAAATGACCTGTTACATTTTTTTCTATGACAAAATTTATCTTTTTCTATAATATTAACATCCTTGAGAAAATGATGAGCCCAAAATGTAGGTCATAAGAGTCTGTGTTTTTATGTGGGTTACAAGAATCAGTGTTTTTATGTGGGTTTAATTCTTGAAATATTCTAACTCAAGTATTCTGAAAGAATTTATTGAATTTAAGTCAACAGAATGCGCATGGTTTATTTTCCATGTTCAAATGCTTCGTATTTGAACAAAAAACAACTATGAACAGATGGCTTCAATTTAAACTGCAGATGAATTTCTGATAATATTTAAATTAGGACTTTTTTTTAAACAAAACTTGATTAAAAGAATTGTAAGAGCTGTTTCTGCGATTCTGAACATTGTTCAATTGAATTGAATTAACCTCCATTAAGAGAGAAGGGCAGCAAAAGCAAATATGTTAACATTGGCAAAGCATTTAGTTTGAACAATATTTTAGAGAGTAAAATGTTGCCCCCAAAGCCCCCAATGCTAGCCACCTCATGTCTATGGATGAGGGCACTCAAATTAGAATTTTCTAATCAGAATATTTGTTTGTCCCTAGCATACGAAATACTAAAAATTCATTTTTTCTCTCTCTGAATACAGTATGTCTATGTGATGGTTCTTGTGACTTCTTTAAAATATGTGTAAGAAAACAAAAGACATATGTGGTGACTGAAGCCGCTCCTATTCTGGAGTATAATATATGAGCCGCCACATGGGAAAACAAACAATCTGCTTAGGTGAAAACAAAGGCACAGATCAGCTTTGCAGTAACCGCAAAGCTGATCAGCGCATATGTTTTCGCTACACGGATAGTACAATTCCTCTATTTTCTAAATCCAAAATTTCAAGCCTCTAACCATCTTCTTTGACTGTACAGCCCAGTTTGTGTCGGACCTGGTCATAACCCAAATTGTTGGTTTTCTCACACACAGACTCATATGTAAATTACACATGGAATCTGGCAGAGTTTCTGGTCAGCATTTAGCTGTGTAAATTGGCTAAATCTATATTGGAATCTCGCCTCTTATCTATTCATAAGATTTCCTACATGGCTCTCTTCTACATTTCAAGCACCAGATATCTTTAATACTCTGGTAATGAGAATTTGGCTCAAATTTGCTAATCTTTACTGGTCATTCGGTTGCCATGGAGATGGTCAATTAAAATTCAATACCAGATCTGTCAGAGAGCTTTGGGAGTATTGGAGATTGTTAGGATTATACCAAATCTTGAAAGCAGAGAATTGATTGTAGAAAAATTAGTAATTAGAAACAGGAGGATGAATGTTTGAGGCATTGCAAGAAGAAAATCTGCATTACTGCAGCAAAGAGAGAAGGTGCGTCGTTGCTTTTCTCAACTAGAAAGAGAGCTCCTGATAAAATCGGGAGCTCTCTTGTTATTTGGGAAAGGTCCCAAACTTTGCTGACCAAATCATGGCTGTTAAGACACTGAACTTGAACAAGCTAGGACTGAATGATTGAAAAAGATTTTTTTCATTGACAGGCATAAGCTGCATTCTGAACAATAGAAAACTTTTAGCAAGAAGAACAGATAACATAAAAATCTGGCATAAAAATGGTTTATAATTTGATTTCTTGTTCAAGAAAACCTTGTGTTTAGGTAGCAGATTAACACAGGATTTTGTGGTAAAAATAGAGAAAATAGTATTCAAGTTTCTAGATGTCAGAATAATTAATACTTCTGTTTAAAGCCGGTGCAGTACATACAAATATAATGTCTGATTTTTCAACCTATTTGAACCCAAATCTTCTCTGCCTGTTTTGGATATACATGTACTGTGATCTTCAAAAACAGTCATGCTGGTATATGCAGGCTGATCTACAGTTTTGTAATTCACATTTTATAAAACAATAATTTGTTTTAAATAACATTAGTTTATCTGAGAAGTGGCTTGTTTAGAAAAAAGGGTGGTGCTAAAATACATGGCATTCAGCAAGGTGAATTGATTACAATTTCCAAGATTTGTTTAAGCCGATAGCTGAGGAAACACACCACTGAGGTTTCTGACCAGTATAGACTTAAACAAGCTGCTCAGTTATGTACATGTAGATCATGTAGATTTTAGAGAGAACAGAAATTGAGTACTATCTAATCAGTGAAGCAAAAAAGATGCTGGTTGCTCATTGCTGATCAGTGCCAAATTAGCATAGAATCAGTCAGGTTTCTGCAAACTGAGGCTCATTGCCAGTGTAGGTGGCAATCATGTTTGTTAGAAGTGAATTTATTGTCATGTTCATGGCAAATTAACAGACCTTTTAACTCAATGGAAGCATGAAGCTGCTGTAAGGTGCAGGAATAAGGTTGAGATATTTTTGGGGGAAAAAGTTATTGATCATGATGGAACATATTGGAACAACAAAAGCACAGGTCAGCCTACACACGCACAGTCTGATCTGCATTTCTTTTGTACGTAGATAAATGTAAGATATGTACATATGTTTTAGATTGAGTATTAACATATTTTTCTGTCTCATTTCAGATTTGACACCTATGTGAAGCTATGAACCATTCCAGTAGCTAGTCAGTCAGAAATAAACTACGCACAAGTGCACAAGTAAAACTACGCCAACGGGAGAATGGATGCTTTTATGAAATCTAGTCGACGAAAACAAAGCAAACCAATACGGGTATCACACAATGACGATCCAATGGGACAGTTACAGCCACCCCCTCCCACTAATGAGGAGGAATATGTGAATGGAGACAGTATGGATGCTAGTGACTCTGAACATGAAAAGGAAAACGAAATGCAAAACTCAAATACATCCCTGAATAGTAAGAATTCTGAATCATTCCCACCACTGGACCTAGTGAAGAAGCCGGTATCGGACATGGGGGATCCTAGTCCTCTAAATCTGGCACGGGACATGTCAATGAGCTCATACTTGACTCCATATCATAGACTGGGTAGTGAATTCCTGAAGGGTACGAGTAACTTTGTTTCGAATGGAGACAGTAACAATGTGTTAGATGGGGAGAACAATGTGGATAAGAATGGACATGATACGGTTGATGGTGAAATAACGGATAGAAAAAGTGATGAGGAAAATAATGGTGAAAAAAAGGATCGCTCGGGAATATTTCATCCGGACGCGTACTGTGACCTGTGCGATAAAGAGTTCTGTAATAAGTACTTTCTGAAGACTCATAAGGCTAATAAACACGGCATATATGAGAACAATACGTCACCATTTCCACCCAGTGTAAATCCACTGCCTCCTAGCTTAGTATTACCACAGGACTCTTACTCAAACTTGCCACTAAAATTGAACTTGGATTTTCCTCTACCTTCTCTGAAATCAATGCCAGGTTCTGCCAAATCTCCACCAACCATGGTGCCACGTGATCCGGTGGGCCCACGGGATCCCCTTACTCGAGAGCCAGTGTTGTCAAGGGAGCCACCTCCGTCTCCACTGAGGCAGACACCACCAGCGACTCAACCTCTAAGCCAGACTCCGACAAAACGACCTGGATCACCTCTGCTTTCATCTTCTGCACAGAAACCTAGAGTCTCAACTGACGTTACATCCAACGACTCCAAGTCCACATCAAGCTCTGTGAGTCAAGACATGGAAGATTTCTGCGAGATCTGCCAGAAACATTTTTGCAACAAGTACTACCTCAAGAAGCACAAGAACGACGTTCACGGGATCCCTCCTCCTGATGCGCCTCTGTTGGGAGGCAAACGTGGGGGTCGACCGCCGAACTCGGAAACCAAGCTACCTGCTTCATCTACAGAATCACCGCTAATACCTCACTCTCTTGCCAATATGCCTGGTCTGCCAAACATGCCTGGTGTCATGGTGTTGAACCCGTTCTTGCCACCCATGCTGATCCCGGCTGGTTCCCTGATGTCCCAGCCCCACCAGCTTCCACCAAGACCACCACACCTACCTGTGATCAGTTCGTCTCAACCCCTGTCCAGCTCATCATACCCGTTCTCATCATCTCTCCCCGTCACATCATCCAGTGACATGAAGTCGCTGTCACCCGGATCCACATCAGCTACCTCACCCTCCCCAGCTCCGGGACCGTTCTCCGTCGAGGCCCTACGCAACATGGGGATTCCTATTCCAGACGGTGTCAGTCCTAGCGAAGCCCTTCGCACCCTGGGGCTCATCAGCCCAGATGGTCAAATTCCAAGTGACTCATTCCGGGGAATGGGCGTGTTGAATGCAGAAGCATTCTGTGACATTTGCCGAAAGGAATTCTGTAACAAGTATTTCCTCAAGATTCACAAAGCCAATAAGCATGGAATTTTCATGGATGAGCCTATTCTTCCCATGTCATTGAGTTCCGCCATGCCTCCAAAACCTAGTGACCTAACCGCGAATACCTCAGAGAAAGATGATTCTTCAAAGGAGAAGGATCAGCCGAAAGATGCTCGTGACATGAAGCCAGAAACTAGTCCAAAAGCTGCCACCACGCCAGTGTCTCAGCCACAAGACTCGTACATGACATACTGTAATTTGTGTAGCCAAGAATTTGCCAGTAAATATGCGTATAGAATTCACAGGATTCAAGCACATGGCATGATAAATGAAAGCTTTAATGAAGCTGAACTAGCTGAAGAAGCATTTAGACTTCATAATGGTGAACTACCTAAACATATTAGTGCAAAGATTGCTGAAGAAATCGCGATGATGGAAAGAAATTCTGAAGCTGGGTTCTCAACAATGTTCGGAAGTATGGTGGCAGCAAAGCTGGCTGATCGCGTGAACTGTGATATTTGTAATAAAGAACTGTGCAATAAATATTTTTTGAAAGCCCATAAGCTTAAAGTTCATGGTATTGATACAGCAGTGCTTGAGAAATCACCAAAACCGGGCACTCTTCCCAGCGAGAGGATGTTCGACGCTAAGCTAGACTTCAGTCCATCATCAGCTGCTAGTCGCCTAGATTTCAGCAACATCGCCAGGACATTTAATCTCAAACCAGAATCAAAAGACAGAACCAGCCCGAAACCACCACCATCATCAGGGTCGTCTCTTGACCTTTCATCATCAAGCATCGAGAAACCATCAAATGAGGCTCTTGTGAAGTTGGGAATGGATCCTGAGGCATACTGCGAAATCTGCAAGAAAGAATTTTGCAGCAAGTACTTCCTGAGAACCCACAAGCAAAATATTCATGGAATACCTCCAAAAACGGAATCGTCAGATTCATTGAGAGCATCGATGCCATCCCTATCATCACTGCCAGCGTTCAGTACAGCGCCACATCTCGCTTTGTCAGCTCCGTTGTTGCCGTCACCGCTGCCTCTGTTGTCAGGGCAACCATCGCCAGCTGGGGGATATTCTCAAATGAAACCAATGAATTTATCCTCAAGTGGCAGTAGCAGCAGTGGAAAATCTCGGAGTAGAGTTGAAAGATCAGATCCTTCAAACCCTAACTGGAAATGGAAAGAACCTCAGAATTCAGCACGCGTAACTTGTGACCTGTGCAGTAAAGAACTGTGTAATAAGTATTTCCTAAGAACTCATAAACTGAATAAGCACGGTATACCACTGGAAGATCAGTCACCAACAGGAAGCCAGACAATGTCTCCCTCTACCTCAGATATTGAAACGTCGAGTAATTCTTCAATGCCAACTGACCTTACGTTAAAGGAAAAGAGCAGACTCAGTCCTAAACTAAATCTTGAAAATTCAAAACTGTTCACAAACATTAAGCCAGATGATAAGTTTGACAATCCTATAGCATTTTCCGAGGCTTTGAATCTGAAACTTAAAACGGAAAATGATCGCTATTACCAGAATCAGTATTCAGAGACTTGCCATTTATGTGACAGACGTTTCAAAAGCTCAAAATGGCTGAAACAACATATTTTGAAGGATCATGCTGGGCTTACTGCGCTTTCACCAACGATGGAAAAAGCGTTCAACTTGGGTATGCCAGGAAATCGCTTCGCTCCCTTGGAACTGCGTACCTGTTCTGTTTGTAGTATCGTGTTCCCTAGTGAAATGTCCATGCAGTTACACATGATTCAAGAACATAATGCTCAGGTCACAATCAAAACTGACTCTCATTCGCCAACATTCGTGAACGTTAACGGTGACGTACAGGGCAGTAGCTCAGGGATAAGTAAGAAATACGCTCTGAAACGTCATTCCACATTCTCGCTGAAGCAGAAAATGTATAGTTGCTCGGTATGTAGCCAAAAAAGCAAGTGGCTGTCAAAAATACTCTCTCATGAAAGACAAGTTCACGGAATTAAACATGACTTGAAGAAGTTCCGTTGTTCTAGTTGTCGTAAGGTATTCCGAAATGAGAACGTTTATAAGAAACACATGATGATGTGCCACGGGAACTACTCATTCACAGATCTTGAGCAGGCTAAGAAGTATAGTTGTACAACGTGTGGCCAACGATTTCCATCTCTCATTTCGTGCCACTTGCATATACGACGTGACCACATTCGGAGACGGAGCTTCCATATTAACAATCAAATTTCGGATAAGTACTCATGTTCGCAGTGTGGTTTCGTTACGAGGTATAAGAAGCAGCTTCAACGTCATACGCTGCGCTCTCACAGCAAGTCGCAAAATGTCTCAGATATGGATGACGTGTATTCAGGGAAAAATAACAATTTGCCACTTCATGCCGAAGTACATGATTCTAGTCGTGATGAAGATTACGTTATGCAAACATTTAGAATCCAACAGTGCAATGATGACGGAGTATTTGTGACGTCGGTCGTCGAGATGCCGGTTCTGAAGAGACTGAAAAACACGGCCTCTATCTCATTCCTAGTTACGCCACTCGAGGGACGTTAATCAAGGAACATGACGTTAAGCAACGGGTGGTTAACACAGCTAAGTCAAAAACAGAGACTCGTTATTGTGGTTTTCATGTGCGTGTTACCTGATTAGTATCGCATGCATTTATGCCATAGAAAATGTGCAATCTATTAAGCCTTGTTACTTTTTGTTGATAATTTATTTTGCCTTTTTTAGCCAAAAATGCTTTATGTTTTGAGATTGTCTTACTGTTAATGATTATTTTGAAAATGTTCTATTTTGTAGATTAAATTTGTTGCTACAGTTTGTCAAATGTGAAGCAGTGGTAAACAAGAATCCAAAATATTTGGTTTAAAGCGGCCTTTTTTTCCAGTTTTAAATAATATTAGTTATAATAAATATCAGAAAAGATTTGCAAATGCTTATTAAAGCAGTTAATATACTGTTATTGTATACATGTAGGCTATGGATACAAGTCATAACAGGGCCCCGCTTAGGGGTCACACAACAACAGCTTTGAAAAAAAAAAAGAAGAATTTCACAAAGACAAAGCGTTTAAAACCAAATATTTTGGAACCATTTAAGAAAAACAATCTTGGATATGTAGTCATGCACAGTCAAAATAACAAAAAGTGAAAATTGGATTGCCATCCTGAAAAAATGCTGATTTCTATTTGGACATGATAAAATGTAAATATGAGGCATTACTAAGCTTGTTTTAAACATTTGGTTCTGAGTTAGTTTTTAGTGTCTGAGAATTTAAGAAATTCTACAACTAAAATTGGAATTTATTTTCATTACAACTGTCTCAATGAATTGGAAGACATGTTATAGATGATGGAATGCAATTATAGTAAAATATGATAAAAAAACGAATGTTTAAATTTTAATTTTTTTTTTTTTTTTTTATAAAATTTCTTTAGAATTTGTGGCGTACATACACGCCCTGTACCATACTATATTTCGAAGTATATGAACTACAACTTAAAAAGTTTTTTTCTACTTCATTATATAAGCTTGTTGCATGTTTTCATAGTGTAGACGTAGGGTTTTTGTGTAAATTTTGTCGAACATTTTTCAATGAATCTCAGTATTATATAATGAACCACTGTGTTACAAGTCCGACAATTTAGTGTTGTGCTAAGTGTCCATATACCTGCATATGTCTGGCTGATTGGTGCCTTTTCAGGTTGCGGAGCCCAAATTGTTTGATTTGTCACCCATTGGTTCATATCATGTTGACTATTGCATATAATTGGTTGTCCATATATGTATTCATTAAACAATACACACTACATATTCTCACCAAAATCATCATTCATACGTTATTTTGTTAAAATCTTTGTGTGGCTTGTTAAATTAACTTTGAATAAAAATTGAAAGGAAAAGGCTATTTTCCTTGAAATGATGGTTCTGCAGATAATGCAGAATGAATTGAAGCAATCACTTATGAGTATTGTGTTTTGAGATTTTACGAGGTTTAAAACATTTTCCCTATGGTTTGTTTTTGATATTTATACTGAGTGAAGTTTGCCGTTATGTGCAGCTACGTTAAAACATTTCCATTAGTGTATAATGTTCCTGTCTTAATAATAAGTCGGTATACAAGATAATGTGACTATTTCATGATGATTTAAGGGTAATTTCAAATTCTTCGAGTACATGACGACTTATATGTTGAGGTTTATAAAAAAAAAAAAAAAAATCATTCGACATGCTTAAGCTAAATCTTCAAGGTGCTGAGTCCGACAACATTCAGTTTTCCCTTTCATGAAGAAATATTTAAATTTATTTTCTAATCATCATGAAATACATGCATTATCTTATCTACGGATATGTAGCGTTTTTTCCTAGCCTATATTTGCCATTTAAGATATGTAAAGAGTTTTAATATATTATTTATTTCTTTGATACACAGGAGGTGTATATATTATTTATCTTTACCTGTGTTTTTCTTCAGGTAAATACCAGGACGAGTCCACTTACGTACATTTGTTTTGTGACAATTTCTCTCCGATGTTTAACAGAAAAACAATTAATTCAGTAATTGAGCCGCCTCGTGGGAAAACCAACAATGTGGTTTCCGAACAGGTCCGACATAAACAGACCTGTACAAGCACAGAAAAGAGCTAGAAACTTGAAATTTCGGATTTAAGTAGTAGAGGAATTGTACTATCAGAGTAGCAAAAACAAAGGCGCTGATCAGCTTCGCGGTTACTGTGAAGCTGATCTGCGTCTTTGTTTTCGCCTATGCAGATTGTTGGTTTTCCCATGAGGCGGCTCAATTATTTTATCTGTTTCCTCCTATGGAACTTTTAAGTAAAAACAAACCAGGTACAATCAGGCAATCAAAGGCCAAATTGAAGATTAAAGTTTTGTTTTTTTTAAATTTAATCCAAAATGGTCAAAATGTGCTATCCATGAGAGCTATATATAAGATAAAGACATTGCCAATTGCAAGTTTATATATTTCGTAATAGTGTCAGTGTGTCTGTTTTTACAAAATATGGTTTAGAAATGATATTGTCACAGAACAGAGTGTAATGGTCTTATCCATAATATCAGAGTACCAAGGATTATTACAGGTCAAGTTTGGAGTGAATGCCGCAATATTTTGACTTTGAAGTTGGATTGATAAAATTGTACTTTCTTGTTGCTAAAACCTCTTTCCAATTCTATAGAAAATTCTGGTCATCCTACTGTTAGATACAGTACTTTGTAGCTCGGAAAAATAAGTAAATTATATTGCATTGTCCATGCAATAATTGTTTGCAATAAGGCTTTTTGGGGGCTCCCTTTGTTCTTCAGGATAACATGTCTGTGAAAAGTATACCCCCTCGTACCCCAATTTTATATAGTAAAACTGGGGTATACAGGGATACAATTTCTTATTTTTGCTCCAAAACATACATTGTGGGTACTCTCGTTAGAACCGACTAGGCGTGGCGGTTCTAATGTGTACCCTTAAATCCATGTTTTGAGCAAAAGTATTAAAAATATCAAAATTTTCCAACGAAATTTTCATCATTTTTGAAGGTGCAAAATTTGCTGTATAATGCATGGGCGTGTTTTCGTAATGTGGCCAAATAGAAAGAAATGCAGCATATACTTGATTATGTCCTCAAAACAGGAGAAATTGCTGCGATAATAATCCTTGGTTCTTATTATAATTTTTGATATTTATTATTGTACAAATGGAGTGCCGTTGGTTTTCCCGTGTGTGTTATATACTTATATATCACTTGCATTTCATAATGTGTTCAGTTGGTAGGTCTTTTGACATTTTTCATAGGGCCAGTATGTTAATAGTACTGTTGGCAACTCAAAAGATACTCAACATGGGAACAACATCACAACAGAGTTGTTCCAGTGTTGTTCCAATGTTGTGTACTTTGTTGGGTTAATTTCTAGTCAGATCTGAAGCAGAAATGTGCTTTTGTTACATGAAATTTTAGCAAGTTCAGCGAAGAACTTTTGCCATTTGATTTGAAGAACAAATTTCTTAATATATTCTCGAACTGTAAATATTGTTTATAGTATACACAACCACAAAGATAGAGCCTGCAAAAATAATCTTTCTCTTTTTATCAAGTTAAATGAATTATTTTGGTTATACAAAATGAATTTTGGTTATACAAAAGCATAAAAATCAAAGTGATCCCATTTAATTTACTGCCAATAACATTTTGTTAAAAAAATTTATCAATACTTATGCAAAGATATTAAAAAACACCATTATTATGACATAATGATTTCTAAGAATTTCATGGTGCTAGCTGTTTAATTCATTTTTTTTTTTTTTTTTTTGGTACCCAGGATTCAATCGAAAATTAAAGTAACGCTTGCAGTCTGATTTAGGCTAAATTTGACTATTCCCTTGATGTAATCATTAGGAAAACATGTCCTTGAAATGTTTACCTACCCCACTTTTAAATAGTAAAACTTCGGTTTACAGTGATTTACTGGTTTACCTACTTTTCTTATTTTCGATCCAAAACATAGATGGTGGGTACACATTAGAACCGCCTCGGCGAGGCAGTTCTAACATGTACCCACAATCAATGTTTCGAGCAAAAATATTAAAAATTTCAAAATTTTTTCAATGAAATTTTCATTTTTTTTTTTAGCTGAAAAAAAAGTCATATTACATGGGCAAGTTTTCATAATGATTATGCAGAATCTCTAACAGCAGAACATGACCAACTCGAGTGTTTATCCTTGCCAGCAAGAATTTGAATCTGTACAAAATTTAAAATAGTTTCAGTAGACTTGAACAAGTAATGCATGTGTGCTAGGCCCTTCATGGTGGCACCTCAGTATAGCTTTACCTATGAGGTTTACAAATCATTTTGTATGATTTATGTAGTTATTGCACAGCCAGCCTAAAATTGAAAACTGTTGTCAGTCTACCGGAGCGGTTCTCTTCACATTGTGTTTATAGGAGGCGTGATCCCCCTCCCCTTGTGTGTGTGGTGTGAACTTGGAATGTTATTATACTGCCAAAAAACTTTTTACATAAATGTCGACTTTGTTGAAGTTCTTGTTTTAGTTTTCATTTCATTCGCTGTAATTTGGGTAATTTTTGATTTGTCTGTGTTTTAATTTTATGAATCTGCAGTCTTAGAGTTTGAAGATTCATCGAATTAAAACGTAATGCATTGGACAGGAAACAGAATATTAAAATATGTTTTATGTCATAAAATTTCTTTCACAAGTTTGACCCAATTTACAGCTCATTGCAACATCATTCACAAAAATCACAAAAGATTTATCATTTTCAAGGGTTTCCATCTTCTAGGCACAACCCAAACCAATATACATGTATTTTGTGACAGAGATAAGAAATCTGGTGCCTTGAAATAAATGCAGTGCACCTGGGTGACGTTTGCATTGAAATAAGGATATTGTACTATCCAAAAATTCCATTCAAATTATTCAATACCAATGCATTTGGCTCTCAAGCCCTTACAGAAACCGTGTGCTGGTTCCGTAACCTGGACACACCCAGATCATACAGTGGCAGGCAGTCAGTCCTCAAGATTGTTGTAAGAGCAGGTAAAAGTTCTCTTTGTGAATATTTGGTCATGATACAAGTTTAATAGCTTTTCTGCTACTGCTACTGATTTTCCGAAGGTATTGACCATTTTTGCATTATTGACTGGCTTCCAAAATCAATATTGGAAATACAGGTAACCAAAACCACCCTGACCTTGAGGTCAGGGTGGTTTTGGTTACACCCTGACATTGAGGTCAGAGTGGTTTTGGTTACCTGTATTTCCAATATCAATTTTATGAAAGCTGGAAACCAGTCGATAACGCAAAAATGGTGAATATGGCTGGTGTCACACAGTGTGTTCTTTATACTAGGAACTTGGGTCTTAGTTGTAAAGATGCCAGTGAAACAAAAACTGACCACACACAAATTGCTTCCACAAATGTTTGCATTCAAGAGACTCCTATCAATGCTGACTTAGAATCCCCAAAACAAAACCTTTTCAATGCACTACATGGTACGTATATGACATTACTGACACAGTTGAAAGGTACTTGAGAGCAATGGCCAAACACTTGTACAATCAGAACCAAACACGTACCTGCTTACACAAAGCCAAAATGAGCCTTTGCATAAGAAAACCAACAATTTGGGTTTTAGACCAGGTCTACTCAAACCGGCCTGTACAGTCACAAAAGCAGGCTAGAACTTGAAATTTTGGAATGAAGAAGAAGAGGTCATTGTAGTGAAAACAAAGGCGCTGATCAGCCGTGCAGTTACTGCACGGCTGATCTGTGTCTTTGATTTCGTATATGCATATTGTTGGTTTTCTGGTGCAGCAGCTCAAATAGGAATAGCTCTTTCCCAAAAGCTTGCCCCTGAAGAATGAGCCACTTCACAATAAAACTACTGTTCAATGTTTCTGACTAGGTTTAACACGAATCAGCCTGTAGAGAATAAAGCTATGTGTTTGAGAATAAGGAAGCTTAGGGTTATAATTGCTGTAACCTTTAATGGCATAAAAAGGATGTGGACCAGCTGCCTTGTTATAAGCAGTGCAGCTGAGTGCCTTTTTCCACTAGTATACCTTAGTGTCATCTACACTCACAGAAAAACACTGACAATATAAACAAGCGATATAGAAAACCACAACAGACATACCTCAGGTTCACAAAATGTCCAAAAACAGCCTCATCATATGAGCCGCATTACAAGAAAGCTGGTTTTTGGGGTTTCCAACCACTTCCGACACAAAGTGGCTTTTACAGTCACAGAAGAAGGCTAGAAGCTTGAAATTCCAGATTTAAGAAGAAGGGGGATTGCACTATTTGTGTATCGACAACAAGGTTTAGGAAAATTCTGGTTCTAGTAAATGCATTCTTTAGTTTTATCATTTTCTGCTAAATACATTGAACTCCTCACCTGTAGATGTCATTTATAAAACTTCAGGAAAAACTTACTAATTTATTAAAAATTTCTCATCTTCAAGAAACCATTAAACAGCTGTACATCACAAACATTTTGAGCCGCCGCATGAGAAAAACAACAAATTGCATATGCGGAAACAAAGGTGCAGATCAGCTTCGCGGGAACCGCGAAGCTGATCTGCACCTTTGTTTTCGCTACGTACAATTCCTCTACTTTCTATATCCAAAATTTCCAGCCTCTAACCTTCTTCTGTGACTGTACAGCCCGGTTCATTTCAGACCTGGTCGGAACCTAAATTGTTGGTTTTCTCACGCACAGGCTAATTTGCAGTGCATGAAAATTCAGAAGAAATGCCTGGTTGAAAATGGTATAGGTAGAGAATCATAATGTTTTAGCTGAGTGGCATCATGAGCAATGCAGCATATAGGTATGCACAGCTGATCAGCACCTTAATAATTTAACATTTATAAGTTTTAATTCTTATGATTTGGATCAAATGATACTGGAACTTTTTCAGGGAGCCCAATGGCAAATTTGTCAGAACTTCAGAACCCAACTTACACAGAATTGTGTCCTTGAGCATTGCAAGTCCACTAAGTCACTGGTTAATGCCCATTAAGCAGATGGCTCCATCCTGACATGACTGAAAAATTGTTAGTTGGGGTGTTAAACCATAAAACAAACACTAAAACAACAGCTTTTTCAATGATATGTACAGAAAAGTTTGTGCACTAATTGAGCCGCATCGTGAGAAAACCGGATTTTTGCCTAGGCGAAAACAAAGGCGCAGATCAGCTTCGCGGTAACCGCGAAGCTGATCAGCGCCTTTGTTTTCGCTACACGGATAGTACAATTCCTCTTCTTCTTAAATCCGAAATTTCAAGCTTCTAGCTCTTTTCTGAGCTTGTACAGGCCGGTTTGTGTCAGACCTGGTCGGAAACCCCGAAGACCGGTTTTCTCACGATGCGGCTCAATTAATAACTTGCAGTTTTCAGCTTTGTATATATAGAAGAGTTCAAAGCCAGTTATCTCTGCATTCACTTCACCCCAACCCCTCTCCACCATGTACCCCCTTCAACACTTATGCTCAATCTCTTGGTCCCTTCAATGTACACATGTATGAGCTTCATTATTTAGTCAGAATTTTCTTTCAATTCATCATAAGATATATTTTTCTCTAACATTCCTAAATTGATCAGGGAGAATTATAAAGTACATCCAACATTCCTCTGGGACTATCCATTTGATTCTGAGTAAGTTTTTTTTAGAGGAAAAAAACAACAACAAAATAGATAAAGGAAATTCTATAATTTGGGAATGTTATACACTAATTTCTATCACATTTTCATAAAGCAGTACATGTATACACAGGGTTTCTCTTTGCCGGCCAGATATGTGCAGGTACGTGTACTTGCCTGCACAGGTAGCTTGTGTTTCTTGTGTCTGAAGATCTTTGGCCATTAGTAAAATAAGATTCCATTTGGATAAGCAATAAATACTGGTAAACTGCTTAAAGTTATACAAGGGGAGTTCAATGAGGACTTATCTTCAAAACTAATGAATATAAAAAAAATAAAAACTTGGATATAAGGAAAATCAAACCCTAAATTTAAGACTGAGTACTTTTTACTAGGTACATGACTGTTCTATTAACGGAGTTACCACTGAGAGACATACAACAAAAATTTGCGAAGTTGGATGGGATTTTCCTTTTCCTCCAAGTTATGGTTTTACTAGATTCTAGTAAATATAAGCCATAATAAAGTCCTATAGCTGTACTGAAATCTCCTGCTGATAAGCCATGTTGAGCTGAACATAAATGGTACTTCACTTACAGATGTCTTTTGCAACTTCAAAACTTCATACCTGAACATATGCCAAAATTCATGTACTACCTTTGTGAAAAACATAATCATTAAAGCCACCACAGGTAAAACTGGCATATCAAGCAATTAAGAGTCTGACACCCTTTTGAAACCGTGCAAAATTGCAATGGTGCGTGGAGCGAACTGAGCAAGTTGGCAAGCCAGATGACGCTAAAATCGGTATTTTAAAAGTGGGTTTGGTGTCCTCGGTGGTTCAATAAAGTGGAAAATTCTTGAAGTTCTGATTTTCTTTTTGTTCTGGCTTTAATAGTTCCACAAGACTTTCAGTGATGTTCTCTTCAAAATGAGCCGCGACGCAAGAAAACCGGTCTTCGGGGCTTTCGACCAGGTCCGACATAAACCGGTCTGTGCAGTCTCAGAAAATGGTTAGAAGCTTTAAATTTCGGATTTAGGAAGAAGAGAAATTGTACTATCCGAGTGGCGAAAACAAAGGCGCTGATCAGCTTCGCAGTTACTGCGAAGCTGATCTGCGCCTTTGTTTTCGCATAGGCAATAATTCCGTTTTCTCGCGACGCGGCTCAAATAATAGTGTATAATGTCTTTCACAATTAACTGACTAAGCTCATTAAATGTCATAAGAATTTTGAGAAAAAGCCAAATATTTCTTTGCAAGAAAAACATTCATTTCAGAGAAAGTTAATCAAACTTCAGATGTATGGTACACACATCTTGTGAAAATCTGGATTAAATGGCACATTAAAAGCATTTGAATGCAGTTATATTTGCTCAACATTAAAAGTTCTCCATCATGTTAACATGTCTGTGTGATATAGACCCCCTTTATACCCTGCATTGATATGTAAAACTGGGTTGTACATTTTTTTCTTTTAATTCAGTTTTACGTCCCTTTCAAGATTATTTCAGCTTATATGAGATGGAGCAATCAGTAGTTGGGGGAAAACGGGAGAACCCTGAGAAAAACCACCTGGCACACCCACAAGTAGAGCTTGGCTTGTCTCACATGTGGCCAGTGCAGGGCTCGAACCCGCACCAGACACAGCGGTGAGATGATCAAGTGATTAAGAAACAGCGCTCTTAACCACTCAGCCATGGGGGCAGCTCACAAAATATTTCCTGGGATGTTAGGATTGGATCTTATGATGGTTTTCCATATATCACTGACTGTCGATCCGGGCGTATTTACATAGATAACCCTTATAATTATGAGCCTTCCCCCTCATGGTTTACTTTCCTAAAGCAGTTGGCTCCACTAAAAGACTCAAACTTGAGCTGCTTAGAGTTGTTGTTTTTTTCAACTCTGAAACCTCTGTGACATAGTGGTAAAGCCACTCGCCTTTTGAAGCAGAGGTTGTGGTTTTGATCCAAGGCTTCTCCAGTCATATAGAAGGGACCTGAAAGTGAGGTCCAGTCTCGATATAACCTTAGCTGTTCGATGGGATGTGAAATACAAAATCGACCAGCCAAATCTTTTCAATTATGCACCAGTCATTTGTATCCACGGCCCTTCCGAGACCGGGGAATAGCGGGAGCGCTAATTAACTTTTCAGTTTTTAAAGCCTGGCACTGTGGGGTCAGTTTTGTGGTAAAATCCCTGCTAAAAGCCCCGGCTCTCTGGAGGCTGATAATAATGTGGAACAACAGCTGGGAGTTGTTCTAATGAAAGAAATATGAGAGAGGGGCTTGAATTTCTTCATATATATGTACCTGTCCATTTGCAAATTAAATATGGACCATAAAAATAATTTAATGTTAAAATATAACTATTACCTGATTTGAATTAATGCGACCATGTATTGGCTTGAAATTAAAACACCGGCACATCCCCGGCAGTGCAGGGACTCATCAGAGGTTAAATCCCGGCACTTGAGCCCCGCCATGCTACCGCTTTCCCATGCCCTAGGGGAGCCGAGAATACAAATGACTGGTGCATTACAAATATACTTGTTCAAAATGGAGCACACTCTGACAGCTAGGGAAAAAATGATAAAAGACTTCTAAAAAACCATTAGATTTAATTATTATTACATGTAATAAGTATACCTGAAGAATAGAAATAATTAGAAATTTGAAGACCATGAACTGGTAGCATTAAGTCAATGGAAAAGTCGAGTTTCAATTAAATTTTATGTTAAATAAAGGTATTAAAAAGACTTGTATTTTAGCTGTACATTGCATATAACATATACTGATACAATTTAAAATTAAAAACAACAGCCCCAAATACAAAATGAGCCTGTGCGTGAGAAAACCAACAATTTGGGTTTCCGACCAGGCCAGACACAAACCGCCCTGTACAGTCACAGAAGCAAGCCAGAAGCTTGAAATTTTGGATTTAGGAAGAAGAGGGATTGTACTATCTGTGTAGCGCAAAGCGTGAAGCTGATCTGCGCCTTTGTTTTCGCCCAAGCATTTTGTTGGTTTTCTTATGCAGTAGCTCAAATGTCATTTTTGCATTAATTAACTTGTAATAGCCACTGAACTTTAAAGAAACAACACAAAGCAACATTATACAGAATGTAATTAATTACACATTTTCTTGTAACTTCAAATATCTGGAAAATGTTCTGTGATAAACAATATAGACACATCTTGTGATGAAATATGACTTTTTTTTCTCCAGCATCAACACGATAACATGTCCATGAAATGTATACCCCCTTACACCTCATATTTTTATAGTAAAACATATATTGTGGGTACATGTACTTATTAGAATTGCCTCATCTGAGCATGGAGTAAACCAAAAGTTTTCAGTTGAGTTGAAAATTTCTGGTTTATGTTTAAATTGCATGTAACAATTCAGAACTGCCAAATCTGAAGGGATATTCAGGAAGTATAACATATATATATTTTTTTGTGTGTGTGTGTGAAAATGACTGAGTGAAAACAGGGCAATTTTAATGTGGATACTTCAAGATCAGAACATTCAGAATAAAAGTACAAGCTCTGAAATCTTAGATATTTTGATTAATTAAAAGAAATATTTTGTCAGAAAATGTCAGATATTTTTTTTTCTCTTGGCGATGCCAGTGAAAATGAACTACTTACAAAAATAAAATGTTATTAAATTAAAATGAAATCACTTCAACAGTATGCGTAAAAAACTGTATTGCAAAAATGTAGACTCTTTATAACTACTTCTCCAATTTGTCCCAAACAGTCTACCCTGTACCCCCACCCCCTCCGGAGAAAAAAGGGACTCCTTTTCCTCTCCTTTGAAGAATGTTCAAGTGATGTTCCCAGACCAAAGTTATATAGGATTGTCTGTTGTTGTTTTTTTTTTTTTTTTTCAGTCAATTTAAGAACTGCTATTATCAAAGACTGTATTAACGTATAAGCCATTTTCTAGAAAGACACTTTCCAGAAAGACAACACTGTAAACCTTTTCTCTTGCTGTACCTACAAAAAGCAAAAATAAACAGAATAGAAAATATTTCTTTTGTCTTAACTGGATAACAATATCAGGAAAAAAGATAAAGTAACAAGAACATTGACTTTGAAAAAATGTAAGCTTCTTAACACTTACTTGAATTTGTGAAACATGTTGAATAGAAGTGAACTACAGCCCTGTAATGTTAAACATGTATGAACTCCCCGCACCCACTCCCCTCCCCACCCTCATTGGGACTGGACATCCATTCTAAGTGATAACCACTCGAAAATAGGATTGCATGGCAAGCATACACAGCCCATAATAAATATATATGTAGCATTTTTATGAACATTGACAACAGTGTTCTACAGCCATTAAAATATACTTTATAGCACATGCAGACATGTAAACCAAATCAAATGCCACAATAATGCTAGCAAAGTGTTCAAAAAGGGAACTTTAAAACCAGTTAAAATTTTCAAACATTTTTTTTTTTTCAAAATTTACTGACTCATTGGTGTACTTTTCAGCTGTTTTAAAAGTTAAAATAAACAGAATTAATTTTTCATGATGAGTGATGGATGATTTCACTTGAAAGCTTTTTATGAGAATATTCATGCCCCTATCAAATTTTTATAAATAAATCAGATAAAAACTGAAAATTTTATATTTTGCCTCACATAAAATTGATAAGTGTAAATGTCCATTTTATGTTAAAACAAAATTTGACCTTTCTCTAAACCATGGCTATCTTGATAACCATGTGCTAGGCATTAATGGACTGTATTCCCCATAGATATAAGCAGAATTTGATATGTAAATTAATGCATTTCAGAGTAAGTGGCTTGCTATACTGAGAAACAAAAGTAGAATCCATGCTACTTGAAAATAATTAATACCCATATTCCAAACACATTCATAAGACTCTTAGAAAAATTGAGTAGAAATGCAAATCAGACATGTATTAAAATAACATTCATTTATTGGTTGGTTGGTTGGTTGGTTGAATTGGTGTATTAAATCCCACTGAACAGTTCATGTCATATGGAGACGGTTCCTCACTTTAAAATCTCACCTGAAGAACTGGAGAATCCTGGGATCAAACCCACAATCCTTTTAAACAAGATGAGTGGTTTATCAAAGCTATTTAGTGGATTAAGTGCTAACAAACTAAACATCACTTTTTGCCCTATCACACAATCAGCAAATTGTTTGCATACAGTTACATGTACAATCATTTACTGTAAATAGAGTTAGCACTGCTTTTGTTGGTCAGGGGTTGGTCCATATCGTTGGCTCGTTGACAAAACCTCGTAACTGCAAAAAACAAAATTTTTCAGGAGAAGCAAAAAACTAAATCTTGTATATAGATAATATATAAATGTGCATGTTTACAAATTGTCGTATATACAAAACTTGATAAATGAAAGCTAGAAGCAGATTCTTATGATGAATTAAAGAATGCATTTATGAGAAATCATTCATATGCAACTTTTGCATATCTAAAAGATAAAGATTTTCTTGTATTTAATTTTTTTGAAATCGCATATACGAGGTTTTGTCACCTTTTTTCAAGTCCGTTTACCATTTGTAGTTACGAGGTTTTGTAAGGTCATCGAAAAACTAACTTCCCATTGGACATAATCTACAAGGCTTTGTCACAAGCTGAATTTGAATGTTTTGAATCGCGCCATGTGAAAAAACGATTTTTTGAAAAAAGTGCAGTTACGAGGTTTTGTCAACGAGCCAACGATATGTCATTTGGGTCTTCTAAACGACCACTTGGACACTTTGCTGACTGGCTGGCCTATTCAGACACATAGGCAAACAGAATAGCCCCAGATGGGACACCACATTCTATGGGACCTAGCCAAACAGAATAGCCCCAAATGGAGCTATTCTGTTTTGATAGAGAAATTTCATCGAAAAATGTGATAAAAATTCAAAATTACTCCTGATTCTCCTTAAATGAAAGTGGACTCACCCCAATGATAACATGGGTGAATCCATTGGTCACAAATGGATTAATATCAGCTGACATGTACTGTGACATCAAATCCAAATCAGCTGACATGTACTGTGACATCAAATCCAGCTGACATGTACTGTGACATCAAATCCACATGTACTGTGACATGACATCAAATCCAAGAAATGTCTGGGACTTGAAACCAATATCTGCCTAACATAAATGAGATGCATAACATCGTCAGTTCAGTATACCTGATCTGCAAAAAGGTTAAACATTTGTGGAGAAACTTTTGTTTGAAACAGAACCAATTTGGAAAATT
Organism: Rugalucina vietnamica; assembly: GCA_964017185.1. Classification (NCBI taxonomy): domain Eukaryota; kingdom Metazoa; phylum Mollusca; class Bivalvia; order Lucinida; family Lucinidae; genus Rugalucina; species Rugalucina vietnamica. The sequence goes on from OZ024873.1 coordinate 47,824,865, forward strand.
GTTTGTATTATGAAGAACGGTTTGTTTATATTGATTGATAAGAAAAAGATTTTCAAAACTCCAAACTGAGGCTAGTTTACAGTTGAAGAGTTCAAAATTAAAACAAAGGAGCAGCTTGAAAATTTATAGGTCCATAACTTTCTTTCGGAGTCATCTGGTTTTATAAAATTTATCTATCAGGCTCCTTGTTTTTGAAACTCCACAGAACAGAAAACACACCGGTTATCAAGAGACAACCAACATAACTTTGAACAACCAACATAGATGAAATAAAAAAAAAAAGTGACAATAAGAAGTACATGTGTGTAAATTCCTGTTTGGGAACAACTTCTGTTATGGTTCAACTAGTTTTATGTTTTTTGCTGTTTGCACCTTATGCACATTTTCATATTTTTAGTTAAGTTCACGTAAATGATAGGCTGCCTTTTGGGAAATAGCTGCATGCTCGACTCACGATATGTTATCTTACTTTAAGTACCTAATTGTCAATTTAGTTTTTTCCCACCTTGGTTTTTGGAGTGGGAATTCCATTTTTAGATCTTTACCTATTTTTACCTTCTTGCCATCGATGGACTACTCTGATTCATGGTAAGTTGTTCCCAGAGAGGTATTGTATCCTACAGCCTTATATTGATTTCATCCATATTTATTGTTCTCAGTCGCATAAGTTGTCTCTGTAAAACCAGTGTGTTTTTCTGGTTCTTTGGTTTTGAAATTCCACAGATCAGAAATTGGAAATACAGCAAATGTATAATGTACAATGATGATCAATTACTGCTGACAACATTTGAGCCTGTGCGTGAGAAAACCAACAATTTGGGTTCCGACCAGGTCTGACACAAACCGGGCTGTACAGTCACAGAAGATGGTTAGAAGCTTGAAATTTCGGATTTAAGTAGAAGAGGAACAGTACTATCCGAGTAGCGAAAACAAAGGCGCTGATCAGCTTCGCGGTTACCGCGAAGCTGATCTGCGCCTTTGTTTTCGCCTATGCAGATTGTTGGTTTTCCCATGCGGTGGCTCATTTGATTGATTTTAAAAATGATTTATTGATTTTAATAACTTTCATTCAAAGGGAATCTTTCCAAAACTGGTCAATAGTATTTATACTGGAATGGCTTTGGGATGAAAAAAGACTTGACATGTATTAAAGATGGTTCTAATACCAGTTGAGCTATTTCATGGGAAAACCTGGTAAAAGCATAGGGCAAATCAAAGGCACAGGCAAGCTGTATCATAGGAAAATCTACATTTGGCACTTGTGAAAATGTAGGCACAGACCAGCTGCGCAGTTATCATGTAGCTGATCAGCATCTTTGTTTTTGTTTAGTTGATTTGATTAATCCCCTATCCATGTACTTGGTTTTATCTGAAATACAAGTCTCTGACCATCTGTCAATGGCTGTCCAGTTTGCTTCAGCAGACCAGTGGTCAAAGACATTGGAAACACTTTTCTCATGCTGAAACTCAATTCAAGTTGAAGAACTAAAAGCACTCCTGGCCCAAGCCCTCAAGTCTGGCATTATTTACATAAACCCATTTTTGAAGAATGTCATTGTTGCCCATCATTATCAATTGGGAGAAACCACAGTCATTTTTAGGGGCTTCAGGTGTGATTTCAAAATTTTATTCCGTCTTTCGATGAAATTCCTCTAAGCAAACAGAATAGCTCCAGATGGGACGCCGCATTTTGCGGCATCTCGTCTGGGGCTATACTGTTTGCCCATGTCCCACAAACAAGGATGCCGGGCTTAAATGAGTTGAGCCACTGTATGAGAAAAACAACAGAATGCTTAGGCGAAAATAAAGGCGCATATCAGCTGTGCAGTAACTGCACAGCTGATCAGTGCCCTTGTTTTCGCTACAGAGATAGTACAATATCTTTTCTACTTCAGTTTAACCCAAAATTTCTTCTGTGATTGTACACACCGGTTTGTGTCGGACCTGGTCAGAAACTCAAATGTTTGGTTTTCTCATGCGAAGGCTTAGTTAAAAGAAGACTGGCCAGCACTGCCTATGACTCAAGTATCAATAAACTAATTCTGATAGGGAAACTTTGTTTGCACTTAAATTGCTATGTTTAATCTCCATCATAAATCCTGTTTTCTCAGACTGTTTTAATTAAAATTTATTGATTCCAGTTAAAAACAGAGCTGGACTGTAGCTTTCAGAATTTTGTGGCCTGCTGAATACAGTAATAAAAGATTAAATTAATATCAAAAACAACAAAGTAATAATTATATTTTCTGAATTTAGCAAGAAGATTTAATGAATCACGTTTTTTGAATTAACAGAAAAAGCTGCAGGTGTTTTATAGATGATGCTAACTTTTCCAGTTTTTCTTTTTTTCTTCTTCTTTTTTTTAATGAGGCTTCCAGACTGACCAGGGTATATACATGATGTCCAAATGTCTCAGAAAGTATTATAAGCCCATTACGGAAAACATGCCCATGCCATTACGAAAACTTGCCCATGCAGTTTACAGATATCTACAGCCATAAAAAAAAAAAAAAAAAAAAAAAAAAACGTTTTCAATTTTTACAGTTTCAAACAATTCTATTTTATTACCTAATTACATCAAAAATTGTATAGAAATGCATATTTGTTATTTTCTTCTATTCCAGTAATACAATGAAATAGTATCAGGCAATAGAAAATTCTATTGCCTGGCCAGTAATCAGTCTATTGCCTGATCATATGGTATGTCACATGACTGCAATGTTACAAGGTAAGAACATGAAATAGTACTAGGCAATAGAAAATTCTATTGCCTGGTCAGCTGTCTCTTGCCCGGTCACATGCTAAGTCACATGACTGGAATGTAATTAGGTAATAAACAGTTATTTCAATAGAGCAAAACATTTTCCCCTCGTTGCAGGTACCGACTTGACACGCTATTGCCCTCGGCTTCGCCTCGGGCAATAGCCTGCCAAGTCGGTACCTGCACCTCGGGGAAAATATTTTGCTCTATTGCCTGCTGAAGCATGAAATAACTGTATAATATTGCTTGGGTATGTTTTCGTAATAAAGGCCAACTGCCCATAGGGGTAGGGTAGGGTGTTATACATCACAAGGGGTCACCAAGAAAGCTTGACATGAAAATTGGCATTGACATTTATTAATCTAAAATGACTGTCATTACAAACAATGTGGTTTGTCTTTACTGATTTTTGCCTCCCTCTATACTAAAATGTATTAGATTTTTGCTCATTTTTTATTTTACATATGGGATGCTATGATGTTTATTTGTGACTCATATGTAACAGTTTTAAGTGATGTTTTTTGTTGTTGTTGTTTTTGTTTTAATATCATCAACAACCATTAAATTGTTGCTCCCCAAGTTTTTGACATATTTGACAGCTGTTTAAAAGTGGCACTTTACATTCCAAAGTATACTTGAAATTAAAAACATTCTAACATTATTAAATGACCAGGAGTGTTTCATGTTAACACTCATGTTTAGTGTTGTTTAGTGTTTCCACTTAAATTGTACAGGGCAGTGGACTTGTTTACATAAAAGTAAATGTTTAAAAGTAGCAAGAGCCTCTGCTTTGTAAAAGGTTCTTAACTCATTTTTGGCGTCATTTTTATGGGACACAGGCAAACAGCATAGCCCCAGATGTGACGCCGCAGAACGCGGCGTCCCATCTGGGGCTATTCTGTTTGCACAGAGAAATTTCCTCAAAAAATAAGATAAAAAATAACAATCACTCTTAACACCCCTAAAAATGAAAGTGGACTCACCCAAAGGATAATGATGGGAAAAGCCATTCGTCAAATATGGGTTAAACAATGCACTATCAGGAAAGTGGTTTCAACAAGAACAGAATCATCAGATGCCCTTCCCAAATTTGATTGGCACTAATTGATCTGTGGAGTTTTTTTTCATCATTTTGATTAATGTTGCATCATTTGAATACCTAATCATGACAACTTTTTTCAGTTAGGCCAGGACATAAATGACAAAGTGCTTAAATGTCAGAAAAACAATGAGGCCATGCAGAAGAAAAAAATAAATTGCCATAAAATCTCAGGTATTTTGTAACTGCTGACTCATTTCTTGCCCATTCTCAGAATTTTGATTGACGTCATTAGTATTTAACCATTTAAATGCATATCCAGCAGGATAACATGTCCGTGTAATGTATACCTCCTAACACCCACTTTTATATGATAAAATTGGGGCACACAGGAGTTTACAATTTTTCTTATTTTTGATCCAAAATATAGATTGTGGGTACTCGTTAGAACCCCCTCGGCGCCTCTAACACGTACTCACAGTCAATGTTTTGAACAAAAATATTAAAAATATCATTTTTTTTTTCAATGAAATTTTCAATTTCTACACGTTAAAAATCTCTGTATTACGGAAGAGTATTAGGGCCAGGTAATTTTTTTTTTAATTTTGAAATTTCGACCTAATGCTCTTCCGTACTGTATAGTGCATGGGGAAGTTTTCGTAATACAGATACGAATTGCTTTAAATCTCATAGTCATATTGCTTCATTCTCTGGTGTCCAACTTTTTAGGATGTTTAAAACAATAAAAAGTATGTCATTTTAGGAATTCAAATTTATTTGATTTACTGATTGTGTATGGTGTCATCATATTAAAGTTAAACTAAAAAGATAAATTAACTTGAATAAATTAAAATGTAAAACATTGTAGGTCGTAATAAAATACATTCATCAAGTCAAATTTTAAAAAGTACAAAAGAAAAATAACTTAAGTTCACTTGCCATATATAAGGAAATACATTTTATTGTTCATGTTAAAAATGTAACAAACTTTATACATGAACTATTTTACAGTACAATAAAAATCAAAGAAAAATGTTTAAGAATAAACGCCAAAGTGATCATGCTTTTAATTAAATAAGTGTAAATACCAATTAAACCATCACATATGTATATATACTGTACAAGTTAATGTAGTTGGCCCTTATTAGCCACACCATGAGCACATTATTTTTAGTTAAGTTCGGGTAACTGAGTGGCTGCCTATTGGGAAATAGCTGCTGACGGGTTACGATATGATCTCTTAGTATAAGTACCTGATTGTCAATTTAGTTTTTCCCATCTTGTTTTTGGAATGGGAAGTTCTTTCTGATTGTGCTATTTCCTGATCATTGCCTACTTTTACCTATGTACATGCAAAAACAGTGCACATCAGCTTCTCAATTTGGTGCCATGACAGGTTATGTTTTTGTTATTTAGATTGAAAGTTGAGTCACTGAAAGCCAGATTATGACGGTTTCAAGGTGGTAATTCTGTTGAGACTTGCTCTGTTTTATGTCAATATATGCTCATCTTATGTTTGGCTTTGTCATGGTATCCAAGTGAATATCTTTTGGGAAATAGCTTATTTCTTGGTTTACCAAATCTTGCTGTTTTTGTCTTAGTTCTCACGGATGGATGTTTCTTTGTAGCGTGTTGGCTCCTGGTCATTGCTTATTTGTTACCTTTATAGCTTGTGTGGTGAACAGTGTAAAGCAGTGTTTCAAAACCAGTGACAGATATCTGAGCCGCCTCATGGGAAAACCAACAATGTGGTTTCCGACCAGGTTCGACATAAACCGACCTGTACAGTCACAGAAAAGAGCTAGAATCTTGAAATTTCGGATTTAAGTAGAAGAGGAACTGTACTATCCGAGTAGCGAAAACAAAGGCGCTGATCAGCTTCGATCTGCGCCTTTGTTTTCGCCTAGGCAGATTGTTGGTTTTCCCATGTGGCGGCTCATTTCTTATTGCAAATGGTGATCATGTTTTTTTTTCTTCAGCTAGAAAGATCCATAATATTTGAGGCTGATTGAAGGGATGGTTTAGTGAATGTTTGTTTACACTAACGAGATCTAAAAATGTATTTTTTTTTTATGGAGAACTGACCAGAATTTACATGCATACCCACTCCTTATCCATCTTCACCTTTCTTCATGAGAGAGGGGGAAGAGAGTGAGGCACATAGAGAGAGAAGAGAGAGAGAGAGGCAGACCAAGAGAGAGAGAGAGAGAGAGAGAGAGAGAGAGAGAGAGAGAGCAGATAAATGATAACAGCTTGTAATGGAATGATCAGGACTGAATCAGAAAGAAGGTTGTGCAATGCATGTCTCTTGGGCTTTCTTATTTATTGATAAAATATTGGATAAATACTTTTGTTCGTGGCAATAGATGTTTAAAAATGAATACTACAAGTATTTGATATCGTTTGTAGTACATACATTGTCAGCTTTTTCATTTCTTAATTGCATTGTTGGTCTAAAGTTTGTATCCCTTGAGAACTGAATGAGTTGGCTGCCCTTTTGTATAATGATGTATTCACTTCAGAATTTTATTTTCCACAACTGATCAATAAACGGTTGTAGGTCAGAGGAACTATGATGAAAGTATGGACAAGGCATGCCAGTATTATAAAGCCTTCTGTGTGTAAAACTTGCCCATGCAATATACAGACGTTTTTTTTCAGCCGTAAAAAATGAAAATGTCTTTGGAAAAAGTTTAATATTCTTAATATAGTTGCTCAAAACATAAATTGTGGATATAAGAGTACGCAAAATCTATGTTTTGGATCAAGAATAAGACAAATAGGTATACCCCTGTAACCTCCAGTTAATGGAGTAAAAGGGGTATTCATTGCATGGACATGTATGTACTTACATTTACATTTACCCAGATATCAAGCAGAAAAGAAAAGGACAATTACAAAAATTAGTGCAACGCATACGAAGAACAAGATGATGACTAGCTCTTCCCAAATAGGTGACAATATCGCTCTTTCCCAGACAGATAGTCATCCGACAAAACAAAACAAAAAAAAAAAAAGATGATTGAAACAACATACAAACAGACAGAATAAACAGGCAACATTAAGACAAATTGTAACAAAACGGTCGGTAAAGAAATTGCTGAACAGTTTAAATTGGCCCTTTTTATTTACAAATATGCTCACCGGCAAAAGTTTAGTCAGTGAAAATACATGTAAAATCCCATTGGGACAGTTTTCGCTATAGCTTCGTTTGGGATTAAAATAACCAGTCATAAAACTGTGAATAAAACCTAACATTTCCAACAAAAACGATTGCAATATCGCATGTGGTTTTGCTACAGTGCATGCACCAATTTTCGTTCTTGGTTTAAATAAAAGGGAGGTAATCTAAAAATAATGAATATTTGACTTGTTATTTCTCTAGACTGTAGCTGAATTTTGAAAAGATTTTTCCGGATTTTTGTCACTTGCATTAACCTCTATCAGAAAGCGCTATTAGCCAAAGCGAAGATTTGATCATTTATCGGGCAATTACAAAAATGATGTTTTACGAAAAAGGCCAATAACTCTGTCGAAATGGACAACTGGTGGAGTTTCTTTCCAGAATTAAAAAAGAGACTGACTTTGCAAATTTAACAAAGAGGAACGTCTAAAACAAGCGACTGGGCATTATAGTAATCAGGCTGGTAAACTTTTTCCTCTGAGAACTGGCAGACTTTCTTATTACATAATGACATCATTTTTATAAGCATGATATTTTGTAGAGCATTCTGAACCCTTGGGTCAATATCTATATTGGTATATTGTCCATCATCAGTTGTACATGTTGTCTGTTTGGCAATTTCAATCTGGAATCTTTGCACTAAAGAATGTACACATTAGAAAGCTTAGGGGAAGGTCAGAAACAATAGCCCCAGCAGGCACATGACGTCAGATCGACGTCGATGCGACGTCATGACGTCGCATCGACGTTGATATGACGTCATTCTGACGTCATGTGCCCGCTGGGGCCACACACCCATCAATCTGCGGGTAGATGTAGATACTGTTTACCCTCTTGCATAGTGGTTCCCAGGCAACATGGCGTCTACACAACCAGACCATGGCCTCGCTTGGCAATGACATTACTATACGGATCATTGCAAAATTAGAGAAGCAAGGAGGTATGTCCATAGAAGTAAACATCCACAAACACATTCCAAGATCATTTAAGATATTTAAACAACCCGATGGGCTGTACTTCTGAACAGAACGCAACATTTCAATCACCTGCTGATACAAATGGATCAAGTTTAAGATCTCTTTCTGCCAAATTTCAAATAATATTCCCATGAAATAATGCCATTATATTGGCTTTTTACAGTCTGGTAAGAAAAAGGGAGGGCTGGTTTTCATTTAAACACCTACTGTTTAATTTGTAAAACTGTAAATTCAAGTAAAATATCATTTTGCAATGTTAAAATTGCTGCTTTATTAATAAAATTTGGATGCCATACTATTAATTTAATTGTTAGCAAAATGTTCAAATGAGCTTATGGAGCACTAAATCGCTCGCCAAAAGTTCACTCCCCAAAGCTTTTAATGAATAATATATGCCAGAAAAATAAAACTTAATGAAAAGAGATTATTCTGAAAGCCAAGGAATTGAATCGTTTTGGTGCATTATATAAAAGACCTGAAAGTTTTGCATAAGAACTCGCAGTATGGGGCAGATCATGTACACTACGACCTTTAAAAGCGTCAAAATTATCAGTTTTGGACGCAGTAAACAAATGCCTTCATAAAGCCATGGACCTCTACAATTCTAGACTAGAATGGAGCGGAATGAGCACCTCTTTACGGCCACCATTGACGACAGCACTGCGTTTTCAGCATCAAGGTTATGTTTTTTTCCAGTGTTCAAAAGATAGTTTTGAAGCATGTTGTGGCATCATAACGTCACTCATGTAGCTTTCGTTGGTTGAATTATATGCAACGCTAGTTTGGTTTGTGGATCCATATAGGACTTTTTTTGACATAATTATGTTTGAGGGTTCTGTTATGAATTTAAAAAGGGACACTACCAAAATGTTTAGGTGGGAGGGAAATCCATTGCACAAATCATAGTATGCTGCATTTGGTAATAAAAATTAAAAGGTATTTAGAGTAACCTCTGTTTTCCCTGTCCGAGTGTTACAGTTAAACCAAGTTGTGTTTAAGCCCATCTGTTAAACCAGGGTTTCCAATTTTGAATGGGGTACGTGGAACATAGGTCACGTGAGTAGAAGGGAAAGATAGCATTTCGAAAACTCGCCCATATAACATACAGATTTTTCGTTGTAAAAATTGAAATTTTCAGTTGAAAAAAAAAAAGAGATTTTGTTGTTAATTTTTGATTGGTGGTCGACGTTTTTGATTGGTGGCCCTAACGAGTACACACAATCTATATTTTGAATCAAAATTAAGGAAAAATGTATACCACTGTTCACCCTCGTTTTACTTAATAAATGGAAGGTTTAAGGGGGTATTAATTTTATTTCACGCACATGTTTTGCTGGTGGCACTTTGATGTTTCTCACAACTTCCAAACATTTTTCTCAGCTAACATATTTACTGAGCTGTCCTATAGTTTTTATACTAATCAAACAGTTGTTCTTGGGGTGTCATCAGGAAAACATCTCCGTGACATGTATATACCCCCTTGAACCCCCACTTTTATATAACAAAACTGAGGTATGCAGGGGTATACCTATTTTTCTTATTTTTGCTCCAAAACATAGATTGTGGGTACTCGTTAGAACCGCATCGGCGAGGCGGTTCTAACATGTAGCCACAATCTATGTTTTGAGCAAAAATATTTAAAATATTAAAATTATTCCATTGAAATTTTGAATTTTTACAGCTGAAAAAAATCTGTATGTTTCATGGGCGTGTTTCGTAATGGAAATCTGGGATAAATCATAGCCAGGACAGCCTATTAAATTCTAAATATCCGGCAATATTGACTTTTCTAGATGAGGAGTTGTCTGCTGTGATCCACAAGACCTTAGGACATCCACACGCAAAAACCAAATGTGCCCTTGCATGAGAAAACCAACAATGTGGGTTTCCGGCCAGGTCTGCCAAAACTTAGCCTGTACAATCACAGAGGTAGGCTAGGAGCTTGATATTTTGGATTTAAGAAGAAGAGGAACTGTACTATCTTAGTGGCGAAAACAAAGTTGCTGATCGGCTGTGCACTTACTGCACAGCTGATCTGCGGTTTTTGTTTTCGCATATGCGGATTGTTGGTTTTCCGATGCAGCGGCTCAAAGGAAACCAGAATAAATAGATTTAAGGTTTTACTCTATTTCTTTCCTATGATATTGGAAAAAGCCGTGAGCCCATCGATTTTGCTGTCATAAAAACCTTTTCACAATATAAATGAGTAAAAATTGCCTCTTACAACCTCTAGCTTCTATTGGCTTTAAATTCAGACTATAAGACAGAAAATGACCAGGCGTTCTGAATATTTTATGATTTTGCCAGTAATAAAAATGTGAAATTACATATATAACGTATTTCCAGTATTAATTTCGGTTGTAGACCATTTCTTACGTAGGGAATATGATGTTTAATATTTAAATGGTACTAAATTTTGATGGAGTTTCTATCGCAGAGTGGATATTTGCAATATATCTTGCCCTGTGGGCCAGATGTATTGTCTTTAAAATATTTATCGCCCAGACATCCACTTTTCAGACATCCAATATTGTTTAGTAAGAACAAATATAGATACGAGAGCCATCAATGTTTAGAGCAAAGAAGCTTTCCTTGTTTTGAAATTGATTCTGGCTACAATTAAAGAAGTCCAAATGTAATACGCAGTTGCTTTTTAAGCAGATGGTCCTACACGTTTGCCTCCTGTTCACTTAGGTCTTTAGAATACAAATTATACAATTTGCAATAGGAATGAAGTGGACAGAGGTGAATCATTTTGACCAGAAATATCAAATGGCACACATAAGCCTAAGCACCTGTTTTATCTTTACATCTGTTAAGTGCCAGTCCCACTGCGCTTAAGATTTTAAGATCGCTATGCGATTGTCTAAATATTAATTTAGGGGTCATTTCTTTGACCCTGATATGCAAATAAAGAAAGCAAAAACACGTAGGAAAACGTTTTACAGACTTTGCATGCGCAGTCTCATCACAAAATTAATGATTACACAATCGAACGATTGCTTACGATTCAGTGGGACTGGCATTTTACTCAAAGGTTGCCAGTCCGCTGTTGTGCTTCTGGTTGTTTTGTGTTTTGCTTTTGCATTTTTATGGTTTGCACATCTATTGTACTTTTTTCAATATATTTAGTCAAGTCATAGTAACTGACTGGCCACCTACTGGGAAAAAGCTGCTCACTGTTCTCTTTGTGTCGATGCCTGATTGTCAGTTTGTTTGATCACATGGGACCTTCGTCCTGATTGCGTCATTTCCTGGTAGTTGCTTATAATTATTTGCATTTCCCCCAATTTCTGTACTGTACCAAACTGAGCAGATCAGATTGTGTCTAATGTAGTCACATACCTCATTGCTTAATGACGTCTTCTTCTGAAAGAAGTGTCCGGGTACATTACAAGTACACATCGGTGAATGCTCCGAAAGCAAAATGCTGCATTTCAGTTATTATGCGATTTACTGGCCGATCCAAGGTGATAGATTAATATAGTTATGATACACTCACCATATAAAAATGTCCTTTGTTGACTTCTAGGTGCCTTTAAACCCTAACTTTACGATACGATACGATACATTTAGTTATTGTGACAGAAAATGTCAACCACGTAAGCGAAATTAAACATTTATATTACGATGTTCAAAGCTTCAAGAAAAATTGCAACCAGAAGTTAAGTCGTAAAATTATACTTTTAAAGAAAATGATTTTTAGGAAATTTCAAAATATGAATCATTTATGTTAACTTTACATAACTTTAATGCCAGGGTCTCATAAAGTAAGAAATATAAAAAATAATATGAAATTTTAAGTATGTAAATGTATATATTAAAAGTTAACCGTAGAGCATAATTTTAGTGAAAAAGAACAGTTTTAAGGTCAATGAATTTCATTTGCACCACTCTAGGCTACTTTTTTTTCAAAACATTTGAGCCTATGCGTGAGAAAACCAACAATTTGGGTTTCCGACCAGGTCTGACACAAACCGGACTGTACAGTCACAGATGATGGTTAGAGGCTGGAAATTTTGGATTTAAGTAGGAGAGGAATTGTACTATCCGTGTAGCGAAAACAAAGGCGCTGATCAGCTTCGCGGTTACCGCGAAGCTGATCTGCGGCTTTGTTTTCGCCCATGCAAATTGTTGGTTTTCCCATGCGGCAGCTCATTTCATTTATTATTTAGATTTAATGTTGATTTAAAATTGTCTGATGTTTGTGAGTTTACGCATGAATGTTAGCAAAACCATTGAAATCAGATAGGGGCTAGTTTTAACATTCTTATGTTTGATAAGGCATAAAAATATTCAAAATTTGACATTTACCTCAATTTTAATGTTTAAAATGAAACTATGAAAGGGATGAAACTAAAATTGAATTTTAAAAAGCCATTTGACAAGAAAAATGATTAGGTTCATTGCGATCTATTCTGTGCGGCCTGACAGTAGCTGACCAACCGTATGGATACTTGAAGTATCATATGGATGTGAAATGGGCTATAACTTCATTTACAGCCAAAACTTTAACTATTGCGGAGATTGTGTGTGCCCTCTCTGGTCACATTTATAAGCGTAAAACAGATTTACTCATGATGTGATGTAGAGTAAAGCTGCTGGACCGAACAAAATTTTGACAAATCATCATGATTTAAGCATATTACATCTCTCTCTCTCTCTCTCTCTCTCTCTCTCTCTCTCTCTCTCTCTCTCCTATCCACAGCATACAAGATATTTTGTATTTTGAATAGTGAAATCTTAATCATTTGACTAACATCAGTGGTTTATCAGCCAAAGCGAGGACTGATTTTCTCATGACGAAGTCTATCACCAGGCTTCCCTCTTCCCCGTTTTAGAACCCTTCAAGTATAGTAGCTCTTGGATGTGAAAGGTTGTCAAAACTTTCAAACGCAATGTACGTTTTTAGATGTTTATAATTTCTTTCAAAAACCTTTAAACAATAGAATCAAAATGTCAACATGTAGAAATAATGTCTAATTTCGTCTGGAATTGTTGGAATTACGTCAGCCAATCATTTATTGTTGACAAATGTGTCTCAAGAAAGCAAAACATTTTTTCTTAAATGAGCCACTGCATCAGGAAACCAGCAAAATGCTTGGGTGAAAACAAAGGCGCAGAACAGTTTCGCAGTAACTGCGAAGCTGATCAGCGCCTCTGTTTTCGCTAGACGGATAGTACAATTCCTCTTCTCTCGAAATTTCAAGTTTCTAACCTTCTTCTGTGGTTTGTGTCGGACCTGGTCGGAACCCATATTGTTGGTTTTCTCGAGCAAAGGCTCAAATTCTGATTTGACCACACTAGCCCACGCAGTGAAAAATTAATTATGAGATATACCTAAATAGGCTAAAAGTATTAAACTGACTTTGGAGATTCAGAATGGAAATTGACGCAAATACATGTACACTCAACTAGAATTTTCTTCAGAAGAAACCATTGCTTGTCAACTTGCATCTTTTACAGAAAAAAACCTTTCGTGATGCAAAATTTAAAGTATAAGAGAGCAAACTGCATCAAGATAACATGTCCATGAAATGTATACCCAATAAACCCCACTTTATATAGTAAAACTGGGGTAAACAGTTTTTCTTATTTTTGATCCAAAACATAGATTGTGTACAGCCGCGTCAATGTTTTGAGCAAAAGTACGAGTCCGACTGAATCTCGTTTTAAATGTTTAGTTAATGGAACACGAAACCAATATGACTTTTGCCAGCCAGGTCATGTTTACTTAATGGCATTATAATAATAATATTTTTTTTTTTTTTTTTTTTTTTTTTTTTTTTTTTTTTTTTTGCGATGAACTTTTCAATTTTTACAACTGAAAAAGGAAAATATTGCACGAGCAAGGTTCACATAATCTGAGAACCTGGTAACAATTGCACATTCTGCTTCTGATCAAAGTGACGTTTAGTAACGACCATTCTCAACGTTATTAGTCACCATAAGTACGGACCATAGCCGTTGATAAAGGGGGTATCGACTGAACACAAAACTCAAGTTAGTCATGTTTTTATTAAACACTGTGCTAGCAACTGCAAGTTTGGAATCAAAATACACATGTACTGATTTTGTATTTGTTGGCACAGCAGATAGGTGCCGATCGAGAACGACGATGAAATTGATAAAGACATGTAAACCAAAATTGATTCATAAATCCATTGCAGTGACCGACACCAATCGAAAACATTGTTCCTGAGAATTTCGATTTCTACGACAGAATAATTATTATTGTTCTCGATTGCCACTCATATGCTGCGTTAAAACTGAAATTTTCTGCATGTAACTATGGTTTGCTGTTGAGCTTCTTTAATATAATATATATTAGATCCCCATGATTTCCCGATCGGGAAAGTGTGTTATCGGATAGTTATATTTCATGTTTTACAAACTCAAACTTACGATTTCCAGTTTTGCTAATATGGTATCATCTAGTGATTGTTTTAAAAACAACAAAACATTAAGAGCCTTCGCATGAGAAACCCAACAATTATGGTTTCCGACCAGGTCCGACACAAACCGGCCTGTGCAGTCACAGAAGTAAGCTGGAAGCTTGAAATTGTGGATATAAGAAGAAGTGAGATTGTGCTATCTGTGTTGCGAAACCAATGACGCTGATCAGCTGTGCAATTACTGCACATCTGATCTGCGCTTTTGTTTTCGCATGTGCATGCTGTTGCGGCGACTCATTTTTTTCTATACTAAAGGGTAAGTTGCAATTGTAAATGAGACTCGACATGTAATGAGTGAATTAAGTGTGTTAGTTAGCTTCTAATTCGTGGCATTACTCTTTCTATTCTAACAATGGATTCTGTAGAAATATGTATGTATATGTATGTTTATTGATAATGCTGTTACATCGCTAATTTGTCAATAACCACAACAAACTTAAAGTATGAAAGTCGTTAATAAAGAGAGATTTCGAAACTAAATGTTATAGTGATAAGAAATGAGCCGCCTCGTGGGAAAACCAACAATGTGGTTTCCGAACAGGTCCGACACAAACCGGCCTGTACAAGCACAGAAAAGAGCTAGAAGCTTGAAATTTCGGATTTAAGTAGAAGAGAAATTGTACTATCCGAGTAGCGAAAACAAAGGCGCTGATCAGCTTCGCGGTTACCGCGAAGCTGATCTGCGTCTTTGTTTTCGCCTAAGCAGATTGTTGGTTTTCCCATGAGGCGGCTCAAATGTAGCTAATATTTGTTGTGTTTTCTTCACATGTATTGTTAGTAACGTTATAAATTCCTGGTATATTTTCTCTATGTATAAACTTGTCTTTGCCTTGAAAAATCAACCATTATTACCTCATTTCCAAGCTAAACATTTTGATAAGAATGAACATAGATAGCACATTAGATACATGTATAGGTCAAAGCGATCAAAGATGGCCGTGAACCCAAAATATGTACAAGTGCATAGGCGACAGCTGACGACAGAACGTCGTCGACTTTACGTCGCATTTGCCGCTGTCAAATGCAAAGGTTACGTACTTGTTTCTTGTGTGTGTGTGTGTGTGTGTGTGTGTGTGTGTGTGTGTGTGTGTGTGTGTAAATCTGTTGATATTTATGGATGCAGTCTTTAAGTCAAACATACATGTAATAGAGCCAGGCTATGTATAAATGTAATCTATCCAAAATCCATTGTCGTCTAAAGGGTTTCTATATATGACAAGTGGCTCCACTTAGCCTTAGCAGTAAGGATAAAATAGCAAGGAATTGATGCAATTAAACTTAAAATCCCAATCCATATTTGTTGTGTCGTTCTCCGGGTGCTTGGGATAAGTTCTCGTAGTTCATTATGGTACTCCCTTGAACTGCCACTTAGCTATCTGGACAGATGACACTGTAGGGAGTGTATTCTCCCACTAATTGAACTGTCTTTGATGAAAAATAAACTTGTACACTCCCGCCCGCGTATTTGTACTCCATTTACGCGTATTACGCGAGTATTACGTGAGTATTACGTGCGTAAGGCCAATTACGCGCATTTACGCGTAACATGCGCATATTTACGCGTAACATATCTCATTAATATTCATAAGCAGAGATAAATGCGTCGATACGCGTAAGGTTCAGTCATTACGCGTATGAAGTATCACCCAATCAGACTGGCAATACGTTTACGCGTATTTACACGTATCATACGCGTAACGACAAGGAGTATAAAAGCTAAAGTACCTAACGGTTGATTTTATTATTCAATCAAAAATAAACAATGTGCAAGTTTTATGGATTTTATTGATGTATCGTAATCGTGAAAATGGCGTGACTTTATTCTAGTTATTGTCAAATTGTTTTATGTTTACATGGGGTTTAAAGTTTACAGATTCAAGAAGCATAAAACTTACCCAATAACTGTCATCATGTCAACATTCAGCCTTCAACTGGAGTGAAAATTCATGCGTGACTAAGTGACTTTCACCTGTAGGTAACCATGTTCAGTTCTGTTCATTTTTTTTTCATTGTCGTTTAGTTCCCCCTCCATTTTTAGAGACACCACCGTACGGTATACGGCATGTTAGATTTTCGCTTGTTTTCCTACCACGTCTCTTTCTTATTTATTGATATTCAATTATTATTTAACAGAACTCGAATGTTTTCTTCTTCAAAATAAAAGCCACAAGCAAATATAACAGAAACTTGGTGTTCGTTCAGCTACCGATCTGGGGATGAAGCTTTAAAAATATTTCTCACGGATGTTATTTCGTACTCATGAATTGTTCGAGCCCTTAATACTGCAGGCCTTAGTTTGAACAAGATAAGATATTATTTTGGTCTAAAGCAAAGTCCGGAATTTTGGTTTAACCATAAAATTTCAAGATTGTTGGCTCATTCATTACGCGTATATTACGCGTATTTTTTTACGTAAGACTGTTTTAATCTCGATTGGTTAGAACAATACGTATACATACTTCAAATACGCGTAATGACTTGCTTTACTAATTCACCGCTCATTGGTTAAAGTCATTACGCGTAATAAAAATTGAATTTTGACTGGCTATTGACACATACGCGTATAAAATAGGCGCGTATTACGCGAGTATTACTCGCGTATGTTACGCGCATTCAATGAGTACAATTACGCGGGCGGGAGTGTATTTCCACAGTTTATCAGTAACAACAGTATTGTGAAGAAAATAATTTGCAAATAATTTTTTTTTTCAACCACCGCCACTCAGCCTCCCACGTAACCCATGTATGGCCTTTTTCAATCGGCATTTATGTCCAAAACATTTTTCTCTTCTAAAATTGCCTGTGGCATGATACAATTGCCTTATAGCTTTTTATTAAGTCAGTGAAAGTCTTGACCAGACTTTAGTGCAGGACCAGGGTCTACTCTGTTGACAAGTTGACAAGTATCTATTAATTTAGTATTTCATTTTTTAAGGAGCCCTTGTCCTAAATGGGTTTACTTATTCTGCAAAACTACAATATCTACGTTTGATATTGATCATCCT
The DNA here is from genome assembly GCA_964017185.1 of Rugalucina vietnamica. Classification (NCBI taxonomy): domain Eukaryota; kingdom Metazoa; phylum Mollusca; class Bivalvia; order Lucinida; family Lucinidae; genus Rugalucina; species Rugalucina vietnamica. Next base: position 47,842,286 of record OZ024873.1, read on the forward strand.
ATTGTTTGATTTCAAGATTCAATGAGGTATACTCTTTCACTGAATAATTACCTGTTATTTTTCAGTTTTGTAACCATGGCAACAGAAAGATGTATGCATTAGTTGATACATCTGGCATTTCCTTTTTATCAAAACAAGGATGAACATTAAGTTATTAAATCCCTTAAGAATGAAAGATTTTATATTTAAAGGGTGTCAGGAATTAATCTGCTGTTAACTTTTTCACCTTTCCTTTACTCCACCTTTTCCTGTCACGATATTGGTTGTTATAGATTTTCTTGGAAGAGGTTGTTATGTGATTGCAACAATGCGCACTTGCAGTATTTAACAGAAAACTTATTGTATGTGTATGAAAGAAAGAGATCATGACCATGTTTTGTTGCGCGAGTGAGATAAAATCCTGTATGCGTATGAAAGAAAGAGATCATGACCATGTTTTGTTGCGCGAGTGAGATAAAATCCTGTATGTGTATGGAAGAAAGAGATCATGACCATGTTTTGTTGCGCGAGTGAGATAAAATCCTGTAAGTGTATGAAAGAAAGAGACCATGACCATGTTTTGTTGTGTGAGTGAGATAAAAATCCTGTGTATAGCCAATTCAAACCAATTGTCAAAAAATGTACCATATGTATACATGTAAATTTCCCGTGCTTTCTTACAAACCATGCTTATCTACCTCATAATTATGAACGTTATGCATATTCATTAGAAGTACAAGAAATTTAAATGTTTCTTTTTCTGTTCCTATATAATACTTTTGAATTTGAAGTGGCGTTTCAGTCAAATATAAGCCATGCAAAATGTTGCTGGATTTCTTTCAAAGTTGAACCAGTACATTACGAAAACTTGCCCAATACAATGTACAGATATCATTTTTTTTTCAGCTGTAAAAATTGAAACTTTCATTGGGGAAAAAATGATAGTTTTTCATATTTTTGCAAAAAACATTGATTGTGGATACACGTTAGAACCGCCTTGCAGAGAGGCGGTTCTAAAGAGTACCCACAGTCTATGCTTTGAATCAGGAATAACAAAAATGTATACTTTGTAAACCCCAGATTTCCTATGTAAATGGGGTATAAGGGGCTATACATTTCATGAACATGTTTTCGTGATGTTGCGCCTATGGCGCTGCGAGTAAGGTCTCGCTCGGACTAGGCAATAATTTTCGTCCAGTTCAATTTAAAATGTCATAGACTCTTCGTCTTCATACTGCTGTTTAAGGTCTTTTGATATAGACCATTTGTGATTTTTTTTATAGAATCGTTTCAATTTCTTGTGCTTCCTATCTTTTATATTATAAAATGTTGTCTATAATGTAAATGTTGTACTAGTTTCTGTCAAATTAATGTATTAGAGAGCTACATTAGCTTGTAATTTTCAAACCAAAATCTCGAATTTTTTCAATTGCTTATATTTAAGACTGAATATTATCCTTAAAATACTCTTCATTCACGCTTCAATATTTAAACACTTTTACGCTGTTCATGAAAATACATGCCTTTTAATATTTTATTCTTAAATTAATTGCTGTCTTTGAATTTTACGTGAAAGACTCCACTGTACTGTTAATAACTTTTAACTTAATCAACTTACATTTCAAGTAATTCAACTACATTTTCCATTGACTAACGGTAAGCCATGGCATCTGAAAATTGTCACTCGTTGCAGTTTTACCACCAGTGCCAATATTAGTTACTGAGTTGCTTAGAGAATTTTCAGACCAAATGACTTACTTTTGATCATAATATGCGTTCAGAGTTGTTAATAAAATTATAATTAATTCGTTTGTTTTTACCCTGTAACCGACGTGCATACTTATGCTGATGCAAAATCAATGCCTAACTGGCCCTTGTTTGTTGATCTTTGCACGATTTGTTCGCTAGAAATTAATTCTAAGAAAAATGTTGATTTGAAGTTGACTGAATTATTCCCCCATAACTAAAACATGCCCATGCAATATACAGAGATTTTTTGTGCTTTAAAAATTGGAAATTTTCAGTTGAAAAATTTTGATATTTTTCTTATTTTTGCTCAAAACATAGATTTTGGGTACACGTTAGAACCGCCTCGCCGAGGCGGTTCTAACGAGTACCCACAATCTATGTTTTGGATCAAAAATAAGAAAAATAGGTATACCCCTGTATACCCCAGTTTTGCTATATAAAAGTGGGGTTCAAGGGGGTATACATTACACGGACATGTTTTCATGATGCCCATGACAGCGTATATAACAAGTCAATGAATATTTGAGCCGCTTCGTGGGAAAACCAACAATGTGGTTTCCGAACAGGTCCGACACAAACCGGACTGTACAGTCACAGAAAAGAGCTAGAAGCTTGAAATTTCGGATTTAAGTAGAAGAGGAATTGTACTATCCGAGTAGCGAAAACAAAGGCGCTGATCAGCTTCGCGGTTACCGCGAAGCTGATCTGCGTCTTTGTTTTCGCCTATGCAGATTGTTGGTTTTCCCACGAGGCGGCTCATTTGCTTCAAAAATGGTTTGGACAATGGTTCTAGCTTCTTGAACTAAAAAACCAAGCAAATTAGGCATTAGATTTTGAATTTCAGAGTAGCCACATAGGTATTGCAGTTTGCTTCAGCATGAACAATTGGTTAAAAATTTCCTAATTTTGTTTGATTGAGAACATTATGAAATTGTTGTTTTTTGTCTAAATTTTCTGGTAAGCCACATTTTGTCTTTAAATGTGCTGCTTGTTAAAATATTCAACTCCGTGCAACGCTAAAGTCCGTACACTATGGAAGCATTTTTCCTGTGTACTAATAGCTCCGCAATATATCGACAATACCTATAAATGGAAGAACTGAAACTGTTCTCACTCAAACGAACATAGTTATAATAGTATTTTGTGCATTTTTGCAGTGAGTTTAATTGGTTTGCACTGTCTAGTAGATAGTGGTTTTTCGTATGCAATAAAATTGAGAATTGTAAACTATGACTTTCTTATTTTCGACTTACCAATTAACCATTTCCTTTATGATTTTAAAACTTTATACTGATGGTGAATACAAACACAGCTTATATCAAATGCCTGTGCAGCGGCTAAATTAAAGTTTATACATGTAATACAGATAGTCATGCCCAGTAGGTAGTAACATAGTTCCGTCGTATGCAAGCGGACCCGAGATTGACCCTTGCATGCCCGCACATTGTTTTCGTTTTTTAAAAAAAATACCCTATTCAAGATAATGAAACTGGTTAAAGCACATGTCCCATCTAGACCAACTCAAGTATGAAAGTCTAAATATCTATGAAGTAACATGTAAGTAATAAACGGGAACCGGAGTAAATAGAGAAGATTTCTCCCCCAAAAGCACCAAAGTGGGAGATAACCGAAATAACAAATAAGTACTAACCAAAAGAGAATCGTGAATCGATTATCTAAGTGAGTAGCTCTTTCTCAAAAGGTGATCATTGAGGTACCCAAGCTTAACTGATGGCGACATATACTCGCACAACAGTGAAATCGCTCTGTCGATATAAATCACTCTTCCCGGGTCTAAAGCAGCATCCGAAGAAGCCAGAGAGGTTCGCAATTGTCCTCTTTGTCGGGGTCGGAACTTATTTTATATTTTAGTTGTTGTTTCCCAAGGTTATTAGCTCTTTCCCTGCAAGCAAAATACTGGTATGGGCGTTATATCCAACTTGGCGACCACTATAACACATTTTACTGCCCAATTTTTGCACCATGGACATTTTTCGATGGGACGGCACATCTGACCTACCAGAACGCTTTGTTTGATTTACCAGGATGTACTGATTTCATATGAGACGTCGGCCTAGAACGGACATTTCGAAAAGAACAGTTCGTACTTGTGATCAATGCTTAAATCAATTTTCTTAATGGACCTGTCTTTCAATGGTATCATAGTAACGTTTGGTGCTCTGAATTAAAAAAAATGTAGAAAGACCAGAAATCATCAGGAAAACGTGTCTGTGCAATGCATACCCTCTATATGTTGGAATTCGGGTATACAGAGGTATACAATTTTCTTATTTTTGATCCAAAACATAGATTGTGGGTACACGTTAGAACCGGCTCGCCGAGGCGGTTCTAACGTGTACCCCCTATCAATATTTTGAGGATAAATAAAAAACAAAAATATAAAATTTTTATCAAATGAAATTTTCAAGTTTTACAGCTGAAAAAAGTCTCTGTATATTGTATGGGCAAATTTTCTTAATGTTGAAATCCCAACCCAGAGACCAGACGGGTAAGAAATGACAATGCAAGACACAATATAAATGTGAACAACACACACGAAGAGCAAGATTACTAGCTCTTTCCCAGCAAGGTAGTCATTCGGCTGCCATCAACCAAAACAAAGGTGGTGAGTACAGGAGAGGCAGTCAGAATAAACAGGCGAAGATAAACCACATCAGAACGTTTCAGATCTCTTAAAAATACATTTATACATGTCTATTGAGGGTCATTCGCTAATCAATGGTATGGGACAAGACACTAGAAAACCTGGTAAGGTCAAAAACGGGAAAATATCATTATTGATTTTAGATGGAGGCAGTGTTATTGCACAGATTATCAGGGACTAAAAAACAATAAACAACTGGTACTGCAGGTATTATCCTTTAGGGGCTTTTTATTAACCACTGCAGAGATGAGATAATCACCACATCATGACAGTCATTTTGATCTCTGGACCATATTGCACAAGCAGAGGTCATAAATCGAATAAACAGTGGTACCACTATTTCCTTCAGAAGCTCTTCCTTTAAATGTTTCTAAAATGTAACATATAAGAAAATGTTATATAGATATCAAAGAAATTGTAAGAACTCGTGTCATTCTAGGTAATCTATTCTCGCAGACACTGTTTTGATATATTCTTGACACATCTTATTAGAAAGTAATTTGTCAGAGTTTGAAATCAGCCGATTAAACTATTGGGACCAGTTTTCTAGACTCAATAAGTATTAAACAGATTGTTTCATTTGAAAATGTCTGGCTTTCACAAAACCCAGAGCCAGCGAATGCAAAAATGCTACTTGTAGTATGAGACTGGTCAAAACTGATTTGAAACACGATCATGCGTCTGTAAGCCGCGACCCCGGCACAGTCGATGGCTCATAGCTTTGTTCTTGTATCTCTCCGGTGTCCATGAATATCGAGGTCCGTAAACACCTCAGGATTAGTAGGAATCACCGTAATTTGCATGATGGCCCATGGTACATTTCTATTGGTTGGGTCTGTCCTTCTGAAAAATTGTCTATAACAGTTAAGAACGGAGAACAAATGTCTCTCTTTGAAGCTTTAGGCGAAGACATCATTTGAAATAATAGAATATCATTACAAAGAAGTTGAAAGAACGCACTTTTTAAAATTGAGAAAAGACTTTTGTCAATAAATAAATCTAAAGCAAGCCATTTTAGCACTTTCGATTTTGTCATCTTGTTCAATGAATGAGTACAGCGCATCATGAACCGTAGCATGCAACTCGTGTTGACTTTAACGTCAGGAACAAACAGCGTCGGTCATATTGAAACGGAACCTCTTCTAGACTGGAGAAGCGCGGGCTCGAGTCCACAACACCTGGTGTACAAGGCGAGTGGCTTAACCATTACGAATCGGAGGCTTCAAATGCCTGACGTGTTCGAAAATAGTGTAGATAAAATGCAACTGCATAGACTTTCTCCGCTAAGTCCGAACTTTCCCCGATCATGACGACCTCCCAGCGGGCACATGACGTCATAATGACGTCATATCAACGTCGATGCGACGTCATGACGTCGCATCGACGTCGACCTGACGTCATTATGACGTCATGTGCCTGCTGGGAAACTTAGCTGTTCACCATGGTATATGCAACCGCAGTCGAAAACACTAGGAGAAATATGATTGAGTACCATCAAATTTGCACCATATCGCAGTATTGACACTGGGGCAACTTGATTTTCAAGGAAGCAGACAAAAATATTAAGCGGGTCATATATTTTCGTGTCACTCGCATATGAGGCTAGCCGTTTTATCGGCTAAGCCATATAAAACATAAGCCGAAGTTTTATTGCCCTACTAGGTATAATAAAACAGACATGGTATGTTCAAAGTTGGAAGCTTAATTCATGACCTGTCGCTTAAAGCTAGACTTTATCTGGTCTGAGAGAGACTTCTGGTTAAATTATTTAAAGATTTTCGCATTTTTTCAAAAGTTGATTCAGTCCACTGTAAGTGTTGAATCAGATTGCTTACAGAAAACTTAAACAGACCTGACCATCCCGTCCCTTAACAATTTCAAGTATTTATACTAAGAACGCAATCGGTCATCTGAGTCAACAGCTCTTTTTCGAAAGGTAAATATTCAATTACTTAACACTCATACGTAACCCGTAAACTTAACGGTAGGTCACTGAAACTGACGCCAAGACAAGAAAGATATAGAACCACACTGAAGTACCACATCAGAACGGTCACTATAATAAATATGAACTGTGCGCTAAATCTGGTTTTCGACTTTTTTGTTATCGGTTTTCAAACTTCAACTCTTCCAAAACCGAATACCAGCAAACCTTCAAAATTAACAGTTTATGGTCAGTTACAGCATTTAGTTTCGTTTCTTATCACGTCTGCAGATCATATACTTAATGTGAAAATATTCTAATGAAATTCCATTTCATCTCCCGGGAGACCCCGCAGCGAGCAAGTAAAAGTTTTGCTACTGGAAAATAAAATAATGTTGAGTCCAGCATTCATCGAAAAATAACATTTGCAGTCTAGCAAAAATGTAAATTTTGGAACCTTAACCCTTTAATAAACAGAGACGCAAGCCTTTTTGGCCAAGTTCGAATGTTTATTTTTCATTCGATCTGTCTGCATCAGTACAAGAGAGCTGAAAATTATGCCATGTTAGAAATAAAAGCCAAACCTGCATTTGAGCCGCCTCAACAATCTGCATAGGCGAAAACAAAGACACAGATCAGCTTCGCGGTAACCGCGAAGCTGATCAGCGCCTTTGTTTTCGCTATACGGATACTACACTTCCTCTTCTCCTTAAATCCGAAATTTCAAGCTTCTAGCTCTTTTCTGTGCTTGTACAGGCCGGTTTGTGTCGGACCTGTTTGGAAACCACATTGTTGGTTTTCCCACGAGACGGCTCATTTTTATCAAAAGAGCATCGTAGAAAGACTTTTCGCCCCGATTTCCACTTTGCATTGGTCGATGCTTTCACCATCTACAGTCTTGACCTACTGAAGAATGAGCATCAGGAAAACATGTCCGTGTAATGTTTACCCCATTGAACCCCACTTTTATATACGTTTTAAACTGGGGTATGCAGAGGTATACCAATTTTTCTCATTTTTGCTCCAAAACATAGATTGTGGGTACTCGTTAGAACCGCCTCGGCGAGGCGGTTCTAACGTGTACCCAGAATCTATGTTTTGACATAGATTGTGGGTACTCGTTAGAACCGCCTCGGCGAGGCGGTTCTAACGTGTACCCAGAATCTATGTTTTGAGCAAAAATATGAAAAATATCAAAATTTTTCAGCTGAAAATTTTTATTTTTTAAAGCTAAAATGATATCTGTTTATTGCATGGGCAAGTTTTGGCGTAATGGTGATCAGGAATGCAAGATTAGGCAGGGGTACGAAAAGTACCATAATTCTATTAATAGGGCAGCTCAAGATGGGACAATACCAACGAGTGCATTTTGGTGAAAGTTGCTTTTCACATCACTATTATCGTATTTAAAAACAACAACCTTTGTAACAAGATATTTTTAATGAGAGGTACTAGAAACTAACGTTTTTGGCCCGTGAAATCGATTTAAGGCAGTAGTTTCTGTACTGACCGTTCCTAGGCGGTTTGGCTGTGAATTATCTTTTTTTTTTTTAATTAAACAAATCAACTTCTAGAGGGCATAAATCGATTTGATAGCGCCCCTAACCATAATATGGGAAGAAAAAAAAATAAGTTTCAAGTTCTTCTCAGTATAGGTTTGCTAAGCGGGACCCACGGCGAGGCGGTTCTAACGTGTACCCACAATCTATGTTTGGAGCAAAAATAAGAAATATAGGTATAGCCAGGGCTGCATACCCCAGATTTGCTATATAAAAGTGGGGTTCAAGGGGGTATACATTACACGGACATGTTTTCGAGATAAGTATATATACGTATATCATGGCTGAGTAGGACGATGCTGATACTACTGACAATACACCTTCTTTCAGGAATACAGGAAACTGCTAATTTCAAAATCACCCTTTTCTGAAAAATAAAAAAGGTACAAGTAGGCAATGATCAGGAAACGATCAGGAAACGGAGCAATCGGAAAGAAATTCCCACTCCAAAAACCGGGGTGGGAAAAACTAAATTGACAGTTAGATTCTTATACTAAGACAACATATCATAAACCGAATGAGCAGTATTTCCCAATAGGCGGCCACTCGGTTTCCAGAACTTAACTTAGTTATGAATATGAAAACGTACATAAGGTTCAAACAGCACAAAAATTCTACTCCAAAACAGAAAACAGTACCACAACATAAGTAACGCCTTGGAACGATCCGCAATATAAAATTACTGTGGGGCTTAAACCGTTTTACAGGGCTCTAACCTCAACCTAATCTTCCGCAATGGTTCTAAACATTTAGTTAGTTGTTCGGTCCTCGTGGTGAATCTCTAACTAGTCAATGAATCATAAAGGACAAACATGAAATTCACCCAAAATGACATTGTCATCCTTTTTCAGTCCACAAGTCTTAAAAAGTTGCAAAAATGTTGAAAGTCGGTAACTAGTACTAGTACAACTCATATGCTTGTACAATTATCTTGTATAGATGTTTTGCCATTATACAAGGGAGGTGATCCAAAAACCTTAAAAATCTGTGGAACAATTTCAAGAGTTTCCGCCTTGGTTGTGTTCGACGTATACTTCACAATTTTGCTTCTGTTTTTGTCCATTTACTGAAAATATTTAATTTCGATTTTTGTTTTCGGAAAAATAGTTACGTGATTACATCTGCAAAATGGAAAAAGTCCTTTTCAAAATTATTTTGCCATTAAATGTTTATTTGTGGACCGATTTTCAAAAATGCTTGCCGTTTGGAATATAAGAGGGCGCCATACTTATATTTTTCTTGGGAGTTTTCAGAAAAAAGTGTGATTTTGAAAAAGGCAACTTGCGAAAGATGATGTAAGGACAGTAGGCTTCTTGAATAACCACAATTTGCATTCAGGTCTAAATCTTAAGTTTTACTATATATATTTTTGACACTTTCCCCAAATTATGGCTGCTTTGCAATGCGTGGTTTTTATTCGTCAATTTCGATAAAATGGCAAGCTGGTCATCTTGATTAGCCAGGAAACAAACTCTAAGACAAAGAATATGTAATTGCCTTCAAATGACAGATTTCAAACTTGTACAATATATCACACAGACAATAACTTGTCAAAATTAGACGAAACCTGTCACCAAATGACCAGAATAGAAAATGACCAATGGCCTTAATTCACAAGCGTAAAACTTGGTCAAATGAATAAAATCCGACATTTATACTGATTGTGGCGTTTTGTCACAGCAAAGGTAAAAGTATGCAATGAGCAGGAAAGTATGCAATGATCAGGAAAGGGAGCAATTAGAAAGAAATTCTCACACCAAAAACCGAGGAGGGAAAAACTAAATTGACAATTAGGTACTTATATTAAGAAAACATTTCGTAAGCCGTGTGAGCAGTGAGCAGCTATTTCCCAATAGGCGGTCACTCAGTTACCTGAACTAGTAAAGGTGCAAACAACACAGAAAATCAACATCAAAACAACAATTAGAACCACAACAGAAGTATCGCCTTGTAACGATCAGTAATGATAAAATCACTGGGGGTTGGTGGTGGTGCTTAAACCGGCTTTAGTAGTAAGGCGCTTGACCTCAACTTCAGCTTCTGCTGTGGTTCACAACATTTAGTTAGTTGTTCGGTCCTCGTGGTGAATCTCTAACTAGTCAATGAATAATCAAGGACAAACAAATAAATTTATGAATCAAAAATGAGGACTCACAGATACAATAAGCTGACCAGCGATGGAGATCCCTGGGCGCCAAACAACACCTCTGAAAATCTGGAGCAAAAGAAAAACACAAGTTGAACCCCGGTGAGACAAGCAACAGACGAGAAGCTCCGGTCCCAACCACTTAAAATGATTAGCTGTAAGTCGGGGCCATCATATAGTCTGACACCTGACTCACTGGCGTAGTTTTGGTGCGATTTTAAAGCACTGATAGAACATTTTCAGAATTCTGCTGTTCATTTAACCATCACTCTTTTCCTCAGCTACCTTAGTCGCATCAGTCTAATCTACACATGTATACATGTGCGTGTGCATGTAATATAAAGAACCGCAGCAGAACTTCCACACTGGACGTACAGTAGTAAAGGTCAGTAATAAAGGCTGAGGCCTATTCCACTTCGCAGATTTTAACAAAATACAATGTATTTTTTTTTAAATAAAATGTTGGATATAAGCAGCTGTGGTAACAGACTGAGCCGCGACGCGAGAAAACCGGTCTTCGGGATTTCCGACCAGGTCTGACACAAACCGGCCAGTGTAACCACAGAATATAGCTAGAAGCTTGAAATTTCGGATTTAGGAAGAAGGGGAATTGCAATATTCGTTTAGCGAAAACAAAGGCGCTGATCGGCTGTGCAGTTACTGCAGGTGTGCAGGTGACCAGACTCTTTGTTTTCGCTTTGGCAAAAATCCGGGTTTCTCATGACGCGGCTCAATTCTACTGCTTTAAGGGATTTTGAGATTGGATAAAGGCCGTCTCACACAGAACACGGTTGGACACACGGTTCCAATACGGTTTACTCGGTTATACACGGATTGACTGGTACGAGTATTGAGCTCCAACCGTGCCTGAGGATGAGTTTGTACGATTTAGACTCGAATGTAGCAAGAGTGAGTACGAACAAAGCACGGATATACTCGATCAAGCAATGTTTGTCACGGTTTGAACACGATTTGCAAACGACTTTCATACGATTGTTTTACGGTTCCAAGTACGGTCTAGTTCGGTCTGTTACGGCCTTGTACGATTAAACACGACGTTTACACGATTTACTGGACATTTACAGGGTTTATATACGGTCCCATCGATTTTTGTTCGAGTTATGCTCGAATTATCACACATTCGTGTATGGTTTGATATAAATTGACTCGTTTTGATGGCTTGGCTTCATAAATTTTCGGACTTTATGGGAATTCTTTCAATGTGGCAGCAGGTAGTGTTGTCTGTTGTGCTCCAGGACTGTATGACCATCCACGAGCTTTGTACAGACGTAGAGACAGTGTCTGGTCGTACTTGACCATGTATAATTCGTACTTGAACCGTATTGATCGTATGACAATCGTATGAAACCGTACTGGTCGTAGGGTGATCGTATAAAACCGTGTGTCTACTCGTGTGAATCGTACGGTGATCGTGTGACATTCGAGTGTTAATCCGGGTGTTGGATGTTTTGGATGTAGGACTTGAGAACGGTTTCACACGTTTCCATACGATTTTTCATACGATTTATATACGATTTTGACACGGTAGAGCTTACTCGTGCTTTGTGCTTCATGTACGGTTGTATATACGGCCTCGTACGGGCTCACACGGTCTCTCACGGTCTTGTACGATCGCTTATACGATTATACACGGACATCGCACCCGTGCCAGTTTTTTTAAAGTTTTAAAAATCATACACGGCTTACACGGATACACTCGAATGGCCCGAGTGTAAGTCGGATACGGCCACGGTTTATTCGGTTGTATGTACGGTTTACACGGGTGGCTAACCGTGTAAACCGTGTGTTCTGTGTGAGACGGGCTTAATGCAACTCAAACTTAATAAAATGACAAGCCTCCAGTAAAGCGACATTTAAAATTGATATGTATATCAACAATTCAAAATTGAAATAACGCTAGAAGCTGCAATTCTGAATGGAAACGATGATATGGTAAATGTCATTGGCTTGGTCAGGCCCCGGACCGTATAATGTTGTGTGCTGACAAGGGATTTTAGGTAGCCGGATGAGATGTCCAGGGTTCGTGCCCCAATGAAGGAGTGCCCTTGAGAAGACGCATTAGCTCCCTAAAGTACTGGGAATACCCAGGAAGTAGTGGTTCCGCCTCGACATGACTGAAATTTCTTTTGACTAGGACTTCAAGCCATAACCACACCATTTTTAGCTCAGCTGAGCCGAAGGCTGACGGATGAGTTTATTGGATTGGCATACTCTGGCGTCCGTCGTTGTCACGGCGTTGACCACAATGTTCAAACATTTTTCTCCTCTGAAACCCCCCGGCCAATCAAAGTCAAACTTCATGTGAAGCATCTTTAGGAAGAGGGAACCAAAGTTTGTATAAATGGTTCAGGTCAAGATGGCCGCCATGCACATATATGTTAAAAACCTTAAAAATGTTCTTCTCCTAGACTAGTGGACCGATTTCAACTTGGCATGTAGCATTGGGGACTCATGCCCATTGTAGTTTGTATAAATCATGACCTTTGGATGACCTTGATCCTTTTAACATTGGCTTTTCAGTGGGAGCAAGTGTAAATATTGGATTTTTTAAAGAAAGTTGTGAAGCCTGTGGCCAGAAGGTTGGTAGATACAGACAACTTATTGAGTTAATGTGAGTATTCAAGGTGAAGGTAAATTCTTGACCCAAAAGTCATTACAACATTAAAATTAAAATTTTCCTAGAAATTATATACTTGGCCAATCACTTCATCTGTGAATGGTAGGACATTTTCAGTGGTTAATGATTCTGATTTAGACTGAAAATCAATGGATCTTGTATCTGTTCTTACTTGAAATACAAACAATTGTAGGATGCAATATGTTGGACAAACTTGTCGAACTTTGCAAAAACGATTTGGTGAGCACTATCGTAGAATCAGAAAGCCCAAAAATAATGATACCTTCCTGTACCAGCATTTTAAGCGCACTGGTCATTCTCCCAATGATGTTAAAGTTCAACCAGTGGAGAAAATCTCATATGATGAAAATAAAATTCTTCAGTTAGATTCAAAAACATTAAACGATTTGAAACTGAACTTAAATGGATAAAATTACTGCAAACACCCTTTCCACTGGGATTTAACGACAACATTTACCATGAAGGCAATATTTCCAAAATGCCCGATTTTGATGTACTTACACTTTCGGACTCTCGTAAACGTAAATCTAGATCTCATGGTATACGGAAAAAGGGTAATGACAAACGTAAACGGTGCGCTGCATTGAAATTGAACATTTCTCTTAATGATTTAGCTGTTAAACTAAGGGTTCACGGTCGACATCCAATGCTGTCGTATCTTAGTTCTCTACCTATTGCTGCATTACGTTCCTTGGACACAGAGGCTAATAGATTTTACGATAGAAATCATTAAATGTATGACGCTGCACTGTTAACAAGATGTTATACTCGGCATGCTCTTCGTCCATTTATCGATTCCGAATCTAATCACATTAGAATTTTTATTAAAATTCCTTTCATCAATAAAGGAATTGACTTTATTGATTTACCAAGCATATTCCAGGATAAATCAGTGATACAGTCTATACCTACCTACTTCCAAAATTCAGAACCTCCTATTATTTGTTACAAATATAACAAACCAATCAGAAATACAATTTTTAATTTCAATAAACTTGTTTCTGATCTTGATATCCATGCTAATACTCCTAAGTCTTAAGATTGTAAAGATTCAAAATATGTTTATCAACCCGCTGGACATATTGTTACTGGAAATTTAAAAAATAATTTCTGATTCTAGAATTCGCAAAATTGTTTCTAAAGGTCCGAAATATAGATTCCCTTCCTACATTAATTTCGACAAATGTAGAGAGGAGATTTCATCTGCATTAAATGATTTCGGTAATCGATGGTGTAAACGAGAGGGTGTTGAGGATAATGCTCTTAAAGAATGGAAAAGAAGAAATATCTTCACTATCGTGGATAAACGTATTAAGTTTTATTCACAAAATACTAATCTTTTACCTCCTAAACCCAAATCGTCATTTAGGCATTTGAAGCAGGGTATCCAAGAATTTCATAGAAAGTATGTCTTGGTTCCGGCAGATAAAGCCGCAAACAATGTTGTTGTCGTTTGTAGGCTTCACTACGTTAACACCTTAAAACAGGAGCTTGATGGTACCAGGGCTTATCTGGAGACAGATACTGATGAGGTGTCTGTAGTTAATGCCCACTTAAACGATTTACCTGTTAAGTTTTCTGTTTGTGTCAATGAAGGCCAAGACAAACTTCCTACGATGTATTGGTTACCTAAGCTTCACAAAAGACCATACAAAGCTAGATTTATTGCAAATTCTAGCTCTTGTACTACCACTGAACTTTCTAAATTATTAACTTCCTGTCTTACTGCTATCAAATCTCATGTTATAAGATACTGTGAGACAGTGTATGAAACTTCAAATAAAAATTGGTTTTGGTCAATTAAAAATTCTGGTGAGGTGCTCAGTAAATTGAAGTGTAGAGGGTTCCGTGCGACAAGCTTGTCCACATATGATTTTTCTACTCTGTATACAACATTACCACATAATCTAATTAAAGAAAAACTTCTGGATTTGATAGAGTGGACCTTCAAAAGGGCATTAAAAAACTATGGTTCACTTTATTTGGCATGTAATGACAGAAAGGCTTTTTTCACTTCCTCTGACCAAAGTCGGTATACACTTTGGTCATGTCAGAATGTATGCGACGCCTTATCCTATCTCCTTGATAATATTTATATTAGATTTGGGACCAAGTTATACAGACAAATTGTTGGAATTCCGATGGGTACAAATTGCGCACCTCTCGTAGCTGATTTATTTTTATACTGCTACGAAAGAGATTTCATGGATTCTCTTAACCATGATAATCAAGCTGATGTTATCGAGGCTTTTAATTCCACATCTAGGTACCTCGATGACCTTTTGAACATTGACAACCCTTATTTTGAAGGTATGGTCAATCAAATTTATCCACCTGAACTTCAGTTGAACAAAGCCAATATCTCATCTACTGAAGCCCCCTTTTTAGATCTACATCTTTCTGTTGCAAATGGATTTGTTTCTTCTGAAATTTATGATAAGCGCGATGACTTTGATTTTGATATAGTAAATTTTCCTTTTTTGGATGGTGACGTTCCTCGTCGTGCTTCTTATGGTGTATACATTTCGCAACTTATTAGGTTTGCTAGAGTCTGCAATCATGTTACAGACTTCAACGCTCGAAATAAATGTTTAACGGCAAAACTTCTCCAACAGGGCTATCGGTATCATAAACTTCGAAAAACATTTTCTAAATTTTATCGTAGACACTATGAATTGATTTCTAAATATAATGTTGGGTTAAAGACGCTTTTAAGTGAGGGCCTTTCGGAACCTGAATTTTATGGTGACTTGGTTTACAAATTTAAGAAACTTAAAGGAATTAATGAATTTTCTTTTCAGTTCAGAAAAATCATAACACGTTACAGACGTATAGGTTATAACTTGAATGTTATGCGACAGTCTGCATGCTTAGTTTTTAACCCAATCATGGTTGATAACTATGCTGCCTTCTTTAATTGCACGCCGGTGGGTCGGGCGTCAGAACCTATGATGGCCTCGACATAAAGCTATTCATTTTAGTTGGTTGGGGCCGGAGCTTCTTGTCTGTTGCTTGGCCCACCAGGGTCCAACTTGTGTTTTTCTTTTGCTCCGGAGTTAGTAGGTTATTCGGCGCACAGGGATCTCCATCGTCGGGCAGCTTACTCAGTCTGTGAGTCCTGGTTTTTGATTCATCAGGATGTTTATCATGATTTATTTGTTTGTTCTTGATGATTCATTGACTAGTTAGAGATTCACCACGAGGACCGAATTATAACTAACTAAATGTTATGAACCACTGCAGAAGCTGAGGGTGAGGTTATGGCCACGTAAAACCGGTTTAAGCCCGCCAGTAACTGTGTTACTGATCATTCCAAGTCGATGCTTCTGTGGTGGTTCTTTTTGTTTTATGTCTTGGTGTATAAAATTGTTTTGTGCTGTTGGCGCCTTATGTATGTTTTCATATTTTTAGTTAAGTTAAGGTAACTGAGTGGCCAGCTATTGGGAAAATAGCTGCTCATTCGGCTTACGATATGTTTCATGGTATAAGTACCTGATTGTTAATTGGTTTTTCCCACCTCGGTTTTTGGAGTGGGAATCTTTTTCTGATTGCGCCTTTTCCTGATCTTTGCCTACTTGTACCTCCTTTGGAAGAGGTACCTAAAGTTTGTATAAACAATCTAGGTCACAAGATAAAGATGGCCGCCGAACCCATATATGGTAAAAGCACTTAAACTTTCAAAGAACTTGGGACTATAGAACATAATTCATGACCTTGGGTGTTAATCTTGACCTTTCTACGACCCGGCCAGATTTGGTCGTATAAGCTTTTCAATGGGAAAAGGTGTAACCAATGGATTTTTCAGAAAGTCTTTTTAGCTGTGACCTGAAAATTGGTAGAAACAGACAGTTTGTCGAGTTGTCAGCTTTCAAATCATATGACACCATTACCACGTGATTCTAGAGGTCCATTGCTAAGGGACTGTGCCTGATTAAAACACATTCAGACTTGAGCCTCACGATGAAAAAAAGCAATGTGGTAGGAAAAGCAACCGGGACACACAGGGCTCAATCTGTCAGCTTAAATTCCATTATGGTATCCAGCACTTCTTACCTAAACCCAAAAATCTTGTGCCAGTGTGTTTGAGGCTGACCATGCCAGTTTGGGTTTGAATAAAATGGACCTTCTTTTGAACTGACGCCAAAGAAGCAGTCTGTAGTTATATGTATTTCATCTTATTACCGGACAAACGGGCTCAAATTGAAGTTGTCCATCTATCCACTTGTGTTTGAATAGTCCGAAGTATGGAAATTCCTGATAACAAGACGTGATCTGAATTCCTTAAAGTAAATAAACTTATTTGTACAATCTTTAATTGAATACTATAGAAATACTGGTCAGCCCGAATGGCGCATTTGAATTGAAGATTTCTTGGAAAAATCTGATTGCTTTCGATTTGTGCCATTAATAACAGGCCCGGCCAATATCGGGTTGTATATCTCGACAAGTTTGACCGGAATTGAGATTGTTTAGTAGCGGTGTTTGTTCTCTTGGTCATGGTCAGAATTTTAACCTCAATCTTTAGAAGTACTTTTCAGTGAAGTACATTTGAGAAAAAAAGTTTTGGAGGAATGCCGTTTATTATCAAACCAATAGTAATGTGCGCCATAAAGGTGATGATACAAGACAGACCGACCGACCGACAGACAGACAAATATAGACGGACATGCACAGACAGTCATACATGCACAGACAGACAGATACATACACTGTAAGAGAGCTTTACAAAGACAAAGATAAAATATAAGAAAGCAAAATTGTCGAACTTGAACGGTTGTCAGGCGTAAATGTAAAAACATTGTTTAAACACCCACACAATTCAGGGGCATAGACAGGTACTGGTATGTTAGATTATTACAAAAAAAAAAAAAAAACGGCCAACACCACTGAAAAGGTAGTGTGTTTCACTCTCTAGGGTATGTTTGTCAGCATTTGATAACTGAAGCAGAGTGGCACAATGAATGTTGCCTCATCACATTTACATTTATTATTATATGATTTAAGATTAGGGATATTCAATTATTATTTCCTTTTTGTTCAACCAAAAAAGATACACCGTAAGGAAACGGTATCGAAATGCGTGGAAAATGCTCCTTTTCTCGAATGCAAGATAAAACCAGATGACCAATGGTCCTGTAAACGCTCACCTAAGATCCGCTACATATGCCATTAAACATGTTTGAATATTATGGTATTTAGCCCCAGTGCAGGGGCAGATGAAGCCCTTGGGCCATTTGTTTTCAGAATAATCAATATTCTGTCCATTTGCCAATTTCTATTTTATTTATTCCCTTCAAATGACATGTTAACAGTCTTCCCCATTCAAATGCATTGGCAACCGATGTTGACCTTGTCGTCAAATAGGTCAAGGTCACCACAGGGTCATGATTTATACACACATTGTAGTATTTTAGCCTTCGATGATTCATGCCAAGTTTCTTTGAAATCGGTCCACCGGTTCCGGAGAAGAAGATTTTTGAAGGGTTTTTACCATATATGGGCATGGCGGCCATCTTGGTCATGTGGCCTGGATTATTTATATACACATTGGTTACCCCATCGTATAGATGCTTCACATAAAATTTGGCTTTGATTGGCCAAGTGGTGTCAGAAAAGAAGATGTTTGAATATTATGGAAATATACATGTATACTGCCCCAAGGTGGGGGCATATGAGCTCCTGGAGACCAATCTTTTTTCAGAATCATTAATATTCAGTCCTACTGTGCATTTCCTGAAAGATTTTCACTTTAAATGACATTTCAAAAGTTTTTCCCATTCAAATGCATTGGCGACCTATGTTGACCTTGCCGTAAAATAGGTCAAGGTCATCACAGGGTCATGATTTATAGCAAACACACATGTGTGTTTGCTTAACGATAAACGCACGTAAGAAATTTAGAATAAAAAATCTACATACCTTACCGAACAAAACCGACGGTTACGCGGCCATGTTTTTGTTGCAATGTGCGGGCAGACATTTTTGTTGGTATCACGATTTACCGGAGCCACATAAAAGGTCGTTTCGGCCGGTCCGTGGAAACACCCCAAAACACCCATAACGTACTCGCGCCCGAGTCAACTCTCACCCGGGTCAACTCGTCCCGGGCCAACTCTCACTCGCCCCTGTGTCAACTCGTCCCCTGTGTCAACTCGTCCCCGAGTCAACTCGTCCCCGAGTCAACGTCCTCGGGTCAAGTCGTCCCCGGGTCAACTCGATCCCGGGTCAACTCGAACCCGGGTCAACTCGTCCCCGGGTCAACTCGTCCCCGAGTCAACTTGTCCCCGTGTCACACTTCGTCCCCGAGTCAACTCGTCCCCGAGTCAACTCGCCCCCGAGTCAACTCGTCCTCTAGTCAACTCGTACCCGGGTCAACTCGTCCCCGGGTCAACTCGCGATTGCACCTGTCCCTGGTCAACTTGCACCCATGTCAACTTGCACCCACGTCAACTCGCACCCTAGTCATCGCGCAACCGAGTCAACTCGCACACAGGTCAACTTGCACCCAGGTACCTGCCTATCACACAACCCACCTACCTATCTACCTACACTACCTCCCACCTACCTAAATACCTACCTACCTCCTTTCATTCCTCCCTCCCTACAGACTTGCATACCTACCTCGCCTACACTACATACCCCTCCCTGCTTCCTTCTCTGCCTACCTACCCCTTCCCTACACTACCTAACTTCCCACTCCCTCCCTCCCTACCTCCACACAGTACCACCTTAATCACCCCCTCCCACCACTACCTATCTGTCTACTGACTACACACCTACCTAACTGCCGCACTCCATACACTATACTATATCCCTTCTTCCTTCCCTAAGTACCCCCTACACTTCCTTTCTACCTTACTCCCTACACTAACTCCCTCCCTATACTTACCTACCTACCTACCTCCATCCCTACTTACCTTCCTACCTCCCACTACCTACCTCTAATCTACCTCCCTCCCTCCCTACTCTACCTAACTACCTCCCTACCTAAACCTATTCCTACACTACCTTCCTCCTTTCACTACCTAACTACCCCTCCCTACACTTCTTACCTACCTCTTTCCCTCCGTATATCTCCCTCCCCACACTACCCCATAGCTCGATCCCTCCCTACCTACATACACTACATAACTCCCTACACTACCTTCCCCTCTCCTTACCCTACCTACCTAACTACCTCCCTCCCTAAACTTCCTACCTCCTTCCCTCCATCCACTACCTACCTATCTCCCTCCTTACACTACTCCATAGCTCCCCCTCCCTCGCTCCCCATTTCTAACTACTTCCCCTCGCACTGGACAGCTGGATACACTCGACGGTAATGATTATGTTAAGTTTCTAGCGTAAAGTTTACCGTGTGTTTGCAGATAAGGCAGCGTGCCTTTATTTCATATTATATATTATAGTACTTGTGACATCAATACTTCATGGCTAAGTCAACCGGTTCCGGAGAAGAAGATTTTTGAAGGGTTTTTACCATATATGGGCATGGCGGCCATCTTGGTCATGTGACCTGGATTATTTATAAACACATTGGTTACCCCATCCTATAGATGCTTCACATAAAATTTGGCTTTGATTGGGCAAGCGGTTTCAGAGGAGAAGATGTTTGAATATTATGGAGATATGTATATTGCCCCGGAGTGGGGACATAGGGGCCCCTGGGGTCCATTTTTTTCAGAATCATTAATATTCAGTCCTACTGCCCATTTCCTGCAAGATTTTCACTTTAAATGACATTTCAAAAGTTTTCCTTATTCAAATGCATTGGCAACCTATGTTGACCTTGCCGTAAAGGTCAAGGTCATGACAGGGTCATGATTTATATATACATTGTGGACATTGAGTCCCTTATGCTACATGCCAAGTTTCAAGATCCTAGGCCTTTGGGTTCTGGAGAAGAAGATTTTTTAAAGTTTTTTTTTTTATCATATATGGGCATGGCGGCCATCTTGGTCATGTGACCTGAATTATATACACACATTGGTTCCCCCTTCCTATAGATGCTTCATGTAAAATTTGGCTTTGATTGGCCAAGCGGTTTTAGAGGAGAAGATCTTTGAAAATGGTGGCGCCGACGGACGGACGCCGGATCATGGCCATCCTATAAGCTCACCTTGTGAGCCTTACGGCTTAGGTGAGCTAAAAATGCTCATCAGAACGTCGGTGTTTGTGCACGGACTGTGCGGGTTGACCGTGCAGTTTCAAACTGACGACCTGATATGCACATATGTACTTCTTTTTTTTTTTTTTTTTTTTTAATTCAGCCAACAATTCTATACCCAACGACACTTCTTAGAATTTCATCACACTTTTGTGACAACGATTCTCGCCTTTCACTTAAACGCGTAGTGATACATTCTAAACCCTTAATGGTGTCTTTTAATTCAATAAGCGTTGTCATTTGATGCTGCTAACTTGTGTTTAGTGTTGAAAATTTTACTGCTTGAAATTGTCTGTTGAATATTCTTTTGAGTTAAATGTGAAATTTGAAGAAGCTTAATTCTCTCAAATTGCACAATAACCTCAAACCGCACGGCAGCCGATAGATTTATAGAATTTTAATGGAGACATTGACATGTTCTGCTATTAAAGAAGCGAAATTTCTACTGTAGTTGGAATATTAAACCATAAAGCAATACTTTAAAAGTTGTAATGAAGAATCTGTTTTGCGCAAAAAACTTGTCTGCGCGGTTTTATCGGCATAATTCTAACACATACTAAAATAATAAATGAAGATTTAATTAAATTTTGGCGGCGAAATATTGACGCTACGGCAGCATTGTAACAATTGAGCCTGTGCGTGAAAAAACCAACAATTTTGGTTCCGACCAGGTCCGACACAAACCGAGCTGTACAGTCACAGAAGATGGTTAGAGGCTGGAATTTTCGGATTTAGAACGTAGACAAATTGTACTATCCGTGTAGCGAAAACAAAGGCGCTGATCAGCTTCGCAGTTACTGCGAAGCTGATCTGCGCCTTTGTTTTCGCCTATGCAGATTGTTGGTTTTCCCATGCGGCGGCTCAATTATGAATTTTTAGTGCCCGAAAATGACAAAGTCAGTCAAAAGTTTATTTCTGGCAATCCGTACATTTATGGCAACATGAGCTAAGAAACTGCGCATTACAATTTGGTAAAATTGACATCATTAATACGTAATATGTCAAAATGGTAACGAAAAGAACGAAGTCAGTTCTCAGTTCAGTACATAAATTCTTTTTTTTTTTTTTTTTTTTTTTTGAACTTTGGGTAAAAAATAAACCATTTCTAACAAGGCAAAATATGTGAACTAAATGGACATACATGTACACAACATCCACATACTCGAATATGATCATCATATATTTCCCCATTACGAAAACATATCCATGCAATATCCAGAGATTTTTATAGTCATAAAAATTCAACAGAATTTTTTTTGTTATTTTTCTTATTTTTGCTCAAAAACATAGAATGTGGGTACACGTTAGAACCGTCTCGCCGGCATTTTTTTTTTGCTCAGCGAGGTGGTTCTAACGAGTACCCACAGTCTATGCTTTGGAGCAAAAATAAGAAAAATAGGTATACCCATGCATACCCCAGGTTTGTTTAATAAAAGTGGGGTATAAAGGGGTATACACATCACGGACATGTTTTCCTGGTGCGCATGCAGTTTTAACGGACAAAAAGACCGACAAAAATTTCCATACTGATCTGTTTAGTCGATTTGAAATACGACGTAATCTTATTTTTCTGCTACTCCTGAATCTGACAAGAGAATTAAGCGGTCAGACAATGACATTTACAGTAATTTGACAATGGCCGGCTGCGCCTGTCATATGTTCAAGTTTTTAATTGACCTTCTGGACACTAAGATCATACAACTGGTCTAGGGACGTGTTAAAATACGGCGCAACAAGCTGTCAAAATCATAGATGATGTCAAACACCAATAATCTACAGTTTAATTGGATTTTCTTGTCTGTGCACAGAAATGACCATTAATCAGTTTGTCCATACGTCTCTTCATTCTTATTTGTTTAGAACAAAGTTGGCCAAACTGAATATTTTAGTATTTCAGCTTGCCAAACTATAAATTGCAACATTCCCAGTTTTGACCACTTTTTCTGTCCAATCTGTCGATGGTCGTTTAAAGTCAAAGATAAAATTTTGTTTGATTGTATTGATGCTTTAAGTCCCAGTCAACAGCTAAGGTCGAAGATAAAGGGTAACAGGGGGTGGGGGGTCGGTGGGATTTGTTCCCCGCCTGAATAGATGGGCTATTTGTGCCTCCAGGCAAAGCTTATAACTGAATGACCGACGATACTGTTTACTGGGGCCCTAGCATGCCCGGCCATTTGATTTTTTGCCACTTTTGCTCAAAACATAGATTGTGGGTACACGTTAGAATCGCCTCTAACGAATGTCCACAATCTATGTTTTGGAGCAAAAATCAGAAAAATAGGTGTACCCCTGTATACCCCAGTTTCGCTATAGTGGGGTATGATGTGGTATACTTTTCATGGACGTGTTTTCCTGATGATTTGGGAACTTAAATAAAATATAAATTTGATCCTTTGGAAGCAATAAAAAGATTCAAAGGGAGATAGGATGGACTATATTGCGCAATTTCGGGTAATGAACCCTCATCAGTAGCCCTTTTTAAACCGGCAACGAAAGCCAGACCATTGTACTGCAATTTTGTAGATTTTCACGAGAAGTCTAAATAGAAGACACATTCCTAAACGGGGTCAAATAATTTAAATATTGCTTAGAAGTATGTTTCTAAACGTGACCGAAGTAAAATGGTTGTTGACAGTTGCAAACCTGGCTCCAATAAAAAATCAAAAGTACATGTACATATAAAACGGTCGGTAATGAACAATTGCGTGTAGAGGCTTCAGAAAGCTTTACGGTTACATTTCTGTGATATTTTAAAAGTGCGACTTCGCCTTCTAACGAAGATCTTAGCGCATGTTCGCCGGTCAAAATTAAGTCAAGGTCTAATTGTACTTAGAGGGGCGATCAGAAAGTTCATGCACTAAGGTCTTAACTTTAAAAAGCCATATCAGCATTAAGATGTCTGAGGAGGTCAAGAGGGATTTTGGGATGGACCCAATAGGGACGGGTAATTTTACGATTAATTACACAATGTGGCTGAATATGAATTTCATTAATGGACAAAGACAGGGGGTCCTCCAACTTTGGTAAATATTTAAACACTACTAACTGATTTTCAGCTTAAGTCTGGCATAGTACAAGAGTGTTTGTTGACTCCAAGGAGTTCCAAAGAACAGTTATTTTTCTTGTTAGTTTTGAGGAGTTTCTGCGTGTTCCGAGGTGTCGAGGGTAGGTGTGTTCAGGTGCCCATAAAAACATCAGACGTGAACACAGTTTGTTAAATGTTTGCATCCAAGCTAGAAACATAGCGGGTTTATAAATGACAAAAGATTTGGTCCCGTTTCGCCGGGACAATTAAGATCAACAGTTTAACTGAGTTTACAATGTTTATATGCTTGCACACGTCCTTTAAATAATCCTTTTCTTCAAAAAAAAAAAAAAAAAAAAAAAAAAAAAAACTCATTTCACTTTTCTATGGTAAACTTTAAAATGTATTTGCATATTTAAATAATGATCATGCTTTAAAACAACACATTCTATCTTGTTATTCATCTATATTGAATGGGTAGGCGAAACGGGAAAAATGAACATTTCTGGTGTAGGCGAAATGGGAGTAGGCGAAACGAGACTAGGAGAAATGGGACAAATCATAGGCGAAACGGGAGTAGGCGAAATTGGAGTAGGCGAAACGGGAACATCCCTGACAAAAGGCTAACATATTATCTCATGTCATATTAAAGTTATGGCACGAACTTTTTGATTGCCCCACGTATGTATTCCGTTGGAAAAATTTGTAGCCGAAACATGACTTTTTCATCTAAAGTTATTGCAATAAAATCACTTTTTATGCTAAAACAATGAAGAGTGGACAGGTCAAACAATATGAAATGTCAAATTAAGACAGATGAAAGAAATTTTGATTTGCATAAATACAACAAATAGTCCGTTGAATTTCCGTCAAAGTGTCACAAGTGGACAATAAAAAGCATGACAAAATCTTCAGCGAACAATTTATTTTATACAAATTGCATAAGGGTAATATTTTTGTCAATCAAAAGTTCAAATTGGCAAAGTATCTTATTAGTGCAAAATCAGGAAAGACTATGTTCCAATAGAGAAAAGTTAAAAAGAATTAGAAAACATAAAACAGGCTACAAAAACACTTTTATTTCAGCATTGTCATTAGGGAAGCATTTTAATGGGACTGAGTCTTTAATTAGTAAGTTGTGCTCTTCGAGACGATTTAGATCTGCTAGCTAAACTGCCTTCCTTTTCCGTTTACTTTCCCATCGTTCGCTTTATTATGGATGGTCACATGATCTACTGAAAGAGATAACTGGAATGGCACCAGCCCTTGCCTACTTCATAAAAAGAAAATCGTATTTCGGTTGAACGATCGATGAAAGAGTTTAAAGCTATGCGGACCAACTTGTGGGGTTGGGGTTTTCGTTTAAAAGTAATATTCACGCAGACGGTTTTAATCCACCAACGCGAAAGGTCTGTTGTGCTATGCCAATGGGAATATAAATTTTGAGCATTGACTTAAAGCATGTCCTTACTTACATGTAGCTGTTAAGGCCTCGTCACACATAAGCGAAAATCTTCCGTTTAATTGCGAAAATACGAAGTTTATGCTTGTTTGATTTTTTGCTTTACGGCCCGGTCAACAGGTATGGTCATGTCGGGACTTTAGCTATTGAAAGGGGCGTAAAGCAATAAATAGCACTACGTGGTAAAATCCCTCTTCGCAGCAAAACGTAAGTCTACGTCGAGGGATTTTGCTGTGGTACGAGGTCTTTAAGTAAACAATTCAAACAAACAAACGAACGAACGAACAAACAAACAAACAAACAGGCATACTCATACATAGCATAGAATTTTATTATAATGGCCAAACGTTGAATTTCAAACTATCTGTTCTCTATGGAACCTTGTGTGTATACCTCGATTTTGACCTCAGACGCTTCAAAAGATCGTCCATGAAGTAGCAAGTGGAAGGTATAAATCAGTACGAAATGCCTTAAGTTTTCCTTTACGCTTCGATTGCACGCACAGTTATAAGTACGATCGTATTTGTACTGTTACAATCGGAATAACATTTCACGAGCTACCAAGTAGACTCGTCGATCTTTTGACGCGTCTTAGGTCAAAATCGAGTTATAGCTATATTGTCGAGCTCTTTGACGCTACTGCACAGATGTCCAATACATCACCTACGTAATCTTCTGTAACCGTTACAATAATAACTGCACATTCAACATTATCTGATTTAAAGAACAAAGGCGCCGATGTTTCTAGTATCGAGAATTTAGCCACTTTAAAATTAAAATTGGCAGTAAATCTTGTTGAACTGAATGTTTGAGTGTTGCAGATGAAATTATCTCTTGTTTGATCGCAACCGAAGTTATTGTAATTTAAAACAAAGACAATGATTTTGAAGGCAAATTAAAGTAATTAAAATTTCCAGACTCGCTTTGTTTCCGAAATGTCTCGAATAGCATTGAAACATGGAGAAATAACTTAAAATCGACAGTAAAATTTTTAAAACCCAGAATCAATTTCCACTTGCACATGTCAAGCAAAGATTTAACTTCGTATATGCATATAAAACAGGACAGACAATTATTAAAGTTTGATAAACCCATTTTAAACTGGAATCAACACTGATTTAAACTAAATAGAGCCACAGCTCCTCGAGAAAGCAAATTGTGTAAGGAGCACAATGTGACTCTACCATGCTATCATGTTCAGATGTGCTCATTGAATCTCTGAGAATTCTTTAAGTGAGAATAGCCATGTATGATCCATCAGGAAAACTTGTCCATGAAAATTATACCCCCTTAAACCCCCTTTTATATAGTAAAATTGGGGTATACAGGGGTATACCTATTTTTCTTATTTTTGCTCCGATACATAGATTGCCGTGCGACAGTGGGTACTCGTTAGAACCGCCTCACCGAGGCGGTTCTAACATGAACCCACAATTAATGTTTGAGCCTAAATATTAGAAATATCATTTTTTTTTTCAGCTTAAAAAACAACATATCTCTGTATATTGCATGGGCAAAGTTTTCGTAATGTAAGAAGAGTGAAGCAGAAAACAAACTTACTGACCCAAAATCAAATTACGATGAAAAAGGTTTGTGTCTGGCTAGACCAATTTTCAAACTACTGAAAGAGGGCTGATAAAATGTCCAAATATCTGAATTTTTCAGCGTTAATTTGTTCCGTGATATAATCAGCTTTTTTGTTGAAAATATAAGATTAAAGTCGACGTAATATACATAAAGGGTCAAAGACATTTATACACAATGTCCGCATTACTTAGATCAGTAAAACTGAAATGTAAATAAACACCTCTGATGGTTTAATCCATCTTATCGGGGCGTCTGTACATACTATGATTAGTCTTAACTTAATTTCAACAGATATCCTTAATAAACTTAAAAGCAAACAAACATAAGAACTTTCTACTTGTACAGGCGTTTTTAATATATCTGTTCTTCAAATAATTAAAAAGTTTCAGACCCTTTTGGGATTTCAAGCTATTAAAAATTTATTCAAACACCATTAATGAGCCACGTGATAACAAAAACCAGCTTTCTGGCAACTACATGTATGTCTCAGTAAACCTACAGGATCATGTTCGTCCAGTCTGATCACAGACTACCATACATGTACGCGCGAAAAAACGTGGCCCCATTATGAGCGTTTTAATAAAAATCGAAGCAAATGCTCTGTCTATATGTCACAATTGTGCTGTTCGCTACGTCCACATGCAACGATGTTTGTTTGGTGAAGGCCCGGCTTACATTCATTGTTAGGTAATATTAAACAAGTGTGAAAGGAAGTAAATGGATTTATCGAAATCCTTTAAGAACTTAAATTACCCGAAATGGTTGCCATATGTCTCAGAGTTTCTTGACCAGATGGTATTGGTCATTGTGTCTTGTACACAGCAATGTGTGTAACTTTCTAAAATGTTTTATTTGTTTGTATTGTTTGTATTGAGGCTAACGTCCCATCAACATATTTTCAGTCATGTCGGGACGGAGCCAACTCTTCCTGGGTTTAACCAGTACTGTAGAGAGTTAATGTGTCTTGCTCTAGGACACAACACGGCGACGCCTGTGGGGATCGAACCCAGGACCACTCAATTCGGAGTCCGACGCTAGATACCACTACGTCATCGCGTTCCCTATAAATGTTTCAATAGCTCAATAGATCAACAAATTGTACGCATTTCAAGACATCCCGTTACATCAAGCCCTACATACGCTCGCCATTTTAGGACGTAGTTAGAACATGGTGAGAACCTGAAGGACTTATTAGGAACGTGAAGGTCTTCGTCAAATTTTGAACATGTTCAAAACAAACGTGACGAGGACGTGGTAGAAATAGAACGCAGTAAAGACGTGACAATGACGCGGAAGAACGTACTCGTAGGAAGGACGTAGTTGGAACTCGGAGGAAATAGTCAGAGCGTAGCATAAACATACTATTGTATGAATGGACATGGTAAAAATCTGTAACAAAACTACCAATTTACCGGCCTCGGTAGCTCAGTAGGCAGAGTGTCCGCTCCAAGATCGAGAGGTACCGGGTTCGATCCCGGGCCGCGACATACCAAAGTCGTTAACAATGGTACTAGTTGCTCCCCGCTTGGCACTCGGATTTTTGGGGTAGGGCTAGGACTGATTGCTCCGGTGTCAGTATAATGTGACTGGAGGTGGTATCAGGTAAAAGTGTCTGGGATCTGATACCACAGTGAGGCAGCACTATAAGAGTGAGCATTGAGCTCCCTGTCACAACCAGACACCGTCGTGATATGACAGATAATGTTGAAAGCGACGTTAAACCCGAAAAAAAAAAAACAACAACAACAAACAAACAAAACTACCAATTCACCGCGTCCTCGCTACGTCCTCACCGCGTCCACGCTACGTTCACCAGGTTCACAAAGGAACATAACAAGATTCTGGTACGTTTCATCCGCGTCCTAACTGCGCTTTTATCATGTAACTGCGTCCACAGCAGGTACTTTCCACGTCTTTCGCGTTGGGCTTTTTGGGGTGTACACGCACGCTACGTCCCAAATAATATATTGATCCGAGCTGACCTGAACAAAATTTGTGGTCGGGTGGGAGTATGGGCCCCCACCCATTGGGACCTTGGAGAAATATATGGGCTGCTTGTGCGTCCAGGCAAAGTTTCTAATCTTCTGACCGACCATCTGGTTACTGGTTAACCGCTCATGTGTGAGCCTGCTCAGGAGAAGTGGTTTAGTCAAACCATCCATACCTATATATAGGTCTTATTGGCTTAGTTGGGTGAAGCACATTTCATCCTAATGTTGGGTAAAAGTCAATAAAATGGAGGCAAGGTCCCGACATGATCATTGCTGTTGACTGGGACGTGAAGCATCAATTCAAACAAACAAACGAACAAACAATAAAAATCTGTGACGCCTGTCGCAGCCATATGATGATATAATGCCACCTTCCATACAATAGACCTCGGCAATAAACAGGTTTCGTTGATTTTTAGATCGAAGCGAGGTAACTCGAATATAATTTAAAATAGTGTAAATTTTCTGAATAGTGGCAGAGGGTCATCCAATAACTTTCCGGTATTCATAATTTAAGCATTATTTATTTATTTATTCAGTATTTATTTATTTATTTATTTATTTATTTATTTATTTATTTATTTATTTATTTATTTATTTACAGTAAGAATTGCGGGACCAAGAATCGAGACGGGAACGAAAATACATGTACTGTAAGTCACAAAATACACAACCGAAGAACATTATAACTAGCTCTTTCCCAACAAGGTAGCCATCCGGCTAGTCTCAACCAAAACCAAAGGCAACTAGAAAACAGAGAGGCAAACAGAATAAACAGAAAATGTACCGTGAATATAAATCACTTTTACCGGGACGTCGATTACCGTTTTTCTTGGGCGGTGACATACTTATTTATCGGCGATGATGACCTGAATAGAGACTGAATTTTCATCTGTATTCGACTCTAGAGCTGTAGGTTTCATTCCACAAAATTATTTCTGCACGTTCACAATAATCTACACTGCTTGTCGGGAGAATGAAAACGTTTTATAACGTCGGGACCAGGACTTTTACGACTTAAAACTAAATATTTGAAGACAAACACACTACAAAAAGTCGACAGCAAAACATACAGACAATTAGAATTGCCTTGGAACGGTTTTTAATATAAAGTTATTGGCATTCCCTCGAGTACTCGTAAACTGATGGAAATGCCAAACACAATGGAACCAATCAGAGTTGCATCGCCATTAAAACCACAGCAGAAGTACCACTTTGTAACGACCACTAACATGCCATATTCGGAGACTCCAACGGGATACACAAATCGGATTGTATACGTTTGTTAGGCGGCTAAGTCGGAAATGCGCTTAAGTAGGAAAAAGTTACGACTATCTAGGAAAACGTCCGTCGGGCGCTTAAGTGGGAAATGCGACTAAGTGGGGAATGCGACTAAGTGGGAAAACGACTAACCAAACTTGGAAAAGTTAATACGAGTCGGACTTATAATTGCAACTTGTTAATTGCATTAATATAGGATATCAATACGCCGTGTCGTGAGAAAACCTGTCTTAAAGATTGTTCGACCCTATCCAACACAAACCTGAGTGTAGTGCTTAAGCTAGTATCTCAATGGCATGCAAATTTCTCGTGACTGTTTTGCGAATTGAGTCGCACGAGTGTAGTGAGAATTTTCATGTGTTGCGAACTAGTCGCGAACTGGTCGCGAAGGTTTTAAACAAATTTAAAAATTTTTATGAGATTTTTTTCGGCAAAACATGTCGCAAGACTGTCGCGCGACTGTCGTGCGACAGTCGTACGACGTTCATGCGAGTGTCGTGAACATGTCGCAGCGAAATTTTGGCGAATTTTAGACTGGCTCCAGTCCTATGTTCAATATTTTCTTATAACACTATAGTACATTCATCATGTTCTATAACCTCCACAAAAGGACCTCTGACGGTAGTAATGGGGGCCATAATGCATAGCTGCCTCAGATTTTGATAAAAATAAATGTTGGTCAAATGCTTCTGTTTTTGTATACATGTTTGCTGGTAGTCCATAGTTTATGATATTGGATTGAGGTTCTTGTTTCAAAAGAAGTACTGCTTTATTTTTGGGTTAAAATGGGCATATTTTGTATTAAACATATTAGAAAAATAGAAAAGTATTTATTTAACATTGTTCCCCCCCGAGTCCCAAGAAATCCCTTTGCATATGAATGAATTGTCATATTATACATGATATACGTGAATGGCGTTCTGGGACTCGGGGGGGAACAGTACCCTACAGCCCAAAATGTTATCTCAGTACTAGAGCCCAAGTATGTGAAATTGTTTTTAACTTAAAATTAAAAAGAAAACAAAACAGCAGTTAAGATGTATGCCATATATAAAGTACAAAAAATGGATATATACATTTGTTTCCAAAATTAACCCAAATCTGCTTGATTTATAACCACTTTTTATGTTCCATTCCCCAGAAAATGAGGGTACTGTACATTCTGTGGAACAAACTTTTGTAATCATTCTATACTAATATTGTCCACTTGTTTACACGGCCAATAACCTCTTGCACCACAAACAGTAACATTGGTGGACTGTTTTCCTATTTTTTTTAAATGTATGAACTTCCAAATCAACAACTTTTCAGTCAGGTCGGTACGATGCCACCACTGTCTTGGTATTAGTCAGTACCATTGGAACTTAAAATGTCTTTGTCATTGGTACAATACAGTGACGTAAAGTTTCAAATCACCAACTTTAATGGTGTTTACACAATTTTCCATTCATTCTCATAAAACTATTTGCTTATTATATCACGTTAGGCATCAAAAAAAAAAGTTAGGCATTCAGTTCTTTAATGAAAGTGATTCTAAATAGAGGCCCTGGGTTTGATTCAATCGTGAGGAGCCATGCTGTGCCCAAGACACACTAACCCCCCCCCTCAATCCCAAAATGACTGAAAAACTGTTCCTATTAAAGGATGCTCGGCCATAATCCCCCCCCCCCCACACACACACTTTGAGTACTGGGTACAGGAAGTAATATGTGACTCAATCCCAAAATGACTGAAAAAGTTCCTATTAAAGGATGCTTGCGGGTGTGCCTGGAGTTTTTAGCTCACCTGAGCCGAAGGCTCACAGGTGAACTTATAGTATACCCATGCTCTGTTGTCCGTCCGTCCATAATTTCAAAGATCTTCTCCTCTGAAACCGCTAGGCCAATCAAAGCCAAACTTCATATGGAGCATCCTGAGGAAGGGGGAACGAAAGTTTGTATAAACAGTCCAGGTCACATGACCAAGATGTCCGCCATGGCTATAAATAGCAAAAACCTTTAAAATCTTCTTCTCCAGAACCAGAAGGCCTATGATTTTGCGACTTGGCATGAAGCATCAGGCAATGGAGCTCTACAAAGTGTGTATAAATCATGACCCTGGGATGACCTTGACCTTTTTACAACTTAGGTTGCCCACGCATTTGAATGGGGAAAATTGTTAGGGCAAAACTTGCAGTAAATTGGCAAATGGACTGAATCTTTATGATTTAAAAAAAGAAATTGCCTCCAGAGGTTGCTCTGGGGATATATACATGTATATTACCATTCTAGTGGTATAAATCTCAGGTCTCAGGTGAGCGTTTACAGGACCATTGGTCCTCTGGTTTTCTCTGGGTTCTCATGTTTTCGTCCACCTACTGATTGGTCAATCTCACATGAGCTGAAATAATCTTGAAAGGGACATTAAAGTGAATCAGAAAAATAAATACATTGAAGGCCGTGTTGTAACAGGTTTATACAGGTAAATAAATATTCATCCAAGGTTGCTCAGTGTGACCAAGTTTTGTCACAATGGGCCGTGTCTGGAGAAAATGTTTTTGGTTAAGATCGAACTCTAATCAAGCTGTGCAAGACATAGAAGATGGATTGAAGTTTTGTTAATTAATGAGTAGACGCAATTCTGAGTAGCTGGCTGGTCATCGCTGATCTGGGTATAAGGTTTTGCATATAACAGATAGCAGGTTTTCTTATCAGTTAACAGTGCCTTGTATAAGTACTTAGACAATAATATTATACAGGTAACTGCTAAAGGTTTGTACCCAAAATGTTAACGTTGTAATATTTCAATTTTATTTCAGTGGCATTATGCATGTTTATCGCACTTTACACAGTGTTGCGTGCACAAAATATGATACAGTAGTGGAATTAAAGGACTACAAGCAAGGAAAATCGAAAAATTAAAATTTTCTCACATATAAAATTTTGACCCCCACCCCCGCTAAAATCGCCTTTTTTACACTATATGGAGGAAATAGTCAAAACTTTCAATAGTTATAGGTTCAGAATACATTGGGCTTTTGCCCTCATCATGAAATACCACCACCAGAACCTTTGATACATTGTTATGGTATTTTGAAAACGAGGCATAAAACCCCTAAGAATGTCACTGATTCTTTCTTGCATAAAGATTCACCTCTCTTCACTGCCTCAGAACATAGTCAAAACTGAGACATCAGAAGATTTTGAGCCATGTATTGAGTATGCATGTTTTATTGATAATTCTAACACACCTCGCTTATATAGCCAATGGTAAAAAACGTGTTATATTGTGCAACAATTTCACTGGGCGAATAAGCGTGACGTTACTTTGCGGCATTTGTGACGTCATCTATCCCTTGAAACAGCGTTAGAGGGTGAAACGTCGTAACGTAATAAGACTTAGTGTGTGTAAATACCAGCATTACAGTCAAATATTTGGCGGGATATCTGGAATGCAATGGCGGAAAGCTGAACGATATCGACGGTTTCAGCAACATTTATTCCGTTTATTGTGTGTTACATTGTAGAATCGAAATAGATCAGCTCAAGTGCGTGAATTGTTGAGTAATAATTCACTGTTTGTCGGTCAGTTTTAAGAAGATAAATCACTTGCGCTACGCGCTCGTGATTTGATCTTCTTTACAACTGACCTCCAAACAGTGAATTATTACTCAACAATTCACTGCTAGAGCTGATCTATTTCTTAAACAACCATTTTGACGACGGGAGCCAGTCTAGGCGAATTTACAATGCGAAAATTTCGCGACTCTCGTACGATTGTCGTACGAATGCCGTACGATAGTCGCGTGACAGTCCTCGCGACTATATGGCGAGAAAAAAAACAAAACTAAGCGACATTCGTACGAGACACTCTCATGAATATCTCGCGACTGTCGTACGAATGAAAATGAAACTAAAGCTACATTCGTGAGAACGTCGTGAGACAATCTCACGAATATCTCGCGACTGTCATACGACAGTCGCGCGACTATCGCGCGACAATCCCAAGATATATTTTCAAAATTAGACCGAAATTCGCGAATTTGTCTCATAAAGTCCATTCAAGGAGACTGCAGTGTGAAAGCTGTGTTAATATCGTTGATCTTTGTCGCGAAATAGTCTCGAACTAGTCTCCAGTTGTCACAGTTAC
This sequence comes from Rugalucina vietnamica, assembly GCA_964017185.1. Lineage (NCBI taxonomy): Eukaryota > Metazoa > Mollusca > Bivalvia > Lucinida > Lucinidae > Rugalucina > Rugalucina vietnamica. Next base: position 47,876,605 of record OZ024873.1, read on the forward strand.
GAACATGGGCAGAGGCTCCTTCTTTATGATAAACACACTGTCTGTAATAAAGGTTGTTACGTCGCTTAGCTGCGTGCAGTACTTGTGATATAGGGGTGATAATTGTATGACAGTGGGACAGGGTCCAGCATTGGTGATTTAAGGGATGTATCGGTACATCCACTATATCACAAGTACTGGACCAGTAATTGTGATATAGGAGAGGTAACTGTAGGACAGGGTCCACTACTTGTGATATATGGGATGTACCGGTAAGTAAGGGTACAGTACTAGGAATATAGTGGGCTTAGCGGTAGGACAGTGACCAGTACTTGTGATATATGGGAGGAAGCTGTAGGACAGGGACCTTTACTTGCGATATAGGGGATGTACCGGTAGGATAGGGACCAGCACTGGTGATATATATGTAGGGGAGGTTACAGTGGGACAGGGTCCAGCATTTGTGATTTAAGGAATGTATCGGTAGGGCAAGGTCCAGTACTTGTGATATAGGGGATGTACCGGTAGGTTAGGGTCCAGTACTTGTGACATAGGGGTGTAACGGTAGGACAGGGTGGTAGGACATCGTCCAGTACTTGTGATATAGGGGAAGTTACGGAGTGGAAGGGTCCAGTACTTATGATATAGGGGATATACCGGTAGGACAGGGACCAGTACTTCTGATATAGGGTATGTTACTGTAGGACAGGGTCCATTACTTATGATATTGGAATTATACTGTTAGGGCCTGGTCCAGTACTTGTGGTATAGGGGATGTACCGGTAAGTCATGGTCCATAGGGGTTGTAACGGTAGGGCAGTGTCCAGTACTTGTAATATGGGGATGTACCTTTACGGCAGGGTTCAGTATTTGTGAAACAGGGGAGGTACCGGTAAAACAGGGTCCAGTACTTGTGATATAAGGGATGTACCGGTAAGACAGGGACTAGTGCTGGTGATTTAGGGGATGTTACTGTGGGACAGAGTCCAGCACTTATGATTTAGGGAATGTACCGCTTGTGATATAGTTGAGGTAACTATAGGGCAGGGAGCAGTATTTGTGATATAGAGGATGTACCTGTAGAATTGGGGCCAGTACTTGTGATATAGGGGAGGTAACTGTATGACAGGTTCCAGTATTTGTGTTATATGGGATGAACCGGACTACAAGGGACAAGTACTTGTGATATAACATGGGCGGATCCAGAGGGGGGACAAGGGGTCCGGACCCCCCCCCCTGGAATTGCCAGATTATTAATTTTTGCCATGTTGAAATTTTCCGTCAGACCCCTTCTGGGAAATTGCCCCCCCCCCCCCCCCCCCCCGAGAAAATTTTCTGGATCCGCGCATGTCTAGGGAAGAAAACTGTAGGAAAGGGTCCGGTTCTTGTGATATAGTGGAGGCATCTGTTGGATAGGGTCCTGTACTTGTGATATAGGGGATATTTCGGTAGGGCAGTGTTCAGTACTTGTGATATAGAGGATGTGATATAGGGGAGGTAACTGTAGGACAGGGTCCAGTACTTGTGATGTAGTGCAGGTAACTGTTGGGCAGAGACCAGTACTTGTGGTATAGGGGAGGTAACTGTAGGACAGGGTCCAGTGCTTGTGATATAATGGGGGTAACTGTTGGACAGGGACCAGAACTTGTGATATAGGGGAGGTAACTGTAGGACAGGGGCCACTAATTGTGATATAGTGGAGGTGACTGTTGGACAGGGACCAGTACTTGTGATAAAGGGGATGTAACTGTAGGACAGGGTCCAGTGCTTGTACTACACCTTCATTACTTTCTCCCGCACACAAAACTTGAACTGTATAAATGCAAAACAACAGCAGAAAAAGAAAGGAAAAATGCGCCATGTTGTATCTTTGGGCAGAGAATAGAAAGGGAAAGTAAAAATGGATGGTCGCGGAATTTATGTGACAGTATTCATGATAAGCAGTTCTGCTTTTTCCGATTGTTTACATCAATAAACTACTGTGCAGCTAAAATATTGTAATTAAAACACCGATTATCTGCTAACCTGTGAATTGTGTGTAACCAACAAAAAACCTGTATTCAGGGTTAATTTTAAAGGAATTTTCGCTGTTGCGATGGCTTTCAGTACCACACAAGCGAAATGCGAGCCCGAAATGCGCAACCTACACAGTTACCACGCTACTCTAGCAGCAAACACATTTGATGCTGCACAAGCTGATCTTTTTTGACTTTTTTTTCATGAAAACGTCCGTGTAAAGCGTACCCCCCAATACCTTAACTTTATATAGCAAAACTGGGGTATGCAGGAATATACCTATTTTCTTATTTTACTCCAAAACATAGGTTGCGGGTACTCGTTTGAACCGCCTTGCTGAGGCGTTTCTAACGTACACCCCCCCCCCCCTAAAAAAAAAAAAAAAAAAAAACAAAAAAAAAAAAAAAAAAAAAAAAAAAAAAACAAAAAAAAAAAAACGACAAAACTTTCATTTTTTACCGCTGAAAAATCTCTGTATATTGCATGGGCAAGTTTTCGTAATGTATTTATTTCTTAATAATACACATGATTTTATTACATACATGTATGAACCATTTGTTACCACGGGCCAGGGCGGACAATGAAAATGATATTTATTCTCGTGCTGCATCCCCCTCCCCCAACAAATCAATGCTATGTGATTATTTAGGCATTTCATGGTAATAGACAGTTGAGTGCATGTGTGAGGTAGTTGCAACTATCCATGAAGCTTAGGTTTCGGCCAAAAATGTTGAGTGGGAACACGAACAAGCGAAAATGACTGCGGCTTCTGGGGTCATAACTTAGTCATCAAACCACATCTTTAGCGTTATGTTTAAAACCGTGCGGTTTGTCGACAACTATGCACAGACTGCATTGGTAGATGAACAGACATTCTATATGATAAATGTTTGTGTGTTTTTTTTTTTTTTACATATGTATCTAGTTTTGGTATAATCTAAAACTTCGACGAAACAATTGCCAGCATTTTATGCTATATAACGAAGAACGGGATCATTAAGAGGCGAAATATGATAGAGGCCTGAGTCGAACTTTAAACTAGCAAAGCAGGCATAGAAGATCAACAAGATTATGTGGTTCTGTCTGTAAATGAAAACATACAAACAATCAACCATTACATGAATGAAAGGGGGCACCACATTTTCTGCATTATAACACGACTATTATTTTGATTTAAGCCGCGAGCGTTAAAAGATGCCTTCGTGGTATCAGGTCAGGTAAGACACGCAATAGGTTGCACAGCCTCAAAAATCTACTGAGCACACTTGATAATTTGGGTTCCGAAAACAGAGGGATTGTAGACCTACTGTTTTTGTATTATAACACAGGCACTGCTCAGCTGCTCAGCTGATCTATGCTAATATTATCGCATATACAAAAGTCAGTTTTCTTATGATGCGGCTCATATGAAACATTGGGAGGAATTGCCTACTTAAGTTTGCTAACGTTTCCTACTTAAGCGCAGTGAACGAATTTCCGAGATAAGCGCAATTTTCTTTCTTCACCTGGACGGTTTTTCCCTATTTAAGCGCATTTCCTACTTAGTCGCCTCACATACGTTCTAGCAACCCTAATAAATGATACACTGTTTCACAAAAACACAATTATACCAATGTGCAGAAGAGATGCTTATAATCAAAGTGCCAGTCAACTTGCTACTTTATTTAAATATATACGAAACAATGTAATAACATGTATGTCATTAGGTGTTGTTTAAACCATACTTCATTCGAAACTTTTTCACACGAGCCATATAATTATCAAAGACAAAAGTGAAAAAGATTTAATGATCGTTCCGGTTTTGTGTGGTGTATTGGCTAAAATATAGAAACTAAAATATTGGTACGAATGTTATCAAAATATTATGTATTGGCAGCAGTTAAAAGTTCCATACGTACCTGACTCAAGTTAAAAAATTAATCATTTCCATTGTCAACTTGGTGCAATAGCTCTCTCGCGTATGCTGACAGTACTAGGGCAACATCAGTTTGCTGAGTGAGCAGTTTCAGGATAACATGTCAATGAAATGTATACTCACTTATACCCCACTTTTATAAAATTTTGGTATGCAGGGATATACCTATTTTTCTTATTTTTGCTCCAAAACATAGATTGTGGGTACTCGTTAGAACCGCCTCGCCAAGGCGGTTCTATCATGTACCCTGTACCCACAAGCAATGTTTTGAGTGACAATAAGAAACATATTAAAATCAAAATTTTTAAACTATCTTTTTTTAATCACTGATCTAGAAAAAATGTGTATGTTGCATGAGCGTGTTTTCGTAATCCTTTGCGGCCTCATATACTGACTGCTCTTAACACATAGAAAACGCACACATATAAAGTTATTATAAATTTCATCAAAATGGCCATTTCTATTCTATGTATGACCGTATTTGGGTGTTATTAGCTCACCTGAGCCGTAAGGCTCACAAGATGAGCTTATAGAATACCCATGTACCGTTGTCCGTCTTCGTCGTTGTCGTTGTCCACCATCTTCAAACATCTTCTCGACAAAATCAAAATAGCAAAATCCTTTAAAATATTCTTTGCCAAAGCCAGTAGGCCTATGGATATGAAACTTTACATAAAGCACCAATGAATGGAGCTCTTTAAAGTTCATGTAACTCATGACCTTTGGGTGACCTTGACCTTTGTTATGGCAAGATCAACTTTGCTCACATTTGCATTTGAATGGGGGAAAATGATATATATAATGTCGTATACTACGGACACATTGAAGAAATGAGCAAATGGATAGAAGATTATTTGTATCTTCTTTGCATAAGGTTGACTCAAGGTTATGTACAAGGACATGGGTTCGAGTATGTAGAAGGTCCCAGGTGAGCGCCTATAGGACCATTGGTCCTCAGGTCTTGGCTGTGACATTTCTTCTAAGACAAAACAGTTTCATCGACTGTATTACAGCTCTGTTTAATTCTGGCATATTCTCGCTGTTGTACTTTTAAAACTCAGTGAGCATCCTTTATGACAATCCCCGTGAAGCTATGAAAACTTCGTTTACTGCTCAGCAATTCAATAAGGCAACGCACAGGCTCTAATCTGCACATCTCATATTTTCAAATTATATATTACCAACATTGATAGCATTTTGCGATTATTCCATCCTTGGAGCATTGGCGTCTATTTGATGAACGCCTGATATAAATAAAGACTGTAATTTTCTTTTATCCCCTGGGGCTAGCGGTCAGCCTTAGTCAAATTTAACTGAGAAATGTATCTCTACAGTCCAGTAAAAGTAGAAGAACTAATATCCTTCTAATACATCAAGTTGCTCCCTGAGGCCGGAGCTGGACTTTGAAAAATCAAATTTATTATGGAATTCTCAGAGATGTTGATAAGACCTATTGTCAGATGCATTTTGTTCACTTAAGTTGCTCTTTTGTAGTTCAAGTCTGGCGGGGAATTACAGACAGTGCTTTTAATGGTGCCGACTAATTTGAACCCTTATGGGTCCGACTAGGGTCAAAAGATATCATTTCGACAGAATATCGAAAAGTTTACGATTTGGCATTAATTATCTTGAACTCAGCCGATTTCGTTTGGAGTTTGGAATTAGGTTAGATTGAAAGATCACGGTATTCAGAAAGACAAAAATGCTGATTTGACATCTGATCAAGAGATATATGCTTGGGATGTCTTCTAACATCATTGACCATTTCAATGAGACGGTACTCATTATTACTCCAAGTGAAATGTGACGATGCTCATTATATACTCCAAGTTGCTTGTTTCTTTTTCTTCTTTTTTTCTTCCTGTTTTTTCATCATCACTGGGGAATGCCGATGCCTCCATCTGTCCATTTCGAACCACACGCCCATGTAATATACAGATTTTTCCTAAGTAGTAAAAATTGAAAATTTTCATTTGAAAGTTTTTGATATTTATGTTATTTGTACTCAAAACATAGATTGTGGGTACACGTTAGAAACGCCTCGCCGAGGCGGTTCAAACGAGTACCCACAATCTATATTTTGAATCAAAAATTAGAAAAATATAGCAAAAGTGAGCAAAGCTCACATACCCCCGGCGGTAGCCATCAGAGGTCATACCACTTTGAGACAAAAAGCAGATTACAGAATAAGGTATACATCTTGTCATCAAATGAACACCTAGGTGTACTGTATGCTTCTACAAAGATAGAACATCAAGGTATCTTCTGGTGCAGACTTGTATAGAATTTAAGAAAACAGAAATTCTTGACAGAAATTTCCCTATTTATTATACAGGAGTGACAGATGGAAAAACTACAAAGTGGAAAAAGAATGGAAAACAAATTCTTGCCCTCTGATTTTCTCTTACACAATACATTTGGACACTGTCTAGATGTATACAAAATTTGTAGAAGCTGGCATAAACAGGAGCTGAGAAATCTGTGACAGAAATTTTAGAGAGAAAGAAAAATGGACAAATAAAGGGACTGATAAGCAGGATATGGCTGATTCTATCTTACACAATACAACTTACCATACCCAATGTTTGCATTAAATTTCATCATCCTAAGTTGAGCAATTCCTGAGAAATTTTTGACAGAAATTTCCCTTTCATTATACAGGAGTGACAGATGGAAAAACTACAAAGTGGAAAAAGAATGGAAAAACATATACTGGCAATCTGATTTTCTCTTACACAATACACTTTGACAATGTCTAGATATATACAAAATTTAAAGAAGCTGGCATAAATAGGAGCTGAGAAATCTGTGACAGAAATTTCAATCAGAGAGAAAGAAAAATGGACAAATAAAGGGACTGATAAGCAGGAGATGGCTGATTCTTTCTTACACAATACAACTTACCATACCCAATGTTTGTACCAAATTTCATCATCCTATGTCAAGTAGCTCCAGAGAAAAAAAGTTTACACACACACACACACACGCACACAAACATCTTCACAGAAAATCCAAAAACTATATACCCCCTATATACTTCGTATATGCCGGGGGTATAAAAATGGTATACACGTATCCGTTTTACAATATAAAAGTGGGGTTTAATTAAGGGCTACATATTGCACGGATGTGTTAACGTGATGTCATTCTTTATTTTAGTTGTGGACAAGGGCGTTTTCTTTAATTGCAGAGCGAAATACTGGTTGCCATGATCACTGGGTTCTTCCTTGGTCCCGATATAAAAAGGTTTTGTTTGACTTTTTGGTACCGGATTTTGTTCTACTTCTTTAACACAGTAAATCTCAACAAAACAGAGTCGATAATAACATAAATTGCTTAATCTACTTCACTTTTTAACGAATCAAAAGGAATCTCACCATAAAATTGCATTCAAAGCACCATATTATGATTTGAAAATCTTTCAATGGCGTCATGAATAAGAATCAAATCAAATCTTTGACCAAATTCTAGGAATTATTGTAGAAAAAAATCTTATACCGGAATCAAACAAAACCAAATCCTATCGGGACCTATAGTAAAAGTCAAACAAAACCTTTTTATATCGGGACGAAGGAAGCACCCAGTGATGATTTTCTAAAAAAAAAAAAGCTCCACCGTCTCCCCGTACATCATCCATAGTGCAGATTATATTTTGTTTTTGGTCCTTTGAGAGCCGCGAGGATATTCTGAGAAATCAGAAATTTATGATAGGTTTAGATATATTTTCTAACCAATATTTAACGGATATGTTGCACCATTTGGATAATATTTGCTTTATTTTCGACTACGCTGTTACCACTGGGTGCTTCCTTGGTTTATAAAAAGGTTTTGTTTGACTTTTTGATACCGGAGTTTGTTCTACTTCTTTAACACAGTAAATCTCAACAAAACAGAGTCGATAATAACATAAATTGCTTAATCTACTTCACTTTTTAACGAATCAAAAGGAATCTCACCATAAAATTGCATTCAAAGCACCGTATGAGTTGAAAATCTTTCAATGGCGTCATGAATAAGAATCAAATCAAATCTTTGACCAAATTCTAGGAATTATTGTAGAAAAAAATGTTATACCGGAATCAAACAAAACCAAATCCTATCGGGACCTATAGTAAAAGTCAAACAAAACCTTTTTATATCGGGACGAAGGAAGCACCCAGTGGTTACAGCTTCAAAATTTAATTTAATCTCTTTGGCTCCATGTTGTCAAATCTAAAGAGTTACTGGCGAGGCTTAAGTAGCCGAAACCGTGGCTTTCTCAATAATATGTTAACTGATCTTAAAGGATCTAAGTTTTAATTATTGTTTATATGGAACATTTGTATAGACGCAGTCAAAAACTCAGAAACTGAGTGTCTCTAGCGATGCTAATGAAATGTCATTAAACATTATAAGTACAGTCGTCATGTTTCTAATAATAAATTTATGGTATACGTGATTTAAGAACTTATATGAGCCGCCCCATGGGAAAACCAACAATCTGCATAGGCGAAAACAAAGACGCAGATCAGCTTCGCGGTAACCGCGAAGCTGATCAGCGTCTTTGTTTTCGCTACTCGGATAGTACAATTCCTCTTCTACTTAAATACAAAATTCCAAGCTTCTAGCTCTTTTCTGTGCTTGTACAGCCTGATTTGTGTCGGACCCGTTCAAAAACCACATTGTTGGTTTTCCCACGAGGCGGCTCAATTATAATGACATTCATATTCTTTACGACACGTGCATCTAAGCCGATATATTCTGAACTCGTGATAATAATCTTTTACAATCTGCATCAAACATGCAAGTGAAGTAAAATCGGGTCGGATCGAACGGTAAAATCATTTGCAGTTTCAAGAGAGTGAATTTTGACCGTTTTCACTTTTATCAGAGAGACTCAAAATACGAGTACGTAAGAATAGACTTACTTAGTTTTTGAGGAAAAATATCTTTTGTTTAGGCATGAAAAGTTCAATTTGTATGGTTTGATTTGTGCGGCTCAGAAAACAAAGTCTTAAGTTTTCTTTACCTGGAAATTACAGCCCAAGAAAAGTACATGACACAAAAATGTAGACACTTTGTTTTTCGCTTTAGAACAAAAAGTAAACGAAAGTAAATCCTAGCAAAATAAATTGAGTTGTACAGAACTTAGCATTTTACGAATATTTCTTAAGAAAGAATTGCTTCTAGAATCTGCAAGATGAAATTCTCATACCTACCTGTCACAATAAAATTGTGGATGGATTTCACAGACTTAAATTTTCGCATTGTTCTATCAGAACAAGCGGCGATTCGAGAAAAAAATCGTCGATATTTGCGTTGCCACCGCAACCACATGTAAATGCAAATCAGGAATTTAACGTATATGCAGTAATCGAGGATACGCGTCGCGGTAAGCCGGCGTATCGGCGGTCTTGCAGGCCCCGTATCAGTTTGATGGATTTAACCGTGAGCTATTGAATCTTACCTTTTTATCACAACAGTGCCAAAATCAAATTCATACGCAGAAAGAATTTACCTGAGCTTTCAGTGAAGATTAGATGACGTGATGTTTTAATTAGATTAACATTATTGTTATGACTTTAACGTGTCTTTCTAATCATTTTCATCTTTAAAGTAGAAAAAAAGCGCACCAGAAAAATATGTAGATCAAATATATGTAAATCACGACCTTTTGAAGTATGCACATTTGCACAATAGAATAAAATACAGATGGGAATCAGTGTTGTTTACTTCCCATTTCTGCAGTTTTCATATCGGCGATTTCAATCTCATACACTCCAGATACGATTATTTGCTGCATGGAGTGACTGAAAAATTATTAACTGGGACGTTCCAGATACGAGTAGATGGCACTAGATATTTGCTGCATGGAGTGACTAAAATTATTAACATACGAGTAGACGGTACTAGACATTTGCTGCATGGAGTGACTGAAAACTTACTAACTGGGGCTTTGAACAAGTTAACAAACAAAACCTTATGAGCTATCTAAACTGCAAAGTGTTTTGATTTCTTTCCTTCAAAAACTGATGTCTCGAAAGAAGACCTGAAAGGGAGAAAACAATAATTACATGATTACCGCATTGGAGCGGTTAGTGAAGGTTACTCGAGGACGATATTAGTATATAGTTTACAACTAGCTAACCTCGCAATGGTATAGGTACCGACAGAAAGTTAGATTTTACAAGTAAGGGAGCGCGGTGGCGTAGTGGTAGAGCATCGTACTCCAAATAGAGAGGCCCTGGGTTCGATCCCCACTGGCGGAACCGTATTGTGTCCTTTAGAAATACACATTAATTCCTCCCCAGAGTACTGGTTAAAACCCAGAAAGTGGTGGCTCCGTCCCATCATGACTCGTCAAAAAGTTTCGTCAAAAAGTTTTTGTCAAGTTTAAATGTAAACAAATCCACAGGTCTCGACAATATAGGTCCAAAAATTCTAAAATTGTCTGCAGATGTCATAACACCTAGCATCTTATATATTGTCAATAAAAGCATATCGATAAGTCAATTTCCTGATTTATGGAAAGAAGCAAAGGTTAAACCATTGTTTAAATCTGGAAGCAAAGATGATATTAATAATTACAGACCTATTTCAATATTGCCAACAGTTTCGAAGCTTATTGAAAAATGGGTGGAAATGCAGTTTTCTCAATATTTGAATGAATTTAATTTATTACATAAGTCTCAAAGTGGATTTCGTCCGAGACATTCGACTGAATCCGCTCTTATTCTCATGGTAGATTCTTGGCTTAAGGCTATAAATGAAGGAAAGATAGTAGGTTGTGTTTTAGTTGATTTCCGTAAGGCTTTTGATTTAGTGGACCATGAAATTCTTTTAAGAAAATTAAAATGTTATAAATGCAATGACTCGTGCGTATCTTGGTTTGAATCTTATTTATGCCATCGGAAACAGCGTGTATCTCTGAATAACAATCTATCGTCTACATCCGAGGTTATACATGGCGTTCCCCAGGGATCTATTTTAGGTCCTTTACTATTTTTGATTTTCATCAATGACTTACCTTTGTACTTACAAAACAATACGTCTACTATCGATTTGTATGCTGATGATACTACTATATATTACAGTTGCAGTAACATATTAATGCTAGAAAGAAATTTGCAGAAGTCTCTTGACTGCCTTCAAATATGGTGTCGAGAAAATGGCATGATTTTAAACACAGATAAAATTAAAGTCATGCTTATAACAAGCAGGCAAAAACGTATGAACTTAAATAATGCAGTTTTGAATCTCCAGTACAATGACATTGACATAACTATTACCACATGTGACAAAATCTTGGGTATTCATGTTGATAATAATCTGACGTGGAATAATCACTTTAATTTTTTGTCTAAAAAGTTGTCTTCACACTTGTGGCTTTTGAGCAAAGTAAGAATTTATCTATCTATTGAACACAGAGTACTTTTCTACAATGCGTATATTAAACCTCACATAGACTATTGTAGTTTAATCTGGAGTAATACGTCCAGCTCCAATATAAGTAAAATAACTAGATTACAAAGAAGGGCATGCAAGCTGATTTTGGGTCATGAATATAATGGCTTATCTGAGGCATTCGAAAAATTAAAGATTTTGTCTATTGATCAAAGTATTTTCCTCAGTAAAGCAAAAATGATGTATAAAATTCACAACAATTTGGCCCCTAGTTATTTAAATGAAATGTTTTTAATGCGAGATGCAAATCTTGATAATACAACTTCAAATTTAAGGTCTGTCGCAAATAAAAATTTTGTTGTCCCACTAGCAAAATGTAATCTTTTTAAAGGAAGCTTGACGTATTCAGGTGTAATTATTTGGAATAGTATCCCTGTCAGTATAAAGAATTCGTCATCCTTACCTATGTTCGTTCGTAAATGTACTGAGTGGCTGTTACATTAATTGATACTTTAATTATTTTATCTGTACCTCCACCGCCAATGAGATGTATATTGCATTTGCTTTATTTTCATTAATCTGTCTGTCTGTCTGTCTGTCTGTCTCATTTCCTATCAAGTTACACACTTTACATGTTTTTGAATTTCATAACTTGACTGTATATTGCTATGTCTGTTGTTATATGTACCATGTTTTGAGGGCCCCAAGGAAGATTGGTTCTACCAATTGGGTCACCCTCGTAAAATAAAGAATTTACTTACTTACTACTTACTACTTACTTACTGAAAAATTCAAGTGTAGGTTGGGACGTTAAACCTCAATACAAACAAACAAGTGGAGAAATACATTAGTCTACATATACAGGTGATCGGGATTGTCTATCCAATTATGGCTATTACATAAGCATGCTCACAGAACGTGTTCCAGTAATATAACTAATCCACTCGAAAAATCATAAACCAGTTCTACAGTTATCATCTGCAAGCATTTAATACCGACAAATTTGAGCATGCCATAAACGTGTGCATGTCGCTGCAATCAATTATTTCGTCAAGAAAACTGCACGCGCAGAATAAGTGCTACTTTGTCATAAAAACGGCATTTTTCGAGATGAAAAGTGTGAACATTCTCGGAACAGTAAAACTTTAAGTGAGCATTATCACAAGAATATACAATTATGCATATTTGAGCATGATGGCGCAGAATAGTCTGTGCAACCACACAGCTTGGTCAGCTTCTTCGGTTTTTGCTACATTTAATATTACTCAGGGCCTTCTTCCAACGGTACAATTTTTCGTTACAGTAACGTAAGTATGTGGCTGCTAAAGATAATGATTTCCCGATAGCGTAATCCTCAAGGCAGTTTAACCCATGCCGAGGCTCAAGTAATGTTTTTTGAGTTCTTTTCTGATTAAAAGATAAAGGAGACGACGTCATAAAATCTCTACTTAGAATGACGATTCTGCCAGAACGAGCTTTGTCTTACGAATGCTTTATGACAGTTTGATTGTTTTACATGATATTTTAATCAAGCACTCGAGGAACGCAGATTTCTTCAAACCTTTTCAACATTGAATCTAATTTAAAATAACCAGAATTAGATTTTACAAAAGAAGCCTCCTTAAAAATGAATGGACACTTGAAACAAAAGGCAATTTTATGTCGGTCTTAAAAACGACGTCTTGAAAAGCTATGTATACGTGCAGCACATCTGTTATGTATTTAACAGAAAAAAAACTGCAAAGAAATTTCCCAAGAAAAATAACGGTTAAATTAAGAAGAAGAACTTTGACATTAGAAATAAAAAAAAAAAAAAAAAAAAAAAAAAAAAAAAAAAAAAAAAAAAAACCGTCATAGGTACGTGGATCCTCGGTCGAGGACATCCTTCCACTAACCTATCAAATATGTATTTGCATTAGATAAATTCTGGCCCATAAGCAAATAAACATTATACAAACAATCATGCAAAATGAAACATTAAGAGGGGCAGCATCATTCTTTTGACAATTACATGTAACACACCTTATATTATGGAAACGTCTTCCTATTCATTCGAAAATACCAAAGCTTCATGTAATTTGTGGGCATAGGAAAAAAAACAACAACAAAAAAAAAAACAAAAAAAAAAAACCTCTCCACCATCTATTAATCTATTAAACACTGAAAAAGTGCCATGATACGTATCATGATATTCCGTTGCACAAAAAGGAACTCCGTCCCGACATGACTGAAAAATTGTTGACTGGGACGTTAAGCCTCAACACAAGCAAACAACAAAAAAGAGCACTTGCAAAACGACATCATTACGATAGCTAACCCTACAATATTCAGAAAGTTTAAGAGCTATAAAAATCGAAAATTTTCTGTTTAACGATAACAGTAAAATTGGGGTTCAAGGGGGTATAATTTTGACGGACACATTATCCTGATATTTACTATCTTGCCCTATGTCTCCACGAGTCGGCTCACCATCTTTCCATTACGACAAGACATTTTACAAATAAAAGCAAATATTCTTTAGAAAAAGAAATTACGATTTCTTTGAAACGAATTTTATACGTTTGCTATAAAATTATTGAAGTACATACTTATTATAACTGAAGAAGTTAAAAGCTTTAATGAAATATAAAGTGGTGCCTTTGATGTCATTTGCACTTTACTAGAGACGTCAGTGTCTCAAAGTTTTATAGAAATCACGAAAATTCTTATGTACCAAACAGCATTATTATATTATTCGCACAGTATCAGAAATTTGTAATCCAAACCAAGACAGAAGGCAAGAAATCTGACAATACAATATATCAACAAAAGTTTAATATCACGCATGGCTATCTCTTTCCCAGCGAAGTGGCCATCCGAATAGCATCAACCAAAATATAGACAACGAACACAACAAAGAGGCAGAAGAAGGTACAAGAGGCAACGAACAGGAAAATAAGATTCCCACTCCAAAAACCGAAGTGGTAAAAAATAAATTAACGATCAGGTACTTATACCATGAAAACATACCGTAAGCCGTATGAGCATCTATATTCCCAATAGGTAGCCACTCAGTGACCTAAACTTAAGGGTAAACATTACTATTGTTAATGAGCATACTGTTTGCGCAACGTCGGCGTTTAGTATGTGCATGTTACGCGCAGTTTTTAACGTCGTTTTGTTTTCATTTCTCAATGACGTTGTAAGCTGTAGAACCTTATTCTGTTTGTTTTTGCATAATTAAGTCCTAAAGCGGGTAAACATATTGTTCATTTTCATTTTAAAAGAAGTTCTGTGGCAATTGATATACCCGAATTCGTGTATAAGGTTAATTATATGTGAAAACGTTATTTTCGCTGTTGATGACGTCGCATAAATATACGCGACGTCAGTGCAACGTTTGGCGTTAAAACGAAAACGGCGGGAATATTGAACGTTTTTTCTCTATATCTTCCAACGTAATCCGGTGACCCCCACTTTTTATTTGAACTTTTAAATGGTTACCACGTTTCCTATCTCTTGGTGTAATTTAATCAAAATCATATGCGTAGTTTAGGAGATATCGCAAAAATACGTACTTTTTCCAGGTTTGAAAAGATGGCGGGAAAGTTAATTTTGCATGTAATATCCTCAGTTTAAGAGCAAATAGTCTCAAAATGTAAGAAAATAACACTCATCATGTGTTTAAGTTATTTTTGCAGTAATAACATATATATTAAAACACATATCCGCTACGAGTGTGGTTTTCTGGAATGCACGTGAAACATCCAAAAAGTTCTGATACCATGGAAACGAGGCCGGTGACTCCTCCCTTTTATTTCGATTTTCGTCCAAGGATACAATTATCTTGAAGCATAGGAAGTTTCATGAAAATCATATGCGGGAATTAAATAGTATTGTTTCCCTTTAACTAAAAATATGAAAACATGCATAAGGTTCAAACAGCACAATGTTTTTTAAACACCAAGATATAAAACAATAAGGACCACCACAGAAGTATCGCTTTGGAACGATCAGTAATATAAAATTACTAGCGGGTTTAAATCGATTTTACAGGTACCTAACCTCACCCTCAGCTGCTGCAATGGTTTACACGGGTAGCATAAAAACACAGGTAACACACAGGTAACATAAAGATGAATAACATCAGCGATCAGAACCGCCCTGAAACGATCAGTTAAGAAATTACTAGAACTAGGGGCTTAAGGGTAAACATTACTATTGTTTATGAGCACACTGTTTGCGCAACGTCGGCGTTTAGTATCTGCATGTTACGCGTAGTTTTTAACGTCGTTTTGTTTTGATTTCTCAGTGACGTTGCAAGCTGTAGAATCTTATTATGTTTGCTTTTGCATAATTAAGTCCTAAAGCGGGTATACATATTGTTCATTTTTATTTTAAAAGAAGTTCTGTGGCAATTGATAAACCCAAATTCGTGTATAAGGTTAAATATATGTGAAAACGTTTATTTCGCTGTTGATGACGTCGTATAAATATACGCGACGTCAGTGTAACGTTTGGCGTTAAAACGAAAAAGGCGGGAATATTGAATATTTTTCTCTATATCTTCCAACGCAATCCGGTGACCCCCACTTTTTATTTGAACTTTTAAATGGTTACCACGTTTCCTATCTTTTGGTGTAATTTAAACAAAATCATATGCGTAGTTAAGGAGATATCGCAAAAATACGTACATTTTCCGGGTTTGAAAAGATGGCGGGAAAGTTAATTTTGCATGTAATCTCCTCAATTTAAGAGCAAATAGTATCAAAATGTAAGAAAATAACGCTCATCGTGTGTTTAAGTTGTTTTTGCTGTAAAAACATATATATTAAAACACATGTCCACTACGAGTGCGGTTTTCTGAAATGCACGAGAAACATCCAAAAAGTTCTGATACCATGGAAACGAGGCCGGTGACTCCCCACTTTTATTTTGATTTTAGTCCAAGGATACAATTATCTTGTAGCATAGGAAGTTTCATGAAAATCATATGCGGGAATTAAATAGTAATGTTTCCCTTTAAGTCGATGTTAAGGAACAGCAATTATCGACCTTAGTTTGCTGATTAAAACATACAAAAATTCTTTGATTTTAAAAGGTGTATCCTGGCCCGTTCACAGAAACCAGAGGACCAATGGTCCTGTAAACGCTCATCTGATCTGGGCAGCTTGACTTGTAGGGAAGCTAATGTCCCCTGCCCTGGGGCGTGGCCTGTATGGACATCAGGAGTACAGGTGGCAGGATTTATAAAGAGGACTATTTAACATTGCTACACACAAAATATAAAAGCTCCGGGATACATGGTTTCTGAGAAGAAGATATTTGTATGCTTATCCCATTGTAAATATACGTTTCCTATTATAAGCCAATGGCAGATAATGACGTCCCTGGGGCGTGGCCTGTATGGACCCCACGGACATGGTTGTCAGGTTTTAAAAAGAGGATTACTGAACAATGCTACAAACAAAATATTAAAGCTCTAGGACTCATTGGACTCATGGTTTCTGAGAAAAAGGCTTTTGTGTTTTCCCAGGGCAAGTATATGAGAGCTAATGGCACCTTGAGTGGGACCATTTTTGATCCCAGGTATATGATTGGCAGGACTTATGTAGAGCACCGTATAACTTTGCATTATACTTAATATACAAGCTTGTGGTTTCAGAGAAGAAGCTCATGGCAGATATTCACGCCCCAGGGCGTGGCCAATTTGGACCCCAGGGGCATGGTTTTGCAGGATTGATAGAGGGAACTACTAGACATTGCTATACACAATGTGATTTGTGATTTCAGTTAAGAAGATTTTTATGTTTTCCCATTGTAAGTATAAGGGAGCTAATGACCCCCAGGGTGAGACCATTTTTGACCCCAGGTGCATGATTGGCAGGATTTATGAAGGGTACCACTAAACATTGTTACATGCTAAATACACAAGCTCTTGTAGCTTTAGAGAAGAAGATTTTGTCCCATTATAAGTCTATGGCAGATATTGACGCCCCCGGGGTGTGGTCAACTTGGGCCCCAGGGGCATGGTTGGCAGGATTTATGAAGGGGACTACCAAACATTGCTACATACAAAATATTGAAGCTCTTGGCCTTGTGGTTACGGAGAAGAAGATTTTTATGTTTTCCCATTGTAAGTCTATGGGAGATAATCTGTTGCCATGGAAACCAAAGTTTTGACACAATCTGCTCGAAAACCTAATGGAGTCAATCCCCATTCCCAGCGATGGTTCACATGAAATTTGATCAAAATTGGCCCTCTAGCTTAAGAGATATTCTTCTTTAAAATTATGGACGGACCCCGACGGACGACCCTATAAGCTCACCTGAGCTAAACTGCACGATAAAGCAGAAATGAGGAAGTTCGACTTTGAAATATCGGAGAAAAAGATGGCTCGAATATTCGAACCCAGTTGAACCCGACCAGAGACAAGAGTCAAAAGTACATGCTTCACAGATTGATATTTCTATTTCATTTGCA
Source organism: Rugalucina vietnamica (assembly GCA_964017185.1). Lineage (NCBI taxonomy): Eukaryota > Metazoa > Mollusca > Bivalvia > Lucinida > Lucinidae > Rugalucina > Rugalucina vietnamica. The sequence goes on from OZ024873.1 coordinate 47,894,361, forward strand.
AATAGCACTTACTGGCACAAATTAAACCTGTTTACATGCCAAACAAAATATGACATACGTTTTTGATAAATTCAGTAAAGATTTTATTACACGAATGTCAGACGCAATTCAACCTGTCCGTAAATATTTATTGGCATTTAATTTCTAATTACGCCTATGCAGACTGAAAAGGAAACGTATTCAAAACAACAGTTATTGGTTTTGTTCTGAATTCCGTGAAACCCCTTATTCCTATGTAGTACGTTTGTTGGTACTGAATACATCCGGTGGCTACCATTTAGCTATAAAGGGTGTATTAAAATCACGACAGCTGATATAATTTATTTTAGTTCTTCTTGCTGCATATGTACATGATTTTGTGGTAATTACATGTAATCTAACATATCACTTTAATACAAACCTCAAATTGCGCCTTATTAGTCCAGTAGCCATCAGCATAACCTGGAAGATGGTGCCGCATGAAATTTTATTGTGGTTTCCAGTTCACTGGGCCATGCTAGTTCAGAAACTGCATGATGCCACCTTGGCATCATTGAGCGTTTTGAAAAAATCAAGATGGCGTCCAAGATGGTCGCCATAAACAAGAAAACGGCAACCCAGGGTTTAATAAACTCATTTATCTGTGTTTAAAATGCTCAATTTACGCTGTAAACAATATCAAAAAGATAACTCTAAGATTTGACCCCCATTTCATTATTATGAGGCAAGATGGCGGGCAAGATGGCTGCCACAATCATACTGAAACACTATTTTCTTAATAAAACGGCATTCAAGTGTTACATAAAACAGTGTATTGTGCTTCGAAGTCCATTTTTGTTGTACACATAATACGTAAGTGTTTGGTTTTCGATTATGATCCCACATCATCACAGCAAAAAAGATGGCGACCAAAATGGCCGCCATAATTATAACTTAAAAGGTTGTGTTCTCAGATTAAAACACCATTCCTGTGCAGAATATACTAAATGTAACGCGTTTGCAATGCTCATATAATGTTGTGAGCAGCATGGTTTATTGTTTATTCCCACATTATAAAATGAGCCAAGATGGTGGCCAAGACGGCAGCCATAATCATAATATATGAGTATATAATTTCTGATTGAATTAGCATTCCATTGCTGCATTTTTTGCTCAATGTTTTGTACTTCAAATGTTCAAATTATGTTGACAAATGAACTGTTTTTGATTATTTGACCCAACTTGATAACAATAAAACAAGATGGTGACCAAGAGGATCATCATGTTCATGCTTTAATGTTCTTTGGCTACAGCAGCATTCCAGTGCTGCTAATACTGAATGACTTGTATTTGAAATGATCATTTTATGGTGTAAACATCACAATTTAATGTTCGTGTTTTGTTTTGACACTGCAAAATGATGCTGGGGCGTATGCGTCTTGCGAAATTTTAATACGACTGAGATCTTCTTTACTGAACAAAACCTTAGTTTAATGTGTTGCATATAGATTTAGCACAATAAAGGGTTGGAAGCAAATCAGTCTACACCACTAAATAAAAGTACTCGTAACATTTACAGTTTAAATATAATAAAGAAGAAAAGAGGACTGCATTTTTAAAGAAAAGATAATTTAGTGAATCCTTCAGCAGAGCCCTAAAACGCTAGGCGCTTGATCTGAAGCATATTCAGAAAGGATGTAACAGACTGAGAAACGCATATAAAGCTGGTTCACAAAGATGAAAGGAAGAGTCGAACTGACGCTAATGCTAAGAACAGAAAAAGTTTAAAACGTGCATAGAAACTCTGAATATTGGGAAATACAACATCACAGCTTTATATATAATGTGCTGTTGTCACATTTTAAATAAATACACGTGTAAACTTCTTAGCGCATGGATTTAAATTGATGGATGAACTTGAAAAAGTTGGCTGGTAAGTTTCAAAACGATGATCACTTGATCACTTCTATGGCTATTACAATGGCGGTACGCAAACTCATTTAAGTAAAAGCCACAAACGCATTTGAAGCAAATATTATTTATTCAAGACACTTCCAGGTAGATTTACCTTGCCATGGTATACCCTCAGGAGTTGGCTCACAACATTCTTTAATGTTGCGGGGACAGCGGGGACAAGAGGATTACGAACACATAACATGTTTGGAAGCAAAATAATCCACATACACTGCGCTGGCCTGATACAGTCGTCACCGATGGGCTGTGCTATTCTGTGGACGACCCATTGTCACTTTGACTGTTGCATTAAAAGCATAACCAAAACTTCTTCAGCAAGAAAAGAGGTTTGACAAAAAGCACTAGCATTCTATCAACACTATTCGTACTTCTCAGCAGATGACATCTCTAAAACCAATGTTGGAAATAATTACGATGATTTAGATATTTCATGATTGTGCATGCAACTGTGACCATTTCACATTGAAGAAGGGCTGTGATATCACAGACTGATCAAAAGCACACACGCCGATCGTGTTCGGACCTAACGCTTACGCAGTTCAGGTGAGACATAGTGTAGACATAGTATAACAGTGGCAAGAAGTGAGATGGTTGCGAACCATTATGGAAAATATGTAAGCGTCATACACAAACGTCTACGTATTGCTCAAGATTAAATATCTACAATAAATGTAAACCGAAAAAAAAAAGTAAAACCAAGTCCCTTTAAGAGCAGAGAAAACATTAATGCGAAATGGAATTGGCCATATAAAAGGGATATTTGAAGGACCGTAAATATTGGGTTGTGGTAAAACATCATATCGTAGTCTTCTTGCAGTCCAGTTTGAAATTAATGTCAAAGGGTTTCATACCTGACAAGCTTAAAATGAGTAAGCCTTTACCAGATATTATCGCTTTTGGGGGATGTTATGGCAGCAACGTAGAATTATTTCTGTAAGATATATGGTTTAATGTAAAAATGGTAAGCAAAGGCTAATAAACACTCCCAAGCTTAATGCATATAATTACCATATACGCAAAATAATGAGAAACCAATACATGTCCAGACATCCATTTGACAATCCACGCTTTGTCAAGGGTGCATGATCTTATATCCAACTTAAGTAAGGTGGTCGAAATAATGGTGAAGGGTTCTGAGCGCTTATGCCAATTACAACAGTAGACAGTCTGGCTCCAGCAACAGATAGTATACTTCAAGTAGAATGATTTGCTGTGGGTATGCTTCTGAACAATCATGCTCATCATCGAAATAGAGGCGTTTCATAAATCAATTAGCCTGTACAGTATTTTGCAAATGCAATTGAATTGAAGAAACAATTGTTGCAATAGTTCAACAATATAGCTGATGACTTTGCTAAGTATTACAATGGTAATGACACAGACGAATACCTAATCTCGGTTTTAGAATAAAGTGTCTATTCTATCTTTTATTATATGATGTAGATTTGCATCCCTCTGTTTATTCTACGTACTTAAAACTTAACAAATATACATTTAGATAAGCTTTTTGAATCAGAGGCCATTTTCCCTTATACTAAGATTAAGGCGGCCATTTTGACCACCATCTTGCATCATTGTTATGATGTTGGGTCAGAACTTATCTCAAACTTGAACTGTTAACAAAATAAAGTAAAGTCAAAAATAAGCCAGTTAAGACAGTTTATTAGAGACCAAGTTCTCTATATCATTTTTTCGGCGGCCATCTTGGTCACCATCTTGCCCTTTTATTATGATTGGTGCGTCAAAACATACACAAAACTAAATTATGGTGTTTTTGTTAATAAGAACATAAAATGAGCATTTTAATCACAAACCATTGAGTAAATGCAACTCTAGGATGCTGTTTTCTTGTTGATGCCAACCATATTGGACGCCATCTTGATTTTTGATTTTTCAAACAATTCATGATGCAGTTTTTGAACTGGCATGGTCTGATGATCCAACAGAAGACAGTAAGGACAACAAGAGAAGTCAGCTTTTTGCTTCACATAAATGTATTATGTTGATTTTTGAAATATTTTCCGCCATTTGTCGGCCATTTTGAATTTTTGTATATTTCAAAATGCTCAATGAAGCCAAGGTGGCATCACTCGGATTCTTCATCTAACAGGTATCAAGAAGTGAAATCCATAAAAACATTTTATGCGGCACACATTTCCAGGTCACAGGCCAAATCCATGTTTGGCAACTGGACTATATCTAGAATTGGGGAAAATTCTGCAAGGGAGAATACCTAGTTGCAAAGCAAAGAGACGCTCAGAGAAGTTGACGGAGCACGAACTTCTATCAAATTATATTTTCCATCAGCCGATTTGAACCTACGCACTGACCAGTACACAAGTGCCGCCTTACTTGGGAATTCATTGTTTTTCCTCGGTCGAAATCTCTTTTCGTGATAATAAAGTTATAATTTCATTTCTGTCTATATCTTTCCGCGTAATTTTCTTGGTACAAAGTCTGGAAAGTTGCGTTAATTCACTCTCGAATTGGCACCTCCAGTTGAAACCCTCCCAAATTGAGTTACTGGACACTAGATTTGAGAATTACTTTATAATAGGTTGACAGTAGGGTTTGAAAACCAGCAGTAATTGTAAAATCTATCTATATTGCTTTTCCCCGAATTCCATTAACGCCGAGGCATTTCCAGAAGAAGTATGACTGACCTTAGGCGCCTGTAAATCAAATTTTAGCCTAAGCGAGTCCGAGCTTATTGATCCGTAAATTGATTTTAACAAGCAAGAAGCTGACCTCTCTTTTAGACTTTAAATTATACTTCTGACGATTTTATTACATTTAATGTTCCATTATGACCCGTTACCATGGTAACCGATGAATGATGGATTTTTCACACGAAATTCTCCTCTGTAAGTTTGACATTCCTATTGGTCAGTTTATTGATTTGTATTTTTATGAGAAGAATTTAAGAGTTTGTTTTGGCTTAAACTGTTTAGTTTTGTCCTCTGGAATTCGGTTTCTGTTTCTGACGCTTTAGCATCGATCGATGGACAGCGAAACTTTTACAAGGGATACAATACAGGCGGTCATTGAGGTTATTTCTTGAATTTTTTACGGAAATGGAAATACGTCATTTTAAGACAATGTCCAGGAAAGCTAAATGAAGTTGCAACAGTTGACGGTTTCCATGTCACATCATGTGTGAACTATTTCAGCAAAACATGTGAAATGATAAAATTTAAATTAAAAAAAAAAAAAAAAAAAAAAAAAAAAAAAAAAAAAACATCCATACAGTTGTTTTTATTTGATTTTCTTTCTTTATAAAATCAAGGTTGTCCCCAGTAAAAATGTACATCCAGGAAAAATGATTTTCGGCTTTATCTCCAGTAAAAACGGTCCTGTCTCTCTGACGTGCTCGTTGCCTTTCGTTTCGGTTGAAAATTAGCCGGATGGCCACCTTGTTGGGAAAGAACTAGTCATTCTGCTGTTCGTGTGTGTTGTCGGAAAAATTTATTTTCTTTCCCACTGGGACTTTAAATTTACAGTAGTTGAATCGATTCCTGGTCCCTCTTCTTACTTTAGTAGTAGGCTTTGGAGGTGACATTCCTATATTGGGTAGAAGTCCCATAAAATAGAGGCACCGTCCCGAGATGAGCATAACATGTTGACTAGGACGTAAAGTATCAAAACAAACAAACAGACAAATAAACACTTTCTGTTTGACATTTTGTAACAACGGAAATCATTTTGCATTCAAACTGTACTTCTTTTAAATGACAGTGGGCAGTTGATCGATTTTTTAAGAATGACGTATGCAAAAGTCTAAATCATTTAATCTCGTTCCTTTAACGGACAATTATCGACCCCAGCTTGCGTCCGAGAAGCCAATTTGTGTTGTTTTCCTCGTCATTAGTAAACAGTCTGATTTGGATCCAGTTCTATTATTGGCTCAGAAAACTTGTTACATTTTAATTTCCTTAAGTCATGGGTCATAATATTGGCTTCTATGGTCTTAGCTTTGAGTCTTATAGGATGAAAATCTTCGTCAAGAGTTTTGACCAGTAAAACGCACTAAACTGACCTGCACAAATATAGTGCGATTTTTTTACCGTGATCTTTGATAACAGAAATTGACTCGTTGATCGGACTGTTTTAACTAGAATTTTAAGGAACGACATTCTGATCAGGCCAATAAGACATGTCCAAACAACTTCAAGTGACAGTTGAAAAATATCGAAAAGGAGTAGAAACCCCTCCGCTACTGTTCATCAGGAAAACATGTCCGTGCAATGAATACCCCATTAAACCCCAATTTTATATAGTAAAACTGGGGTATGCAGGGGTATACCTATTTTTCTTATTTTTGCCCCAAAACCCCGCATCGCGGGCGAGGTGGTTCTAACGTATACCAGCGAGGCGGTTCTAACGTGTACCCACAATTTATATTTTGTACAGTCACAGAATATGGCTAGAAGCTAAAAATTAATATGTGTGTAGCGAAAGCAAAGGCAATGGTCAGCTGTGCAGTTTCTTCGGGCTTCACAGACATTAATACAGCCTTGTGTTTTTCATCATCCAGTGGAAGCAACGGAGCCAAATAATACAACAACCAATGGCCAAACAATTCCATTTGAGCCACTGCGTAAGAAAACCAACAAAATGCTTGGGCGAAAACAAAGGCGCAGATCAGCTTCGCGCTTCGCGGTTACCGCGAAGCTGATCAGCGCATATGTGTTCGCTACATGGATAGTAAATCCCTCTTCTACTTAAATACAAAATTTCAAGCCTCTAACCATCGTCTGTGACTGTACAGCCTGGTTTGTGTCGGACCTAGTGGGAACCTAAATTGTTGGTTTTCTCACGCAGCGGCTCATTTAAGACTGACCGATGGACATCTGATATGAGACAAATTGCAATTCTTAACGAACTGATGTCTTAAACTCGACGCTTTGGTCATCCAGTTGGAGTGCAAAGTCCATTAAGACTTCATACAATGTTCATTAGTGTTGTAAATGGCTTTGAGTACACAACTTCTCACAATCATTTCAAAATGAAGAAGACAAAAGTGTAGGAATCTGTACAATCAAAATTACAATCCTAACCAATATACCAGGAACATATGGAAAGGTAAACGTAAGCAATGATCAGGAAATGGCACAATCAGAAAAATTCCCACTCAAAAAACCGAGGTGGGAAAAAACTAAATTGAGAATTAGGAACTTATACAAAATGAACATATCGTAAGCCGAGTGAGCAGCTATTTCCCAATAGGCGACCATTCAGTTACCCGAACTTAACTAAATATATGAAAACGTGCATAGTGTCCAAACAGCACAAAAAAGTCAACACCCAAACCTAAAACAGAATCACTTCGTCTTGGAATGATCAGGGTGGGGGTGGGGCTAAAATCGATTTTATAGGCGCCTAACCTCACCCTCAGCTTCTGCAGCGGTTCACAACATTTAGTTATTTGTTCGGGCCTCGTGTTGAAGCTGATCAGCGCCATTGATTCCGCTACAAGGATAGTACAATTCCTCTTCTTCCTAAATCCGAAATTTCAAGCTTCTAGCCATCTTCTATGGCTGCACAGGCCGGTTTGTGTCAGACCTGGTCGGAAACCCCGAAGGCCGCGTCGCGGCTCATTATAGTAAATGTTGCATTTTTAACAACAGAGACAATTTTGCCTTTTAAATTTTTAACCTGGCAAACGATTTAAGAATTCTGATTTTTTTTTTATTTCCTTGAAATGAGTCGACTAGCGTGACGAAATGTATGAGGATGCATTGCGTGACGGAGAGAAATATAACATTTAAAGTTTCAATTTCATAGAAACGGCGGCCTTAGATAATTAAAGTTCAAGTTTTAGACCTTCAGTGACATTAAAACAAAGAGACGGTCATAATAATGAGGTATTTTTGTTTTAAATAATACTAAAGTAAGCTCATTACAAAGAGATTATATTAAATCCTTCTAATTTGAATAATAACAGTTAGTTACATTTAGACATCCAGTTTTGCATATTTACGGAAATTAGATCCACGTGACTAAACGGTCATGCCATGCATAATACCGACGCAAAATACTGCCTACTCAGCGATTAAATTTTAAAACCTTTTTTTTCATTTTATTTTGCCATACTATACCATTTTAGGCAATTTACAAGCATAAGAAAAACACTCACACTGTTTTCAGTTTATTTCAATGTTGAGATATTGTGTCTTCCGAGCTTCTACCTTTTAAAGCAAGCCTTATAAAACTATAGACCGTGTACCTTTAATCATTATCTCGCCAGGTATGAATTAAAATACAATTTTAGTTCTTCGCAGCATTTCTAAAAGAAGAATTGACATGAACAAAGTCGGCTGTTACGCAAGCAGGAGCGAATGATGTACGCAAAGAAGCAATTTGATCAGATCGTCACTCAAAGGCCGGAATGGCTTGAAGGCGTCGGTAACATCGACATTTTTCAAGACCCAAATCCGCAACATTATTTTTATGCGATTTACCAAAGAATGTTTTTTCTATGTGAGCTTAAAGTATACCCATGCTCCGGCGTCCGTGCGTCGTCCGTCCGTCCGTCCGTCGTCCACAATTTCAAAGATCTTCTTCTCTGAAACCGCTGGGCCGATTGTTCTCATATAACACATACACCATCTACAGGTAGGGGGAAAGAATAATTGTGTTTTTTTGTTTTAATCGGATAAGAACTCTGGTTGCTATGGCAACTTATGCTTCCCATAGACTTATAATGGAAAAAAGTGAAAATTGCCAGTTTTTGCTGTCTTGTTGGAGATATTTGAATTTTGTTTTTGCAGAAATGTTTATTGAGAAGTCCTCTATGTTTCATGTGACTTTTGTCCTAATCCTTTATTTTGATTGGTTGCAGGGGCCCCATATAGGGCAAAAATTCGAAAAACATTCAAAAATCTTCTTCTCAGAAACTGTCAAGGGGATTAAGCATTGTGCCTGACAGTGGCCTCTACATAATTTGTGTTTTTTTATTCCAGGCGGATAAGAACTCTGGTTGCTATTGCAACTTAAAGTTTCCATAGACTTATAATGGAAAAAGTGGAAATCGGCTATTTTCCGCTAGACATTTGAATTTTGTTTTTTTTTTTGCAGAAATGTTTATTGAGTAGTGTTTGCCGTTTCTTATGAGTTTTGTCCTAATCCTTTATTTTGATTGGTTGCTGGGGCCCCATAAAGGGCAAAATTTTGAGAAAAAAAAAAAAAACAAAAAAAAAAATAAAAAACTTAAAAAAACAAAAAAAAAAAAAAAAAAAAAAACAACAAACAAACAAACAAAAAACAAAACAAAAAACAAAAAAAATCTTCTCCTCAGAAACTGTCAAGTGGATGAATCCTGTACTTTGTATACATGTTCCTGACAGTAGCCTCTACATAATTCATGCTTTTGATTCCAGTCGGATAAGAACTCTGGTTGCTATGGTTTCCCTAGACTTATAATGGGAAAAGTTTTTCTGGACCAATTGTAGGTATTTGAATTTTGTCTTTGCAGAAATAATTGAGTATATCTCTATGCTTCATGTGACTTTTTTCCTAATCCTTTATTTTGATTGGTTGCTGGAAGGGTAAAATTTCGAAAAACATTTTAAAATCTCCTCCTCAGAAATTGTCTACGGCATGAAGCCTGTACTTTATATACATGTTCCTGACAGCAGTCTCTACATAATTTGTGTTTTTTTTTTCAGTCGGATAAGAAATCTGGTTGCTATGGCAACTTAAAGTTTCGATTGACTTAAAACGGGAAAAGTGGAAATTGGCTATTTTTTTCTGGTCCAATCGCAGATATTTGAATTCTATTTTTGCAGAAATGTTTATAGAGTAGTCCTCTACAGTTTGGTTGACTTTTGTCCTAATCCTTTATTTTGATTGGTTGGTGGGGCCCCATTAAGGGCATTTTTTTTAAATAAATATTTGGTTAATATAGCAGATCTCAGGTGAGCGTTTACAGGGCCGTTGGTCCTCTGGTTTTCTGTAGTATTAGACTTAAAGTGTCCGTTACTTGGTTTCGGTGATTCGAAAAACATCCTCTTTTTTCATCTAACACATAAATTCCAAACATGTGAAATCCCGTATATACGAGCCGGGTCATTCAAGAATTAGTGAAAACTTAGCTCTTAACACTTATGTGATTCTAATATACCATCAAACAAATTTAAATACATGTATGTTGGCTATTCAATCGTTCTTCCAATCGTATTTTTGAAAGCGTCAAATCGCCCTAATGAATTAGCTGTTTTTCACAACTTTTCGCCGCTTTGGAGTCAAAATGGAGATTTTTCTACACATTGTTTGGCATTGCAAATAAGACCAAAAAGTTACTGACATATTATGCTTTTACAGATGATCTCCAGTGATTGGTTGTCGATTTGGTCGATAGTTTATTTTGTATTTATAACCACACACCCTCCCCATGCCTGGGATAGGATTTGGGATAGCCATGCCCGAATGTGATGGGGACAACGGAACAATTAGTTTCCCCATTTTTCGAAATAAAATCAGTGACAAAAGAAGAAATGACATTTGCGTAGCAAAGTGCAGGAGTAAATACGTTAAGCTACAACGTGAGGTCTGTGGTTGCAAAGTAACCGTTAATGATCTTGGACGCTACACATTGTTGTTTATAAAAGCAAGTACTTGCCTTGATAAAAAAAGGTTAATAACATTTCATGAGACTAAATTTGTGTTCGTTTCAAATATTACATGTAATATACATACATGGTGATCTCTTAAGAGCTATATGGAGGACGCCTTCGCCAATAATTACTTCAAGTATTCAATATGTCATGTGACATTTTTCTTACTGCTGGAAAAAATTTGATATTTTTTCTAATTTGTTCAAAACATAGTATAGAGAGTGGGAATACGTTAGAACCGTCTCAGCGAAGAGTGCTTACAAGTTCTGTTTAAGAAAAATGGTATACCCCCTATATACCCCAGTTTTACTATATAAAATTTGGGGTTCAAGGGGCGTATCCTTTTCACAGACATGTTTTCCTGATGAGATTATTGGACTCTGGATTCTAATACATGTAATCTTTTATATAACTTGTATATTCTTCTCGTTCCGTTACGAAAATTTGCCGATACAATATTCAAAGAACTTTTTTCCGATGTAAAAATTTAAAATAAAAAAACGATCTTTTTCACGGCCACCAATCCAGCTCTTTCATAGCAAAATGCAATGATAATAAATTCATTTGCTCAAAACATACATTGTGGGTACACGTTAGAACCGGTACGCACAATCTATGTTTTGGAGCAAAAATAAAAAATAAAAAAATAGGTATACCCCTGCATACACCAGTTTTACTATATAAATTTTGGTTCAAGGGGGTATACTTTTCACAGAAAAGTTTTCCTGATGAGACTATTGGGCTCTGGATTCTAATTCTCTTTCATTACTTGTATATTCTTCTAAGTTGATCACTCCAAGTTGACATATGCTGGTTCTTATTTTCTAGACCAAAACCCGCTCACAACGTTCAACGAGAATCTCTTTGAGAAAGGTTTTAAAGATTTCAAAACAGAAAACGAAGTAGCCATGTTTTCGGTCATAATACACATCGGTGAGATTCAGGTGACTATGGTGTACCAGCTGGGTCAAAAGTAGTTAATTATCCTGGGACGATACTTTTTTTTTGATAATTAATATTTGTTCAATGATAAATGAATATTCGTCCGATGATAAATAATATTCGTCCGACGAATATGATGTTTCGTCACACGATAAATAATATTCTTCCGACGATAATTATTTTTCAACGGAATGATTGAAAACAGTATGCAGAGCATTCGTTATAGAAACGAATTCGTTGACCAGAGATGATGACAACGTGAATCTATCAGATCATGTGTCGACGTCCATGATATTGCGTGATAGTAGATAATAACACGTGTCATCTTAATTATGTGTAGTCATTTAAGTTTTTATTTAAAGTTCAAGTTTGATTCGAAACTGCACGCGACTGACAGTGAATGTCTGGCAGTCATGCCAGAAATAGTATCATGAATCATTTTACCACAAACAAGAGAGCTAAAATGTACTGTCACAATAAATGATACTATTTTCAAGAATCATAAATTAATCTAAATATTAAACACACGTTACCAAGTGTATGTATCATGGAATTTTACTTCACTATAGAAATAATTTTCCATTCTACAATTATTATGATCGATGTGTTTATCAGTGTTACATTTAAACGAAACAGCACGTGAATGACCAGTATAAACACGTTTATAAAGGAGTCACTGGACTTTGTTGAATCTACATTTACTTTCCAAACGCTTTCCCTAACTCATTCCTTGGCTTTATGTCTGCTCCGGGGTGTTCTTCTTATTAAATCGTTCTTATGGGCAACACAAAAGCGACGTTAACCGGTGGATGCTTTTCCCTGACGTTATCGTCCGTCGGCACTGGAAGAGGAATACTGAGGCCAACGATATTCTTCTATCTGAATTTCAAATGCCAAAGTATCTCTCGCTTTATACAGAACAACATGACAAGCTGTAAAACTGGTCAGTTTTGTAAATTATAGAAGCGTGCTTCAGGCGATATAAAATGCAAATGAGACGGCTTCTGAGACAAATATACATTTTCAAATTATTGATTAGCGGTCAAGCGAACTGGAAGAAAGAACGTCTGTAATTCCAAATATGTAAATTCAATCCCGATTTTCATTTTATCTATGCGCTTATTGTCACTGAATCATCGGATTGGTCATTTCTGAGAGACTGTCATATCCATAAAACCTTGGCAGATCTTCATTAAAGACCAAATTCTTATTTTCTTGGGTGTCATCCTTAAACACGTACATGTAGCAACGATTTTCAAATCTTTTTAAGTAATCTACAAGTTTTATATGAGTATTCAATTGTCAGAAGTAGGGTGGAACATAATCAATTTGAGACGCGTCATGGGAAAACCAACAATGTGGTTTCCGAACAGGTCCGACGCAAACCGAGCTATGCAGCCACAGAAGGCGACTAGAGGCTTGAAATCTTGAATTTAAGAAGAAGAGGAATTGTATTATCCCTGTGGCGAAAACAAAGGCGCTGATCAGCTTCGCAGTTACTGTGCCTTTGTTTTCGCATTTGCAAAATGTTTGGTTTCTCATGACGCGGCTCTTTTATTTCGTCTAAATGTGTGATAATGATAGCTTTTTTGTGACTGCTGGGTGCATAAGCTTTACACCCTTAGTCCACAAACAGTTAAAGGCTCTGGGGTTGGAAGATTTTTTTTCCTGAGCGAGATCAGTACTAGGTTATTTGTTGTCCCGGGAGCACTCTAAGGCTTAACCGGTTAGGAGGTGGATTTTTTTTTATTTTTTTTTTCTCTCGCCGAGACGGTTGTAACGTGTACCCATAATCAATGTTTTGTGCAAAAAATATTGAAAAAATATTTTTTTCTTTCAACTAAATTTTTAATTTTCAATGCTCAAAGTTCTCTGTATATAGCATGGACAAGTTTTCGTAATATGTTTGGATAGGTACCATACTGAAGCATCAAATATTGAATATTTTGCAATCAAATTTTCTTTGAAGCTATTTAGCTTTCAGACAATATCAATACACAGAAAATATAATGGACATGATACAAGAATGTTACGCAGTTTTTATGAATTTAGAATTAAGTTAATGGAATGAAAAATATCGATTTGAACAATTACAATAGAATACCCAGCTTTCAAGCACAATAATTTTCTTTTTGATATTCTCAAAAATGAAATAGATATAAAATGTAATCAATGGTCAAGAAATTACATAACCAAATAGATGGTTCCTTGAAACCAAGGGAATAACTAATACGATAGATAGGTAAGATACAATAGACTGAGTGACTGAGTGACTAGCAAAAACAACGTATATATATTGTCACATATGACATTGTTTTTATGTATTCGAATACTCTTTCAGTCATTTTGGTGTAGCTCAAGAAGGCATTGATGACTTCAGAATAAAAATTAAAACTGAGATCCCTTAAGAGCAGTGAACACATATTAATGAGAGGGGATGGGCCATACCACGGTTTCGGCTAGTGACCCTATATATTTGGCAACATGAAGCCAAAGAGAATAACTTTCAACAGAGACTAGTACTATCAAAATGGGACCAAATATATTAAAAGTTGGTTAGAAAATGAATCTTAGCCGATAGTATTTTTTTGATTTCTCAGAATACCCTCGCTGATCTCAAAGGATCAAAAGGAAAATATAATCTGCATTGTGGGTGATGTACGGGGAGACTTTTTAGGGCCACCACACGGCACAACACCAGTTGCAGTAATAGCAAATAAAAAATTAAAACTGAGATCCCTTAAGAGCAGTGAACATATTAATGAGAAAGCCTTTATTGTTTACATGTTTAGTTGTTTACTTGTGTGGTTATATTTTGAAGCTAAATCCTCCTCTAAGTTGTTTAATTCGGTCATTATATTTTTGAAGCACATTTTGGATGCTATGACATTCCCTTGTTGGGTAGAAGTCCAATAAAATGGAGACAGCGTCCGGACATGACCGTAGCTGCTTATTGGGACGTTAAGCCGCAAATAAAACAATCAAAAAGGAGACAACGTCAGACATGACCATAGCTGTTGACTGAAACATCCCAGCGGGCACATGACGTTAAAATGACGTCATATCAACGCCGATGCGACGTCATGACGTCGCATCGACGTCGATCTGACGTCATTTTGACGTCATGTGCCTGCTGGGATCATGCAACAAAGCATTTTGACAAAGAAGAATATACTTTTATTTCCATTTGCACATCCAGCGTAAATGGGACGGGACCTGATCATAATAGATGGAGTTTATACATCATATTTTGCATCAGTTATGCTATGTGACAGTTTTATGATTTATACTTACCGACAAAATGAAAGGTAAAAGTAAGCAATGGTCAGGAACTGGTGCCATCAGATCTTAAAGAAACATACATTTTTATTGTTCTAACTCATAAATAATAAATCCTGAAGCTGAACGCAAAATGTCTTCCTTTCATAATAAGATACTGAATCATTTTGAAGAAACTTGTATCCACTGATCAAATAAACAAGTAAGCAATGACGAAGAACCGAACCCTATTCGCCTCAATAACCAAGAAGGGAAACAACCAAAATAACAAATGAACACTGAAACAAAACGAACTATCAGTTATCTTATTGGGCAGCTCTTTTCCCCAAAGTTGGTCATTTAGTTATCTAACACTACTAGGTTTCTGAGTTGACCTAGTTTTCTTTTGGATAGTCTCACTAGGGTCATCAGAACACTTCATCAACAAAGGTATATGACTTACTTAAAGGGTACTCAACAAAAAATTTAACGTACAGAATATCATGGAGGGTAAAGTAAGGATATCAATTAAATATGTTTAAACAAGAGAATCACATACGTGTCATACGGATACTTTATAAGCATTTGAAATCTGAAGTTATAATATCTTTCACTAATATAGGTAAACCAACAGTATGGACAGCAAAATTTATAAAAAGTCTAACATGGTATGGGATTTTGAAATAAAAAAATGACTAAATATTATACATGTAATGAGCTGTTCATTTTACCAAATATATATATATATATATATATAAAGATATTTGTTGTAGAAAACTGACTAATATGCATGTACCAACAGTATGAACAGCACAATTTATTAGATATAGAAACTTATCTAATATAGGTAAACCATCAGCACAAGTTACAAAAAAGTGTAATATGACTTGGTACATGGTAAATTGATTTAATTACCCGCAGTAGTGCATTTTTTATGTGTCGCAGTAAAATGCATCTGTGAATGTTTTTTGGTTATGCTGAATAATGAAAATGGACTTTTAAATCAGGAAAACGTGTCCGTGAAATATATACCCCCTTAACCCCCACTTTTATATAGAAAATACAGAGGTATGCAGGGGTATACCTATTTTTTTTTCTTATTTTTGCTCCAAAACATACATTGTGGGTACTCGTTAAAATGCGAGGCGGTTCTAATATGTGCCCACAATCTATGTTTTGAGCAAAAATATGAAAATATATATATAAAAAAATTCTAATGGAATTTTAGATTTTTTACAACCAAAAAAAATTCTGTACATTACATGGGCATGTTTTCGTAATGACGAAAGTCGGTTCTGTTTTGGAAATTACAAAATTTGTCTATCTTGTCTACGTCTGCTTCTTCTCATGATGGAAGGATTTAAATATTTATATCAGAACCGTCCTCATCTTGGTATCAGACGAATAAAATTACTCTCACGCCTGGGGGATTATATCTGAATTTCATAAAGTTCCTTTATCAAATATTCAATTTTCAAACAATCCAAATATCAATTTCCTCCCCGAGGCTTACAGGACATTCAATTCCAATAGAACAAAAACGATAAGAGCAGACGTATCTTTTTTCTGTAAATTGATATGGGAAAATTAGAACTATCTGTCACATTCAAAAATACATACAATATACCAGACGTTTGAGTATCGTCTGGTACGGCATTGTATTCCTTCTGAATGAAATCAGGGTTTAAAAGGGCTCTGTTTTGATTTAAATACGTATTATCATTGGTTGCGATGTCTGCATGTTTATATTATCATGAAACGTGTGCTAATAGGTATGTCTGGATGACAGCATTAAATTACGCATGTGCTTGAACATAAACATTTTTTTTCAAAATGTATGTCATTGGGATCCAAGAACTTCTATGGATTATATACATTTTTGTATATGAGCCTGTGCGTGAGAAAACAAACAATTTGCATGGGCGAAAACAAAGACGCAGATCAGCTTCGCGGTAACCGCGAAGCTGATCAGCGTCTTTGTTTTCGCTACACGGATAGTACATTTCCTCCTCTACTTATTCCCAAATTTTCAAGATTCTGGGTTTCTTCTGTGACTGTACAGGCTGGTTTGTGTTGGACCTGGTCGGAAACCCAAATTGTTGGTTTTGTCATGCACAGGCTCAATTATCCGCCTGCAAATACAACTTCCTGGCAATAAAGGTCACCTGCGAACAAAGACAAAATAATTGCACTCCTCAAAATATTTAAACGGACACTTCACTTTTTATTCATATATCACGATATAAATTACCCAAACAATATAACACAATGTGAATTACCCTAACAATATACCGCAATGTGAATTACCCTAACAATATACCACAATATAAATTACCCCAACGATATACCACAATATAAATTACCCCCAAAATATACAACAATATAAATTACCCCAAAAATATACCACAATATAAATTACCCTAACAATATACCACAATATAAATTACCCCAAAAATATACCACAATATAAATTACCCTAAAAATATACCACAATATAAATTACCCTAACAATATACCACAATATAAATTACCCCCAAAATATACCACAATATAAATTACCCCAACGATATACCACAATATAAATTACCCCAACGATATACCACAATATAAATTACCCCAACGATATACCGCAATATAAATTACCCCAACGATATACCACAATATAAATTACCCCAACGATATACCGCAATACAAATTACCCCAACTTCGCATTTTGAGGCAAACCTCCGCAGAATATCTGCTTCGTTTGAAAATTACGTCTTGAATTTCTCGTGGGGTTGCATTGCAAAGACAAATGACGGAAATGCCGATACTGTCATCACCGAAAGTCATTTTCGTTCAAAATTGAGGTGAAAGTAAATGCATCGTGCATGTGTATGTGTTGCTAAACGTTTGCGTTTAAGTATACTTACAGTGTCAGATTCAAAGTTTCTTGCAATGGTCATGTGCGAGCTAATTTTGAAAAAAATAAATATATTTTTTCAGCAAGATCTGAATTCCGATTAGCCATCTTTGTGGACGTAGGCAGAGCAGCCGTTGTGTGACAGTAACTTTGAGGCATTGTCTTAAATGATGCATATAATCAGAAAACATGTCCGAGCAATAAATACCCCCATAAACCCCACTTTTGTATAGTAAACCTGGGGTATGCAGGGGTGTACCTATTTTTCTTATTTCTGGTCCAAAACATAGATTGTGGGTACTCGTTAGAACCGCCTCGGCGAGGCGGTTCTAACATGTACCCACAATCAGTGTTTTGAGCAAACATATTGAAAATATCGAACAGTTTCTGATGAAAAGGTACAACTAGGCAAAGATCAGGAAAAGGCGCAATCAGAAAAAGATTCCCACTCCAAAAACCGAGATGGGAAAAAACTAAACTAACAATCAGGTACTTATACCATGAAAACATATCGTAAGCCGAATGGGCAGCTATTTTCCCAATAAGTGGCCACTCAGTTACCTAAACTTAACTAAAATATGAAAACATACATAAGGCACCAACAGCACAAAAGATTTTAAACACCAAGACATAAAACGAAAGAACCACCACAGAAGTATCGCATTGGAACGATCAGTAATATAAAATTACTGGCGGGCTTAAATAGATTTTACAGGTACCTAACCTCACCCTCAGCTTCTGCAGTGGTTCATAACATATAGTTAGTTCTTCGGTCCTCGTGGTGAATCTCTAACTAGTCAATGAATCATCAAGAACAAACAGATAAATCATGATAAACATCCTGATGAATCAAAAACGAGGACTCAACAGATTCAGTAAGCTGCCCGACGATGGAGATCCCTGGGCGCCGAATAACTTACTAACTCCGGAGCAAAAGAAAAAACACCAGTTGGACCCCGGCGGGCCAAGCAACAGACAAGAATCTCCGGCCCCAACCAACTAAAATGAACAGCTTTAAGTCGGGGCCATCATAGAGTCAGCCGCCCGACCCGCCGGCCTGCCTTCTTTAAGGCAGCATAGTTGTCAACCATGATTGGGTTAAAAACTAAGCATGCAGACTGTCGCATAACATTTAGTTATACCCTATAAGTCTGTAACGTGTAATGATTTTTCTGAACTGAAAAGAAAAATCACTCCTTCCTATAAGTTTCTTAAATTTGTAAAACCAAGTCACCATAAAATTCTGGTTCTGAAAGTCCCTCACCTAAATACGTCTTTAACCCGACAATATATGTGGAAATCAATTCATAGTGTCTACGATAAAATTTAGAAAATGTTTTTTTCGAAATTTGTGATACCGATAACCCTGTTGGAGAAGTTTGGCCGTTAAACATTTATTTCGAGCGTTGAAGTCCGTAACACGACGAGGAACGTTACCATCCAAAAACAGAAAATTTACTATATCAAAATCAAAGTCATCGCGCTTTTTATAAATTTTAGAAGAAACAAATCCATTTGCAACAGAAAGATGTAAATCTAAAAAGGGGGCTTCGGTATCTGAGATAATGTATTGGCTTTGTTCAACTGTAGTTCAGGTGGATAAATTTGATTGACCATACCTTCAAAATAAGGGTTGTCAATGTTCAAAAGGTCATCGAGGTACCTAGAAGTCGAATTAAAAGCCTCGATAACATCAGCTTGATTATCCTGGTTAAGAGAATCCATGAAATCTCTTTCGTAGCAGTATAAAAATAAATCAGCTACGAGAGGTGCGCAATTTGTACCCATCGGAATTCCAACAATTTGTCTGTATAACTTGGTCCCAAATCAAATATGAATATTATCCAGGAGATAGGATAAGGCGTCGCACACATTCTGACATGACCAAAGTGTATACCGACTTTGGTCACTGGAAGTGAAAAAGGCCTTTCTGTCATTACATGCCAAAACCATAGTTTTTAATGCCCTTTTGAAGAAGGTTCACTCTATCAAATCCAGAAGTTTTTCTTTAATTAGATTATTTGGTAATGTTGTATACAGAGTAGAAAAATCATATGTGGACAAGCTCGTCGCACGAAACCCTCTACACTTCAATTTACTGAGCACCTCGCCAGAATGTTTTATTTGAAGTTTCATACACTGTTTCACAGTATCTTATGACAGAGATTTGATAGCAGTAAGACAGGAAGTTAATAATTTAGAAAGTTCAGTAGTAGTACAAGAGCTCGAATTTGCAATAAATCTAGCTTTGTATTGTCTTCTGTGAAGCTTAGGTAACCAATACATCGTAGGAAGTTTGACTTGGCCTTCATTGACACAAACAAAAAACTTAACAGGTAAATCGTTTAAGTGAGCATTAACTACAGACATTTCATCAGTATTTGTCTCCAGATAAGAAAGTACAAGTAGGCAAAGATCAGGAGAAGGCGCAATCAGAAAAAGACTCCCACTCCAACAACCAAGGTGGGAAAAAACCAAACCAACAACCAGGCACTTAAGCCCTGGTACCTGTTTTAAGGTATTAACGTATAGAAGCCTACAAACGATAACAACATTGTTCGCGGCTTTGCCTGCTGGAACCAAGACATACTTTCTATGAAATTCTTGGATACCCTGCTTCAAATGCCTAAATGACGATTTGGGTTTAGGAGGTAAAAGATTAGTATTTTGTGAATAAAAGTTTATACGTTTATCCATGATAGTGAAGATACTTCTTTTCAATACTTTAAGAGCAGTATCCTCAACACCCTCTAGTTTACACCATCGATTACCGAAATCATTCAATGCAGATGCATTTTCAGTTTTAACAGCAGAAAAAAAATTCTGTATTTTGCATGGGCAAGTTTTCGTAATGATATTATGTAAACCTCATTGTATGGCCTTTATGATTGCCTTAAATTATTTTATTCGAGTGGAACAAAAATAAACATCACGGCAGATATTGCAATGACCCTTAGAATATTTTGAGGAAAAGGAATTGCAATTAAATCATGGTACATATATACCGAACTAAAGCGAAAACGCTACAGTTGATTTTTATTATATTCGCACGTGATTGTTGCTCCTGTTTTCATTGCATTGCTAAAGATTTAATCATTGCGAAAGATTAAATGTCACAGATAAGACTTTCATCGTTTGGCTATAAATTGCACTTTGATTCGAGTCTTCAGAAGCGAATAAAGACGTGCAGATAAAACAGTAAGGGGTCGGACAAAGGACAATGTTAGTTCAGTAGCGCACGAGCTCGCCGATATGAGCGTATGAAATATGGAGTCGTGGGTACCAAGAGCTGCTAATGTTGGCGCGTTGGGTTTCACGCTCTATTAAAAGGACCTGCTCATTTTTTGTTAAAATACGCATATCAAGATTCTGTTTATTTTCGCAAAACGAACCAAAGTATAAGCCTTAGCCATTTCTGTATTGTAAAATTTTGCAATGGAATGAAATAAGAGGCAGAAATTCAATTCAAGATATATGAGTAGCGTTTCCGTTTTTATTCAGTATACATTGAAACCCAACTATCCCCATGTACCAAACTTCCCATGCTGACAATAACGAGCTGACAGATATATAAATAAGTTTGTATTTCAGTGAAAATTTCAGATGATTTGGATGTTCTTTTATATAGTTTCAGACCGGTTTCCTAGCCAGTTCACAGTAAACTACAGCTACGGTAAAGGTTGATCTGATGGTCTTTTGCTTGTTTTAGATCGAATAAAATTTACTATAAACCAGACCAAATTCAAATTCAAATATATAACTAGCGCCATCCACAGTTTGGTTAGAACATCAGGTTCCAAAGCTTTTACCACAACTGCAGCGCACAAATTTTATTGGAATTTCCGTTATGTCCTTAAATGTACTAAAAGTTTGAAGAAGCAACAATCAATCAAAATTGGAATTAATGGGTCTAGACTTAGTTTAACAGGCAATTATATCGATCTTTGATGCCTGTATTCCAACGGCTCAATCGCTATCAGTATATTATCACATAACAATAGAATGAGCCTCTTTCTCAAAAAACCTGACATCAGGTTTGAAGATTCAACTTCAACCGTAACAGAGTGGTCTCCTTCTGGGAAATAGCTGTAGCTGCTCGCTCAGCTTACGATATGTTCTCTTTGTATCAGAAACAAGTAGTTTTCCCGGCTGGGTTTTAGAACGTATCCTTTAGTTCCGATTGCACCTGTTAGAATACAACCGTAACCAAGTGGTTTCCTTCCGGGAAATAGCTGCTCGCTCAGCTTATGATATGTTCTCTTTGTATCAGAATCAATTAGTTTTCCCGGCTGGGTTTTAAGGACGTATCTTTGGTTCCGATTGCACCTGTTCCTGATCATTGCTTACATTCACCTTTTCTAAGATGACATTAGAAATAAGAAAACAATAGCGTGTTTTATACGCATTAAATGGTAATTCTTGTTTCCTGTTATTTTGAAATAATATATCTCTCTGTGTCTTTGACACATGACGCAAATCTCTAATACTTAAACGCTTGACCATTTCAACCTTTGAATATATGATAAACGGCCACTTCTATATTTTCTAGACACCAGCCATCTCCGAATAACTTTCCTTTGGCAGCGAGTATTTCAGTTGACCTCATTGGAGTCAGATGTTATTTCAAACCGCCATTTGCTAAATTACTTGTCCCAGAGACGACAGTTACGCCAATAAAAATGACTGTTAAAACAATGCCTTTGAATCGGGCCACATTTATTTCATTATCTTTCTCAAATTGTCCTTGTTTCGGCGCCTGTTTTATGCCTTGCCGCTAGAAGATGTATTATCGTTTTCGAAATTTGTTACAAAATTGGATTAAAATTTGAGCAATTTTCTAAATTAT
Organism: Rugalucina vietnamica; assembly: GCA_964017185.1. Lineage (NCBI taxonomy): Eukaryota > Metazoa > Mollusca > Bivalvia > Lucinida > Lucinidae > Rugalucina > Rugalucina vietnamica. The sequence goes on from OZ024873.1 coordinate 47,916,856, forward strand.
TTCACTGATCGACGATGTTGTTGGTCCAATGAAAACTCATTCATCACGAAAACATGTCCGTATAATGTATACGGACATGTTTTCAATCCCACCTTTATATAGCAAACCTGGGGTTTACAGGGGTATACCTGTTTTTCTTATTTTTGATCCAAAACATAGATTGTGGGTACTCGTTAGAACCGCCTCGGCGAGGCGGTTCTAACGTGTACCCACAATTAGTGTTTTGAGCAAAAATAAGAAAAATATCAAAAATCATCTATGGAGAATTGTCAATTTTTGCATCTCAAAAATACCTGTATATTGCATAGGGGAAGTTTTCATAAAGCGTGCTCAACTTCTGAGATACAATTGGTATATACGAATTCTACACAGCATATAAACGATGTTTTGTTCTCGTCAAAATTGCTAATCGAACACATATTCCGCTATTTCTTTATTTTGTGGCAGGAAATAAACAACCAAAAGTATAAATATTAATTTAAAGTGAAATAATGATGTGGTAAAAGTAACCAGTGGTCTGCTGCAAGCAGAAACAAAGCCAATGAGGCATTTAGGTACATGTACTGATACAAAGAGAGCACATCGCAAGCTGGCTTAGCCGATATTTCTCTAAAGGTGGTTTCGCTGTTATTTGAACGTAACTAATATATGAATACTAAGATAAAAATTGCAAAAAATCACAAAATTCGTCACAAAAACATGAAACACTTAGAATCTCAACAGAAGTACCGCTTCGGAACGGTCAATAATCGGGGGCTTTTACATGAGCATCACCTCACCCTCAGCTTCTGCAGTGATTCACAACATCGTCAGTTGTTCCGTCTTCGTGATGATCCCTTAACTAGTACATATTTACGACTACAATCTGTACCCAGGCCCTGATATGTACCCACTCTCTGATCTGTAACCACGCGTTTTCTAATCCGTACCCACAAGAAACTACGTTCTCCAATCTGTACCCACATTTTTTTCTGATTTATATCCACGATTACCTACGCTTTCAAATCTGTATCCAGGAGACTTTATGTTCATTGTTCTGTAACCACGCTTTTTCTGACCTGTATCTTTCAAGTTTATACCCTAACACATACCCAGACATCAGGATAACATATCCGTGTAATATATACCCCCTTATACGCCACTTTTATAGAGCAAAACTGGGGTATGCAGGGGTAAACCTATTTTTCTTATTTTTGCTCCAAAACGTAGATTGTGGGTACTCGTTAGAACCGCGGTTCTAACGTGTACCCACAATCTATGTTTTGAGCAAAAATAAGAAAAATATAAAAAAGTTCTTATGGAATTTCACATTTTTACAACTAAAAATTATATGTATATTGCATGGGCATGTTTTCGTAATGTACTTCTTTGATGGAGTTTGTGGCAGCTACAATGATTTAAACAAAAATAAAACTGAGATCCTAAAGTAGTTATAGATTCAAGATATGCGTGGGTACAGATAAGAGGACATAGAGTAAATGTGGGTACAGATCAGGAAAGTCGTAGGTACAGATCAGAGAGGGACTGGGTATAGATCCGAGCTCTACAAATGTAGCATCACGGACACACGAATTTAATGTATCATCACGGACACACGAATAAAATGATCAACACCAATGAATAGAAACGAGAACTCACAAACTTTAAATGTGCCTATACATGTATGCTGAATTGGTATGAATGTATCTAATGAAAAATGAAAAAGTTTTCAACTTGTCGCCTTTTCCAAACAATGAATTCATTTTCATCAGCACCTCTCCCACTATGGAGAAACATGTACATGTTTCATATTTTGATACATGTATTTTGTGCAACAGTATATTGTTAAGTATCATTCACTCGCTATCCTGCAAGTTTATATATGTTTGTGCTTATATGCTCATGGGCCGTAATGGCTTTTTGCATTAATAAAACTATTCTATTCAAACAATATCACTCAAATCTATTTAACCATTTTGGCCAAACAACCAACAAGAGAGCTCGGATCCAAAAACCAATTAAAATGAATAGCGTTAACTCTGACCCATCATAGGATCCTGCGGCCGACCAACCGGCAAGTAATTAATGAAGAAAGCATAGTAATCAACTGTGATTAATTAAAGACTAAGTCACATTTAGGTTATACCAAATAAGTGCTTATAAAGTATAATGATTTTTCTAAATTGATTAGAAGACTGCTTCTTTCCTACAATCTTCTTAAATTTGTATATGAAACCACCATAAAATTCTGGTTCTTAAAGGCTCTGGCGCAAAATGATGAATAATATGAATCGTGTCCTGCCTACTCATGATTTTACATACATGATATTGGAAAAAAAAACAACAGACACAAACATTCTACCAAAGTAGATTATTCAGAAGTGTTTCTATCCTATGCATAAATATATAATTTAATATCATACGTTAAGTGTGGTTTACGAAGTGGACATCTTTAAGAAAAATATAGTCGTGTGTCCTTTTTGTGTCAAAATCGGCTATGTGTGACGCCTGCTTTTTTGGAAAGAGTTGCTCACTCGGATAACCGAATTGTTCTTCCTAGTTAAGGTAGATAGCATATCCATAGTACACATATTATGAAGATTGTGTGACTTCCTAAATGATTTTAAGTATTGTTTTGTTTTTAAGAAAAACTCCAATGGTCATACAATGGGCGTTTTTCAATTTAGTTCAGTATACTTAAACCGTTCCTCTGGACGTTTCTGCCGTTGACCTAAAGTTTGAACTCTTCCTCTTCAGCGCTTTAATCTCGCCGTAGCTGACATTGTGAAATAGAATTGGTGCCTACGAATTAAATTGTTTTTGAGCCGATGCTGATTAAATCGGCTTTCCTTGCTAACGGGTCAGTATATGGCCAAACTATTGATCGAAACAATCGATTTTAACTTCTTTTACTGGACTTTATACCAAGCACGATTTCATTATATTTAATGTTCAATTATGAGTTGTTTCCATGGAAACCACATGAATGATGGATTTGCTTACATGAAGCTTATTAGCTTATGTTTCAACTTTATGGGATATTAGTTTGGTCAGTCCGCTTTATCGACTTTTATCTCGCACCATTAAAAGAAATTGCGATGAAGTTTTGCGTGCCTAGTTTCCCTGATTTGCCTTCAAGAATTCAAATCAGTAGCCGGTTGCCAAATAACAAGATTAAATTCTCTTAGAAATGGGGAACTATATATTTTGGTCAAGTAATTCCTTCCGTGACCAAAATCAAGAAGATGTATTAGAGCCTTGGTCTAGACTTTTAACGGGCTTTATTAAAGTAATGCCGCAATAAAGAATACGATTTTTCTAAAACGTCCCATTTAATCGTCATTTATTTTAGCGTCGTTATCCAGGCCTGCTTTGCTTATTTTTTACCCTTTATTTTTCAAGTTTTGGGGCAGCTTATAAACTTATGTAATTGTGCATGTGATGATATAAATTTTTCGTACATGTTAGCTTTTGAAAATCGATTCACAATTAAAATAAAAAATAAAAATGTGCGATACAATTTTACAACTTTAAGTAGGGTTATTTCCCATGGTAGAAGTCATCTGCAATTGACATTTCACAATATACGTATCATTACACACCGAGACTTGTTAATACGTGCTCACGTAAACTGAAAAATTACGAAACTGGATTAACTTCCTTGCTTATGCAAATTTCCAAAAAAAGAAAAATATGCATCCTATGATCAATCTGGTATCTGTTTGTTAACATATAAACACCGCATGATTGTCAACACAGTATAAAATCCATGTGATCAAATGAAACGCAAAGTAAATTTCATACAAAGCCAAGTGCATTTCATAGAATACAAAGAAGAACCAAAAGTATAGTTTGTAATTCTGCTGTCAGTCATTTAATTTGGCAAGAAATTGTAAACTAAAAGCTATAAAAATTGATAAACATGAACCAACTGTAGAAGTAAGAATCTCGAATTTGAAGAAGAAAATCTCTTAAACAACAGATACATAATTAAACGCTAGTTCCCAAAAGGTGCTAACTCAACTTGTTCAAAAGTGATTCGAATCATTACTTTACTTGGAGGCTATGAAAATCTTTTTTATTTGTGTGCTTCATTTTCGACCCTGAAACCGTCAAAGGGATGCAAGTATTGCAAAACATTTTCTTGAAGTCCAATACAAGTTATTCAGGTTACAGGATAACACAGTTTCTAAAGGTCCGATCTAGATTCCCTTCCTACATTAATTTCGACAAATGTAGATAGGAGATTGCATCTGCATTCAATGATTTCATTAGTTATCGTTGGTGTAAACGAGAAATAAAAAAAAAAAAAAAAAAAAAAAAAAAAAAAACAAAAAAAAAAAAAAAAAAAAAAAAAAAAAACATATTTCTAACCAACGTTTTATATATTTGGCCTCAATCCGTATATTGACTACCCTGTTGAAAGCTGCAAAATTACAGCAATTCTCTTTGGCTGCATGTTGCAAAATCTAAAGGGTCACTGATGAGGCTTAAGTAGCCAAAACCGAGGTATGGCACATCCCTTTTCCCATTGATATATTCACTGTTCTTAAAGGATCTCAGTTTTAATGTTTAGTTGCTATTACTGCAGCTAGTGTTGTACCGTGTGGCGACCCTAATACGTCTCCCCGTCATCCATAGTGCAGATTATATTTTCCTTTTGGTCCTTTCAGATCAGTGAGGATATTCTAAAATTTATTATCGGTTTATATTTATTTTCTAACCAACGTTTTAAATACTTGGCCTTATTTGGATAAAACAAGTCCGGATATGGACTACCCTGTTGAATGCTGCAAAATTACAGCAATTCTCTTTGGCTGCATGTTGCCAAATCTAAAGGGTCACTGACGAGGCTTAAGTAGCCGAAACCGCGGTATGGCCCATCCCCTTTCTCATTGATGTTTTCACTGCTCTTAAAGGATCTCAGTATAAATTTTTATTCATTTCTTAGACCCGTTTACACTTTTATTTTTTAAAAAAAAGTACAAGTAGGCAATGATCAGGACATGGCGCAATCAGAAAGAAACTCCCACTCCATACACCTAGGTGGAAAAAATAAATTGACAATTAGGTACTTATACTAAGAAAACATATCGTAAGCCGAGTGAGCAGCTATTTCCCAATAGACGGTCTCTCAGTTACCCGACCTAAACTGAAAATGAAAACGTACATAAGGTTAAAACAGAACAAACATTCGACTCCAAAACATAAAACAATTAGAACAACAACAGAGGTATCGCCTTGGAACGATTAGTAATATAAAATTACTAGCGGGGTAAGAACGATTTTACAGGGCCCCAAACCTCACCCTTGTCTTCTGCAATGGTTCCCAATATTCAGTTAGTTGTTCGGTCATCGTGGTGAATCTCTTAACTAGTCAATGAATCATCAAGGACAAACAAACAAATCATGATAACCACCATGATGAATTAAAAACAAGGATTAGAGATTCAGGAAGTTACCTGGCGATAGAGATACCTGTGAGCCTCGGTGTGCCAAGCAACAGACAAGAAGCCCCTGCCCCAACCAACTAAAATTAATAGCTTTAAGTCGGGACCATCATAGAGTCTGACGCCCGACCCACCGGCGTGCATAGTTATCAACGATGATTGGGTTAAAAAGTAAGCATGCAGACTTTCGCATGACATTTAATTATATCCTATACAATTGCAACGTATAATAGTTTTTTGAAATGAAAAGAAAAATCATTCCTTTCTATAAGATTCTTAAAATTTGTAAACAATGTCACCTTAAAACTCTGGTTCCGAAATGCCCTCACTTTAAAATGTCTTCAACACAACTTAAAATTTGGAAATCAATTATTAATAATAGTGTCTGCGATAGAATTTAGAAAATGTTTTTCGAAGTTTATGATACCGATAGCCTCAAATGAAGCAGATTCACTCCGTACAACCGACTGTCTAGAAGACAGATTACTGTTTTGAAGACTGATCAAATGAAAATTGTTGGAAAGAGGGTAGGTGAAGATTTCTTGTTTGTAAAAATTAACAAGAGGACCAATGGTCCTGTAAACACTCACCTGAGACAGGAGATATATTCAAATAAACTTGACTATATATATATAATTCAAAAGTCAAAAAATACACACTGGAACTTTCTTTTCATTTATTGCTACCGGTTTCATCCATCTTGGAATTTTCAAGCAATGTTATTTACGTTACGACGTCAGTGGTACTATAATCCGCGCACTGTTGATTGTCATGTCAATAGGTCGCACATTCCATTTACAGCGTCGAAATAGGTTAACATATTATAAATAGCAATCCGGAAAGTGTACGCATTTTTCCGGAGAATCAAGCGTTTTCCCTTTTATGCTAAATACATTTAAGAACACGTTATAAGTTAACGCAGCAGTCATAGTCGTGATAGTACGACCGTGGATCAAGTTATCAATTATATTTTGGTAGGCGTTCGAATCCCATTGTTTTTTTTTTTTTCCTCTTATTAGTACACTATTGCCTGTATTTATTTTATAATATTTTATGTCCCGCAAAACTCTCCAGATTCTACGCCTATTGACCCCTGTCATGAGCTGTGTCCGCTGTAGCCGATATGGACATGCCGATTTTTCTCTCTTCTTTCCTACAAGACTCGTATATATTCTTTGCTGGTATGTTTAAATGTTCTGTCGCCCTGTGTTCCACTTCGTAGAATGATGTGAATAACATTGGAAACTGGATAGGTCCATTTTTGGAATGCAAAATGAGTGTTTTACTAAAATAAATTACACATGTAAAACGTACATGTAATGCACCAGTCATTTATATCCACGGCCTCTAAAGGACCGGGAAATAGCGACGCCTTTAACTTTTCAATTTTAAAACCCCGCTAAAAGCCCGGCATTGCGGGGTCATATTTGTAATCATGAAGTCTATGCTAATAGCCACGGGCCCCTTTGGCTGACAATATTACGGCAAATCTCCGGTACTGCCGGGACTCGTCCAATGTTTAATCCCGGCACTTCAGTCCCACTATTCCCCCGCTATACCGGGGATGCGAATGACTGGTCCATAATACAAGTGCCACGTACATATATACATGTATGTTCACATCATCCTTGTTAATACAGAAACTGAATAACTATTTTAATTAACTACATGTATAATTGTTTACTAGTTATGTATAAATCATATATATTAAAATCGAAGTTATACTTTTGTGAGAGAATACAAATAAAATTCAGAAGATAAAAAATAAATAAATGGTTTCGAACCTCAGCCCCCATCCACATACCTGTACAATATGTTGTAATGCACGACGAACTCGTAACCACACGGCTTTAGTGTTTAACTGGGAATCAATGTAGAAAACGCACATGATTTAATACGTATGTTTACCTCACGAGGGCCTCATGGAAGATTAGCTATTGCACATACTCTCATTTGTATATGTACATGGATATATGCTAAATGTAGAAACCCTCTTTACACAAAGTCTTATTTACTTATAACGGACTTCCCGAAAATCTCCGGTACTACGCGTCTAATTTCGTCAGCTCACCTGCACGCCCGTTTTCGAGGATTAGTCGATATTTAAAAGTACAAAAACATGACATGTTTACAAAATTGGATTATATTTCCGGCGTCAATGCGCGAAAATTAATATCAAAGAAACGTAACGTTTTTTCTTGAGTATTTTATATAATTGTTTATAGAAATATTTTAGATCAGGAAAACATTCATATAGGTACGCATCAAGCTGAATAGCTATGTAGTGTCCCTTGTTTCTACTGTATAGTAGTGTTACTTTATTAGTTTTCATTGAGTCAAAAAGATTATTTATTTATTTTCTTTTGGGTCAGGTTACGACACAAACCTACATCTTTTGACTCAATGATTAACTAATGAAGTAACACTACTATACAGTGGATATATATATATATATATATATATATATATATATATATATATATATATATATATATATATATATATATATATATATATATATATATATATATATATATATATATATATTTGCCAATTTACTGAAGTTTTGCCCTTCAAATGACGTTTTAACAATTTTCCCCATTCAAATGCGTGGGCGGCCTAAGTTAGCATTGCCGTAAAACAGGTCAAGTTCCTTCCAGGGTCATGATTTATACAAATTTTGTAGACCTCCATTCCTTGATGCTTCATGCCAAGTTTCAAAATCATTGGCCTTCTGAAGAAGATTTTTTAAAGATTTTTGTTATGGCCATGGTAGCCATCTTGGTCATGTGACCATGACTATTGCAAACTTTAATTCACTCTTCCTGAGGATGCTCCACATAAAGTTTGGCTTTGATTGGCCGAGCGGTTTTAGAGAAGAAGATGTTTGATGAATATTTTGGTCATGTACATGCATATAGCCCCGATATAAATATTATCATAATGATAAATCTTCTGTCCATTTGCTCATTCCTAGCAAGTTTTCTGCCATTAAATGACATTTTCCTATTTTTTCCTTATTTAAATGCATGAGCGACCTAAGTTGACCTTGCCGTAAAAAGGTCAAGGTCATCTCAGGATCATAATTTATACAAACTTTGTAGAGCTGCATTGTTTCAGGCCAAGTTTCAAAATCATAGGCCTTCTGGTTCTGGAGAAGAAGATTTTTTTTAAAGTTTTTTGCTATTTATAGCCCTGGCGGCCATCTTGGTCATGTGACCTGGGCCATTTATACAAACGATGCTCCACGTGAAATTGAATTTGATTGGGCAAGCAGAAGATGATTGAAAAGTGTGAACAACTATTACGACAACTACGACGGAGGAGCATGGGTATATATACTTTAAGCTCACCTTCTTAGCCTAACAGCTCAGGTGAGCTAAAAAGTGAATCTGTTGCGCCCTGACGTTGATGGAGAAAGTCTTTGGTGTTTGGGGATACTGTAGCAACAACCATAATTTATTTCGTGCCCAAATAAGACTGCTGTCCATCCATGTAAAATATTTTTCAGAAAATTTTGTATTTTTCACTTTTCCCCTCCTGCCTTATGTCTACAAAGCAAAACATATAACTTTCAATTACACACCCTTAAACTATAGTTATTCGGCAAGAATTGTGCCAAATTTTATTCTGCAACTCTGTTTAATAAACGAACTGAACGCGCATGAAGAGGCCTAGTGTCCACAGAATTGAAAACTCTACCGTCAGATCACTTTTCAAATGGATGTAAACGAAGACAGATCAGAGAATCTGAATGATAACAATGAAGACACATTTTCATTCCAGTTTGTCTCCAGGAAAAGAGTATTATGGATGCAGGTTAGGATCCTGTAAAAGTGGGTTAAGCCCACCAGTAATTTTCTATTTATTACTGATCGTTCGAAGGAGATATTTCTTTTTTTATGTTTTGGTGTTGATTTTTTGTGTTGTTTGCACCTTATGTATGTTTTCATATTTTTAGTCAATTTTGGGTAACCGAGTGGCAGCCTGTTGCTCACTCGTCCTACGATATGTTTTCTTAGTATAAGTACCTGATTGTTAATTTAGTTTTTTCCCCACCCCGGTTTTTGGAGTGGGAATTTCTGATTGTGCCATTCCCAGATCATTGCCTTCTTTTACCTCTTCACATCTTTCTGTTGCTGATGACTTTATTGTATCTAAAACATTTGACCCCGTTTAGGAATGTGTCTTCGATTTAGACCTCGTGAAAATTTTCGAAATTTCCGAGTACAATAGTCTGGCTTCCGGTTTAAAAAGGGCTACTGATGAGGGTTCATTACCCGAAATCGCGCCCATACTATCTCCCTTTAAATGTTTTTATTGCTTCCAAAGGATCAAACCTTTATATTTTATTTACTATGATTTTCAGCTTTTGTTTGCGACAGTATGCATGCTTAGTTTTAACGCCAATCACGTTTGATTACTCTACTTACTTAAATTTCAAGACAGTGGGTCGCTTGACTATTCGACTGATGTTTTTCTTTGCTAAACATTTTCAGTGATGATGTTCGGAACTCCGGGAATCTATTTGTTTGTTCGTGACGATTCAATGACTACCTTAATGTTGTGAAGCACTGCAGCTGAGGGTAAGGTGAGACACCTGTAAAATCGGCCTAAGCCCCCCCAGAGATTTTATATTACTGACCGTTGCAATCTGTTGTGGTGCTAATCGTTTTATGTTTTGGTGTTGAATTTTGTGCTGTTTTAAAAAGAGACATTTCTGGTGCATAAATTTTGATATGATTTTCTTTAGAAATAGAACAAACTTCGTTTCTTTCTTTGGATTCGAGAATTTCAGGTTGTGGGTGCTCATTAGAACCGCCTCGTTTTGAACACAAGTATTGGAAATATTTTTTTCGAACGACATTTTTTAAAATGTTTACAACCTAAAAGTCTCTAACAATATGATGTAATGCTACTCGTATGTACTGCTTTGATAATGAATTAACATTACGAAAACTTGCCCATGTAATATACAGAGATTTTTTTCCGTTTGAAAAAATGAAAATTTCATCAGAAAAATTTTGATATTTTTCTAATTTTTGCTCAAAACATAGATTGTGGGTACACGTTAGAACCGCCTCCCGAGGCGGTTCTAACGAGTACCCACAATCTATGTTTTGGAGCAAAAATAAGAAAAATAGGTATACCCCTGCATACCCCAGTTTTGCTATATAAAAGTGGGGTTTGAGGGGGTATACATTATACGGACATGTTTTCCTGATAGCTTCCGTTTTCGAAAAATTTAAATGTAAGATTAAAGATCAATACAGACTTTAAAAAGTAGGTTAAATCACTACCCGAGTGATAAAATTAACGCGTAACATAAAACAAGACATTAAAAACAATACGAATATTTCAGGCTTTTTGGGTTCATGTTCATTTTCGTGGTAAGTAACGTTTTTTAAATTTGCTTTATTTGCTTTATTTATTCGGTTAGTATTTTATATGCTTTTGGCACTGGAATATGTCTAAAAACCTTGTTTAACCACTTACCAATCTTAAATATAGAAAATGAGAAAATGTTTGTTGAACAACCAAGCAGATTTGATTCCTGATCATTAAACCATTTGAACATATACAAGAATAATTAAAAACTGTCTTGCGTTCTTTTTGCATTTAAATATGTCAGTTATGGTGTTTTTCCACTTATAATGTTTTCAGCTCTTGTTACGTTCAAAGCTTCGAAGAAAATGGAACGCAGAGCAGCAATTTCTCTGGGAGCAGTTGTACTAATTTCATTACCAGTTATATTCTATTACATCGACGGAAGCTGTGTAGGGCAGCAAATGTTGAACATCAGTGACTCCCTTGTCAAACTTGTCAGCCCTATTGGAGATTGGAGCGTAACATTTTGGTGTTTTATTGTTGAATATACATTCGTTCCATGTTTCTGGATGATATACACTTTACAATACTTGGTGGAGTTCATCCAAATGTTTACCATTTATGCAGCTCAACAGTTTCTTGCGTTAACGAAGGCCCTGATCCTAACGCCGATCAAATCTATTACGAGCACTATAACAAATGCATCATACTTTATTTCAAATATTTTATCGAGGGTTGTACAAGGTGATAAAGTTACTGGAGAAATTATGGTCCTTTCCAGAGAAGGTACTCAGTGTCTTGTAGATGATCAGCAGTGTGATTTAGACCAGAAAGTGGAATTTGTGACTGCTCTAAGTAACCCTGATAGTTTCAGAAGGGGGTTACAATGTTCCGCAGTGATGTATTCGCTTCTTGAAGAAATATTGAAATACTTTCATTTAGTTTTCAAAATAATTTCTCTGCCATTTGTAATGGTAACCAGTGTTGCGGCTGCATTGTATTACGCTGTTGTCCACGTAATCGTTTTGATACATTATATGATATTTGATGCGGAGGGTTTCGACTTCGGCCATATTGTTACCTCTATAAGTAGATTATTTTTCTTTATTATTGAAACCTTTTTGAAGTATACCTTGGGTTTTCTTGAAACGACGAAATATTTTCTAGAATATCCATTGTGTGAGTTTGTTCACATTCTTTGCGTTTGTGGTCTATACGGTTTGTATCCCGTATTTTACTTGCTTATTAGTGTTTGGTGTCTAGTCAAACTAGCTTTTCTAGTAATAGTTGGCTTGATTTATGTACTCACTGTATGCTTGAAAATTGTTTTCGTCGTATTTGGTAACTTAATCAATCTTTTTTTCTTTTTGTTTTCCGTGGTGATAGTTTTATTAGTCTCGGCTATCTTATTAACATCGTGTATTTTAGTTCTGATCAGTATTTGTTATATTTGGGTGTACGTCTTAAATCGTTTTCTTTTGAGAGAAAAGTTTCTGATACTTTCGCCGTTAAAACTATTTAATTCTATATGTTCCTATGCAAATCATTCCACATCCACCAGAAAACATTCCACCCCAACCAAAAATGCTAAAATACATGGTGAATGTTGTGTTTGCTTCCACAACAGGGTCCTTGTTAGGTTCTCGTGTGGGCATGTCAATGTATGTGGTAAATGTGAGAGGCGAATCAGACATGCTGACAGTAGATGCCCCTTATGTAGGGCAAGCATATAAAGAAATGGCAATAAACGTCTCGGTGCTATCAAATCATTAATAAGCCGCGACGCGAGAAAACCGGTCTTCTGGGTTTCCGACCAGATCTGACACGAACCGGCCTGTGCAGCTACAGAGCTACAAAAGAGCGATAGAAGCTTGAAATTTCGGATTTAGGAAGAAGAGGAATTGTACCATCCGTGTCACAAAAACAAAAGCGCTTATCAGCTGTGCAGTTACTGCACATCTGATCTGTGCCTTTGTTTTCGCGAAGGCAAAACATACGGTTTTCTCATGACACGGCTCAATTTGTATCACTGCAAGTATTAAACATAAAAGCCAAACCATGGTTGTATGCTCAAATGGAGTGGCAGGACAGATGTATATAGAATTTAAATCAACAAACTTGGGTGTATTCGTTTCATCTTTAGCCCATATTCGTTGCCAATATTGATATTGCTGTAATCAACTGGGTTTAACGGACATATCCTAGGTTTCTCGAATTAGTGTGCATTTGGCTTGCCATAAACTGGTGCTCTGTGTAGCCTCAATAACTTGTATTGGTCTTTGAGAAAATGTTTTGGAATATTTGCATCCCTTTGGTAGCGCCTGTGTCAAATTATAAAAGGATAGCCGCAGATATATATAAGCATCACAGTTATAGCAAAATGATATTATCATCTATATTTTAGGATGTCTTAAAATTGTGGGTTTATTTATCAGCCTAAAATAGAATTGAGGCCCCCTATGAAGGTAGCGTAGTAAAATAATAATGATAATAGTATTTAGTCTGAATAAACTTCTGATCTGTTCTTATCTGTTGTCATTTATTGTTTACTTTGGTTAAAAATCCTCCCCTTTTTAATTGATAGCCGAAATATTTCCAACTGGATATTATTCTTTGTGAGTTCTTTGCTTTTTAAATTGATTATCTTTATTAAAGACATCGTCGGGGAGTTTACGTGTTTTGAAAGACTTTGAGTCTCCTGGTAAGGGGTTTACAATATATATGAGTACGGTGGCTATCTTGACCATGTGATTTTGGCAATGAACAAATTTACTACTTCCCATAGAGATTGGCGTTGATGGGTCAAGCGGTTTATTAACAGACGTTTAAACAATGTGGACGACGACAAAAGGAACACAGCAAGAATAGCGAGAAAGGAATCGATGCAATTAAATTTTAAGTCCCAACATAGGTCCCAGGTGGGAAAGAAAATAAATTAATGCTTTACGTCTCAGTCAACAGCTGTGTTATCCTCCATTTCATGGGACCTTAAGCCAATATATATATGGATGGTTTGACTCGCACCACTTTTAAAATACATAACAAAACAATAAAACATTTTATCCGACACTACACTCGAAGAGTAGGATGACTGGCTCTTTCCAAACAAGGTAGCCATCTGTCTGATCTTACAAAGCAACTAACACAACAGAGAGGCAGGCAGAATAAACAGGAGATACCCAATGAAGAGAAATCACTGATTATCGATTTTACTGGGACGATTTTATACAGAAAGAAAATACAACAACAACAGCAGCAACAACAACAAAACATTGTCTTCAACTGGCTAACACATGTAACAAAAAGGTACCTGTAGGCGTTGATAAGGAAAAGGGCGTAATGAGAAAGAAATAGGCATACCCCTGTAAACACCAGTTTTGTCATACAAAAGTGGGGTTTAAGGGGGTACACTGAACAAAAAGTTATAAGAGGCCACTTTTCAAACTTATTTTTAATTTATAAGCCATGTGCGAAATTGAATGATGTTTTACCTAAAAACGTGTCTTTTAAGTAAGTAAAGTTGCAAAGTGTTCAGAAATAATTGTCTTTCACTAAACGCGTTTTTCGTGTAAAAGTGCAAAAATCAATGTTTTTGAATAAAAATTGGTTAAAACGCAAAATTTATTGAAATAAGGAACGGGTATCATCAAATGGGCCATTCCAGGTTGGAAAAACATCAAACATTCGAATTTTCTCAACTTATAGATTTTTTACGCATTTTAAAAAAATCGCTATTTTCGAGATTTATGGAAACATCCCTGTAAAATTCACTTTCTGAGGCATGGAAATGAACAATATATCTCGAAAGAGCTGTATTATACGATTTTCGAGGACAAACCGGTCACGACTGCCGCACACTTCCGGTTTCAATGCCAAATTTTAACGACCAAATTAGCAAAATCTGTGGACGATTTTTAAATTTTTTATAATCTATCAGAATCAAGTATTTAACATAAAAACATAACGCTGAAAATTTCAATGCCGTGCTGCTGCTAATAATGCAACCGGAGAAGAACAAAGTTTGTATTATGCAAATTGCATACAAAAACTGAATTCCTGTTATTCATTTTGCTGTCTTCTTGCATTTACAAAACTGAAACGAAAATTCTTATTGCAGCAACACATAAAACATGATTTTATCATACATCATAGCAGTCAATAACACTTTCAAATATATTAAAGTGTAAAACAAAACGTCATAATATGGCATTTAATTTGATGTTAATAAAGTGTGACTTTTTGAATTGAGAGTAATTGAGGGTACCTTTACTCATGCTTCATCTGTGTGAAAAGTATCCCACAGTTCGGAATGCAGAAACTCACAGAGCCACTGTCAGCCATTGATTTATTCATATTATCATGAATTGTAATTGATCGTATTTTACTTTCTAAACTAGAGGCGGCCTCTTATAACTTTTTTCAGTGTATACATATCACGAACATGTTTTCCTGATGGCAGTGAGTTGAAACGCTGTACATTAGGAGAGTGGTTGACAACGCCACATTTCGTCACCTTGTTTTGTCTCATTTTTGGAAAATTATTTTGTTGCATCTATGGCTCCGTTTTGCCAGGTCTAAAGGGTCACTGAAGAGGCTTAGGTAGCCAAATACCGGGGTATGGCCAATCCCTCTTCTCATAAATATGCTCAATGCTCTTAAAGGATCTCATTTTTTAGCTCACCTGAGCCGTTAGGATCACAAGGTGAGCTTATAGGATGGCCATGATCCGGCGTCCGTCGTCGTCCGTCCGTCGTCCACCATTTTCAAAGATCTTCTTCTCTGAAAGTACTTGGCCAATCAAAGCCAAATTTTATATGAAGCATCTATGGGAAGGGGGAACCAACGTGTTTATAAATAATCCAGGTCACATGACCAAGATGGCCGCCACGCCCATATATAGTAAAAACCCTTCAAAATGCTTCTTCTCCGGAACTACTAGACCGATTTCAACAAAACTTGGCATGAAGCATCGGGGATTAGAGGACTACAATGTGTTTATAAATTATGACCTTTGGATGACCATGACCTATTTTACGGCTAAGGTCAACATAGGTCGCCCATGCATTTGAATGGGGAAAATTGTTAAAATGTAATATGAAAGGCAAAAGTTGCAGGAAATGGGCAAATGGACTGAAGGTATGTAATTCTGAAGAAAATTTGGACCCCAGGGGTTGGTCTGCCCCCACCCCGGGGCAATATACATGTATATTACAAAAATATTCAAATATCTTCTTCTCTGAAACAGCGTGGCCAATCAAAGCCAAATTTTATATGAAGCATCTATGGGAAGGGGGATTCAATGTGTTTATAAATAATCCAGGTCACATGACCAAGATGGCCGCCATGCCCATATATGGCAAAAACCTTCAAAATTCTTCTTCTCCTGAAGCAATGGACCGATTTCAGCTAAACTTGGCATGAAGCATTGTGAACTTCAGTACTACAATGTTTTTATAAATTATGATCTTTGGATGACCTTGACCTATTTTACGGCAAGGTCAACATAGGTCGCCCATGCATTTGAATGGGGAAAATTGTTAAAATGTCATTTGAAAGGCAAAACTTGCAGGAAATGGGCAAATGGACTGAAGGTAGGTAATTCTGAAAACACTTTGGACCCCAGGGATTGGTCTGCCCCCACCCCGGGGCAAAATACATGTATATTACAAAAATATTCAAAGATCTTCTTCTCTAAAACAGCTTGGCCAATCAAAGCCAAATTTTATATGAAGCATCTATGGGAAGGGGGAACCAATGTGTTTATAAATAATCCAGGTCACATGACCAAGATGGCCGCCACGCCCATATATAATAAAAACCCTTCAAAATTCTTCTTCTCCGGAACTACTGGACCGATTTCAACAAAACTTGGCATGAAGCATCGGGGACTAGAGAACTACAATGTGTTTATAAATTATGACCTTTGGACGACCTTGACCTATTTTACGGCTAAGGTCAACATAGGTCGCCCATGCATTTGAATGGGGAAAATTGTTAAAATGAAATTTGAAAGGCAAAACTTGCAGGAAATGGGCAAATGGACTGAAGGTAGGTAATTCTGAAAAAAATTTGGACCCCAGGGATTGGTCTGCCCCCACCCCGGGGCAATATACATGTATATTACAAAAATATTCAAAGATCTTCTTCTCTGAAACAGCGTGGCCAATCAAAGCCAAATTTTATATGAAGCATCTATGGGAAGGGGGAACCAATGTGTTTATAAATAATCCAGGTCACATGACCAAGATGGCCGCCATGCCCATATATGGTAAAAACCCTTTAAAATTCTTCTTCTCCTGAAGCTATGGGCCGATTTCAACGAAACTTGGCGTGAAGCATCGGGGACTAAAGTACTATAATGTATTTATAAATTATGACCTTTGGATGACCTTGACCTATTTTACGGCAAGGTCAACATAGGTCACCAATGCATTGGAATGGGGAAAACTTTTAAAATGTCATTTAAAGTGAAAGTGTTGCAGGAAATGGGCAGTAGGACTGAATATTAATGATTCTGAAAAAATGGACCCCAGGGGCTCATTTGCCCCAACCGCGGGGCATTATACATGTATATCACCATAATATGCAAACATCTTCTCCTCTGAAACCGCTTGGCCAATCAAAGCCAAATTACATGTGAAACATCTATAGAATTGGGGAATCAATGTGTATATAAATAATCAAGGTAACACGACCAAGATGGCCGCCATGCCAATATATGGTATAAACCCTTCAAAAATCTTCTCTGGAACCGGTGGACCGATTTCGAAGAAACTTGGTGTGAAGCATCTATGGCTTAAGTACTACAATGTATAGATAAATCATGACCCTGTGATGACCTATATAAATCATGACCTTGTGATGACCTTGACCCTGTTTATGACAAGGTCAATATGGGTTGGCCATGCATTTAAATGGGGAAAACTGTTAACATGTCATTTGAAGGGAAAAGCCAGCAGGAAATTGGCAAATGGATAGAATATTTATTATTCTGAAAAAAAAAATCCCCAGGGGCTTCATCTGCCCCTGCACTGGGGTTAAATACCATAATATTCAAACATGTTTATTGGTTTATGCAGCAGATCTCAGGTGAGCATTTACAGGACCATTGGTCCTCTTGTTATTTGCTATTACTGCAGCTGGTGTTGTGTCGTGTTGCGGACCTCAAAGTCTCCCCGTACATCATCCATGGTGCAGATTATATTTTATCAACAAGACCAAAATAAATTATCTTGGCATTACCAGAACTGAGTGGAATAGAAATGATACATTTTAATTTTGCTTGATATTTTAAATATATGTAAATGATATAATTCACGTACAAGTCAGTTACTTTTTTTCTATTTTACATACAGCATTTGTCTTTCCGAACGTAGTACTTTGGTACTCCAACAGTTGATGTCTCCAGAAACATTGAATAATCACCAGCAAATGTTTCACAATGCCCTGTTGACTGATACATCACAAATAAGAACGACACACAACTGCTGTTCTCGAGACACGTGACCGCACACTGTCTTGAAGTTAACCGTTCATGTGTGACACTGCTTAATCGTGGGAAGCTATTCAAAGGAGCTTTACCACTCTGAGCAAGCAGAAAATATCCCTTGTATGAGAGGCACTCAGCAGAACATGCTGAAAATAGAATCAAATAGAATAGCAGTAGAACTGAGCTGTCGAGTGGTAAACGACCTAAAAGTTAGATTGTGGGTAGCCATAAATTATGTTTTGTGCATAATGATAATTTAAAAAAAAAAAAAAAAAAAAAAAAAAAAAAAAAAAAAAATAATGTTAAAGGAATTTTTCCATTGTTTACCGCTGTTTTGCTTTTATTTAGATATCCACCAAGACGTTAAGGCAATGACCAGGAATGGCGTAATCAGAAAGAAAATCCCACTCCAAAAGCCGAGGTGGGAAAAACTAAATTGACAATCAGGTATTTATATTTAGAAATCTATGTCGAATGGGAATCCCGTGCGATTTTTTTGACGATTTATGACGACCGACCTATATAAAACTTATCTATGGGGTATATGTAAAACGTTAAACCTCTTCGTCGCACTTACATCTGCGTAAGAGTCGATTTTTATGACGTCATCAATATGGCGGCTATCTGCATATAATTATATGAATTATTCGTATTTCCATCAAAATCAATTGAAAACATGGTATTATTGCGTATTTTGCAAAGAAAATGTATGAAATGCAGCTGCTTATACACACGATATTCGAATTAAGTCGATGGGTCAAAGGATATTGCTTTATACGGTCGTACGTCCGTTCGTGCATTCGTTGGACATACGTTTTTTCTTCTAAAATCGCCAACAACATAGGTACCCCTGGAGCTAATTTGACCTACCTAGCACCCCCAGGACAATTTTTCATGGGTGCCAAAATATTCATTGGAACCACAGAAATGCAAAGAATTTTTGTCCTCAATGATAAACTCAATTACACTATGAAAAATTGCATGGTTTCCATGGCAGCCGTTAACGTGATTCTTAAGCATGGGGGTGTACATACAAAATTGATCATATCTTCACTGTTACTTATCCTAGACTACTAAACATGGTCTCAGTTTAAAGCATGGACATAGCCCTTTGTCTCTATGGTAAGTCATGCAAATTATCTTATTTGCATATTCTTTAATTTAATTGAAAAATGGGCAAAAAATCTTTAAAAATCCATAAATGAACAAATTTCAGGCCCAAACTGTCATTGTGACACTTTGTTATTGAACCAGTAATATCACATGACAAATCTATTGATGACCTATATGAAAATTATCTCATTTGCATAATTATGAAAAATAATGAACATGTCAAAAGTGAGGAAAACGAGGGATACACTATATTCATAATTACAAGGTATTACATACGCCCCCGTATGTTATAAGACCCATCTCGCATCCCTGGGACAGATTCTCAAGGCTGTAAGTGTTGTCAGAGGGACCTTCTTAATGCCATAAAATAAAATCAATAATAAAATCATCTACATGATGTAAAATTATATAGTTTCCACACCCACCTCTCATGCGATTCTTAAGAATCCCAGGGGCACTTACAAAAATACTCATATCCCACCAATAGAAATTAACCATGATACCTAATATAAAAATCACGGAATTTACTTTCCACGTAGTGCAATAGCTTAACCACATGTAATTAAAATTTTTGAACGTTGCATAAAGTTTCGAAAAATTGTTAAAATAACAAAAAATTGAAGGATGTGCTTCACCAAAATTTACTAAATCTTGCTTGCAAGAAAGCATGATTTATATATCTGAGCACATGGCAATAAAACATTGTCCTAGCAATAATTTGATGTCAATTTGAGTTCTCTTCGGCTAATAGCCACCGTTTAATATAATCCTATTCTATAGAATCGCATGAGGAGTGGTGTGGAAATCATGTAATTTTACATCATAAAATGTTTTTTCATTGCGGAGGACAATATTTAATGGCATTAAGGTGGTCTCTCTGACAACACTGTCAGTCTTGAGAATATGTCCCAGGGATGCAAGATAGATTTGATCTTATAACCTATCCAATACCTTGCAATAGGTATAGAGTATCCCTCTTTTTTCCTCACTTTTTGAAAATTTTATTAATATTCATAAATATGCAAATGAGATAATTTTCATATAGGACCAGATCATCAATAAATTCGTCTTATGATATAACTGGCTCAATAACAAAGTGTCACAACTACAGTTTGGGTCTGAAAATAGTTCAATTATGGATTTTAAGGATTTTTCTACCATTTTTCATATTTTCATGAGCATTAATGAATATACTAATTAGATAATTTGCATTACATACCATAGGAGAAAAGGATATGTCTATGCTTTAAAATGAGACCGTGTTTAATAGTATTTGATAAATAACAGTGGTGATATGGTCAATTTTTATATGTACACCCCCATCCTCTAGAATCACGTTAAAGGTTGCCATGGAAACCGTGCAATTTTTTTATAGTGCAATTGAGTTTATCTTTGGAGACAAAATTATTTGCATTGCTAGGGTCCCAATAAATGATTTGGCACCCATGGAGAATTGTCATGGGGATGCAAGGTAGGTCAAATTAGCACTGTGTATGCAGATTTTGTCGTAACGTGGCTCATATTTTCAGTGCTTTGCTCCTTGTGAGACATATTTTTGTGCTAAAGTAGCTTTTATAAATGCAGTTGGTGAAATCCATCCATTTAAAACAGCGAGGAGCGAAGCTGGAAATCAAATCTTATCTATCAAACGTAGTAAGTAAATGGCTATTCAAAATGCATATTATGAGTGCGCTGTTCGCCATTTTGATGACGCCATAGTTCAGCTCATACGCGGGTCTCAGGGCGACGAACTGGTATAAATTGTTGCATATGCCCCAAAGTTTGATTTTAGGTAGGTCGTCATAAATCTTCATGAAATTCCCAAGGGACGACTTTTTTGGGCCCATTGACTAGGAAGAATGTTAGCGGTACAGCTTGTCAAATAGGTTACTGTGTAGGCTGTAACTTTGATATTCACAGGCATGATCCGCTAGTCCGGTAGATTCAAGGAAGGAATCACAGAAAAGTTGAACTCAGTAAACGAAGACAATCGCAACGCGTTTACCGATAGAAATCAGGCGCAATGAAATACATGTAGGTAGGCTTGAATTTCATTCAAAGATCTAACAGCCGATTTATGAGCTAGGTATTTTAACCGTGCAATTTTAATATGGCCGTACTAGAATCACGTCACATATTTACCATTATAAATCTGAACGACATACCTGTTTTGGTCAAGTACATTCATTTTATTCATAATGTTAAATACGGTAAATACGTGACAATAGTCTACTACAATCATAATATAATTGTATATATTTGTTAACCTGCATGCATGTCTAAAGTACTCTAGATCTAATAACGTATTCATGAGGTAACGCCCACACAGTAACCCATATGTGGAGCTATATCTCATGCAGAAATACATTTTATTAGCGTTTTTTCAAGCTTGCGCATATGCGTTTCGGCAGTTGTCAGAACTAAACTATATATGTATCTTATGTCAAACAACCAAAACAAACGCTTTAATTGTGCATTCTTTTGAGAGTTAGGAAGACCCACTGATAGTTCTCAGACTTTGCCAATGACTCTGACAGTTCCTGATCATTGATTTTTCCCTAAACTATCCTATGTTATTCATAACTGTACCATTTAACTGTCCGGCAATTTTATCTGGTCTGAAATGGTTAAGACTCGTATACGGCGATGTTTTGAAACAATTTTAATAAGGTTGATTATACGCCGGCTTAAGCAACTTTGTAAGGGGGTTATAGCAGCTTAAAACGCGTGGAAAGACCTATCGATTTATACATAAGCATTTCCCTTTGCAAAAATCAGTTTTTTGGTCATTCTAAGTGTATTTTTTGGAGATGTACTAGACAAATGTGCTAAAAAGAGATCAAAAAATATCTTCATATTTACCATT
This sequence comes from Rugalucina vietnamica, assembly GCA_964017185.1. Taxonomy (NCBI): domain Eukaryota; kingdom Metazoa; phylum Mollusca; class Bivalvia; order Lucinida; family Lucinidae; genus Rugalucina; species Rugalucina vietnamica. The sequence continues at coordinate 47,939,081 of OZ024873.1, forward strand.
CAATTTTGTAATTTGGCAAGTATTTTGTGAATACATTTACAGTTTCCGTTGACATATTTTATACCTATTCCGAGAAATTGGAATTTAAGATATTTCAAAAAGTCGATTTTTCTTATTTTTGAAAATCGATAACTTTTAAAAAAGCATAGATATCCCCACATACTTTTTGCGTTTTAGTAGATTTCCACCTATATTTAAAGATGTCTGAAATGTTTGTTCATCAACAAAAAATAGTATGGAGACCCCTTAAAAGGAAAACAAAAAACCTTTTCAGTCTCGTCTTCAGATTAATACTTATATGAACATGTTTTTACTACCTTGAGTATTTTGCCAGTTGGATGTCAAACAGTCCTGTATGTCTGTAAGAAAATTATTCTTGTCGTATTTCCCGCTCTGAATGATGAAACATGTGACCCGTCCAGTCAAAGAGGGGCCCGTTGGTAATGAGCCCAGCCGGATGGTCCCGGGCAGTCCAACCGGTATATTCTTGGCAACTCCGCTTAAACTTTGTGTGACGTCGTTGATGAAAAAATTACAGTTCTCTGTGCTATAATCATGTTCCATAGCGATTCGAACCCACTGATCTGTAAAATATAAACATACATGTAACTTTATGCATTAGTCAGTGCCGGGAATGAACCCCTGATGAATCCCGGTAATGCCACATACTTATTCAGTGCCGGGATCGAGCCCCTGATGAGTCCCGGTAATGCCACATAATTTATTTATTTATTTTTGAACGATTTTAATAAGGTTGATTATACGCCGGCCTAAGCAAGTTTGTAAGGGGGCTAGTAGCAGCTTAAAAAGCGTAGAAAGACCTATCGATTTATACATAAGGGTGTTAATTTTCTGCCAATTCAAATTAGATATGAGTTGTATTTTAAATAACTTACTTTAATCTATGGTCCTTATTTTAATAATTTGAATTTATGTGCAGAAATTCAAGCCCCTCTCTTATATTTCATTAGAACAACTCCAAGTTGCTGTTCCACATTATTGCCAGCCTCCGGGGAGCCGGGACGTTTAGCAGGGATTTTACCACAAATCTGAACCCGCATTGCCGGGCTTTTAGCAAGACTTTAAAAACTGAAAAGTTAAACGCCCCGCTATTCCCCGGCCCTTTAGGGGCCTTGGATACAAATGACCGGTTTATTATTACATTATTACCGTACACCATCGATATATACGAAGTAAATAGGGAGGTTTAAATTTTTATAATTTCTGAAAATCTCTCTCTCTCTCTCTCTCTCTCTCTCTCTCTCTCTCTCTCTCTCTCTCTCTTATATATATATATCTCTCTCCGGAACAATTTTACCCAAGAATCTTAAAATTTAGCTTATTTATTCGTCCATTTTCCTTCCTATCTGATTAAAATCTGCCACAAATTTCTCAGCTCCTATTTGATCCGTATCATGAGATAAGCTGATCAGCGCTTTTATTTTTGCTTCATAGATAGTACAATTCCTCTTCTACTTCTACAAAAAAAAAAAAAAAAAAAATCAAGATTCTAGCTTTCGTCTGTATGTGTACAGGCCGGTTTTTGTCGGACCTGGTCGAAGTACCCCGAAGACCGATTTTTCGCGTCGCGGCTGATTTGTACCAGCCCTTTAAATTTTGTATACGTATTCGTAAGTATAAAAGTTTTTTTTTCTTTTTTTTTTTGACTATTATGTTGACTTTAATAATTTTACATAGTGCACACGGATTTTTTTTTAAGTTATTGTGATTCACTCATATGTTTCTTATTGGTAATCAGTATTATTGTTTTTTGTTATTCAATACTTAATTTCGTGGTATTTTACGCCCTATGGCTCGGTGTATGTAGTTTGTTTGTTTGTATTGAGGCTTAACGTCCCATTCAACAAATTTTTAGTCGGGACGGGTCTAAAGCTTCCTGGGTTTAACCAGTACTGTAGGGAAATAATGTGTCTTGCTCAAGGACACAACACGGTGCCGCTTGTGGGGATCGAACCCAGGATCTCTCGATTTGGAGTCTGACACTCTACCACTATGCAACCGCGCTCCCTCGGTGTATGTAGTGATTTTTTTAAATCCAAATTTCAGTGATGTTGTTTTGCGCCCAGGGATCTCCATCGCCGGACAGTTAATTGTATCTGTGAGTCCTCGTCATAGATTCATCATCATGGTGGTTATTTGTAGACCATAATGATTCATTGTGAAGACCGACCAAACTAACTAAATGTTGAGAACCACTGCAGAAGCTGAAAGTGAGGTCAGAGCCCTGTTAAACCGGTTTAAGCCCCCCCCCCCAGTAATTTTATATTACAGTTCGTGCCAAGGCGAAACTTCTGTTGTGGTTCTAATTGTTTTATTGTTGTTGAATTTTTATGTTGTTTGCACATTATGTACGTTTTCATATTTTTGTTAAGTTCGGGTAACTGCATAGCCACCTAATGGGAAATAGCTGCTCACTCGGCTTAAGATATATCCCCTTAGTATAAGTACCTTAAGCCTTTTCACACCTGGTTTTTGAATTGATAAGTTCTTACCGACTGCGCCGTTACATGATCATTGCCTACGTGTACCTTATTATTGTCTGCGAGGGTGATATACTTTTTCGCCACATGATTTAATTAGAAACGTTTTAGCATAGTAACATACCTGTAAGTATATTATTATCGACCGTATCCATACCCCCAGACCAGCCGCCAGACGTCTGACCACTGAACGAAATTTTTATGAGGGAGCTATCAAACCTCATGTTTATGCCCGTCAACGTGTCACTGACGCTAACGTCATCACTCTGGAATCGGAAGAGAAATCCACCCGGACTGCTGTCGAGATAAACGTAAAACATGACGGTGAAGTCGCCGTCAATTGGCGTCGTGTCCGGAACTCTAAGCTCGACATATGAAGATGTTGTTCCTTCGAAAGCAAAAGCATCATAACCCAGGGGGGTCGGTCCCGTTTTCAACGTGATGTTCCCGATGGAGTTAGACGTTACTGGACCGAACCCCTTCACTTCAATGTTCATAGCGTCGATACCTAGTGGCCAGACGTACACATTCTGTCCTTGAACAACGCCGTGTAAGTCTAAAACATAAAGTTTTTATAGAATAAAAATCTAAAAAATACAGTATTCGTATCAACGCGCATGCCTCAACGAGCGCACAGTTCTTTTATGGTCTTCATGAAAGTGTTCAAATAAGCCCATATAAATTTTTCAGACAAATACATTGAATGTTCGGCTCTTTTTACAACTGTATAACTATTGTTTTTAGCATGATCATTACGCAAACACGCCCATGCAATATACATGTACAGAGATTTTTTTCAGCTGTAAAAATTGAACATTTCACCAGATTTTTTTTGATATTTTCAATATTATTGCTCAAAACATATATTGTGGGTACACGTTAGAACCGCCTCGCCGAGAAGGCTCTAACGAGTACCAACACTGTATGTTTTGGATCAAAAATAAGAAAATAATGTAAACCCCTGCAAACCCCATTTTTCTTTATAAAGTGGGGTTGAAGGGGGTATACATTTCAGCAATATGTTTTCCTGACGTGACATGCTAAAAAAACCCAGATAAGCCACCTGTATCTAATTGTTCATCAAATTGCATATCACCTGTTAGATATTTTTAAAACGTCATAAAGGGACAAGCCAAGTTCTGCTTGCGGGTGTGTCAGGTGGTTTTTCCCCGGGTACTCCGGTTTTCGCCCCACCTACCGATTGATCCTTCTCGATATGAGTGAAAAAGCTTGAAAGGGACGTAAAACTGAGTCAAAAAAAAAAAAAAAAAAAAAAAAAAAAAAAAAAAAAAAAAAAACACGTCATAAAGGCCTAGGGAATAGAAGTATTACAAATAGCAGGTATATGTCCCTGCTTATAAATTCTAGCACAACTATCACATTCAAATTACACACTTTACCATGACAACGCTCCGAAAAGCATGGACATACCACTTTTTGCAGTTTTGGGTTTATTTTCCACTTTCCAACATCATTTTCATCTACCGGCCCACGCGACGAACAATTTCTTATTATAAAATAATTATGAAGTATCATCCAGAGATATTGTATGCTAAGTATCATTTTGTTCGTCACGTGGACTGGTACTTAAAAATTAAAAAATGTGTTCAGAAATGGGCAAAAATAGACCAAAAAGTGCAAAATTTGCTCTATCTATGGTTCTTCTGGGCGTTGCCATGGCAACGCTTGTAGGATAAATGAATTACTTGTTCTTGTTTTTAATAGAGGAGATATATGACTGTTTCAAGGAATAGTTTTCTCACCTAAATTCCAAAATTTATTTTTTAGCAAAATCTGAGGCCAAAATCAGGCGTTAAATGCCCTAGTATTTTAAGACAAAGTTTACAAAGCTACATGTGCTACTTATAAAAAGATATTTTGTTCCCTTAACTTTGAGTTGTTTTTAAAACAAAGTTAAACACACTGTGCGCTAATTAGAACGAATTTGGTATGTTGAATCTATTTTCAGTAAATATCCCTAGTTTATTGATTCTTATCATCAATTTTTCATGCAGCAACGGACAATGTCGAATACGTCAAAGGGATTGCGATGGCGTAGTGGTGGAGCGTCGGACTCCGAATCGAGAGGTCCTGGGTTCGATCCCCACAAGCGGCACCGTGCTGTGTCCTTAACACCCTACAGTACTGGTTAAACCCATTGAGCGTTGGCTCAGTCCCGACATGACGACTGGGACGTTAAGACTCAATAATAATAATAAAATGACAAATACGTCCTGACAATGTCAAATACGTCCGAAAATAGCTTACATAGATTTTAGTAAATTGACAGTCCGTGAAAAGCACAATCAAAATAAATTAAAACAACAGTCGTGAAAGAGGGGGACCGGTACATACGTGGGTGATCCAATAAAGAATGGGACGTTTTGAATTATTTCTATGTAAATAGGAGTAAATTAGTATTGTTGCTCAATATAATGCGACCCCAATTCACCGCTAAAATTTGACATCTAAACAACAACTTGCCGTTGCCTAACAACAAGAGAATGTTAGTAAACAGTCCATGGCCACGTGGGTAGTATGTACCTTAACTTGGTTGTCATGGCAACTGTCGGCAAAATATCCACTGAAGACACACTGTAGTTTATACCATGCATTGCTGGCTTTATGCGCTGCAAATATCACATATATACTGCTAAAACTTTAAACAGGGTGAGCATTTTTGCGAGAAAAGCTGGGTTTTGTTTGCGAAAAAAGTACAATGAAATTGGGGGTAGGGGTGGGTTATATTCCATAGCCTGAGTATAAATGACATAATAAATTGTTGTGAACCTTGAAATTATCAGTTACAGTACAAATATTACCCAAAATGAATTACAAAAGAGACAACTGACCTTTTAGACTTGTGTTGCCTAGCAACCACATAACTTAGAAAATGCTTTAAGTCAGAATTCATAGAGTAGAATGGTTGCTAGGCAACCAATTCTCGATCACTAATGCTAGCTCCAAATTGACTGTAGAAAAATCTTTCACAGATGATGTTCAACTCAGACAATACTCAAGTATGATCAGTTATCTTTTTTCAAAATGTGTGGCATAGCTCCATTTTAATAGGTTATATTAGTTCAAAGGTCAAATCGTGGCCATAGATACTACACTAGTAGTAATCAAGTAACCATAGCAACCAAAGTTGTTGTGCAAATCTGATAAAATGTGCTCTATTGAGAGAGCAGATGTGTATCTAATAAATGAAAGTAGTAAACTTGAGTGAGTCAGTAGGGTTTATGAAATAGGATCACCCTCGTATAACAAAAAAGCAAAACAGTCCAGCACTGACCACCCGTCTGGCAAAACCTCAAACAATCAAAGGACCCGTGAACAGTCCTGTATAACGCTCACCTGAGGTCTACTGTATTCTCGAATACATGTCCTTGTGCATACATGTAGACCTGGGTCAACCGTAGGCAGATAACAAATACATCAATGGCATTTACCAATTTTTTCCCATTTAAGTGCATAGTCGACCCAAGTTGACTTTGTCATAAAATATGTCAAGGTAAATCCACGGCCATGATTTGTATAGCTTTATAGAGCTTGATTCCTTGATACTTTATGCCAAGGTCTTCTGGCTTTGGAGAAGAAGATTACCTTAAGATTTTGCTATGCATACCCCGGGCTGTCTCTTTGTCATGTGACCTGGATCATTTATAAAAACGTTCGTTTCCCATTCCTACGGATGCTTCACATAATGTTTGGCTTTGGTTAATATTAATACTCTTCTCTCTTTGCAAGAAGGCTACATACATGTATGAAAATAAGCTTTGATTGACCAATCCGGAGATAATGATGTTTGAACGTTACGGAAAAGTATACATGTATATATCCCTTGAGCATGGGCAGACAACCCGAAGGGGCCAAAATATTTTCATGAACATTAATTCATTTGCATACTCCAAGCAAGTTTTCCCCGTTAAATGACATTGTACCCATTTTCCACATTCAAATGCATAGGCGACCAAAGTTGACATTTCCATGAAATAGGTCAAGGACATCCCAGGGTCATGATTTATATCCCTTTTGTAGAGCTCTACCCCTTGATGCTTCGTGCCGAGGTTCAAATTCATAGGCCTTCTAGTTTTAGAGAAGAAAATGTTTAAAGGTTTTTGCTATTTTTAGCCTGAAAGCCATTTTGTTCATGTGACCTGGATCATTTATACAAATTTCTATTCTTCCTTCCAAAGGGTCCTTTATCAATATTTTGACTTTGATTGACCAAGAGGTGTCAGAGGAGAAAATGTATGAAAAAGTGTGAACGAGAAAAAGACAATGACAGCTCGACACCAGAACATGTTTATCCTTCAAGCTCCCCTATGCGCTTCTACTCAGGTGAGCTAGCATAACGAGTATAAAAGAGCACTCGATATAGACTGAACAAACAAACCAAAGACAAAAAATCAATCACAGCAGAACCGCCTTTGAACGCTCAGTAAAGAAATTTCTTAAACGACTTAAACACGGAGTTGATAGATAACACGTTTGTTTCAGCAAACACTGCACGTAAATAAGACCATATTTTCACAGTTCTATGTATCATCAAAGTTGATACTCATCAAAGTTTGTACATGTACTTACCCGACAAGATCAATACTATCCATAGATAGGCAACACCCGAAAACCTTAAGTCATTAAGCTTAAGACAACATGTGGGAAGCACCATTGTTCATAAACGCATTGAAAGCAGTTTTAATGTCTTTTATTCACTGTGATTGCCATGGTCAATCCTGATTTATGCACTCCATTTCTAAGGCACAAAAAGAAAATCCAAAACCACCACCGTAAACCCTAGTTTATTCAATGCATTGTATTTTTCCTATATCTTGAGTTTCCTGCAATTCATTATTTGCTCCTATTTGCTATTTTTGAAATGAATTGGCGAAACGCTAAAACGCTTTCTCGCATTTCCTCCACCTTAACATGGACCCATCTGGTTCTGTTCTTTCTTAACTTAAAAGTTCTATCTAATAAGTCACGATTTTTTTGTTGAGAAAATGTCCCGTTGGCGACTTAGTTTCAAAACATAATGCACCGACATAACGCTTCGCGACCTGTTCTAAGACATATGCAACCTAGTTTGAGACTGCTGACAGAAAACTTAAATCATCATCATATTTTGCATCTTAACACAAGATGTATATCATAAAGACTTTATGCCGGGTTTAAATGATTCCGTATCGGTCAATGCACATTCTGATCATATATTGAGATGCTTTATATGTTGGTATGTCGTTGCCTACTTGTACCTTTTTAAAAGTTCCATTAAGGCCATGTCGATAATACGCATAAGCCTTTTTCACTCAACAAGTTTGACAAAACCACTCGCTGTTTCGATATATAAAGTTTTAAATTTTGAAGATTACTTACAAAACATTTTTTTTTTGTGTTTAAAAATGAATATCAAAAACTATGATATGAAGAAAAATGACGGCGTTACGTTTGCATTTAATGAATTAGCAACACATGTTTTTTCTTTATCATTTTGTATGAAAAGTTTTTTCACACAGCTTAGCTCTCTAGTTCTACGCGCTCTGGTAGCAGGACAAATCACTTTCAACCTTCAAGAAAGCTGGTTCGATCTTTAATATGGCGATATAATGTTTACGGATTAAGTATTAACAAAAGTCAGACCATCTAAACATTTCAAGCAAATGAAAAAGACGTTTAGGGCTTATTGTATGAAAATGTCAATTCTAATTCAAAGAAAGAAATCGATATTATCGTGCTGTGCGATGTGTGGGATCAGCCTGAACGCCGACCATTTCTTTTATGAAGAAAACAGATTAGATGTTTTAATCCAAGCTTACCAATAGATTAAGAAATGAAATGAGCCGCATCGTGAGAAAACCGGATTTTTGCCTAGGCGAAAACAAAGGCGCAGATCAGCTTCGCGGTAACCGCGAAGCTGATCAGCGCCTTTGTTTTCGCTACTCGGATAGTACAATTCCTCTTCTACTTAAATCCGAAATTTCAAGCTTCTAGCTCTTTTCTGAGCTTGTACAGGCCGGTTTGTGTCGGACCTGTTCGGAAACCCCGAAGACCGGTTTTCTCGCGTCGCGGCTCATTAATATTGTTTTTCTAGTCATTTCGCACCTCAGAATCATCAAACCTCAGACAGGGCTCACGCACTGTACCGAACGAATGTACGTTCTCTTTAGACAGTTCATTTTTCTGGTTGGCACTCGCTCCCCAGCAGGCACATGACGTCAGAATGACGTCAGATCGACGTCGATGCGACGTCATGACGTCGCATCGACGTTGATATGACGTCATTTTGACGTCATGTGCCCGCTGGGTCGATGCCCACCTAAAAAGGGACCGAATCATCTCATTAAGAAAACACGCCCATGTTATATTCAGAGATTCAAAAATTGAAAATTTTCCATGTAAAATTAATATTCTTCTTATTTTGTTCAAAAAATGATTGTGGGTACACGTCACAACGACGTCATAAACGTTCTATTTCAAAACGACAGACGCAATTGCAGGTTTTTTTTTTTCAACGTACTTAAATGTTATGAAAATCAAGCGTCGCCGCATTAAGGCGTGCAAGAAAAAAAATCTGTCATGCATGCAAGGTACGGATAGACAAAGCAGTCCCTCGGGTCGCAGTTTGGCATCACGAGCCTCGTGATGCCAAAGTCACCATAAGGACAGATTTGACTATCCATCACTGACACTCGTGTAAGGTTCTTATAGTATACCCCTGTATATCCCATTGACACTACTAGTATATAAAAGTGGGGTATAAGGGGGTATTCATTCCATGACGTAATGTGACAACGTTGTCATGTGGACATGCCCATACGAACTATGAGACTAGGAAACTAGCGTTTACTATGTAATGCTCTTCCGCAAACACTGTCACTACTGGGAATCACGTGGTATTTGTTTACATACAGACCGATACATGAGCGGTGACACACACTGCAAATGAAACGAAGTTGAGGTTAGATTTTCGGGGTTTCTCCTACAGCGTTTGTTCTACTGACTTATAGATAGGTGCAGTCCATGCAGAAATGAAACATTTATTGAAAGAAAGTAACATTAGACATCCCGGTCACTTCGTTTTTGCAAACACTTCAATGTTACAGTTTTGGAAGTCCTATACAATCATGGGACGGAAGTGTTTGCGAAAACGAAATAACCTGGATTCCTTTTGTTACTTTCATTCAATAAATGCTCAATTTCTGCATTGACTGCACCTATCTATCAGTCAATTAAGTAAACGTTATTGGAGAAAACTCAAATTTCTCATCTCAACTTTTGACAGAATTTATGGTGCGTCACCCGATCATTTATCGATTTGTTTGAAAACAATACCACGTGTTTCTCAGCTGTGACTGTGGTGTCACAAGATCAAAAGTTACAATAAAGTTAATATTGGACGGCTATAGCTCCTGTCTGTGTCACTTGGGTCTCCAAACGTTGCATCCGCAAACAGTATTGGTATTTCATCATCAGGCTAATAAAACTGCTACAGATCTGTGCTAGATATCGCGTACTTTGGGCCTATTCAGAGACTTCAGTCGGTTCAAAATTCTCACATAGAAGCGTCAACTGTCTCACCAATTGATGATAAAATTACATTTCCAAAACTGTAAAGTGCTCATTGTAAAGTCGTTCTTGAGAGTCGCTTTTGTTGCTGGCTTATAGGAAAAGTTGCTCACTTAGCTTGAAATACCATCTCTTTGTATCAGTACCTGCATACATGTTTTGCACGTGAATTTATAGGTCCTATATACTACACTGTTAAAACTACCGTCTATAAGGTGAAGTCAACGCTTAGAAGATGGTAGGATAGCTTTAAATTACTGGAATAGTGAGGGCGTAAATTTACAATGCCCATGTTAAGATCATCGTAAGTATGTCGTAAAAAGGAGAACTTGTGATGCCTTCGAGCTTTTAACACCAGGTTTTGACACTGTTGTACAGAATAACTGTTTCTGGGTTAAACATGAGCTTTCTCTAGAAAGAAATGTCAAACAAGTACATTGCTTCTCGGTCGGTTTATCGAGTGCGTTCCCAGGCCGGCTTCTATCAATGCATCGTTTCAAGCTAACATATTCATGCAATTACTGTCCCAAACGAGAATGCAAATTGGCATGTATTTCCTTTTGACAACATACTGCAGTTATGTTCATTAATTATATTTGTAGTTTTCCATTAACATTGATTAACATACATATTATATATGACATGACATATCTGCACCAGCGGTCAACGGCGGCAACCGTGACTTACAGATCCCCTAACGTTTCAATCCACGACAATAGAAACGTCATTTGAAACACGTGATTAAACGTTGACATGTGCGATTTTGGTTCCATTTGATACGATATTTCTCATAGATGTAACAATACAACTCTGTTTTGTTTCAACCAATTGAGTGCCAAGTGGGTGCGGGTTGATTCGGTTTAAATATTATTGCTATAGCAGTAAAATTGTAGGAGATATGACTGAAATAAACAGTGTAAAATTTCATTTTTGTTCGGTATATTATTGTCGCAGGCTGGCTGTGCTATGTATATGCGATTCAGGTTCGAAGACACACACAAAAAATTAAACAATTCATTGAAATTGTTGATGAAACCTGGTTCTGGTTCATGTTGTTTGGACCTTGGTACAGGTACAGTTATTATTTTTGAAGTTTACCAGCAAATACGAAATAAGGTTTTGTTTCAAAACCGAATGGTATGATGGTGTCACATGAATTGCAGATACAACTGAAAACTGTAAGCAAAACAGGTACACACCCGGTTCAAAGTCGAAACATAGGTTGTGGGCCTCAGAGAGGCGATTCTAACGGCGACTGTCTATGTTTTGGGTAACAAAATGTATTTCAGTTTTACGGTATAAAAGTGGGTATAAGGGGTATACGAGTATATTACATGGAAATGTTATCCTGATGGTTTTATGCCAGTGATGCCCCAAATACCGTTTTTATCCTTTTGAAAATGAGCATATAAAGCTTCAAAAGAAAGTCATGCTTATAATTTAGACCAACATTTTGGTGCAACGCTTTGATTCTTATGTAAGAACAAGAGCAACAAAATAATTTATTCTGTTCTATGATGCTTTGATTTGTTTCGTATGAAATATCAAAATACATGTAAAAACCCCTTCTTGACAAAAAAGAAATTATTGCCCTTTGATTATGCAGATATTTCTATAAATACCACTGGTATCGTGGATTTTCTGATTATTCAGGAGACGGGGACACGGGTTGATACACGCGGTCTAAAGACGTAAGTCAATTTATTATTTCATATTACACGTTTGTTAGATACAGTAGTTGATATATTTGGGGGACATAAAGTATTTACCTTCAAGCACAATGGAAGTAAAGCAAAATTTTGATATTTGGTTTGACCATTCATCTATGTCTACATTAGTTATCTATATAAACGAACATACAGGGGAGGCAATGGGTCATATCGAATTCTAATTATATGTTTGGATATTACTGGCATTTGGCAAAAACGCGGAACTCCAATACAGCCGTTGTAAGTTAGAGTTAAAATACCGAGTAGAAAAATAAGTAAAAGAAAGCGTGTCGAAGACGAGCTGTTTCTACGAGGTCTTTAACTAACTTGTGGTTTGACTGACCACCAGTTGACAAATTCGTACTGTAACTCCCAATATCACCACACTGGTCAATCTATACGTTGCATTGCCGGGGTCTACGCGGACTTGCCGGGGATTTATACGCTGATTTGTGGAATAAAATGGCGGCCAACAATAAACAAACTGCGGAAGTGGTACGTATTATCCTGCTTTTCTTCAGTTATAGTTTATTCCAAAACATCTCGTATGCCAAAGGGACTATAGAATTGTACCGGAAAGACGTTCGTGGCATGCACTTGGTGATTTATCTAAGCATTTAGGAATACATTCGAGTTCTGATACGGTGGTTAGGACGATTTTGAAGATTTCTTGTAAATTCACGACTTTCAAATGATATAGTTTTCATCTGTTCTACTTTTCTTTCTGTTTATCCATGCACGAGTCATCATTTGGCCCCATAGCATCGGAAACTAGCAACAGTTGGGAAGAGATGTTTGTTTTCTGAGAAATATCTCGAAAAATACCGTTGTACACCGGAGCTGGCGGAACCATGTGCTACGCGGTTTGCCGGGTACCTATTTTTAAGCACCTGGTAGACTGAAATACGTCCAAAAAGCATCAGAATTATTAATCCTTCTTTTTACAGCATGCCAGCTAACCATTTTTCTCTACTATCTAAAGCGAATAGAACTACTTTTTGACCATCAACACACCCTACGGCCTACACACACATGGACACATGCATTGTCATGGGAACATTTCTTCGATAAAAAAAACATAGATGATTTACTGTTAATGTCCAGATAATCTCTGAGATTTTTGTACGCCTGCATTAGCCATTATGAATTAAATATGAACAATGTTACATGCACTACGACTGACTTTCAGAGAGGTCAATCATATTTATTTGTGGATGTTCAGAGAAACGTCATAGTTTCGTGAGATTCAAACATAAATGTCCCGGTAATGAATACCCCCTTAAGCCCCACTTTTATTAGGGTATACAGGGATATACATATTTTTATTGTGGGACATTTGTTAGAACCGCCTCAGCGATAGGCGGTTCTCTGTTCAATCTATGTTCGAGCAAAAATGAAAAATATAAAAAAAATCATTTTGAAACTGAAAAAAAAATGTGTTTACTGTATGGGTACGTTTTCAAAAATCCATGCATGCTTAGTTTTTAACCCAATCATGGTTGATAACTATGCTGCCTTCTTTAATTGCACGCCGGTGGGTCGGGCGTCAGACTCTATGATGGCCCCGACTTAAAGCTATTCATTTTAGTTGGTTGGGGCCGGAGCTTCTTGTCTGTTGCTTGGCCCACCGGGGTCCAACTGGTGTTTTTCTTTTGCTCCGGAGTTAGTAGGTTATTCGGCGCCCAGGGATCTCCATCGTCGGGCAGCTTACTCATTCTGTGAGTCCTGGTTTTTGATTCATCAGGATGTTTATCATGATTTATTTGTTTGTTCTTGATGATTCATTGACTAGTTAGAGATTCACCACGAGGACCGAAGAACTAACTAAATGTTGTGAACCACTGCAGAAGCTGAGGGTGAGGTTAGGTACCTGTAAAACCGGTTTAAGCCCGCCAGTAACTTTGTGTTACTGATCGTTCCAAGTCGATACTTCTGTAGTGGTTCTTTTTGTTTTATGTCTTGGTGTTTAAAATTTTTTGTGCTGTTGGCGCCTTATGTATGTTTTCATATTTTTAGTTAAGTTAAGGTAACTGAGTGGCCACCTATTGGGAAAATAGCTGCTCATTCGGCTTACGATATGTTTCATGGTATAAGTACCTGATTGTTAGTTTGGTTTTTTCCCACCTCGGTTTTTAGAGTGGGAATCTTTTTCTGATTGCGCCTTTTCCTGATCTTTGCCTACTTGTACCTTTTTATATCCGTGAAGCGAATGCCCCCTTAACCCCCACTTTTATATATATAGAAAATAATAATAAGTAGAAAAAAAAGAAAAAGAAAAAAACTGTGGTTTACCGTTACAGGATAGTGTTCCTTTTCAGTATTTTGGGAATGGGGGCGAGGCATTTTTAATTGGGAAAATTGGCAATAAAAACAATGAATTTGAAAAGCTGTAAACATGTTTAAAAGTAAAGAAGATACTGAAGCCACATGGTTAGGCATTGCAAACTGTACAAATCATTACCTTTCACTACTTTTGACAGTTTGGCATCTGTCAAAGGACTTCCATGTAGAATTTTCTCCATTTTCCAATTGGGAATTTTAAGTCACTATTTGGGGAAAAAGATATTTTTGACATTGGTAACGCGAAGCTTATCAGCGCCTTTGTTTTCGTTACACAGCTTGTACAATCACTCTACTTTCTACATACGAAAGTTCAAGCCTCAATCTATTTTCTGTCGCTGCACAGTCCGGTTTGTGTCAGACCTTGTCGGAAACCCAAATTGTTCAAAAAGTAGTTCTATTCGCTTTAGATAGTAGAGGAAAATGGTTGGCTGGCATGCTGTACAAAGAAGGATTGATAAATCTGATGCTTTTTGGACGTATTTCAGTCTACCAGGTGCTTAAAAAAAGGTACCCGGCAAACCGCGTAGCACATGGTTCCGCCAGCTCCCGGGGGGGGGGGGGCACTCCCTGATAAGCAGTGTACCGATGCGTGATCAAAGGATTGTTGAACATACCCTAAACAGTGTGATCGACATTTAAAATTTGACCCCCCTTTTCACTGTGTTTGCTTTAAAATGTGACCCTTTCCACTGTGTCCCGTCAAAAAGTACCCCTTTCCACTGTAGTCAACTAAAACACTGGAATGCAATAATTCTTTTATAACCACGTGAAGATGCTATATGTGTAATATGCAAAGGCTTCAGAGAAGTAATTTTAAAATATAGACAGACTACAGTAACGGAAGATGGATGCCAGGTACCTGCCTATCCTATAAGATCACCTTTGAGACTTTGGCTCTGTTGGGTTAAAATGCTTAAAAATGTGGAACTGATACGATCATAAACAAACATTTGGTCATGCAATCAACACATGAAATAGCTACAGTTACAAATAGGCAACATACAGGTACAATAAGAAAAGATGGTAAACCTTAAAATGCACATACAAAAGAAATTGTCATCACTGAAACGAGAAACATACTAACCACAGAGGAAGTATCGCCTTGGAACTGTCAGTAATAAAGTATTGGGGGTTTAAATTGTTTCAGGGCTTTCAAGCTTTGCCCTCAGCATCTGAATTTGTTCAAATGTACACAGAAAATTGACACAAATATATATGAAATAATGGTTGGTTGGTTAATTTTGTGTTTTGTCCCACTAAACAGCTAAGGTAATATGGCGATAGGAAATTAGTTTAAGTCTTGTACGAAAAACTGGAGAAGCCTGGAATTGACCCCTGGTTTACAAGGCAAGCAGCTTTCCCACTACACCACTAGGCTTCTATACATACTTGAAATAAATCTTGATATAGTAGATAAATACCAAGCACTTACATATAGCAAGCATTATGGAGAGCAGGGTACAAAAGACAAGATTTAATACAAACCATTTTTATTTGTATGAACTACTCAATTAGCAGAAACAATAATTTCTATTGAAGCAACACACATTGTTGAACAGAAAGGGAAAATCATATCTTATCCCTTAGGTTTTAGACATTTTAGTCATTTCGGCCAAAACATATCGGCCAAGGACGCCTCGGTCCACCCCTTTTCACAGAGTTTTAGCAGAATTGTAAAAAACATACCCTTTTTCCACAAAAACGACATTTTGCCTACCCTAAATGATGTCAGCGCTGCGCACTGCCCTTCTTGAAAAAAGTACCCTTTCTCATCGTTTTTTTGATCACGCATCGGTGCACTGCTTACCAGGGAGTGCCCCCCTCCGGGCGCCAGCTGCGGCGTACAACGATATTTTTCGAGATATTTCTCAGAAAACAAACATCTCTTCCCAACTGTTGCTAGTTTCCGATGCTATGGGGCCAAATGATGACTCGTGCATGGATAAACAGAAAGAAAAGTAGAAGAGATGAAAACTATATCATTTGAAAGTCGTGAATTTACAAGAAATCTTCAAAATCGCCCTACCCACCGTATCGGTACTCGAATGTATTCCTAAATGCTTAGATAAATCACCAAGTGCGTGCCACGCACGTCTTTCCGATACAATTCTATAGTCCCTTTGGCATATGAAATGTTTTGGAATAAACTATAATTGAAGAATAGCAGGATAATACGTACCATTTCCGCAGTTTGTTTATTGTTGGCCGCCATTTTATTCCACAAATCAGCGTATCAATCCCCGGCAAATCCGCGTAGACCCCGGCAATGCAACGTATAGATTGACCAGTGTGATCTCGCCTCCTTCCTGAGTATTGATATGAAGACCCACCTCTTTTGATATTAACTTGTATTGGATTTAATGTTATAGTCGGCCGTGCTTAATTTCTACGATAACTCATGATGGCATTTTTTGTTAATGCTCGGCATCCAGGCTAGAATTGATCCTTGGGATACTACAAGCAACATAGGGCCGGATGCCAAGCGTGAATTTGGGTTTTAAGGTCACAGTAAGGTCAAAGGTCAACTAAGTGCATTTTGTAAGAAAAATAATTCTTAATTTCATAATATGTACTTTTATGTCACGAAAATGTTACAAAATAAATAAAAACAGCTTCCAGTTTATATGGAATGACCCAAGGCTTGCCACAAGGATTAATTTGACACATGGGTTCGATACACAGGAAGGTCAGAGGTCAAACTGGTGCAAATATGCTGAAAATGCTTACAAATAAAACCACTTCTTTTCTTTATCTTAAGTTGCTAATTTAGTTATGAGTGAAACAGTTGTAAATAGACATAGTGTTATGCAGAGGGCTAAAGATGTAATTTACCTTTGTTTAAAGTAGTAAACATGCCGTATTTATGCTAATAAAGCACCCTAGGTTAAATCGCATTGTGTCAATATAAAATAAAATGCTACTAATCTTGATTATAAATCTGATCCTGTAAAGTTGCTATGATTTTTTTAATGCACTTCTGATATTATTTTATAATAGTCGGCCGTGCTTAATTTCTACGATAACTCATGATGGCATTTTTTGTTAATGCTCGGCATCCAGGCTAGAATTGATCCTTGGGATACTACAAGCAACATAGGGCCGGATGCCAAGCGTGAATTTGGGTTTTAAGGTCACAGTAAGGTCAAAGGTCAACTAAGTGCATTTTGTAAGAAAAATAATTCTTAATTTCATAATATGTACTTTTATGTCACGAAAATGTTACAAAATAAATAAAAACAGCTTCCAGTTTATATGGAATGACCCAGAGGCTTGCCACAAGGATTAATTTGACACATGGGTTCGATACACAGGAAGGTCAGAGGTCAAACTGGTGCAAATATGCTGAAAATGCTTACAAATAAAACCACTTCTTTTCTTTATCTTAAGTTGCTAATTTAGTTATGAGTGAAACAGTTGTAAATAGACATAGTGTTATGCAGAGGGCTAAAGATGTAATTTACCTTTGTTTAAAGTAGTAAACATGCCGTATTTATGCTAATAAAGCACCCTAGGTTAAATCGCATTGTGTCAATATAAAATAAAATGCTACTAATCTTGATTATAAACCTGATCCTGTAAAGTTGCTATGATTTTTTTAATGCACTTCTGATATTATTTTATAATTCCTGCTTGTAAGTCCATTTTGTCCTCAACAATGAACTATTTGCATGGTGTAAAATAACAGTGTCCACGCCCACCTGTGATTCTAACGAATTGGCTGTACTTACAAAAATACTCAAATCAAACCAATAGTATGGTCTTAACTACTATGACTGGCCTGACAGTAATACTTAACATAAATACCTAATATTCAAATCATGGAACTTGCTAATTCATGGATATTAATGATACAAAACATAAGAAATTTGAGAAAATCATAGAAAAATAGGGGATATACGTTCAAACATCACTTACCCCAAGGCTGTATATAAACCTAGAATGTTGAAAGTGGTATAGAGATATAGAATGAATGCTATGGAAAAGAAATATCACCCATGCGTCTGGTATAAGAACAATCTGATCTTCAATCTCATGAATATTAATGAAAACTTTAGGAATAGGAGAGAAAAAAGAAAACATTAAACGGATAAACCTATAAAATGCCGTGTATCTCGGCAACCAAAAGCACTAAAGTGCTGAAAATGGCATCAAATGATTGCTAGGGTTATATTATACCATTTTGACTATACAAGGATATATAAAATATATGAGCCATTGGATTTTTATTTTCATGAACATTAATAATACCTTCAGAAATTGGAGTAAAATCGGGACGAATTAATGTGGTATGACATGTAAAAACACATGTATCTTGGCTACTGATAGACCTAGAGTGCTGAAATTGGTATCAGCTGATTGCTAGGACAATGTTTTATGGTTTTTGTAATCAAATATATAAATATTTTGATATTTTTGTGATATTAATATTAAAAATATGCTTAAATTAATCACCGAATAATGTAGGGCTATACCATTAAGATCGCATATATCTCGGGTCTCGACTACCAATAGCCCTAGAAAGCTCAATATGGCATCATATTATTGATAGGAAAATGTTTTATTAATATAGATTCAGATATGTAAAGCATACATATGATATAAGCAATTTTCTTGGAGCACAATCTTCAATTTTCTGTAATTTTCATTAATTTGTTCGTATCTTACATAGTTTTTACAATATTCAATATAATATGGTTTATCTATAAGACTATATGGCAATAGTACATTGTTATAATAGCATTATAATGATACCATTTTCAGGGCTCTCAGGGTATTTACAGCCGAGATATAAGTAATTCTGTTGGTATTCCCACTTCATTTTTGGTGATTGTTTTCTAATTCATAAAGTCCTCATTCATGTCCATACAAAAATATCTTATGATTTATATATCTGATTACATGATTACAGAACATTGTCCTTGCAATCATTTGATTCCAATTACAGTCTTAACAATCATTTGATTCCAAAAAAAAAAAAAAAAAAACAACACTCTAGGTCTATCAGTAACCTAGATACATGTCTTTTACATGGTTTCCTTCTTAATTCTTCCGCATTTTTACTCCAATTTCTAACGATTTTATCAATGACCATGAAGAAAAAAAAAAAAAACAATGACTTACATATTTTAGATTAAGTGCTTTAATATTGCCTAAGCAACCATTTGATACCACTTTTAGGACCTTAGCGCTTTTGGTTGCCGAGATACAAGTCATTTTGTAGATTTACCTATTCATTTTGTTTTATTTTTCCTCTCATATTTCTAAGATTTTCAGTAATATTCATGAGATTGAAGATCAGATTACTCTTTTATCAGACTTCAGGGTGATTATATACATTGGCATAACATTTATTTGATACCACTTTCAGTATCCTAGATTTATTCACAGCCCTTGAACAAGTGATTTTGTATGTATACTCAATATCTTATCTTATTTTCTTCATTAATATTCAGGAATAAGTAAGTTCAATGATTTGAATATTATGTTTATATGTTAAATTGCTATGTCAATGCATTACTATCAGACAAATCAAAGTATCGTAGAGCATATTTGTGGTGGGATATGGGTTTGTTTGTACGTTCATCCCATACTTTAGAATCACGTTATAGAGAGTGGGCGTGGAAACTATGTAATTTCACATCATGCAAATGTGCTCATTGTTGAGGACAACAATATTCTATGGCATTTAGGTGGTCCCTCGGGCCAAACTGGCAGCATGAGAATTGTACTAAAGTGCAAGGAATATCTTATATAACCTACCTAAAATCCTTAAATGGCAATAGATTTTCCCTTGTTTTCCCCAGCAGATGTTCAACATTTTAATCAGTATTCACGAATATGCAAATGAGACTATTATCATATATGCCCATGACATCAATAATTTTTTCATTATACTCTATTACTGGTGCTGTAACAAAGTGTGATAATGATAATTTAGGATTAAAATTAGTTTATTCATGGATATATAATCATTTTAAATCACTTTTAATGTTTTCATTAAAACTCATGAATATGCAAATTAGTTAATTTGCAGTACTTACCACGCGATGAAAGGCCTATGCCTCAGTGTTAACCCTAGACCAGATTCAGAGGTCTAGGACTAGTAACAATAGAACTGTGATCAATTTTGTAGGTACACCCTCGTGCAAGTTAGGTCAAATTTGCCCCCGGGTCATTTTAATTTGCGATGAATTGGAACGTTTTATATACGTCAGCAATGCAAATTGTAGCGTTCTATATACGTTGGTGCGGACAGGTGTTGTTAGTACTAGGAAAGATCACTGTTACTTCTAAATAGCATTTAAAGTTGTAAAGACAAATGGATCTGAAATTCATAACTACAAATATTACTACAAACATTGTGCAAGCTACTCTGAAATAATTTTGGCAAAAGCTGTACTTGTATCTATCCCATAATAGGAAGTTTATTCCTCAAATTGTTCTGTTTATTATTTCTATTACTGCATGGCTGGTTTTGTGCATATTAAGCATAGTTAGACACTGATAAAAATAATATTTATGACAAATTAGATTATAAAACAGAAATTTTAAAACCAAAATGCACCTAGTTGACCTTTGACCTTACCATGACCTTAATTCGAAGATTCAGACGCGGCATCCGCCCTGGGACACTTTGTCATACCCCAAAGAACATGTCTAGCATGGATGCCGAGCATTAACAAAAAATGCCATCAAAACTTTTTTCTAGAGGCCCTAGAAATTATAGCAGGTAGTCTATTACATAAACTTCAAAGCAAAAACAGAAAGCCATACTGCAATGTATTTCAGGTATTCAAAATGAAGCTGTTCGTCTTATGTATGGCCATGTTGGTCATGAAAGTGACATCTGAGACCGCAGATAAATACAAAGACTTGATCCTGAAGACGCATAACGATATGCGCAGAAAACAAGGAGGGTCAAATATTAACGAACTGGTAAGCCTTTCATTGGTTTACAGCTGGAATGTCTGCAATTTAGTCCGCTTGTAATCCTGTTAAAATTGCAATCTTTGCAGAACTTTGTATAAGTATATACATGCCAACTCAAAATACATATAATATGGAGCTAGGTTTTGAAACGAAATTATTGTTGTTCTTCAAGCATGTTGTACTTTGTAGAGTTTTATGCTGTTCTTTCTTTCCCGCCTGGTGTCTGCATAATTCCTGGACCTTCTATTCTTATATCTTCACTATAGCCTGTAACATGTCAGAGAAGATTCGAAATACAATGATTTTATGCTTGTAAAATTGAAGCAGCCAAATCGTATATGCATTTTATTACGTAAAATTCGATATGCTTAAGAATTTTCTACATTTTGTTTCCATTTTACACACAATATAAATGAATGAATACATGCCCAATGGTTCATGTACACAGGTTTGGAGCGATGAATTAGCAAGGGAAGCCGATAACTGGATATCAAAATGCGACTTCAAGCATGAACAGGCTGGTAGGGGTGAGAACATTGCTATGAATACTGCTATGGACGTTAATGGTGACATTGTACAGGCTATGCAGGATTGGTATGATGAGATAAAGGACTTCAATTACCTAGGGAAAGCTTGCTTCCCGAAATCTTGTCATTACACACAGGTACACCAATCTAATGTATGAAAATAAAAATGAACTGCACTTTACCCGACAGGCCTTCCCGGATTACTGTTTTTTGAATACGCAGCACTCTCCTCTGGGGTGAATTTACTCTTTATTATACGTTTCACCCATCTTATACGGTAGACTTATCAGTATCCACCGTGACACTTTATGATTGGATACGCCCATACACCGGGCAGCTGCTATATGCCTGGCATAATAATGATTTGCTCACGTGGCTGTAAGTGTTCAATGAAGCATCGAAAACATAGACAATAACGCATACTGTATCGTTCATCATGTGTCATTACGAAAAGTTGCCAATGCAATATACAGAGAATTTTTAGCATAAAAAATCAAAGTTTCATTGAAAAAAAAAGTTGATATTTTAATATGTTTGCTCAAAACATTGATTATGGGTACACGTTAGAACCAACCGCCTCGAGGTGAGGCGGTTCTTAAGAGTAACCATAATCTATGTTTTGGATGAAAAATAGGTATACCCTTGTAAAACCCAGTTTTGCTACCCTTGTAAACCCAGTTTTGCTATATAAAAGTGGGGTGTGAGGGGGTATACTTTGCATGGACATGTTTTCCTGATGTTTTGCGTCAAAACGACGACAGTCAATGATATGCAGATTTCATAAAAAATCAATTGGTTCTATCACCTTTAAGCGAGTTGCAAACAAACTTCTGTTGTAAGTATCGAAAATGATATATGCATTTGGAAATTATTACACACACACACACACACACACACACACACACACAGAGAGTATTTTTCTAATCTTTAAAAACATGATAATTCTTATTTGTAGCATAGATTATGAGTACACGTTAGAACTGCCTAGGCGAGACAGCTCTTACAAAATAGGGAACATTGTATAACCCTGTATACCCCAATTTTACTATATATAAGTGGGGTTTAACGGGATACCTGATGTACGGCTATGTCGGGAAATGTTTTACAGATGATCTGGCACAGCACTAGTAAGGTCGGGTGTGCTCTAAAGAGGTGCCCCTCCTTGAACATGTTTGGGCGATCAGTGTCAAATGCTTTGTTCTTTGGTTGCTGGTATGATCCTATGTAAGTTGTATGTTTTTTCAGTTCATTCTCTTCTCCATCGTTGCCATAAAATCTGTCAAAAACTAACAAGTATATACGTTTTCTTTTCTCCATCGTTGCCATAAAATCTATCTAAAACAAACATGTGTTTCTTCATGCCTTTTTTTTAAATCACAGCCAGACCTTCCAACGTTCTCTCAATTGTAGGGGCAACGTTTGATTACAAAAATATTATATTATTAAACTCGAACTTTCATTTGTAGGGGCAACAATATGTCCGAGTACCCATACCTGAAGGGCGCACCGTGCAGCAAGTGCGAACATGGACAGAGATGCGACAATGGTCTCTGTATTTGAGTAAGTATAAAACGAACAAGGCCAAGTAAAATTATGCATTTCTAATAAAAATAATTGAGCCAATGCATCAGAAAATCAACATTTTGCAACCAAAGTTACTGCAGTAACTGCACAGCTGACCAGCGCCTTTGTTTTCGCTATACGGATAGTACAATCTCTCTTCTTCTAAAATCCGAAATTTCAAGCTTCTAGCCTGCTTTTCTGATGTACAGTCTGGTTTGTGTCGGACCTGGTCAGAACCCCAATTGTTGGTTTTCTCATGCACATTTTAATTATTGAAATTGTCAAGAATACAACGAAATAATGAGAGACAAATTTTACACCCTAAATACAAAAGTTGGAAACAAACAAAATGACAAATAAGTTCTAATATGAATTAAATAATATGAGTGAGCAGCTCTTTCTTAAAGGGTGACCATTCAGAAACCGAAATTGGATATACTACTCCAAGTTTGATAAGCATCAAAAGTTTATTTTTGTTCACAGGACATACTGGTTATCAAATGCAAACATTCCATCGGTTTTTCGCGCTGCCTGTGAGCGCTTCTCGCAGACTTTCAGAAACGATGGACCTCCCCTGAAATTGAAGTTGTCACTGTTGCCTACATGTCCGATTCTTTCATTTATCCCATCTTACTGGTTCATTCAACTGCAAAACTGCTTTGATAATCGAAATGTCGATACTTTTATGACCAAAATGCACTCTTGGAAAATTTCAGAATTTTTTTTTTTTTTTTTTTTTTTTTTTAACAAACTCATTTTTTTTCGTTTAAAATGTTCTCATTTGCACTGTGAGTATGAAGCTGAAAACCGTTTTTGAACACGCACTCTGGTTTGCTCAAAACAGCGTTTTTATATTCACACTTTTCTTAAAACTATAAAACTAATCATTTGGTCAGCTGTGTGTCATTTCTTTTATAAAGAACATAAACCTATTGTTTTTTGGTTGTAGGAACTGTAAGGACATGAGCTTTGTTGGAGGCTAAACATCTATCCAGGTTTTGTCATTGTGGGATTTACTTATAATTTATCACTTTTATAATACAATCAACATGTTATTTACGTTACTGTTGTCTTTCATCCTACTTTTCACAAGTCCTGTCATGGGATGGACCAGTAATTACATTACGAAAACATGCCCATGCAATATACAGTGATTTTTAAAGTTGTAAAAAATGAAAATTTTCAGTAGAAAATTTTAGATATTTTTCTTATTTTTGCTCAGAACATATATTGTATTGATATAAAAGGAGCCAAGTGAACAGCTATTTTTCCTGAAAGTTGCCAATCCGAGTCGGTAACCTGAACTTAAAACTACATATATATGGATACGCACTTAAAAATCGTAAACGGCTCAAACAATGTATACCAAAATAAGAAAAAAGAAGCACTTCAAGCAGTACCACATTTGAACGATCATTGCTGGAGTTGGGGGCTTCAACTTATTTCAAGGGCCCAACCTTGCCCTCATCTTCGCGTAACTGCGAAGCTTATCAGCGCCTTTGTTTTCGCTACACAGATAGTACAATTCATCTACTTTTTAAATCTCAAATTTTCAGTCTCTAGCCATCTTTTGTGCTTGTACTGCTCGGTTTGTATCGAAACCACATTGCTGACGTGGCTCATTTATTTTCTTGTTCGGTCCTCACGGTGAACCTTTGATGCCAACTGGAGATCAACTAGGATCCAAACAATACAGATGGAACTCTGAAGCAAATAAAAAAGGTACAAGAAGACAATGATCAGGAAAAGGCGCAACCAGAAAGAAATTCCCACTCTAAAATCCGACTTGGGGAAAAAAGAAATTGACAATAAGTCACTCACACTAAAAAGAAAACATATCGTAAGCCCAGTGAGCAGCTATTTCTGTTGAAATATTCTTTTTTTTTTTTTTTTTTTTTTTTTTTTTGATTCAGTTTAACGTCCCTTTCAAGATTATTTCAGCTCATATGAGACGGGCCAATCAGTAGGTGGGGCGAAAACGGGAGAACCCCGAGAAAAACCACCTGACACACCCGCAAGCAGAACTTGGCTTGTCTCACATATGGCCAGAGCGGGGCTCGAACCCACACCAGACACAGCGGTGAGATGATCGAATGGTTAAGTGCGGTAATGAAATATCAGCGCTCTTAACCACTCGGCCACGGGTGCCGCCGAAATATTCTGTAATATCATGTTACAGTAACAAGTACTTGCTCTAACTTGCTGCAACATGCCGTGGGTGTGAACTTGCTCGTTTGGTCATTTTCTCCAGGTACATCCCACAAATATTAAATGAGCCACCGCATCAGAAAAACAACAATCTTCATATGCGAAAACGAAGGAGCAGATAAGCTGTGCAGTAACTACACCATTGTTTTCGTTACACAGATTGAACACCCCCTCTTCTTCTAAAACCCAAAATTTCAAGCTTCTAGCCTTCTTCTGTGAGTGTACAGACCGGTTTGTGTCCGACCTGCTCGGACCCCCCCCCCCCCCCAAAAAAAAAAAAAAAAAAAGTTGCTTTTCTTACGCAAAGGCTTAAATTGGACTCTGATCAGGTGAAACTACGGATCAGTCCCAACACATTCATACTATGAGCATTTAGTAGGGTCTTTCTGGTATGCACTGTATGACTAGGCACCCAGTAAGCATAATAAACGCGAAACCTATCGGCATGAACGTAACAGCCCGCGTAACAGCTGACAGGTACGTGGGCACAAGAAAAATAGGACGCATTATTCTTGCGTTTGCATTAGTGTACAAGCTATAATAAAACTAACAGAACTTTCGTAAAAAGGAATGCTTTCGATGATACGCAGAAAACGTTTGTCCTTTTAGTAAAACCATTTATTGTTCATTTGTACTAAAACATATTTGGCTGGTAGTTTGGTGTGTATGTATATTGAGTATTGATTATTGTAAATACTGTAGTAGATATCAAAATAGTCTTATTCATTGTAATATACCCTAGTTAACACAGTCACTTAAATATTTATTTGTACTACCCACGTCGCATATAATGATTTGATATCACACATAACATAGTAATTAAAACACAGGTAAAACGAAAGAACACACTGTTTATGAATACAACAAAGGTATGTCGTATCTTCGTTATTTTATTATCTCAAAATATGTATATTTTGCGTTAACTTTGAAGTTCAAGTTAGTAAATTTAAGCCTTGACAGGAAAAGACATGGAATTCAGACTAAGTGGAATTTCATCCACCACTGGAGATCTTCCTCCCAATCTTAACTTCGTCAAGTTCACTAGTCTTGTGAATATGTTCGGGCATACGTATGTTATGTGACACACTACGCATTATATTTTTATGTTTTACAACAAGTTGGATAAGAATCATGATTTTAATTAACACATGTAAATAAAGGTCACTTGTACAGTTTGAATATTGTAGTTCCCGGACGATCATGGTAGACTTTCCTCACAGATTTACCGTTATACCTATGGATGAAGTGTATGTATTTGACTAATAGGAACATGCATGCAATTCATGCTTATAAAGTCTACTATGATTGTCCGGGAACCTTTTTATATTTATACATGATCATATGTTCGAAAGAAAACACTTCTTATTATATGAATGTTTATCGTTTTGTTACAGACTAAAGGCAGCACATTGAATAAAATTCTTTACAAATTCAAGATCCTTTACAAATACTGTAATGTGCAAGCAGTAAACTAAAAGGCGTTTCAACGTTGGATTTTCTCAACAGATCTGCTCAACATACATGTATTTGCTCAACAAACATGTCTAAACTTATATTAACGTTACTTGTGTTAGGAATTTTCCCACTATCCACGGTCGGTAGTTATTCAGATTACACAAACTCAATTGTGCATTGTGTATCATCACCATTTAGACAAACAATAGACTTTTTAACAGAAGTATGGAGCTACTTTGTGGACAGTATCTGCTATCCATTCTTTACTCTGCTAGACGGCTTGAAAATGATGGTAAATACAATACAGACTTTGATAACATCTCTGATCAACGGTATAGTAACTTCCGTAGAACTGGTAGTAGTGCGCCCACTAACATTCGTCGTGACATGCTTTTATCGCCTAACGGATTGTGTAGTTCGTTATCCACTGATCTTTGTGACCAATATGACTGCCTCGGCAGCTGGGCTATTCTTTGATAAAGCCATCAAATTTGAAGAAAGTGATAAGGTGGTTAATTTATTTGCTCAAATGTTAGCATTTCCTGCTGATGCGGTGGTTGACATTCTACAGTTGGCGGTCTTCCTGGTCGTACAGATGCCCATCAATGTCATATTCTATGGTGTTATCGAGTACTTGATAGCGGGAACACTATTACTACTAGTTTCTTGGTGCCAAGCAATTTTATATTTCTTGATAGACATATGCAGGCTACCTTTTGTGGGAATAAATTATCTGTTAAAGGGAGTCTTCGCCTTGCCATTAATATCATTGCTCAATATTCTCAACTTTATTTTATTCTGTATTATTGATCCAGTTATTTATTTTATTTACCTGGTAATAAGTACAATAAAGATCAGTGTGCTGATAGCTTGCTTGACCATACTGACGATATATTTGTACAACTATAGTGTATCCGGCCATCAGGCGACCTTGACCATGAACGGACTCCAAATAGCGGCTTTAACCGTCACCAGAAAACTGTCTAGAGTAGCAAAGAAACTCTTGGCAGCCAATAACGACCAGACACTCACAGAGATAATGGAAGAGGAGGAGGAGGAGGATAATTGTTGTGCAGTATGCTTTGAAGAGAGACTATTAGCCAAATTTGTACCGTGTTAACATGAAAACACGTGCATGGGATGTGTATACCAAATCATGCGACTGGACGGAAGGTGCCCAATATGTCGGACGCCAATTCAAAATGTTGAATTTTAACTACGCACATCTACCAATTCAGAATGTTGGATCTGTTTGTCACTTGAAAATTAACTTAACAAATGGCCGTGACGCGAGAAAACCGGTCTTCGAGGTTTCCGACCAGGCTTGTCACAAACCAGCCTTTACAGTCTCAGAAGATGGCTAGAAGCTTGACATTTTCGATATAAATAGAAAAGGGATTGTAATATCCGGGTAGCAAAAAGAAAGGCACAGATCAAACTGCGAAGCTGATCTGCGTCTATGTTTTCGCATAGGCAAAAATCCGGTTTTCTTACGACATGGCTCAATTATGTGAACGTATGTTAATGTATGTTTCTCACTTAATTCTTGAGAGAAACTACTGCCATTAAGCTTTCTCTCAGAGTACTATACGGTTCAAACTCCTTAGACACGGAGAAAATTGTGATGAAGGTCTATTTTACTTTTAAGCGCTGATGCACCTGTGAAATACCTTCACTTGAAACTTAAACTGCAAAGGAGAAGGTTAAAATAAGCAATGACACAATCAGCCGGGAGAAGGTTAAAATAAGCAATGACACGATCAGAGAGTCAGGTCCTTATACAAATGAGCCGCCTCGTGGGAAAACCAACAATGTGGTTTCCGAACAGGTCCGACAAAAACCGGCCTGTACAGCTACAGAAAAGAGCTAGAAGCTTGAAATTTCGGATTTAAGTAGAAGAGGAATTGTACTATCCGAGTAGCGAAAACAAAGGCGCTGATCAGCTTCGCGGTTACCGCGAAGCTGATCTGCGCCTTTGTTTTCGCCTATGCAGATTGTTGGTTTTCCCACGAGGTGGCTCAAATAGAACATCGCAAGCCGAGTGTGAATCTATTTCCCAATAGGTGGCCAATCATGGTATTTTGCTCTGTCTATTCGACCTGTCGCTATGAAGTCGATCTCTGATCACTTTAATTAATGTAAACTTCAATTTTGAAAAAAAAAGATGAATAAGTAAAAAAGCAAGTCATTTCACAATAAAATGCGAAGAATCAGGTGGTATAAAAAAAAAAAGAAAAAAAAAAAAAAAAAAAAAAGATGAATAAGTAAAAAAGCAAGTCATTTCACAATAAAATGCGAAGAATCAGGTGGTATGAGCATGATCAATTAAAATACATGGCTCGTTTTTATTGTTTGATTTCCTGGTTGGCAAATGAATATTACGATATAAGCTCTTGTACTGCGTCGTAAATTTACCATTTTTCATTTTTAAACATCTTGAACCGTTAAAATCCACATCTCAGCTAAATAAAAGATCCTAGATCCCAAAAAGTACAAGTAGGGGAACAAGTAGGCATTGATCAGGAAAAGGCGCAAAACGGAAGTGGAAAA
Organism: Rugalucina vietnamica; assembly: GCA_964017185.1. NCBI lineage: Eukaryota > Metazoa > Mollusca > Bivalvia > Lucinida > Lucinidae > Rugalucina > Rugalucina vietnamica. Next base: position 47,968,436 of record OZ024873.1, read on the forward strand.
GGGGTTGTTTTATTTCACCATTAGCAGAAGCAATAAACATTCGTGCACAGTTGTGAAGTCATGAACAGTTGTGACAAATACCGCTATTAAGAGGCACAAGTAGGCAATGATCAGGAAAAGGCGCAATCAGAATGAAATTCCCACTCCAAAAACCGAGGTGGGAAAAACAAATTGACAATTAGGTACTTACACTTACAGAACATATCGTAAGCCTAGTGCAGCTATTTCGCAATAGGCGGACACTCAGTTACCCGAACCTAACTAAAACTATGAAAACGTATTCAATGTTCAAACAGCAAAAAAATTCGACTCCAAAACATAAAACAAATAGAACCATAACAGGAGTATCGCAATGGAACGATCAGTAATATAAAACTACCGGGGGGCTTTAACTGGTTTTACAGGGCCCCAACCTCACCCCCATCTTCTGCAGTAACGTGCACTGCTTGAACGTACACACACAGCTTATAACACTTACCGACCACTTAATTACCGAGTTACCGCTTACAATGTCTGAGCCTCCCAAGGAAAAGTATTTAAGTCAAACCATTTTTTTTTTCAATTTCTTTAATATTACACTAAGGTTACATACATGTAACAACACGAGGAGCAACAAAATCATCATCATAATGGTTCTACAGATGAACAGGTGTACATATAATGTACATACAATTCTTAGCAAGTGAAACGTAATGTTATATGAAATGGGCGAAACAGTTACAATGGAAACTTTGTTACAACATATAGTTGAACATAGTTGTACTCGTACATATATGAAAGCGAAGTATATACATATAAATTTAAGTTGTTTTCTGGGGTAGCACAATTAATATACTCAGCAAAAAGTTATGGAAATGGGTTTGAGGACATGGAACACAAAACTGATGTTTTTAAGTAACGTAAACTTCATGTTTTGAAAGTCTATTTCTATCTTTCAAATGTGGTCTTATTTTAGACAATAGCACTATCACAAAATAGCCAAATTGTTGGGTTTGTTTAAGAATTATCACAGTAGCGTTGATTGATTGATTTTTTTTATTTCCTCCTCAAGGAAGAGCATAACAAAGCACATACAAGTATGTTTACTGTTTTACAGATGAAAGCCTAGGTTTACAACTGTTACAGTATGCACGAGCGAAAAACGTAGCACATATGCGCCAAACCTGGTTCAACAACCCTTTCGTAATATTATTATTTTGGCTGCAAGCCAAGTGCGCATTAATTATGTAAATAAAAATAAAACTGAGATCCTGTAAGAGCAGTGAACATATTAATGAGGAAGGGGATGGGCCATACCGTGGTTTCGGCTACTTAAGCCTCTTAAGTGACCTACATGGAGCCAAAGAGATTACTGAAATGTTGCAACTTTCAACAGGGTAGTCGATACAAATACTGGTATAATCCAAATTGGGCCAAATATATTAAACGTTGGTTGGAAAATTAATCTAACCGATAATAATTTACTTATTTCTAAGAATACCCTCGCTGATGTCAAAGGGCCAAAAGGAAATTGAAATTATAATCTGCACTGTCGATGATGTACGGGGAGGCTTTCTATGGCCACCACACGGTACAACACCAGCTGCAGTAATAGCTAATAAAAACACTGACATCCTTTAAATGCAGTGAACATATTAATGAAAAAGGGGATGGGCCATACCGTAGTTTCGGCTTCTTAAGCCTCTTCAGTGACACTATAGATTTGGCAACATGGAGCCAAAGAGAATTACTGTAATGTTGCAACTTTCAATAGGGTAGTCGATATAGTGCCTTGCCTAGGTCATCCTAAGGCCATGATTTATAAAACTTTGTAGAGATTTTTCATAAACGTAAATCTTCTGTTCATTTGTATACTCCCAGCAAGTTTTACCCCAATTAATTATATTTTACTCATTTTCTCCATTCAAATGCATTGGCGACCCAAGTTGACCTTGCCGTAATATTGGTCAAGGTCATCCCAGGGTCATGATTTATATTAATGTGGTAGAACTCTATTCCCTGGTGCTTCATGCCAAGTTTCAAAATCATTGAAGAAGGAGATTGTTTAAAGTTTTTGTTCTATTTAGTCATTGCAACCATCTTGGTCATGTGACCTTGACCATTTATGCAAACTTTGATTCACCCTTGCTAAGGATGCTCCAAATAAAACTTGGCTTTGATTGGCCAAACGGTTTTAGAGAAGAAGATGTTTGAATATTATGGTCATAAAGAATAATGTATATAGCCCCGGGGCAGGGACAGACAACCCCCTGGGGACAAAATTTGTTCATTAACATAAATCTTCTGTCCCAGCAAGTTTCCCATCATTTAATTACATTTTACTAATTTTACTAATTTTCCCCATTCACCGGCTTGAGTACCATCTTATAAGCTCCCATGAGCCTTCGACTCAGCTGAGCTAATAACTTTTTATACCCCACCTTCGTAAAGTAAAACTGGGGTAAACATTGATGTACATTTGTCTTATTTTGACACAAAACAAAAAATGATAAAAACTCATGAGAAGCACCTCGGCACTCGTTCGTTTTACACTTAAAGAAATGAATGTAACGTCTGAAAGACGAGAAAGACCACGCCAGATTGTAATATATGTCGGGCTGCTGATCCACTGGTTTGGCGCATGACAGTCATATAGTCATTTGTACAAACAAGAACGGTCGTATTATCATTCCTGTGTTTTTGGTTATTAAAGAAAGTGAGGAATGATTCTTTCTTTCTTCCGTATCTAAGATCCTGTGATTCTGAAAATGCTATCTCAATGCTCGGACAGAAAGGTCCCGTAATGTCTAATTTTTTGCCGTTGAAGCCTTGACTACACTCAAAGTAGGATCTAAAGAATATCAATGTTCTGCCAGCGTATTTGTCGTTACCATAGTCCGATTTTTCTGCGATTGTAGTGGTAGCCGAAAGACGAACCTCTGGTGTAAGGGGAATTTCTATTTCAAATTTGGAAATTGCCTGAATCTGCTCGTGTATAACAACTAATTGACATGATGGCGTAAAACCTTTCTCAAACAAAACGTCAATTTTAATATTATCTCGAGAGTATGTCGAATTGTCTACGTATACCCTCACTGAGCAGTTGTTACATTGTTGTAATGCTAATATCTTTTCTAGTTCTTCAACAAGTAATTGTCCCATTAGTTCCGTCATATTAGCGATCGCGGACCAGTTTGACTGAAGACGGACAATTAACATCAGCGAGAGGCCTCCACTATTGATAATATGAGAGACGACCTGCTTGCACACACCATCAACAGCTAAACTGCCCTCTGGACACTCTAAGATTCTACACCGCCCCTGAAATGTATATGAGCCTGTGCATGAGAAAACCAACAATTTGAGTTGCCGACCAGGTCCAACACAAACCGGCCTGTACAGTCCCAGAAGCAGGCTAGAAGCTTGAAATTTCGGATTTAAGAAGAAGAGGGAGTGTACTATCCGTGTAGCAAAAACAAAGGCGCTGATCTGCGGCTTTGTTTTCGCCTATGGAAATTGATTATTTTCTCATGCGGTGGCTCATTTTTCGATAAGCATGAAATCTATATCAATCCATCAAGCCTAGTTTCCTCTTTGTGGAACATTAGTACATGTATATGACTAGGTGTTTAAGTTACTGGATTAAATTTTGAAAGATATCCAAACCAGCCATATTTAATGTTAAAGTGCCTGGATGAAAGTGGCAAGATAACTTGGGCGAGTTATATCAACTCACTGCCTTTTAGATTTAGATTTGGATACATATGGATTTCACAAGATGTACGAGGCAATAGTAGGTTGTTGATGCACTGTGTTAGAACGATTGATAGATTATTTTCAAGAATGAATATCGAAAGTGGCTGAGTCTGATAAAACAGAACATTTCAATCATTTCAAAAGTTTACTTGAAAATATTTAAGGATGTTCGCTGCCAATGAAAAAGTATTCAAACTTTTTTTCTAACCTCTCTTTATTGATTCCAAAAGATAAAATAAGACATATGAAAACAAAATAAATATAGGGTAGTGTGCATTTTTTCAAGCTACAGGCCTCTGAATGAGACCTCTAAACAAAATGTTTGAAAATTAGAAAAAATAATTTAATTTTCAATTCTTTCACATATACCTTCCTGGACAAACAATACATCACGAATGTTTTCAAACCTCATTTCGTTTAAGTAACCCTGACTATTTTGGACCTAAAACATACATAAATTTTCATCTTAAAGCGGATGACAAATTTTTTCGGCTCATTTGACAACCCTACCCCCCAACTTGAAAAGTCGGAAAAAGTCCATATTTATAAATGTGTCAAATCCATATTTGTAGATTCAAACTTTTTCTTGTATTTTCACACAGCATAGAACTTGTTCATACTTTTCGATTAAAAGAATAAAAAAATATAGGGTAGTGTGCATATAAGAGAACCAACAACTTGAAAATCGCCATTTTAAGCCTTTTTTCGGCTGTTTTATTTCTTACACCCCATTTCATAAAACCACCCAAAATTTTAAAACTAGCACACCAAAGAAAGAAACACTGATAAAGAAAACCTTGTATACACATACTTATGCTAAAATAAACATAAAATCAGTGCCAACTAATTTGAAGTTGTGTTATATTGAAGCTTTATTTACCCTACCCCCTAAATTTTGGTAGTACTTAAAATTTTCTAAAAAGTTGCAGAAAATGGGGTGAAAAAATGAAGTTCCTTAGATTGACAATTTTCATGACTCGTTCAATGCATATCATCAACATGTATTCAAATATAAAATATTAGGAAAATATCTGCAACCGTTTACGAGATATTCAACAAAATAAAAACCGGAAGTTCCGAAAATGTCAAATGTTGGCAGCGAACATCCTTAACTCTAAACTTGTGTTTCAAATTTAGACAAGCTTTGGCATAATTTAGATGATTGAAAACGAAGACAATTAGACCTTGACATGATTTTTAGACTTTAAATGAAATATCTATGTTTTTGAAGATACCATTTCGAAATAATGCTATGTCCACAATATGAAGACATAAGATATATTTTCCTGAATATACATTAAATTACATGACCATAGACAAATTGTACAGCTTTATCAGTTCAAGAAATAGTCCAAGTTTAAAGTGAGGTTTTGTCATTAATCTGTTTACAATGAGTGAAAATGACCGTATGACCAATCAAATTTTATACCGAGGAATAAAAACTGACCCCTAGCTGTAGTTTGGCAATGCTTTCTCCCTGACTTACCAGGTATTTATCGAACATCTCCCCGGCAGAACATTGTTGCGACCCTGAATTGGAATCGTCGTTTGCTTCCTCCAGTATTTTTAAGTCGATCAAAGCACCAGAGCTTCCGAGTGGTGAGCGTAACGTATCCCCATGCAGGTCTGGACACAAAGCTGGAACTTCGGTCTCTGTTTCCGCGTTACAAAGCCAGCAAAACACATTTTTATAGATAGCAAAAGCGTCGAGTTTCACTTGATAGTTGAAGAAGAGCTGTGTAAAGCTGTGGCACGCCTCCTCATAGAGTAACGAATCTTGTATAAGGAAAATAATTAAATTTTAAGTCTGAAGCATATTTAACAATCTGTACATTAAAGTAATTCTTTTTGTTTGATTATTTGCTTTACGTCCCAGACAACAGTTATGATCATGTCTTGACATTGCTTCCGTTTGTGGGGATCCTACCCAACAAATGGGATGTAATGACATGCGAAATGTGCTTAAGAAATAACCAACAATTGAAAGTAAACGAGTAATAGGCATTGGGTGGCTTGACTAAACCACCTTTCCTGCACAACCTCACCTAGAATTTAGGGTGGGGCTTTGATTCTTGGTACCAGTTCCCATGCAATATTGAGATCATTCCCTAAATATAAAGAACCTTAAAGGCCTAAGTCAGCCGCCGGATGGCAGTAAATTAATACCTTATTGTGACAGGCTATACAGGTAGAGATATGCTACTGTGCAGCTAATATTTATTGTCTTATTGATAATCACCAAGGTGCTACATGTACCTGTTGAAATAAAGTGCAATAAAATAAATCACAAGTATGGACTCAGGTATTGATGGTTATCTATTTTACAAGCGAGCATACATGTATATCAGTTATTCCACAAGTAGCAGCCACGGCCAATCAAATTGATATTTGGATTGTAAGGAGCTGCTGGAGATGTTAACCCTTTGGTGTCTAGACAAATACTGAGATAAGCTACCTACTTTTGCCGTTTATACCCCACCTAGGCCTTTAAGTATAGAAATCAAACAGTATGCGTGTATACTGCACATCGCAGTTTTAAACATATACGTAGACCGAGTCTTGAAAAAAAAAGTTTCTTCAACATCCGAAAGTGTAATGTTAGTTTCTGTCCTACAGTGAACTTGTTGGTGCTGTGGCTTGATTGTTCAGTAAACCAAATGAAAACATGGGTTTCTGATAATACCATTACGAAAATTTGCCCATGCAATAAACAGAGAATTTTTTTAGCTTTAAAAATTGAAATTTTTCAGCTGAAAAATGTTGATATTTTTCTTATTTTTGCTCAAAACATAGATTGTTGGTACACGTTAGAACCGCCTCGGCGAGGCGGTTCTAACGAGTACCCACAATCTATGTTTTGGAGCAAAAATAAGAAAAATAGGTATACCCCTGCATACCCCAGTTTTGCCTTATAAAAGTGGGGAATGAGGGGGTATATTTTACACGGACATGTTATCCTGATGCTACTGGAAGGGCCGAAAATACTGTTCTGTCAACTTCACTGACAACAATGAAATAGGTAGAAATGATACCTGTTTTGAAAATCTTGTATATATGATTTGACCATGCTCCTCCACAGAAGAGAGTGTCGTCTCCAGTGCAAGCCGAGCGACATCTGGTTTCAGGGAGAGCACCGTGTTTTCCATAACTATTTCCGCATAAACACGCAAAGCCTGACTGGACACCGGCATACTGAAAACCTGTAGAAAACAATTACAGACGTTTCCATTTAACAGTATCGTGAAAATAAGATACAAAACCGGTTAAAATATAATATTAAACAAAGAACGGCAATTAGCTTACAACTAGCATTTATGCTTAAATACATTTAAGGTATTTTAACAAAACTTATTTGATTTTATATTATTGCTAGGAAAATCAGGAATCTGATGCAAAATTTCAGTAATTCTCCTTGGCTCCATGTTGCCAAATCTATAGGGTCACTGAAGAGGCTTAAGTAGCCGAAACCGCGGTATGGCCCATCCTTTTTTTTTATTAATATCTTCACTGCTCTATAAGGATCGCAGTTATACTACTTATTATATTTGCTATTACTGCAACTAGTATTGTACCGTGTGGCGGCCTTAAACAAGCTCCCCGTACATCATCCATAGTGCAGCTCATATAATTCGTTTGGTCCTTTGAGATCAAAGAGGGTATTCGGTGGAATCAGAAAACTATTTTTGGTTAAGATTCATTTTCTAACCAACGTTTAATATATTTGGCCCAATCTGCATTATACTTGTCTTTGTATGGACTGCCCTGTTGAAATATGCAAAATTTCAGTAATTTACTTTGACTCTATGTTGCCGAATCAGGGTCGCTGAAGAGTCTTAAGTAGCCGAAAGCTCGGTATTGCCCATCCCATTTTCTCAAAAGTATCTTCGCTGCTCTTAAAGGATCTCAGTTATATTTTATTTGCTATTAATGCAGCAGCTGGTGTTGTGCCGTTAGCGGCCCTAAAAAGTCTCCTCGTACATCATCCATAGTGCAAATCATATTTTCCGTTGGTCCTTTTAAATCAGGGAGGGTATTCGGAGAAATCAGAAGTATTATCGGTTTAGATTCATTTTCTAACCAAGGTTTAAACATATTTGGCCCTAATTTTGTTTTTACTAGTCTTTGTATTGACTCCGCAAATGAAAAATGGCTCATCCCCTTTCTCACTTATATGTTCACTGCTCTTAAAGGATCTGTTTTATTTTCATCATTTAATAGAATCAAGCTTCACGCCCATAATACTCGGCTAGAAAGAGATTCGCACATACCTTTATCAATACATAGATTTATACACTTTTGAGGTGTGTTGTCGTCATGGTATCTTTCTAACACTCCCACTAAGTCTCTGTCAGAGGTGTCCTTAAAACAACCGATATATTCTGTGTCGTACTTTATTCCTGAAATTGGCAGACAGACGAATAACATGTCACTTCTGAAGAAACATTATAATGTCAATCAGAAAGGCCTCGGTCACACTAACATTGACGAATAGTTGCAGATGAAATTTCTTTAATTTTTGGGCGGGGCTTAATTAATCCGTGCATCACTATAACCTATAAAGGCGGATGCGATACACACAGCTACGGCTGACTGCGTATGCGATACGAAAAGCTACGGGCGATAACGAATAAGATACGAATCGTTACGGATAGATACTATCTTAAAGAGCTATCCGCAGGCATCAGTATGTACTAGTGTGACTGTACTTTGACCAAAAGCAGTGATTGCATACGCCGTAGCAAACGTCGCTACACGCAAGTAACCGGTAATTTCCATATCTTATCCGTATATACCGTTACTGTCCATATTATGCAAATACATATCAAATTATCTGATAAGAGGTATCCGATTCCATCGTTTAGTACACATGTATCCGTTACTAACAGCATTTATAGGTAATAGTGATACACGAATTATTTAAGCCCGCCCATAAAATCCAAAATTCCATCCGCAACTGTCTGTAGTTATGTATACTTAAGGAATTAAAATACGCAACATATACATATAAACATTCAACTGTAACTTATGTTTTTGATGTTATAGTAAAAATTCTTTTAGAAATGTCTTGCAGACTGCTTGTGACATGTGACGAAATATGAAAACGTCCTTTTATTGATAAGATTAACGTCAAAACGTCAAAATCCATAGAAAAAGCAAATTGTGACGTAAACGTCGGGGCGATGTGGAAGATGCCAAATTCTGTGTTCGTTTGGTTATCTGACGTCGACTTGATAATGCGAAATACAGATTGAGGTAATTGCACACTTGGGTGCTTAACATAATGCTACCAACGGGTCAGTGGTCACTTCTGCAATCACATTTAACATGATTGGAAGCAATAAAATTGGTTTTGGTTCAAATTTGATTTTAAATGATCTTGTTTCAAGGGTGTGCTTATGTGGTTCTAAGACGTTAAGCGCACGCCATCAATCATACTTGACCGACATAGTGCCGTTACCTGCTGTAATTTGACGTTAAGATAATGCTGCCATGTAATGACATCAGCTACAGTACATGCTTGCATTACAAAGTCAGCCTACAATGACCCAAAGTGTTTGTTGCGTTTCTTTATTCCTTAAGTATATATTATTATTTCACATGAGCGCGGTAAAATGAGAGATATGGAGATATGGTACTAAAGGAGAGATATGGGCAGTCTTGATAAGGACAGTTACAGGGTTATAGGGATAGTATGTGGATGTAGTTTGCGTAAAGAGACGTTCGCTATGGCATCAGCAATCACCACCTTTGGTCAATTTAAAGTCACACTAGTACCAACGGACGCCTGCTGATTGGTCTTTCGCATCTACCTGTCCTATCCCGGCATTACTATTCGTATCTTATTCGTATTCGCATGTTCCGTTTGATCCACGCCAATAAACTGAATTTTTAAACAGTCTCTGTCGTCACTCATAAGAGCTGAATCAACAACAATTCTGTAAATATCGTTAAATTTTTAAATGCAGTGTTACGTGTTTTTCATTAGTGACGCACGTGCACACCAATATATAGTAACAGACAAAATGACCAGGATACAACAGTATATCGATACTATTCGGTCACTCTAATACCTCCTCTCATTCACCCTTAAACGTATTCTTATTAGCGTTTATTTTATTTTGTTTTAATAACATAAATTATTTACCTGAATTAGTGCAGGAAGTAAAGTCTGGGATGTAACACTGATATTTTCTTGAATCTTCTCTTTTCGACTCGGGTACTTCGTTCACAATATTACAGTCATCTGAGAGCAGCGTCGCCGTGATATTCTTAAACCCAGTTTCCATTAATTTGGTATAACAGTTGGTTCTCAGGTTCCAGGTCAGCCAGTTTTCTACCTCATGACACATTGCACAGTAGTAGTTTTGATAGATTGTACCGCTTTCTAAATCAGACACCCATAGTAAATCATCAAGATCTGTCTGATTTTTACCATTGCATTTTGACTCAATCAAGTCATCTTTATAATCTTTTGGGCAACTAGTAATGATGTAATATCGTTTAATACCATCTGCAATACCATTATGAATTGATGTTCTGGCCAATATATCGAGTTTCGTCATTGTGTTTGCACATATCAGATCAGATACTTCGTCTGGCATTGGTTCTATATCCGGACAACAATTTTCTGTTTGGTAACAGGTTGAAACATCACAAGAACAGTCAGAACAACATGGAAAGACCGTCTCATTTGTTAACATCTCCGTTGATGACATTGAACAAAAATCTGTGAACGGGCATAGGTCACGTGAAACATTCAAAATATAATTATTACGGCCAAACGCAACGTTATTTCTTTCCGTTGTTGTCAACCTTAAATTCCGAATATTACTGTCAAATTCACGTGCAACGTTATTTCGAACAATTGTTGGAAAATTAAAAACAAATACAAGTTGTATGAACACCATATTTTAATGTTCTAGGAAACGGTACGCTACGTATCAAATGCTAACGGCGATATGGGCATCGGTTTTCAGAATGAAGATTGTTGCAGGGTACATTGAAATATAAATGCCTTTCATATTTGATTTTTATTGGCGTTTAAATGCAAATGGCTAATAAACATTTCTATACAAATGATATGGACTAATAAAACTAAAGGAAAGCAATTAAAGAAGAAATACAATATTTTCAACGTGATTTTCCTTATTTCTTACATTTGTGTATAATGGAACCTCTGCGGAAGCTAAGGGCGAGGTTTGGGTCCTGTAAAATAGGTTTAAGTCCCCAATAGTCGTTCCAAGGCGATACTTCTGTTGTAGTTCTACATGTATTTGTTTTATGTTTTGGAGTCGAATTTTTTGTGCAATGCCTGGGTTTCGATGACTAATGAGTTATTACCTTCTTTAAAATCGTCATTGAAAGCTTGATGTAAAGCGGTCAGTGTAAATAATTTAGAGTACATTGCTCACCTCATCTGGAAAGCATGTCTGTGAAATACACCCTTACACCCAACTTTTATGTAGTAGTAAAAGCTGTTGTTACAGGGTATGCATTTTTTCTTATTTCTAATCAAAATCATTCATCGTGTGTACTCATTAGAAACGCCTCGGCGATGTGTACAAACAATCAATGTAAAATATTATTAAACTATTATAAATCTATTTTTTTTTTAAATTTTCAAATTTTACAGCTGAAAAATTGTTTGCAGATAGCAGTTTGTAATAAGTACAATAAAAGTCAGTGTGCTAATAGCTTCCTTGACCATACTGACGATATACGTGTACAACTATAATTGTGTATCCGGCCATCAGGCGACATTGACATTGAACGAACTCCAAATACATGTGGCAGGCCCTAGCCGTGACCAGAAAACTGACTAGAGTAGCACAAAAACTCTTAGCTGCCAATAGCCACCAAGCATTCACAGAGATAATGGAGGCGGATGAAGATATTTGTTGTCACAGTGTGAAGAGAGGCATTTGGCCAAATTACTTCCGTGTAAACATGAGAACACTTGCATTGGATGCGTGTACCAATTAATGAATCTGGAAGGAAGATGCCAAATATGTCAGACGCAAAATCAAAATGTTGAATTTTAAGAACATCTACCAATTCAGAATTTTTGATTGCGTTTTTCTATCGGACAGTCTCATGGAAACTCACTTAATTTACGGGACTCTCGAGAGAAACTAGTGCCATTGCATTCTCTTTAAATAGTACTCATTATGCTGCAGTCACCATCAACGATCGAAGTGATTTAGGTTTCATAACGCATGATCGGTTCAAACTCCTTTGTCACTGTGAAAAAATGTGATGAATGGATGCACTTTTTTAATTTTGCTTTGCGATGAATGTCGATGAATCTTGATAACTTGACCTGTACAATAGTCTCCTTTGGTTTGTCAGTTCGAACCGTCAAAGTCAAACTTTATGTGAATGTAAAATTTTATGTGAACTTCAATCTTGAAAAATGGCTGAAACGTTGGATTAACAAAGGAAAACTGAAGTAGTACAGGGGAGTTGTGGCGAGGGGGGGGGGGCATTGAATAATAAATTGGCTGCTTGTGACAGGTAAAAGCTACTTAAACAACTTTAAGCAAGAATGCAATAGACCAAAATTATAAATGCAATTATTACTCTGTTCTATAAGTTTAATAAATCACGCCATTTTGCCTTAAAAGGCATAGACTCTGGTGGGATAAAACAGTATCAATAAAAATGCATGGCTCTTTTTTATTGTTTTATTTCCTAGTTGACAGATGAATCCGTTATACAAGCTATTGTATTGCATCGTAAAAATACAATTTTTCATTTTTAACCATCTGATGCCATTGGATACTTTTTTTTTATTGTTTGATGTCCTAGTTGACAGATGAATCCGTTATACAAGCTATTGTATTGCATCGTAAAAATACAATTTTTCATTTTTAACCATCTGATGCCATTGGATACTTTTTTTTATTGTTTCATGTCCTAGTTGACAGATGGATCCGTTATATAAGCTATTGTTTTTGCATCGTAAAAATACCATTTTTCATTTTTATCCATCTGATGCCATTGACATCCGCTTCTTAGCAGCCAATAATAGTTCCTTCATTATCAAATACAGGGATCAACCATGGTTTTCAGTGTTCAAACATTCGATGTATGACGTGAAAGGTGTTTGAACACAAGGCCTCAGGCCGCGTGTTCAAGCACCTTCCGAGTAATCCTGTGAATGTTTGAACACTGAAACAAAACATGGTTGATCGCTATTCTTGCATATTCACACTAATTCACTTAAAATCTCTTGAAAGTAACATTAAAAACGTAAAAACTCACCGAAAACCACGGACTTCTTCAACATCGGCCATTTTGTTACTTCGGAACACAGTGACGTCACGTCGCATTGACCAATGACGTCGGCCAAAAGCCATGGTCAAACGGCACGTGAATTTCATGATTTGAACATGGGTTTAGCTGTTTAAACACGGCTTTTGATCAATTAAAAACGGCTTCAAACAGCTATGCGCATATATATATCTATGCAAGAATGTTGTTTTATTTTTCCACTAGACATATTTTGCCTAACCCGAGATAGAGTTGTACACTATACACTGAGATGCAACGTCTTTTTAATGAGATTGTCTCAAAATAAAATATCAATCTTCCATACATGCGTATCCGTTTTGAGTTTACGATATGGCTTACGCTAACCAGCAGCTGCACAGCCACAAGTTGATAGATAGTTAAATATTTTGTATTCAGAAAGTCTTCTCTAATACAATGTACATGTGCAAAGCAGTCGCACCAATGCTGACCGGTGCATTTATGGAAAGAGCGGATTTTCTCATGGCATTTCTTGTCTACGCACACAGTTTTGTACACCTTATCCTTACAAATGACCGCGGTGGGTTGTTAAATACACATTGGTCCCCCCTCCCTATATCTGCTTAGTTTTTAACCAATTTTTTGTTGATAACTACGCTGCCTTCTTAAATTACAAGCCGGTGGGTCTGGCGCCAGATCCATGATGGCCCCGGCTTAGAGCTATTCATTTTAGTTGGTTGGGGCCGGAGCTTATTGTCTGTTGCTTGGCCCACCGATGATCAACTTATGTTTTTCTTTTGCTACGGATTTCAGTAAGTTATTCGGTGCCCAGGGAACTTGATCGTCGGACAGCTTACTGAATCTGTGAGTTCTCGTTTTTGATTCATCATGGTGCTTATCATGATTTATTTGTTTGTCTTTGATGATTCTCAGACTAGTTAGAGATTCACCACGAGGACCGAACAACTTACTAAATGTTGTGAATCACTGCGGGAGATGAGGGTGAGGTTAGGCGCCTGTAAAACCGGTTTAAGCCCCCCCCCCCCCAGTAGTTTTATATTACCGATCGTTCCAAGGCGATGCTTCTGTTTTGGTTCTATTCGCTGTGTGTTTTGGAGTCGAATTTTTGTGCTGTTTGAACCTATTGTACGTTTTCATTGTTTAAGTTAAGTTCGGGTGACTGAGTGGTCGCCTTTTGGGAAATAGCTGCTTACTCGGCTCACGATTTGTTCTCTAAGTATAAGTTCCTAATTAACAATTTAGTTTTTGCCCACCTTGTTTTTTAAGTTGGAATTTCTTTCTGATTGCGCCTTTTCCTGATCATTGCCTACATGTACTTGTACCTTTTCATATAAAATCTAGCCATGATTTCACAAAGCAGTTTCACAGTAGGGGAGGTTTGAATATTATGGTTATATTATACAATTATTGACTTCAATGAGGTAGACATTAGGATTTATCTACCCGACAAAAATTATATTATTTTTGAGGGTAGATAAATCCTTATGTCTACCGAAATTGAAGTCAATAAATGTTTTGTTATATGACTTTTTGACTATTAATGCAAAATTTCTTCTTTCATTTTTAAAGCTGAAAACTTATTGCAGAATTAATGTACAACTAAGGTCCTTCTCACAAGTTTTAACAACTCTTTCTAAAATATTTTAAAAGACTGTTTTCCCAATAAATGCCTTTCATTTTGTATTTAAAAGACGTGTCACAGAAAAAGTAAAACATGCTATTCTTTTTAGATATACCCATTCAGCCAAAGAGAAATGAACACAAATAAAACATGTAAAACTAAATTGTTGTAAAAACTCATTAAAAGTCCTGTTGAATGTTGATACATCAAATCATGTCAATTTCACATAGACCATGTTAATTGCATGCTGATACTATTTTTGGGTACTCAGGAGGGGACTATAGATTTTGGAAGTTAATATAGAAAATCTGTCAAAATAATTAACCTCCAGGAACTGGTTTGATCTGGTTTTCATCAGTTTGGTCTAGTTTCAGAAAAATATAAGGATTTATTAATACTGAATGAGCCAATCAGGAGACAGGTTTTTCTTCAGTCATATATTGACCAATGGTTTTCATAATCACTGATTATCAGTCCTTCTGCCCATTTCCTGCAAAATTGTCATTTAAAATATAGTTTTTTTTTCTCTATTGTCCTAAGTTGACATTGCTGTAAAATATGTCAACGTCATCACACGGTCATGATTTGCATATACATTGTAGTACTTCATGCTTAATGTCGTTGAAGTCGGTCAACCAATTCTGGAGAAGAAGATTTTAGAAAGCTTTTTATCATAAATGGGCATGGTGGCTATCTTGGTCTTGCGACCTGGATATTTTATTGTATAAATTGGTTCCCCCTTTCTGTAGATGCTTCATATAAAATTTGGCTTTGATTGGCCAAGCAGTTTCAGAGGAGAAGATGTTTGAATATTGTGGTAATATACATGTACATGTTTATTGGGGTGGGGGCAGATGAACCCTTGTGGTCGAATTGTTCTCAGAATAATTGGAATTAAGTCCTTCTGTCCATTTCCTGCAAGATTTTTTCCTGTAAATGACATTTTAACAGTTTTCCCTATTCCGATACATACTAGTTCCCCCTTCCTATAGATGCTTTACATAAAATTTGGCATTGATTGGCCAAGCGGTTTCAGAAATGTGAAAACACGGACGCACGGGCGGACCTCCTTATGAGCCGTCGGCTCAGGTGTGAGCTATTAACCTCATATACCCCACATTCGCATACTAAAACATAAGTTGATATGGGTGTACTTTTATTTATTTTATTATAAGTACTCATGAGAAGCATCTCGGCAGTTGTATGTTTTCAACATAAAGAAATGAATGTAATGTCTGACAGACGATTAAGATGAAGCTTAATTCCAGCATTTGTTTTGCTGCTGATCCATTGGCCTGGCGCATAACATTCATATAGTCATTTGTACAAACAAGAACGGTTGTGTTGTCATTCCTGTGTTTTGGGTTATTAAAGAAAGAGAGGAATAATTCTTTCTTTCTTCCGTATCCAAGATCCTGTGATTCTGAAAATGCTATCTCAATGCTCGGACAGAAAGGTCCCGTAATGTCTAATGTTTTGTCATTGACGCCTAGACTACACATAAAGTAGAATCTAAGAAATATCAATTTTCTGCCAGCGTTTTTATCGTCACCATATTCCGATTTTTCTGCGATTATAGTGGTAGCCGAAAGACGTACCTCTGGTGTCAGGAGAATTTCTATTTCTGTTTTGTGAACTGTCTGGATCCGCTCGTGTATAAAATCTAATTGACATGATGGCGTAAAACTGTTCGCAAACAATACGTAAATTTTAATATCATCTCGAGAGTATGTGGAATTGTCTACGTATACATTAACTGAGCACTTGCCACATGGGTGTAATGCCAACATGTGTTCTAGTTCATCTACAAGTAATTGTCCTATAAGTTCCGTCGTATTAGCGATAGCGGACCAATTTGACTGAAGACGGACAATTAACATCACCGAGAGACCGCCACTATTGATAATATGAGAGACGACCTGCTTGCACACACCATCAACAGCTAATCTTCCAATTGGACACACCAAGATTCTACAGCGCCCCTGAAATGTATTGGTCGATATGCATGAAATCGATCAGTTTTATTTTTGGAACAATAGTACATGTATATGACTAGGTGTTAAAGTTACTGGATTAAATTATGGAGAATGGAGAATCAGATATCCAAAATATTCTTATTTAGTGTTAAAGCGTCTGGATGAAAGTTGAAAGACAACTTGGGCGAGCCATTTTCTAGGCGTTAATTATTCAAGTATTAAGTATTCATACATGTATAATTAATAATTCTCTATAATAAATAGTACTATAAGTATTCATAGTATTAGCATTAAAGGCATAATCTTTTATTCAAAATTACTACGGACTATTCTGTAGTATGAAGTGAAATAAAAGGATATATACATGTATTTTGAAGTTGATTTGATTTTGGTTGTGTATGAAATAACATCGGTTAGTAACATCGTTACTTTTTGTGGTAACGGGAGTAAAAATATAGCACTCATGAAATGCATTGGTTCGCATATAGCGGTATCAAGCAAATTTGTCTAATTTCAAAAATATATATAAAAAACAATGATCGAGAAAACCTCATATTTTCTGCCCCCTTAATTTCCAAGGCAGATAATGGCAGCCATTTTCTTTCTACTATAGGTGAGACAATTTGCATGTGAATTATTGCATTACGTACACGCTTTTGCTATTCAAAACAGAACTGCTTCGATTAAATTCCGTTTTAAAGCTTTCATGTCTAAAATATGTTGTAATTTCCATTAATTAAAACAGGTATTAGCTTTAAAATAACTATAATGTGACAGTCCAGCTCACAGTATCAATAAGGACGATGTTGACAGTGACTTTGCTTCTGCATCCTAAGATTGCTTATTCTAGATTCCAGGAGTAAAGGATGGTGTCACTATAAAAACTGTATATTGCTGTTTGAGGTGTTGTTTTTCGCAGTTTAGTATAGTATGGCATGATTTTTTTTTTCCTGTTTCCATCTTTATTTTATACCAAATTACATAAACATGTAAATAAATATACAACAATACAACATTGTACATGCCTCTCTCACTTTCACTCATCCATCTTCAGATATTGTTTCCTATGTATATATCAGACAAAAACAGTGTTTTTTGGGAAATTTTTCTTCATTAATAATATATATACATGTATTTAGTTTCCCTATACATGTATTTAGTTTCCCCAAACTTTAGTATGGCATGATTTTGGCAGTCAAGTATAACAAGTTGTTTACCAACTCGTTAAGGCCACTTGATATATGCCATACTCAGTAAAATAATTATACCAGAATAATTATTATGCTCAATTTAAGGTCTTTTGTGATATTGTTTGTATTAGCGTGTATCTTGATTTGTATTATGAAATGTGGGGCGATTTGCAGTATGATTTGATTCCTTACTGGCCTGTGCATTTCTGGAGTGACATTTTTTTTAAAAAAAGCAAGAAAGTACTGGGTGCTAAAGGTTCACGATATCATTGATAAGATATGTGGGGGGAAACCTAGGCTAGTTGATCTTTTGTTGCTCATGGCATTTTTTACAGACTGATCTGGGTGTAATTTCAAGTTTGTGCGTATTAAGGAATGTTATAAAATTACGTGTATGAAGAAATAATCAAAGTCAGATTTGTGGTTTTCGAACGAGTTGTTTGATGTTCTAATATCTCGGAACCTTGGTCAGTTAGTTAAGTTTTGGTATGAAAAGGAAGATGTGAAATCAACCGAATAATTCGGTTTTCAAAGATATTAGGTACCATGTCGGTTCTGTGGGGTTACCCTGTTACTGGTTTACGGCAGATATAGATCAGCAGCGTCGGTAAGTGAAATATCATTTGTAAATATGCATTTAGTTGAAATCATTTGGTGTAATTTAGCTGCATATTGTTTTAAAATGTATGTCATTTCTTGTATTTCATTTGCGATGTTATAAGAAATCAAATGTGTAATGTGTACGTCGATGAGCTGTATGAAAGGAAATTTTTACATGTATGTTCATGTTGCTGGTAAGGGTAACGTTAATTTTACGTTGATGTACAGTTAATTTCTCACTCATGTTATTTGAGTAAGAGACAAAATTTGACCTTGTCACAAAACGGGTTAAAGGCAGCATAGGATCAAACAATGACTACTATCTCCAGCTTATCATACACGGGTTTTGTATGGTTTAGTTTAGTTGCATGATGACTTAACTTCCAAGTCAAAATATTTGTCATAGTGAGATGGAGCCACCGCTTCCTGGGTATTTACTAAGTGTCATATCTTCCTTCGTTTCTTAAAATCTTTCTAGTAATTTGATTGACGTAATTCATTTTGCAATTTAGCAACGCCATACTTCATATACTCAGTACAAAATGAAACGCAAAGTTTTGATTAATATCTTTTCAGGTAAGTATGATATATTTTCAAAGTCTAAGTAATTCTAAGGATTTGCCATTCATATGAGAGTTTCACAACTGAGTTTCGTTGCGATTTGAAAGTGGGTGTAGTTTTTAGGTTAAAACTTGTGAAATCAACGTTTTTAAAACACAATTGAAGGAATAATAAAATGAACTTTTGCTTCGAGTATGATCATTGTTGTCCAGCAAATAATAAAAACACAAAATTAATTGAATTTCATTAAAAGACAAGATTTGCTGGGATTTTTTAAAATGCGTTTTATGAAAAATAACAAGCTGTTTCGAAATTCGGCATTTTGGTCTCCTTTTCGGTAAATGATGTCCCTATTTCGATTGAATAATGTAAGTTAAGATAAATGTGACTCTCTTAAAGCTTACCCTCATTAAAATTTCTGGTCGTATTTCAGAACTTCCGGTTCATTGAAAACAGTTTCTCTTGGTGATAGAATCAAGGTTAGGATAAGGATTTAGAATTTGATAGCATGAAACTTTACAACTACAGTATTCGACGCCAATTTAAGGTAATTTTCAATGTGCTAGTCCCCTGAATCAATTTTTTAGACGTTCTTAAAATTCTGCCAATTTTGGTCAAATGTAAGGTGCGTTACATTTTATGAACACTATACAGCTGCGTTTTAGACAATATTAATTCTGAAAGAAGTGTTTTACTCATATCATTTGCAGCCAAGCCCAATTTTTACATTATGACACACATTTTTTAAATGTGCCAGATTGACCATTGTTAAGAGCATTTTGGCCACTTATTTATGTTGTTGACTATAGTAGCCAAAATAGCCATAATGACTCACAAACTCAAATCTGATTTATGAAAGGCAATGAGAAACAGATGAATTAGTGTTTTAAGGCAAAAAGTGAACAGAAGAGGTCTTTTTTAAAGTGGTAAAAAAAGAGTATTCATCACCACAAATTCTTGCGACTTTTTACTTATGGGTACTCTTTAATCACGCCAAAAACAATATGTTTGGATTTGGATACATGTGGATTTCACAAGATGTAAGTAATAGTAAGTTATTAATGAACTTATTTACAGAACGGTTGAAAGATTGTTATTTTGAATTATGGCTATCGCAAATGGCTGAGTCTGATAAAGCAGAACATTATAAATATTCTAAAAGTTTACATGAAGTTGAAAGGTATTTAACTCTTGACTTGTGTTTCCAATTTAGACAAACCATGGTCAAATTTAGATGTTCTTCCCATAACTTACCGACTGAAAAAGGAAGACATTTAGACCTTGATAGAATTTTAAAAAATTGTCCTTTTTCATGGCCTACACGTCTTATTGTTTTGGACCCCGAGATACCTTTCACTCTGCCTGAAATGAAAGGTAACTCGGGTACAGATGGTGCAAAGTACAGGATAATAAAGATTTTGATTAATTATCCGTTGATAATTGATTTATCTATATAAAATCAGAATATTTTATTATACATTTTAGACGACAACAAAGTAAAAAGATATAATTATTAGAATCTTTTGCCTAACATTCCATTTTTAATCCGTTTTCTACTTGACATATTTGTTCCTAGATGAAAATAGTTTTTTTCATCTAACATGATCAGGTAATTACACACCCTCTGCAGTGAGCTGTAGCACCAGCAACGTTTTATTGCCCAGTTTTATAGCTGAAACCATATGCCAACATCATGGTTCAGGGAAGAAATATGCACAAAATATTTATAAGAGATGTGTACTCTATGGCTTAAAAAGAAATATTTATTCTATTGAAGATGCGTACCATATCTTAAAGACATGTCCACAATTTGAAAACATAAGATATATTTATTTTCCTGAAGATATTTTAAAATATATGACCTTAAACAAATTTTACAGGTCAAGAAATGAGCTTGGCCTTCATTAATTACTTACCTTCAATGGCTCCATTAGTTGTCTGTATCTAGCAACTTTCAGGTCTCAGGCTGCAACAGTTTGTTTTCGCCTTTTCCCATGTGAAAGCATATGTTTCCAAATTTGACCTTGCCGTAAAATAGGTCAAGGTCACCCAAGGGTCACCATTTTATCAAATTATGATGGGCTGGAGTCCCAAATGCTACATACAAAGTTTCGTGGAAATTGGCCCACCGGTTCTGGAGAAGAAGATTTTTGAGTGGTTTTAACCATATATGGGCGTGGCGGCCATCTTGGTCATGTGACCTGGATTTCGCGATCAAACTTTCGTCTCCCCTACCCATGGATGCTCCACATAAAATTTCACTTTGATTGGCTAAGCAGTTTCAGAGAAGAAGATCTTTGAAAAGTGTGTATGGACAACAGACTTGCCAAGGTCAAGAGATGACCTTGACCTATATTAATCACATACCTTCATCTACTCCATTAGTTGTTTGCATCTACCACTTTTCAGGCCTCAGGCTGCAATAGTTTTCAAAAAATCCATAGTTTTCACTTTTTCATATGTAAAAGCCTATGTTTCCCAATTTGACCTTGCCGTAAAATGGGTTAAGGTCATTCAAGGGTCATCATTTTATCAAAATATAATGGGCTGAGGTCCTCAATGCTACATATTAAGTTTTGTGGAAATCGGTCAGCCGGTTCTGGAGAAGAAGATTTTTGAGTGGTTTTTACCATATATGAGCGTGGCGGCCATCTTGGTCATGTGACCTAGATTTCGTGTTCAAACTTTCGTCTCCCCTACCCATGAATGCTCCACATAAAATTTCACTTTGATTGGCCCAGCAGTTTTAGAGAAGAAGACATTTGAAAAGTGTGTATGGACAACAGACTGGCCAAGGTCAAGAGATGACCTTGACCTATATTAATCACATACCTTCATCTACTCCATTAGTTGTTTGCATCTACCACTTTTCAGGCCTCAGGCTGCAACAGTTTTCAAAAAATTCCATAGTTTTCACTTTTTTCCTATGTAAAAGCCTATGTTTCCAAATTTGACCTTGTCGTAAAATAGGTCAAGGTCATCCAAGGGTCATCATTTTATTAAACTATGATGGGCTGAAGTCCTTGATGCTACATACCAAGTTTCGTGGAAATCGGCCCACCGGTTCTTGAGCAGAAGATTTTTGAGTGGTTTTTACCATATATGAGCGTGGCGGCCATCTCGGTCATGTGACCTGGATTTCGCGATCAAACTTTCGTCTCCCCTACCCATGGATGCTCCACATAAAATTTCACTTTGATTGGCTAAGCAGTTTCAGAGAAGAAGATCTTTGAAAAATGTGTATGGACAACAGACTGGCCAAGGTCAAGAGATGACCTTGACCTATATTAATCACATACCTTCAGCTACTCTATTAGTTGTTTGCATCTACCACTTTTCAGGCCTCAGGCTGCAATAGTTTTCATAAAATCCATAGTTTTCACTTTTTCATATGTAAAAGCCTATGTTTCCAAATTTGACCTTGCCGTAAAATAGGTCAAGGTCATCCAATGGTCATCATTTTAACAAACTATGATGGGCTGAAGTTCCCGATGCTACATACCAAGTTTCGTGGAAATCGACTCACCGGTTCTGGAGAAGAAGATTTTTGAAGGGTTTTTACCATATATGAGCGTGGCGGCCATCTTGGTCATGTGACCTGAATTTCGCGATCAAACTTGAAATGCCACTACCCATGGAGGCTCCACATAAAATTTCAACTAGATCGGCCAAGCGGTTTCAGAGAAGAAGATCTTTGAAATTGTGGACGACGGACGACGGACGGACGGACGGACGCCGGATCATGGCCATCCTATAAGCACACCTTGTGAGCCTTCGGCTCAGGTGAGCTAAAAATGCATGAATTCCATGGCAACCGTTAACGCGATTCTTGAGCATGGGGATGTAAATACAAAATTAACCATATCCCCACTGCTATTTATCCTAGACCACTGGAATTGGTCTCATTTAAAAGCTTAGACATCGTCCTTTCCTCCTATGGTTAGTTGCACAAACTATTACATTTGCATATTTATGAATTTTAATGAAAATATTAACAATGACAGAAGTAATCGTTCAAAATCCATAAATAAACAAACTTAAGGCCCAAACTGACATTGTGACACTTTGTTAATGAAACAGTAATATCATATGACAAATTCATTGATTACCTGGGTCTATATGAAATTTTTCTCATTTGCCCATTCATGAATATTAATAAAATGTTAAAAATTGAGGAAAAAATGAGGAAACACTATATCGAATTTTATACTGAGGAATAAATACTTATCCCTAGCTGTGATTAATTTTTGCAATTCTGTCACCCTGACTTACCAAGTATTTATCCAATATCTCCCCGGCAGAACATTGTCGCAACCCTGAATTGGACTCGCCAATGGCTTCCTCCAGTCTTTTAAAGTCGATCAAAGCACTAAAGCTGTCGGGTGGCGAACGTAACGTATCACCTTGCAGATCTGGACACAAAGCTGGAACTTCGGTTTCTGTTTCCGCGTTACAAAGCCAGCAAAACACATTTTTATAGATAGCAAAAGTGTCGCGTTTCACTTGATGTTTAAAGAAAAGCTGTGTAAAGCTTTGGCACGCCTCCGCATACTGTAACCAATCTCCTAAGTAGAATAATAAAGTTTTAAATCTCAAACATATCAAACAATCGGTATATTAAAGTAATTCTTTTTGTTTGATTTGTTGCTTTACGTCCCAGACAACAGTTATGATCATGTCTAGACGTTGTCACCGTTTATCCGTATGACAAACCACATCTTTGTTAAGTGTTATATATATATTTGAAAAAAAAAAGAGTGAAGATTCTACCCAATAAATGCGATGTAATGACATGCGAAATGTGCTAAAGAAATAACCACCAATTAAAAGTGAACGACTAATATGCATTGGGTGGCTTGACTAGACCACCTTTCTTGGACAACCTCAACTAGGATTTATATTGGAGTTTGATTCTGAGCACCAGCTCCCAAGTAATATTGAGATCATTTTTTTAATATAAAGAACCTTAAGTAAAGAAATCAAACAGTATGCGTATATACTGCACATCGAAGTGTAAAACATATACGTAAACCAAGTCATGAAAAAAAACAACTTCAACATATAGTAATAACAACAACGAGAGTCAGCCTACCTCATTACGTCTGAAGGCAACAATTTCAGACAGCTGTCATATAGGTGGAAGCTTAGCAATGGGTTGGGCATCTAAGGTGAGTTTATATTTTCAACCGTCATTCACCATTTTCAAATGTCTTCTGAAATCGCTTGACCGATCGAAAAAGGTACAAGGAGGCAATGATCAGAAAAAGCCACAATCAGATAAAAAAACAGGCAAAACCCGAGGCTGGAAAAACAAAATGACAAGTAGGCACCTACACCCAGAGAACACATCACAAGCCGAGTGAGCAGACAGTTCCCAATAGTCGGCCACTCAGTTACCCGAACTAAACTAAAACTATGAAAACGTACGTAAGGATCAAACGGTGCAAAAATCGCTTCCAAAACACAACACAAATAGAACCACGACAAATGTATCGCCTTGGAACCATCAGTAATATGAAACCACTGGGGGGCCTAAACCGGTTTTACAGGCGCCTTACCTCGCCTTACCTCGCCCTCAACTTTTACAGTGGTTTACAACATTCAGTCAGTTGTTCGGTCCTCGTGGTGAATCTCTAACTAGTCAATGAATCATCAAGGACAAATCATGGACATGATAACCACCATGATGAATAAAAAACGAGGACTCACAGATTCTGCAAGTTGTCCGACGATCGAGATCCCTGGGCGCCGAATAACTTACTGAAATCAATTTTAATATAAGGCCTCCTTGAGAAAAGTAATACTTACTCAATCGATGGGGAGTCAAATACGCCTTCTTTTGCAATATCTCTAAATCCAAAAGCTTAATGTAAGTTTCTGTCCCGCAGTGATCTTGTTGGTGTTGTGGCTTGATTGTTCAATAAATTAAATGAAAGCATGATTATCGGATGATACTGCATGTGTTAGCATGAACTGAATGGCCGGACCTACTGTTCTGTCAACTTCACTGACATCAATGAAATAGGTGGATATGATACCTGTTTTGGAAATATTGTATACAGCATTCGCCCATGCTCCTCCACAGAAGAGAGTGTCGTCTCCAGTGCAAGGCGAGCGACATCTGTATTCAGGGAGAGCACTGTGCTTTCCATAACTATTTCCACATACGCACGCAAAGCCTGCCTGAACACCGGCATACTGAAAACCTGTAATTCAACGAAATGTAGAAAACAATTACAGTCGTTTCCATTTAACTGTACATTTAACCCATATTTGACGAATGGATTTTCCCATTATTATTTATTTTTTTATTTATTATTTATTTATTTTATTTATACATTGTTTTAAGAGAGTAACACAATTAGCTTGAGAGCTATTCTACCTTGTGGCCCTCTTTAAATAACATATCATACAAATATGTACACAAAAATAATGATAAAAAACAACAAAAAGCAACAACAGTATGCAATATTCAAGACAGATACAATATCAAACCTGTTTCAAAATATTGACATGATCACATATATATTCGATATTTATATAGAGAATGAGATTCAGTCGTAAGATACAGGTTAAGAGCCGTGCATTATCTTGATAAAATCGTGCATACTGAGAGATTGCTAAAAAGCGATAAACTCATTGAGCGTATAAAACAGTTACATAAAATATCAATACATACATTTAGAATGTACATAGAATTGTAAGACTTAAAATGTTTAAGTTTGTATACTTAAAACCTATTTATGAGCTGGCTTAAAATTGTAAAATCATTCCTGTAAAGTAAGTTTTAAGATTTTTCTTAAAAACATTTAAGGAACCAGCATTTCTTATATTTTGAGGAAGAGCATTCCACAGCCTAGGCGCTGAACAAGAGAAAGAGCCCTCAAATATTGAAGTATGTGATCTAGGTACGTATAGTGAACCATCGTTAGCAGATCGTAAATTTAGGGAGTGCACTGTTGAAACAGGTTTCAGTAAGTTAGATATGTATTCAGGCGTAAAATTATTTAGTGCCCTATATGTAAATACGGCTTTATTGTACTTAATTCTCTTTGGTACTGAGTACCAACCGAGTTCTTTAAACATATGTTCAGAAGGTGTGTCGAATTCAGCTCGTAATATTATTCTTGCTGCGCGTTTTTGTAGTTTTGAAAGCCGTTCAATATGAACACCAGCAGCGGATCCCCATATTGCAGAACCATAATCTATAAATGGTAAAATGTAGCCTTGGTAAAACAGTTTTTGGGTTTCAACCGGAACATATTCAGATAGTTGTCGGAGAAGTGATATTTTTGAAGCAATGATAGAGCAAAGATGATCGATATGTGTTGACCAGGTCATAGTTTCATCAATATAAATGCCAAGTAGTTTTTGCTTAGCTACATTCTGTATACAATTATTTTCGATCTGAATGTTTAGTTTACGAGATAAATTCAATCGCTGCCTTGTACCAAGAAGCATACACGTGGTTTTTCCATAGTGAATTTTCATTTTATTAGGCTTACTCCAGTCAACCGCATTTCCGAAGTCGCATACCAAATGGTTTTCAATAGTGTCCACGTCTTCATTTTCGTCGTGGACAGTCGCATCGTCTGCGTATAGATCTGATTTGCAATACTCGAAACAAAGAGGCAAGTCGTTAATGAAAATTAGGAACAACGTAGGCCCTAATATTGAGCCTTGGGGGACACCAGAGCGTACATAGGAAAAGTCACTCGGACCATTATCGCTTTCTATAATTTGTTGACGACTGCTTAGGTAAGAGTTAAACCACTGTAGACTAGATTGGCTAAATTTGTAAATATCAATTGGATGAGCCCACTTTCATATTTAGGGGTGTTAGGAGTGATTTTTTGTTTTTATCTCATTTTTCGATGAAATTTCTCCATGCAAACAGAATAGCCCCAGATGGGACGCCGCGTTCTGCGGCGTCACATCTGGGGCTAACGCGGCGTCACATCTGGGGCTATTCTGTTTGCCTTTGTCCCATAAAAGGGACGCCAGGCTTAAATGAGTTAAGGTATTTTAGCAAAACTATATACAGGTATATGTAAGTAAACTTTGATTAAAACTTATTTAATTTTAACAAATATTACAGACGTTTGCATTTAACCGTATCGT
Source organism: Rugalucina vietnamica (assembly GCA_964017185.1). NCBI lineage: Eukaryota > Metazoa > Mollusca > Bivalvia > Lucinida > Lucinidae > Rugalucina > Rugalucina vietnamica. The sequence goes on from OZ024873.1 coordinate 47,995,513, forward strand.
GATACGAGGCCCAATTACAATAATATAAAACAAAGAGCGGCAGTTAGCCTACAACTAAACTTTATGCTAAAATACATTTAAGGTATCCCTAAGTAAACTTTGATTTAAACTGATTTACTTTTATATAATACTATATGTACTAGGAAAATCAGGAAGTCTGAATTTTAATGAAGTACAAAGCTTTTTTTTTTTTTTTTTTTTTTTTTTTTTTTTTTTTTTTTTTTAATAGAATCAAGCTGGACGACAATATAATGTTCGGTTAGAAAAGAGATTCGCACATACCTTTATCGATACATAGATTAATACACTTTTGAGGTGTGTTGTCGTCATAGTCTCTTTCTAACACATCCGCTAAATCTCTGTCATAAGTGTCCTTAAAACAACCGATATATTCTGAAATTGGCAAAAAGACGAATAACATGTCACTTCCGAAAAAATATCTGAATGACAATCAGAAAGGCCTCGGTCACACTAGCATTTACGAATAGTTAAGGGTGATTTTTTTTTTAAATTTTTGGGCGGGGGGTTAATATACGTGCATCACTATTACCTATAAATGCGGATGCAATACGCCCAGCTACGGATTACTTCGTATACGACAAGAAAAGCTTCGCGCAATAACGAATAAGATAGGAATCGTTACGAATAGATACTTAAAGAGCTCCCGCAGGCATCCGTATGTACCAGTGTGACTGTACTTTGACCAAAAGAAGTGCATACGCCATAGCGAACGTCGCTACACACAATTAAACGGTAACATCCGTATCTTATCCTTATATACTGTTACTGTCCTTATCATGTACAAACATGTAAAATTATCTAATACATGTAAGAGTTATCTGTTTCCATCCTTTAGTACATGTACCCGTTACTAATCGCATTTATAGGTAATAGTGATGTATGAATTATTTAAGCCCGGCCAAAATATCCAAAAATCCATCCGCAACAATGCGTAATTGCTTGACGGATTTATACATCACAATTACATATGAGTGTGGTTAGATGCGGATGCTATCGGAGAGAGAAGGTCAAGTCTTCATAGATGATTTTATTTGTATCTGCATTATAAGGACAGTTACAGATATATACGTATAAGATGCGGATGCTATTTGCGTGTAGAGACGTTCGTTATGACGTCAGCAATTACTATCTTTGGTCAATTAACAGTCTCACTAGTACCACATCCCAGCAGGCACATGACGTCAGAATGACGTCATATCAACGTCGATGCGACGTCATGTGCGCCTGCGGATTGGCCTTTAGCTTCTATCCGTCCTATCCATTACTATTTGTATCTTATTTGTATTCATCCTTAGCTGTCTTTATAATATTCGCAATCATCCGTAACTGTGTGTATCATATCCGCATGGTCCGTTTGATTCGCGCCCATGAACTGATTTATCTATGTATGTAGAGCAATGACCAATATCCAATTTTCTGTCGTCACTCTGTAGAACTGCAACAACAACTGTTTTTACTTTTACAAATGACCAGGATACAACAGTATGTTGGTACTATTTGGTCACTATAATACCTCCCCCCCCCACCTTAAACTTAATCTCAAGTCCGTTATCGTTTATTGTTTTTTTTTTTGTTCATTACATAATTACCTGAATTAGTGCAGGAAGTAAAGTCTGGGATGTAACACTGATATTGTCTTGAATCTTCTCTTTTCGATTCGGGTACTTCGTTCACAATATTACAATCATCTGAGAACAGCGTCGACGTGATATTCTTAAACCCAGTTTCCATTAATTTGGTATAACAGTTGGTTCTCAGGCTCCAGGTCAGCCAGTTGTCTACCCCATGGCACATTGCACAGAAGTAGTTTTGATAGATTGTACCGCTTTCTAAATTAGACACCCATAGAAAATCATCAAGATCTGTCTGATTGTTACCACTGCATTTGGTCTTGATAAAGTCATCTTTATAATTTTTTGGGCAACTAGTAATGATGAAATATCGTTTGATACCATCTGTAATACCATTATGAATTGATGTTCTGGCCAATATATCGAGTTTCGTCATTGTGTTTGCGCATACCAGGTCAGATACTTTGTCTGGCATTGGTTCTATATCCGGACAACAATTTTCTGTTTGGTAACAGGTTGAAACATCACAAGAACAGTCAGAACAACATGAAAAGGCCGTCTCATTTGTTAACCTCTCCGTTGATGACATTGAACAAAAATCTGTGAACGGGCATAATTCATGTGAAGCATTCAGGATATAATTATTAAGGTCAAACGCAACATTATTTCTTACCGTTGTTGTCAAACTTAAATTCCGACTATTACCGCCAAGTTCAAATGCAACGTTATTTCGAATAATTGTTGTCAAACTAAAAACAAATAAAAGTTGTATGGACACCATTTTTAAATGTTTTAAGGACATCAAATGCTAACGGCGATCTGGGCACCAGTTTTCAGAATGAGGATTGTTGCTGGGTACAGTGAAATATATATGCCTTTCTTATTTGATCTTTATTGACTTTTTAATGCGAATGGCTAATTAACATTGTGTAAATTATACGCATGATGCCCTTTTTAATTAGAAATTTTCCATTTGGAAATTAAATCAGAGTAATTTGATTAGGACTGTCCGTGTAAGATTCCATCCTTATTTTAGTCTACTTTCTAATTGGTCACTGAACACAGTAGACCTTGATCCATTATTAATGCCTTGCTTGGGAGGTTATATAGCACATATGGATATCATGGCATCCCTACTAGTTGGGTAGAAGCCCCATAAAATGGAGGCTACTTTCCGACATAACAATAGCTGTTGAAAATCAATCAACCAACATTCAAATTGAAGAAACGTGTATGGTAATAATAGAAATTATTGTAGAAATGAAGAGAAATTTTATTCGCCCGCTGACCCTGTAACGGCCCTGCAATATTCTATATTTATTGGTACCTACATACGGCATGTACGGGAAATTCGCTGAACTGTCATTAGACATTGATCCCTTCTTTAAACTAACTACAACGGCTAACTGATATCATGGTTATAAGCGTCATTACAGGTAAAGTATATTGTTTCTTAAAAATTTCTTGAACTTAAACTTATGCTAAAAATTCAATAACCTATATTAAAATTGTAACAAATTATTATTATGTTTCTTATCAAGTGCTAGAACACCAAGAACATTACGCAAAGAATGAGAAAAATAGGTATACCCCTGCATACCCCAGTTTTGCTAAATAAAAGTGGGGTTTAAGGAGTAATACGTTTCACGGATATGTTTTCCTGATGTGTATGGAATAGCATTTTCTTCTGTAGAATTACGTATGCTGTTTCAGTTAATTAATAAAAAATCATTTTTGAACTTAAATAAGAAATTTTACTCTTCCGCTGACATTTCTGTGTCATGGCTTGGGCTATTAAAACTAAATGAAAGCAATTAAATAAGAAATACAATATCTAGATCGGAATCCTTCGGGTGTGTGTGGTTGAAATCCCAACATCTAAGTCAAAACTCGGAAACGGAGCCATCGCTTATGGGTATTCAGCATTATTGTTTTGCTCCTGAATAGAAACCCGATTACGGCTGAGTTCTATCCAGAACGATCATTTCGATTAAAATACCAGGGGGGCAGTTGTTCAAAAAGGTACAAGTAGGCAACGATCAGGAAATGGCACAATCAGAAAAAGATTCCCACTCCAAAAACCGAGGGGGGGGAAAAACCAAACTAACAATACGGTACTTATACCATGAAACATTTCGTAAGCCGAATGAGCAGCTATTTTCCCAATAGGTGGCCACTCAGTTACCCGACTAAACTTTACTAAAATTATGATAGATACATAAGGCGCCAACAGCACAAAAAAATTTAAACACCAAGACATAAAACAATAAGAACCACCACAGAAGTATCGTCTTGGAACGATCAGTAATATAAAATTACTGGCGGGCTTCAACCGGTTTTACAGGTACCTAACCTCACCCTCAGCTTCTGCAGTGGTTCAAAACATTTAGTTGTTCGGTCCTCGTGGTGAATCTCTAACTAGTCAATGAATCATCATGGACAAACAAATAAATCATGATAAATTCCATGATGAATAAAAAACCAGGACTCACAGATTGAGTAAGCTGCCCGACGATGGAGATCCGTGGGCGCCCAATAATTTACTTACTCCGGAGCAAAAGAAAAACACCATTTGAACCCCGGTGGGCCAAGCAACAGACAAGAAGCTCCGGCCCCAACCAACTAAAATAAATAGCTTTATGTTGGGGCCATCATAGAATCTGACGCATAGTTATCAACCGTGACTGGGTTAAAAACAAAGCATGCAGACTGTCGCATAATATTTAAGTTATATCCTATATTTCTGTAACGCATTATGATTTTTGTGAATTTAAAAGAAAAATCGTTCCTTCCTATAAGTTTCTTAAATTTGTAAACCAAGTCACCATAAAATTCTGGTTCCGATAGGCCCTCGCATAAAAGGGTCTTTAGCCCAACATAAAATTTGGAAATCAGTTCAAAGTGTCTGCGATAAAATTTAGAAAAGGTTTTTCGAAGTTTATGAAAAAAGTACAAGTAGGCAAAGATCAGGAAAAGGCGCAATCAGAAAAAGACTCCCACTCCAAAAACCAAGGTGGGAAAACCAAACTAACAATCAGGTACTTATACCATGAAAACTTTTCGTAAGCCGAATGAGCAGCTATTTTCCCAATAGGTGGCCACTCAGTTACCTTAACTTAACTAAAAATATGCAAACATACATAAGGCGCCAACAGCAAAAAAATATTTTAAACACCAAGACATAAAACAAAAAGAACCACCACAGATACCGATAGCCCTGCTGAAGAAGTTTGGTTGTTAAACATTTATTTCGGGCATTGAAGTCCGCAACATGATTGCAGACTCTAGTAAACCTAACAAGTTGCGAAATGTATACGCCATAAGAAGCTTAGGTAACTGAGTGGCCACCTATTTGGAAAATAGCTGCTCATTCGGCTTACGAAATGTTTTCATGGTATAGGTAACTTATTGTTAGTTTGGTTTTTTCCCGCCTCGGATTTGGGACTGGGAACCTTTTTCGATTGCGCCTTTTTCTGAACGTTGCCTACTTGTACCTTTTTCTACCAGCGTGGGCCAAAAAATGTTGCGGATCAACTTTTGCAAGTGAGAAAAAAGTCTGATAAACAGTAAACTTTTTAAGACAAACAGGGATTTCAGTGACGACCTGTCTGGCTAGCTCGACGCATAACAGTCACATATAGTCTTTGGTACACACAAGAACCGTGGTGTTCTCAATGAAGAGTTTTGATCGTCAAAGAAAGAGAAGAATGCTTCTTTTTTCCGTGCCTATATGCGCCTGCGAGTATTTAAAGGCTATCTCTTTGCTCGGACAGGAAGGTCCAGTAATACGAAGGATGTTTCCACATAAATGGTCCTGTCTATTGTATATTTCTTTTCTATCAGTGTGTTTTTCATTTTCATAGTACGATTTTCTCGCCGTCGTAGCTGTGCCAGAAATGTGTATCTTCGAAGTTAAAGGAATTTCTATGTCTTTTCTGGCGATCGAAAAGATCCTCTTGTGTATGAACTCGTATTGGCATGACGGTGTGAAATGCTTTTCAAGCAACACTTCAAGTTGTATATCTTGTCGAGTGTAGGTTGAGGGCACTCTTTGGTCCTGCATCGCCTTTGTAATGAATGAACAATTAAAATGTCGATTATAGTACGCACATATAGTCCTTTGTTTATGGTTTTCTTCCAAGTCACGAACAAACTGAATTAAATTTAGTTCTATAATCTAGAAAAGGCAGAAATCCAATTGTTTCTCATCTCGGTTTTTGGAGTGGGAATTTCTTTCTGATTGCACCAATGCCCGATCATTGCCTACGTTTTCCTTTCTACGTCACTCTATCCCAGGCGTCATTGTACATTGGTGCATATGACAGTTATTTATCGTTTTTACCTATTCGTTCAAATAATAGTATAGCTATCAATTAAAAATACTAGAAAAGATCCCGCGCAAGTGCGGACTTTTTTTATTTTACATAGGTTTCGAAGATATATTTAATGATGTTGCATGGGCATTCTGTGTTAAAACAATTTAATGTATAAAATATGTTGATATTTTCATTGATTCAGTAAGTGAGAGCCAAATCAACAGTTTATTTCAGATCATTTCAGTATCACTCCAAGCTGCATATTTGATGCTGGTTTTTGCCCTTCGGCAAAATGAATGGTCAAAAATTGATAGGACCTACGTGCTACTGAACTATGCTGCCCTGTGTCTTTGTTGTTCGTAGGTTCTGCAAACAGGATGTCCACCGAAAAATGCTGCAGTGGCAATCAATATTTTTGGACATTGGCCTCTGTAAAATTCATTCTCCATTTGTTGTTCATAATCAGTATCGCTGCCCACAAAACCTTGTTTCATTAAAGTAAGCTATTGCCATAGTTCTGCAATCGATCGGGGCTCCCGCCCATTGGGGCCCAGAAGAAATAGATGGGCTGCTTGTGCCTCCACAATTGAAATACAAATACACAATGTCGTGAAAAATATGAAGAACTGAAAAAAAAAAGGATCAAAGCCTCTATTTGCGGATGGTAGCAAATTGGGAGACAACATAAGCACGAGTGTATTCCCCTTGCGATCTAGTTTACTTCATGGGAAAGATCTATCTATTTCACTTGAACCAATATGATCCAGAGTCTATGAAAATATAATTTTCCCGTACAGCGTTCATAGGCCAGATTATATTTTCCTTTCGATCCTTGAAATCAAATAGAATATTTGGAATTTGTGAAACATAAACTAAACCCTGGAGATGCTCATATCAATTGTCTTCTTACTCAGTTAGTTTTACAATACATTCTAAACCAACGGGGTGATATTTCGAAGGGTTATGATGATAACAGCAGATTCAGGCAACCTACTTATTGCCGACCCACTGGTTTGGCGCATGACTGTATTATAGTCTTCGATGCACACGCCGACAATTGTTGTTTCATTTAAGTCTTCAAAGTTTTCAAAGAAAGTGAGAAATGTTTTTTTCCTTTTTCCATGTTTAAGCTTCAGAGTTTCTGAAAATGCTACTTCTATGCGCGGGCACAGCGGTTCTGTAATGTGTAAACGGTTTTTATAGTCACAGTACGTGAACTCATTATCTCGTAAAAATATCATTTGGCCTCCACGTATATCATAGTCCGATTTTTCAGCTATTGTAGCCACGGCCGTAAGCCGAATCCGTGATGTTAACTGTATATCTAAATTCTTCCCAGAAACCGCCAGCACACCCTTATGTATATGATCTAACTGACATGAAGTTGTTGGCATTTTATTGTACCAAACGCGTATTTCTATGTCATCGTTATCGTTGGAGTAATTCTTTACCTCTACTGAACAGTTGCCGCATGTGTGTAGTCCCGCGTGACTCTCAATTTCATCTGCAATCTTTTCCCCCAACTGCGCTGCGATTTGGTTATCAGCAATTTCAGACCAGTTGTACTTAATATTGACTATGTACATGATCTCCAGTCCGCCCAAATGAACTATATCAGTGACCACCTGTTTACAGGCCCCGTTTACTGGTAGACTACCAAGAGGGCACTCTAGCATTCTGCATTGACCCTGCAATTATAAAATAACAGGTTATTGATACGCGTATAGCCCTAGATGGGACGCCGCCTTCTGCGGCGTTACATCTGGGCCTATGCAGTATGTCTTTGTCTCAGAACGCAAGACTTAGCTTTGTTTACTATCCAGGGACAGACCAAGGAATTGAAGTTAAAGAAGGGTTCAAATCGACAAAAAATGAAAAATAAATAAATAAATAAAAAAAAAAAAAAAAAAAAAAAAAAAAAAAAAAATAAGATAAAATATAAAATTGGAATCAGCTCTTCTCATTTGAGCATGTGCATGAGAAAACCAACAATCTGGGTTTCCGACCAGGTCTGACACAAACCAGGCTGTACAGTGACAGAAGATGGTTAGAGGCTGAAAATTTTGGATTTAGAAAGTAGAGGAATTGTACTATCCATGTAGCAAAAACAAAGGCGCTGATCAGCTTCGCAGTTACTGCGAAGCTGATCTGCGCGTTTATTTTCGCCTATGCAGATTGTTGTTTTTTCCATGCGGCGGCTTATTTATTATCAGGATACAGAACATGTCGTTGTAGTGTTTACCCAATTGCACCTCACTTCCATGTAATGTTAATCCAATTACATCCCACTTTATGTGAGCCGCGATGCAAGAAAACCGGTTTTCCGACCAGGTCCGACACAAACCACCAATCTAGTGCTTTAGATGGCAAGAGACTGGAAATTTTGGATTTAAGCAGAGGAATTGCACTATCCGTGTAGCAAAAACAAAGGCACTTAGCTGCTGCGCAGTTACCATTCAGCTGATCTGCGCATTTGTTTTCGCATATGCAAAAGTCCGGTCATTTCATAGTGTGGCTTCGGGATTTTTATAGTGAAATGGCGTGTACACAGGAAGACATTTTTATTCAAAACACAAACAAACTACGAGGGGCGAGCAAAATGTTTGAAGACTTTCTTAATAACTTTTATAATTGACGTCTGATTGTTTTCGTATTTTCACAAGTGTAATAATGGTCTATTGTCTATATTGATGCAAAATATTATTTGTCAAAGCTTAATTTTGATTGGTTGAATTACATCGACAAGCACGTGGGGTTTGCTACCCCGGAGCACGCCGTAAAATCTGTTTACATGTTTATAAATATGTGTAGGAATTAGGCTCCACCATAGATTGGCTCCACCGTGAAAATTATTTTGTATTTTGTTTTTCAGGCGCTTTTGTTTACTGGCGGAGCAGCGGAGCTGTCTCTCTATATAAGGCGGCTCAATGATTATTTTGTTGTTCAGTGTATTATTAAAATCTGGAGTGAATACATTAATGAAAATGGCTTGTGTTCTTGTGTTTATTTCGAAAGGATTACTTCTTTCGTTACACTGGTGTCAGAAGTGGGATATTTTCTTACTTAATGAGGTAACTTTTGAACTTTTCTTTAGAATACAAGGAAGGAACACTCTAATGATGCCTATGAAGAATGGTCATTCTGTAAACGGAAATGAGAGTGATTCCGGCATTGGCCAGTCATTCTTTCCTCCAGATTTTACAGCAGAAGCATTTGTTAGTACACCAATGACTTCTGAACCACCATTGGTACAGGACTGTGACCCAATTCAAGGACATAAACAGCAGTTTGGAAGGTGGGTGAAGTTTGTTATATTTTGGATATTTGTGGCTGTGTCCATATTGGTTGTACAGTACGGAGTTGAACAATTCCAAAAGATTAAAATCATATTGAAAGACAGATTGGAAAAAAATGGATTTAGTGAGTTTGTTTTACATCGTTGTAGGATGTGTGTTTGTGATATCAATTCTAGTGAATATTTATTGCTTGGATCGTAATTCATGCAAGATGTCGGAAAGTGCTGTGTCACCTGTGCCTTCAAGAGGGTTAGCTAAATGCCAAGGGTACCCTGAGGAAAATAGAAGTAAGCATTTAGATAATTCTAGATTTGCAAATCCCGCTAAAGATTTTCCTTGTCGCCGAACTTTCTCTGGTCATGGTGCAGACGTGTGGCATGATTTCAGGAGATATTTTGAAAATATCTCTATTCTGAATAATTGGACAAGTGAATATTCTAGGAGAACACTCTTGTGTTGCCTTCGAGGCCAGGCGGAGGCATACGCTTATGGTTTGCCTTCATTACAGCAAAATGATTTAAAGTTGTTACTGGAGAAATTGGAGGAGCGCTTTGGTCTAGCTAACATGAAAGACAGTTTTATTGCTGATGCAAAGTTAAGACGAAAGCAAAAAGATGAGACTTTTCGTGAGTTTGGTCAAGCTGTTGAAGATTTATACCGGAAAGCATATACAAACAATATGGATATTGTGAAAGAACAGGCAATGATAACTTTTTTGGATAACTGTCACGAGTCCGTAGACTTCCGCCTTGCTGTAACACGAACAAGCCCAAAGACAATCCAAAAAGCTGTGATAAATGCGATGAAAGAAGAGAGCTTGCGCTTGACAGAGGTTGAAAAACCAAAGAAGAATTTCCAACAGATTCACAATGTTCGAGGACGATCTCCGAGATATGACCGCGGAGGCAGACGTTATAGTTTCCGTGGAAGAGGTCGAGGTTCATCAACAGGTAATCAGAGCGGAGCTTCAAATTCGTCTCAGCTAATGGAAACGCAGATCAGTTAAACGAGTAAAGACCGACTCGGTAGGCCACGAGAAGGTCGAATCAATTAAAAGGCCTAAAATCAACAAAAACAAAGTTAACGTTCAGCTAAAGCCTAACATGAAAGTCTCAGGGAAAATTTGTTGCATACCTATTTCGTGGAAAATTGATACAGGTGCCAAGAAAACTTTTATTTCGCTTAATGCATATAAGCGTATTCCATACAGAAGTAGACCTGGACTGAAACCAACAAAACAAAAGTTTGTTGCTGCTAACGGTGGTTATGTACAATGTGACGGTGAAACTGTAATTGAAATGAAGTTTGGTGATATGGAAGTGTTTTTCCCAGTCATTGTCGGAGGTGTTACACATAATTTGTTAGGTGAAGATTTTATTAGCCATTTTCAATGTAACTTTGACCATGCAGAACGAGAATTTGTCATTTGTAAAGGAGACATTGTTGATAAGATGACAGTGGTTCTGTAAGTCTAGATGTAAACGTCTAGCTCGTGTTGCTTTAGCAGATACAACATTATGCCTGAATGTTAGATGATTGTTCCTACCCATTTCAAAGACAAACCATTAACTGGTGATGGGGTTCTTGTTCCTGATACAGTGTTTACAGTGAAACATGGATTGATGTTGGCAATGTCACTAGTGAACTCAGACCAATCAAGATTTTGTGCTAGAATTCTGAATCCCAGTAAGGAAGTAGTTAGAATTCAAAAGGGAACTATTCTTGGTTTGTTTGAACCAGTTGTAGCCATTGAAGAATGTGATGTGAATGATACAACTCAAGACTTAGTATCGTATGTATCAGCAACTGACAGCAATAAAGATTTACCACTAAACCTTCAGGAAACCTACATAGATGGAAGTCAAAATCTCTCAGACACACAACAGGTACAGTTTAAAGAGTTTTTGATTAAAAATCAAACAGTGTTTGCTAGGCCCGGGGAAGTTGGAAGAACTTCCCTTGATACTCATAAGATAAAGTTTACGGATGAAACACCCATCAAGGAACCTCCAAGACGGGTGCCGTTGTTCTAACGACATATTCTTGAAAAAGAAGTGAGCAGATTAGAGAAGGGAGGATTCATTGAAAAGTCGGATAGTCCATGGTCAGCACAGACAGTTTTGGTCAAGAAGAAAGATGGAACATGGAGAATGTGTGTCGATTATCGTAGACTGAATGATAAGACTGTGAAAGATGCCTATCCAATTCCTAGAATTAACGATAATCTTGACGCATTGAGCGGAGCAAAGTGGTTTACTACTCTTGACTGCAACATGGCATACCATCAAGTTCCGTTAGACGAAAGTGATAAACCTAAAACAGCATTCGCTACTCCCATGGGAGGTTTTACCAATTCAAAACGATGCCTTTTGGTTTATGTAATGCCCCAGCGACATTTCAAAGGATAGCAGAAAAGGCACTGGAGGGTTCACAATGGAGCATTGCAGTGTTGTATTTAGATGACATGACTGTGTATAGTTCTTCATTCGATGATCATCTTCGTGATTTGAATTTGGTCTTGGAGAGGCTACAAAGTGCTGGATTGAAACTCAAATCTAAGAAATGCTTTTTCTTTCGTCATGAAATCTCGGATTTGGGTTATTTGATCTCTGAACAAGGATTAAAACCAGATCCTTCAAAGTGTGAGACTGTTAGAAATGTTCCTAGACCAAAATGTGTGAAAGAGGTGAGACAATTTCTTGGATTGACATCTTACTATCGTAGATTCTTGAAAGGTTATTCTGATGTGGCAAAACCGTTGTACAATCTAACTAAAAAGAATTCTGTCTTCAAATGGGATGAAAAGTGTGAGGATGCATTTGTGAGTTTAAAAGACAAGCTTACTACTGCCCCAGTGTTAGCGTATCCAAATGAAAAAGGAGGAGAGTTCATTTTAGACTGTGACGCTAGTAATTCTGGCATCGGTGCAGTGTTATCACAAATTCAGGATGGAGATGAAAAAGTGATATCATACGCTAGTCGAACTTTGAGTGAGGCGGAGCAAATGTATTGTGTCACAAGAAAAGAAATGTTAGCAGTTGTTTTCTTCACCGAGTATTTTAAACATTATTTGCTGGGAAGACATTTTACAGTTAGATCCGACCATAGCTCATTACGCTGGTTAAGTAAGTTCAGGGAGCCAACTGGACAAGTGCATAGATGGTTAAAACAATTAAGTCAATATGACTACACTATTGTACATAGTCCTGGCTTGACACATAGAAATGCAGACTTTATGTCAAGAATTGTTCGGGGCAATGACATTCTTTGTAAACAATGTGAAATGCCATAAGAGGAAAGTGTAGAATGTCGGCCATTAAATTCAGTTAGCTTAAACCAGGAAAGTGTTTTTAATATTCAGATGTTGTATGCAATTAATGAAGATGACAATGATAGTGATGGGGAGGAAATTGATCAGTTACCAGCGAAACCAGGGAGGAATAAAGCTCAACCCAACAGACGTAAGAGAAAACGTGGAAGAACAGCCAACAAACCACCACAAGCTACTGGTAAGGCAAAACCAAATATTAACCTTACAGTAGAAGCATTACACGGGTTTCAGGAAGGTGATGCAGACATAAAGTTCATTTTGCAGCTCAAACAGTCCGATTCAGACAAGCCTATTTGGTCAGATATTGTTGATAAAAGTCCAGAAATAAAATACTGGATTGCAAGATGGGAGTTACTATCAGTGCGTAATGGACTCTTGTGTACTAATTGGGAACATTCTGAAACAGACATACAGTGGAGAATTTGTATTCCTCAGACACTTGTGCCAACTATTTTATGGTATTTGCATGATTCCCATGTTTCGGGGCATTTAGGTATTCAAAAGACAACACAGAAAGCAAAACAGTGTCCGTTTTACTGGATTGGAATTAATCAAACAGTAGCAGATTATGTAAGAGCATGTCAGATATGTGGTGAAGCGAATAATCCGCAGCGGAGGCATAGACATTTGCTCCAAACCTATGTTCCAGGTGGGCGGTTTGAACGGATCGCTTGTGATATTGCAGGGCCTCTTCCTAGATCAGAAAATGGCAACATCTATATTCTTGTGGTCAGCGATTACTTTACAAAGTTAACTGAAATGTTTGCTTTACCTGATATCCGTGCTGAGACAGTGGCGGAGCATTTTGTGAGAGGATGGGTCAAACACTATGGCTGCCCTCGAGAGATTCATTCAGACCAAGGGAGAAAATTTGTGAGTGCTGTTTTTCAGGAAATGTGTAAGCTGCTGGAAATAAGTAAGTCACAGACAACCCCTTTGCATCCCAGTTCAGATGGTTTAGTCGAACGAATGAATAGAACGGTTTAAAATATAAAAGTTTGATCCTTTGGAAGCAGTAAAACGTTCAAAGGAGGTAATTGGGCCAGATTGCGCAATTTCGGGTACTGAACCCTCGTCAGTGACCCTTTATAAACTAGCGACGATAGCCAGACAAATATACTGCGATTTCAAAAATTTTACACAAGTGTTGTCTAAATCAAAGACACATGCCTAAACGGGGTCTAAAATTGAAAAATAAATGTTAAGAAGATGGCTTTAAACGTAAAATAGTTTGCTACTCTGAACATTCTTACTGATCTCAAAGGACCGAAAGAAATAATATAATCTGCACTATAGATGATGTACGGGGAGACTTTTTTTCTTATGAAAATATGTACGAGAGGATCAGAAAAATTGGGATACACATTTAGATTTCATTGTGATGGCTTATAATTCCACTCCTCAAGAAAGTACTGGAGTAAGTCCCCACAGGTTAGTTTATGGAGAGGAAATGCTTATTCCTCTGGATATAATGACAGATGAACTAATGGAGCCTAATCAAAATGTAAATGCATCTGAATATGCATCCGATCTCAAAGTTAAATTGAAGTCTATGTACGATCTTGTGAGAGGCAATTTACAAAAAGGATCTCATCGACAGAAAAAGCAGTATGATTGTCGCATCAGGGAGCATACTTATAAGGTTGGTGATAATGTGTGGCGAAATCAGTGGCAGTCTCCACCAGGACTGAAAGCAACCATTCGTCGTCACTGGACAGGACCATGGTTGGTCGTTGAAAAGTTATGTGACGTTTCATTCAGAGTGAAGCATTCACCTGATTCTCCTTCAGTTGTGATTCATGGAGATAATATGAAACATTACCATGGGGATAATAAGTTGAATTTTCAGGTTTTACCTGCGCAGGAGACTGAAACGCGATTCCCGAATATCAGAGATTTTGTAAAGGAACAAACAGGCGAAGATCGCCAACTGTGTAGTGGTGAAAGTGTAGAAAGAATTCCTGTGAACAGTGAAAGCCAAACCGTTTTGCAGGGAAATGATACTGGTGACAATTGTACTCAGTTGCAACCATTACAAGATCGGTTGTCTTATTTACGAAGTTGTGACACACAGAGCAAAGCGTATGGAACGAATAAATCTAATTCCACTGTTGGTACCGATCGAATGGTTGAACATAGCGTTAGTAATAGCTTTACTGTAAATGAACAGTCCTTTTTCAATGATTCACAAGTATATTCTCCACGAAATGTAAATACATCATTGGCGGAGCAAGAGGACTTACTGCCTTTTAGGGCTTCCATACCTGATCAACAGGCGGAGCCATGTAGTTCAAGTGTGTTGACACCCTTGGCGGAGCAACGACAATGTTACAGTACAGCACGTGCAGATGTGAGTAAACAATTGGCGGAGCAAAAGGAAAATCACATGCAAAGATTTCAGAGTGATTCGTGTCAAGTGCCCATTCCTTCTCAAACATTCAGACAAAGCAGACGTGTGAAAAAGAAGCCAGCATATCTAGGGGATTATATTTTACTGTGTTGTGGTGAAAAGGAGAATTCGTTTCATTGTGATACATGTGCGAAATGTTGTCGCTACAAGAAAAATCTTGTGCGCTACGTTAAGGAGGTGCATTCTACATCTGAAGATGACCATTGGATCTGTCCAGAATTTAGATGTGGTTCTCATTTTGTTAGGCGGAGCTCCTTGACAAAACATTTAATGAAGAGCCATGGATTCAACAGACTTACCGCTTTAAAGAAGGCAGTGAATGCACAACGTGGAAATAGGCTAGATCATTATGAAGCGGATCTGGAAGATGTCAGATCGGATGATAGTGTTCTTAATCTGATGGATGATATAAGGGAACTAAGTAATGCGTATCCTATGACTGATTCGAATAACAATGAGTTGGATCAATATGTAAAAGTGGATAAGGTGATTGGAATAAGTGACCTGGAAGATATTAGTGACGGAGATTTGTTAGATGTGGATGCTGAGAGTGATGAAGTAAATAGGTCGGAGTTTTAAGATGTTAGTGAAGGTGTGCTGAAGCAGGATACTAATGGTAATGAATTCGTGATGGTTGAAGATGGGATTAGTTAGGATTATAATGATGATGGTGGAATAAGTGATGACAGCGTAATCAATGATGAAATGAGTGATTGTGACAATGTGGATAATGACAGTGATGGAAATAGTGATGACAAAGTAATCAGTGATGAAAGAAGTGATGGTAAAAATACGGATAATAATGATGGTGAAATGAGTGATGACAGTGTAAACAGTGATAAAATAAGTGATGGTGAAAAAATGGATGATGATTTTGGTGAAATTAGTGATGATAGTGTAAACAGTGATGGTGAACATGTGGATAATGATGATGGTGGCATTAGTGATGACAGTGTTAACTATTATGGAACTAGTGGAGGTGAAAATATGGATAATGATTTTGGTGAAATTAGTGATGATAGCGTAAACAGTGATGGTGAACATATGGATAATGATGATGGTGGAATAAGTGATGACAATGTTAACTATTATGGAACTAGTGAAGGTGAAAATGTCGATAATGATAATGTTGATGTAAACAGTGATCATGATTGTGTTAATATTGATGGAATTAGTGATGGTGATACTGTGGATAATGGTGGTGAATATAGTGGTACTGATGATGCGAATGATAGTGTTAGTGATAATGACAGTGTCATTATAATCAGTGATTAGTAATTGAACGAGGATCAGACCGTGGCTATTCCAGAAATCAAACGTGTGGTACAGAGAATAACACTCACAATGAAACGCACTTTTACATATTCTCACGGTGTTAAGACTGATGTGAAGACTGAGTATTTTTGGGATGTTAGTCAGGAGAGCACTAGTGTCTAGTTTTATTTTTGAGTGTGCTAAGTGCATATAAGAGTTTAACGTGTTTCATTGTATGGTGTTTTAGTTTGAATTATTGTGCAAAGGTATGCATTTTTATTCATGTGTGGAACTTATAGAGTAGGGACTATAACGGCGCCTTGTTGTATTCCCAGTGTACTAACATAGAATATTTTTGCTGAACAGTGGAAGTTCAGCCTCTTCTAAGGTGGGAGTCGTGTAGGAATTAGGCTCCACCATAGATTGGCTCCACCGTGAAAATTATTTTGTATCTCATGTTTTTCATGCTTTTCATGTTTTTCAGGCGCTTTTGTTTACTGGCGGAGCAGCGGAGCTGTCTCTCCATATGAGGCGTCTCAATGATTATTTTGTTGTTCAGTGTATTATTAAAATCTGGAGTGAGTACATTAATGAAATTGGCTTGTGTTCTTGTGTTTATTTCGAAAGGATTACTATTTTCGTTACATATAAAAATATTTTAAAAATGCCCTATCGAAATCTCTCTAAATTATGGAAATATTGCTAATGATATAATTCGGCTTGAAATGTGAAATTTCAGTCCTCACATTCAAACGACAAGCCTACAGCGATACTTTTTTGAAGACAAATCTAAGCAAAAATTCAGTAAAAATGACGTTACTGATTAATGGCGGAAACTGGCACATCGATAAAATTTGTGCGATACTTCCGAATAAAACCTACAGAAACGTTCCATTTGTTATAAACAGCTACAGACACTACACAACTTAATGATTCAACATTGTTCAATGATGTACACTAAGTGTTAGTCACAAAGAAATAGCTGTTAAAACAACAAGTAAGCAAATATCTACGTCAAACAACGTAACAGCATGGCATGCCCCGGATAATCCTAACGTCTGTTGCAGAAGTTGTTATAAAAACTAAAATAATCTATCGATTTGCCTGAAACTCTCGACTCTAATCCTGCATAGATGTGGAATAAAGATGTGAAAATTTGCTTGAAGTCGAATGAAAAATAATGTATTCATAGGAACTTTGACTCAGCCAATGGTATACAGAAAACCCGGTGTCTGCTGACGTTAACGTCTTGGCGTGCTCCGGGTAGCGCTAACACCCATCGAACAAATTGTCATAATAACAACGTTCATCAAGTGATTGGTCTGAGACTTTCCCCATTAGTTCATATTAATTTGACTGCAAACATACGGTAATTTTAGATAAATCGCAACAGTTCTTTTGATTTTATTAACAAAGTCCACGAACTTACTTTTTGCTCGCCCCTCGTATATTTGGAGTAAAGTAATGAAAGATCGAATTTCGATTTTTTACAGCTGTATGAAGACTTTGTATTGTCCGTGGACATATTTCCGGAATGTCATCCTGCCGTTGATAACATTGTTTTGGTGGTCAGCGGCTGTATCAGTTGACTTATTTTAGATAATAATTATAGTAATATGTTGAATGTTAGAATTATGAAATCATATCCCTGTTTAAGAGTAATGGTTGTTTAATTTACGTTCTTTAACAACAAACGTACCATGTATTCATCAAACATCTGTACCATAGAACAGTGGTGCGACCTGTCAGTAGTATCATCCGCGCTTGTTACCCTATCCAGCACGTTAAAGTCGATTAAAGCACTCAGGCTTTGGGATGGCGAAGGGAACAGGTCACGAACCGGAT
This sequence comes from Rugalucina vietnamica, assembly GCA_964017185.1. Lineage (NCBI taxonomy): Eukaryota > Metazoa > Mollusca > Bivalvia > Lucinida > Lucinidae > Rugalucina > Rugalucina vietnamica. The sequence goes on from OZ024873.1 coordinate 48,013,557, forward strand.
CTGCGTCCAGATTTGGGCACAAAGTAGGTATATCGATCGTAGGACTATTATTACAAAGCCAACAAAACACATTTTTGTAGATGAATAATCCGATAGTATCTATTTGGTCGGGTTTAAAGTATATCTGTGTGAAGCTGTTGCATGCAGTTTCAAAGTCTGGATCATAAACTGCCCAACGACCTAAATAGATAATTCAAGTTTCTAAAGGTGCTAAACTCAGCAGTACCCTAATTGTTTGTTTGTCTGATTAGATGCTTAACGCCCCGGTTAACAGCTATGGGCATGTCGGGGCATTAATTTTACTTTATGGGACTTCTATCCAACATTGTCATGACATTCGATTCGTTCTATACAATGTAACCACCCAAGTAAAATTGAGACTTAGATTTGTATAGATAGTTTGACTAAATAAATATACCAGGGCAGGTGTGACTTCTACCCATCATCCGGGATGCTATTGCACCCACACTAACAACTTTCTATGCTCCTTTTATAATTAGCAGCCATATTTGGTTTGGTAAATTAAATCATTTCTTTTTTAATTACTTTTCGATTCCTTGCGATGATAAGTGAAGGAGAACTAAAATAGTGCATTTATAAATATAAATTAATGACAAATATGATTTTGAAGCGTCAAAGAATAGGGAATTCAGTAACACTTCCTGTGTTTACATGTTTTGGACACTGAAATATAGCCTTTAAATGAATTTTCCTGAGCCAGGTCAGACTTTCCCTGGAAAGAATGATGTCTATATTTTCATAACAAATCAAAAATATTTTGAGTCACACAATTGCTGCGATAGTCATGGCATGTTTTTGGACCCTACTTTTTGTTTACGTAGATGACCATATTTGGAAAGTAAATAAATTATTTTTTATTATTTTGAATCAATTTTTCTTTCAGTTTCACATTTGCAGACAGGAAATACTTAAAAAATATGTTAACAACAGAAAGAAACTAAAATGTGGTTGTTTAATGACAAAAGTTTGTGAATTTCTGTCAGAGTTGAATTTGCTTATAAATATTCATGTAATAACCCCTCCTTATTTATCTGAGCATGCTCAGTGATGCTGATTTATTGGAAAATACAGATCTAAAAATAAATTTTGGTGGGAGTCCAGCTTTTCACAGGAGCAAAATGTTGTTAGTGACCCGAACAACTAAGAACTAAATATATATGGAAGGTTTGACAAAACCATTTTCCTGGAAAGACTCAGACCTTGTAAGGATTTTCACATTTTATCAACAAAAATAACAAGTGTAATTCTGCTTATGTTGTCGGCATGCACTTAAGGAGTTGAGGCCTTAACGATGACGTTAAGCTAACGAAGTTTTGATCAACTGGTCCCAGGTGTTCGGCCGGTTGATTATATCTTGAACTTAACCTGGCGGGACAAGCAGCCCATTCATTTCTCACGGCCCAAATTGACGGGAACCCAAAGTCCCACCAATCCAACCTTAGAACATTATGGTGGTTGCGTCGAAAAGGTGTAAAAGCGAAATCGCATCAAATAATCATTATATGGTAATCAATTTATAATAAATTTAAAATTTGAGAATAAAAATAAAACTGAGATCCTTTAAGAGTAGCTCATATTAATGAGGAAGAGGATGGGTCATACCGCGGTTTCGGTTACTTAAGCCTCTTCAGTGACCCTGAAGATTTGGCTATATGGAACTAAAGGAGGACAACCAACATGCAAAATTAACCCACTTTTGACGAATGAATTTTGCCATCGAGTTATCATTTGGGTGAGTCCCTTTTAATTTCAAGGGGCTTCAGATGTGATTTTTAAAAAATTATTGACTTTTTCAATGAAATTCCTCCAAGCAGACAGAACGCGGCGTCCCATGTGGGGCTATACTGTATGTCAATGTCCCATAAAAAGGATACCAGATGTAATCTGACTGCTTTATGTTTTAACCTTTCTATTTGGTAACATTTTAAACGGCTGAAGGTATTTCCATGCATTGGATCTCAACATCTAGTATGTTGGTCTGCATGGTGAAATTCTTACTAGTCAAAGCTCCTCGCGGTCAAACAAATGAATAAAGATAAACGACATGACTAATCAACTTGAAAAACAAGGACTCTAAAAATACAATACATTACGAAAACTTGCCCATACAATTTAAATATATTTTTCTCAGTCCTAAAAAATAAATATTTGATTGAATATTTTCTGTATTCTTGCCCAAAACACATATTTTGCGTACATGTTAGAACCGCCTCGCCGAGGCGGTTCTAACGTGTGCTCATCACAATCTTTGTTTTAGAGCAAAAATAAAAAAAATATGTGTACCCCTGCATACCCCAGTTTTGCTGTATAAACGTGGGGTATGGGGGGGGGGGTATGTATTACACGAAAATGTTATCCTGATGTGTGCATACATTTGCTACATGTACATGCGTACGTGCCAGTCTCAGCTTTAAATTACAGAAAATTTTACATGAATATGTGAATGCACGCAGTTGACATACCTGTTTGATTGCAGGAATCGTAATCTGTAAGGAAACACCGGTATCTTCTTGAAACATCTGTTTTCAATTTGGGTACTTCGTTAATAATTTCACATAAATCCGAAAGTAAGGTGGCAGAGATGTTTTGAAAGTTATTCTCGAGCAGTTGAACAAAACAATAACTAGATCTGAAGTTCCAAGTTACCCAGTCTTCCACGTCATGACATTTGGCACAGTGGTAATTTTGATATATGATGTCGCTTTCTAAATCAGAAACCCATAAGTAATCATTCAGATCTGTTTTATTGATACCCCTGCATTTAGAATAAACAAAGTCGTCGTTATAGTCTTTTGAACAACTCGCTACGATAAAATATCGTTTGATACCGTAGCTTAAGCCATTGTGCGTTTTAGGCTTTTCATGTTTCATGAATTTCGTCATAGTATCTGCACATATCAGGTCCGATTCTTTGTGTGGTGTTGGTTCTATATCTGGACAACAACTATTAGTTTGGTAACAACTTAAACTATCGCAAGAACATTCCGAACAACACGAAACATCCTTCCCAGTCCTTAATGCTTTCAAAGAACAGTAGTTTGTGAACGGACACAGGTGTTGCCAATTTCGAACATAACTTCTAAGTTCAAAGTCCCCACCTGTTTCTACAGTCGTGATAGCTAATAGAACAAGGTAGTATCCTTTGTTCGTCATTGTTCTCAATCAATTCAAGACAACGTGACGCTGAAAAAAAGATTCTGACGTGTAAATAAAGTTTCTCACACAGCAGGCACATGACGTCATAATGACGTCAGATCGACGTCGATGCGACGTCATGACGTCGCAAATGCGACGTCGATATGACGTCATTATGACGTCATGTGCCCGCTGGGCACTCATCAGACAAGCATATCCCATTGTGTGTCATTCCTAGATTTTTCTAGTAGATTTGAACTGTCTCAAAATGCCAATCATTTCTGTATTTGGCCAATAGAAATGTGCATCTTTATGTGTACTACCATACAAGGAAGTGATAAGGTGGGTGTCAGATGTCCGTGAAAAAATAAACTTCTAGGTGTTAAATATAGGAAGTTTACAGGAGAAATTATAGTCTGCTGCTTTGATAAAAATCTCGGAATTTAAGTTTGCTGAGCATTTTATGCTAAAACCAAAAGCTGATTAAATATTTTTGAAAGGTAAGTGCATATACAAAATTATGTTTATTTTTTTCACAGGTTAATTTGCATATTGTTTCATGTAAAAACAAAATGGCTGCCTAACAGCACTTGAAAAAATGGTACAAGTAGGCAAAGATCAGGAAAAGGCGCAATCAGAAAAAGATTCCCACTCCAAAAACCGAGGTGGGAAAAAACCAAACTAACAATCAGGTACTTTCAGAGTCGAAATGGATTAAGTTATGGGTAAGAAATATAATCAATAATAATCTCAGGCTCGTTTTCAGGCTTAGCTTTCAGCATCGGATGACACTCGAATAATTTGAAAACTTACCTTAGATTTTCTTGCCTCGACCTAAACACCATCATAGATTATTTAAGTATGCGCAAAGTCCTTCAGGATTAGTTATTTTTTATTGTCAACGTACTGCAATCAATAGAAAGAGCTTTTATACTTTACTTTTATGTGTATTTTGCATATCCGTGTTTTAAACGACGAAAGTTGGCCAAGGCAATTGAAGATGAATTGTATGACCCGTACATGTATCATCGTTTAAAAAGCAAGTGGGTCCATCTGACATTTTATTTAAATACCACTGCAGTATCTGTTCTACAACTGTACCTCAAATCACTATCAATTTTTATGTTTCTGTGGGCAAGTTTTGCTAATCAAACCTACAATGTCATCGGTGCTTTTGTTTCGTCGTTGCCTGTTAAAACCAATTTCAGTTGCTTCAGGTTTATCGTCAGAAAAAGTCTGAAGAGGCTTGTCACACTGGTAAATGTAAAAGTACTGGAGCTGGTTGCAACGAACTGGTGCAGTCTAAATTACGCACTGGAGTAAGATTAAAATGGCGAAAAAGGTAAATAAATCTTATACCTCTTTTCATTACCATTCCCTTATAAACTTGTGTGTATTTTATTTGTCATGTCACCTAGCGCAGAGAAGGGCGGAAACATTGCAGTTTATGATTTCATCACGCAATATGCGATTTATTTCATGGGTTAGAAGCCAAATCCGATACAGTTCTACCAGCATGACCGGTGGCATGTGTTTTCGTGCCAAAATTAAGAGGAAAATGCATGTTTGAGCATAGTTTTTGTTATATTGCCATATATTTATGAATAAACATGTTGTGATAACATTTTAAGTGCCGGTCCCACTGAATTGTTAGCAATCGTACGATTGTTTAATCATACGATTGTTTGATGATAAGACTGCGTATGCAAAATTTGTAAAATGTTTTCCAACTTGTTGCGGCTTTCCTTATTTGCATATAGGGGTAAGAGAAATGCACCCACTCAAAAAAAAAAAAAAAAAAAAAAAAAAAAAAAAAAAAATGATCATACTTTCTCACTGGCTATCCTTTTCCAATAAGTTAATTTGGGTTATAATCTAGCAATTAATCTAATACGCCAGCTGATACGCCTATGGTAAAAAAATCAGCTAATTAAAATAAGATCATATTATGATCTTTTAAACGTTTAACACAATTACATGATAATTGATACCGTCTACTCCACCTGGTTTACAAGATAAGCCAAGTCATGCATTTAGAAAATATGCCCATACAATATACGGACAATGATATTTTTGTTCAAAACATTCATTGTAGGTACAGGTAAGAACCGCCTCAGCGATGCGGTTCTTACAAGCACACACAATCTATGATTTGGATCAAAATAAGAAAAATAGTAACCCCAATCACGCACCAGTTATACTATATAAATATGGGGTATATGATGATATTCTTTTCATATAATATAGCCTGTGCCTCATCCTTTTTTGGGTACAATATAGTCAGGTAACATTGCAAACATAAGGTACGTCATGTCAGACATGGCGTGAAATATTAACACTGACTTACAACACTTTAGTGACTCGATATATAATTATAAGCGCAAAATAAGAATTATTAGCGATTTGATTTAGCTTAAGAAACATCTGGCCTGAAACATGCGCGCCTTGTAAACTTTGGAAACAATTTGTACACTAAAATTGCGCACGGCTAAATCAATTATATATGTTATGGCAACCTTAAATATCCAAAGCTGTTGCACTTCAGTCAATACACATGGCAGTCATGTGATACATTGCGCAAACTAATGTTCAATAAAAATCATGCTGTATATAGTGGCGCATGTCACCACACAGTATAATTTTAAAATTAAAAAAAAATCGTATTATGGTACTAAATTGGGTTATCTGATAAGAAGTAACACCATAATAATGTTTCAAATTAATGTTTTGTACTACTTTGTTGTAAAATTATACGAGATAACATACATGTACAATGTTGCGGACTTTGCAATGTAAGGGGACTCTCGCTTTGTATAGGAACTTGTAATAGCACAACATCCAACATGATAGTATTTGTGTTTTCTCTCACTCAATCTGTAGACTAACGACTGTTGATCAAAACATCCGTGCCGCGACTACTACTAGATCTATACTTTTTAAATGACATGAGAAATTATGTCAGCATTTTGGCTCTTATTGACCCGCTATGTTTCTAGCTGGGATGCCAATAAATCGTATCCAGGTCTAACGGCTGTATTCTCAACCTACACTCGAGACATACTCCTCTCAAACTTATTCAGATAATCTGATCAGTCACTCGTGTAAGCGAAAAAGTGTTCGATTTGGAAAGCACATGTCCAACTCACACTCGAACTCAACTCAAATTTGGACCTCACTCGAGCGCTACTCGAAAATTTTCGGACCTTATTTCTCCACATTTTCTTCGAAAAAGCCCAATAGTGGCAGATTATATACATCACCCGGAGCAAGCTTTATGCTCGGGACAAATTTTTTTCTTGAGAGGGGTCGTGAATTCTAGAATAGATTTCGATTTTCCCGAGGCATGTCATTTGCGACTGTTTTGAACATGAAAAGCAATGATCCATATTTTAGGTGAGTGGTCAACATTGTTCATCCAGATGCAGACACATCTGTGCCTTTATGCTAGATATCGCCACCCCTCCACCCAATGCACACCCTTCCTCACCCACCCATCCCACATTGAGAGAGAGAGAGAGAGAGAGAGAGAGTGAAAGAGAGAGCAACACAGAAAGAAAGACAAATAAACAAACAAGCAGACACATCAAAATCAGAAAACAACTCACCGCAATATGCGGCGTCTAGTCATAGTCTTTGCTGCTAATTTGAGTTTGAATTGAGTGACGGAAGAGAATATCGTCGTAACAGTTCTATGAGCTCCTTAAAATACCAGCCTTAGACACCAGCACCCCAAGAGTCCTCAAAGTTAATGTACGTAGCAAGAAAATACCTGTTCTTTGGAATTCCTTTAACCATCACTTTTAGGAAGAATTATCACCCCTTCTTTCACCAGTCATTGCTTGTACTGTTTTAACAGTAATTAGATCTCAGACATTTGTCTCCGATATCAGAGGGCTCCTGATTTGTGCAGTAAAGAAATCTATGGTTCAACAAAAGCCTTAAAAAGCCATGACGTGGCGCTTTTCATGGTTTGGTCCATCCCCTTTCTCATAAATGTGTTCACTGCTCTTAAAGGATCTCAATGTTTAATAAATAAAAGCGCCATGAAACGCGCCACAAAACGTAAAATGCGCCACAGTCCTGAAATAAATGTAAATAGCGCCACGGGTGTTGGAGGAGTACATATATAATCTTTATATAGTACATATATGGTCCAAAATGTGTATTGGCCCATCTTCTAGCTTTGTATTTTTACTGCTTCCAAAGGATCTAACAATTACGTTTATTTCTCCATCCCACAGTCACTTATATTCATTCCTTATCCTAAATAGAACTCTTGAAATATATGTACCCTGTGGGTTTGTACTTCCATGATTTAAAATGCTCAGGGTAATGTTCGAGGATAGTTCTATCACCTTAGCGGGAGTAGGTCCGGGGAATATTGGTACACCAGGCATATATCCTGATATATACGAGTTCTTACGAAGTCTTGATTTTGTTCAGGAATACCGGAACTGCTTTTGACATTTTCGGCGAAATAGTTTGACAAATCTGTTTTGTTCACCCTAAAAAAGTTCGGAATAAGTCCCATACAGCTTTGCACGAAAATCCGGAACATCCCCGTACCCTAAATACGTTTGTACCTCGGAAGTGCGGCTTGTTCCATTGGTGGCTCTTCTGTGTGAAACAGTTTTGGCGACCGTGGCGCTTTTCTGTGAAGATGTTTTGGGGGCCATTTTTTACTTACGCGGAATATGCGCAGCAGCCGTTACAGAGGTGAGAAAGTTCATTGAACATAGTCTCAGAACTTAGAGACGGAATTTCTGGGACTATGAAACATGCCTAGGATTATGCACGAACAAGTCTGGGAGCAAAGTTAAGAGATACCTCTGGGCCCGAATGACTGTCGGCTCTTTTCCTAGAACTCGAGACGGTCGATCGGGACTAACAAACATGCCTTGGACTTTATTCGCGAAGATACCTCTAGGCCCTGATGACTCCTGGGCTGTTTCCTAGAACTCGAGACGGTCGCTCCGGGACTAACAAACATGGAACTACGTCCGAACAAATTAAGGAAATTATTCTCGACGATACCTCTGGGCCCGAATGATTTCAGCCTTTTACCTAGAACTCAAAATTGTCGCTCCGGGACTAACAAACATGTCTTGGACTACGTCCAAACCAGGAAAAATATTCTCAAATATAATTCTGGGACCGATTGACTCCCGAGCTTTTTCCTAGAACTCAAGACGGCCGTTCCTGGACTAACAGACATGCCTGGGACTATGTCCGAAAAAACCAAGGACTATTTCTCGAAGATACCTCTGGACCAGAATGACTCCCGGGCTGTTTCCCAGACCTCGAGATGGCCGCACTTGGACTAACAAACATGCCTGGGACTATGAACGAACAAACCAGGGACTATATTCTCGAAGATACCTCTGGTGACCGAATGCCTCCCGGGCTTTTTCTCCGAACTCGGGACGGTCCCTCTTGGTTACAAACATGCCTGGGACTATGTCCGAACACGTCTGGGGCTTCTTTATCGAAGCTACCTCTGGGCCCGAATGACCTCCAGGCTTTACCCAGAACCTGAGACGCCACTCTATGGCTTCGTGGTACTTTTGACCAAAATTATTGTGGTCCCCAAACCCATTTCACTGAAAAGCGACCCGGACTTCGGTAAACATAGTCTCAGACATATCTATAGTTGGCCACTCTTGGACTAACAAACATGCCTGGAACTATGTCCGAACATATGGCTAGGGTTAGAGTTGGAATTAGGGCTAGGTGAAGTATTATCTTTAGGGTAAGGGTTAAGTCCGAGACAAGGTCGGTCATCACAGGAAATACGATGCGCATTCAGCCCGAAAGATGGCTAGGGTTAACAGCTATTGTTAAGGCTAAGGTTATGGTTAGGGTTAGGTTAGGTGGGTGTAGGTTAGGGTTATGGTTAGGGTAGGTTAGGGTTAGGTTTAGGGTTAGGGTTAAGGCTAGGTTAGGGTTAGGGTTAGGGTTCGATCTAGGTTAAGGGGTAGATTTAGGGTTCTCCCTTGTGTTAGGGTTAGGGCTAGGGTTAGTGTTAGGGCTAGGGTTAGTGTTAGGGCTAGGGTTAGGTTTAGGGTTAGGTTAGGGTTAGGGCTTGGGTTAGGTCTAGAATTAGGCCTTGTGTTAGGGTTAGGGATAGGTATAGGGCTAGGTTAAGGGTAAGGGTTAGAGCTTGGTTTAATGCTAGGGTTAGGGTAAGGGTTAGGTTTTATGGTTAGGGTTAGGCTTAGGGATAAGGTTAGCATTAGGGTTGGTTAGGGTAAGGGTGAGGGCTAGGGTTAGAGTTAGGATTAGGGCTATGTTTAGTGTTAAGTTTAGGGTTAGGGTTAGGTGAGACAAGTTCGGTAATCACAGAAAGTACGATACGCATTCAGCCCCGAACTAGGGTTAGGGTTAGAGTTATGGTTAGGGCTCAGGTTAGGGTTAGGTGTAGGTTAAGGCTAGGGTTAGGGTTAGGGTTAGGGTTAGGGTTAAGGATAGTTAAGGGTAAGAGTTAGGGTTCGATCTAGGTTTTGGGGTATATTTAGGGTTAAGTCTTGGGTTAGGTATAGGGTAAGGTTAGCGTTAAGGTTATGGTTAGTGCTTTTGTTAGGTCTAGAGTTAGGGTTAGGGTTAGGGCTTGGGTTAGGGTAAGTATTTAGTTTAGGGTTAGGGTCAGCCCCGAGCTAGGGCTAGAACTAGAATTATGGTAAGGTTTTAGGTAAGGGTAAGGTAGAGGGCAAGGGTTAGAGCTAGGGTTAGGGTTAGATTTAGGGTTTGGTCTAGGGTATGGTTTAGGGTAAGGCTTAAGGCTAGGTTAGGATAAGGGTGAAGGTTTGATCTAGGTTAAGGATTTAGAGTAAGTCTTGTGTTAGGGCTTGGGTAAGTGTTAGGGCTAGGGTCAGGTTTAGGGTTAGGTTAGGGTTTGGGCTTGGGTTAGGCCTAGAGTTAGGGCTTGTGTTAGGGTTAGGGCTAGGCCTAGGTTTAGGGTAAGGGTTAGGGTTAGGGCTTGGTTTAATGCTAGGGTTAGGGCTAGGGTTAGAGATAGGATTAGGGCTAGGTTTAATGTCAAGTTTAGGGTTAGGTCCGAGACAAGTTCGGTAATCAAAGAAGTACGATATGCATTCAGCCCCCGAATTATCTTCGGTAACTTTGTATGATGCATGCTCTGACTTAGTCCCCAAATGTTTTTCACAGAAAAACGCCACGACGGGACTCACAGAAAGTATGATACACATTCAGTCCCCGAGCTATCTTAGGAAATATTCTGCGATGCATGTTCGGTCCTAATCTTCAAACTAGAGTCGCAGTACGAAGTACATTCAGACCCAACACATCTTCCGGAAAATAGTCTGGGACAAGTTGGGTAATCACAGAAAGTCAGATTCTCATGCAGCCACCGAGGTTTCTTCGAGAACATACAACGATACATGTCCGGGCTTATTCCCCGAGCTAGAGCGCCGTACCAAGAACCAGGGTTAGGGTAAGGGTTAGTGCTAGGGTTAGGGTAAGGGATAAGGGTTAGGGCTAGGGCTAGGGCTGGGGTTAGGGTTTGCGTTAGGGTTAGGATCGAAAAGACTGGGAAGCCCGGGACGTTTCGTTCCCATGGCGTTTTTCACAAAACGTTCGGAGTGCATGTACCTCCTATGGGTTTGTGGCGCTTTTCACAAAATAATATTGTGGTCCCAAAAAGTATTTCACAGAAAAACGAAAATATAAGTCCGAAAGTGGTGGTAGGTGTCTAGTTTTTGCAGAGACGATAAACGTGCCGAAGTACTTGCTATGCATGAATGTACTTCTGAATCAGTGCAAACAGCCCAGATGATAGAGGCGATGCAAGAAGACAAGTTTCGTTCCAAAAGAGTCACATGGCATGTTCATCATAATCTCACAGCTCAATTGTTCGTCAGGGATATAAGAATCTTATATGGATAGATGCGGATCGTCACGGAAATCACAATTATAATAGTATTCGGCCTCTGATTTGCGTAAAAGGCATTTTAGCAGATAGTGATCTTGACCGTGTCATTTTACCGAATTCCAACAGAAAGTGTGGCAACGTCTTCCAAGTCCGGGAACAGGCTCGGATCACCTAGGTAATACCTTTATCGTCTTGGTAAGGCGTCTACCTAAGTTTGTACCAATTTTCAGCTTTCGCTTTCCATCATTATTGAATTTTCGTGTTAATGGTTTGGAGTGGTAACATGGGGCGATCTTTTTTCACATGCCCTCATATGCATTTTTATCCCTCCATATTCGCTTTTGAGTGACTTTGGAGACTTTCCGGAGTAAGAATTAAATGTATAGCGTACACATCTCTTATAAAATTTCTGTGCATTTTTTCTTCCCTGAACCATGAAGTTGGCATATGGGTTCAACTATAAAACTGGACAATAAAGTGCTGCTGATGCAGCAGCTCACTGCAGGGGGTGTGTAATTAGCTGATCATGTCAGATAAAAAAAATATAAAAAATATTTTCATCAATGTGCAAAATCGTTAATATTTCATGTAGAAAACGGATTGAAAATGCAATTTTATTTTAAAGATTCTGATAATTATGATTTTTAACTTTGTTTTTGTCTCAAATGTAGAATAAAATATGCTGATTTTTATATAGATATATCAATCATCAACAGATAATTAACCACAAAGTAACCATAGCAAAATTTGCAGAATGACTGCAGTAGCACTGGGGGAGTTAATTATTTTATTACTTTGTGTAATTTGCACCATCTGTACCCGAGATACCTTTCATCTCAGGCAGAGTGAAAGGTATCTCAGGGTCCAAAACAATAAGACATGTGTACGCCAGGGCCAAAACGTGCTGATCCCCGTGTTCAAAAACGCGATTTTGGCCGAACCCCGAAACGAAGGATCCTTGTGTAATAACTCTTAATAAGCCTCTGAGCACACCTACCCTCGACACTTCGGAGCACTCTAAAATCCTCAAAATTTTCTTAATCCACCTTATATAAAATAGCTGCATATCGGTGAGTATTGAATAAAACATTTAACTTTACATGTTTTCTAAATTCAGATGATAGTTTTAAGAATAAGTGCAGGTTGTCTTGAAACAAAACAGTGCTGCTTATCATATGAGCCGTGACGCGAGAAAACTGGTCTTCGGGTTTTCGACCAGGTCCGATACAAACCGGCCTGTGAAGCTACAGAAGATGGCTAGAAGCTTGACATTTCGGATGAAGAAAGTAGTGGAATGGTACTATCCGTGTAGCGAAAACAAAGGCGCTGATCACCTTTGCAGTTACTGCGAAGCTGATCTGCGCCTTTGTTTTCGCATGGGCAAATATCTGGTTTTCTGATGCCGAGGGTCATATAGAAATTGAAATTATGTTGAGTTGCTACTAGTTAACATTAGCCTATTCTATAGATTTATTTGGATTGTTTTGTTATTGTCTGTATATAAAAAAAAGCCTAAAAGGCCTAAGTCAGCCGCTGGATGGCAAGAGATTAATACTTTTATTGAGATAGGTAATACAGATACAGAAAAACTACTGTGCAGACTAGAAAATTGTTTAACACGATAGTAGTTCTATTATATTTGATCCTTTATCTGACATCCTTTTTGCTAGGCGGTTCTTCAACAAGAAGTGACGTCATAGCAAATATGTGATGTCACTTCCTGCTGTCTGCTGCAACTTGCACTCCTAGAACTGCAAAAAAGTTAACAAAACTCAATTTCCAATTGTTCTTATGCCTTTATTCTCTCTTAAAAGTGGTATAGCATAGAGAACATTGTCATAATAATCAGACAATTAAGAGAGCTAGTTCAAAATGGACAACGTTTGCTAAACGTCAATGAAAATTGCATTCCAAAATAGGAAGTGGGTGACCATAAAAAATCTCATGTAAAATTTCCAATACACCGAACGTGTAAGTAGTGTAACTGGCTACCGAACGTAGTCATTTGCATTTTTATTTAAAAAGTCGGCCATTCCGGATATACGTGTAGTACATTATAACAATTCTTATATATCTGAAGACATTGTTTTGAAGCATACTGTTGCTAAGTTTGATTTAGTTATCTGTAAAATGAAGCAAATAGAAAACAGGCATTGTAGCAGGTTCATTCTTATGGGAAATTTAACAGGGCATGATCTTTGATGGTCACGCACGTCCCATTTTGGACTATATTTTGAATTTCCATAAATTCTGACCATTTTTGAACAAGCGCGCTTAATTTTCAGATAATTATGACAATTTTATCCACATTTTATCCATTATAAGAGAGAATTCAGGCTTGAGAACGCTTGAAAATTGCATTTTGTTAACTGCTTTCCATTTCCCAGGATTGCTAAGTGCAGTAGACAATAGGAAGTGACATCACAGATTTGTTATGACACCACTTCCTTTTTAAGAACCGCCCAGTAAAACGGGTGTCAGATAAAGGATTAAATATAACAGAACTACAATTGTGTTAAATATCTTATTTTTATCTATATTATTAAAAAAGTTATGCACCGTTTAGTAGCGGTTGCGTTTTTGGGACACCCTAGATATCATGCAATTAATTTTGATATCAATAACCATGGAAAGTTATGACCTTAGTGCATGAAATTTCTGGTTGTCCCTCGTATATTCGTACATTTGGACCAACCATTATGTTTCTTTTAACTCGGTTGAAATCTTGCACGGGAAACCCTTTTAGTTTGTTAGGGGAGTTAAGCAAACGACATACATCCTGGCGTGTAAACCAAACCTCCAGCTGGGGCTTAAGACTGGGACTTTGGTTTTTGCACAAATATTTTGTCCAATAACATACTTTTTTCCATAAATTATCATGAAATTGTTACAACATGCTTATTGCAACCTTAACGTTTCGGTAGAAACTATTTATGCACGGATAACAGGTAAATCATTTTTATCAGATTAATAACTCTAAATAACACTGTCGATCACTTTTGCAAAATCCTGTACCTTAAATATACAAGTGCGTCCAGTTAAAAATATACCCCTGCAATATTCAGAAATAAATTGACAAATTTTTTAACAATCGTCACTGGGTAGAAATGGACAACTGGAGGATTTTATGATGTTGTCTGCCTAACTTTATTACATAATATATGGAGCCAATTTTTTTTCGAGTTTCAAAGATTTCCTTAATGAACCATGATTAATGGTTAATATTGTTTGTATTTTATGTAACCATAACCATTTTTGTACCGAGGTTAAAAATTTGGTGTCTTTATGAGCACTTTTTACAAAGTTACACCCTAATTTTCATTCACTGTGCATTTTAAAATGTCATGGTAAAGCGGTGTTACATTATAAAATTAAATATGTCAGTGTTGTTTTGCAAGAAAATTAATACTCAACAAGGAAGGTTGTACGGAGCAAGTTCAAACTTGCTAGTGGGTAACTTTTTGAGGTAACCGCGTCTTAAAGCACCGTGGTGTCACCTCTGACTTTATAATTTGCCAAAACCGTGGGTAATAGTTTCATCATACAGTTTTTGACGTGTTTTCTAGCCACAGAATAACATTTGGGGCTGGAACTTTCATAGAGAAGATTTTCAATGTTACGCTATGACACAAAGCACATCTATAAGCTATTTCAAACCTCATGTATAGGGTTATAGTCAAGGGAATCACTAGGACATTCAAACAGAGGCGTTCCTTTAATATCAAAAATGTGTTTTCGATTTTAGAACTAATACAAGGAACATTGTCTTGAAAATATACTAATTCTTTTCGCATCCCTTATTAGCATGTTAACCCCCTATAGAAGAGATTTGGAATATCATGAAGAGATGTCTCATTGCCTAATAATAAATTTTAAATTAGTCCACTATGGTATTCTGTACGGAGGAACAAATCATAAAAACATAAAATTCTATGATGAAATGCCAACCCACGTTTTGGCAGAATACAAAACAATAGGTGACTCCACAGTGCGTTATGACAGGCTTACATCACGAAGAAAAGGTACAAGTAGGCAATGATCAGGAAATGGCGCAATCAGAAAGAAATTCCCACTCAATAAACCGAGGGGTGGGAAAAAACTAAAATGACACTTAGATACTTATACCAAGAAAACATATAGTAAGCCGACTGAGCAGCTATTCCCCAAAAGACGGCCACCCAGTTACCCGAACTGAACTTAAATATGAAAACGTACATTCGGCCCAAAAAGCACAAAAATTCGTCCCCCACAAGAAATCATTCTTCTTACAGCCGTCTTGGTGGAAATGTTAGTTGCAAAATAACAATAATGTGCTTAGTTTTATATTGCAACAACCGCTTTAAAATGAAATTCTTATATGCACATCGGCTAAAAATCAGGGTGTAACTTTGTAAAAAATGATCATAAAGACACCAAACTTTCAGCCTTAGTACACAAATGGTTATTCTTTCATCAAATATAAACAAAATCACAAACCATTCACCGTCGTCGTTCCTTGTGGAATCTTTGAAACTCAAAAATCTGCGATTTTTTTTTTGTTAAAAAATGTGGTTTTATAAAATATACTAGGCAAAATAAATTTAGCAAATTTTTATATTACATATAGTTTTTGATCACCTTAGAGCAATTTTGAACATTTCTTTAATGTAAATAACAAGAACAGTGCCTAAGGCACATGATACGGTTAATTTAAAAACGCCATTCTTTAATGAGGCTTCTGGAACGACCAAGAAATACAGGAATGGTGTGAATGCAAAATTATCAACCATTGAACACAATGCAAACAATTGACTTTCGTTAAGCCCATTAGACCCATCCTTTTTACCCCTTCTTTAATGAACGTTGTTGATAATGTGAGAAGTGAAATTGGTCTTTTTCGGTACAAACTTTACCTGCCAAAACACGACGTCAACGCGCCGTCAAGTGGTCTAAATTGCCTAAATTTCGAGTAAACTGGTTTTCATTGATTTTCATAAACCTAACCAGACAAACAAAGCACAATGAAGCCAATACCGTGGTCAGTTACACTTGAAAGTTTCAGAGCCATAACGCGTCATGCTAGTGAGATAACGCTGACGTTAAGCTCATTATTTAAAGTCACGTTAAGAAGCCGCGATAGCGATTTTGTCCAACTCTCTTTATTTTAACATATCGGTATGCATCAGACATTTAAACTCATTGGCGATTTTTGGGAAATTCCAATTAGAAACGTAACTGTAAGGCGATAATGTAGGAGACGAAGAAAAAACGTCGAATTCAAAAACTTAATATCTTTATTTCTCGGCGATAAAGTTTTGTTCCCAAACGTTTTCAATGTTTTTCTTTGTTTTGATGACTAAACAGTTGCTTAAGCATGATTTTGGTTTCCCACTTTAAGCAGACCTGCATGTTTTGATCATGTGTCTTAAATTGTAACGTCACGTCAGTATCGCCGTTAGGTTTGACTTTTTCAAAATTTTTCTCTTGCAAGTTCTTGCCGAAAGGTTACCACTTACGCCCATATTCCAAAATATGACGTTCATTCATTATGTGCAGCGACTGGAGAATGTTACGAAAATTGCTAAATTTAATTTCCCTAGTATATATGATCAATTAATTAAGGCCTGAAACATCATAAGATCTGGAAGTTTTATATACAGAGTAAATATTCACACTCATACTTAACAAAATGTATAAACAGATTGCTCCAGTTGTCCATTTCTTGCCAATGACGATTGTTCAAAATCAAGAAGAGTTGTCAATTTATTTCTGAATACCGCACGGGTATATTTATAACTGAACGCATCTGTACTATTTGTACTATGCAAAAAATAAGCGACGTGTATTTTGAGCTGTCACTCCATATGTTAAGTACAAATTAAGGAAGTTCTTCTGACAATGGTTTGCAAGTATCAAATTATAGTAACACCAATTGTTGTGTGGTGCTGAAGTGGCATTAGGTTTTAAGTCCCTGGACGCATATCTTAAATAAATTATAAACCATCAAACATTGGTAAACATATTTTGCACAGTATATTGATATGTATCATAACGTCTACACTTTATATATATATATATATATCTGTTAAATTAGGACATACAAGCTGTAAAGTCTGTTCATTCAGGACAGTATAATCCCATATCCCTGATACATTACAAATAATAGAGCTGAGCCCATTTATCGGTTTTGGGGCTTTTGACAGCCTTCCCCTCTTGTCCAAACATGGCATTTTGATATAATTTTGTCATTTTCAAAAATACAGTTGTGTTCAAAATATTTTGATTGGGCAAGGGGGCGGGGAACATGAATTTTTAAAAAAGCTTCCTATTTCCTATATAATCCTATATTAGATTCAAATTTTGCCATTTTTTTAAAGAAGTCTCTGCTTGAATAATACCCAACATTACATGTCTAAATATAACAGAAACTTATTTTTCGACTGCAATAAACTTCATTTTAGTGCCTGGAACTTGAGCCTTTAAGAAAATTTCTTGAGTAATCTCACAAAAGAAATCAGTTTCAGGACAGATACATTTGTGCACAATAAGAGACACTTACACCTATATTCGATACCATTGAAAATGCCACGGTAACCAATATGACGAAGCCAAAGAGTTTTAATTTTCCTCATCTTATAAGGTCAGACAAAAAATGACGATACACGATCATAAAATGTATTATATCATATGCGTAAGAAAGAAGGAATATGAAATTAGCAAAATATTTTACAACGAACATATAATGAGCAATAAAATGCAGAGATTTGACAGCAGACATTTATAAATCGAAATAACGGCCAGTAATCCTATATTCTTTGCATCCTTAATTGCATAATTAACTTTTGTACAAATGGTTTTCTTTCGTAGTAGACTCGCGTCACTATACATATGAATAAAATAAATGTATTGACCAATTGGAACAGATATATTCAGATTTATAACGGTTAGTTTTGTGACGTGTATCTACTACAAAATGATTCCATTTATTAAATGTCAGATTTCATTACTGGTCATTGAAAAGATAGAAGCCATTTCATGAAGCGGTACTACTGAATCATTCATGTATTTATACAAATAATTATATAGTTATCATTTAAAGGATACATACCTGTAATAAAAACTATATGTTCTGCAGAGTTTAAATAAAATGAATATAAAATGGATTAAACAAAAGACTGATGGAGTGAAATGTTACTATGAAGTTATATCTTGTAATAATAATAATAATGATAATAATAATAACAAAACTGATTCTCCGCCTATTGAAAACTAAAGCTAAAATTGTACTCATTTAAGACAAATGTGAATAGTACATAGTACATGTACAAACGCAATAACATTAATTCAGAAAGGATTCTAACACTTTCATCAATTTTTGAAGAATAGATTTTCCCATCATTATCATTTGGGTGAGTCCACTTTCATAAAGGGCATCAGGAGTAATTTTAAATTTTCATAAATATTGGAAAGAAAAATAAAACTGAGATCCTTTAAGAGCAGCGAACATATAGATTAGAAAGGAGATGGGCCATACCGCGGTTCGGCTACTTAAGCCTCTTCAGTGACCCTTTGGATTTGGCATCATGGAACTAAAGTGATTTACTGTAATTTTGCATTTTCAACAGGTTAGTTGATACAAATACTAGTAAAATCCACATGGGGCCAAATACAGTAAAAATTGGTTAGGAAATGAAACTCAACCGATAATAATTTTCTGATTTCTCAGAATTCCCTCGCTGATCTCAAAGGATCAAAAGTAAAATATAATCTGCACTATGGATGATGTACGGGGAGACTTTTTACGGCCGCCACACGGCACAACACCAGCTGCAGTAATAGAAAAGACAAATGCAACTAAATAAATCTTCTTTTTAAACAATAAAAGCTCCAGATGGGACGCCGCGTTCTGTGGCGTCACATCCGGGCTATCATGTTGCCTAGGTCCCATTAAAATGGGCGCCAGGCTTAAATATGTTAAGTTTTATTCTAGCAAATCGTTTGATTTTTTGTCCACTAATTTAAACTTCAATTTCTAATTGGCTAACTTAACTGGGGGTACTGGAATTGAGCCGAATTCCAAAAACAAAAGCATGTATATTCAGTATTCGTAAATATATCTGAATGAAAAGGTTAAGGAATTCCATAACAAATACCATGGTCCCTAGTTATTTCTGATTGTTTTAGGGCGACAAGTTTTTCATTGTAATGTATCTTTTATGTTTTGGTGTCGATTTTCGTGTAGTTCAAGAAACCCATCTCTTCATCATTCTCGTCAAGCAAGTCTCGGAGTTTGCGAGATGGATGTTCAAGGATAGTCGCACCTTGAAAATGAGCTGCTTTATGAAAACATGTCATGCATCGGAACTGAGATTGGTTGCATGCAAAAGCTCTTTAGGAAAGCCTGCATTAGACAGTCTTGGTTCGTCTTTGAGAACTCCAGTTTTAGATGCTTTCTTGCACTGATGACGCCTCGTAGATAGACCGGATCCGAAGGTTGAGTTTGCTGACAACCAGTCTGTGATCTGTCCAACAGTCTGTGCCACTCAGAGTCTTTGTCACTCTGACATTCTATCTATCCTGCGACATTGTCTAAATCTATGAGATACCAGTGTTTGTACCAGGGATGCATCCAGAATGTTTTGTTTCGATAGGATAAATAGGCTGCTAGCCAGAGGGTCGATTGCTCCCTCCCCCCTAGGGAATTTTGCAGACATACCCTATCTTAAAGAACAATTCAAGCTGAGTAAAATAAGAGATGTTTGCACTCTGAGCGTTGGGGCGTTATCCTGTAACAACCTGTTACATACGTTACCTAAACAAAATTAAGAAATTATGATATGGTGTTTTCAGCTACAGAAAAATGACAATAGTTTTATCATTTTACTCAACTTTTTCATACTATCTGCTTGCTGTATGTCTATACTACATATTAAAATCGTTTGAACAAAAATTTAACCCACACTTACTGTAACATACGTAACGTAATTTAAGATTCCCTTTGAAAATACCACTTTTGAGTGATATCATTCACTTATACTGTTGCACTATGCATTTTTCCAAAGATATGAGATTTATTTCCATCAGCAGGTCCAAATGGCAGATAGAAAAACCAAGGTTTGTTTTCCTATCATGTATATATTGCCTTTAATGAAGAATTTAGTAGCCCTACCCCCAGTTTCAAATGCGAACTATTCTATTGCAATGAACGTGAAGTATGTAAAATACTTGAAACTGGTGGATATATATCATAGTTTCTTGCTTATTTTATCATGAACCATGGCTCTGAGGATCTGTAACCAAGTATCTTGGATCAAAGATTTTGATCCAGACTGTAACATATGTAACAAACATGTAATGAATAACGAAGGGCATTGTACATACCAGGAATGCCAGTACATGCCAGTCTAATGCTCTATTCCATTAGATATTTTGCAAACATATATCTTAAATGACAATTCATGTTTGCTCCAATAAGAGATGTTTGCTTTATGTACATTGGAGCATGTGTCTGTTACAGTATGTTACATATGTTACCATAATATGTTTTAAAAATAATGATATGGCAATTTTAGCGTCAGAAAAATAAGACTTTTATTATTCCATTCACCCATCTCATATAGTCTGCATGAAACATGTCCATTCTCAGCACTAAAGTTGTTTGAGCAATAATCTGACACCTATAGTGTAATGTCTGTAACATATATTAAAACAACTATTTCAAAATTAGCATTGTGAGTGACATCGTTTGTTTTTTTAGTTACACATTCCAGCTTTTTTCAAATATATGTGATTTTTACATTACCATGTTCAACTGAGAAGATAGAAAATTCCTATACTATATATAATTATTATACTAAATGAGTTATTTAGCAACCCTACCCGCAGTTTCATAAGGCAAATATTGTATTGCTAATTACGTAAAACGTATAAATAATCGTTTCTAATGGCTATATCTAATGTTGTTAATTATTTGCTTATATTTCATGCTTATGGAGAACTATAGTTCTGAGTGGGTGTCACCAAGTTTCTAGGCTCAGACATCTTAATGAGGAATGTAACGTATGTAACATATATGTATGAATAAAGAATGACGTGGTCTACAGTAGATGTAAATGATGCTATTTCAAAAATATTGTCAACACTTCACGTTTCCCTAAGAATAATTTAGTTTTTGGTGTAAAACAAAACTAGAAATCTTATTCAGTTCTGATAATCATGTTTTGGACCCCATAAATACTATTTCTAAACATTTAGAAATCTCTTAAAAATGCAGAAAAATTAGGGTATTACTACAAAATCGTTTGTACCTGAACTGTTAATACACCTTGATTGCTGACAGTGGTATCAAATAAATGCGACGGCAATGGACTAATGCCCTCAGTCCTCTAAATACATCATCTGAATTTCAGTTTTATGATTATTAATGAAAACTTTAGGAATTAGAGAAAATGCATAACAAATAAGCAGGTATACCTACAAAATGATTATGTTTTTCAGCAAGCTAAAGTCTGAATGTGCTGAAAATGGCAAGGGCAATTTTCTTTCATCCTTCTATAATAAAAAGTCATTTGATGAGCATTAATAAAATATAATGGTTAAATTAGATGTTGGCGATTAAGGACAGTCATTCCCATCGCTAAAATATTGATAGTAGTCATGTTTGCAAGGCATTTAGCCAACCTTAGGAAAATGTTACAAGCATGATCTGCATGTCACCTGAAAGAAGAGAAAATGTTCTTTCTACTGATATATGTATGTGTTGAAAATATTTTGTAGCCTTTTGTTGGCTCAATGAGACAATTTTAATTGTCTTTTTGCAGTTTATTTGCATCTTCTTTTTAAGTTTTTGAGTTAGAGGTACCTTTTTCTGTGACAGCCATCACTTAATAGAGATCTACAATAATGTATCAGGGATTTTCGAAATAATGTCTCAAAGCAGAAATACAGCACATTTTGTCATGCAGTTCATAATTAATTGGTCATCCCTTACAAAATCCTTGACAGATCAAGAACCGTTCAAAATTAAGAAAATCTGTGATACATTTATCTTTGTCATACTTCAAACCACCCACCCACCAAATTTTATGTAGATCCGTCCATAAATAAAAGAGTTATACCACTTTGAAATCGAAGTTCTTTTGAAAATCTAATTGTCAGATAAACCTTAAAACTGTTTGATGATACAAAATGTCTGTAATCCTCTTGAATAGGTAGATTCTAGAACATGGCATCTTCACACATCCAATCAGCACTCTGGGAGACTTTGCTACACACCTTTTGGGCTGTTCTGCTTTATCATAGTAGGCCAAAATTATGAAAATATTGTTTATTTTAACCAATAGCCTGATCTCCAGCCATGAATACATTTCACGGTCATTAGTTAATGACCTGCCCTAAGTAGTGGAACATTCTCCTGGAAATCTTCAAAAGGGAGGCATAATCTGCTATCACTTAATGATGGATGTGGAAAACCAACTGTTACAGGAAGTGAATGGATTGGGGCAAGTTTATTGCCTTTTTACTGTCTTCAGTATGTCTGATGTTAGCCTTTGTCTTGGGAAAAGCTATGTACATCCAAACCCGAGAGGTTGGATGCAAACCATGACTTAGAGTTTCATAGTTTACATTACACTTTTTACATTGAAATTTGAAATTCATCAACTACATGCAGTAAGAGACATACAGTAAAGAGAAAAAAAAGAAAGAAAAGAAAAAAAGTTCTGATCAAGCTTATGCAACCAATAAGCTAAGATGATACATGGACTGATCTTCAGGGTTTCGGACCAGGTCCGACACAAACCGGCCTATACAGCTACATGACATGGTTAGAAGCTTGAAGTTTCGGATCTAGGAAGAAGAGGAATTGTACTATCAGTGAAGCGAAAACAAAGACGCTGGTCAGCTCTGCAGTTATATAGGCAAAAGTCCAATTTTCTCATGACGCGGCTCAAATATAATATCATGAGCAATGAATGATGCTATGTAAAAAGAACAATGCCCCACTGTGAGAATGACACACAAACGAACCAGTTTCTAATAATAGGGATGTTTAAATGTCTAAAACAAAGTCCTGAACTTTGCAGCAGAAACACAGCTCATCTTTTCTTTATTTTATTTTTTCATTTTATTTTTTATGTCTTGTGCAAGAACTAACACAGGTTTTCTCAAGGCAAGACAGTTCTTGTCTGTCTAAGTTGATTAATAGCCTACTGGCCCTTCAGCCTCCTGGTACAGAAAAATCTTTATAGTGTGTGAAATCAATTGGCCATTGGCAATCAGGGGTAAATTGACAGAACAAACACATTTTACAGTTATTTTGGAAATTTTATCAAATTCTAGCATTTCTGACAAAGATATGATTTTCATTTTTGCACATGATGTAGAATATACTTAATGTATTTATAAACTATCAGTTTTCAAAAAAGAGCTAAAAATAGTGTCAGTGACGTCTGACTGTCCTTAACCGCCGAAGAATTGAGGCGGGCCCCTATTAAACCAGATGAATCTTGGCTACTGGAAGACCTAGACAGCTGAAATTGGTATCGACCGGTTGCTAAGACAATGTTCTTTAACCATATGATGTTATGAATAAATCATATGAATGTTTGTTTCATGAATTGCATCAAGAACTTCAGAAGTAGAGAAAATTTTCAGAAACGTGAAGGGGTATACCAACAAAGTCATTTATATCTCCACTATCAATAGCTGTCGAGTAGTCAAAATGGCATCAAATGTTACTATTATGTCACTTTAATAATGAATTGCTGTCATGTTATCACAAAATATATGAATTATTGTCATGTCGCCATGTATACATACCACAAAACATATGAGGTTAAAGCAAAGGTACACACGTCCCTTTGCTGGACACCCTTAATTTTTTGCTATTTACCATTTTTATCAACGTTTTATGAATATCCTTGTAAGTAAATCTGATATGATTTGTATATAAGAGCACTGGGAAATGGTCCAAGCAAATATCTGATACAAATTAAGCCCTCTAAGGCAATGAGCAGCCGGGATATAAGTGATTTTGTTGGTTTATCTCTTCATTTTTCTCTAGTTTTTCAATTATTTATGAAGTTTACTTCTAATATTAGTGACCTTTATCAGATAAGAAGGTTTATATATCAGTTTACAGTGTTATAATTCATTGTCATAGCAATCACTTGATACCAGATTCAGTACAGTAGTGCTATTAGTAACCTAGACACAAGCCATTTTGTAAGGTATACCCTCTTATTTTCCGTGATTCATCTCCAGTCTGTAAAAATTGCATTAATATTCATTAATATTAATATACCCTGGCTGGATTCTAGGGTATTCATTAAACTTGAAATAAGTTTATTCATTTATCAGACTAGAAGACAAATTGCATAGCCCAAAGCATCAAGCTGCTACAACTTTTATCATTCTAGGTCTATTGACATGCCAGACACTGATAATTATGTAAGTATAATTGTTATTTTTCCGTGATTTTCCAAACTTTTCATAGTTTTTTAATATCAATATTGATAAATATGCAAATGAGATAATTTTCAAATAGACCCAAAACATCTGTAAAATTGTCAAATGGTATCACTGGTGTATAAACTATGTGCAACCATGATAGCTTGGGTCTGAAAGACGTTTTTTATGGGTTTTTAATGATTTTCGGCCATTTTAATGTTTAAATTAAAATTTACAAATATGCATATAAGATAATATGCATAACTTACCTTCAGATGAAATGGCTATAGTGAAGAAGCTTTAAAATGAAACCAAGTTCAGTGGTCTATGATAAGTCATAACGTATATATGATCAATTTTGTAGGTCAAATTAACCCCATGCGGTATTGGTAACACTGTAACATTACATGAAATCTAAATATAAACAACTTGGCGTTACACCGTTACAAATGATGCACATCTAGCAAATGAAAATAACACAAGCATGTCATTTTTACCTTGCACATTGGTGTTTGCAGCTTTGTAATCCACAGTAACTATTACAGAAACCCTTATTTGTTTATAAATGTAAATTCGCATATTTTTGTTACATACGTTACACAAATTGAGAACCATCTATGTCAACTTGATAAAATTATGTATCACACATATTGTCCTTGAAGAATCTTGCAGACAAATGGTAGAATTATGGTAAAACAACCTATTGTTCAATCCCAATCAAAGAATACTGCAAATATAATAAGCTGGTAACAGTTGTTATTTTTAAATGGCCGTCACACCGTTACGCCCCAGCGTACAAAGTGCAAACATCTCTCATTTGAATGCAAATAACACAAACATGACATTCTTACCTTGCACATTGATGTTTGCAGATTTGTACTCCACAGAAATTATTACTGAAAACCTTATTTGTTTATAAATGTAAATTCGCATATTTTTGTTACATACGTTATATACGTTATACAGATAGAGACCCATATATGTCAACTTGATAAAATTATGAATCCCACATATTTTCCTCGAAGAATCTTGCAGAAAAATGGTAGAATTATGGTAAAACAACCTATTGTTCATTCTCAATCAAAGAATACTGCAAATATAATAAGCTGGTAACAGTTGTTATTTTTAAATAGCTGTTACACCGTTACGCCCCGGCGTACAAAGTGCAAACATCTCTCATTTGAATCAGAAAAGACTGCTCTTTAAGATAGACTATGTCTGCAAAATTCCCTAGGGGGGGGGGGGAGCAGGACCTTTTTCAGCCAGAAGTCTAAAACTGTATTAAACATGGGAAGATCATTTTAAGTACACTTCCTCAAAAACAAGAGACCTTATTGTTACCATTTCCATCACTTTCTGGACCATAATTCCTCATTACGAAATATTGCAATATACAGAGATATTGTTCTCAGAAGTAAAAATTAAAAATTTCATTGGAAAATGATATTTGAATATTTTTGTTCAAAATATTGATTGTGAGCAAACTTAGAACGAGTAGAGTATCCACAATATCTATGTTTTGGATAGAAAATAGGTTTACCTCTTTTTTTTTCTATATAACAGTGGGGCTAAAGGGATATTCAACACATGGACATGTTTGCGTGATGCACCCAGGTCTGAGGGTTAGTACCAACTGTGCGATTAAGTCGGGGAAGAAACTGAAATCCCAAAACACAATTTAATTTGGTTCGTTCCAAAAGAGTTGGAAGCGTTGGAAAAAATGTTAACACGTTTAATTATAATTATCGTGACATTGTCGTAAAAGGTACTCAGGTGAGAGAAAAAGAGATACAATTAAAATATGGCTATTTTTAGAAGAAAAAAATATAGCCATTTTATGTTTGTTTTTCCCTTTCTGATAAATGAAGCTTAGCTATTGTATTTCATCTTTTTAACAGCTTTAATTAGCATACCGATGAAACACTGCCATCAGTTTGCAAATACAGTTTCTTTCCATAGCCTTATGCTGTCCAATCGAATGAAAAATAAACATATTTCAATGGCTTAAACAAAATCCATTCATGCGAGTTGCACTTACATTACGAAAACATGGCCATGTAATAAAAAGATTTTTCTTAAGTTGCAAAAATTGAAATTTTTTTATCAGAAAATGTTTGATATTTTTCTTATTTTTGCTCAAAACATAGATTGTGGGTACACGTTAGAACCGCCTCGCCGAGGCAGTTCTAACGAGTACCCACAATCTATGTTTTGAAGCAAAAATAAGAAAAATAGGTATATCCCTGCATACCCCAGTTTTCCTATATAAAAGTGGGGTTTAAGGGGGTATTCATTGAACGGACATGTTTTCCCGATGATTGTGCACCATCAACTGGTACGTACACCCTACTCGACTACTCTTAAATAAGGACGCCGAAATAAATACTCATTGTAAATAATATAGTAATAAACAAATAGATAAAAATCCAATCATTTCAGAGAGCCTTAGAAAGGCGCGAGCAACATAATACCTGATAATATGTAGATGACAATTAAATCTTTCAATAGGCTATTCTCATTTAAAAAAATCCAGGTCTATAATTCGTTGAACTTTCCCAGGAATCAAGTTAAAAGGATGTAAACATAAAGAACGCAAAATTTTAATATTATAACGCGGCCATTAATTCTCATTCTGAAATGGATGTACTGCTTGCTGTTTGATTTTCAGTTGAACATTTATTAATAAACAATGATGAATATGACCTTGATAGCAGTTTTATTCATTTTAAGTGCTACCGCAATCGCAAGAGCTTGCAATGCGTCTGAATTTAACAGTTATATTCGGAATTTTTCACAGACTTTATGTCCGCTAACGGATTATTGTTTTACGAAATCAACTGGTATGTTAAACAATGAGACGTTCATACCATGTTGCTCTGAATGTTCCTGTGATGCTTCCACCTGTTACCAAACTGAAAAGTGTTGTCCGGATATAGAATCAATGCCTGACAAACTAACTGGCCTGATGTGTGCGGACACTATGACGAAAACAATCAACATAGGTACGAGGCAAACGCCAAATCACAATGGTTTTGAACATGGTATTAAACGATACTTCATAATTACTAGTTGTCCAATAAAGTATAAAGATGATTTTATTAATTCCAAATGTAGGGGCGACAATCAGACTGATCTTGATGATTTTCTTTGGGTTTCTAATGTAGAAAGCGATACAATTTATCAAAATTACTACTGTGCCATATGCCATGGAGTAGAAAACTGGGTGACTTGGAACTTAAGAACTAACTGTTATCCTATATTAATGGAAATTGGGTATAAGAACATTACAGTGACGCTGCTCTCAGACGATTGTGAAATTGTAAACGAAGTTCCAGAATCGAAAGAAGACGTTTCACAGAAATATCAGTGTTACATTCCAGACTTTACTTCCTGCAATATATCAGGTAATTATACAGACACTAAGCTATGCGTTATACCGATGGTATACTGTAAGTCCGTTCAAAGGTTGTCTTTTCTAAAACTGATCTGATCGGCCAATTGCATGCAAATTTTAGAGGGATGGGATAATAAAAGATTATATAAATTGTTCAGGTCTTTTTGGTCGTACTTTTGTCTCGGGATATTTTCAAAGGAACATCCTAAAACATCACAAACAATGCTAATGTGACAAATCGATAAATTGTTAAACAATGAGTAATTAATAAGGACACGTCCAACTTGTACCTACGTCAGTAAGATATACAATATTCTGAGACATGGCATACCAAGTGGCGATACAGTTACCGTGTTGTTGAAAAATATCACGATACCATGTCCATGCAATTATACGCATTATACAGGCTTTTAGACTCGTTA
Organism: Rugalucina vietnamica; assembly: GCA_964017185.1. Classification (NCBI taxonomy): domain Eukaryota; kingdom Metazoa; phylum Mollusca; class Bivalvia; order Lucinida; family Lucinidae; genus Rugalucina; species Rugalucina vietnamica. The sequence continues at coordinate 48,041,845 of OZ024873.1, forward strand.
GACCCGCCTCGGCAATTGCACGCCGGTGAATCGGGCGTCAGACTCTGTGATGTCCCCGACATTAAGTTATTCATTTTAGTTGGTAGGAGCTTCTTGTCTGTTACTTGCCCCACCGGGGTTCAACTGGTGTTCATCTTTTGTTCCGTGTTTCAGAAAGTTATTCAGTGCCAAGGGATCTTCATAGTCGGGCAGCTTACTGAATCTGTTGAGTCCTCGTTTTTGATTCATCTGGGTGGTTATCATGATTTATTTGTTTGTCCTTGATGATTCATTGTCTAGTTAGAGATTCGCCACGGGGACCTAACAACTAACAAAATGTTGTGAACCACTGCAGAAGACGAGGTTGTGCTTATGCTCCTGTAAAACCGGTTCAAGCCCCGCAGTAATTTTATATTATTGATCGTTCCAATGCGATAAGTCTGTTGTGGTTTCATTTTTTATGTTTTGGAGTCGAATTTTTGTACTGTTTGAACCTTATGTACGTTTTAATATTTTAATTCAAGTTCGGGTAACTGAGTCTCTGCCTATTAGGAAAAAGCTGCTCACTCGGCTTACGATATGTTTTCTAAGTATAAGTACATGCAGTTTGTCAATTTTGCTTTTTTCCACCTCGGATTTTGGAGTGGGGATTTCTTTCTGATTGGGCCTTTGCTTGATTATTGTCTACTTGTACCTTTCTAATGCCTAGGTCACACTAGCACTTATGGACGCTGCGCGAACACTGCGGATAGGACTTCCGTATTTATCCGTCCTATCCGTAACGATTCGCAACTTATCCGTAATGTCCGTACCTGTACGTGTATTATATACAGGACCTGGAAGATCCGCAGACAAGCTTTGACAATTGTAAAAATAACAGGCACAGATGAAAAATCCGTAATGATAGGTAAAAGTATTCGAATCTGTTGGTATCTAATCGGTATCAAAACCTTATCTGTTACGTAACTAAACGTATGTTTCCGCATGCATTTGTTGCGGTTCGATACTGTTTCCTATGTGTTGTTTCGTTCGGTTACTGTCTTTGTCGGCGTACAGTTATGTTATGAAAACTTTCGTTATCACCGTAAACCGCTTACTCACTGGATCGCCCGTGTGTCCAATGCTTACAAATATGCACGTGCGTTCAATGCGTTCCTTTCGTGAGTATGAAAAATATGGATTGCTCAGAAAAGGATTTTGCATTGCTTAAATAGCTAAGAGGCTGCAATACCCAAGACAAATAGGAGAACAAATATACAAACACACAAACAAACAAACACACAAATGTTACTAATATTATAGTATTATGCGAAGTGATTTCCGTGGCTTTACGACTATCACTCGATTGATCAATCACTGGATGGATCAGTCAAGAGATCAATCATGCCAATCGATCGATCAATCAATCGACAGATTAATCTACCGATGGATCATTCAATCACTCGATCGATCAATCGCCCGATCGATCAATTTATCACTCGATCAATCAACTGATCGATCTATCGATCATAGATCAATCACTCGATCGATCACCCGAGAGATCGATTCACCGGCGATCGAGCAATTTTAAAATAGACCGATAGATCAATCAACCAAAGCATGTTATGTTCTATAAGTTCTTCACGTGCAGATATGGATGTTTCGTCCGTATCGAATTTTTGTGTGTTTTTTTTTTCAAATTTTGGAGCGGATTCTACGGACCCTAAATATATAACACATACGGTCATATACGGATAATATACGAATTGTTACGGATAGAACGGATAGATACGGAAGACTTGTCCGCAGCGTCCGTCGCATCCGTATGTGCTAGTGTGAAAATTAACAGCGGTTGTTTACCTCACATTGCACTGTTCAATACACAAGAGAGCGTAAAAAATGCGTACCTAAAGGTGTTCGTCCGTATCTAAATGTTACAGATGGTATCGAAAGGTATGTAGACAAGTTTCTTTTATATTCGTATTTATAGGTAATTATAATACGTAAATTCATTAAAAACAGTTAGCCCCGCCCGCAAAGCTTCACGGTAGTCTGACCAATGCTTATTTGAAACATATGTTGAAGACAGATTAAATTATTCAACTCCGTGATTTAAACATCTTACTTAAAGATCAGCTTTATATTAACACATTATGGTTCTATTTAGGTGACTGGCAAAACTATGATGCAAAAATAGAGAAGGCTTGCCACAGCTTTACACAGATTTTCTTCAATCAAATGGCATTATTCGATGGTTATGCTATTTATAAAAATGCGTTTTGCTGGCTTTGCAACCAAAAAGCCGAAACAGCTGTCCCGACCATGTGTCCGAATGTTGACACGTATTTTTCACGTAAACCAATCGAAAGCTTCAGTGCTTTGGTCGACTTTAAGAGACTGGTGGAAACAAACAAAGGTTCCAATTTAGAATGGTGACAATGTTCTGTGGGGGAGATCTACGATAATTATTTGGTAAGTCAGCATATTGTATCTGTGAGCCCCCGTTTTCTATTCATCATGATTTTCAACTTAATTTATTTTTCTGTCCGCGATAATTCACTGACTAGCAATAGATTATTAATAACCATGGGGACCGAACAACTAATATAAGACCGCTGAAGCTCAGGGTGAGGTTAGGTACATCTGAAATCAATTTAAGTCCCAAGTTAATTATATTACTGACCGTTCCAATGCGTTACTTCTGTTGAGGTTCGTTTTACTATTTTGTTTTGGTATTGCATTTTATGTTGTTTGCATCTTATATACGCCTCATATATTTAGCAAATTCCTTGTAACTGCGTTGCCACCGTTTTGGCTTTCGATATGTTTTCTTTAATGAGGATGTTCTTTAATTCTTGTCAACGACTCGTTTGCTCCAGGATCTGTACAAGAACAAATTACTTTGTACTTTGATAGGTTCTTTGCGATATTCTCCCAACCATTTTAGGCTGATACAATTAATCATTACAATTTATGTCTCTATAGAGGAGCACCATTATAACACGGCATACACGTACTTCAGCCAGTCCCAACAGACAGTATAATGTTTGGATATAAACGGTTAGAAGAACTATTTTATGCTTACGGAGCCTTCAGTACCTTGCTATGACATAGGCGAAAAGTTATTTCCTAAAACACAAATTGCAATTTTTACGAGAACTGTAAACCTAGCACTACGCCTGTTTGTTATGAATTGTAAAATGAAAGAATGTGGATATAGAAATTTCAGAGCCACACATCAAGTTATGACTGATCCAAACCTTGATTTATTAGTTGTACATTTTGAAAACTTGAAAGAGACGTGCAAACCACAATAAAATCATATGCTTATACCACTACAACTTCCAAAATTGCCCCAAATTCCCTTGATAGAGGCGTCGAAACAACAATAAAATCATATTCTTATACCACTACAACTTCCAAAAATCTATTTACTTGATATGTTTAAGAAGTGTTTTGGTAGAAATTTTGACTGAGATTCAATTACAATAGACACGAACATCTGTCATAGAAACTGTGCGCCTGCTTCACCATAAACCTGACTTTAAATTAATGTTACATTGGCAGTTTCGATGAGCGATTTAGCTATTTAAGACCAAATTAAGATAACCATAAATTTGATATTCTCGTCATACAATCAAATTTGAAAAAATCTGAAATTATTGAAAGGCGTAGACTGTGTTATGAATTTAAATGGCGCATATTCAAAATATATTACGTCTCAAAGCAGGGGCATACTTCTATAAAGTAAAGGTGAATACATTCTATAAACGTGTTTCTGGTGCTCATTCGAATGGCAAGTACATGTAATTGTGTAAAATAGAAGTGGTCATGTATATAGTGTTGCGAATCCTCTGGTATTTTCTGTACTTGTTACTGAAATTACATATTGCAAATTAACTGGAAAACATTGTAGTGTCATTACTGTCATTGTTCACCCTGTCCAACGTTGACGCCGGTGAAACGGCCCCAACACCGGTTACTACGGTGCTTTCGCTACAAAATTTGATGGATGCGAATAAATTTCTTGTTTTGTTCAATGTTATATAAACGTTTGCGATGAAGTAAAACGCGCATCTAATGGAGAATTAACTTGACTTTTATTTCTGCTTTAACGAAAAACTGTTTTTGTATCATTTTCCCAAACATTCGATTCAAAGTTGGTAAACAAGGTTCGGCCAAGGCCTATTCGGCCGATTTCTACAGAAACTGTTCGTATTTTCCAAAATACGCACAAAAATGTGAGCAAACGAGCATTTTGATATGACTTGTAGTCAAGATTGTGGGACGTTTGCATCGTTCTTTATAGATTTTCCCCCGAAAAATGCACAGGGAGAATTTTATGGCAAAAAGTAAATACAACTCCGGTTACTACGGTACCAGAATTATCTGGATTATTGGATAGATGGGCATTCTAGCTTTACAAGATGCGGATTGTGTTACTAGTTCGTGCCCTGCTTCTACCTACATACCTCTTTCATGTAGGTTTGGGAACTATACGTTCATTGGCATGGTTATCAACCCTAGAATGAAGATATTCTAATGACACTGTTCCGTATTGTTATGAGATAGAAGTGGTTCCAATAGGAAAACCGGGCTTGTCCGTGACTCACCAATTGCACGTAATTATACTTTGAGGTACATGTACATGTACCTTGGTATTATGTTTCATCAACCTTTCTGCAACCCTTTTAAATTGAAAGACTTTCTTGCTTGTACTTACTTACTCGCTCAATGACTCTATGACTGACTCACGCATTCGAAAGTTTAGAGTCAAAATAGTAAAACATTACCCAATATGTTATAATAATAATAATAATAATAATAATAATAATAATAAAAGGTTATTGAATGAATGTCGAAAACCATTCTGAACGAGTTCATATTGCGAGGACGCACGAGCTTGAGAGTGAATCTCAGTCATATGAACGAGTTCCAAATTGTTTACGATTTTCATTCAATAACCTTTTCATTACATGTATATACCCTAAAGTACGCAATGGAAGGTTTGTAAATGCTTATTCCTGGCATCTCCAGTCCTGATAGACACATCATTTGGCCACATTTCATGTAAAAAAGGTATCGGTTTTAACGACTTATCTTCATATTGCAACACACGCAGAGCTTCGCCTTAGTGTACGCGAGAACCGTGTCGTTGCAGTAAAATTGATGACGTCGACGTGACTCTTTGGCGTCGTTGCGATCGGAAATTTCATGAACAAAGTTAGAAAATCGGAGTACAAACACTAATCTTTTTAATCAATGTTCTTCCAAAATTTGAGGTATTTGTCATGAAATGAAGTTTTGTGTATTTATTATGCGAGGAAATCTGTATTTTTCCTAGTTTCGTCGTTCGTTTAGTTGAAATGGAAATGGAAAATGGCTGCCAGATATTTTTTTCAATGGCTACCTACTGTTCTATCGAAAGTAGTCCCGCCGGGAACTTGCTTCTTTAGACCCGTGTAAACTATTGAATATGACATAAGTTTCCATCGAAAACATTCTTAACTATTGAATATGGGAAATTCTAACACGTCTCGCCTATAAGCCAATGGTTATAAAACGTGTCATATTGTGCATCAATTTTACTAGGCGAATAAGCGTGACTTAAATTTACGACGTTTTGAAACCATTTTGGTTAGATTATGACGTCAGCTATCTCATAAGTCACGTTACCTTGACGTTAGACGATGAAACGTCATTTCAACGCATGAAAAACGTAACAAACATGTGTAGACATTTGCGGTAACGTCAAAAGTTTGGCGGAATTTCATCAGTGCAGTGGTCGAAAAGTTATTGAGAAACTGAAGGTTTAAAATGATTTTATTTTGTTTATTGCATGTTAGAATCGAAAAAGATCAGCTCTAGTGCGTGATTTGTTGAATAACAATTTGCTGTTTGTCGGTCAGTTGTATGCAGATAAATCACTCGCGTTGCGCGCTCGTGATTTGATCTCACAACTCACTGCTAGAGCTGATTTATTTCTTAAATATTCAATATTTTCAGCAATGTAAAGTGAACGGAGTAATTTCTTCGGTATAAATATAATACATGTATGCTGTGTTGGAGCAAAAAATGGATTTCAAATGGCACCCAAATCTAGAATAGCAGTCCCACAAAATGTCGAAGCCCTTCCCAATCTGGCCACAACAGTTACTGTTTACTGGAACGTCAAAACAAGAACAAATATACAAACAAATAATTTATCTCTCCCCCCCCCCGTGACATCATACATGCACCTTATATTAACCGTATATTGCCTCATATGGTTATTTGGAATGCTATACCCGAAATACACTAAATAATCAAATTGATACGTATATGTTTACTTATTTTTTGTCAAAAAATGGAATGTCACGTCTGTGGAAAAAAATCCCAACCAAACAAGAGCTTTTCAATGGGGGAGAAGATTATCTTTTCAGGAGATACTGGACTTCTTAGTTCACTTGGAGCTCGGTCTTCAATGAAAGTTTCTAAGGTTCGCGTTTGAAACGAATGTGGATCTTTTTTTTTTTATCTTTGATTTATTAAAAGGTCATTGATGACTCCTTTCGCATCCTCCTCTTATATTGTCTTATTCTGCAAGAAACAATACGATATTTTGCCATTTGGACAATACTAGTCTTTGTGTTGACTTCCCTCTTGAATGTTACAAATGTAGAGTAATTCTCTTTGTTGCCAAATCTAAAGGGTCACTTGAGTATCCTCAACCGCGGTATGATCCACCCCTTTCTCATTAATATGTTCACTGCTCTTAAATGATCTGTTATAATCATTGATTGTCAATAAGCCAGACAAAGAAGTTAATTTATTAAATGGCTTATGCATTTTAAATACTTTTTTAAAAACTCTAATTCATGTGAGAAAATCGGGTTGATCAGAGGAACGTTTATTTTCCAGAACAGTACGATATGTTATTTTTGTTTTGTCTTTTTTAAGTTGTTAAGAGTTGTTAGAAGCATCCTAATCTTAATGAGTCAGTTCTGAAGTAAGAAAAATACGAAGAAGTTTAATTAGAAATGAGTAGTGTCTTATATGGCTAACGGCAACCTTTTCTACAATGAGACACCATCTATCTTATACCGAACCGTTTCATTAAAAAAAACTATAGACTTGATGTCCATGCCGATGAACGTAAAGTTCCCGAAACCTACATGAAAGATTATTATTATTATTATAACATACTGGATAATGTTTCGACTCGAAACTTCCGAATGCGTGAGTCAGTCATAGAGTCACTGAGCCAGTAAGTAAGTACAAGCAAGAAAGTACTTCAATTTATAAGGGTTGCAGAAAGGTTGGTGAAACTTAAAATATCAAGGTACCTCAAAGTATAATTACGTGCAATTGGTGAGTCATGGACAAGCCCTGTTTTCCTATTGGAACCACTTCTATCTCTACCATAGAGACTCACGCCAAGAATTTGCAAAAGTGGGCGGGATTTTCCCTATACTTCATGTTGTATTTTTACTAGATGCTAGTAACTGATAAGCCGTAAGTCCTATAGGTATCTCATAACAATACGGAACTGTTTCATTACAATCTCTTCATTCTAGGGTTGATAACTATGCAAATGAACGTATAGTTCCCAAACCTACATGAAAGAGGTATGTAGGTAGAAGCAGGGCACGAATTAGTAACACAATCCGCATCTTGTAAAGCTAGAATGCCCATCTATCCAATAATACAGGTAATTCTGGTACCGTAGTAACCGGCGTTGTATTTACTTTTTGCCATAAAATTCTTCCTGTGCATTTTTCGGTGGAAAATCTATAAAGAACGATGCAAACGTCCCACAATCTTGACTACAAGTCATATCAAAATGCTCGTTTGCTCACATTTTTGTGCGTATGTTGGAAAATACGAACAGTTTCTGTAGAAATCGGCCGAATAGGCCTTGGCCGAACCTTGTTTACCAACTTTGAATCGAATGTTTGGACACATTATACAAAAACAGTTTTTCGTTCAAGCAGAAATAAAAAGTCAAGTTAATTCTCCATTAGATGCGTGTTTTACTTCATCGCAAACGTTTATATAACACTGAACAACACAAGAAATTTATTCGCATCCATCAAATTTTGTAGCGAAAGCACCGTAGTAACCGGTGTTGGGGCCGTTTCACCGGCGTCAACGTTGGACAGGGTGTTGTTGGTTTATGGGAAAAATAATCGAGCAAATGACACATATTAAAAAACATCCCTCGTATATACCTGATTATTAATTTAGTTTTTCCATGCCTTGATTTTTTGAGTGAGAATTTCTTTCTGCTTGCTCCATTTTCTGATCATTGCCTATGTTATCTTTTGAATACCAAAAAAAAAAAAAAAAAAAAAAAAAAAAAAAAAAACATGGTCCATGTGAAATTCAACAATCCAACATTGACAAGACTTTGATGAATTATTCACGTTTCTTTAAAAGCCTGATCCCTATATATTGATGTGGTACAACTACTTTACAATTAAGATTTCTTTATTTACCATGCATTTCAGAGGCGATGTAGAATCTTAGAATGTCCGATTGGAAGTTTAGCTGTCGATGGTGTGTGTCAACAAATAGTTACTCATATTGTCCAAGGTGGCAGACTGGATATTATGTTAAAGGTGAATATTCATTCAAATTGGACTGACATTAATGACACAAATGCCGAAGCTCAACTGGGACAAAAGGTAGCTGAAGTTCTCGAAGACAGTATAGGATTACACTTGTGCGGCAGCTGCTCTGTCAGTGTATACACAGACAGATCATCGTACTCAGGACGAAGCAGCGAGGTCAATGTATATTTCGAAAAGCGTTTTACACCGTCATGTCAATTAGAATTCATATATGAGACAATCTTGAAGGTCTCCGGAAAACAACTTGAAATACTACGGACGACGTTCGTTCATATCACGGCAATAGCTACGATTGCAGAAAAGGCCGACTATGAGAGGTACAATTATTATCGCCCTGAACAACTTTTCTCTAGAAACGATAACTACTGTAGTTCAAAACTGAAAGTAGTTATTCGAATAACGGAACCTCTGTGCCCGCGTATTCAGATAGCATTTTCCGAATCAGGAAAGCTAAAGCAGAAAAACAGAAAACAAAGTTTTCATGCATTCTTCGAAAACCTGGATCAGATAAATGATAATACGACTGTTCATGTGTGTGTCGCCGATTACGTAAAGGTTATGCGCATTGCCAGTAGGTCGGCTAAAACGCATGTGGTTGGGTATGTACGTTCGTTCGTTATGTTTCTTTATATGTTTACTCTTTAGACAATTTTGAATGGAGGGGCTACCACGTTTTTCTTACATGATAATCTACAGAATAAACACTGTCCGTAATGTTGAGCCTGGGCCGCGTGAGTGTTTGAATTTTTGTGCCCCTATAACGATGGGATAGGTTTCCTCTTAAGGGCAGCATCCGGAAGTTAAGGCGGCGCTTGTGATCATATTTCATGGAAGTTATACAGTATCAATATGGTTATACCCGTTGAGCAGTTGACATCTGTAATGACTCAGTTTTTGTGTTATACATGCTAAATAGTAATGCCCCACATAAAAGCTTAAAAGAACATAGCAACAGACGTTGACGTTATGAAGACGTTGACTGGTTCTTACAATAAATGTATTGGAGGATGTGGAATATGACAACATCTACGACCATGTTTATAAAACAAGACAACTTTTATATTAAAGTCGGAACTAAGAACTCGGAAGTCGGAACTCAGAAGTTGGAAGTCGAGAAGTAAGAACTAAGAAGTCAGAAATAAAAAGTCCCTATCCGGCTTTCGTAATTTTACTTCAAATTTACCATTAATGCAATAGCAAAATTTGAGAGTAGTTTAATGTCATGTTTATTGTTAGTTATTTGTCTATGACTGGTAAGGTTTTATTAGGTAGGGGATCAAATAGATATAAATAATTAAATATACAGTTGTACATGTACACCATTTAATAAAATAAACATGTACGTCATATCATTAAAATGATTAAATTGCCATTTGCAATGTCTTCTCCTTATATTATTTGAGGAGCAATTATGAGCCGCCGCATGGGAAACCAACATTCTGCATAGGCGAAAACAAAGGCGCATATCAGCTTCGCGGTAACTCCTCTTCTTCTTATATCCGAAATTTCAAGCTTCTGGCCTGCTTCTGTGACTGTACAGGTCGATTTGTGTCAGACCTGGTCGGAAACCCCGAAGACCGGTTTTCTCGAGTCGTGGCTTATACAATGTCGACTACTTCAGTGTACCGGCTTAAATCATAATATACTTATTATACTATTCAAAGTTAAATAAGGATCAAACTTTACTTTTCTTCACGGGACATCAAGGGAATCCAACACTCAATTTTGCTTTCGATATGCAGCAGAACTATCGTGGACTATTTTGATATAACTGGGCAACTAGGTTACTGTATAGGCGGCAACTTTAATATTCATATATGGGTGTGGTCGGCTAGATCATCTGTTCAAGTAGGAAGATTATAGAAAAGTCGAACTCAGTCAGCCTAGACCGCTGTTACATACTTACCGTGAGAAATCAGCTACCTGTATTTTGTCCAATCAAGTGAATAACACTAACTCGTATTTCATTCTTTGTTTCTAATGGAGTTGAATCTTTCAAATGTATACCTTTAGCTTTTACCTAACATACCCAATAGCGTATTCATGAGGAAACGCCCATGCAGTGACCAATTTGCCGAATTATAGAATTTTCGATTACTTGAGGGAAATTGCAATTGATTATGCTTTCGAAAACTATTTTTGTTTCAATTTCTTTCGCAATTTGAGAAGTTCAAAGAGCGAATGGAAAGCAAACATCATCATAGTAGAACACTTATCAGGATAAAATGTCCGTGTAATATAGACCCCCTTATACCCCACTTTTTATAACAAATCAGTAGTTTGCAGGGGTATAATACTCTTCACTTTTGGTCCAAAACATAAGATTTTTGTCACTTGTTAGAAAAAAGGTACAAGTAGGCAAAGATCAGGAAAATGCGCAACCAGAAAGAGATTCCCACTCCAAAAACCGAGGTGGGAAAAAAACAAACTAACAATCAGGCACTATATTTGGCTCCATGTTGTCAAATCGATAGAGTCACTGAAGAGGCTTAAGTAGCCAAAACCGCGGTATGGTCCAGCCCTTTTCCCATGTATATGTTCACTGCTCTTAAAGGGTCTCAGTTTTATTAGCTCACCTGAGCCGAAGGCTCAAAGGTGAGCTTATAGGATAGGTAGGTATCCGTCGTCCGTCCGTCGTCGTCCGTCCGTCGTCCACAATTTCAAATGACATCTCCTCTGAAGCTGTGTGGCCAAAACTGTTGATATTTGGCATAAAGCATCCACAGGAGGGGGGAACCAAAAATATTGTTTTCTGTTCAGATCGGATAAGAACTCTGGTTGCCATGGCAACTTATACGTCCCATAGACTTATAATGGAAAAAAAAAGTGGAAATTGCAAATTTTTGCTTTCTCATTGGAGATATTTGTGTTTTATTTTTAGAGAAATGTTTATTGAGTAGTGCTCTACGTTTCAGATGACCTTCATCCTGATCGCTTATTTTGATTGGTTGCTGGGGCCCCAAAAAGGACAAATTTTCGAAAAAATCTTTAAAAATCTTCTCCTCAGGAACTGTTTGCTTTATGAAGCATATACTTTGCATACATGTTCCTGGCATTAGCCTCTACAAAAAAAGTTTTTTTTGTTCCACTCAGATAAGAACTCTGGTTGCTATGGCAACTTTCAGTTTCCATAGACTTATAATGGGAAAAGTGAAAATTTGCTATTTCTGCAGTCTCATTTTTATTTTTAGAGAAATGTGTATTGAGTAATGCACTACCTTTCAGATGACCTTCATCCTGGTCGCTTATTTTGATTGGTTGCTGGGGCTCCCAAAAGGGCAAATTTTCGAAAAAAATCTTTAAAAATCTTCTTCTCAGAAACTGTTTGCTTTATGAAGCTGATACTTTGTATACATGTTCCTGGCATTAGCCTGTACAAAAAAAAATGTTTTTGTTCCAGTCAGATAAGAACACTGGTTGCTATGGCTACTTTTACTTTCCATAGACTTATAATTGGGAAAAGTGAAAATTTGCTATTTCTGTATTTCTGGAGTCTCATCGGAGATTTTGCAGAAATAATTTTTTTTTGGTTGTCCTCTATGTTTTATATTACTTTTGCCTAAATACCTTATTTTGATTGGTTGCTGGGGCCCCCAAAAAGATAAATTTTCATTAATTATTTGAGTATTAGAGGTCAAGTTTACTTTTTACATTGACCAACATAACCTTAGCTAAAGGTCATGCAAGACCGAATCTCAGGTGAGCGATTTCAGGACCAATGGTCCTCTGGTTTTTATTTGTGTTGTTCTTTCTTTCCAGACTGATGTTCGGGGTGGGATATTAAGATTTGAGTGAAAACGCTTTGCGCTTTTTATTCTTACATGTACTTTCCAATAAAATAAAAGTCCCGTTTATGAAATAGTTTTATTTTTTGTATTTTACTTATTTGTTTATTATTTATTTATTTATTTATTTATTTATTTACTTTCAAACGGCATGACTGTCGGAATAAATGTTCATTCTTGTTTCCAACACCAGTGAATATATTGAATTATTTGTAAATTGCACTTGAATAGCATGTAACTAGTCACGAAGAGTGCAATTTCTTTTTCCCGCGTCTTTGTTTAATATTCAATGTTCCATCAAGGACCAATAAAGTAGTTTTGCATTGAACATCCAGCTTATGGCATGATTTTGTTTTGTTGTGTTGTCGCTTGATACTCGTTTAACCCATTTCAGCCTGGCGTCCCTTTTATGGGGCATAGGCAAACAGAATAGCCCAAGATGTGACGCCGCAAAACGCGGCGTCCCATCTGGGGCTATTGTGTTTGCTTAGAGAATTTCATCGAAAAATTGAATAAAATTTAAAAACCACTCCTGACGCCCCTAAAAATGAAAGTGGACTCACCCAAATGATAAAGAAGGGAAAATCAATTCGTCAAATATGGGTTAATGGAATTGTTACGGCTTTGCTAAAACGCCTCCAGTCAGGAAACTCGTCATCACGACTCTTTTATCCATTATATATTCTTTATGGGGGTAATTAAATATTAACTGTACCGCTTGCGTGTTCTTCTCGTGCCTCTTATAATAGTGCTCCGACCCATCGGTATCTACGTGTTCTACGAGAGCTGATCAAAAGGTTTGTGACTTTTATAAAAACATTTAAATTGTACAAATATACCTACCAGCTCTCTATTTTTTTTCTACGGCCAATGTAATAACTTGATAATAAATAAAATCGATGTGATACGTTCTGAAAACGACGTAAATAATATGGTCTTGTAATTTGATCAGCTAGTAAGCCTTCGGCTCTGGTGGGGTATAAAAGAGCAATTAACAAATGACCAATCGCAATTTTTTTTTATTTATTTTTGACACCTTAGATATAGCATTTCACCATGAAACTTTTTTTTACAGTTTTTAAATAGCTAATACTGATGGCACAAAAGTACCAGGGGAGCGAATAAAAATCTAGATGATAAATTTGCCCATTTGGCAGAAACAATATACATTTTTGATAGAAAAAAAACCTGAGTCAAGGAACAATAGAAAAAAGACACAAAAAAACAATCATTTGTTCCGCAAATATCTATTACACACAAGTGCATATCTCCAATTAGTACACATTTGACTCAGAGTTTGATATATAAAAATAGAGATGGGTATATATATAACAAGCATAATTCCTTCAGAATAAAAAAGCAAGTAACGTGATAGCTGTTAACTTCTGGATCTGGACAACATTTGAACTTTCGCATGAGCAAACCAACGGTGTGTTTTTTGAACAGGGCCGACACAAACCGAACTCTACAGTCACTGGTGATAGCTCAGTAGAGGCTGGAAATTTTAGATTTAGAAAGTAGGGGAATTGTACTATCCGTGTAGCGAAAACAAAGGTGCTGATCAGCTTTGCAGTTACTGTGAAGCTGATCAGCGCCTTGGTTTTCGCATATGAAAAATGCAGGTTTTCTCATGATACGGCTCATTTCATTAGCCATTTTGATTTATAATGATAATAATAGAAAAGATAAAAGGAGAGCTCCAGTTCCAGAGTTCATATCAGCGATATTTTCCGGAAGGTCGCAATAACTGATTTTTTTAAATGGATGTGCTGATTGATGTTTAGTATTTATTTTTCATCTTTATTTTTCAAATAATCAATATTAGAAATGGTGTTTATAGAAGTTTTATTTATTTTAATTGCGTTTAGAATCTCAGGATGTAGCGGTGCGTTTGAACTTAGTAGCTATATTCGAAATTTTTCACATACCGTGTGTCCATTCACAGATTATTGTAGTACGAAATCAACAGGTGTGTTAAAAGATGAGGTAGCCATGCCATGTTGCTCTGAATGCTCGTGTGATGTTTCTATCTGTTATCGTACTGAAAACTGTTGCCCGGATATAGAACAAACAACCATTAAAACATCCGATCTGGTATGTGCGGATACTATGACGAAATTCGTCAAAGGTAGGATCTGGTCACCTCCAAATCACAATGGTATTGAAAATGGAATAAAACGATACTTTATCATTACTTATTGCCCTAAAGAATATAAAGATGATTTTGTTAATTCAAAATGTAGGGGCGACAATCAGACTGATCTTGATGATTTTCTTTGGGTTTCTAATGTAAACAGACATACAATATATCAAAATTATTACTGTGCCCTATGTCATAAAGTGGTAAACTGGGTGAATTGGAACTTAAGAACCAACTGCTATGCTAGATTATTGGAAACTAGGTTTAAGAATATTACAACAACGTTGCTCTCGGACGAGTGTAATATTGTAAACGAAGCTCCCGAATCAAAAGTGGCCGTCTCACGGACATATCGGTGTTACATTCCGGACTTTACTTCCTGCAATAAAACAGGTAACAATGCATAGTTCTAATTTTAGTGAATAATTTTCTTTTTTTTTTTTTTGTTATTATTATATATATTTATCATATGAAGTCGCTGTTTTCCAGTGGTTAACGTCATATCATAAAAGTGTTATGACCACACGTGTATTAACACTTTTGCGGGAATACGTAACGTCATTGACGACGCCCGTAACAACAATGTTAATTTTCATTGAATATGTCCACGTTAAAGGCGAAACAATCATATTAAATAAGTCATATGATAAACAGAATCTTGCACTAGTGGTCATTTCATTTGAAATTTATCAAACTCGCCGAAGGCTCGTTTAAAAATTTCATATGAAATGGCCACTCGTGTAAGATCCACTATATATGTTGCTGTGTATGTGTAGCCTTATGCGAAGTGTGAAGATTAATCGACAAATGCGCAAACGTCTTAAAAACATACTTACTTCCCGATTGGAGTCCAGAGCATATGTTCATTATCTAGTATTTGTTAAGTTAGCAGAAGCTTTCTCATAATTGCACTTTATCATATACGCGTAACAAAAAATTAGTGTCCCGCATTGTAACGATCGCTTACCTAAAGACCATGTTTGTTTATATATTTTGATATGAGCCACCGCATGGGAAAACCAACAATCTGCATAGGCAAAAACGAAGGCGCAAATCAGCTTTGCAATAACTCCGAAGCTGATCAGCGTCTTTGTTTGCGGAAAGTACAATTCCTCTACGTTCTAAATCCAAAATTTCCAGCCTCTAACCATCTTTTGTGGCTGTATAGCCCGGTTTGTGTCGGACCTGGTCGGAACCCAAATTGTTGGTTTTCTCGAGCACATGCTCATATTTTAAACGCCCAGATACAGCTGAAGGCCCGTGGACATACCGTGCAAGATATTATAAAACATTTTACCTACAATTATTGATAATTCCAGTCAATAGCAAATGAGAAGAGGAGACATCTACTTTTTAATCGATTTAAAATTTTCACAGATTTGATCGGATTATATTATGGTTCTATTTAGGTGAGTGGTCGCACTATGATCCAAACACAGAGAAGGCGTGCCACAGCTTTACCCAGCATTTCTTCAAACAGGAATTTTTATTTGAAACGTTTGCTATCTACAAAAATGTGTTTTGTTGGCTTTGCAACGCCAAACCTGATGATGATATTCCAACTTTGTGTCCAGATCTAAAGGCGGGTTTTTCACGTAAACCATTCGAAAGCTTCAGTGCTTTGATCGACTTTAAAAGAATGGAGAAGACAGACAGGGATTCCATTTTAGACTCGCGACGATGTTCTTCCGGGGAGATATACGATGAATGCTTTGTAAGTCAGCGGTGGGGATATACTTTATCAAAGCTGTTATGATTTTTCCTTAAAAGCTACTGTAATATAGTCGACTTTACAGTTTACTATGGCTGTCATTCTAAAAAAAGGTACAGCAAAGCAATGATCAAGAACTGGCCCAATCAGCAGAAAAGTAAATTAGGTACCGATACAATGAGAGCATACAGTAAGCCAGCCGAGTGTGCAGCTACTTTCGAAGAGGTGACCACTCCGTTACCTGAGTTTAAATAGATAATGTGAGCCTTCGCATGAGAAAACCAACTATTTGCATATGCGAAAACAAAGACGCAAATCAGCTGTGCACTACTATTCCTCTTCTACTTATAAGTTTCAAGCTTTTAGCTTTACATTGTCATTGTACAGTCTGGTTTGTGTCGGACCTGGTCGGAAACCCAAATTGTTGGTTTTCTCATGCATAGGCTCATGTAGTCTTTGGGGCCGTGCAGTTCTAAAACAATGGGGAAACACACCACTACATATGACGTCACGTAACGTCAGATACACGTTATCAAGGTTGCAAAACACAACTGTGCCGGATAATTCATTTTCGAAGACACGTAGAATAACAAACTAAATCTAAAATCTAACATACTTCTGTTGTGGTTCTAATTGTTTTGTGTTTTGGAGTCGAAATTTCGTGCTGTCTTATTTACGTTTTGCATAGTTGGTTGGGGCAGGAGCTTCTTGTCTGTTGCTTGGCCCACCGGGGTTCAACTGGTGTTGTTCTTTTGCTCCGGAGTCAGTAAGTTATTTGGCGCCCAGGGATCTCCATGGACGGGCAGATTACTCAATCTTTGAGTCCTCATTTTTGATTCATCATGGTGTTTATCATGATTTATTTGTTTGTCCCAGATGATTCACCGACAGGCTAGAGATTCACCACGAGAACCGAACAACTAACTAAATGTTGTGAACCACTGCTGAAGCTGAGGGTGAGGTTAGGTACCTGTAAAATAAGGCTTCCAGTAATTTTATATTTCTGATCGTTCCAAGGCGATACTTCTGTGGTGGTTGTTATTGTTTTATGTATTGGTGTTTAAACTTTTTTGTGCTTTTGACGTCTTATGTATGTTATATATGACAGTTACTTGTCGAAAGATGTGCATTCAGTACTGGTAAACTTCCCAAGAAAGTATGCCCAGGAAAGTATGATGTTATACATATGACGTTTGCTTGTTGTCCTTAGCAATTTTTTACTTTTAGTGTCCCAAATATTGGACATAAACAGGTTGTTTACTTCAGAATTTTCTAGAAATTTCAAATTGTTCTTTGACGGAAAAGTCCGGAAAAACCTGGAAAGATGTAGAATCTTCTAGAAAAATCTTTTTTATGTCAAAAGAATATTGTGAAATTTTATGGAAGGATAATGGCCTCTCAAGAATATTCCAAAACATTAAATTTTGGTAAACAACTTGTTATTTTTAGTATATGATATCATAGAATTTGGTGGAAGAATCCTGAATGTTCCTCCGTGCTATATAAGGGCTACAAATTTTCATAAGGACAATCTTTGGGTACTGTTACTATTAAGAAGTCAAAATTTATCTTACTGGAATTTAAACTTATTCTTGGATTACTTTGTGATATTCGATTCTGGATTGGGACATAGTGCTATTTTGAAACAAACTTTAATTCTTGGGATCAGAAACTGATACAGACTTGTGTTAAAAAATTCTGAGGGACATTCAGACATTCTTTAAGGGAATTAACATCTTGAAAGGTATTGTACATTCATTTTTGTTTGATTGTATATATGCTTTTGATTGTTTCACATGTAATTACTGGTTAAATCACTTCTAAATAGATTTGTTAAATTTTAAACAAAGCTTGTTGCTGGCTAACCAACTTGTTGGTTTCCTTAATCTTCTAGTTACGCCTGGCACGTAACATGTATGTTAACATATTTTTAGATAAGCTTAGGTAACTGAGTGGTCACCTATTGGGAAAATAGCTGCTCATTCGGCCTACGATATGTTTTCATGATGGTATAAGTACCTGATTGTTAATTTAGTTTTTCCCACCTCGGTCTTTGGAGTGGGAATCTTTGTCTGATTGCGCCGTTTCCTGATCGTTGCCTACTTGTACCTTTTCATATTTTTAGTTAAGTTTGGGTAACAGAGTGGCCGTCTATTGGGGAATAGCGGCTCACTCGGCTTACGATATATTTTCTTGTTGTAAGTACCTAAGTGCCATATGACATTTTCCCACCTCTCGGTTTGTGGAGTGAGAATTTCTTCTGATTGCGCCATTTCCTGATGATTGCCTACTTGTACTTTCTAAAATATAGATTGCTACATGTGGAATGGTAAAACATTGTCTTCATTAATTTGAAAAGAGACGTCACATGGCAAAAAGAGTAAAGTGGCTTTTATTGCTAGATGTTGCATACCGGTTTTATGTAAAATAGACGCAGAGTAAAGTACCCGACCCCTGCCCTGTCACCCGATTAAAATGTCCTTGGGGTAAAAATGCTACTTTTCGTTTTTTTTTTTTTTTTTTTTTTTTTTTTTTTTTTTTTTTTTTTTTTTTTTTTTAAAGCAACTCCACACATTTTCCACACATGACTATTGACCCCGCCTATTGCGACCTGAATAAATAAAATGGGCTGATTTTGCCTCCAGGCAAAGCTTAAATGCTACTGAATGACCACCTGATTACTGGTTAACAGCCAAAATGAGTTCGGTTCATATATTTTCAAGTTAACAAGTAGTTATTCAGTATTTACTGTTAAAGGAATTAATTTAATTGATTTACCAAGTATATTCCATGACATACTAGTTAAGACAGGAATTGAGAAAAGTTAACAAGTACAGGCATTTTGTGAGGAAAAGGGTTTGACACTTGAACTAGGGGTATTTTGGTGTGCTGAATCCAAAAACCAATGTTGGCAAGTTGAGAAATGACGTCTTCATGACCTAATTTGCATATTTTCAAAATGGCCGCCAAAATATCTAGAATTTGTTATATTGATGAAACGTTTCATTTATCTGTCATGATCTGAGCCTAAAATCACTTAAAATATATTGTTAGATGATTGCTTGACTAAATTACATAAATTTAAATGCAAAGAATTTTTGCCCGCAAAGATAATCTCAATCGCACTATGAAAAATGCATGGTTCCCATGGCAACTGTTAACATGATTCTTGACGAGGGTTGTACCTACAAAATTGATCATATCACCACAGTTGCTCGTCCAAGATCACTAAGCCTGGTCTCGTTGTTATGCTTAGACATATCCCTTTTATCCTGTTGTAAGAGATGCAAATTATCTAATTTGCATATTCATGAATTTTAATGAAAACATTAAAAAATGTTCAAAATCCGTAAATAAACATTTTTTAGACCCAATCCATCGTTATGATACTGTTATTGCACTAGCAATAATGTGACAAATTTATTGATGTCAGGGACCTATTTGAAAATTTTATCTCATTTGCATATTCAGTAATATTAATTATAATGTTGGAAACTGGGGCGAAAATCAGGGGTAAACTATTGCCATTGGAAGTTTGTTTTTTTATTATAAGATCTTTCATGCATTTTAGGACAAATTTTCATGGCTTCCTGTTTGGTCAGAGGGATTACTTAAATGCTGTGAAATATTGTCCTCAACAATGAACATATTTGCATGATGTAAAACCATATTGTTTCGGCGCCCATCCATTGTGTGATTCTAGAGAATGGGATGTACTTACAAAAATACCCATATCCTACCAATAGCATACTCTAGAATACTATGATTGATCTGATAGTAGTGCTTGGACATAAAAAATTAATGGTAATCCAAATATTCAAATCATTGAAATTGCATATTCATGAATATTAATGAAAATCATAAGAAATGGGAGAGAAATCATGGAAAAAATATGGGGTGTACATACAAAATACCTTGTACCCGGGCTGTAAATAAACCTAGGACGTTGAAACTGGTATCAAATAAATGCCAAGGTGTGATACTACCCCTTTGAAGTGTGATATAAGAAATATTTTATTTTCTATTTTATGTATATTAGTAGAAACTTATGAAATTGGGAGAAAAAAAAGGTAAGATTAAACAGATACACCTTCAAATGCACTTGTATCTTGGCAACCAAAAGCCCTTAAGCGCTGAAAGGAATTAAATGGTTGCTAGGGCAATATTATACCATCCATACTGTAACAGATAAGTTATCTGAGTTTCATTTTCATGGATATTAATAAAATCTTTAGGAATTGGGGTAAAATGCAGAAAAAATAGGAGGTATACATTTAAACACATGTATCTTGGCTACTGAAGGACCTTAAAAGCCGAAGTTGAAATCAAAAGATTGCTATGACAGTGTTCTATAATGATATGATCTGATATATAAGGCATCTAGATAATTTTGTTGTATGGATATTAATGAAATCTTTTAAATTAGAGAAAAATCACCTAAAAGTAAAGGCGGTATACCAACAAGGTTGCTTATATCTCCACTGCTAATACTCTTAGAGGGATGAAAATGGTACCCATATAATGTTAGGAAAATGTAGTCTGATAGGTAAACAGTATCTGATTAAAAACCATTTGGTCTGATAGATAAATCGTATCTTATTAAAAGCCATGGATGTTACGAAAATTTGTAAAAAATACATAAAACTGAAGGTTGTGCTCAAACAAAACCGCTTGTATCTTGGTTGCTAACAAATATGCTTTATAAACCTGAACATATGGCAATAACAGATTGTACGTGTACTAGCAATAATTTGGTGCCACTTTGACCTCTCTAAGTCTATTTGCAGTCCAGATATAAGCAATTTTATTGGTAAACCCCCTTCATTTTCCAGCCATTTTTCTCTTATTTATACAGATCTTAATAACATTCATACAACAAATATGTCAGATAAAGCAAATAGCAGTTTATATGGTTATAGAACATTGTCTGAGGAATCATTTGATACCGATTTCAGCTCTCTATGTCTATCAGTAACCATTATATTAGCGTTTTTTTATGTGTATACCACCTTATGCTTTCAGCAATTTACCCCGATTCCTAAAAATGTTATCAATATTCATGAAAATAAAAATCAAATGACTTATAAATTGTTATTGTTACGTGCCAGGCGTAACTAGAAGATAAAGGAAACCAACAAGTTGGTTAGCCAGCAACAAGCTTTGTTTAAAATTTAACAAATCTATTTAGAAGTGATTTAACCAGTAATTACATGTGAAACAATCAAAAGCATATATACAATCAAACAAAAATGAATGTACAATACCTTTCAAGATGTTAATTCCCTTAAAGAATGTCTGAATGTCCCTCAGAATTTTTTAACACAAGTCTGTATCAGTTTCTGATCCCAAGAATTAAAGTTTGTTTCAAAATAGCACTATGTCCCAATCCAGAATCGAATATCACAAAGTAATCCAAGAATAAATTTAAATTCCAGTAAGATAGATTTTGACTTCTTAATAGTAACAGTACCCAAAGATTTTCCTTATGAAAATTTGTAGCCCTTATATAGCACTGAGGAACATTCAGGATTCTTCCAGCAAATTCTATGATATCATATACTAAAAATAACAAGTTGTTTACCAAAATTTAATGTTTTGGAATATTCTAGAGAGGCCATTATCCTTCCAGAAAATTCCACAATATTCTTTTGACATAAAAAAAAAGATTTTTCTAGAAGATTCTACATCTTTGGTTCTTCCAGATTTTTCCGGACTTTTCCGTCAAAGAACAATTTGAAATTTCTAGAAAATTCTGAAGTAAACAACCTGTTTATGTCCAATATCTGGGACACTAAAAGTAAATAATTGCTAAGGACAACAAGTAAACATCATATGTATAACATCATACTTTCCTGGACATATTCCCTTGGGAAGTTTACCAGTACTGAATGCACATCTTTCAACAAGTAACTGTCATACATAACACTTAGCCTCTTCAAAGAAAAGAAAGTTTTATAAAATAAAGCTTTCTTTTGCAATACTGGATAATTGTATACAATATGTTTAGCAAAATTTGTGCAAAACTAATCAAATACAACAGCACAAAGCTGGACATCAGCATTGTAGAGGCACTTAAGCTCTGCTTAGGGTGTCTGGAATGATATTATCTCTTCCTCGGATATGTCTGATGTCAAGATTGTGCTCTTGCAACATGAGACTCCACCTGAGTAAACGCTGGTTCTTGTTTTTCATTTTATGTATGAAAGTCAGTGGATTGTGGTCACTGAAGACAACAATTGGTGCATGTGAAGAAGCTAAGTAAACTTCAAAGTGCTGAAGTGCAAGGATTAGAGATAGACATTCTTTCTCTATGGTAGAGTAATTTCTCTGATGCTTGTTAAACTTTTTGGAAAAATAACAAACAGGATGGTCAACACCATTGTCATCTTCTTGCAACAATACACTGCCTGCACCAACATCACTGGCATCTACAGCCAACTTGAACTCTTTGTCAAAACTTGGTGCTAAGAGAACCGGAGCACTTCTAAGTATGGCCTTGAGCTTATCAAATGACTTCTGGCAGTCATCCGTCCAAACATACTTGGCCTTCTTACCAAGCAAGTTTGTCAGAGGCTCAGCTATAGCCGAGAAGTTGTTGCAGAATTTCCTGTAATATCCAGCCATACCCAGAAAGCGCATCAGCTGTCTTTTGCTAGTAGGTACAGGAAAATCTGAGATAGCCTCAACTTTAGCTTCTACAGGTTTTACCTGACCTTGACCTACAATGTGTCCAAGAAATGTCAAGTTTGCATGGCAAAATTCACTTTTTGCCAAGTTCACAGTTAGTTTAGCATCACTTAGCCGGTCAAAGAATGTTCTGATTGTCTGCAAGTGTTGTTGCCACTCCTCACTGAAGATAATAGCGTCGTCGATATAGGCTTTACAGCCATCCAGATTGGAAATCAAACTGTTGACCAGCCGCTGAAAAGTCGCAGGCGAGTTCTTCATTCCAAATGGCATGACTTTATACTGGTACAGTCCACCTGGTGTAACAAATGCCGAGATCTCCTTTGCTCTGTCCGTGAGGGGTATCTGCCAAAATCCCTTTAGCAGATCGAACTTTGTAACATACTTGGCATGTCCAATATTATCAATGCAGTCATCGATTCGTGGGATGGGAAAAGTGTCTGTTTTAGTGACAGAATTGACTTTTCGATAGTCTGTGCACATTCTAAATGTCCCGTCTGGCTTTGGTACAAGAATACAAGGAGAAATCCATTCACTTTGGCTGGGTTCAATGAAATCATTGTCCAGCAAATATTGAACTTCTTCCCTGAGATATTGCTGTTTTACAGGGTTCATTCTGTAAGGATGTTGCTTTACAGGTTTTGAACCTTCAATAATGTCAACATCATGATAGATTTTGTCAGTTCTGGATGGAATGTCTGGAAATAAGTGCTCATATTCGAGAACTAACTGTTTCAGTTCAAGTCTTTTGTCTGAATCAAGGTGAGACAGTTTCTGATCAAGATTCTGTAGTATGTTAGAATTCTGGAGTTTCGATGACGAGGGATCAGATTTCTCCAAGTTGAAGTCCTCAGAGTCCATTTGATTTTGTTCATGAGGGACAGAATTAACTATATTTACTGATGAAATAACAGAACTATCCCTATCAATATACTTCTTGAGCATATTAATGTGACATAGCTGTTTTTGCTTGCGCCTCCCAGGAGTGTTAACAATGTAATTCACGTCACTTAACTTTTTATCAACAGTATACGGGCCATAATATCTAGCTTGTAAAGGTCTGCCAGGAACGGGCAAGAGAGCAAGTACCTTGTCTCCAGGTTCAAAATTTCTGTCTTTAGCATTTTCATCATAACGAATCTTCATTTTGCTTTGAGCAGATTTGAGATTGGACCGAGCTGCATCACAGACCTTTGATAGTCTGTTTTTGAAATCAGACACATACTGAAGTAAGTTCAAAGAACTGTCATCATCTGAGAGAAATTTCTCTTTTAGAAGTTTTAACGGTCCACGTACAGTGTGCCCAAAAACAAGCTCAAATGGGCTGAACCCCAGAGACTCTTGTACAGATTCTCTTACAGCAAATAGAAGCAAGTGTATGCCTTCATCCCAATCTTTTTCAGTGTCAAAGCAGTAAGATCTGATCATGTTTTTCAAAGTTTGATGGAATCTTTCTAAGGCACCTTGGCTTTCAGGGTGGTAAGCCGATGACTTGTATTGCTTAATTCCAAGTTCGTACATAACTTGCTGAAAAATTCCTGACA
Source organism: Rugalucina vietnamica (assembly GCA_964017185.1). NCBI lineage: Eukaryota > Metazoa > Mollusca > Bivalvia > Lucinida > Lucinidae > Rugalucina > Rugalucina vietnamica. The sequence continues at coordinate 48,066,282 of OZ024873.1, forward strand.
TAAAATTTGAGCCCTGATCTGACTGGATAGATTTTGGGAGGCCTACAAATGTGAAGAACTTCACAAGTGCATTAACTATTGTTTTAGCCTTGATATTTCTGAGTGGGATAGCTTCAGGAAAGCGATTTGAAGCACACATTATGGTCAGAAGATATTCACAACCTTTCTTTGTTTTGGGTAAGGGACCTACACAATCAATAATCACTCTGCTGAAAGGTTCATCAAAGGCAGGAATGGGCTGTAACTGAGCTTTAGGAATAGTCTGATTGGGGTTTCCTACCATCTGACAAGTGTGGCAGGATTTACAGTGTTGAGATACATCAGATTTTATTCCTGGCCAGTAGAAATGATTAAGGATCTTGTGATAGGTCTTATTTACACCTAAATGGCCTGACATGGGTGTTTCATGAGCCAAGTTTAAGATTTCAGGGCGATAAACCCTAGGAACCACAATTTGGTGGTTAACAGTCCACTCATCTTCTGCGGAGACATCCGGAGGACTCCATTTTCTCATCAAAATGCCATTTTTGACATAATAGCAAACAGGAACCTGGGATATTTCATTTTCATTAAAAGCCCTTTCAAATAAAGGCGAGATATCAGAATCACTGTGTTGTTCTTTACAAAGCTGTGACCTTGACATCTGGTCATGACCTTGATCATTTGACGTTGAGGGTGAAAGGTCATTTTCTGACCCCGACCTTGGATTGCTAGGGTCAGTCTGAATATCAGACTGACTAGGGGAAAGAGATGTTGAAATCTCTTTATTAAAGGACTGACCTATCAAAGTGTCAGTTAAATTTATGTCCTGCATCCCATCATATAATTTGGCTTTCTTTGCCATTGCCCTAGTGACAGCACAAGAAGGGTAAAGGTCAGGAATTTCCTGCTCAATGGGATCAGGCGGTTGATCAACACATGATGTGCTGGTCAAAAGTGGGTTTACCACAACCTTATCTCCTGCCAAATCATTGCCTAACAGCAAATGAATACCTTTAAAGGGTAAGGAAGGTCTAATACCTACAGCCACGGGACCTTTAACTAAGTCTGAGGACAAATAGATATTATGGAGCGGTACATTAACAAATCCACACTCTACGCCCTGGATAAGGACACTTGTCCCAGAAGAAGACTTCTCGGAAAATGGCAAGGTATCTGCCAAGATAAGGGATTGAGAAGCTCCGGTATCTCGTAAGATTTTGATAGGGGTAGACTGGGCAGAGTCACTGTTAAGTGACACAAAACCATCTGATAAGAATGGTTCATAAATCTCCATAATAGAATCCTCAGAGACTGACTCTTTACAAGTTCTGGTCAGTATAGGGTTTTCTTCCTGGATACAAGACTGTGGTTTAGCCTTTAAGGAGGTGAGACCTGTCGGTTTAGCACTATCTAGATTTTCTCTTTCTTTCTTTCGTTTCAGTGCCAAACATTCAGAAATAATGTGGCCAGTTTTCTTACAATAATTACAAATTGGCTGGGATAAGGGATTTTGTCCTTTGTTTTCACTAGAAAATTTGGGTTTTGGACTGGAATTGTCAGTTGGATTACTGGGATTGGCTTTGGGACCGGACTGAGGGGAATATGGTTTTGACTGAGGGGTAATTTGCTTTGATTGAGGGTTATATGGTTTCCTAGGATATGGCTTGTTGACAAATGAAGCCTTACACTGAAGAGCTTTAAAAACGCAAAAAAGAAAATTGGTAATTTTTTGCACGAAGGATATTTTAAGTCTTCCGTAACAGGTGAAAGGGATCAGTAATTGTACTCTGCTTCCATTTTTACACGAAACCGGCATTTGTAAAGTCACTGACCCACCACAGGAATAAAAAGCCAGTTTATACTTTTTGCCATGTGGCGTCATTGAATTAATGAAGAAAAACATTTGAACATTTCACACGGAGCTTGTAGTAATCCATATTTAAAAAACACTTTAGTTTTCGTTTTGTTTCATTTTTGACAATTCTATGGGTCTTTGAAAATGAATTATCCATCACAATTGAATTTTTACAAACTTTATGACGTATATGTGACGCCACGTGACGTCACAATTACCATTTTTCATCTATACGGCACTGCAGCAGTCCCTCCGAGGCTATTGGGACAGTGAAAGGTTGACACCGGTCTGATCAACCGAACTTTTCACGTCAAGGCACTAATGTCTCTAGAGATTTGACGTTAAAACGCTATATTACGTGGATTACGTCGACAATGACCAATCAGACAAGCTAGCATTATTGGCATGCAATCAAGGCAATTGGCAAAACCTGTGCTTTTAATGAAATAGCAATGCTCTTTGTGCCAAGGAACAAATTGTAGTCGTGCTCAATATCTTTCGCAGTTTTGGATTTTAGGGGTTTAGCTATAGCAAGGACTGTAACTCTCACATTTCTCATTATTTTGATACGAAATTCACAGCATAGTTTTCAAACATATCAATGTGTATGTGTGTCAAATTGCATAAAAATCGAATTACTAGAAGTATGAAAATACAATTGAATTACAACTTTTGCGTTTTTAAAGCTTTTCAGTGTATGAGTCAAAGCATAGTCATCAGCTAAACGTGCTGCTGTTTCCAAGTTTTCAACTTCTCTTTCGTTCAAGAAAGCCTTAACATCAGAATTTATGCACCATTTGAATTCTTCAACAAGCATGAGCTGCCTTAGCTTTGCATGATCAGAACCTACTTTCTTTGAAGAACACCATCTATCAAATAGTTGCTCTTTTGTTCTAGCAAACTCAACATGAGTCTGGTCATGTTCTTTTCTACAGTCTCTAAATTTCTGCCTGTATGCCTCAGGGACCAACTCATAAGCCTTAAGAATAAATTCCTTTACTGTATCATAATCTGAGCTTTGCTCAAGAGAAAGCTGAGTGTAAATTTCTCGAGCTTTACCAATTACAACACTTTGCAAAAGCAAGGTTCAGTGCTCTCTTGGCCATTTCAAGTTTTCTGCCACCTTCTCAAAATGTAAGAAATATTTGTCAACCTCTTTTTCTTGAAATAAAGGAACGAGACGAATGTGTTTTGTGACATCAAATACTGTACTAGTAGCCAAAGGCAAAGATTTTGATTTTGATTTGTCATTAAGTTCAATTTCCTTCATTCGTAACTGAAATTGCCTTTCTCTTTCTTTTTCTTCAATTTCAAATTTAAATTTTTCTTTTTCAATTTCAAGCCTTTCTTCTCTTTCTAATTTTTCTTTTTCTAACTCAATTTTTTCTCGTTCTAATTCTCTTTGTTTTTCCTTCTCTCGTTCTTCCATTTCTAACTTTTGTTTATCCATTTCTAACTTTTGTTTATGCATTCTTTCTTCCCGTTCTAAAGTTTCCCACCTTATTCTTTCTTCATACTCAAATTTTAGTTTTTCCATCTCAATTTGTCTTTTGATTTCTAGTTCCCTCAACTGCAAGTCAGTCTGAGTGACTAGAATCTGAGAAGTAGCCGAGGAATCAAAAATTTCCTCGTCAACAAAAAACTGAATCAAAATGCTCTTAATTTCATGTTTTAACATGGAAGTCTTGATATTTGACAACCCATAATGATCAGCTATGTCTAAGAGGTCACTCTTTTTGGCCTTATCTAACAGCTCCTGAGAAGGCGCAGCAATAAAGTCACTTAGTTTGAATGACATGGTTGCTTTTTGCTGGCTTTAGCTATTTAAACAGCAAACAGTGAAGATACTTTAGAATTTCAAATAAATTTGGTGCACAAGAAATTTCAATCCCGGACTCGAGCCCCCAATTCTGTTACGTGCCAGGCGTAACTAGAAGATTAAGGAAACCAACAAGTTGGTTAGCCAGCAACAAGCTTTGTTTAAAATTTAACAAATCTATTTAGAAGTGATTTAACCAGTAATTACATGTGAAACAATCAAAAGCATATATACAATCAAACAAAAATGAATGTACAATACCTTTCAAGATGTTAATTCCCTTAAAGAATGTCTGAATGTCCCTCAGAATTTTTTAACACAAGTCTGTATCAGTTTCTGATCCCAAGAATTAAAGTTTGTTTCAAAATAGCACTATGTCCCAATCCAGAATCGAATATCACAAAGTAATCCAAGAATAAGTTTAAATTCCAGTAAGATAGATTTTGACTTCTTAATAGTAACAGTACCCAAAGATTGTCCTTATGAAAATTTGTAGCCCTTATATAGCACTGAGGAACATTCAGGATTCTTCCAGCAAATTCTATGATATCATATACTAAAAATAACAAGTTGTTTACCAAAATTTAATGTTTTGGAATATTCTAGAGAGGCCATTATCCTTCCAGAAAATTCCACAATATTCTTTTGACATAAAAAAAAAGATTTTTCTAGAAGATTCTACATCTTTGGTTCTTCCAGATTTTTCCGGACTTTTCCGTCAAAGAACAATTTGAAATTTCTAGAAAATTCTGAAGTAAACAACCTGTTTATGTCCAATATCTGGGACACTAAAAGTAAATAATTGCTAAGGACAACAAGTAAACATCATATGTATAACATCATACTTTCCTGGGCATACTCCCTTGGGAAGTTTACCAGTACTGAATGCACATCTTTCAACAAGTAACTGTCATACATAACACTATATAGGATGGCATAGTATTGCCTTAACAACCATTTGATACATTATTTAAATTAGGGCTTTGGGTTGCACAGATACAAGCCATTTCTTACGTTAATCCCTTTATTTTTCCATTTTTTCTGTCCTGTTTTTAAACATTTTATTAATATACATGAAAATACAAATCCAATTATTCTTATATCATATTTCAGAGTAATAGTACATTGCCACAGCATTCCTTTGATATCTCTTTCGGCATCCTAGGTTCATTAACAGCCTGGGTAAAGCTGTTTTTGTACGTATACCCCCTATTTTTTCCACAATTTTTCTCCCATTATGATTTTTATTAATATTCATGAATATGTGTAAATTCAATGATTTCAATATTAGTTATGAAGGTTAAATTGCTATGTCAATGCAATACTATCAGACCAGTCATAGTATTCTAAAGTATGCTTTTGGTGGGACGTGGTGGGTATTTTTGTAAGTTCATCCCATTCTATAGAATCACACTAGGGGTGGTTTTGGAAAAAAATGTGATGTTAACATCATGCGAATGTGTTCATTGTTGAAGACAACTTTTTGTGGCATTTAATTTGCCATCTGACCAAACTGGCAGCCATGAAAATTTGTCCTAAAACGATCATATAACGTACCAAAAACCAAATGGCAATAGTTTTTCCCTGGTTTTCGCCCCTATTTTTGACATTTCATTTAATATTCATGAATATGCTAATGAGATGAGTTTTATATTGACCCATGAAATCAATATATTTGTCATATATGGTATTACTTGTGCAATAACAAGTTGTCATATTGATAGCTTTGGCCTGAAATTGTTTATTTATGGATTTTAAAACCATTTTCCAGCCATTTTTAATGTTTTCATTAAAATTCATGAATATGCAAATTCGATAATTTGCATTACTTACCAAAGGATCAAAAGGCTATATCTATGCTTTACAGTGAGTCCAGGTGCAGTGGTCTAGGACTCGTTACAGTGGAAATATGATCACTTTTGTGGGTACAAGTAGAAAGCCCACACCCCTGCCCCCTCCGCACCCCCACATCAGCCTTTTAACTTTTGAGACTTTTTTATTCATTGAAGACCTTCTAATCATTATAAAATGTAATTTTTATTATTTTGTAGCAGTTTAGAATCCTGAACATATACCAATTCGCAATAATTGGTGTTTTTCTTAATTTTGGCGGCCATCTTGGAAATATGCAAATTAGATGGTGAAGGAGCCATTTCTCAGCTTGCCAACATTGGTTTTTGGATTCAGCATACCCGAATACCCCTAAAAATGATCTCAAACCCTTTTCGTCACAAAATGCCTGTACCTTGATAACGAAGCGTCTTTTTCTCATTTTCTGTCCCTTTATGTCTGTAACGTGTAATGATTTTTCTGAACTGAAAAGAAAAATCGTTCCTTCCTCTAAGTTTTTTAAAGTTGTAAACCAAGTCACCTAAAAATTCTGGTTCCGAAAGGCCCTCACGCAAAAGCGTCTTTAGCCCAAAATTACATTTGGTAATCAAGTCACAGTGTCTGCGAAAAAAATTAGAAAATGGGTTTCGAAGTTTATGATAACGATAGATAGCATCAGGGAGAGGTGTTCTACAAAGTCTTTATAACTCCTGACCCTGTGATGACTTTGGCCTATTTTACGGCAAGGTCAACGTAGGTCGCCAATGCATTTGAATAGAGAAAATTGTCAAAATGCCATTTGCAGGAAAACACAAACTTGAAGGAAATGGGCAAGTGGACTGAAGATTCAGGGTTCTGAAAAAATTGGACCACATGGACTGGTCTGCCCCCACCGCGGGACAATATACATGTTTATTACATAATATTCAAAGATTTTCTTTGAAACCACTTTGAAACCACTTGTTTTCATAATGCTATGTACATTAATACTCCAAGTCACATCACTCAGATGGCCGCCATGCCCATATATGGGAAAACCTCTTCAAAATCTTTTTCTCTGGAACCTGTTGACCGATTTCGACAAAACTTGGCATGTAACATGGAGGAGCAGAGTTCTACAATGTGTACATACAGTATAATCCTGTGATGACCTTGACATATTTACGGCAAGGTCAACTCAGGTCGCATATGCAGTAAACTGTTTCAATGTCATTGAAGGGAAAAACTTCCAGGAAATGGGCGAACGGACAGAATATTTACGATTTATTGATTATGCATATAGGACATGCTGCTGTAAGCTAGTGTGTTAAGCTGCTGTAATTTGACGTTTAGATACTGATTCCTTAATAAAACCAGTAACGCCACAGACTTGCATTACATGGCCCAAAGTGTTTGTTGCATTTCTTAGGTATATTTGTTTGGCTGTCTGTCTTGTTAACAACGAATACACAAAATTTTATGAACGTATACACACGGGAGATAGTTACAAATGGAGGTTATATATAATAAGTCTTCCCGTCTCTATCTTTCCACATTGGAATCAAATGGTTGTTCCCTTACTATTTTAATACATTAATGTTTAGATCTAGGAGTAGTAGCCCGCTCGTGCACAATGACCGTTTAAGGTATAGTGTCACGTCGCACAACTTTAGTACCTGCTGTCGTATTAATTCCTTCCTTTATTCATAATGTATTTCAGAGGCAATGTAGGACCTTAGAATGTCCACTTGGAAGTTTAGCTGATGACGGTGTTTGTGAAGCTGTGGTCTCTAGCATTGGTAATGATGGTGGACTGAAGATTTTATTTAAAGTCGTTATATATTCAAATTGGACAGCAATTGCTGCGACAAACGATAATTCTCAATTCGGACAAAAAGTCGCAGAAGTGTTAGAAGATCTTATAGGATTACACAAATGCGGCAACTGCTCAGCAAGTGCATACACAGACTTGTCATCATACTCTGGACAGACCATCGAGGTCGACGTTTATTTCGAAAAAAGTTTCACACCGTCATGCCAATTAGATTTAATACACAGAAACATCTTAGCGTCCTCAGGAAAACAAATAGAAATACAACTTACTTCATTAATTCGTCTGGCGGCAACGGCTACGATTGCAGAAAAAGCAGACTATGAGAGGTTCATGTATTACCGCTTTGATCGACTTTTCTCCAGAAGTGACAACTTCTGTAGTTTTGGCACATCACATTTACAAGTTACGGAGCCTCTTTGCCCGCGAATTCAGATAGCTTTTTCAGAATCTAAGAAACTTAGACATGGGACAAAGAAACAAAACTTTCTCGCTTTCTTTGAAAATATGAACCAGGAAAATGACACCACGATCGTTCATGTGTGCACCACTGACTACTTCAACGTTATGCGCCAAACCAATGGTTCGTCTTCAAGGCATCAGCTTGGATCTTGTATTTTCTTTATGTTTTACCAGATTTTACTCTTGAACGAGATGTTCATTATTTACATGCAAACATGACCGTTTATACATTAACATTGGTGTTACAATTTCATAATTAAGACATAAGCATCATCATAAGGCAAAACACGACTGACAGTTCACGTATAATTATCTAATTATGCATCATCCCAGCAGATCGGCATCAAGAACACCACGAGAGTCTTTTGCAGTAATTATAGTTATGCGGCATTCACTGTTAAACACTGCGTCAGATCCAAATTGCGATAAATAATCTGCGTTAAGCGATATCAAGAATTTTCCGTATGCCTAATAGAAAAAAATAAAATAAATAAAGCAGAGCTCTGTTGAAACAATGTCTTTATTTTATTGCATGATAACAAGGCTAACTCGATAAGTATATTTCTCGGTAAAGAAATGAGCGAGTTACTTACATTTGAAATTTTGGAACGAAGTGACTTTTGACCGCCATTTTGAATATTTAATTAGAAGCCTAGAAACAGTAATAAATTTTATATTTCTAATATGTTAAAATATGGCCAGAATTCATAGTAAATCAATAGTAGAAAACATTCAAACAAGAATAACAGGAAAATATTACCGGTGTTCCATTAATATTGATTATGCATATTTAATTAGGGCTTTATGACGTCATAAAGCCTCATGAATATCCAAGATGGCCGCCTCCTGAAACAAAAAATAGTGAATATTCAAATCAACACATAACTTTCTTAATCTCTATCCGATTTTGATGAAACTTGTACCATATTGTTGAGGGAGGCATATAATTTCATTTAAAATGCATTCTATTTCAACCTTGCCTTTCACTTTAACTGTAACTGTGTTATTTTTTCTTTCCCGCCTGGTATCAATGTTAGGTTACATTAAACTATCGAGGTCTAATATCGAACCTTTCTAGAAAATTTCTCTCCTTAGGGTAAGTTAGTTGTAACGATAATCTACTGCTATCTACATTATATACTAGTATATATACAGGCATATATGTGTTTTAAGGTACAGCTCAAGAAGTCAAAAATACATAAAGATCACAGTTTAGCTCACCTGAGCAGAACGCTCATTTGGTCATCAAATAGTATAAAATATCTGGCGTCTCTGCGTCCGTCTGTCGTCCGTCCACCATTTTCAAAGATCTTCTCCGAAACCACTTGAAAATTTGAAGCCAAATCCTAAAAATCTCACATTGCGTGTCAACGTTATCGTGTGTTTCGAACTATGACATGGATTAAAACGTTTTGGCGTCTGAAAAGTAATTACAGCTGCTACCATTTATCGTTGGCGTGCATGCGGTATGGTAATTTTGTGGTCATGTCTCGGCGCTGATATTTAACGTCGCTACAACGCGAGAGCGTCGACGGTGGTTACGCTTGGCTTGTACAGTATTCAGAGGTTATGGGCGGCTATGTGAAAACAATCAAACACTTAAAACGTATGTTGCAACGTGTCTTGGCCGCCCTGACAGTCTACATTCCAAATGTTCTTTCACGCCCATTTAAAGTTATCACTTTATAATTCAGAAACTTCAGTTGATTTTCGGTTTACTTACTTAAAGGAGTTTCGAATAAGGCATTTAGATATATCTAAACATAAAACAATAAGAACCACAACAGAAGTACCGCCTTGGAACAGTCAGTAACATCACTGTACTGACCCCTAAGTAAACTAGTTTTACAGGGCCTTAACCTCATCCTCAGCTTCTGTAGTGGTTCACAACACTGAGTTAGCTGTTCGATCATCGTGGCGAATCTCTGATAAGTCAACGAATCATCACGGACTAACAAGCAAATTATGACAAAAGGTAAAAGTAAGCAAAGATCAGAAAATGACACAAGAGGAAAGAAGTTTCCACTTAAAAAACCGAGGTGGAAAAAAGAAATAGACAACCAGGCACCAATACAAAGATAACATAAGGAGCAAATCGTAAGCCTTGTTAGCAGCTATTTCCCAAAAGGTGATCATAGGTGGTCACTCAGTTACCCGAACTTAACTAAATATATATGGGCCACAACGTGAGAAAATGTACCTTCGGACAATTTTTTGAGTGTTAGAGGAACAATGTTACTTTGAATATAATGTTTTCAAACTCTGTTGGTCTGTATTTGACAAGAATATTCAAGTTATTGTGTGAGTTATGACCAATTTACTAGACGAACCCTGCAAACGTCACTGTCCTGAAAAATGACGTCAAAGCTGCGTAATGCATTTCTGCATGTAAGTATAGCCTACAATACTCGATGCATTTGCTTAAAACTGTTTAAGCACTTGTCATTAACTGCTGTTAAGATAGAATTATACTCGAGTATCATCTTCACAGGCAATCTGTCGAAATTATTTTTTCTATGTTTATGACGATGCTGTTGCTATGGTTACAATTTAACGATAGATATTTTGAAAATTAAGTATATTTAGGCTAAAACAAGGATAGATAACTCCAAATATTGAAAATAAATATGTTTTAAAACTCATTCATTTGGCAGCGCAGTGATCTAAGATTACAAATGCAGTATTATTTCTTAAACATATATGACATGATTTTTTCCGCTTTTTTGACGCTTTCTACTAGTAATATCAGATTGTCCGAAGGTACATTTTGTCGCGTTGGGATTCATATATGAAAAAAAGTACATAAGTTACAAACACAACAAAATCAACATCACAACGCAAACAATTAGAACCACAACAGACGTATCGCCTTTGAACGATCATTAATATTAAATTAATTGCTGGGGGGGGGGGGGTGGCTTACACCAGTTTTATAGGGTCCTTGCTTCACACTCAGCTTCTTCAGTAAGTAGTTGTTCGGTCCTCGTGGAGAATCTCTGTCAATGAATCATCAAGAAAAAACAAATAAATTGATGAACGCCTTGATTAATCAAAATCGAGGACTCACAGACAGAATAAGCTGTCTGGCGACTGGAGATCCTTGGATGCCAAACAACATCACTGAAAATTCGTAGCAATGTAAAACACACCAGTTGAACCCCAGTGGGCCAAGCAACAGTCAAGAAGCTCCGGTCCCAACCAGCAAAATTGAACAGGTTTAAGTCGGGACAATCACGGAGTCTGACGCTCGACCCTACCGCGTGCAATTAAAGAAAGAAGCATAGTAATGAACGTGATTTGGTTAATCGTTATGTTACGTCTACACTGGGCCACGTTCTCACCACGTCCTTTCCACGTTCTAACAATTCAAGAGCGTGACGAGGACGGGGTCAAAATGAAAGAATTTCTGGTTTGTAAGTTCACGCTACGTCCTTACTACGTCCCCACCACGTCCTTACTACGTCCGCAACACGTCCTTACTACGTCCTTCACGTTTCCTATAGATCCTCACTACGCGCTCATCCCGTTTACACTACGTCCTTACAACGTCCTCACGAAGACCAAGCGGTTCACGCAACGCGCGTACTACGTTTTCGGCACCTTCTAACTGTTTATGTATTATTATAATAATTATGCTCAGTTGAAGAACGAGTAATGAAAGTCCATCCCCAACGCTGCTGATAATCTGCTGTAATTTCCGAAGTGAAACCTTTTTCATCATCATCATCATCATCATCATCATCATCATCATCATCATCATCATCATCATCATCATCGTCATGATCATATCATTTTTCATAGCTCATAGCTAGGGGCGCACCAAGCAAGATCTCATCTTATACTGCGAGTGCACCGAGTAAGTTTTGGTGTTATTGAAGGAGAGCGAATTGCGTACTTCGCGGTTCATTTTTTCTATTTCAACTCAACTCATTTTTATTTGCAAATCATATAACAGTTCAAAATGATTGACGCCCAAGCCATTGCTAGAGGGAAACAGTCAATTGAGTCCTCCGTAAAACCACCAATCATTAATATTCATTTTTATATTGACCATTCAAATCTGCACATTAGCTAACGGTCAATGACGGTTAGACAACACGTGGGTTAGACAAACAAACCAACACGTGCTTTACAGGTGCAAAAACACAATGTTTGTCTAAGAAAATAAGGGTGGGCGTGGCTATACCTTGCTGGCGGAGGAGTCAATTAAAACAAAATTAATAATACGGGGAGGACGTGATAAGAACCTGGCGCGAACGTGGTAAGAACCTACAGAGGACGGGCTGGGAACCGCAAGGACGTGATAAGAACGCAGTGAAGTCTTCTAGGACGTGGTATGGACGTACGAGAAGCGTGGTAGGGTCTTGTCGAGAACCTGATGGACGCAGCGCGGACGTAGTGGAAACATAGTGAGGTCTTGATTGTCTGCAACAGGTTCGTATACCAGGTTCATGAAGACCTTACTACGTTTGCACTACTTTCTTACTACGTCCTACAAGTTCCTACTACGTCCTTACAACGTCCTTACTACGTTCTTATTGCGTTCTAATTTCACCCCGTCCTTGCCACGTTTCTTTTGAGCATGTTCAAAATTTGACCAAGACCTTCACGTCCATCAAGACCTCGGTACGTCCTTACTACGTTCCTACCACGTCCTACAAGACCGTACCACGTCCTTAATTTTTTAGGACGTAGTAAGAACGTGATGAGAACGTAGTCCAGTGTAGACGTAACATGCCGATTGGTACATCACATTTAAATTATAGGCTATACATTTGTAACGTATGATGATTTTTCTAATCTGAAAAGGAAATGTATCGTTCCTATAGTTTCTTAAATTTGTAAATCAAGTCACCATATAATTCAGGTTCTGAAAGGCCCTCACGTTAAAGCGTTTTTAACCCAACGATCAATTTAGAAATCAATTCATAGAATCTGCGATCAAATTTTGAAAAAACATAGTTTCGAAGTTTATGTTTATACCGATAGACCTGCTGGAGAAGTTTGGCTGTTAAACATTTATTTCTGAGTTTGAGTCCGTAACATGATTGCAGACTCTAGCGAACCTAATAAGTTGCGAAATGTGTACACCATAAGAAGCACGGCGAGAAACGTCACCTTCCAAAAACATTAACTCTATCAAAATTTAAGTCATCGCTCTTATCATAAGTTTTAGATGAAACAAATCTATGAAATAGAAAGATGTATAATTGGGCTTCGGTATCTGTAGTTCAGGTGGATAAATTTGATTGACCATGCCTTCAAAATAAGGGTTGTTGATGGTCAAAAGGTCATCGAAGTTCCTAGAAGTCGAATCAAAAGCCTCGCTAATAGCTTGATTGTCATGCTTAAGAGAATCCATGAAATCTTTATGTTATAGGATTCCCTTTACTATTTCTTTGTCATCTTATACTCTTATACATGTATATGTGCCCGAATAGAAAGCAGCTACGTTTATACAGTTTTTGACATTTGAAGATTTGTTACACCCAAATGGGCGGTTTTCCTTTATTACGCCAGGATAAACATTTGTCACCAGCAAGACAGGCATGGGTGCCAGCCGTGTATCGAACCCGCAACCTCTTGATAGCTAAGCGAATACGCTATCCATTATACTACCTCCGCTATCCATTATACTACCTCCGCTATCCATTACACTACCTCGGCTGTACATTACTCTACCGTGGCTGTACATTACACTACTGTGGCTGTACATTACACTACCTCGGCTGTACAAAGCTAGGTAACAGGATCTTGCTTTCTTAATGCCTTGAAGTTTCGAAACTTAATACGTGAAACATTATGTTTTAAGGATACTATATTTTTCCTAATTAGTGGATTCTTGTCATATGAGCCGCCTAATGAGAAAACCAACAATCTGCATATGCGAAAACAAAGGCGCAGATCAGCGTCGCAGTAACTGCGAAGCTGATCAGCGCCTTTGTTTTCGCTACACGGATAGTACAATGCCTCTACTTTCTAAATCCAAAATTTCCAGTCTCTAGCCATCTTCTCCGCTTGTGTCGGACCTGTTCGACAACCACATTGTTGATTTTCCCACGAGGCGGCTCAATTATCAGTATCAGCTGGTGTAAAATAATTTCCTGATTATATTGGAACTCAGTTTATTGTAACAACATGGACTCTATAAGACTAATCATGGAGCAAAGCGCCAAAGACATCCAATCTGAAAAAACTGCGTATACTGACCGAATCAAGAAAAAATATCGAACATCTTTTAGTGATTACTTGTAAAACCAAGTCTCTAATATTTTATATGGATTTAAAAACCTCAATTTAAATGATTGGGCCTAAATTACATGTAAATATCATTTTGAGTTGGGAGTTGTCAGAAAGCTCAGTGAAATGGCGATGGTAACCTGACTAAATTACATGTAAATATCATTTTGAGTTGGGAGTTGTCAGAAAGCTCAGTGAAATGGCGATGGTAACCTGACAATAATTGATTCATGAGGTGTAAAATATCACGAATGTCATAGAATTATTCAGCATTGAGTGCATTATGGTGATTGTTAGTCAAATACATGCTTTGTATAATACTATAGTGGAACGCATACGTTTGTAAAGAAAGCGCACCCGCAATATTTTATACGAAATAGCAGCATGTAACGGATGATTTTTCAGTTAATGTAATGAAAAAGTATCAGGTATGAAAGGAGTAAATCAGTTTATGAAAAAATAATATCTTATCACAGAAGAAAATTACTTCTCTCGCGAAAATATTTAAGTCCGTGATTGAGAATGAATTATTTTTAAATATGGCATGCAAAGATACACTTTCTGTCATTCAGTTTCAATAGTATGTGTTTCCAATTAAAGTGTTGCAACAAACGTATCCATGTTTCATTACAATCTAGGCAGAATGCAGAATGCCTAAGGGCAATTATTAAGGATGTGCATTTTTACCAATGTTGCTGTTCAAATCATGATGACAATTAATTGTTTAATATATGAAGCTTCGCATGAGAAAACCAACAATCTGGGTTTTCGACCAGGCCTGATATAAACTGGCATGTACAGTCACAGAAACAAGCTAGACGCTTGAAATAAAATATTGGATCTAGTAAGAAGAGGAATTGTACTATTCGTGCAGGTACTGCACAGCTGATCTTCGCCGTTGTTTTCGCATAAGCAGATTGTTATTTAATATTCGGTGTTCCTTTTCAATTTCATATTATCATTCAAAAATTGGTAAGAATGGTATTCAAAGAATTTCTGATAGTTTTATGTGCCACCATGATGGTAAAAACAAGCGGAGAATCTAATATCAGCAGTTATATACGGAATATTTCACAAGTTTTGTGTCCATTTACAAACTTTTGTTCTACGAAAACGGAAATATCTGACAATGAAAATATTACTCCCTGCTGCTCGAAATGTTCTTGTGATAGATCTACCTGTTACCATACTGAAAATTGCTGCCCGGATATAGAACCGATACCCACGATTTCCACAAACATGATATGTGCGGACACTATGACTAAATTCAGGCACTGGCTTTCCCCGCCCAAGCACAATGGTTATACATACGGCATTAAATTTTATTATATTGTAGCTAATTGCCCTACAGGCTATGAAAACGAGTTTGTTGACGCCAAATGCAGGGGTCAAAATCAGACGGAGCTGGACGATTTTCTCTGGGTTTCTCACAAAACAAACAATGTGATATATCAAAATCAATATTGTGCAAAATGTCATGGTGTCGAAAATTGGGTGTCTTGGAACTTAAGAAGTAATTGCATTACGCAATTAATTGACTCCGGTTTTAATAATTTAACCACAGTCCTTCTTTCTGATGCATGTGAAATTCATAACGAAGTACCAGAATCCAAAGAAGATGTTTCAAGACGATATCAGTGTTACTTGCCAGACATTACTTCTTGTAATGTATCAGGTATTGACATTACGTTTTTGTTTTGCTATATTTTGTTTTAATATAACATCAGAATAACATATCCTTGCAATAAATACCCCCTTAGACCCCACTTATACAGTAAAAACTCGGGTTTACAGGAGTATACCTTATTTTCTAATTTTTGCTCCAAAACATCGATTGTTGTGGGTACTCGTTAGAACCGCCTCGCCCCACAATCTATGTTTAGAGACATATAAATGTTTTCTTAATATTGCATGGACAACTTTGCGTAATGTTTTGCTATAATTTTTTAAAATTATAATGGAAAACAATAACCAGTAACTTGCACAATATTAAACAAGACCTGTAATGGAAACCAATATATACTGACGTCAATAAAAACGTCTCATCCAAAATGTTGCATAACTTGGCCAGTAGATATACAATATAAACGAAATTTGCATTTGCCTTATTTCCACGTTCACGCTTATGGTATAGCATAAACCGAAAGCCATTATACAGGCGTTTTTGACGTGAAAATTCTTGAAAAAAAAAAAGTACAAGTAGGCAAAGATCAGGAAAAGGCGCAATCAGAAAAAGACTCCCACTCCAAAAACCAAGGTGGGAAAAAACCAAACTAACAATCAGGTACTTATACCATGAAAACATTTCGTAAGACGAATGAGCAGCTATTTTCCCAATAGGTGGCCACTCAGTTACCTTAACTTAACTAAAATATGCAAACATACATAAGGCGCCAACAGCACAAAAATATTTTAAACACCAAGACATAAAACAAAAAGAACCACCACAGAAGTATCGACTTGGAACGATCAGTAACACAAAGTTACTGGCGGGTTTAAATCGATTTTACACGGCCGTAACCTCACCCTCAGCTTCTGCAGTGGTTCATAACATTTAGTTAGTTCTTCGGTCCTCGTGGTGAATCTCTAACTAGTAAATGAATCATCAAGAACAAACAAATAAATCATGATAAACATCCTGATGAATCAAAAACCAGGACTCACAGATTCAGTAAGCTGCCCGACGATGGAGATCCCTGGGCGCCAAATAACTTACTAACTCCGGAGCTAAAGAAAAACATCAGTTGGACCCCGGTGGGCCAAGCAACAGACAAGAAGCTCCGGCCCCAACCAACTAAAATGAATAGCTTTAAGTCGGGGCCATCATAGAGTCTGACGCCCGACCCACCGGCGTGCAATTAAAGAAGGCAGCATAGTTATCAACCGTGATTGGGTTAAAAACTAAGCATGCAGACTGTCGCATAACATTCAAGTTATAACCTATACGTCTGTAACGTGTTAAGATTTTTCTAAACTGAAAAGAAAAATCATTACTTCCTATAAGTTTCTTAAATTTGTAAACCAAGTCACCATAAAATTCTGGTTCCGAAAGACCCTCACTTAAAAGAGTCTTTAACCCAACATTATATTTGGAAATCAATTCATAGTGTCTACGATAAAATTTAGAAAAGGTTTTAGGAAGTTTATGATACCGATAGCCCTGTTGGAGAAGTTTGGCCGTTAAAGATTTATTTCGAGCGTTGAAGTCTGTAACATGATTGCAGACTCTAGCAAACCTAATAAGTTGCGAAATGTATACACCATAAGAAGCACGACGAGGAACGTCACCATCCAAAAACGGAAAATTTACTATATCAAAATCAAAATTGAAAGCCGTGCAAAGCCGTTTTACAAACTTAAGAACAACAAAATTTAAAAACATAACATTACTGGACTACGTGAAGTTATAATACTGAAAATTACATAGGCACTTTTCACAAGAAAAGAAAAAGACGGAATGAAAAAAAAAAAAGATACTGTTCGGTTTCTGGCGTTCGAAGCGACTCCATAGTCCGGGACCAGCGTTCGCTTTGGCATAAGATTTCCTCTATCGATTTTTGTAAACCTAGCTATTTCGCCGAAGTTTCTGTAGCAAAATCTTTTTGACGTCGACGTCTCTTATGCTTACGAATTCTAATGTTGAAACATTTCAGAAATGATGCCGTTATATTCGGATGCATATTTTGAGTTAATTTTCATAACGTAGTCTCATTATTTCAAATGAATAGCCAAGAATTGAGCAATGGTATTCTAACGCTTATTTCCCTAGATGCCAAATACACGTTATCCGAAGGGACGTTCGTTTCACACTGAAAGGCAGGAGAAGTAACGATTGAAACTATTCTTTGTCAAATAACACAGCCAGGATAGCCTTTGAAATGTTTTTGACCATTTTGATGGCGATTATCATTTAAGAATTGATCATTAGCAGAAGTGAAGTCAATAACGATAGAGAACGAAATTCGGTTTTCAAAAAATGTATTTGAACAGCATATGGTCACGTATGGATATCCCACTCTATGGCTTATGTGTTGGTATTGCAAAGGAGCCTTTCAATAATCGAAAGATAGCCCGCTTAATGAACAGAATAGAGATTTTGCGAGGGGTGTATGTTTTCAACAGCATGTCATTTTTCAAGCAGCTGCCTGAATAATTCCATTTCAGCATTTTCGAATGCGTAAAAGGTTAGCAAAAGATATGACCAATATTTAAAATAATTAAAGGTGTTAATCTTGGTTGTATGACGTGTCAAAGTTGACTGAGGCGTTTTTTGTTGATGTCAGTATATTAAGGACTTATGTATAGACACGTTTTATTACATTTTGATGATTTACCTGAATTATTTCTTTTATTATTATTATTGTACAGGAACGTGGAATGAGCGGTAGGCTCAGAGCCTTTCAGTTATTTTTCAACAACTTCCGGGTTAAATCGGCCCGCCATATTTTGCTGCTTCGCGTTAATATATATAAACAAAGTTAATACAGATAAAATATCACAATGTGCTCAATAGGAGAACACATGGTCAACAGAAATTTGATGCAATTTGATTAAAATCCCGACAAAAGCAATGATTTAAAGCAAAATAATAATAATAATAATAATAATAATAAAACAAAAAAAAAAAAAAAAAAAAAAAAAAAAAAAAAAAAAAAAAAAAATTGACAATATACATGTACTATTCACAATTTTTGCATTATCTACTGGTAATTCCCAGCTTACCGAAATCAATATTTAAAATATAGATAACGGGTTATTACTTTTCTTTCAGGAGGGGTTTGGTTACCTGTATTTCCAATATTAATTATGTGTAAGCTGGGAACCAGCAGATAATGCAAAAATGGTAAATGATGCATTCTTTCGATTTTGAACATTTTCGGATCTCTTCAGGGCTCTGGACACACTATGATTCGAGTATCGAAATAGCGTGTAGCAGCTTCAAACAGATATACTTTAAGCAAGTAGACTCACTCATCGATTTTGTCATCTACAAGAACGTGTTCTGCTGGCTTTGTAATGAAAAAGCTGAACCAGATGTCCAAACACAGTGTCCACACCTGGGGGACTATGCGATACGTTCACCGTTCAGTAGTTTCAGCGGTTTGATCGACTACAAACGACTGGACGAGATGTCGATAAAGGAATCGACAGTAGAAAGCCTACGATGTGCTAGGTCGGAATTTTGGGATAAATACCTGGTAAGCCTTATATGACAGGGTCTTTATACTCATGTACTTCTATATGCACACCGGTGGGTGGGACGTCAGACTCTATTATGGCCCCGGTTGGGGCCGGAGCTTCTTGTCTGTTGCTTGATTTTCTTTTGTTCCAGATTGTCATTACTAGTGATGTTGTTTGGCACTCAGGGATCTCCAGTCGCTGGACAGCATATGGTATCTGTGAGTCCTCGTTTTTGATTCATCATTGTGTTTATTATGTTTTCTTTGTTTGCCCTTGATGATTCATTGACTAGTTAGAGATTCAACATGACGACCAAACTAACTAAATGTTGTGATCAACTGCAGAAGCTGGGGGTGATGATATGACCATGTAAAACTGACTTACGCCCGTGAGTATTTTAATATTACTGATCGTTCCAAGGCGATACTAATTGTTTGATGTGTTAGTATTGAATTTTTGTGCTGCTTTCGCCTTATGTACTATTTCATATATTTAGATGGTAACTGAGTGGCCGCCTATATGGTAATAGCTGCTAACTCAGCTTACGATATGTTCTCTTACTAGTATAAGTACGCACCTGATAGTCAATTTAGTTTTTCCCATCTCGATATTTTGGAGTTGGAATTTCTTTCTGATTGCGCCATTTTCTGATCAGTGCCTACCTTTACCCTTATATGAAACGAACTTTAATTTTGCTTTGATCTTTCTTCTCAGTACACAGCAATGACCATGTCGAGAGGAGGGATTCTTCAAGTGTTTCAAGATGTTTAGATGTTTGATATACTTTTTACACAAAATATGTTAAATTCTTATAAGCGATTACAATAGCACTAATCCGCATGTACATTACGAAAACATGCCCATGCAATGTACAGAGATTTTTAAAGTTGTAAAAAATAAAAATTTGTCGGAAGAAAAACTTTGATATATTTTTCTTATTGTTGCTCAAAACATAGATTGTGGGTATATGTTAGAACCACCTCGGTGAGGCAGTTCTAACGAGTACCCACAATCTATGTTTTGGAGCAAAAATAAGAAAAATAGGAAAACCCCTGCAATCCCCAGTTTTTCTATATAAAAGTGGGGTTTAAGGGGTGTTTATTGCACGGACATGCTGATGTTTGCAATTCTATCCACGCAGTTGATGTCTCTTAAAGGGATACATTACTAATGGATTCCCGCACAGCATTTTCATGAAACTTCACATGCGTAAAGATAATTGTTTCCTTGGACTAAAATAAAAATGGAGGGTCACCGTCCTTGTTTCCGTGGCATCAGAATTTTTTGTACGCTTCTCGTACATTTCAGGAAAAAGGTACAAGTAGGCAAAGATCAGGAAAAGGCGCAATCAGAAAAAGATTCCCACTCCAAAAACCGAGGTGGGAAAAAAACAAACTAACAATCAGGTACTTATACCATGAAACATATCGTAAGCCGAATGAGCAGCTATTTTCCCAATAGGTGGCCACTCAGTTACCTTAACTTAACTAAAAATATGAAAACATACATAAGGCGCCAACAGCACAAAAAATTTTTAAACACCAAGACATAAAACAAAAAGAACCACCACAGAAGTATCGACTTGGAACGATCAGTAACACAAAGTCACTGGCGGGCTCAAACCGGTTTTACAGGTACCTAACCTCACCCTCAGCTTCTGCAGTGGTTCATAAGATTTAGTTAGTTATTCGGTCCTCGTGGTGAATCTCTAACTAGTCAATAAATCATCAAGAACAAACAAATAAATCATGATAAACATCCTGATGAATCAAAAACCAGGACTCACAGATTGAGTAAGCTGCCCGACGATGGAGATCCCTGGGCGCCGAATAACCTACTAACTCCGGAGCAAAAGAAAAACACCAGTTGGACCCCGGTGGGCGAAGCAACAGACAAGAAGCTCCGGCCCGTTTTTACATATAATTAACCTTATACACGTATTGGGATATATCAGTTACCAGAGAACGTCTTTAAGAATAAAAATAAACAATATGTACATCCGCTTTAGGACTTTATTGTACAGAAACAAACAGAAAAGGGTTCTACAGCTTGCAACGTCATTTAAAGATTAGGTTGTTTTTATGTCTGTGAAGCCCGAAGGTTAAAACAACTAAATGTTTTTTCATTATCCAGTGAAAGCTGAAATCTGATTTTCAATAGTTATATTTACATTTTATATTATCAATCAAGTATCAGATTTTTCATTGCACATATCATCGCTCATTTTCATATTATTTGACATTTAATACGACGACGTAACTTTGGAACAGCCAAAACGTCAAATTTTAGCGCTTACCGTCATGACGATACGCGACAGGCGTCGCGCCAACAAGAGTAAACAAACAACGTCACTGGCTGGGTTTGACGTCGCCCCGCCTATAGGCGTGGCCTCTAGATCACGTGAATTAATGTTTTTCATTGGGAAATGAAGAACATCAAGAAAGAAACTTTCAACTAGGGCGATTGCAATAAAAATGTAAATATTGAGAAATCAAAACATAACGACGTTAAAAGCTACGCGTAACATGCACACCTTTAATGCCGGCGTTGCGCAAACAGTGTGCTCATAAAAATAGTAATGTTCCCTTAATTTTGCAAACTTAAACAACGTATATACGTAGAGAAAACAATTCTTCCGGATATCGTGTCCGTGTATGCCCATGTAAACCTTATTTTCACATAATGAAACTAGGCTGAACATGGGTATACATGTTTTAGTTTTATCTTCATCTCAAAAACATTTATCGCCAGTGGCGTTATTGTTTACATCCATTGAACTAATGGATACGCCACTGTGTGCAAATTAGTGATAATTTACTATAAACGAAATTCCGTACGAAAGGAAGAGTCTTTAAACGTCGCATGTAAAACATTATTGTCCGCCGAGAATGAGTCCATTTGAAAAAAATAGGTTTTAGGATATTCTTCCTGATCATTGCCTTCATGTACCTTTTTATCATAATGATAGCCTTAGAATCGAAGTCATTTTTCTTTTAATTAACGCGTGATATCATCGGAGAGATGCGATATTTAATTCACTCCGGCTTGGCCGTCGTGACCTGTACGTCGTAACCTGTCCTCCAACGCCCCGCGTTAATCGCGATAGTTCAAAATAAAATTATTATTGCCTGCGCACCCGACAAGAAAATATCATTGTATCGAAGGTTTTTGTCAGGGATAGATAGAGGATATTTGCTTTTTTGAGGTGAATACCAAATATATTTCATCGAGTGAGTTGAAAACATCAGAATTTTCACGAGTGCGCAGCACGAGTGAAAATTTTTATGTTTTCAACTCACGAGATGAAATATATTTGGTATTCACCGAAAAAAAGCAAATTTTCTTTTTATTTTATACAATACACAGGCATTTTCCAATTCACAAGGCAGGCGATGAAAATGCAAAAACCAAAATTTTTTGAAAACACAAATAATTTTGGTACCACACTGTTCCTTATGATCTAACTAAGAAAATGAATACCCACACTTTATGTTTTCGTTCACAAATAACGGAGTTATAGGCGTTTGAATTTCTGAAGTGAGACACATTTAATGACGTCAAGTAAATGGAAACGTCAGAAGTAATCCAAAATCTACAGTGACGATATAGGCTGATATCAGTCACTAGTGACTTTTGATATCAGTGAGATTTGATATCAGTGAAATTTCATATCAATGAAAATACCAATTTTATCAAGTTTTGATATACATTGGTTTTCACTGTAAGGTATAAAATAAAAATACTTATCTACCCTGGTAGTCTGACCCTGCGTACACGTGTTCCTTTTCAACATTGACGTAACTTCGTTGCTAAGTGCATTCGACGTCGGAAACGTTCTATTTCAAAATGGCAAACGCAATTACAATGTTTTTAAATGTAAATAATATGAAAATCAAGCTGCGTCACCTTGAGATGTGCAAGAAAAAGAATTTATAATGCAACCACCCTACATATCGGCCTAATAAAGGGGGATTCATAAATAGAATCTTTATTTAGCTACTGACCGAATAAAGGCCATCTCTACTGATTAAATAAAGACCGCGTTGCAATTTTGTTTAACGCAACAAAACGAAGCGCGCCAGTGACGTCAGTTACGTTTTGTGACGTCAATCTCCGCCATTCTTTATCAACAAAATCTACTGCTATGGTGGCCTATTTTGAGAAGTCGTTCAGCGGAGTGATTGCTAAAGCTGTTGACTAAGTAAGCAAAATGGCGGAAAGCAAATCTCCTCACATTAGGTGAGTTTTTTCGCGAAATTTGTCGGCTTTCGTTGCATTATAAAGTGAATAACTACCCCGCGACCAAAAATTAACTGATTTATCACGCTCGGACCGTAAGAAGATAAAAGGGCTCGCTGAAAGCTCGCCCTTTCATCCTCTTACTAATCCTCACGTGATAAAGCGGTCACGGGGTAGTTATTTACTATATACCATGCCTGTAAGGTACGGATAGACAAATCTAATCCTCGGGTCACAGTTTGGTATCTCTCGGTGAGCCTTGCTCGTGGTGCCAAAACGATCCTCAGGACCGATTTGTATAGCCATCCCCGACACTAATGTTAGATTGTTAAATTCTTAACTAAGGAAAATTGTTTTTTTTTCCCCCCAATTTATAGGTTTCATTTTTACAGGGACGATGTAGGACATTAAAGTGTCCGTTTGGAAGCCTAGCCTTCAGCGGTGCATGTAAACAGATTGTGTTTGATATTGTCCACAAAGAGGTCTGGATATTATGGATAGTCAACATCAAATATAACCGGTCTGAAATAGCTGACAGCCAAAAGGCGTCGCAGTTGGGACAACAGATTGCAGAGGATATTGAGAATCGCTTAGGTCTTTATTCATGTGGCAACTGTTCACTGACGGTAAGGAAATCCTCCATCGATCGAGAGGCCATAGATATTCTTGTTTTGTTAAAAAAACAACTGACACCATCTTGTCAATTAGATCTCATACATAAAGGGGTCCGAGCGGTCTCCGGCAAGAAAATGAGTATACGATTAACCCCGGGGATTCTTTTAATGGTTTATGCCAAAATTGCGACAAAACGGGACTATGATGATATACTGATAGGTTCTGAAGTAATATATTATAGACAGGAAGAATTTTGCCATGGGAAAACACCATTCCACATCACAGAACCGGTGTGTCCACTCATAACGCTGACCTATTTAGAATCAATCAAACTGGAACACGAGAATAAGAAAAACGCATTTCTCACTTTCTTTGAAGACGTTGAACACCGAAATGAATCAACAACAGTCCACGTTTGTACCGAGGACTATATTACAGCCATGCGTCAAAGTAGCGGAACTTCATCAAGCACACAGCTACAGTTTGTTGCTAGGCTTGTAAATCTTACGACTTTACTGACCTATCTGTTATGCATTTGCATTTGAAACCAACCTGGCTACTTTTTGACCCCATAACGTGATATAAGGCTTTGTGGATTGTAACTTAAATTTTATGGTATTAAATACATAGTGCTTATTTTTTGTCATGTATTTTTTTTTTTTACTGTTTACTTTTTACTGTTTTTTTTTTTTTTTTTTTTTTTTTTTTTTTTTTTTTTTTTTTTTTTTTTTTTGCAGGCAATATGCCACAGAAAGCAAAGCAGAACCAGTCCATTAATCGAAATGACAATGATAATTTGAGCCGCGACACGAGAAAACCCGTCTTCAGTGTTTCCGAGCAGCTTGTGACACAAACCGGCCTGTGCTGCTACAGAAGATGGCTAGAAGCCTGGAATTTCGGATTTAGAAAGAAGAGGAATTGTACTATTCGTGTAGCGAAAACAAAGGCAGTTACTGCGAAGCTGATCTGCGCCTTTGTTTTCGCATAGGCAAAAATCCGGTTTTCTCACGATGGGGCTCATTTAAATCATTCAAAATAAGATAAAAAAAAAATACGACAAAAAGTGCCTATTCTGCACCAGTCTTAACATCACAGATATCTGAGCTGTGACATGAGAAAAACTATCTTCCAACCAGGACCAGCACAACCCCGCATTGCCGATAGTCACAGGAGAAAGATAAAAGCTTGAGATTTTGGATTTAACAAGAGAGATTGTACTGTGTTGTGAAAACAAAGGCGCTGATCATTTGTACAGTTACTGTACAGCTGATCTGCATCTTTGTTTTTTTGCATAATGATTTTTTTTTTTTCATGTTTCATGATGTAGCTCATCTTATGCCAAATATTAAGAAGACCTTCTCATTTGTATTTAAAGATTTCATTTCTGTACGGAACCCGGGAAGGGACATTTTTTTTCTTCTTTTTATCTTGTTTAAACAACTTATTATGTTGTTTAAACAACTTAATTATCTTGTTTACACAAGATAATTTTCTTGTTTAAACAACTTATTATGTTGTTTAAACAACTTAATTATCTTGTTTATACAAGATAATTATCTTGTTAAAACAACTTAATATGTCGTTATAACAAGATAATATGTCGTCCAAACAACTTAATAAGTCGTTATGACAAGATATTATGTCGTCGAAACGACTTAATCCTGGACTGTGATTGGATGGATATTTGTCAAAAACATGGCGGAACTTTCATCGAGAGAGTGTTTAGCGGAGCTATATTCTCATCTAGGACTGACGTATAGGGAGACTGGGAGAGCGCATCTTTGTTGGCGATGAAGCATTATGTTCGCATTTGAGAAAGGCACATGAAGCGAATATTTAAAGGGTTAAAACCTTCACTTAGTGACATTATAGTGATATTGGATGTGTCATCGATTACATGCAAACCGAACTGCAAGAATCAGGCCGGCTTCACAGGTATCGAATGTATGGGTCACGGTTTATTAGCTGTCAGAAAGGAAGACGTCAGACTAATCTTTATAGAGCTTGATCCTGATGGGGTGGCTGCCAGACTTTCAAGGCGTCTAGAAAGACGTACTTACACGGTTCCTGGTCCCAATTTCATTTGGCGTATAGATGGATCATTTTGGACTTTGCATAAGTGGCTGTATTGACGGATTTTAAAAAAAAATCATTTGGCTGAACTGTACAATACAAACAATAATACTAGGGGTGATTACGGTACAGAAAGTGGACTCGTACGTGACTAACTGACTTTTCTTTGGAACAATTGGAGTAGAGATTCTACGTGGAGGGGAGCAGCAGTTGTGCACACTGTTTATGGTCTGTGTTAAGAGATTTTTTGTGGTTTGACGTCCTAGTTGACAATGTTGTAGTGATGTCGGGACGCAGCCACCGCTTTCTGGGTACTAACTAGTAATATGTACAAGGACAGTTCATGTGTCAGTTTTGCACGAGGACAAAATCCCGTCGTCAGTGGGAGATCTAACTTACTGCAAGTTCAGCGCTCTTCCACCAAACTGTTGAACTTGTTTTCATTTTTACTGCAGTAAACTCACGCCAAACCTCTAATGTGGAACTAAACCATATCAAAAACATGCCCATGCAATACACAGAAATTTTTAAGTTTAAAAAAACTGAGAATTTTCAGTAGATATTTTTTTTTCTTATTTTCGCTCAAAAGATAGATTGTGGGTACACGTTAGAACCGCTTTGATGAGGCGGTTCTAACGAGTACCCACAATCTATGTTTTGGAGCAAAAATGAGAACAATAGGTATACGAGTACCCCTGCATACCCAAGTTTTATAAAAGTTGGGTATGAGGGGGTATACTTTTCATGGACATGTTTTTCTGATGTTTCGTCAATATCACTTAATAATGTATCACCATGTGTCCTTTAAGATGAATGAATCACCGTGGCCTGGTGGTAAAGTCTGGAACACAGAATGGATAGGTTCTGGGTTCGATCTCCACTCTGACGGATATGTTGTGTCATTGAGCAAGACACATTATTTCCCCATTTTCAGCTATGTTTCACTTATTACTGGTTTATTCAGAGGAAGTGATGGCTCCGTCCCTACATGACTGAAAAAATGTTGACTGGAACGTTAGACTTCGTAAAACATCTTTCAGTTGAAGTAATGCTTCTCTCCAGTATGCCTTCTATAGTGGACCCAGAGCGGACTGAGATACTCATGAATCACCGCATCAGAACATCTGATATATGAATATGCGAAAACAAAGGCGCATATCTCTGTATAACATGCAGTAATTGTTATCGATACATATACGTGTATAGCGCAATTCCTCTTTTAAAATCCGAATTTTCAAGCTTCTAGCCGTCTTTCGTGTCTGTAAAGACCTGTTTGTTGCAGATCAGAACCCTAAGACCGATCTTTTAGTGTCGCGGCTCATTTCACCAGCAGACCTGACCATCAAAGGAACCTGTCATCAAAGGAATTAGTTTGTGTGTTTAGCTCACCTGAGTCGTCAGGCTCACAAGGTGATCCGTCCGTCGTCGTCCGTCCACGCTTTCAAAGATCTTATTCTCTGAAATGGCTTGGCCAATTAAATTGAAATTTTATGTAGGGGGAACGAAAGTTTTGTCACGGGATCTTGGTCACATGACTAAGATGGCCGCAACGCCCATATATGGTAAAATCCTTAAAATCTTCTCCAGAGCCGGTGGGCCGATTTCCACGAAACTTGGTATGTAACGTCGGGGACTCCAGCTCATCATATTTTGTTCAAATGATGACCCTAGGATGACCTTGACATATTTTACAGCAAGATCAATTTTAAAAAGATAGGCTTTTACATGGGTAAAGGCAAAAACAATGGCTATTTTGGAAACAATTGCAGCTTGAGAATTGAAAGCTGCTAGATGCAGACACCTAATGGAGGCAATGAAGGTATGTGATTAATTAAGGTCATTTCTTGGCCTTGACCCAAGGTCATTAAAATGTCAAAATTAAGTCACAATTTCAAAGATCTTCTCTGAAATCGTTTGGCCGATCAAGATGCAATTTCATATGGAGTCTCCTTGGGTAGTCATCAAGATAACATGTCCAAGTAATATATACCCTACTTTTATAAAGCAAAATTGGGGTATGAAGTGGTATGCAATTTTTCTGATTTTGCTCCAAAACATAGATTGTGGGTACTTGTTAAAACCGCCTGGACGAGGCGGTTCTAACATGTACCCACAATCTATGTTTCGAGCAAAAATAAGAAAAAAAAAAAAAAAAAGAAAAAACAAATGATAATGAAAATTTTCATTTCTTACAACTTTACAAAATCTCTGTATATTGCATTGACATGTTTTCGTAATGGTGGCACTGACTTTTCGTTCGCGATACCTTGGTCACATGACCAAGATGACCGCCATGCTCATTACGGTAAAAACCCTTCAAAAATCTTCTTCTCAAGAACCGGTGGGCCGATTTCCTCGAAACTTGGTATGTAGCACCGGGAACTCCAGCCCATCGAAATTTGCTCAAATGGTGACCCTGGGATGATCTTGACCCTTTTAACGGCATGGTCAATTTGGAAAGACAGGCTTTTCGATTGGAAAAGGAGGAAACAATGAATATTTTGGAAATTTTTGCAAACTGAGGCTTGAAATGTGCTAGATGCAGACACCTAATGGAGCCAATGAAGGTTTATGATCAATTTAGGTCAAGTCAATGAAATATCAAAATTAAGATTATGGTTTTCTCAAATTTATGACTGGGCATATGAAAGTGAAATTTTATGTGGAGTTTTCATGCTAAGGGCGGGGGGAGGCAAAGTTTTATCTGGATCGAATGCCCAACGTGGTTGCCATACTCACAGATGCTCAAAAATCTTCTTCTCAGTCCAGAACCGGTTGACCCAATTTCACGAAACTTGGTATGCAGTATCTGGGACTCCAGCCCATCTTAGTTTGTTCAAATGATAGCCCTAGGATGACCTTGACCAAGCTTACAGCAAGGTCAGTTTCGGAAACATATGCGTGTACACTGGAAAAAGTGAAAACAATGAATATTTTTGAAAGTATTGCATCCTGAAAGTTGGCAGAAGCAGGTAGAAGCAGGTATGCGATTAATTAAGATCAGTCTTTTCTTGACCTGGGACCAATGTCATTGAACTATCGAAATTAAAGACTTGTTTTTCACAGTAACTTCTCAGCCTATGAATGTGAAATTTTATTTGAAGACTTCATGCAGAGGGAAAATGAAATCGGGGTAACATGCTCAACATGTCTGCCATGCTCCAAAATGCTCAAAAATCTTTTTCTGCAGAACCCGTGGGCCAAGATTCCCGAAACTTGGTTTGTAGCATCGAGGACCTTAGCCCATCATAGTTTGTTCACATGATGGCCCATGGATAACCATGACCTATTTTACGCTAAGGTACATGTAACTTTGAAAACTGGCTTTTACATGGGAAAAGTGAAAACAACTGATTTTTTAGCTATTGCAGCCTGGGACTTGCAGATGCGACAACTAATGAACCCAATGAAGGTGTGTGAGTATTCAAGGTCAAGGTCATTTAATGATGGCTAAATGCTCCAAGATCAAACTTCAGGTGAGCGTTCTCAGGACCAGTGGTCCCTTGTTTAGTGTGATAGAGCCACCTCTTGTTGGATATTACAATCAGTACTATTGGGACTCATTTATAAATGTGCACACGGAGACAGCCCAGTGCCAGTGAGATTCGACCCACCGCACCTCGATCCGGTTCCAGTGCACCACTAGGTCACCGCGATCCCATTTCAAGGATTTTTTATCTGTTCATGTGTATGATATCAATATGATAATGGTGCTGTTTCTTGTTGCTTTTACTGGCAAAGCGTTTCCCACAGATCTCACAACTATAAGGTTTCTCTCCAGTATGATTTTCCTCATGTTCGGCTGTTCCTGATGGCTTGCTACAGAAGCGACAGAAATATTTCATTACACTGAGAAGAAGTGTTGCGTCTGAAAGGAATCTAAGAACAACTTCGAGTCTAGTCAAACCAAAGGTCCAGTGACGATAATGTAGCCTACCCAAGCACCGGGGCCGGGTCCCGAGGTTATAAAAATCATGCTCAACTCAGCTGATCATGACATTTAAAGTGCTCATAAATACTAAAATAACCCAAATAATTTGAAATTTCAAGTCTAGATCACAAAGGCATGTAATTTATACTGCCATGTTCCAACAATCGTTAGCATTTTAACATTGAAGAGCTGGACAAATGTTATTTACAAGTGAGCTGAGCATTAAAATGTTTCATTACGAAAACACGCCCATGCAATATACAGAAAGGTATAAGTAGGCAATGATCACGAAATGGCGCAATCAGAAAGAAATTCCCACTCCACAAACCGAGGGGTGGGAAAACACTAAAACGACACTTAGATACTTATACCAAGAAAACATATCGTAAGCCGAGTGAGCAGCTATTTCCCAATAGGCGGCCACTAAGTTACCCGAGCTGAACTAAAAATATGAACACGAACATAAGGCTCAAACAGCACAAAAATTCGACTCCAAAACACAAAACAATTAGAACAACAGAAGTATTGCCTTAAAACGATCAGTAAATATAAAAACGGTTTTACAGGCGCCTTACCTCACCCTCATCTTCTGCAGTGGTTCACATTTAGTTAGTTGTTCGGTCGTCGTGGTGAATCTCTAACTAGTCAATGGATCATTATGCTCAAACGAATAAATCATGATAGAGACTTTTAAGCTGTAAAAATTGAAAATTTCATCGGAAAATTTTCGATATTTTTAACATTTTTGCTTAAAATATTGATTGTGGGTACACGTTAGAACCGCCTCGACCGAGGCAGATCTAACGAGTACCCACAATCTTTGTTTTGAATCAAAAAAAAAAAAAAAAGGAAAATAGGTATATCCTTGTGAACCCCAGTTTTACTATATAGAAGTGGGGTTTAAAGGGGTATAGTTTTCATGGACATGTTTTCCTGATGTTTAACCTCGAGTCATGGGGGAAAAGGAATTTCATACGAATATGAACAAAACTCAAGCGTTCATCGGCAGGATTGCTAGCTCGGGGTAATCAATTTCCAGAAATCTTAGAATGAACAATCTATCCAAGATGTTAAAACCAAAACTTCACACTGAAATGTTTATAAATTCTTCAATGAAAAATCAAACTGAAAATGTATTCAATGAAAGAGTTATGAACACCATGAACCAATGCATAATATTTCCATAGATAAATTTTGATAGTTTTAAAATTTTTGCTCAAAACATACGCACCCACAATCTATCTTTTGGGTCAAAACAAAAAAAGGAAACTAGGTATATACCCCGTAAACCCCAGTTTTACTATATTAATGTGGGTTTTGAGGGGGTATACATTTCACGGACATGTTTTCTTAATGAGTTGTCTTGCCCAAGGACACTACAAGGCGGAGGTTGGTTTCGAACTCAGGACTTTTCGCTCCGGAGTGCTACACTATACCCAATAGACCACCGCGCTTCCCTTCTTACAAAAGGAAGACTTCATTATTCATATTCCGTATGTACAGAGTCCCAATGATCTGAGATGTAAGACGCCTCTGAATAATTTATAAATCATTTCTTAAACAACTCTTGACTCCAGTTATGCATTGTTATCCTAGAAAAAAAAGTAAAAGTATAAACCGATCAGGAAATGGTGTGATCAGAAAGAAATTCCCACTCCAAAAACCGAGGTGGGGAAACAACCAAATTAACAATCCGGTACTTATACTAAAAACATATTGTAAGCCGAGTGGGCAGCTATTTTCCCAATAGGTGGCCACTCGGCCACCCAAGCTTAACTAAAAATTTGAAAACACACATAAGGCGCTAACAGCACAACGCCTTGGAACGAACAGAAATACACAATTATTGGCAGGCTTAAATCAAATTTACATGGCCATAACCTCACCCTTAACTTCTGCAGTAGTTCATAACATTTAGTTAGTTCGGTCCCCGTGGTGAATCTCTAACTAGTCAATGAATCATCAAGGACAAACAAATAAATCGTGATAAACATCCTGATGAAGCAAAAACGAGAACTCAACAGATTCAGTAAGCTGCCCGACGATGGAGATCCCTGGGCGCCGAATAATTTACTGAAACCCGGAGCAAAAGAAAAACACCAGTTGGACCCCGGTGTTCATGTTTCCCTTCTCTGAAAATGTCACAACTGTAAGGTTTCAATACAGTATGTAAGGTTCAAGCCGCCATGCTCGAGCTCTGAATAAAACGGCAGTCCTGGTCGGTCTTCGGTCGTTCTTCAGTGTTCCTGTACGTCATGGAGATACCTAAAAATCATTATGAAAGTCATTGTGAACGCAGAACCTAATGCAATGCATTGTTTATCATAACCATATGTTAGGACTAAAGCTTTCTTGAAAACAGTTTTGGCAGCCTCCGTGGCCTAGTGATTAAGAGCGCTGATATTTCATTACCGCGCTTAATCATTCGATCATCTCCCCGCTGTGTCTGGTGTGGGTTCGAGCCCCGCACGGGGAACATGTAAATCTAGCCAAGTTTTGCTTGCGGGTGTGCCAGGGTTTTTTTTTTCTTTGTTCTCCCGTTTTCGCCCCACCTACTGATTGGCCCGTCCCATATGAGCTACAGGACATTGACGTTTGGTGTGTAGAAGCAAAATAAATAGCCGCAAATTCCATAGAAACGTTATTTCTGAATATACCCTGTTTTGAATGGTTACAGTCCGCTTCTGAATCACAGACGCATTTTCATCGATGTGAAGAACAATCTTCGGTGTACATTAATGCACCAGTCATTTGTATACCCCCTAGGACCGGGGAAAAGCGGGGCTTTTAACTTTTCAAATTTTAAAGCCCTGGTAAAAGTACCGCCCTGCGGGGCCAAATGTTTGGTAAAATCCCTGCAAAAGGCCCCGGCTCTCCGGACTGAGCTATTTGAATATTCTTTACGCGCTTATTCCATGGTGGTAAAACTAGGCATAATTTAGCCCAGTGGTTTCAAAAATGAATTTGAACACCCCGTACACACACCAGTAAGCCTTTTGCATTAAATCAAACTTGATTCATTTTCTTGATATTTTGCATGCTAAAATATAACAGCTGTGACTTGTTCTCATGAAATTTAAAGCATATAAATCACATGTGAAAAAGCTAAATAGTTCATTTAGATTAATACAAGATATTCATGTTAAAAAGCGTGATTGGACACTGAAATGCTATATTGGCGGGAAATTGAAACCCCGGCACATCCCCGGCACTGCCGGGACTCATCGGAGGTTAATTCCCGGCACTTAAGCCCCGCAATGCCCCTGCTATCCCCGGCCATAGGAAGCCGGATATACAAATGACTGGTGTATAGGATGCAAAAAATGGTAATTATTTTCGATGGGACCGATGCTAGAAGATCGCCCCATCCCACATTTAGGAAAATCTCCGTTGTCCTCCTTGCTTCGCTACGCTCAGCGATTCAGAAAAAAGGTTTTAGAGCACTTTGGACCTTTTATTTTGCTTGTAGACATTAAACGTCAAGGTCCTGTGCTGTAACTAATGTTACATCACAACTTTTAGCCTACAGACCTATATCTAAGTAAGACATGTCGGCTCAAGTATAGAATAAGCAAAAAGAAGTTCATGAGTTTGATGTGTGAATCTATGAAAACAAGTATTCATACGCCGGTCTGGTACATGTATATGACAGAATATTATTACTCCTAAGCAGCTTTCTTTGATGCACATTAGTTGTGACTGAACGTTACAGAGAAATGGTGCCAAAGTTAAGCCGTGGTGACGGCGCTCACGTTGAATGACGTTCTTGACTTGATTTTACGTAAAGATTTTGCTTAAATAATACAGATAGTTTTATCTATATTTGATAGGTCGACGAGTTGACAGGTCGACAGGTCGATGAGTCGACGGGTTGACAGGTCGACGGGTCGACAGGTCGACGGGTTGACAGGTACTCACCACTTGAGTGGCAGAAACTATTACTCTTTGGGTGCTTCCTTTGTTGCACAATAGTTGTGACGTCATCGTTTCAGAAAAAACGGCGCCAAAGTAAAGATTGGTGACGGCGCAAACGTTGAATGGCGTTCTCAATGTTTACGTATAGCTTTAGTTACATAATATATGTAAGCAGATTGACGGGTCAGGTCGATGGGTCTACGGGTCGACAGGTCGACGGGCAAGTATAAACATAGGACTAGCACCATCGGCTATTATCGGATTTACGGAAATACCCGAGCGCTTACCTGTGAAATTACTGTTGAGCGATGTACACAATTGAATAGGAAAACCATATAAAATGTTAAAAATGACACTTTTTCCGTTTTACGACAAAATTTTATAAGTTATGGTCATAATGTTTATAATATGCCATAAAATGTGGTATAAAAATATACAAAATAAGTATTTGCCTTGTTTCTTCCTTTTGAGATTGAAAATCCTTCCATATTTGAAAGTTCGTCCATATTAATCTCATAGACTCAGTTAGAATTTTGCGAAAAGGTGTAAGAAGTCATTTTTAGCCTTAAATTTCATAAATTTGGGATTTTTTACGAACTTTTTATAAGTTATCACCATTTAGAAAATTTTATAAGCTTTAATCTGATGTGTTTTATAATAAAATAAGTATTTTCAAAATTTCTTCCATTTGACTCAGAAGATGCAAAATTACGCGTTTCGCAACTACCATCCTGACTTACTCTATGAAATGCCTAAGTCCAAACCAAGAGGAGCAGCGTCGCTACCACTGTAACCAGTTGAGTCGGTTATTCAATAAAGAAATAAAGAAAGAATGAAAGATCATGTTTAATTAAAGAAATTATTTTAATGAAAGGAGCCGAATTCAATGCAGAAATTAAAGGTTTGTACTCGCTATAGTGATTTGTTGTACTCAACAGCAGTTTAGCTGGAAGTGAGAACTTTAAATCATTTAATAGATCTATACCGCGACATACATGTTGACACCATGATAGACAACTTTTAACAGGTAGAAATCAACTGCATGGAAATTGTACATATATTTAATCAGTGCGTGTTAGAATGCATAGTATAAGAAAGAAAGAAAGAAAGAAAGAAAGAAAGAAAGAAAGAAAGAAAGAAAGGAAAGAAAGAAAGAAAGAAAGAAAGAAAGAAAGAAAGAAAGAAAGAAAGAAAGAAACGATAATAAAATATGAAGTTCAAATCATGTTTAATTAAAGAACTTATTTTATGAATTGTGGAATTTAAAGATTTTGACTTACTAAATGCATCTTTTTTAATAAAACTATTACCTCACAATGAGAACTTTTAACGCGAAATACATGTTTTTTAATTGCATGACAAAACAGATGTGTTAGATACCTTTTTATAGATGAAAATAAGCTGCATGAGAATTGAACATGTATTTAATCAGCGTGAATGATTTTGATTTTGCTATGTAGATAGTATACCTGTCCCAAACTCCGCCGAGTTTTGTAAGAGCGTTATCATCTGTAGTCACAAACCGACCTGGTTTGATGACAGGCTGGTGAAAACATTAAGCAAGATTTTTTTTCATGTCGCGGCCAAACTGATTGTTCACACATTGAATCAGGTTGTCATTCTCAAATCAACTTGTGGCGCGTGTCTTAAATAAACATCCACTGCAATAAAAGCTGGGGCCTGCGGCCGTATTACCTTGACGATAGGTGATTTTGACAAATTCAGCGTTTCGAATAGAGATTGCATCTTGCGTATATTTTTCTTCGTAAAATAAATGATCTATTTAGAGCTACATGTAGAAAAAAAATAATAAAATAAAAAAAATAAAAATAAATATCGCTGTGAAAGAGGACTAGGCCCAACATTATATATTCTACGCAAGTACAGAAACTAGATGCACCCAAGACTTTGGATATAGATCTGAGTATATGGATAAGAAAACATGTTTCGATCAGCCTGCACACCATATCTGCTCCATAAACACGTACATACATATTGGCGAGTCTCCGAGATTGGCAATATAACAAAGCATTATTTCTAGGCGCAAAACGAAGGAAGCTAATTTTCATCTACAAAAATAGATTTTTTTTATTACAAACAGTTTTTAGTCTGAAAAATAATGCGTCTAAATTCCAATTCATTTTAAGACATGAGACTGTGTTTGTGCAAATCAACATATCTGTCAATAACTGCATCGATCAGTTTTGTCAACAACTAAAATTAACGACAATAGGCCATCGGACCGGTCCCTATTCACTCTCTGAACTCTTAAGATTAGCCTGCACACTGAAACCCCGCAGGCAATTTGTACCTCTATTGTGCGATTCGTGCCTGATCATAAAAAAATAAATTGCATAATTGCATCATGTTTTGTTTTCTTTCTTTCTTCCCATGCATACAACGTTACTCTAGGGAATTAATGCATCGTGCTCAAGGACAAAACACAGTGCTCCATGAGGGGTTCGAACCCAGGACCGCTCGATATGGAGCTCCCTTCTACTGTATTTTAATTACCAAAAAGCACCCAGACCGACAGCAAAGTCCGCTCCTGCAATTCTAAGGAGCATGCACATGCGTGGTAAATTTTATGAAAAATAATTGTTATCTTTTCTAATTTCAAGAATTTAAATATAGTTTACCCATTGCGAAAACTTCCTCGTGCAATATATAGAGATTTTTTTCAGCGGTAATGATAGAAACATTTCACTGGAAATATTTGATATTTTTTCATATTTTTGCTCGAAACATGGAATAAGGATACACGTTTTAGAACCGCTTTGGAGCAAAAATATGAAAAAATAGGTTACCCTGTATACCCCTCTTTAACTAAATAATTTTGGGATTTAAGGGAGTATTCATTGCATCGACATGTTTTCATGATGCATTTTTGACTGCACAGACGGAATACGTCTAATCTGGTCAGAACCCTTAAAACATCCATTTCTTATTAAAATTACTATGATGGGCTCTTTTTCTTTCAATTTCATATAACTCAAATTGCATAAATCTATCCCAGGCCTTAGCCACAAGTTACCTGTAAAACACAGGTCTATATTGGTAATTGTCCCTCAGGTGTCAAAATAGGACATCGCGCACATCGCAATCTATGGGAAACAATCGAAATTTGATCTGCACAGGTAATTTTCCAGGTAACGCCTTGGTAACGTCCCTTAGCTGACTGAGGTAAATTGTCCCAGTTGGGTATTGAGTGGTACAGACTTACACTTTAGGCGCTGTCTTTGATGCACATTACGTGTGATGTCAATGTTTCAGAAAAAACGGCGCCAAAAATAAATCATGGTAACGGCGCTAACGGTTGACAGGTCGACGGGTGAACAGGTCGACAGGTTGACAGGTCGACGAGTTAATATATGGTTGACGAATCGACAGGTCGACAGGTTGACAGGTCGACATGTTTACAGGTCGACGGGTTGACAGGTCGACGGGTAGACAGGTTGACAGGTCGATGGGTCGACGGGTTAACAGGTCGACGGGTCGACAAGTTGGCATCGACGGGTATAAAGATACTAACCACTTGAGTGGCACTTTATCTGCTGTCTGTGATACAGATTTGTTTTGACGTCAACGTGACCGAAAAACGGCGCCAAGGTAGCAATCCACAGCTTTTAGAGCATTATTCAGTTAATTTAGCTAGATCCGCCAAAACTGATAATAGCTCTGTCCAATCTGGTGAACAATCCGATTTCTCCCATAAAATCATTAAATCAAATGTCTAACAACAAAATAACATCATTTAAATCGCCTAGCACTGACTATCACCCTACCTGTATTGGGGATATTTTCCCCTACCCCCTCTTTCAGACCAGTGAATTTTCGTAAAGTATGCCTAAAGTCTGGGCCCCCATGCATATTCCGTGCAAAAGGACGCCCCATAAATCTCATGCAAATACTTAGAGAATCAACCCAGGATCATAATGAGCAGTGCACAAATATGTGCCATCCATCTACTTTTTTCGCTATTTGTGAACAAAGATAACCCCTGCAAAGTCGACAGTTTAGAGCGTCACCGGCTAAGAATGACGATCGATCCGGGATCCGTATATAATCCCGGTTTTTACCAGTCTAAAATAGAAAATAAGTATTTTTCACATGTTTGAGGCATAATTGATCCGATTTGGTGAAAGATGTCGGCAAATTATTGAAAGAGGATAATTTACAGCCCAATTTCATGCCCTACCCCTTAATATTGAAATTTTTGGCCACCTCAAAAGTACGAAACTGTGAATGGAACCCAAAGTAAAGTCATGCTTGAGGCGCTAACGTTGAATGACGTTGAATGACGGTTTTTAAAAATGTTTAACGATATAGATTTTGCTGAAATAAGTTACATGTAGTAGCTGACTGTAAATTGTTGCATTTCATTTCATGTTCATATGTTCTGTCGACCCGTCGACCTGTCGACCCGTCGACCTGTCAACCCTCAAAACTGATAGTAACTTACTGAATATGAGTATAATATACCACCAAATGCGATTCAGGATTATCAGTACTATGCTGAATGACATCCAATTACATGCACATGTATGTATATATTATAAAGGGACGTGGGAGACAGAGGTTCATCTTATTTAATATGGCGGTGACTACAGGGGGGGTATGTTTTTGTTAATATTGCTTAGCATGGCATGCGGTTAACCTAATTACAACATTTTAGCAAAGCGCTGACTCGGGGATTATTTTTTCTTACACTATACTTGACCCGACATGTCAATAAAACGTCGATCAAAATAGGTTATTAATACGTAATGCAAGAATTTTATACTTAGTATTTATTCAGTTTTACGTCAATTTCTAGATTATTTCAGCTCATCATGATGCGGGACAATCAGTAGGTGGGGCGAAAACGTGAGCCTTGAGCACAGAGATTAATCCCCTGGCACTACCGCAAACGGACCTTGGCTTGTCTCACATGTGCCCCGTGTGGGGCTCGAACCCAAAACAGACACGGCAGGGAGATCATCGAATAATTAAGTGTGGTAATGAAATCTGCGAGTTCAGCTACTCGGCCACGAGGACAGCCATTTTATACGGTAACTATAACATAAAAAATATATATTCCTTGTTACTGAGCAACACGTGCAAACTATACCATTTCCTCCATTTCGATTGAAGATCAAAGCCTCCGTGGTATATCGTTATCTCTTTGTCAAAATGCTATAATTTATTATGAACTCAATATACTTTAACGTGTTACGATATATTTTTATAAATTTTAACATCATATTTAATGCGTAAAAATTCCATCGCATAATAACTTTTTACAATATAGCCGTTACTCGTCATTATTTTAGTGTCATACTCAATAAATCATTTCATCGCAACTATCATACTCTTGGCGGAAATGTTACGTCACATGGTTGGAGGCAGGTTTGGGCAGGATTAGTTAGCAAAGTAATGCATTTGTATTTGCATTAAAACTGATTTGGAGCATTGGCATTAGCATTAGCTAGTTTATAAAAACAATGCATTGGTGCTAGCACTATTTGACAAAATAATGCATTGACATTGGCATAAGTTTTCAGGTTACTTTGCGATAGGGAATTGAACCAGTGCAATGATGGGTTGTATATTATGTATCTTCATTGAACATTTAATCAACTATCAAACATTGCCGATTAGGGAATTGAACCAGTGCAATGATGGGTTGTATATGTATCTTCATTGAACATATAATCAACTATCAAAGTTCTTAAAAGTTATTGAAACACATTCATGTTAAAATAGATCAACAGTATAAGATCATGAACTAAATCTATCACTGTTCAAATTCAACCCTATTTTCCATTCTGAAACATATTATAAATCTTGTGGCTGTTCAGTTGTAATATTAAATTATATTATTGTGAAAATGATGCTGTTCAATAGCATGCTTCAATGGATGTATTCACCGGACAAAAAATCTTCATAAAAGTACAGAGGAAACTGCAGATTATTAAGTGACATTGTTTGTAACACCCACGATACTGCTAGGTAATAGTCAAAGGCAAACAAACAACTTCTGAAGTAACATTATGTGTCAAGGTGGTAATTTATCACACCTTTGGTTATAGTTTGTAAACATGATCCTAATAAATGAGTTTAGACAAGTATGTAAATCATAGAAAAAAAAAGTTTTGTAGCTAATGTCCAATCTAATGCTAATGCTTTAGACAGCAGAAAACAGCAAAGTATATATTTTCTGGTGGACTAAACGTTTAAAGACTTGCCTATGTGAATGGTTATTCGCAGGAAATTTTTGTGAAGAGGAGGAATTGGAAAGCTATTTTCATGTCAAAATTGTGATGATAGTTTGCTCTAATAGACCTGCAAAAATTTTGAAAAATTGGCCAAATTTTAATCCATTAAAAATCTTTTTCTTCAGAATTAGAAGACATATGTTAGCTAACCTGAGCCGTTAGGCTCACAAGGTGAGCTTACAGTATACCCATGCTCAGTCGTTCGTGGTCGTTCACACTTTTCAATCATCTTCTTCTCTGAAACCGCTTGGCCAATCAAATTCAAATTTCACGTGGAGCATCTTTAGGAAGGGGGAACGAAAGTTTGTATAAACAGTCCAGGTCACATGACCAAGATGGCCGCCAGGGCTATAAATAGCAAAAACATTTAAAATATTTTTCTTCAGAACCAGAAGGCCTATGATTTTGAAACTAGGCACGAAGCATCAGGCTATACAGCTCTACAAAGTTTGCATTAATTAATCATGACCCTGGGATGACCTTGACCTTTTTTACGGCAAGGTCAACTTACGTCGCCCATGTATTTGAGTGGGAAAAATAGGAAAATGTCATTTAATGTCAGAAAACTTGCTAGGAATGAGCAAATGGACAGATGATTTATGCCTATGAAAATATTTTAGGCCAGTGGGTTGTCTTTCCCTGCCCCAGGGCTATATATATGTATATGACCAAAATATTCTAACATCTTCGTCTCTGAAACCGCTTGGCCAATCAAAGCAAATTTTGTATAAAATGGTCAAGGTCACATGACTAAGATGGCCGCCATGGCTATAAAAAGCAAAAAACCTTTAACATTTTTCTTCTTCAGAACCAGAAGACCAATGATTTTGAAAATTGGTATGAAGCATTTGGGAATGGAGCTCTACAAAGTTTATATAAATCATGTCCCTGGGTTGACCTTGACCTATCTTACAGCAAGGTCAACTTAGGTCGCCCATGTATATGAATGGGGAAAAATAAGACAATGTCATTAAATGGCAGAAAACTTGCTAGGAATGAGTAAATGGACAGAAGATTAATGATTATGATAATAGTTTAGGCCCAGGGGGTTGTCTGCCCCTGCTCCGGGGCTATATACATGTATATGATCAAAATATTCGAACATCTTCGCTAAAACTGCTTAACATTATGTGGAGCATCCTCAGGAAGTTTGCATAAATAATCATGGTCTCATGACCAAGCTGTCCACCATGACTACTAATAACAAAAATCTTAAAAAATCTTCTTCTTCAGAACCAGGAGGCCTATGATTTTGAAAGTTGGCATGAAGCATCAACGAAAAGAGGTCTACAAAATTGTTATAAATCATGATCCTGGGATGATATTGACGTATTCAAATGCAAGGTCAACTTAGGTCGCCCATGCATTTGAATGGGGAAAATTGTTTAAATGTCATTTGAAGGGCAAAACTTGCAGTAAAATGGCAAATGGACTGAATTTTCATGATTTGAAAAGACATTGACACCAGGGGTTATTCTGACCCTGCCCTGGGGTTATATGCATGCATATTACCTTTGTAGTCAAACACGTTTATTAGTGTACAGAATATCTCAGGTCTCAGGTGAGCGTTTATAGGAACATTGGTCCTCTTGTTTTGAAACTTGGCACGAGGCATCAGGAAAATGACCTCTACAAAATTTGTATAAATCATGGCACTGAGTATCCTAAACTTATTGTACGTCAAGGTCAACTTAGGTCGCCCATGCATTTGAATGGTAAAAAAGGATATAAGCAGAGCAGAACCAACACTTCAACACGGGTGGGTACCAACCGAAATTACACTGATACAAAAAAGAACATACGGTAAGCCGTATGAGCAGCTATTTTCCAATCAAGTAGTCACTCAGTTATCTAAACTTAACTATCCTTCCCAATATTTATTTACGTGTCAAATTTGACTTGGTTTTGTGTTCCTTAAACTCAACAGGTAGACGCCATGTAAACATTGTGGATATATGCCCAGGGGAGTACTCGGAAATTTTCCCTGTACAAAGGCTGGGGCTATTTTTGGGGGTCAAAATTTAGAATTTCGATATTTTTTGGGGTTTTCAGAAAAAATGAATATTTTTTGGGTAGGCAATTTTTGTGTATATTTTTTGGGGGTCCAATATAAATTGAATATTTTTTGGTGTTTAATGTCGGAAAAAGGGTTATGTTAAATGTTTTTTATGCAATTTCAGATATTTTTTGGGGGGTATGCTAAAAATTCCTGATATTTTTGGGGGTAGTCCGTTAGACCCGATATTCTTGGGGATACAGAGTAGATGCTGGGGCCCAGTCAATGCCGGTATAGGAAAACTCTCAAAGTATCCCCACCCCCTGGGGATATAAGACGCATATAAAAGCTGCGAGCAACTCACAAATAGACACTTAAATATAAACCAAAGAGAAGTACAGTATCAGAACGGTCATTAATATGAATTAATATGAAATTACTAGGAGTGAGGCTTAAACATGATCTGTGGCGCCAAACCTTGCCGTCAGCTTCTGTAGCAGAGACTTTTTAATTTAAAGTTATCTTAACTATTTACTAAATCATACGCAAAAACGAGAACTTTGGTCATGCAACTGTTTGAAAACAGCCTTACCTGTATTAAAGCTGTAAAACAGAACAAGACAAGGTTTATGTCAATGAAACTCCCGCGGAAATGACTCTCTTCTTCCAAACTCTTAAATAATCCTATCCAAAAATGAAGGCACTGTTGGCGGAGAGTGCCCCACCTCCCTTCAATACGTTGGTTTCCAGTGCTGCTTCCGTCCATGTAAGATGGCAATGCAGAATTTGGAGCTGTATTGTTCCAAAACAAATTCTGAAAGTCACGTGCAAGTCCATTTTCTGTACCATAATCCCCTCGTACAACTCAAGGACATCCGCCAAATCATTTTACAGACTCTAGCAAATAACCTCCTATAATTCTGGGATTATTGTTCGTGTTGTACACATTCAGCCAAACGATTTTTCTGGAAAATCCGTCTATGCAGCCACTTATGCAAAGTCTAAAAGGCTTCAGTTTATCATAGCCGTCTATGTGCCAAATGAAATTTGGTCCGACAGGGACAGTGTAAGTATGTCTCTCAAGGCGCCTTGAAAGTCTGGCAGCCACCCCCGTCTGGATCAAGCTCTCTCAAGATGAGTCTGACATCTTCCTTTCTGACCGCTCAACAGTGGCCTACACATTTTGAATCCGTGAAGCCGGCCTGATCCTTGCAGTTCGGTTTGTATAACCGCGATGACCCTGTCAATATTACTGTATCGCCTTCGTGCGAGGTTTGACACTTTTAATATTCGCATCAAGTGTCTTTCACTTATTTGAACATCGTGCTTTAATGCTAACAAAGATACGATCTCCCTATACTACAGTCCTATGTGAAAATACAGTTTCGCCAAACACTCTGTGAAGCAAGAGTCGCCATGTTTTGGGGCGAATATCCAGCCAATCAGATCTAGGATTATGTCGTTTAGACGACATATTATCTTGTTATAACAAGATAATTATCTTGTTATAACAACTTAATAAGTCGTTTGGACGACATATTATCTTGTTAAAACGACATATTAAGTTATTTTAACAAGATAATTATCTTGTGCAAACAAGATAATTAAGTTGTTTAAACAACATAATAAGTTGTTTAAACAACATAATAAGTTGTTTAAACAAGATAAAAAAGAAAAATAAAATGTCCCTTCCCGGGTTCCGTATTTCTGACACTTTAATATTTTATACTGATTATTTTGCCATATATTAGTTTACATAATATTAATTAAAACATAATGTTAAAAAAAAAAAAAAAAAAAAAAACACTAAATGTTGTGAACCACTGCAGAATATGGGGGTGAGGCTAGGGCCCTGTAAAGTGGATTTTAGCAACCCCCCCCCCCCCCCAGTAATTTTATATTATTAATCATTCAAGGCGATCCTTCTGTTGTAGTTCTATTTGTTTTGTGTCTTGGAGTCGATTTCGTGCTGTTTGAACTTTAGGGACCGACCATTTGACTTTCTGGGGGGGGGGGGGGGGCTGGGTTTTTATTTTAAAAATAATCTGTCTTTAAAAATGCCAGAAAAAAAAATATCCTGGCTTTGGGCTAGTGAAAAAAAATATCTGGCTTTCATTTATAGACAAAAAAATAATCTGGCTCTTCCAGAATTAAAAAAAAATGGTTTCACTTGAATTAAACTGAATATAAAATGTCAATAAAACAGTATAGAATATCATCCAGATTCCCTGGTGATTGTATAATACTGAATAAGTTTGGCTACCTTCTCCCATCTTGTTGTCTATAATCAGTTGAGCCTTTAATATGATGGCCTATGATAAGAAAACCTGGTTAAAGCAAATGCAATTAAACAAAGTCTAAGATCTGCTTCTTGGACACTTTTGCTAAATTTTTACATAGAATTGGCAAACACTCTACTTCATAAATCCAAACTTTCAATCCTCTAAACCATATTCTGTCAGTGTGCTGTACCCTTTGTGTCAAACTTGGTCGGAAACGGATGACAGTTTTTTGTTGCTGATTTTTCACTTCATAGAACTTTCCATTTTTTCTACCCATTCTTGTATATAACATCTTGTATATAGATTGCAC
Organism: Rugalucina vietnamica; assembly: GCA_964017185.1. Taxonomy (NCBI): domain Eukaryota; kingdom Metazoa; phylum Mollusca; class Bivalvia; order Lucinida; family Lucinidae; genus Rugalucina; species Rugalucina vietnamica. The sequence goes on from OZ024873.1 coordinate 48,111,079, forward strand.
TAATCAACTGACAAATGAACAGTTTTATTGTTTGTAATTTGACAAAACCAGAATTGAAACAACAAGTACATTGGCTTAGAATTTATATGCTTACATGAACATGCCTATGATATACTGCTTTTTACTGTTGTAAAAATGACCCTTTTCAAGTTAAAATGTTAGAGTTTCGTTTTCTGCTCAAAACTTTGATTGGTCTGGTTCTATGAAGTATGCATACCCACCATCTATGTATGATTAAAGGTATTCACTATTTGCAGTTACATATGGGAGTGGTGGGCACTTCAACTGCAGCATTTTGATTCAAGGGATATGGCATCTTTATGATGGTCTTAGAGAATACCACAGCCCAGGCACTGGCCTTCAGAAACAATCAAGACAGTGCCCATTACCAAGATATAGACAAAATCATACCATATATGTTAAGAACACAGTATAAGAACACAGTATAAGAACACAAAAGTGGCATTTAGATTGACACTTATTTAAAGCTTGTATTAAAGCCTATACATATAAATTGTTCTATGGTAATAAAAAAAGTCAGTTTCAATGGTACTTGAAGAAAAAATGGTTTTGAATGCTGACAGAAAAAAAATCATGCTTCCATTTGTCAGTGAAAAATAATTCCAGTGTCAGGAGAAAAAACCCAGGCCCCCCCAGGATATCAAATGGTCGGTCCCTTATGTACTTTTTGTAGTTTAAGTTAAATTTGGGTAACTGAGTGGCCGTCTGTTGGGAAATAGCAGCTCACTCGGCTTACGATATGTTTTCTAAGTATAAGTAGGTACAAGTAGGCAATGATCAGGAAATGGCGCAGTTAGAAAGAAATTCCCACTCCATAAACCAAGGAGTGGAAAAAAACTAAAATGACACTTAGGTACTTATACCAAGAAAACATTAAGTAAGCCGAGAGAGCGGCTATTTCCAAATAGGCGGCCACTCAGTGGCCTGAACTGAACTAAAATATGAAAACGTAAATAAGGCTCAAACAGCACAAAAATCGACTCCAAAACAAAAACAATTAGAACCACAACAGACGTATCACCTTGGAACGATCGGTAAATACATGTGACCTAGACCATTTATACAAACTTAGATCCCCCTTCCTAATGATACCACATATAAAAAGAGATGACCTTGACCTTGAATACGCCTATGACTTCATTAAATCAATAATGTATATGTATCTACCAACTTTCAGGTCACATGCCACAAAACTTCCTGAAAAATCCATTTTTTTTTACTTTTTTCCATTGAAAAGCCTATGTGACCAGAGTTGACTTTGCCGTAAAATAGGTCAAGGTCAACCCAAGGTCATGATCTATACAAACTATGATGGGCCAATGCTACATACCAAGATTCATTGAAATCGGTCCACCGGTTCCAGAGAAGACGATTTTTAATGTTTTACCATATATGGGCATGGTGGCCATCTTGGTCATGTGACCTGTACCATTTTTACAAACTTTAGTTCCTTCACATGAAGTTTGGCATTGATTGGACCAAGGGTTTCAGAGGAGAAGATTTTTGAAAAGTGTGAATAACGGCAACGACGACGGACGACGGAGCATGGCCATCCTATAAGCTCACCTTGTGAGCCTTCGGCTCAGGTGAGCCAAAAACTTGTCCGAATGTTATTTTCTCGTGTTGTGGCACATTTGGGATCATACAAGTACATGTAAATATCCTAGTTTTACTTAATAATTGATACAGTGCTTCAGATGTTTGAGGAGGATGCAAAATGAAAATTAGCTACTTTGTTTTCCTTTTTGAAATTAATACATTGTGTCAGCATTCTCATTAAAATGAGCCTTTGCGTGAGAAAAACAACCATTTGGGTTTCCGAACAGGTCGACACAAACCGGTCTGTACAGTCAACTTGAAATTTAGGTTTAGGAAGAGGAAAATTGTACTGTCCGTATAGCGAAAACAAAGGCGATGATCATCTTCGCAGTTACTGCGAAGCTGAGCTGCGCCTCTTTTTTCGCCAATGCAAATTGTTGTATTACTTATGCGAAGGCTCAAATATGAGACTTATAAGAGATGTTTGCACCCTGAGCGTTGGGGCGTTATCCTGTAACAGCCTGTTACATACGTTACCTAAACAAACTTAAGAAATTATGATATGGTGTTTTCAGCTACAGAAAAATGACAATAGTTTATCATTTTACTCAACTTTTTCATACTGTCTGCTTGCTGTATGTCTATACTACATATTAAAATCGTTTGAACAAAAATTTGACCCACACTTACTGTAATATACGTAACATAATTTAAGATACCCTTTGAAAATACCACTTTTGAGTGATATCATTTACTTATACTGTTGCACTATGCATTTTTCCGAAGATATGAGATTTATTTCCATCAGCATGTTCAATTGGCAGATAGAAAAACCAAGGTTTGTTTTCCTATCATGAATATTTTGCCTTTAATGAAGTATTTAGTAGCCCTACCCCCAGTTTCAAATGCGAACTATACTATTGCAATGAACGTGAAGTATGTAAAATACTTGAAACTGGTGGATATATAGTTTCGTGCTTATTTTATCATGAACCATGGCTCTGAGGATCTGTTACCAAGTATCTTGGATCAAAGATTTTGATCCAGAATGTAACATATGTAACATACATGTAATGAATAACGAACGGCATTGTACATAGCAGGAATGCCAGTACATGCCAGTCTAATGCTCTATTCCATTAGATATTTTGCAAACATATATCTTAAATGACAATTCAAGTTTGCTCCAATAAGAGATGTTTGCTTTATGTACATTTCAGCATGTGTCTGTTACAGTATGTTACATTAAATTTTGTTACCATAATATGTTTTAAAAATAATGATATGGCAATTTTAGCGTCAGAGAAATAAGATTTTTATTATTTCATTCACCCATCTCATATAGTCTGCATGAAACATGTCCATTCTCAACACTTTAGTTGCTTGAGCAATAATCTGATACCTATAGTGTAATGTCTGTAACATATATTAAAATAACCCTTTCAAAATTAGCATTGTGAGTGACATCGGTTGTTTTTTTAGTCACACATTCCAGTTTTTTTCAAATATATGTGATTTTTTACATAACCATGTTCAATGGAGGAGATGGAAAAATCCTATACTGTTTATATTATACTAAATACGTCATTTAGCAACCCTACCCGCAGTTTCATAAGCCAAATATTGTATTGCTAATTACGTAAAACGTGTAAATAATCGTTTCTAAAGGCTATATCTAATGTTGTTAATTATTTGCTTATATTTCATGCTTATGGAGAACTATAGTTCTGAGTGGGTGTCACCAAGTATCTAGGCTCAGACATCTTAATGAAGAATGTAACGTATGTAACATATATGCTTGAATAAAGAATGACATGGTCTACAGTAGATGTAAATGATGCTATTTCAAAAATAGTGTCAACATTTTATGGTTCCCTATGAATAATTTAGTTTTTGGTGTAAAACAAAACTAGAAATCTTATTCAGTCCTGATAATCATGTCTTTGGACCCCATAAATACTATTTTTAAATGTTTAGAAATCTCTTAAAAATGCAGAAAAATTAGGGTATTACTTCAAAATCGTTTATACCTGAACTGTTAATAGACATAGAATGATGAAAGTGGTATCAAATAAATGCGACGGCAATGGACAAATGCCCTCAGTCCTCTAAATACATAATCTGAATTTCAGTTTTATGAATATTAATGAAAACTGATCGTTGCCTACCTGTACCTTTTTAGAAATTAGAGAAAATGCATAACAAATAAGCAGGTATACCTACAAAATGATTATGTTTTTCAGCAAGCTAAAGTCTGAATGTGCTGAAAATGGCAAGGGCAATTTTCTATCATCCTTCTATAATAAAAAGTCATTTGATGAGCATTGATAAAATATAATGGTTAAATTAGATGTTGGCGAATAACCGCCGAAGAATTGAGAGATGAATCCAGATGAATCTTGGCTACTGGAAGACCTAGACAGCTGAAATTGGTATCGATCGGTTGCTAAGATAATGTTCTTTAACCATATGATGTTATGATTAAATCATGCGAATGTTTGTTTCATGAATTGCAACAAGAACTTCAGAAATAGAGAAATTTGCAGAAACGTGAAGGGGTATACCAACTTATATCTCCACTATCAATAGCTGCCGAGTAGTCAAAATGGCATCAAATGTTACTATTTGGTCACTTTATTAATGAATTGTTGTCATGTCATCACAAAATATATATGAATTATTGTCATGTTGTCATGTATACATACCACAAAACATATGAGGTTAAAGCAAAGGTACACGCGTCCCTTTGCTGGACACCCTTAAGTTTTTGCTATTTACCATTTTTATCAACGTTTTATGAATATCCATGAAAGTAAATCTGATATGATTTGTATATAAGAGCACTGGAAAATTGTGTATTGTCCAAGCAATTAGCTGATACCAATTTAGCCCTTTAAGGCAATGAGCAGCCGAGATATAGGTGATTTTGTTGGTATATCTCTTCATTTTTCTCTTATTTATGAAGTTTGAATATTAGTGACCTTTATCAGAAAAGAAGGTTTATATATCAGGTTACTTGTACCTTTTTTATATATCAGGTTACAGTGTTATAATTCATTGTCATAGCAATCATTTTATACCAGATTCAGTACAGTATAGCTATTAGTAACCTAGACACAAGCCATTTTGTAAGGTATACCCTCTTATCTTCTGTGATTCTTCTCCAGTCTGTAAAAATTGCATTAATATTCATTAAACTTAAAATAAGTTTATTCATTTATCAGACTAAGAGACAAATTGCATAGCCCAAAGCATCAAACTGCTACAACTTTTATCATTCTAGGTCTATTGACATGCCAGACACTAGTAATTATGTAAGTATAAATGTTATTTTTCCGTGATTTTCCAAACTTTTCATAGTTTTTTTTTATATCAATATTGATAAATATGCTAATGAGATAATTTTCAAATAGACCCAAAAACATCTGTAAAATTGTTAAATGGTATCACTGGTATATAAACTATGTGCAACGCTGATAGCTTGGGTCTGAAAGACGTTTTTTATGGGTTTTTAATGATTTTTTGGCCATTTTAATTTTTAAATTAAAATTCACAAATATGCATATTAGATAATATGCATAACTTACCTTAAGATGAAACGGCTATAGTGAAGACGCTTTAAAATGAAACCAAGTTCAGTGGTCTATGATAAGTCATAACGTATATACGATCAATTTTGTAGGTCAAATTAACCCCATGTGGTATTGATAACACTGTAACATTACATGAATTAGCTGTTGGTGGGACGTTAAACCCCAATCAACCAACCAACCAACATTACATGAAATCTAAATATAAACAACTTGGCGTTACACCGTTACAACTGAGGCACATCTAGCAAATGAAAATAACACAAGCATGTCATTCTTACCTTGCACATTGGTGTTTGCAGCTTTGTAATCCACAGACACTATTACAGAAACCCTTATTTGTTTATAAATGTAAATTCGCATATTTTTGTTACATACGTTACACAAATTGAGAACCATCTATGTCAACTTGATAAAATTATGTATCACACATATTGCCCTTGAAGAATCTTGCAGACAAATGGTAGAATTATGGTAAAACGACCTATTGTTCAATCCCAATCAAAGAATACTCCAAATATAATAAGCTGGTAACAGTTGTTATTTTTAAATGGCCGTTACACCATTACGCCCCGGCGTACAAAGTGCAAACATCTCTCATTTGAATGCAAATAACACAAACATGACATTTTACCTTGCACATTGGTGTTTGCAGATTTGTACTCCACAGAAACTATTACTGAAAACCTTACTTGTTTATAAATGTAAATTCGCATATTTTTTGTTACATACGTTACATATGTTATACAGATAGAGACCCATATATGTCAACTTGATAAAATTATGCATCCCACATATTTTCCTCGAAGAATCTTGCAGAAAAATGGTAGAATTATGGTAAAACAACCTATTGTTCATTCTCAATCAAAGAATACTGCAAATATAATAAGCTGGTAACAGTTGTTATTTTTAAATAGCTGTTACACCGTAAAGCCCCGGCGTACAAAGTGCAAACATCTTTCATTTGAATCAGAAAAGACTGCTCTTTAAGATAGACTATGTCTGCAAAATTCCCTAGGGGGGGAGCAGGACCTTTTTCAGCCAGAAGTCTATTTCATATCACGTCAATACTGGTAACAATAAGCACCGATAACATCTTAAATTCAAATATTTTAAACTTTCAACCCGTTTGTTCTTTTTATTTTTGCCTCTTTTCTTGTGGAATGAATATTTATTTTTATATGTATGCATTTGTGAGGGCCTACGAGCTTGGCTTTATCATGTTTCTTGCTTGTTTGCTAGTATATGTACTTTAACGCAAAAGATGAGTAAGCAATGATCAGGGAATGGCGCAATCAGAAAGAAATTCCCACTCCAAAAATCGAGGTGGAAAAAAAAAACTAAATTAACAATTAGGTACTTATACTAAGAAAACAATTTGTAAGCAGCTATTTTGCTAATAGGTGACCACTTAATTACCCAAACTTAACTCAAATTATGAAAACGCAATTAATGCGCAAACAGCACAAAACATCCACGCCAAAACACAAAACAATATGAAGCACCAGAGGCGTATCGCCTTGGAACGATCAGTAGTACGAGTTTAATTCAGCTGATTTACAAAATAAAAATATGATGACACCTTTCCGCGAACTTTTTGAACGCCCTTCGTATAAAATTGATGATGTGCTTCAACTAGTTTTACATAGCATTAACCTTACCCTCAGCTTCTGCAGTGGTTCAAAACATTTAGTAAGTTGTTCGGTCATCATGGTGAATTTCTAACTAGTCAATGAATCATCAAGAAAACCAAATAAATCATGATATAAACCACCATGATGAATCCAAAACGAGGACTCAGAGATTCAGTAAGCTTCCCGATGATGGAGATCCCTGGGCGCCCAATAACTTACTGAAATTCCGGACAAAAGACAATCACCATCTAATATCCCGGTGGGCCAAGCAACAGACCAGAAACGGCATCAATTGCATCGGCATTTTCTAGTTCAAAAGAATGAGCGCATTTTTAAGGTTGAAAAGAAAGAAAGAAAGAAAGAAAGAAAGAAAGAAAGACAATATGAAAATAATAAAAGAGAAAGAATGAGAGATGTATCAAAATCAGTGCCTCAGACATTCATCTTCTTATATACGTAGAATTCACGACGACAGAAATCTATTAAATCGATAAGGGTACAATTTTTGTCATATTTTGACCGAGAAGGAAAAGCGACATGTTTACTTTGCAATGACTAGTCAACATTTTCGACAATGATACGTAAATAAATAAATCCGGCTCGCGACCATCAGGAAAACTTGTCCGTGAAATGTTTAACCCCTTGAAACACACTTTTATACAGTCAAAAGTTTTTTTTTTTTTTTTTTTTTTTTTTTTTCTTTTTAATTTTTGATACAAAACATACATCGTGGGTACTCGTTAGAACCGCCTCGCCGTATGAAATGAAAAACATCTCTGTATATCTGTATATTGCATGGGCATGTTTTCGTCATGTTTGTGCGCATTCCGAAAGTTTTCAGGGTCACGTTTTGATCCTAGGTTGCGCCAAAACTGGCATGAAACGCGAAGGCACACAATGCAGAAAAAATCAGCACTTAACGTGATTTCAATAATGACGTTATTAATTTATGCGCCATGTTACATCAGGATAGCATGTCCATATAATATATACCCCTTTGAACCCCATTTTATATAGCAAAACTGGGGTATGCTGGGGTATACACATTTTTCTTATTTTTGCCCCAAACAGAGATTGTTGGTATTCGTTATAACCGCCTCGGCGAGGCGGTTCAAACGAGTACCCTAAAATCTATTTTTTTTTAGCAAATTAAGATATCATTTTTTTTTTTCAGCTGAGAATTTTCTCTTTTTTTATATAGCTCAAAACATCTCTTTATTCCATGTTTTCGTAATGTTTAGAACATAGAGAAAGATTTACATTTTATTTTCAGAAACCCCCTTTAAAAGGTCGTTCATATGTCAGAGCATGGTGTACAAATCTATCTCAGGCAAGGTAAAAATGTATTAGACGATCTAAGGAAAGCTCGTACTGATGGATGCACGAATGGTTGATTATATTTAGCACGACCATTGTACAGATCTAAAATCGAAGTTTTAAATAGTAACGTTTTACATTATTTCTCAATAATTCAGAGCTTAGATAAGCCTATGAACATGTACCGCGTAAATTACGAAACTTGATTATTTCGAAAGGGTACGCGTTTCTATTGACCATTTCATGCCTGATCCAATTTTGGTGGTCACATCACTGCGCTAGCACACTGTGTACATTACATGTAGCCGTTACCATGATCATATTAAATTTTAGTCTTCCCACTTAATTGCATTATTGAGTACTTTTGCTCCAGTTTATGCATCTGGTACCCCTGTCAAACCCCCAGGGGGGGGTACTCTAAAATTTTCTGTATACATAGGCGAGGCTGACTTTTTTGGGATCAAAATTTTGAATTTCCATATTTTTTTTTGGATTTTCAGAAAAACTAGTTATTTTTTAGGGTAGTGAGCTTTTTATGGATATTTTTTGGGGGTCATGTCTTTTCTGAATTACTATTTTGGGGTCATCTATAATTCTTAGTAATTTTTTGGGTTTTGCACATTTCTTGGATTACAAGGCCTTAAGATTCAATTTTGTTTGCGACCATGCCTTATGACTGGTCTCGGTGAAATTTTGGAAGCTTGATCATGGTGATGTTGTTTGGATTGCAAACCAAATAAGACTTACACTTTGAGAATACATAAAATCTTTAAATTTTATCCAACTTGGTATTTACTTCCTAGTCACTACATATACTAACTGTATTGTGACGTGTTCTGTTGGTTGGCTGATTTGGGATTTTAACGTTCCACCAACAGCTTAGATCATATGGATGTGATAAAATTTCATCAATAGGCATAAAAAAGATGAATAATTTTTTTGGGGTAAGCTAAAAGTTCAAGTATTTTTGGGGTATGCCTGATAAGACTGGTATTTTTGGGGGGTGGTCAGTAATAATCTCAGTAATGTTTTGGGTTTGGGGATAGAAGCTGGGGCCTCGCCTATGTATCCACAAAAAATGAGAGTACCCCCCCTGGGGTCCAACCAATGCGGAGGGCGCTAAAGACGATAACTTAGCAACAAGTTTGCCTCATTTGTAAGTCATTAGAATATGTAGAGTAAGAACTATAAGAATGTATTCATCACCTTTCATCCTGCCTTACAGAGTCGATGCAGGACGTTAGAATGCCCTGGTGGAAGTATACCTGTTGATGGAGCGTGTAAACAGGTCGTGTCTCATATCATTCCACAAAACAACGGTCTGGAAATCTTGTTCACGGTCAATATTATGTACAATTGGACTGAAATAAATGACAGAAAACTGATAGTGGAGATGGGACAGAAAGTGTCTGAAGAACTTGACATTCGTCTAGGATTACACACATGCGGTAACTGCGAAGTTTGGGTATCGAATTCATCAGACATTCAACATGTCATAGAAATTCGTGTTTTGCAAGTAAAACTGCAGACACCGTCATGTCAATTAGACATCATATACAAACGCGTTCTAGCGGTATCTGGTCAGCAAATAGAGATACAATTGACGTCGAGATTGCGTTTGACAGCCATTGCTAAAATTGTGGAAAAATCGGACTACTACAATATGTTAAACAGGGGTGAAACAATTCTTAATACAAATTATCAGTTTTGCAGCGAGTTTTATCGTCTACAGATTATTGAACCGCTTTGTCCGTGCATAAATCTGAAATTTTCAGAGTCACTGAAGCTGAAAAATGGAACAAAGAAACAAGTATTTCTAAACTTCTTTCAAAATATAAAAATTCAGAACGTAAGTGAAGCGTCACACGTGTACGTGTGTATCGAACAAAGTCATGCGCAAAACCAGTGGATCGGCAAGAAGAAAGCTACTGGAAGCTACAGCTATGTTCATTTCCTATAAGATCTTGTACTCACTTCTGTAATAAGTTTAAAACTAACCTTCGTTGAAAGTAGATGTAAATAGGCAACGTTATGAAAGACCTGGATCATGTTACGAAAAAATGGCCAACCGTTTATAACTTTTGCCTCTGTATAGTCAATGGTAACACACTTAACACTTATCAAATGAAAACAGAGCAATGGTTATGTATCCCCCCAAATGATAACTGGTAATTATATATTTTATTTTTGTACTTTATTCGCTCATAAAACTGGGACAGACATGCCACCTGGCAGTGGGACAACATATTATTTTCATACCATAACATCTATTGACTAAATTAATTTATGATGGGGTTGAGGCCAAGACCAGGAAATCTCAGGCAAGTTTTCAGATTATTCAAGTCTCATTCGAGACTCTGTCGAGGATGAGACTCGAATAATCTGAACACGAACCTGAGATTTACTTGTTGAGGTCCCAACACTAGACTGGCCCCAGTCGTTATTGTTTTTTGTTTTTTATTATAAATTTTATTTAAATAAGAAATCTTTCAGTTCCTCTGTGCCTCTTTAATCCAAACTCACCTGTTACTCATGGCTCAACAATAACCTATCTTTGCAATCAGGAAACTTAAGCAAGCAGAGAAATTATGGGTGTTCTAGATTTGCGTCCCTTCATAAAAAGAAGAAAAAAAATGGATAAAAGGAAAAGATAGGGTCTGGGGCCAGACTATCCCAACACCATCATTGATTATTTTACTCAGATATCTCTTAAAACATTTTGACTGTAAAATGGCTTCAAGTGCTGTAGAGGTATTTTGTTTGCACATGAAACAATATGCAAATAAATCATTTCACAGAAGTGAAAAAATAAAAATAATTTTTATATTCGCACTCATCTTACAAAAATATAAATACGCATTTTGTTATGTGCATACAACTTTCGTTTCGTCAAAATTAAAGGTTGAACTTGGCGGCCCCCGTGGCCGAGCGGCTAAGAGCGCTGTTTCTTAATCACTCGATCATCTCACCGCTGTGACTGGTGTGGGTTCGAGCCCCGCTCTGGCCACATGTGAGACAAGCCAAGTTCTGCTTGCGGGTGTGTCAGGTGGTTTTTCTCGGGGTTCTCCCCTTTTCGCCCCACCTACTGATTGGCCCGTCTCATATGAGCTGAAATAATCTTGAAAGGGAATTAAAAAAATTAAAAACTGAATAAAAAAAAATGTTGAACTTTTTTATCTACAATTGATCTTGAACACTCCCTGAAATTAACACCTGCGAGGGTGTATATGTCTTTGACAGTTGACACTTAGCTTATCACATCCTTATATGGAAATAAACAATAGGTGTACATTTCTATTAGCTAAATATAGAAAAGATTGGCATTTTAGACAGCTGAAATGTACTAGTCTAGTACCGAGACAGAAAAATCTCTGACAGGCAAAAAAAAAAAGGGATGCTTGCCTGATGGGTGAGAAAAAAGAATGAATGACACCATGCCTTAACGGTTGCGGTTTAGAAATCAAAAACTTGTTCAGTGTCTGCTGTGTTTTGTCTAAAAACGTGTCTGCATATTTAAATACTTTATGCTCCAGTCATCAGCTATGGTCATGTCGTGACATTGTCTCCATTTTAAAGGAATACTACTATACACATAAGGAAAGGTAAAAATGAGCGATGATCAGGAATTGGTGCAATCAGAAAAAATGCCATTAAATCCGAAATGTGCTGTAAATATAGTCACCAATTGAAACTGAAAAGCCAAGGCTTTAGTGTATAGATGGTTTCACCAAACCACTTTTTTTTCTGGTCAGACTCAGATCTTCATAGCGTTTTATCAGTATTCAGGTGATCGGTTAGTCAGTAATATGCTTTGCCTGGAGGCACAAGCAGCCCATCGATTCCTCATGACCACAACAAGCGGAACATTTTCTTAAAATTATGACCAATTTAATAATGTTTATCTTTTTATGTTTTATTTCTCCGGTTGTGGAAGGCCAGGGACTTTTACATTGACGCTCGAAAACGTTCTTTACAAGTAAGGCGGACACACTTGAAGTGATAAAAATAAAACCGATATACTTTAAGAGCAGTGAGCATATTAATGAGAAAAGGGATGGGCCATTTTACCCCCAGGCTAAATACATGCACGTAACCAGAACATTTGAAAAATCTTCTTCTCCAGTACCTGGATTTATATGTTCTTTCTAAAGAATGGTCTCTTGCTAATATTTACCCCCTGTTTAAGGAGGGAGACGGGTCCCTTGCCCGCAATTACCGCCCTGTTTCCTTGACATGCAGTCCTTGTAAGCTTCTTGAACATATTGTTTGCTCAAATATCATGGCCCATCTTGATGAACATGAACTCCTGTCGGACAAGCAACACCCATTGAAGAACTTGCATAGCTGTGAAACTCAGTTGGTTACGGTGATAAATGATTGGGCGAAAATCTAGGACAAAAAAGCCAGGTTGACACTTTAATATTGGATTGTGAAAAAGCCTTCGATACTTATCCACACGAACTCCTTAAAAGCAAATTGTGTAGCTACATTGAATTGGATGAATGCTTTCCTTTGCGTCAGACAACAACGGGTAGTAGTGAATGGTCCAAAATCGTACTTCATGGTTATGTTTTTGAAACTGGGAGCATGACTGGCATTTTAGGTAATTTGAAATGGGAATCTCTTATGAAAAGGAGGAAAGATAGTAGACTTGAACTGCTTTACAAAGGCCTGATGGGTAAAGCCAGAATACCTACAGATGACCTTATACCGAAGAAGAGGCATTGTAGAAATTAACTTAGAAACCATCAGCTTGCAAAGAAGCATTACAAAAGTAGTTTTGTACAGACTAGCAGGAACTGGAATGACCTCTCTGATCTCCTCTACTGAAATATCTGATGAATTTGTATCCAAGTTCGCATCTCTTGTGGGAGCCAGCGGCTGATTTCCCTCGTGGCGCGCCACTTACTGAAGTATTGTCAATTTGGCGTGTCACCAGTAAACCATTCAGATTCAGATTCTGATTTTTGAAACATGACATGTAGCATACGGGATCAAGGTCTAAATTTTAGTTACTGTATTCGTTCTAATTAGCGCACAGTGCGCTTAACTTTTCAGAATATTTTAAAGTTAAGGTAACAAAATATCGTTCTAATAAGCGCACACTAGGAACGAAAAGAACACATAACGTGCTGAAACTACCATGTCAAAACTACCAATGATGATGTCATTAAACTGCTCCAATTATCGTTGCAAAACAGTGTTTGGTCATCTAAACTTGAGTTTTAACGCATTTAATGCGATATAATTGTGTAAAATTGGTATAAACTACAAATATGCTTGTCAAGCAGTGTGTGCTTATGCACATGATTTTCGGAAACGACCAGGGTGTGCGCTTATTGGAGCATGTGCGCTAATTAGAACGAATACGGTAATACAAATCATGACTCTAGGATAACTTTGCCTAATTCAACACCGTTTTTAAGGGGCAGCAAGATAATATAATTATGTCGATGAAAAGGCCCTTAACCAGGAAGACATTTAAGATTCATGTTGCTTATTTTCTGTCTTAGACCTTATGTTTGATTAATGGAAGATGCATCTTCGTTGTTACCCTAAGTACCAGGCGGAACAGGAATCTCTCTTGAAAACTAAGTTAAAACTTAGCGGTTAGTGGTGGAATAACCAATCCTATCTTCATTGGCTGTGTTCTATGTAAGTAGCTTAAATGGGTTATGATAAACAGTTATCTGAAAATATCAAAACAAATAATCAAGCATTTTTGAACTATGTCAAGTCAAGAACTAAAACAAGAGAATCGATGGGACCTTTGGTTGACAGCAACAGAGAAACAGTGAGTTAAAGGGTAAAAAGCAACGTTAATAAACCTGGAAAATACCAATGAAGTACAGAATATTTCTTATAGACGTGCAAGAAAAACCTAAGAGAATTTTACAATCAACATCGAAAAGGTAGATAATTATATAATGCAATTAAATGCACCCAAGTCTAAATGGTCTCCACCCCATGTTATTGCAAGAAACCCTTGAGGAAATAAAGGATATCAAGTAATTTAAAAACTTTCAGAGATGTGAAAACATTAATGAGAAAGGGGATGTGCCATACCGTGGTTTCGGCTTCTCAAGCCTCGTCAGTGACCCTATAAATCTGGCTACACGCATTGCAATTTCAACATTTAAACTGGGAAGTCGTTACATAGACGGGTAAATCCAAATAGAGCCAAACGATTAAAGTTGTTTAGATAAACAACCAACATAAAGATATAATCTGCAGTAGGCCTAACGAAAGGACACTTAGGAATGAGTCGCGACGCGAGAAAACCGGTCTTCGGGGGGGGGGGGGGTCTTCGATAATGTCTGACACAAACCGGACTGTGCAGCTACAGAAGATGGCAAGAAACTTGAAATTTCTGATTTGGGAAGCAGAGAAATTGTACTGTCCGTGTAGCAAAAACAAAGGCGCTGATCAGCTGATCAGTTACTGCACATCTGATCTGCGTCTTTGTTTTTGCAGATTGTTGGTTTTCTGGTGCGGCGGCTCAAATATAATAACGTTACATAAAATGGCCTCAATCATCCCCTGAAAATTATGGTCTCATTAAGTCGACTTCAGTTGATTCAAAGACAAAGGAAAAACTTGTAATTTTGTGGACACAGGGAATAAATGGTTTATTTAACAAACACAAGCTTGGATTCAGAAAGGGTTATTCATGTGTAATTCAGCTTATAGATATGCGTGATAAATGCTCTGAGGAACTGGACAATAGAAACAATATTGCATCACGAAAACATCTCCGTGCAATGTATACCCCCTTGAACCCCAATTTTATATAGTAAAACTTGGGTATGGAGGGGTATACCTGTTTTTCTTATTTTTGCACCAAAACATAGATTGCCGGTACTCCGGCATTAGAACCGCCCATTAGAACGTGTACCCGCAATCTATGTTTGAGCAAAAATAAGAAGAATATCAAAAATTTTCGGCCGAAAAGTTTCATTTTAAAGCTCAAAAAATCTCTGTGAAATGCATGGGCAAGTAATGGGTGCATTGCCCGATGCCAGGGACCCTTACTGAAGCTAAAGGGCTATGGAATCCATGGTAAATTGCTCAAATGGATAGAAACTTTATAAAAGATAGGGAAGAGAAGGTACAAGTCGATTCGAAATCGTCAGAATGGACTTGACTTTGATTGGCCAAGCGGTTTCAGAGAAGATGTTTGAATAGTATTATGGTAATATAGATGTTTATTGCGCCGGGTGGGTGCAGATCAGCTCTGGGGTCATTTTGACAATTTTCCCCATTCAAATGCATGGGCAGCCTATGTTGACCTTGCCGTAAAATAGGTCAAGGTCATCCTAGAGTCATGGTTTATATAAACTTTGTAGAGCTACTCGTCTTGATGCTTCATGCCAAGTTTCAAAATCACGACCAGAAAAATTTTAAAGGATTTTGCTATATATAGCCATGGCGCCCATCTTGGTCATGTGACATGGACCGTTTATATATAATTTCGTTCCCTCTTCATAAGGATGCTGCACATGAAGTTTGTCTTTGATTGGTCAAGCGGTTTCAGAGAAGAAGATCTTTGAATATTGTCGAGAATCACTCATAAAATTGTCTAGGCAGAACTTCAACGAGGTTGTTATAATTAAAATCCTTTAAAGTTTAAAGCACAGTAAGAATTGCGAGAGCTTCCCTGGTGGCAGCAACATACTCCCCCATCCGAACCCCCTGGTAAAATAATGTCATTTGGCGTGTCACCAGTAAACTATTCAGATACTATCAAAGGTAAAGCGTTATTTAGAAAATAGCACACACATTTTAAAAAGGTTGTGACTAACACACCTAAGGTATAAGTAACTACAAGAACTGTCAGTTAGAATTTTTGCTTGCCTGACATACTGGAAGAGCTATTGTGCGTTATTGTGTGTTGTTATTTTTTTTTTTTAATTCAATTTTACGTCCCTTTCAAGCTTTTTCACTCATATCGAGACGAATCAATCGGTAGGTGGGGCGAAAACCGGAGTACCCGGGGAAAAACCACCTGACACACCCGCAAGCACAACTTGGCTTGTCCCACATGTGACTCGTGCCCCGAGCGAGGCGCGAACCCACAGCGGTGAGATGATCGAATGATTAAGAGCACTGAAGTCAGCGACCTTAACCACTCGGCCACGGGGGCCGCCGTGTTGTTAAGGAATTTAAAACTTTATCTCTCAAGGAGAGCATGGTGGTATAGTGGTAAACATCACACTCTGAATCAACAGGTCCTGGGTTCACTACCCACTTGATGCACCATTTTGTGTCCTTTGGCAAGGCAAAGTAACTCCCAAGAATACTGGTTAATACCCATGGCTGCATGCTGACATGACTTAAAAATGTTGACTGGGATGTTTAACCTCAAATATATATTTCCAGATCATGTGGATAAATCGAATTCATACGTAGGCTGTCCCTGTGTCTATATCTCAATAACTAATCAAGAGAATCAGTTGTAATTTTACACAGGAATATAACATTTATATCATGAGTTATTGCTGAAAATTTCAGCATATTTGCTCATCGGGAACACATTGATATAATCATTTAAATACGAGCATGTTGCTACTCTCGGAGCACTTTGACGTCAATAACGTCGCGCCCGTTATGATTATACAAGAAAGACCTGGCTGATCGGATGCATTTTAAAGTGGCTCTCAAGGTCATCGGGCACCAACGCTTGATAGTTTCAAGTTTATTTGATTGTTCTGAGGGCAACAATACAAAATATATCAGGAAAACACATTCGTTTTCATTTGGCTACCTCCAAACTCTTTTGCGCCGATTTTAAATGGGGTTTCGCTTTTTTTTGCACGCATCGAACGGTCTGTAGCCCTTCCTCTTATTACCGATTTCCTGACAAAAACTTTTCGAAAAAGCGAAAAATTAATGATCTTGCATAACCTGGATTTTGTTCAACCAACAGTGAGAAATTTTGATTAGATTTGTGAACTCATTACGGCAGGAACACTGTATCATAAAAAAGCGCTGCTTCATCCGATGCGGCGACGTCGAGTTTCTTGCCAACATTTTGATCGACACATACACTTCTGTTAGCTTTTGCAAAGTTGATAAGCGTCAAAAGACCATGGAATTTTACGAACATATTAAACAATTGATGGCGTGATACCATGCAAATTGTTGCTGTATTTAAAAGTCATATGGCCAATTTGTGGGCAATTGTTTTCTTGTCTCCATGTTTTAGACAACACAAAATTCAAAGTGCTCCGAGAAGCGCCACATCGGTTGCCTTGGAGACCAATATTTCCAAGTGTATGTAGGTTTTGATTCCAATTTTCCCATATATTATTCAGGAAGGCCTTATCTTTAAACTCATATATCTTTATTTGTATAGCATAAAATATGTTTTAAGATATCGGCACAGTCCTAAAACTTTCCGGACAACCCTCGTACTATGCCTGTTTTTAGTAATTGGTTTGAAGTTGTATGATGTACATCTCAACTCACCTGAGTGACCTTGAGATAACGGTCCTGTACTTTAAAATTTTATGTTAAAGAATTTGGCCATCATTATTATGTCTATAAATATTATAAAATTGAAGTCTCTCTCTCTATATATATATATCCCAGAAATCTAATCTTTTTAATACATAGTATACCAATGAGGCTAAACAAGATTCTGATCCAAATGGTGCAAGTGTTGGTGCAAGTGTCAGATGTGTATGTTCCAAATTTAGCTTTTTAAATCATGTTCTCTCACACCTTTATTTGTAACTTGAATCATGGACTATATTGGTAGGTGCTATGCAAGATTCTTATTATTTTTTCTTTGGAATTGTTTTTGGTAAATGACTTTTGCACATGAGATTCTTCACTTTTTGGCTGTTTTAGATCAAGCCGAACTTCCTCATGGTTGGTCACACCCATGAGAATGTTGACCAGATGATCCAATTTAGCCAAGGTAGATGCCCACACCTTACCACAGCTGATATATGCGATTGAGGAGAGCACAAACCAGAGACGATCCATCTGAAGTCAATTATTGACTATAGGGTCAGCCTGCTAGAAGTGAAAGGACTCATTGGGAGTATTAGAGATGCACATGTTTTCGAATTCTCTCAGACCGATGACGGCTACCTTAAGGTGCATTACAAAGGCTGGCAAGAGGAGGACGAACCCTATGGGGTGCTAGATTTGACTCTATTTGTCCCTTACATGAGAAGGCTGAGCAATGCAGGAATAAATGAGAAGTCATCAGAATGGACAGATGTAACCAGCGGTATTAAATAGGTTAGCGACTTCGGTCTAACCATTTTCTGATCTACAGAGCTGTATATACGTTTTCATATATTTAGTTAAGTCCGTGTAACTGAGTTGCCACCTACTGGGAAATAGCTGCTCCATCGGCTTACGATATGTTCTCTTTGTGCTAGTACGTGATTGTCTTTCCGCCTTGGTTTTTGGAGTTGGAATTTCTTTCTTATTCCGCCATTTCCTGATCATTGCTTACTTTTTACCTTTTTGAAACAAGTACGAACATGTGTTTAAGAAAAAAAGTGCACGTTCCAGTTAAAAATAAGGTGTGGGGTATAAGCGGGTTAGATCCAGAGTCACATGTAGTTGTAAGCTATGTTGGTCTGACAAAACTTATCATTTAAAACCCGTCAGCGCGTAATACGAAGGTTTCCTTTACTTAAAAAGCTCACACACGAGATTCAGGTGTAAAAGAAAGATCAAAGAAATCAGGATTACTTCCATTTTCGGTTTTCTCGCTTTTACGTGAGGGCCTTTCGGAACCAGAATTATATGGTGACTTGGTTTACAAATTTAAAAAAAAAAAATATAGGAAGGAATGATTTTTCTTTTCAGTTCAGAAAATATACAGTCAGACATAAGTTAAGCATCACCTCAACATGTTGTGTCATAACTTTTTTAATAGGTGACATTTCTTCACTATGTTTGTTTTGAAACTGTGAGTGATTATTCATGAGTAAAGAGGTATTTAGCAACTGCCAGTGCCATGTAAACCCGGATGCATAACCCTACCCTCTAAGAATTCAAAACACAAGTTTGGTACATGAACTTTACCTTGCTTTTTATGGACCCGCTATACACAATGTAGAGTGCTTTATGATCTAACTGCAACTTCGACACCTCATGGATTATGTGCCAGAATTAACTAGACAAACTATTCGGTTTGTGACATTTATGACATTTGATAAACAACAAATTTTGATACACCTTAAGGACTTATGGGTGGTCACTGTATATACATAATTGAAGATTTACCTGTATAAAAAAAGCATTGTTTATTTTGTCAACAATGCTACATTCTTAAGCATGCTTTATCATGGGACTATTGAATATGTTGCAAATACATGGATTTGTGTATACATGATTGTGGAATGAGTGTTCAGCTCAGAGCAAGTGAGTCATTTTTCAGTTACTTCCGGGTTGAAATCGTCGGACCCATTTTCTTAGCTTTTTGAAAAAAAAATGACAGATTTTTCGATGTAGTCATTGACTTCAATCATATAAGAACCTGAAACAAAAGGCATGTCATCTTTCAGCAAACAATAAGCGCACACGAGCCGCCCCAAGTTACCCACTTTCAGAATTTTCCAGCAAAATATGTTTACACTAATTTTTCCGAGAGAAATGCATTTCCATGACCCCAAAATAACCCTTTATTTGTCAGATGATGTATCCTAGACATTTAGCCTGTGCGTAATTTTTATTCAAATGCATTCCTTTTTCCAGGAAATGGGTCCCACGAAAACCAGTTACATTTCCAATTTTACACCAAGCTATTTAAAATTTTAAAATAATAACTATATCGAGTCATTCCTAGAATCAGTGACGTCTATTAGCAATAAATACACATCATCATTTGATTGACAGATTCAAGAAAACAGTAGATTTCTGTTTTACATACCCCACCCACTCATGTCAATATTGATAAATCCTTAAGGTCATTGACTATATGTAAACATACCCTGAAATAGCCCAGAAATTCAAAATGTTCAAATCGCCAAAAAGTGTATTATGTTAATGTCATCTTGTTATAATGTCAAATCCATTCTTACCACCATGAAACTGCGAACTGACATCTCTGATATCAAAAGTTACAAAAGGTTCAAGTATGGTATATTACATAGTGAAAACTTAATGCTTCCATAACAAGAGAAAAAGTTTGGATGGCTATTCCTGTAACTCTAGTTTATTTTCGAGCTTATACAAATTCAAATCGAATAGTTATTGGTGAATTATATGATTTCTAAAGGTACAGCCCCCAAAAAGGGGTGAGTGAATTAATGGTCCCATAGAATCGAAGCGATGGTGGCAAAAGTCATTCTGACAGTTCTAACAGATCAAGAAAAGACGCTGGTAAAATGTCGTCACAGAATATTGTTGTTATGAAATAATTGTTACCTCAAAACCGTCTCCAGAATAATGTTAGGGTGATGCTTAACTTATGTCTGACTGTATATTATTTTTCCCACCTCGGTTTTTAAAATATGAATTATTTTCTAATTGCGCCTTTTCCTGATCATTGCCTACTTGTATCTTAACTATAGGATATAACTTAAATGTTATGTGACAGTCTGCATGCTTAGTTTTTAACCCAATCATGGTTGATAGCTATGCTGTCTTCTTATATTGAACGCCGGTGGGTACCATCATATTTTAATACAATGCGTTAGTGAGTATTATGGGTTAAATTATGAAGCTTAACCCATATTTGACAAATGGATTTTCCCATTACTATCATTTGGGTGAGTCCACTTTCATTTTTAGGGGTGTTAGAAGTGAGTTTTAATTTTTATTCAATTTTTCAATGAAAATTCTGTAAGCAAACAGAATAGCCGCAGATGGGACGCCGCGTTCTGCGGCGTCACATCTGGGGCTATGCTGTTTGCCTATGTCCCATAAAAGGGACGCAAGGCTTAAATGAGTAAAATGGTCTTAGTAAGCTGATTCCATTTTTATATTAGTATCAGGTGGCTCATTTTTTGATTGGATATGTATTAAATTTTGTGCAGCATCATGGTTTATTTTTAACTTTAGGTAGAGGTAGGAACATGTCTCCATTACGGAGATAATCCGTGAGCACACGGGGATCAGCGTTATCTGATATATATATATATATATACACATGGAAATAAGTTAGGGAACACTTTTAGCTCTTGGGGAAAGTTTGAAAAAATCCGTTTTCCTTTTTTCTGGCGATACTAAAATTTATATATTTCATACCCTGGCCTAGCTTACAGACCAATTTATGGAAATTCACAACATTTTGTCTTTGTACTACGGAGGATACACTATGCCATATGTGAAAAACTTCACTTTTACGGAATACAAGTTTACCTTTTTGCTTCTGCACTCCGCAAAACTCAATTTTTGACAGCAAAACAAGAATAAAATATTGAATTTGCTCGTTCTGAATGAATAAACGACTTCGGACCTAAAAATTCATGCGTCATCTCTAAACCAGCTAATCATACAAAATCTACTGTTTGCATTGATTTCTATGGAAAGCAAAATTCTTGGATATTTTGCAAATAAAGCCGTAAAAGAATAATTCCGCTAGGACACTATTACCAGAACGTGCATGTTTAGATTCCTAAAGGGTCATATCGAATATCTGACCCAACATTTACAACCGGCAAAATGTATAACCAAAGAACAAAACGTGATCAAGAAACCTACCCCCGGGAAAGTATGGACCTACCGCCGACAGTCGGTCAGAAAATAAAGAATTTGTGATCAGAGTTTAACAAGTAATGTCTCAGCTTTATGCTTGCGAAAAATTACGACAATGCGAGTTCAAATAATGAAGTTATCGCAACGACTAGCAGTGCGTTTCTTAAATTTAGCAAAAAATTTCTGAATCAAAGATGGCCGCTGTCCGCCACAGATAATGTTTGATGCTAACCATTAACTTTGGATATTACAGATTCTGACCAATTGTCAAAACATTCTTCATATTTTTTACAGAGAAGGATATATACAGTCCAAAGGTGGTAGTCACATTATTACAGGTGTTCCCTAACTTATTTCCATGTGTATATATATGTTTATTGTAAATAAACAATATATATATATATATATATAATATATATATATATATATATATATATATATATATATATATATATATATATATATATATATATATATATATATATATATATATATATATATATATATATATATATATATATATATATATATTGTTTATTTACAATAAACATTTTTTTTCGAAACAAAATAAAGGTAAATCCTTGGTAAGCAGTGTAATATGCAAAAGACAGAGGTTAGCCATATTGCTGTCGGGCACTGTTCCTCAACGCTGACTCTTTGCAAACTGGCAACGAACACTATAATCCCATTATGTAAACATGTCGTGGCAAAGGTCACTTTGGTTCCGAGTTCTGTTAACAGGTAAACGGGACATAGAAGGTCACGGGGAGGTGACAATCAACAATGCAAGAATTATAGACAGTGAAACAGCAATTTTGGGAACTTTAAATCAGGGAAGTTTACGTTTATGTTTACAAACTGGCAACGAACACTAGACAGTGAAACAGCAATTTTGAGAACATAAAATCAGGGGAGTTTATGGTTTTCATAAAAATGAATATTATCAGACCAATATTGGTAAAACGATGCATTGTCGACTTTCGAAATTCAAATACTTGATATATCATCGATGTTTGCATATGCATCAACATCAAGCGTTTTAATGTTATATACCTGTAAGCGGACGTTCGATGTGGGCAAGTTCACCGTGATTGGGGTGTTTCCATGATGCATGCCCAACAGCATGTCTGTCATATAATTTGATCATGCTGAAAGTTTCTGAGCTCTTTTTAGCTCACAACTGATGCCAATAAATTTCTCTAATTGCTGATATTTATTATTTTCATAAGCCTTTCTCGTTTAAATGCAAAACAAACCAATGTCATTAAAACTTAAAGGTATCTAGAAAATTCGTGCTGTATTTAAACAGTGTTTGTGCCTATACTTTCAATGCTACAAAGAATTAACAGTAGTACAGATGTTTCCACTTCTAAATAAGCTCACACAGTGACTCAGGTGTAAAAGGAATCAAGATGAATTCTATTTTCACATCACACAAACTTGTCCGTGTTATGTATACCCCCTTATACCCCACTTTTATATAGTAAAACTGGGGTTTGCAGGGGTATACCTATTTTTCTTATTTTTGCTCCAAAACATAGATTGTGGGTACTCAACCCAAAATCTATGTTTTGAGCAAAAATGAGAAAAATATCAAAACTTTTCTACTGAAACTTTTCCCTTTTTACAACTTAAAAAATCTCTGTTTTTTGCATGGGCATGTTTTCGTAATGAGTTTTCTTAATTTAATACAATACGTGAGTGAGTATTGTGGTTTAAAATATGAAGATTATATTGTCTTATTACGCCGATTTCATTATCGTACATCAGTATCAGGTGGCGTAAAGTGATTTTCTTGATTGGATATTAATGAAAATTTGTGCAGCATCATGGTTTATATTTAAGTTTAGGCAGGAAAATATCTCCATTACGGAGACAATCCGTGAGCCTATGTTTAATGCACATATACTTTAAAGGCTACAACGTATTAACAGTAATTTACATATATGGCCATTCTTATTTTAAAATTGGAAAAATCCATACGCCTGAATTTTTAGAACGATTGAAAGTAAATATTAGAATACATGGAGAAAATAAAGGTTCGAAGAAAATGAAGCGTGTGCAACATATTTCTATTCCTAACCACTGTTGAAATACGAACTGACTTCCACATCACTATCGTGTACAATCAAAGCCTTATTCACCATTATTCTATTCGCTTTGACATTTGCAGTAGCATGGCATTTACAGAAATTCTATTCTTGTTATGTGCAACCATAATCTCCGGAACTGAAGGAACTGTGGAACTTAGTAACTATATTCAGAATCATTCACACACTTTGTGTCCGTTCACCAACTACTGTTCTAAGAAATCATCAGAGGTATTCAAGAATGAAACAATCATTCCGTGTTGTTCCGATTGTTCTTGTGAAGCCTCTACCTGTTACCAAACTGAGAATTGTTGCCCGGATATAGAACCAATACCGGACAAATCAACGGACCTGGTATGTTCAGACACTATGACGAAATTCAATCAATGGAGCGCAATCAAATTCCATAATGGTTACAAGGATGGTATCAAACGATATTTCGTCACTGCTACTTGTCCTGATAAGTATGAAGACGAATTTGTTGTTTCCAAATGCAACGGCGACAATAGTACAGAACTTGGTGATTTTCTCTGGGTTTCTCACTCAGATAACGACATCATTTATCAAAATTATTACTGCGCAATATGCCATGGCGTGGAACACTGGATAACTTGGAATTTTTGGACCAATTGTTTTGTGCAATTGATTGAGACTGGCTTTCAGAATCTCTCCACAACGCTGCTCTCGGATGGTTGTACAATTGTCAACGATGTGCCCGAAATGAAAGTAGATGTTTCAAGAAGGTACCAGTGTTATATGCCGGACTTCACTTCTTGTAACACGACAGGTATAGTACATGAATATTACGCATATGCTGCATTACACAGGAATATTACGCACATGCTGCATTACACAGCATTCAAAGGCTGCACAAACACAATATTATGTTGTATAGCGTGTTGGCCAGTGGGAGAAAGTTTGATGAAGTTTGACAGGTATATCACACTCGAATTAGACAGTTATTAAAGGCTGTACAAATACAAGTTTATCGGTTAAGATTAATTTTCTAACCAATATTTAACATATTTAGTCCCATTTGGATAAAACTAGTCTTTGTATCGACTACCCTGTTGAAAGTTGCAAAATTTCAGTAATTTTCTTTGGCTCCATGTTGCCAAATCTAAAGTGTCACTGACGAGATTTTAATAGTCGAAACCGCGGTATGGCCCATCCCCTTTCTCATTAATGTGTTCACTGCTCTTAAAGGATCTCAGTTGTAATTGTTATTTTGCTATTACTGCAGCTGGTGTTGTGCCGTGTGGCGGCCCTAAAACGTCTCCCCGTACATCATCCATAGTGCAGGTTATATTTTCTTTTTGGTTCTTTGAGATCAGTGAGGATATTCTGAGAAATCAGAAATTTATTATCGGTTAAGATTAATTTTCTACCCAATGTTTATCATATTTGGTCCCATTTAGATAATACTAGTCTGTATATTGACTACCCTGTTGAAAGTTGCAAAATTTCAGTAATTCTATTTGGCTCCATGTTGCCAAATGTAAAGGGTCACTGACGAGACTTTAATAGTCGAAACCGCGGTATGGCCCGTGTCCTTTCTCATTAATGTGTTCACTGCTCTTAAAGGATCTCAGTTTTAATTTTTATTTGCTATTACTGCAGCTGGTGTTGTGCCGTGTGGCGGCCCTAAAACGTCTCCCCGTACATCATCCATAGTGCAGGTTATATTTTCTTTTTGGTCCTTTGAGATCAGCGAGGATATTCTGAGAAATCAGAAATTTATTATCGGTTAAGATTAATTTTCTAACCAATATTCAACATATTTGGTCTCATTTAAATAACACTGGCCTTTGTATCGACTACCCTGTTGAAAGTTGCAAAATTTCAGTAATTTCCTTTGGCTCCATGTTGCCAAATCTAAAGGGTTACTGACGAGACTTTAATAGTCGAAACCGCGGTATGGCCCATTCCCTTTCACATTAATGTGTTCACCGCTCTTAAAAGGACCTCGGTTTAAATTTTTATTAGATGGGGGCGCTGTGAATAGTGAAAGAGCGTCGGACCCCGAATCGGGTACATCATGAAAACATGTCCGTGCAATGAATACCCCCTTAAACCCCCACATTTATATAGAAAAACTGGGGTTCGCAGTGGTATACCTATTTTTCTTATTTTTGCTCCAAAACATAGATTGTGGGTACTCGTTAGAACCTTTTCAAAACAAATGAACACGTTTTCTATATTATATGATAATTTACTTCTTTTCATTTACCAAGGGAAATGGGCACAATATGATCCGATAATAGAGGAGGCTTGTCACAGCTTTACACAACCGTACTTTAAAATTGGAAATGACTTTGAGGGTGTCCTTATCTATGAAAATGTGTTTTGCTGGCTTTGCAACGCAAACTCCGAATCCGGTGTTCCAACTTTATGTCAAGACCTGGCCGAGCATCCCAGTCGTACGCAATCCGGCAAGTTCAGTGCTTTGATCGACTACAAGAGGCTTGAGGAGATTGAAAACAAGGAATCATTAGTTGAAAGTCGACACTGTTCTAGACAGGAGATTTACGATGAATACATGGTATGTTTGAAGCAGATTTACGAAACACTTAGCTTGTACTGACGGGAGCACGACATATTAAAACTAACATTATTCAAATAATTATTTTATCTGGTTTCTTGGCGACAGTTATTATGCTTTAGCACAGTAAAATCGAAGACAAGTTTTAGTGAAGTTGGACAGTTTGACATTACTTCTCAAGGGCCCCCGCCCATCGTGGTAGATGGGCTGATTGTGCCTCCAGGCAAAGCGCATACGTCTCTGACTGACTATCGAATTACTGGTTAACTGCTCTGGTAAGAGTCTGCCCATGAAAAGTGGTTCTGAAAGTCAAACCATCCATACACATTAGCTGTTGTGGCTTATATGGTGTATTTGAAGCACGTATTGGATGTCATGACATCCTCATTTTTGAAAAAAGTCCCATAACATGGAGGCATATGCCGTTTAGCATCGATTTAAACAAATGAAATTATTTCTTAACAATTCATAGCTTAGATAAGCCTGCAAATATGTACCGCGCAAATTACGAAACTATGTTATTTCGTCAGGATACGCGATCGTATAAGACATTTTCATGAGTGAATCATTAATGAGATCCTATTTCCATGATCCATTAAAAAACTTGCCCATGTAATATATGGAGATTTTTTCAGCTGTAAAAAAAAAATAGAAATTCATCATAAAAAATCGACATTTTCCATACTTATGCTCAAAACATTGATTGTAGGTACAAATTAGAACCGCCTCGGCGAGGCGGTTCTAACGAGTACCCACAATTTATGTTTTGGAGCAAAAATAAGAAAAATAGATTTACCCGCGTAAACCCTATTGTCACTATATAAAAGTGGGGCATAAGGGCTTATACATTACACGGACATATTTGCGTGATGACACGATTGTGCTTGAACACTTGTTACATTACAAGTAGCCGTTACTATGATAATGGTGATTTGAAGTCTTCTAACAGTAATTTTATTCATCAGTACTTTTGCTTCAGTGTATGTATCATCTGCAGTCTCCGCCTAACCAAAACGGAGGAGGCGAACTATGTGCGGTTATGTGCAACTAAGCAACAATTTTACCCCTTCTGTAAATAGCAGGTGGAGATTTAAGGTAAGAATGTATACATATAAATCCCTTCTTGTCCTGTCTTACAGAGTCGATGCAGGACGTTAGAGTGCCCTGGTGGAAGTCTACCTGTTGATGGAGCGTGTAAACATGTCGTGTCTCATATCAGTCGTCAAAAAGGGCTTAAGATCTTGTTCATTGTCAATATTAAGTATAATTGGTCTGAAATAACGGATACAAAATTGGGTCAGAAAATGTCAGAAGAACTTGACTTTCGTCTAGGATTACACACATGTGGCAACTGCGAAGTTGCGGTATGGAATTCATCTGACATTCGACAGGACATAGAAATTCGTGTTTCGTTTGTAAAACTGACGACACCGTCATGTCAATTAGACGTCATTTACAAACGCGTTCTAGCGGTATCTGGTCAGCAAATAGAGATAGAGTTGACGTCGGGGATGCGTTTGACGGCCATTGCTAAAATTGCGGAAAAATTGGACTACTACAATAGGGGTAATTACATTTTTAATACCCGGTATCAGTTTTGCAGCAGGGATGCCTTTATGATAGAGATTATTGAACCGCTTTGTCCGCGCATAAATCTGAAATTTTCAGAGTCACTGAAGCTGAAAAATGGAACGAAGAAGCAAGCATTTCTTAACTTCTTTCAAAATGTAAAAATTCAAAACGTAAATGAAACGTCAAACGTGCCCGTGTGTATCGGAGACTATAACAAAGCTATGCGCAAAACCAGTGGATCGGCAAGAAGAAAGCTACTGGAAGCTACAGCCATTTTCATTTCCTATAAGATCTTGTACTCACTTCTGTAATAAGTGTAAACATCGCGCAAAATTATCCGTGTATAATGCCATTTTGTAATCATGTCGTGGCAAAGGTCATATTGGTTGCGTTTTCCGTTGATTAAACAGTTAAAACGGGATTCAGTCGGTTACGGGGAGGCGATAATAAACAATGCAACCATTATAATGTATACTCCCTTAAACCCCAATTGTATATACATGTAATAAAACTGGGTTGTGTATGTGGTATTACTGGTACATATTATTAAATGTGTACTTTACCTCTGTTTCATCAATGGTTACAAAGTTAAACATCATTAGTATCAAACTCCTTTCGTAGCAGTATAAAATCAATCAGCTACGAGAAGGACGTAATTTGTACCCATCGGAATTCCAACAATTTGTCTGTACTCCTTTTCAAAAAGAGAGATAGACGACTGGAACATTTTGCCAGAGGAGGCCATATCTTCGGACATCATCAATCAATTCAAAAACAGACTAAATAAGAATTTGTAAAACAAAATCAACAACTTTGAGCCAGACTGTTATCAATGAGCCACATCGTGGGAAAACCAAGAATGTGGTTTCCGACCAGGTCTGACACAAATCAGGCTGCACAGTCACAGAAGCAGGCTAGGAGCTTGAAATTTCGGATTTATGAAGAAGAGTAAGTGTACTATCCGTGTAGCGAAAACAAAGGCGCTGATCAGCTTCGCTGATCTGCGGCTTTGTTTTCGCCTATGCAAATTGTTTTCTCACGAAGAGGCTCAAATAGACATCTGAATCTGAATCTGAATAGTTTATTGGTGACACGCCAAATGACATTATTTCACCAGGGGGTTCGGATGGGGGAGAAATTAGTCCCTTGAACGCACGAGTGAAGCGAACTTGGACACACAATCATCTGACATTTCAGCAGTAGAGAACAGAGAGTCAGGGAGGTCATTCCAGTCCCTGATAGTCTGGGGAAAGAAACTACATTTATAGGCCTCTATACTAGCAGATGGAAGCTGAAATGCCTTGGAGTGGCTATTTCTACAACGCCTAGTCTTTGGGATAAGGTCATCTGTAGGTATTCTGGCTTTACCCTTAAGACCTTTGTATAGTAATATAAGTCGATTATCCGTCCTCCTTTTCTTGAGAGATTCCCATTTGAGTTGTTCAAGAATGCCAGTCATACTACCTTCCTCGAAAATATAATTCCTAGTTACAAATCTAGCGGCACGATTCTGTACCTTCTCCAATTCCTCCTAGAGGCATTTAGTATGAGGATCCCACACAGAGCTTCCATATTCCAGGACTGGGCGCACCAGTCCTTTATAAGCTGCTTCTTTGACATCTTGGGGGCAAGAAAATAAGTTTCTCCTCAAGAATCCAAGTGTTCTGTTGGCTTTAGTACATATATTATTGATATGGGTATTCCACTTGAGGTCATTTGTAATTGTTACACCTAGATATTTAATGCTATCAACATTTTCCAATACCGTTCCCTCGAGGGTGTACGAGGCCTCAATTTTATTTATCCGCTTATTTGTCAGCTGCATCATGTTGCATTTGACAGGTTGAAATCTCATGTCCCATTTTCGGGCCCAGCTCCCTAAAAGGTCAATGTCTTTCTGAAGTTTCAATGTATCTTCTACTGTTCTAATTTCACGGTAACAAACACAGTCATCAGCAAAAAGCCTGATTTGAGAGTCAATGCCAAGGGGTATGTCATTTATGTACAAGGAGAACAACAATGGACCGAGAACGGTGCCCTGAGGGACACCAGACACAACAGGGGCCCAGTCAGATTTAACACCATTAACTTCTACCCTTTGCTGCCTGAAGCACAAAAAAGCATTTATCCATTCCAATGTCTTTCCACCTATACCATAACTAAACAATTTGCTTTTAAGAAGTTCATGTGGAGGGGTGTCAAAAGCTTTTTCAAAGTCCAAAATAAAAGTGTCAACCTGACCCTTTTTGTCCAATATTTTTGCCCAATCATTTATTACTGTAATCAACTGAGTTTCACAACTATGCCATTTCCTGAATGCATGCTGTTTGTCCGACAAAAGATTATACTGGTCAAGATGACCCATGATATTTGAGCAGACAATATGTTCTAGAAGTTTGCAAGGAATATAAGTCAAAGAAACTGGGCGGTAATTACGAGCAAGGGACCTGTCACCTTTCTTGAAAAGTGGACAAATATTAGCAAGTGACCATTCCTTGGGGATTTCACCCGTATTGATTGACTGCTGGAAGAGATGTGCAAATACAGGTCCTAATTCTTTTGCCAATTCTTTTAGGACTCTAGGATGGAGTTCATCCGGTCCTAAGGCTTTAGATGGGTTCAGACCTTTAAGGAGTTTTGTTACTCCTTCCTTTGTAACAACAATTTCATCCATGAATGGGGCTGACCTATCCAGAAGTGGGACTTGGGTGTGTACCGTTTTGGTGAATACATCTGTGAACTGTCCATTAAATTCTTCTGCTTTTTCGAAATCTGATTGAGCAATACCACTTCCATTTTTCTTTTTCAAAGGGGGAATGCCTTGGGTATCTTTCCTCTGACTATTGATATACCTATAAAAATCCCTGGGATTAGCCTTAACGTCCCCTACCAAGTTATTGACATAAAGGTCATGCTGCTTCCTTATATCAGCTTTGATTTCCCTTCTTAAGTTTTCAAATTTAGATCTAATTTTTGCACTTCCAGTTTTCTTAGCTTTTGCATGAGTTATATTTTTCCTGCGAATCTTCCTCCTTATCTCAGGAGTTATCCATGGGACAGAAGAGACAGAGCGACTTGTTTTTGATGGGATATGCTTATCTGCCGAGTCCTGAATGAAAGATGTAATAAGATTGAAATTTTCCTGAACCGAACGGGTATCCGAGTAACCATTGAAATACTTTTCCTTTGCAAATTTTAATGTTTCTGCCCTCATAGATTCATAATCACCTTTCTGGTACCGATAAACCTTCCTCCGAGGTTTCTTAATGGGGGGAATAACAATCTTCAGCGTTCCAGAAACAATATCATGATCACTGAGACAATCTGGGGAGTGAATATCTACAAACTGATTGGGAAGAGAAGTGATAATCAAGTCCAAAGTATTTCTTTCTCTGGTAGGGAAGTGGACTAATTGATCTAATCCATGATCATTAATACTGTCAACCAAAATTTGACCTTCAATCCTACTCAATGGTGACCCACATTTATTGTGTCTGTCCGGCCAAACAATATCTCCAAAGTTAAAATCCCCTAGAACATGAACTGAGGGCGGTTTATTTCCTTTATGTTTATCCCTAATTTTGTTAAGCTGCTCTCTGAACAAAGTATCAAATTTCTGTAGGTCTTCCAAAGGTGTCAAGTTTTCATCACTATGGGGTGGCCTATACCAGCTTGCAACAAAATGTGCGGTTTTATTAGCAAATACTTTTACCCAAACTGATTCTGACTTATTTTCTAATTCTGTTATTGGCATGTGTGGGATATCCTTGTGAATAAGTAACATGACACCACCACCATCAAGAGTTCTGTCCTTCCTGTACACACTATATGGGAAAGTTTCCGGAAACAATTCTGAACTTGAAATAGAACTGTCAATCTTTGTTTCTTGAATCGCTACAATCTGAGGTTCATGAAGATCAATGAAAGCCAACAACTCAAGCTTTTTACCTCGAATGCTGTTGATGTTTATACTGAAAAATTTCAACCCACCAATAAACTTGCTTTTGCTTGTCAAAGTTGAGGGTGCTGAGGACTTAGTTTTATCACTGTTTCCAAGTGGATTAAACCTATTTTCACTTTCCAAATTTAACTGTTCGTCAAAAAAAAGAGTCAGAAAAATTGAAGAAATCACATTTTGGACAAATCCAAGTACAGTTTGTGTTTTGCAAGGTTTCATATTGTGAATCGGATAGAAAAGAGCAGTCATTGTGCACCCACATATCAAATTTGTCACACTGAACCGCCTTGTGGCAATTGAGAACTAAACCACTGCAAAGGCTACACTCAGCCTTGCAGTTTGAACAATACCAAGATTCACTACCAGATTCTAATTCTTGCAATTCTTCCTTTCCAAGGTTGGCACATGATGCGTGGAAACGCTTTTCACAATCTGCACATTCTACTACCTGATCAGCTGCCTTACAGTATTTTTTACATAGACGACACTGAAATCTAGGGCCCGGGTTCATTTCGATGTCTCCGGCCAAAACAATTAAAATGAGAAGATTTGTTCCATTTGAGTTCTTAAAGCTGCGTAAACCCTCTGATCCTCTTCGGTTACCAATTTTCCTTGTGAACGCCAAGCTCTGAGCAATTCCACCAACTGATTTTCCAAATCCTATACTATGTTGTCCACTTCCAAACACAGAGTCCGAAAACCAAAAACAAAGCCAACCTGAGGAGCAGCGGACAAGACTTCGGTGTATGGAAACTACGCACAGGATTTTTTCCACCCCGACAAGTCAACCGCCCCACAGATGGACCGACAAAACCTGAAACCAAAAACAAAGCCAACCTGAGGAGCAGCGGACGAGACTTCGGTGTATGGAAACTACGCACAGGATTTTTTCCACCCCGACAAGTCAACCGCCCCACAGTTGGACCGACAAAACCTGAAGCCATGAGTTCCAATTCAAATGATTAAACAAAAAGACCTTCAATCACTATATGAAAAAAGTGGGTGGGGGAAGGTCAATCCAGAAAAACTATTCAGATTCTTTTTATGACAGATCGTTGCAGCCCTGCTAGAGCCGTTCAATGTCACTGTCAGTGAATCTTGAACAAATTCTGGTCCAAAAGCTTGTCAGCTCTCAGGCCAAAAAGTTTCAAGAAAAGAGATTTTCAAGTAAAGTACGAATCGTTTTGGCGCGAATCGCACGACTAAGAAAATCTAAGAAAATCGATGCTTAGACTCTTTATTTGGGGGAAAACAGTGACCAACAATGAGAAATTGCAGGTCCCAAACTTCCTGACCCAAAGTCGGGATAGTTTTACAGACAAAAACAATGGGAAATTCGGAAAATAATAGAAAAAAACGTCTCTTTCAAAATTCTGTGTCCGTGTCGCCGAACCGTCACCAGTTTAATTGAAAGAAGACAACAAAGGGTCCAAGATTCGAGAACCTATATATAAGGCCTCAGCGATAGTAAAAATTCACATCTACTTTAATATACCAGAAATTACAACAATATTACACACATCAGAACAGGTAGAACATTCTGCTCTTAGGCTCGTCCTCGGCAGATAAAATGAGTCGCGACGTGAGAAAATTGATCGGACTTTCCGACAGGCTCCGACACGAACTGACCTGTACAGTCACAGAAGCAAGAAGCTCGATATTTTGTCGAAACTTTTCTTTTAGAACAGTGAGCGCGGAATACGAATGTTTCCTTTGCTTAATAAGCTCATGCAATGGCTCTGGTGTAATAGAAATGAAGATTAATTCTATTTTCAGTTGCTTTTTAACTTAATACAATGCGTGAGTGAATATTGTTGTTTAAAATATGTTGTCTAATTACGCCGTTTCGTTTTCATATATTTGTATCAGGTGGCGTATAGCGATATTTTTGATTGGATATTAATGAAATTTTGTGCCGCATAAGGCTGCGTTCACATAGAAATATACCGTATACGGAATACGGTATTCGCTATACGCTATTCGGTATTTGCCATACGCTATACGGGTACGACGGTTCACATAGAAGTAGCACGGTTCACATAGAAGTAGCACGTGCTTTCAATACGCTCTTTTTGTGAGTAAGAAAAAAAAGCGAATTCGGTATTTTGAAAAAAAAAATATGGCTTCTTCCGAAGAAGATACTAGCCGAGGAGGAGGAGGAGGAGGAGGAGGCGGCAATACCTTAGAAAAACAGACGCACATTGGTTCGGCAGCACTTTGAAATGCGGCCTGTGTTGGTCGAATTTAACACATTCCCGGCCGAATCTCATGAATTATTTCAGCCATCCACTCTCATTGAAAACGTGGAAACTTTCTGATATGCATGTCAAATGTTTATTATCAATACTAGTAAATTGTATTCATACATTTAAATCCATACACTCGCCAACTTTTATCCAAATCAAACTCAGCACCTCCGAGAAACAGAAATTTGACCTGTGACCTAGACGACATTGTCCTTTCAAAATTAAATCCTCCAATGACACACCCGGGTCCCTTCAAGTTTGGTGAAGATAGGCGTATATTACGCACATACTGCATTACACGTCAGGTGTATTACGCACATGTTGCATTACAAGATCAAAATTGAAGGCGCTAGAGTGGCTACAACACAAAATAATGATTTTTCAATCACTCAAGGGCAGCTAACTCGACAGTCAGAGGTCGGATCTAGCTGAAATTCGAACCCATCCGAGATATTATAGTTGTTCTTGTTACCTGCAAGAATGAAGAAGATCCACTGAAAAATAATGGCGCTACAGTGGCCACAACATTTTTCCCATTTTAAGTCTATGGGGATTTTTCCAGACGCTCAAAGGCAGCTAACTCCGCAATCTGAGGTCGAACCTAGCCGAAATTCGAATTCATCCGAGATGTTATGGTTGTCCTTGTTATTCCTAAGAATGAAGAAGATAAAATCAACCAGAGGACCAACGGTCCTATAAACGCTCACCTGAGATCTGCTATTTAAAAAAAATTGCCCTTTATGGGGCCCCACAAACCAATCAAAATAAAGGATTAGGACAAAAGTCAACCAAACTGTAGAGGACTACTCTATAAACATTTCTGCAAAAAAAGAATTCAAATATCTGTGATTGGACTAGAAAAAAAATAGCCAATTTCCACTTTTCCCGTTTTAAGTCTATCGAAACTTTAAGTTGCCATAGCAACCAGAGTTCTTATCCGAGTGAAATAAAAAACACAAATTATGTAGAGACTACTGTCACGAACATGTATACAAAGTACAGGCTTCATGCCGTAGACAATTTCTGAGGAGAAGATTTTTAAATGCTTTTCGAAATTTTACCCTTTATGTGGCCCCAGCAACCAATCAAAATAAAGGATTAGGAAAAAAGTCACATGAAACATAGAGATTTTTCTGCAAAGACAAAATTCAAATACCTACAATTGGTCCAGAAAAAATAGATAATTTCCACTTTTCCCATAATAAGTCTATAGAAACCATAGCAACCAGTTCTTATCCGACTGGAATAAAAAAAACACAAATTATGTAGAGGCTACTGTCAGGAACATGTATACAAAGTACAGGATTCACCCATTTAACAGTTTCTGAGGAGAAGATTTTTGAATGTTTTTTTTTCTTCAAAATTTTGCACTTTATGGGGCCCCAGCAACCAATCAAAATAAAGGATTAGGACAAAACTCACAAGAAACGTCAAACACTACTCAATAAACATTTCTGCAAAAACAAAATTCAAATGTCTGCAATTTTAGCGGAAAAATAGCCGATTTCTAATTTTCCCATTATAAGTCTATGGGAACTTTAAGTTGCCATAGCAACCAGGGTTCTTATCCGCCTGGAATAAAAAACATAAATTATGTAGAGGCCACTGTCAGGAACATGTATGCAAAGTATGGGCTTAATCCCCTTGACAGTTTCTGAGAAGAAGATTTTTGAATGTTTTTTCGAAATTTTGCCCTATCTGGGGCCCCTGCAACCAATCAAAATAAAGGATTAGGACAAAAGTCACATGAAACGTAGAGGACTACTCAATAAACATTTCTGCAAAAACAAATTCAAATATCTCCAACAAGACAGCAAAAACTGGCAATTTTTACTTTTTTCCATTATGGGAAGCTTAAGTTACCATAGCAACCAGAGTCCTTATCCGATCAAAACAAATTATTCTTTCCCCCTACCTGTAGATGGTGTATGTGTAATGAGAACAATCGGCCCAGCGGTTTCAGAGAAGAAGATCTTTGAAATTGTGGACGACGACGGACGGACGACGGACAGACAGACGGACGCTGGAGCATGGGTATACTATAAGCTCACCTATGAGCCTTCGGCTCAGGTGAATGAGCCTTCGGCTCAGGTGAGCTAAAAATAAAGTTGCTAGAGTGGCCACTACATTTTCCCCATTATAACACAATGGGAGCTATCTGTTGCCATGGAAACCAGAGTTCTGATCCGACCTGGCCCAAAACCTAATGCAACCTTTCCCCCTCCTAAATGATGCTTTAGATAAAATTTGATCGCAATTGGCTTTGTTGTCTTAGAGATATTCAAGTTTGAAAATGTGAACGGACGGACGCACGGACGGATGGGTGCCGGCTCAACTACTATACTATAAGCTCACCTGTGAGCTAATAATAAATTTGATCAAAAGGGTGAAAATGATAACTTTTTTTAAATTAAACTTAACACCTTGTAACATAAGATGACACTAAGGTGGGCTTGAGTTGACCGTAAAGTTACGATACTGTTAAGTTGTCACCGTAACTTAGATTGCTTCCAGTTAGTCACCATAATCCCTAAGAGATGCTTAAGTTGGCCGTAAGGTGATCTTAAGGCTTAAGATGCCTTCGAGTTACCAACCCCAGTATTTTTAATTGAAAATTTGTCTATTCAAAACTTAGATATTGTGGTCTCTAATTCAAGTTATCACCTGTATTCAATATTAGCAATTGAAATGGGAAAGTGAACTTGGAAATCTGAATATAAAAGGAAAGTCATGTTTCTGTGAAAACTATTTTACTAAAAGTAAATACATATACATATCATCATACTACTTTTTGTTCTGTAAAATTACAAAAACTGAGCAGACGGTTTGATTTACGTGTTGTTATAATGCTTATTAGCAAGAAATCTCATTTTCCGTGTCATACTCAAGCATAGCAGGCTCAGATTTAACACACTGACATACCCTTACATTTCCAAAATTGATTTCACCTATTCTATTAAAAATGATAATACAACATTGAGTTGTTGATACAACTAAATATAAAACTTGTTGGCCAAGTACTATACTACTGAGAATCACAAGGTATTGTATACATACAAACCGATAAAATGATGAGGGACAGTTGTGGTTAGATTTTCCAGTTTTCTTCTACAGTGTTTACTCTATGAACTGATAGATGCAGAAATTGAACATTTATTGAAAGAAAGTAAGAAATCCTGCTTATTTTGTTTTCGCAAACACTTCAATGTTATTGTGATGGAAGTAATATAGGTTCATTTTTCTGAAGTGTTTGCAAAAACTAAATAACCTGGATTCATTATGTTACTTTCATTCAATAAAGGTTCAATTTCTGCACGGCCTGCACCTATCTATCAGTCCATAGAGTAAATAAACACTAAACTTGAAACTTGAATATCTTACCTCAACTTCGGCCAAGATTAACATTGTTTCACCAATAATTTTATCAGTTTGGCCATGAGTTTCTCAGCTGTGACTATATATCATTCCCATTTTGTTAAGTTACTGTAAATTCAGAAATTTTCTCTACTGTCTGCACAACATCTTTCAGAAACTGCATTTTTCAAAATCTCATTTTTCTGAAACACCACAAGAAAAATATGACCATGACATCTTTTTGCAACCCGAAAGTCCTAAAAAGTGTTGCAAAAATTTTGAAAATCGGTTCATTAATAAAATAGTTATGCCCAAAAATTATTTTAATAGGCCTTTTGCATGTGCAAGGGAGGTAATCCAAACACCCTAAAATGAAAATCAAGCAAATCTGTGGAATGATTTTAAGAGTTTTGACACTCAGTTATCCATACAATACAATTTTGTTTTGGTTTGGTGCATAATAAGTGCAAAATAACCAATTTAGATTTTTTTCCGGGAAAATAGTTACTTCCCTTGCTGACATTTTTACAATGGAAAAAGCCCTATTCAAAATGATTTTCTGGCATAAAATTTTTATTTGTTAACCGATTTTCAAAATTTTTGTGGCACTTTTAAAGACTTTTGGAATGCAAAATGGTGACGTGGTAATATTTTTCTTCAGGTCTTTCAGAAAAGCGAGATTTTGAACAATGCAGTTTCTGGAAGATGGTGTGCAAACAGTAGTACATGTACATGTATTCACTAAGTCTCCCGAATTCAAAGTTCTTGCTTATACATGTACAGAGTGACTGTAAGCTTTAATGACAAGTGCATAAATTTGCGAAATTCCAGGAATCGCTAATAATTTGGAAAGAGAAAAATTGTGAAATAAAAGTCACACGAAAATTTCTGAACTTAGTTTTCAATAAAACAATCACCATAACAAACATAAATTAATAAAAGATGAATGATGTTTAAGCAAGAAACATTTTTCTCAAAAATAAAAGCACAAAAAAATACAACAAATAAAATAGGTGTATTGCAGCATCTGACATGAAACCAGTAATGTAATTAAGCCCAATATGAATTATAATGGATATTTCAAAATACTTAACATGATTTTTTTTTTCTGAACAAGAACTAAAATGCATATACCGGTCCCTATAGCGTAATGGTTAGAGCGTCTGCTTCGGAAGCGGGAGGCGCGGGCTCGAGCCCGGGCCGCGTCATACCAAAGACGTTAAAAATGGTACCAGTGGCTACCTTGCTTGGTGCTCAGCATTTATAAGGCAAGCACTGGCTTCTCTTCTCTCTCTCAAAAAAAAAAGATAACTTCAATGATGGAAATACAGTAAATATGTTAATGTGATGGTTGGTGGGCGGGCAGTGTAGTTCTATCATTGGAGTCTGGTGATGTTAATACCCTTACTCGGGGTTATAACGAGGTGCGCCGATACGTCAACAGCGGAACGCTACGAACATACATACATACATATAGCGAGCCTTGAAGCATCAGGAAAACATGTCCGTGTAATATATGCCCCCTTGAACCCCACTTTTATAATGCAACACTGGGGATTACAGGGATATACCTATTTATCTTATTTTTTGCTCTAAAACATAGATTGTGGGTACTTGTTAGAACCGCCTCGGTGAGGCATTTCCAAGGTGTACCCACAAGCTATGTTATGAGCAAAAATAACAAAAATATCAGTTTTTTTTTTGTTTTTTTTTTTTATGAAATTTTTAATTTTTTTACAACTAAAAAAATCTCTGTATATTGCATGGGCATGTTTTCCTCATGGGGACAAAGCTTATCCCTAACAAACGACACAAAAATGCAGCCATAAGTTTCGAATTACCTGCTACAAGTTCCTAAGTCCCACACTCTACCAAGGAGCCACTTAGCCACCCTGCAACACTCACACGCACTTAAATATGGCCTAAACCT
Source organism: Rugalucina vietnamica (assembly GCA_964017185.1). Lineage (NCBI taxonomy): Eukaryota > Metazoa > Mollusca > Bivalvia > Lucinida > Lucinidae > Rugalucina > Rugalucina vietnamica. The sequence continues at coordinate 48,150,537 of OZ024873.1, forward strand.
ATCTTAGCCAGACCAATATTCGTATTGAACAGCTTATCCAATATGTTACTATAACAAAACTGGGAGAGAGAATTGAAGAACACTGGACTCTAAAGGATAGGTCCTTGGTTCAAACCCCGCCTTCACAAACCACGAACACATCTTCTGACATTATGGCATTAAGATTAACCAGTTTCATCTCACTTCTATAAAAACAAAACTGATGTAAAGTTGATAGTTGAACTAGATTCTGATAAGAAAAATGCTTAACAAGATAACAAATAGAAATAAAATTCAGAAATAAAAGAAATGATTTTATTGTGGGTGCATAATTATTAGAATTGTTTATGATCACTACATCCATGGTGAGCAAGGCAAACATTTCATTGTGAAAAATAATTTTCAAAGCTTTTGAAACACTACATTCCATACACAGCTTTGTGAATTTACATCATGGAAACAGCTCCATGTGAACTTGGCCCCGTCAAAACCCAACATATAGTAAAAAGGAGGTCTGAGGGATGTAGGTAAAAATAATATATTTGGATTTCAAATGTTATTCATGCTTATTTTCATCTGTATGAAAAATACAAAACTGGTTTAAAAGAATGGTCATGTTATATCAATTTACGTAGATTCCTTAGTGCTCACAAAGACATTTTCCATAATGATAAAACTAATATGGATAAAACCTGGGACCATTTGAAGACAATCTGTAACAGAGCCTCCAGCTCAAACAAATGTTGCCAATTAATAAATAGAATGACAAAATATACACAGTGAAATGCTGGTAATTGGTACATGATACTATTTTAACAGCTATCACCTAATACATGATTTTTTTTTACATCTAGGACAAATTCAATGTGAAAAAGGGACTTAAGTTATATTATACCATTGCCAAAAGACAATGCCATCACACATCATAAAGTTCTTTCACATAAAACCAAATATGTTATGTTTTACTACAGTAGTGTTAACATTAATCAATTTCCATAGGCATAAATATGGTTAGCTCAGCATGATAACTTTGAATAAAGAATGCAAGATATTATATTGATTTTTAAGATTTGAAATGAAATGAACCTCTCTCAAGAACTTTACAGAACACCTTGTAATGAACACTTTTGTATCTATAGAGGTGCATAGACTATACATATTACCCATGAAAGAACCATATGTCAAGAGAAACCCTGTGAATGTAAATTGCACATCCCTTTATTTTGAATGATCTTTCTTCTTTACTGCCTAGATGGTTTGAGCTGCAATGTGAGAAAACAGGTCTTCAGGGATTCTGACCAGCTTCAACACAAACCGAGCTGTGCAGCCACAGAAGAAGGCTAGACCTTTCAAATTCCGTATTTAAGAAGAAGATGGTTTGTTCTATCCATGAAGAGCAAACAAAAGCGCTGATCAGCTGTGCAATTACTGCACAGCTGATCTCTGTCTTTTGTTTACACATATGCAAAAAAATCTAGTTGTCTTATGATGCGATTCGTTTAATAACACTCATTCAATAGACAAGTTTTGATACGGTTGCAAAAAGCTGCATTTACTGGTTTGTCGTACCAGGGCCAGTCGTTCAAAATTTAACAATAACATTAGTTAACAATTCGTTAAAATTTCCAAACATGAATATTACAAATACACTATAATTTTTGTTGATAAAATGTGAGAATCCTTTGCAATGTCAAGGCTTCTCACATTTGAGCCTCGACGCGAGAAAACCAGTCTTCGGGGTTTCCGACCAGGTCCGACACAAACCGGCCTGTACAAGCTCAGAAAAGAGCTAGAAGCTTGAAATTTCGGATTTAAGTAGAAGAGGAATTGTACTATCCGAGTAGCGAAAACAAAGGCGCTGATCAGCTTCGCGGTTACCACGAAGCTGATCTGCGCCTTTGTTTTCGCATAGGCAATAATCCCGTTTTCTCACGATGCGGCTCATTTAATTAACAGTGTATTTGCTTATGTAGTTGGCATTTACTTAACGAGTTGATGTCTTAACAATGACGTTAAGCTAACCAAGTTTAGCAACTGGCCCCAGATTGATATTCCGAAAACATGTTACCTCTGATATGACTTTTCAATTAAAATAAAATAAATAATCTAGTCTATTATGCTTCTTTTGGTCGTAAGGAGAACAACATATCGACAACAGTTTCATCCGCCATGGTCGATACATCGCCAATCTTTCTGTCACCGACGGCTATTTTGCGTAGAACTCTTCTCATGATTTTCCCTGATCTGGTTTTAGGAAGACCTGGTGCTTCTTGGATGAAGTCTGGGACGGCAAAAGCTCCAATTTTTGTTCTTACTGTAAGATAAAAATAAAGTGTTATATGGCAAAGCATTTTGTCCTTTAACACTTTTACTGCCACGCCTCTCAAAAATCAATATCTCACTGCCAAGCATTTATTTTTATTAATTTATTATTGATTAAATAATTATTCTTTTAAATATTATGATTCTAGATACATGCACATATCATATATTTCTAGAAAGGACTTTTTACGCTATGCTGAAAAATATGGTATACAATACATTTACCTCCTTTAGAACATGCATCTAAAAATCAGGATATATGATGTACACATAAAACAACTACAATCATCAGCAGCAGTGAACAGTAAAAACGACTACAGTCGTCGGTGGCAGTTAAAGTGTTACGCTACTTAATACCGGAATGCTTTGTTACTTTTTTTCCCCACTGATGGATATTTGCAGGAAAAAGGTGCTTTTTTCAATCATTATTTTCTTATTTTGTAATACATGTATTAATGACTACAGTGCTTTAAGTCACTATTCGAAAAACAAATGTAACAAAGGTTAACTGACTATAAAAGAACTGTTTTTTGTTGCTGTTTTTTTTTTTTTTTTTTTTTTTTTTTTTTTTTTTTTTTTATTTTTTCTTCAACTTTTTTTTTACCTATGGAGAATTAAACTGAAACAAAGTCTAGCTCCACTTACCAGCCTGTTTGAGTTCAGCTGCTAATTCTTCTGTGTAATTATAACCCTGGTGAAATAAGAAAAAAATAAATCTATAAATTAACAGTAAATATACAAGAAAGGGAAGGAATAAGGCACAAATTTTTAAGACTTCTGTATGCTGTTGTTCTAGGCTTTACCACTGCACCTGTCTGCTCCCGTTGACAAAGTATAAGATGATCTTTTCAAAAATACAAAAAAAAAAATAATTCAGAAAAAAACATTAGTGGTCTTTTTTGCTTATTTACTGATTACAAAAAAAAGTCCAAACTAAGGTCCCTTTTAAAGAGTAATTGATGAAAATTCAAAGATAATTTTGATAGTTTTTCATTAAAACCTATACTGTAGTACTGTGTGCTGCGAGTGTTCATTAGAATTGCCTCACCGAGGTGATTCTGAAAATCAACCACAAGATAGATTGTTATAAAGAAATGCAACCCACCTGTTTAGTCGTGACAAATGAGTAGGTACATTCCCCCTTGATGGGGTGGGGGTGTGACACCACCGCTGCCTCGGTCACAGCCGGGTGTTCTACGAGAGCCGACTCTATTTCAGCCGTACTCAGCAGATGGCCGGAGACGTTGACCATGTCGTCTATACGACCAGTGATCCAGATATACCCATCTTGGTCCTTGTAACCACCTGATAATACAGAAATATTCAGATTTGCTTTGCCATAGATTTACTAGATAAACAATTTCTACATAATTTTCATAAAACAGCAGTAAATCTTTAAAGTACATTTTCATCACATAAAAATTTCACCAAAAAAACTACTACAGCAAAAATAGCATAAGATCCTGTGCATGAGAACCTGTGCAAGGTTTCGACCAGGTCTGACACAAATCAGGCTGTACAGTCACAGAAGACGGCTAGAAGCTTGAAATTTCAGATTTAAGAAGAGGGATTGTACAATCCGTGTAGCGAAAAACTAAGGCGCTGATCAGCTTCGCAGTAAATGCGAAGCTGATCTGCGCCTTTGTTTTCGCCTATGCAAATTGCTGGTTTTCCCATGTGGTGGCTCATATATCAGTCAATAGCCTGTTTTGATATTTTTTCTACCAGTCCTGTATTACAACTGACATAAAAATGTGTACTCAAGCAATTTGTAAATGTTTCAAAAAAATTTCAAGATCCCATGTTTTGATATTGTTTATTATTTCTACTACTCTAGATCTGTAGACCCTAACTTTCTTCAGACCAATCTTTTCAGCAAATCTTTCTCCATCAAAACCCACCACCAAAAACCTCTACCTACCATCTCCAGTGCAATAGAAGCCTGGGAATTTCTTGAAGTATGTTGTTTCAAATCTCTGATGATCTCCATAAACAGTCCTCATTATACCTGGCCAGGGCTGTTTGAACACCTGTTTGAAAGGAATCATTCATGAAATGAGGAAGTGCGATGGCCTTGTGGAAAAGAAGTCCGACTCTTTGAGGTTCTGGGTTCATACCCCGCCGTGGTGCCACGTATCCTTGAGCAAGACACAAATTAGATAAATTTGCCAACTCAAAATTGGCTATTTACTGATTTAACTGAATATTGGCTATTCTGGTTGTCCAAAATTTGAGCAAAGCAAAATTCCCTGATAATACCCTGACTTGAATCAAATTTCCCTGACACATTTTCATGCATTTTGCGAGTAAATTTCTCGTATATGGGGAGGCGATGGGTGCCACCCTCTTTGGTTTCTTCACAAACAAAAGTTTAAAATATAATGATTAATGCTTTTTTCACAAATGAAAACTTAATTCTCTTATTACTTATTCAATTATTGTAAAATCTAAACTAGACAAAATGCCTTAGACACTATTCTTGATATCTTTTGCAATTCATAAACCTGTCTTTTCAAAATTCCCTGATGTTTCCCTGACTTTTGGCTGAATTTACAAAATTCCCTGACTGATGTCAAAATTCCCTGACAATTCGCTGACCTGGAAGAAATATCACACCCTGCTATTTGCTGATTAAACTCAAGATTGGATATTTGCTGATCAAACACAAGATTGGCTATTTGCTGAAATACCTCAAGATTAGATATTTGCTGATTAAACTCAAGATTGGATATTTGCTGATCAAACACAAGATTGGCTATTTGCTGAAATACCTCAAGATTAGATATTTGCTGATTAAACACAATATTGGTTATGTGTGATTAAACACAAGATTGGATATTTGCTGATTAAACTCAAGATTGGCTATTTGCTGATGAAAATCAAGATTGGTTATTTGCTGATTTAACTAAAGATCAGCTTTTTTGCTGATAAAACACAAGAATGAACATGAAATTAACTATTTGTGATTTAACTCAGGGTTGGATATTTGCTGATTTACAAGGTACACGTAGGCTAATTGCTGATTAAACTCAAGATTGGATATTTGCTGATTAAATTCAAGATTGGATATTTGCTAATTTACAAGATACATGTAAGCTATTTGCTAATTAAACTCAACATTGGCTATTTGCTCATTAAAACTCAAAATTGAACTTACAACATACATATACGCTATCTGCTGATAAAACTCCACATTGACCATTTGCTCATTAAACTCAAGATTGGATATTTGCTGATTTACAATATACACTTATGCTATTTGCTGATAAAATTCCACATTGGCGATTTGCTCATTAAACTCAAGATTGGATATTTGCTGATTAACAATATACATATAGGCTATTTGCTGATAAAACTCCACATTGGCCATTTGCTGATTAAACTCGATTGGATATTTGCTGATTTACAAGATGCATGTAGGCTATTTGCTGATAAAACTCAAGATCGGCTATTTTGCTGATTAAACCATGATGCTTACAATATATCCTTCTTGAGTGCCCTCAATTTCCTGTCCTTCTTCATTCAACACCACAGGCACCACACCAAAGAATGGGAATGTCTGGAATTACACAATATCACAATAAGTAATTCTTAATAGGTGGATCAAGCATGATTTTCAATTCATTCACATTAGCTAGGTCCCAAGAGAAGTGTAGAAAACCGAGTGTGCAGCCCAAGATTAAGACCCACAAGTTATTGTTTATATACGTTTATTTGCCTTTGTTCATCTGCATCGGTGGTTCCATATGGAACAATATAATTGATTATCAATTTTATCTGTCTTGTTATCTTCTCTTGGATATTTGCCACTCTCGCTACTTACCTGTAAAATTCCGACCCGTGTTTATTAAGAAAAGTATATAAAACATTAAAATAATTCGTCATAATTTACTTACAGCCCCTTTCACACAAGTTTGCTGTTTGAGCATTTAGGTCAATCAAATTTGTTCATTCGAGTTTGCTGTTTGTTTGTAAATCAGGTAACTTTTTATTCTATTTTGGAACTGAAACAGTATCCCAGGTGCCAGGTGTTCTTAAAATCTATTCAGCATTTGTCTTTAGGTAATGATGTCACCTCTTCTGATAAAACATTGTAATTGTTTGGTTAAAGCACATTTTTTTTTTTTTTCAAAATTCTTTGCACAACATATACAAATTACAATACATATTAAGAACACACATTTGAAACAGGATAGACAAAAGCAGAATTACATCAATTTAAGCAGTTACCTGCCAGTTATCTACATAGCAAAAATTCCACGTAGTAAGTTAAAAATTTCACTCGAGTTTGCCATTTTAAAGGTCATTTAGTTTGTAACTGTCAATCAAATCAGCAGATCAATCAATCCAGATGTCTTTGTGGACAACATGAAAAGAATCTCAGATCTTCAGAACACTTGTAAGATGCAAATGCACAAACCACAAACTCGAGTGAAAGGGGCTGTTTTATTGGTCTCTCAACATTTTAGAAGATATCACAAGAAAGTGTAAAAATGTTTTCGTGTATAATTTGTACTGCTAAAACCAGGTAACTGAGTGACCACCTCAGGTAAGTTCTTTTTGTATCAGTATCGGTGTGTTATTTTTGTTGTTTTCAACCTAGGTTTTAGACTGGGACCTTGGTTCTGATTGAGCCAGTTCCTGATCAACTGTTTACCATTAACTTAACAAATGCAGCCAGTAAAAATGATAGTTCTCACTGGTTGGTTTGCTCAATAATCAGGTAGGGGAAAAATATACATTTATAGAGTATCTATAAATTTATAGTTTCTATAAATTTATAGTTTCTATAAATTTATGGTACAGCTGTTCTATAAATTTATAGATCAAACAGGTAATTATGTCTTCGAAATATCACTGAATGAAAACCGCATCCCGAAACCTTGTCAACATTTGTGTCTAGGGCCTGTGCTAACGAATGTCACTTTTCATTTTTGCATGGGATGTGTAGTTTGCTACAGAGGCTGCATTGAAAACAATGTATCATGTATTTTACTATGTATGTTTTGTATAATGACTTTCAGAGCTGAATTTATCATCAGAGCTGTTCCAGCCATCAGTTATATGCACAGTTAAATCTGAATTAGAAAAGATGCACTTTTTTTGTTTGCAACTTAATCAGCAAGATACAAATCTCATGCAAAAATGAAAAGCAACATTCCATGGTGTAGACCCTAGACACAAATGATGACACAGTTTAGGGATTTGGTTTTCATTCAGTAATGTTTCGCAGACAGATTACCTGTTTGATCTATAAATTTATAGAACATTTGTACCGTAAATGCATAGAAACTCTATAAATTTACAGAAACACTATAAATTTATAGAAACTCTATAAATCAATATCTTTGCCCTGCCTGATAATTAAATCAAAATGTAACTTACACAAGATCCAGGTTTTGTTGGTGTAGCACCAGGTAATGGTGTCAATACATGGCCTCCCTAAAACACATTTACATTCTTTTTTATTCTGTTCAATGTCCCTTTAAAGATTTTTTTCACTCTTATGAGGCAAAAACAGGAGTAATTCGAGAAAAACTTTCTTGCACACCCATAAGCAGAACTTAGCCTGTCCAATATGTGTCCATGTGGGGCTAAAACCCACAGCAGTGAAACAAATGAATGATTGATAGTGGTAAACAAGTCAGCATTTCCTTAACCAATAGGCCATGCAAGCCATCTTAATACATAAACATGATATAAAGCAAGGAAATGTTAGAGGTTTTTAGAATATTGCTGTTTAGCACCTCATCAAAAATTCCAAACATGTAAGTCGTCCAGACACAAAGCAGCCTTTACAGCTACACAACAAACACCAAATGCTTTCAACACTTTGGGTCTAACTTCTTTCTTTATACACATTTCCTATTTCAATTCTTTTTCCATACCTATATGTTCTAGGACATCTTCGAAAGAACATTATCTTCATGCAAGTCTAAGCATATTCATGTACTTTATCTACAAAAACATATCAGACTACAAGTGAGCCTTCATGAGAAAATCAGCTTTTTACTTCTGCGAAAACAAAGATGCAGATCAGCTGTGCAGTACATGAACAGCTGATCATCACCTTTGTTTTTGCTTCCCGGATAGTACAATCCCTCTTCTAATTAAATCGGAATTTTCAAGCTTCTAACCTTCTGTGGTTGAACAGGTGGGTTTGTGTCAGACCTGGTAGGAAACCCCAAAGACAGGTTCCACATGGCGACTCAAGAGTAAACTTACAGTTTCTGTTTGCCAGAAGGTATCCACTATTGCACAGTTTTTATTGCCGACAACATTGTAGTACCACAACCAGGCCTCGGGGTTAATGGGTTCACCAACTGTTCCCAACACCTTCAGAGAATCTCGGTTATATCTGAAATACAGGTCAAACTCTATCAACTATTGCACAGTTTTTATTGCCGACAACATTGTAGTACCACAACCAGGCCTCGGGGTTGATGGGTTCACCAACCGTCCCCAACACTTTCAGAGAATCTCTGTTATATCTGAAATACAGGTCAAACTCTATCAACTATTGCACAGTTTTTATTGCCGACAACATTGTAGTACCACAACCAGGCCTCGGGGTTGATGGGTTCACCAACTGTTCCCAACACCTTCAGAGAATCTCGGTTATATCTGAAATAGTTGATTTACCATTTTTGTTCTAATTAGTGCACATGCTTCAATAAGTGCACACCCTGGCTGTTTCTGAAAAAAATGTGCATAAGCGCATACTGCTTGACTGGCATACTGGTATTTTGCATAAAATATCCTTTTTTTTTTCCAATAAAACTTTAAAAACTTAAGTGATCAGTATACTGTTTTGCAGTGATCTGAACATTTAAAGACGATATTCCACGTACTATTTCGATTAAAAATCAAAATAAATCATATTAATATATCGATCCATGTCCAAAAAGCAAAATTTCATATGCGGGTATACAAATTAATGACTTTTTAAATATTGCAGTACGGAACCAAATTATCGGTTGTTTCCGGGTTTTTCCGCTGTCTTACCTGTGTGGGCGTGGCTTAGTATCTGTGATGTCATCTCGTACAAGTCCGATAAAGTCAGACCATTGTATAACATAAAAACAAGGCCATTCGTGTCATGACTATGTTCATTTTTTGACCATAAATTATGTAGTTTTGTTTTATTACGAAATGATTTTATATGCTGTTTTAAAAATCTAGACAAAAAATAACACACTTTCTACATTCACACACATGAGGCCTTTAGCACTTTACCAAAGTTTGGTAAAGTGATCCGAGTATCAAAGTAATAAGGGATACATGCCGTTTTTACCCGTTCTTATAAAATCAAAATCTCGGGAAAATAATAATTTAATTTTCATTGTTTCACATGTGACATGAAGGATAAAACATCCGTTTTTATCATATTTTTTCATTACTTGCGCGATCACAAACTTGTTTTGATACCATTGTCCGTGTTATGCTGATTATGTTGCGTAAGAATACATGAAATAATATTCTTATTGGCGGCATGCGCGTGTGCGAGAGAGATCAACGTCTGAACGAAAGTATTCAGCGTGAGCACCGTTACTCGCAAATTAGAGATTATCTCATGACATGCATTTGCCAATGTGACGACTAAGTTTTGCAAATCGAAAATAAACTCTCTCTCTCTCTCTCTCTCTCTCTCTCTCTCTCTCTCTGTCTCTCTCTCTCTGTCTCTCTCTCTCTCTCTCTCTCTCTCTCTCTCTCTCTCTCTTGTACAAATCATTTACATCATTTTCCATTCCGGCGAATAAAAAGATGTTCAAGTGCATTCATTCTTTAAGGACACATTTGCAAATATTAATGTTAATCAACAAATACAAATCATGTGCAATCAACACGGTTAACCCCCGAGGGACCTGATTTAATCCGTTTTTTATTTTGGGGGTTACGCACAATAATAAAGGTACATGTAGTTGTTAAAACAATCATCATTATATACAGAAGTTCAGTTAACAATTACACGTATCGACAACAATGTTTTGATCAAGAAGCAAAACCGCAAATATGGGTATATGAGCGCTCATAAGAAAACATTACGATATACTTGTTCATGTAAGTCATATGCCCTGTATTCCGAACCACATCTCTCTCTCTCTCTCTCTCTCTCTCTCTCTCTCTCTCTCTCTCTGTTAATATTTTAATGCAGCCGCGTAAAGTCCCGGTCCTACTGCGCTTAAGATTGCTCTACGATTGTCTTAATATTAATTTGGGAATCATTTCTTTGACACCGATGTGCAAATTAAGAAGGCAGAATCACGTTGGAAAAGAAAATTCATATTTTGCATACGCAGTCTTATCAATAAACTTATAATCAGACAATCGTGCAATTTCTTACAATTCAGTGGGACCGGCACTTAACAGCTAGCCGGTCATCGTCTCTACCTTTTTAAAAATATAAGGTCAGGAAGGGCGGGATGAATGAATTACGGGGTGTCTGCCCTTGAACGTCTCATGGGAATATGCGTCGTGACTGTATGGGGTTACTACCATTTTAAATACAACTTATACATTCGTCACATAAAATCATAGGAATTCCACCTTGGTTTATGCAATTCTTCTCATGACGTCGCTTTCTTAAAAATCATATCATAATAAATGCGTGTACATTTTATTAAATGTAGGAAGACAGATCAAAATAATAGTAGTCTATTCTTAATTCAAGCATTAGGATATCTAGAACTAAAGTCAATGTCGGTAGACTCGTTTACTCAATGAGATTGGAATGTCTTTGAGTATCTGCCACGTGCCGCCGAGTGATATGTGCCGCAATCTAGCGACGTGTGTCGGTGTGTCACATAAAAAACATCATAGATCACCGACATACACACCGCGTAAAGTAAGGTAATAAAAGTGTTGGGTATTCAAATTTGTTGTTTTAGCGGCCGTAACAAAAGAAAGATTATGAACAACGAGAAGTTGTCAGTGATAAAAACTGGTTCAAATGCGGGACATATGCGAAATGCTATTTTCACATGCAAGTAATGTACCATAATGTATTTTCCTTTTATGTTTTGTTTATAAAATGTTTCCGATAATGTCGATAATTATCAAAGAACAAGAAAAAGTAAAACGTCGGCGTTGCATGGCGTAAAATTTGTGATAAATGTTTTGTGTAAGCATTTACTTTATGAGTCTTTCATTTAAAGGCCAATTAGGGAGAAACGCATTTCCGCTGTTAATTTTGGTACCAAATAGTAATTTAGAGGTGTTTTTTCACATATACGCACAAATTTCGGTTAAAACATCACTGTCGGCCCATATATCACGCTAAAAATAATTACGGAATTACCCGAGACCAAAAATAGATAAGCGATTACTTCCCTTGAAAAAGGAACTCTTCAATCGCGGAGGTTGACCTTGTGACGTCACGCATGAACATCGATTTAGGCGGCATTAGCCATTTTGAATTGAAAACGTGTGTATCGAGTGTGTTATCGGAATAAAATATGGTGATTTGTGCAGCATTCGGGTGCGATTCGAGATCAGGAATTAGCCAGGTCGGGTTTCACAAGTTCCCAAATGAAAAAGAAGATGTTCAACGACGGAAAGTGTGGTCATGGTGGTTAGATAAGTTGAATAGAGGTGAAACTGCGACGAAGAAATTCAGACCGTGTGTCCATTCGCGTTTATGTTCAAAACATTTTGAGGATGACCAATTTGTGTTTAATCAGAAGTTCGCTAGTGAGATTGGTTATACACATAAGATTCAGAGGAAGCTGAAAGACAATGCCGTGCCGACGATTTTCCCAGAAGTTAGCCAGAGCCTACAGAAGACAGAGAAACGTCCTCGACTGTCTGCAACAGCCATCCAGGAGAAGAAACTGAAACTCAAGGTGCTTACTTGTTTTGTTTTATTTTCTTGCTTCTCCAATCAATAAATTTCTGCTTATTCTTGTTGGGCATGTAGCCATCAGTGGCCATGTTGGGAGGTGTACACTGTACACTCTGGTCTGTTTGCAGGTCGAGCCTGCCTGCATGGGGATTGAACCTGTGTAGGGGTCCTTAACCTGCGCAGGGGATGACCTAACATGGGGCTCCAGGTTAACGGTCCAATCCGAAGGATGTTGCACTGTGTTCATGTCATCCCTGCAAATGACATGAAGGGAAGCGTGTTCGGACACCAAAGTTTCCTTGCCGTCGAACCAGGGACCTCTTACATCAGAGGCCAGTATGCTAACCAGTAACCACTGAGCTACAGCGCTTCAGCTTCAGAGTCCAGTGCGCTAACCACTGAGCTAGGGTGCTTCCTGTTCCTTGCAATATAATATGCCACCAATGATTACACAACCAGATAAACTTTTACCTATTTGCCTACCCTGGTTGTCATGGCAATTTAATGTTTTCTTATAATACATGTACAGTTATAATGATATAACAAACATTTGTAGTAAATTGTACATTATTTGACATTTTCTTTTCCAGGTGTACAAGTATACATATATGACCATCTGCAACGAATGTTCCTCTCGTATTTCTTTCCCACCTGGCTGGATTGGGATACTGGTATTTTGTGTTAATACTAACGCATATGATTTCAGGTGAAAGAATCTGTGGAGAAAATTAGAACAGAGTCCTCAGGCAGCATGACAACAATAACTGAGCCGGAGTCTACAAGTTTCTACGACAGTGAGTCCTTCACAGCGGTGCCACTCCTCTCACCAGTGACTACGTGCGGTACTACTACTACAATAACCACCAGTTCCACCTCATCAATATGTATGACCACACAGTCTAGTCCATTGATGTGGTTCGCTGATATTGTGCTAACCTCCCCCAAACCGACGAGTTCAGCGGTGACCATGACAGATGACTCTAGTCACAGTGATTCAATTGACATGACTCATGAAGTTACATCAGCTTTGGAGCCAGATTCTGAGAAGAAGAAGGAGTTTTACTCAACACAGAGCCAGACACCCCATAATCTTGTGGTAAGATTGTTTTTGGTTTTAATTGAAAGGTACAAGTACTAGAGTAGGCAACGACCAGGAAAAGGCTCAATCAGAAAAAGATTCCCACTCCAAAATTAGGCAAAAACCAAGGTGGGAAAAAAACTAAATTAACAATCAGGCACCTACACCATGAAAATGCATCGCAAGCCGAATAAGCAGCTATTTTCCCGATAGGTGGCCACTCAGCTTTTAAGCATGGTGCGATATAGATCATATCTCCATCTCCTAGTACCTGTAACCATAAAGAAAAACTGATATTTTGTACAACTAAACGTCACTTCCGGTTTGGTCTCGCCAGAGTTTTTCCCCTTTGATTTTTCGACACTTTTCAGACACCGCGTAAAGCGCATTTTTGTTTTCGATAAAAAGGTGTTCAAAATGTAAAACATTAGAAAATTTGACTTTCTAGCCTAATAAGAAACATGTTGTTGATATATTAACGACAAGAGAATCGTCAAATGCGACTATTCGATATGGGTCTTTTAAATGACATCATTAAAGATATTTTTTACATGTTTATTTCAGCACTTGATGTGTTGATTTCATTTGTAATGCCTGCTTATTAGAACAATATTTTGTTGCCTTAGCTTTCAGTTATTTTGAAAAGTTAAGCGCACTGTGTGCTATTAATTAGAACGATTAATTCATAATTTTGTCAAAAACTCTAACATCACAATAAATGACAAAGCAATAGTGAGCTAAATTGTGGCACAAAACTAAAATCAATATTAAATGATATCAATACAATTCTGACCATTCATTAGTACATTCATCTCATTTTGTCCATAATAATGTATGATTACAAATCTTGTCTTTATGAATGTTTTGATCAAACACGTGAGCCGCCGCATGAGAAAACCAACAATCTGCATATGCAAAAACAAAAGCACAGATCAGATTTGCAGTTACTGCGAAGCTGATCAACACCTTTGTTTTCGCTACACAGATAGTACAATTCCTCTACTTTCTAAATCCAAAATTTCCAGCCATATTCTGTGCTTGTACAGCTCGGTTTGTGTCGAACCTTTTCGGAAACCACATTGTTGCTTTTCTCATGACGCGGCTCATGTACGAGTTTCACGACCACTACACTGCAGACAAGAGCCTTCCAAGACTTTGCTTATGTATAGCTTTATTCTACCAGATAATAGGAGGCTTTGATGATAATCACCTCAGCGAGGCAATTCTAATGAGACTTATATTAACATAGGTTTATATGAAGAACTAACAAAACCTATATTTCACATATCTTCAATTACCACCAAATACACCAATACACCCTTTTATTTAATTCTCTATTACTGACCGAAAAAAGAAGAGTTTACAAAATATTCACAATTCTTACTTTGTGACAAATTCATCCCCAAATCTCATGAGAGCTCTGATAGCTGTAGGAGCAGTGTAGAACTTGGTTACTTTGTATTTCTCTACAATAGCCCAGAATCTCCCAGCATCAGGGAATGTTGGCACACCTTCAAACTGAAACAGTGAGCCGCAGCATTAAAATACAACAATCATGGTTTCCGAGCAGAACCCACCCAAACCAGGCTGTACCACCACTGAAAGTAGTATGAAGCTTGAAATCTCCGACTGAAGAAGAAGAGAGATTGTTGCAAAAACCAAGGCACTGATCAGCTATGCAGTTTAATACTGCAGTTTAATACAACGCCTTTGTTTTCACTTTCAATGCCTCTGTTTTCTATACACAGATAGTACTTCTTCATCTAGAATCCAAAATTTCAAGCTTCTAGCCTTCTTTAGTGACTATACAGGCCAGTTTATGTCAGACCTGGTCAGAAACCAAAGTTGTTGGTTTTCTCACGCGATGGTTCATTTGTACAAAAGGTAACATTTTTTATGAGTCAGAATGAACCATGATAAAGCTCAAACCAACTTTAGTTAGTTTTATCTGTTTCTGTTGATGCTATACTCCAATGGTAAACAGCACTTGTCAGAGTTCTCCATAACTCAAAATTTTAAGTTCTAAACTCCAATCTTTTTACATGTACATGTATTCTGACTAACTTTTTAGAAGGACTCAATAATAAAGTTTTTGGAAAACCCTCATTTTAACTCCAATTTTCAAAATCCTAGTGAGAAGTCTGCGTTGTTATGTCTGGACAATCAGTAACACCAGTCACATATTTATAACGAGGTCAATCTTGAGTGCTTTGTGATTTGCTGCCTTATGTCCCAGTAAACAGCTATGGTCATGGTGGGATGTTGCCTCTAGTTTACCCACCATTGTGATGTCATAACACGGGAAATGCGAGGCACAGGCAGGCTGTCTGTTTCTCATTACAAAAACTTGCCCATGCAATATACAGAGATCTTTAAAGTTGTAAAAAATGAAAATTTTTGGTAGAAATATTTTGATATTTTTCTTATTTTTGCTCAAAACATAGAGGCAGTGAGGCGATTCTAACGAGTACCCACAATCTATGTTTTGGAGCAAAAACAAGAAAAATAGTCATACCCCTGCAAACCCCAGCTTTCCTATATAAAAGTGGGATTTACAGGGGCATACATTACACGGACATGTTTTCCTGATGTCATGGCCACAATGGACGAGGACAATCAGGTGCTAAAATTAACAAAGTGCTGCAAAAAACAAATTAAACTGAGCCTACTTACAATGAGACCAGTAGCTCCATTGACTAGTGGACCATAGCTGACGTAGGAGTGTCCCGTAATCCAGCCAACGTCAGCCGTACACCAGTATATATCGTCGGGCTGGTAGTCAAAGTCGTACTTGAAGGTGGTAGAGATATACATCATGTATCCTCCAACTGTGTGTAGAACACCTTTGGGCTTCCCTGTGGAACCACTGAAGACACAAAAGTAAGTTTAAATCCTATAAGCTTGGCAACCTTTTGATGGGACATAGGCAAACAGCATAGCCGAGATGTGACGCTGCAGAAGGCAGTGTCCCATCTGGGCTATTCTGTTTGCTTAGAGGATTTTTATCGAAAAACTGAGTAAAATTTCAAAATCACTGCTGATGCCCCCTAAAATGACAGTGGACTTACCCAAATGATAATGATGGGAAAATTCATTTATCAAAAATGGTTAAACAGAAGTCAAGAAAATGACTTCAAGACATGCTGAATAAAGCTCCTCTTACTAGCAGTCTGATCAAGATCTGCACTGTTTCTCCTGGCAGTCTGCTGCTTAAAAGCCCAGAGTCAACAATTTTTAAACTTGTCAAGATGGAGCCATTGCTTTAATACTGTGTATTCAATCAGTACTATTGGGAGTTAGGGCAACTTGGTCAATGATTTAACACACTGGCAGGTATTCATTTTCTTGCTCCCATCTTTGAGAATCTTTGAGCTGATGCTCCTCATCCCCAGAGCCCCCCTACAGCCACACCCACACTGAACAGATCAAACCATTCAAGTAAGCGGTCAAAATGTGATTTAAAAAAGACATGTATTGTGAGTCAGTCTGTCTGTAAATATTATATTTTATTTAACCTTGTGTATAACATAAACAATGGATCTTCAGCATCTAACCACACCGGGGCACAATGACTGGATGCCATGGCGACGAGATCATTCCACCATTTGTCGGTGACTGGGTTCCAGTTTATCCGGATTTTCTTGGTCGGTCTCTTGGCAGGTGGTTCCTCCACGTCGCCGTTGCCAAGTTGTACCACCTCGTCGGACGGCAGGAGGTGACGGTATACTATCACATGCTTCACTTCATGATTTCTGAAATATGGATAGAGATTTAAATGAAGCTCTTGTATTCTTTTTTATGGCAAGCAGACATACATGTCAACCTCATTATAACATTATCTCTGGCTTCCATGGAAACAGACCATGTTATAAGTGAACCATGTTATAATGAGTTTCTTTACAGTCAACAGACATATAGGAAAATAATCATTTTGGGAACCATGGCATGGCCATGTTATATTCAAAACCGCACTATAGTGAGGCACTTTATATACTAGAGGACCATTGGTCCTGTAGCTCACCTGAGAGATTATCACATTGTAAGCTCATGAGATTTAAATTAATTGAGAATCGACCAATGAAAGTCTATGCATGGACACTATTGACCCCCGGGGCATGGCCAAATTTGACCCAGGGGCATGACTGGCACAATTTATAATGGGAACTACCAAACATTGCTACATACAAAATATAGAAGCTCTGGGCCTTTTGGTTTCAGAGAAGAAGTTTTTTTTAGTTTTTCCCATTGTAAGTCTATGGAGACTATCTACCCCCAGGGCGTGGCCAAATTTGACCCCAGGGGCATGGCTGGCACAATTTATGTAGAGGACCATTAGCCATTGCCACATACAAAATATCAAAGCTGTGTGCCCTGTGGTTTCAGAGAAGAAGATTTTTGAATTTTTTTCCCATAGCAAGTTTATTGAGACTATCAACCTCCGGGACCTGGCCAAATTTGACCCCAGGGGCATGAATGGCACAATTTATGTAGAGGACCATTAGCCATTGCTGCAACCAAATATCAAAGCTGTGGGCCAAGTGGTTTCAGAGAAGAAGATTTTTTTAGTTTTTCCTATTGTAGGTCAATGGAGACTATCGACCCCCGGAGCGTGGCCAAATTTGACCCCGGGGACATGATTGGCACAATTTATGTAGAGGACCATTAGCCATTGCCACATACAAAATATCAAAGCTGTGGGCCCTGTGGTTTCAGAGAAGAAGATTTTTGAATTTTTTTCCCATAGTAAGTCTATGGAGACTATCAACCCCCGGGGTGTGGCCAAATTTGACCCCAGGGGCATGAATGGCACAATTTATGTAGAGGACCATTAGCCATTGCTACATACCAAATATCAAAGCTGTTGGCCTAGTGGTTTCAGAGAAGAAGATTTTTTTAGTTTTTTTCCTATTGTAGGTCTATGGAGACTATCGACCCCCTGGGCATGGCCAAATTTGACCCCAGGGGCATGATTGGCACAATTTATGTAGAGGACCATTAGCCATTGCCACGTACAAAAACAAAGCTGTGGGCCCTGTGGTTTCAGAGAAGAAGATTTTTGAATTTTTTTCCCATAGTAAGTCTATGGAGACTATCAACCCCCGGGGCGTGGCCAAATTTGACCCCAGGGGCATGAATGGCACAATTTATGTAGAGAACCATTAGCCATTGCTACATACCAAATATCAAAGCTGTGGGCCTATTGGTTTCAGAGAAGAAGATTTTTTTAGTTTTTCCAATTGTAAGTCTATGGAGACTATCCACCCCCGGGGCGTGGCCAAATTTGACCCCAGGGGCATGGCTGGCACAATTTATGTAGAGGACCATTAGCCATTGCCACATACAGTGCTCTTAAATTAAATTACCCACTTTCCTCGTTTCATCGCGAAAAAACTGACTTGCTTAAATCACAGGCGCTTGAAGTCCTATATATAATTATAATCATAGTGTAAGTCAATATAGAATATATATATTGACCTTAGACACTACCGTAAATCTTATGCTTTTTGGGTCACTAATGTAACTTCAAGCGCCTGTGCTTAAATTCAATTTTTGGGAGGAAACTGCGCGAAATCCAAAATAAACGTGAAATTTCATCGCGAATTTTCGTCGCGGAATCATCGCGAATTTCGCTGAATTGTATGGCGAAATCTGTGTACCTGTCAGTGGAGTTGAATTTTCATGACCGGTGTTTCGCGGTGATTTGCGGCGAGAAAAAAAAACGAGTACAGAGTATTTATTTTATTAATTTTTAATTTCATTCGTATGTATTTTCATTCGTTTTCTTTTTTTTGTCTTTTTTTTTTATAATTGTATTAGTTAGTGGTTAAACACGCATCTATAATAATTTCATCAATGGTCGATTTTGTGTATTTGTCATGTTGATTTTGATAACAAGAAAGCCGCTTTGCCCCAAGGAATATTAGATGACTTTGTTCGTCTTAATTGGTTAATTAGCTTGGATCTTTCAGAGATTAAATCTGTGATTTAAGAGAAAGCATATTCAGAGATTATGTAAAATTAGTTTGATAAAGGCGATTAAGTTCTCTGGTATAATTACAGTGATTGACTAATTATTACAAAACGATTGATGTGTCTGTTCAGTTCTCTACCACTTACAGGAAAATGGTTTTTTCCTAAATCTTACCAACTTGCCTCCACCGTATCTCTGTTGTTCCATTTTCAAAAATGATTTTCAAAAATGATTTGTATAGTACTAGATCATTCAAAAATGATTTGTATAGTACTAGATCAGCTAGCTAACCAGCACTTCGTACACCGCACCATTTCCGCGTGGAAATGTATCGTGGAATGCAGACGGGAGTATTCTGTCTTGTATACCATCACGAAAACATGTCCGTGTAATGTATACCCCTTTGAACCCCACTTTTATATATAGCAAAACTGGGGTATGCAGGGATATACCTATTTTCTTATGTCTGCTCAAAAAACATAGGTTGTGGATACTCGTTAGAACCGCCTCGGCATAGAGCGGGTTCTAGACGAAGCGGTTCTAACGTTTGCCAACAATCTATGTTTTGAGCAGAAATAAGAAAAATCGTAAAAGTTTTTCCAATGATTTTTTCCAATTTTTACAGCTGAAAAAATCTGTAAATTACATGGGCAAGTTTCCGTTATGCACCGTTTTTATAAAACGAGCTTTATTAAAGGGGATTTCTGCTATCTGAGAGGCATACAGTAGACCGCCAAATTTGTTGTAGTTAATATATGGGTTACACTAAATTTGGTCATTTCTCAGTTGTTTATCAAGCAAAGGACTTCAATCTTTAATCTGCGATCTGTGATTTAAGAGAAAGCATATGCAATATTCCATGCAAAATAGCAGCACACCATGAATAGAATGTACACGTGTACCTGTATATCGGTAGTAAGTAGAATATGTTATTGGTCATGCACTGTAGTTCGCGTGGCAACAAGTTTAAACAAAGTAGCACGTGAAGTTAGTCTAAATAAAATAGCTGACGTTGCAATACATACATGTAGCAGTACGATGTTCTGAAATCCTGTCTATGCTATGATGACGTTGAAATGTGTGGAAAAGTTTGCAATTTAATAACAACTCTGTTTTATGTTGTAGCTTCTTACCATGGGCATCTCTCCTATAGCCGCAGGTAGGTATGGGAACCATCAACCACCTGGAACTACTGCTCATCAACAGGAACGAAGCAAGACACAAAGAGGAAATCGTGACCTTCTGAAGACACGATCTGCATCTGCACATACCCCCTTCCCCCCATAATAACCACCCGTGACGGACACTAAAGCTATTGAACATGCACTCTGTCCCATATAAACTTAATGTTGTGAACCACTGCAGCTGCTGAGTCCTAGTCCTTAGTCCTGTAAAACTAGTTTACGCAGGCCAGTAATACATTACTGATTGTTCCAAGGCGATACTAATTGTTAAATACGTGTTGGTGTCGAATTTTTGTGGTGTTTGCACCTTTTGTACGTTTACATATTTTAAGTAAAGTTTGGGTAACGTGCTCACTAAGCTAAGTACAATATGTTTTCTTTTTATAAGTAACAGTTCGTTAATTTAGGTTTTCCCACCTCTGGTTTTAGAGTGGGAATTACTTTCTGATTGTGCCATTTACTGATCATTGCCGCCTACCTTAACAATTATTTCGCAGATCTTAATATGTGAAATACGTTGTTTGATTGGGATGAACCATTTCGAAATGTGCTTTTTGGGAGACATGCCGTCGTACTAAAATTGTCAGAAACCCTGCTTTACGAAGACGATGACAAAATGTTTGAACGTATAAATGACGACACCAGCCTTGTGCTCCTGGATGAAATTTTAACATCATTTTTAAACCATATGTTAGCCCGCAGACCGAGCGATCGTCTCACCGCTGTTTCTGGTGTGGGTTCGAGCCCCAATAGTGATTGCTCTTCATGCTACAATATCTGTTTATTCTGCCTGCCTCTCTGTTGCGCTCGTTGTCTTTGGTTTTGATTGGGACTAGCCGAATGGCTAACTTGTTGGGAAAGACAGGGTTCGCGCTAGCGGTCGCCATCGTCGCCATTTGCGAAGATTTTTATTTTTTGGCTCCTAAAATTTGACTTTGGCGAAAGTAAATGGCGAATATATAGAGCCACTTTGTCCAGCCAAAAAGCCATTGTTTTCCACAGAAAACCATCAGCCTACAATAGAGATAATCCTATTCTTTATCGGTGTTTATTCAAGTGTTGCAGTGTATTGCTAAAGCATTCAATTGACAGGACCTGGTGTCATTTCTGACCTTGTGTATTCAGGCGTGTACAGCATAACAGGCTTGGCGCACGTGGTCCGATAACGATATAGACCGCCACCAGCGTGTTAGATTTGAAATAATGTTTGAGTGTACATGAGTGGGAAATGTCAATATATACCATTTAAAAATGAAACAGATTCTTTAAATTAGAATCAGCAACTCAACTTTACCCATGCATTTATTTTATAGCTTTAACTCTTGATTTTGTAGAGTGTCATTTATTTTTTTTTTCTATTAAAGTATATATGAATTTTAATATTTCAATCTGTCTTCTAATCTTAAAAGTTTTGTTTCTGATTTTGTACAAGCATAAACTAATAATTTTAGTACATGTAGTTGTTCCCCTTGTTTACAAATACAAGAACAAGCTTTATAAAACATATTTTCCCAAACTATATGTATAGGGATCTCAGTCTACACCGCCCTTCAAATCAGTTGGAAATTCATAGTTACATTACCTGGATCTACTGTTGAAATATAACTTAGAACATGTAGCATGTATGGGACTTGGGTGAGACGGGCAATATGTATTTTTAGGGAACTGGAGAGACCAAGTTAAAAAGGGCAAACAAAATATTTGGGGGTTTAAGTAAGCAAGGAGCTGATCTTGGCGAAAAAATGGCCAAGATTTGGCTCAAACTTCAAGAAAATGGCGAAAAAAAATCTCTAATGGCGAAAGTGATGGCGAAAGAAAAATATATCCTAGCGCGAACCCTGGAAAGAGCTAGTAATCATGCTCTACCTGTGTCTTGTTGGGGAAATAAGGTTTGTGATGCGTTATATTTGTTCCTTTCCAGCCTGGTGTTTATGCTGGGATTCGATTCCTGATCCCTCTGGCGCAAAGTAACGTCACGCTTGTTCACCCAGTGAAATGTTGCACAATATAACACGTTTTTAATCATTTGCTATATAGGCGAGGCGTGTAAGAATAAAACAGCATTCACACATTAGCGTATAAGCCAAACGCGCACCGGGCGTGTTGATAAAAATGTAAAATTCAATATATGCCAGGAGCACGTCGGAGACACGTTAAAAGCGCGTTATACGCGTGTTTTTACGCTTGATGTATATTTGGAGCACGTTGATATACGTCGCTGCGCACTCTGGGCGCGTTTGGGCTCAAAAAAATTTAAACATGCTTAAAAATTTTCAAGAAACTTGGCGTGTGTCTTAAAAGTTTCGAATAAGTTTCACGCGCTTTGTAGGCACGTTGAGTACGCTTCGAATGCGTTCGGCGCACGTTTCAGGCACGCCAGTGTATGCTACATGGGCGTTCCGATTTTATGAGATATTGCTTCAGTAGTGGGGCCAAAACGTGTGTGAGACGCGCATTAAACGTTTGTGCTGTGTGCCTGTAGCGCGTGCATAGCGTGTTTTGGAAGTAACACAAACGTACTCTAAAACCTTGCAATTTTTTATACGTCCGACACACGCCTCAGTCACGCGCTACTGTGTGACTGCTAAAGCGAGTTAAACTTAAAGGAACAAATTAATTTTTATACTTCCAAAATCTTCAGCGTGTTGAGATTTTTCATACGCCCAGCGCGCGTTTGGTTTATACGCTACAGTGTGAATGCTGTTAAAAAAAAAGATAGAAAGAAAAAGACAGTTATTATTGGTTTTAGTGTTCTGTTGGTTCACCAATGGTTGATCAGGTTTGGTCAGTTGCTTGATATAGAAAGGTTTTAAAAGCATATTAAAGACATTTTGTCTTCGAGTATATACATGTCTGCGATATACGTTGACTGATCAAGAAGGTATCTTGAATCAATATTAAAATTCATGCAAGATTGTGGAGACCGAATGTCACCTTGACGTCGCATTTACTTGTGCATGCATTTGGGTCAGAAAGCTGGGGCGGGAGGATTCTAACCTTGTCTGGATGTTGTTCGGATCTCTAAAACTGCATGCATTTATGACACGGTTGGCGTCCCAGTTTCGATCGTCGTAGTTGAAGTCTATTGGATGTAGAATCACGGCATCCACAACCAGCCTGCGTTTTCGTTAGTAGCGGAAATGTCAGTGTGACTGACATATATGTTCTTACATGTACATTAACGTGACTCAATAGCTTGTAATACACGTAAAATGCGGACTTATAAAAGGTAAACACATCAAAAGGGATCGAAACGGTAAGTTCCGGCTGTCTTCCCGAAACAATATATGGAAGTAAAAGGTCATGCATATCTTTTGAAAAAATAAATTTTATTTTGTTGTGGCTTTTCTTCTCAGTCATGGCTTTCAGTCATGTCGGGACATAGCAACCGCTTCCTGCTGGACACTTCACACGGGGGCTAGATGCCTCATAGTCCTGAAAGAAAAAAAAAATATTTTTTTTTCCAACAATTTATGACAATTTTGACAAAGACAATTATCAGAAAAGTGATCAACCTAGTCAATCATAAAAGGGACACGTGGTGGCCATCCATGCATATGTTTCTTGCTTGAAAAGTGCTGCGGTCATTGTGTTAGATCATTACATGGCCCACCGGGGTGCCAAATTCAGATTTGAACATATTTCTTTTTAATTGGATGCTAAGCAACGGACAACGCAGTGAAATTTCAAGTTTTGTTTGACGACGGTGACTCTACCATGCATGTATCTTTTACTATTTTTTCTTTTGATTCAGTTTAGAAAAACTCCGATATCTTTAGGATATCATGTAATTTTTATCCCCCAAATGCATGCTCGTGCACAGTACACAAATGATAATATTTCTACGGACGCACCTGCTAACGCATGCTTTCCTCATGCACAAAACGTGAACAGAATTCAGTGATGATCAAAGTAAGCCTCGCCGGCATATTTTTTTACCTCTGACCATGAGCGATGTAGATCATTCTGCACACTACGTGTTTACTTCTATGAAGTCTCATCATATACATGAAGGCCGACATTTTGGAATTACTTTTGACCCTTGACTGTACAATCGGTATGTGACGTTCAAACCAATTATGAGCAATCAAAAGTTGCGTTGCCAAATAAACAAATCTATTTATCCAGTCACGTAGCTAAATCGCGCCAAAGAATCGTCTGACAAAAATATCATCTAGAACGATAGTGAGAGAAGGTTCAATTGCATTTTTTTTTCTCTCTTTTAACGTGTGCTTTGAAGGTAAAATACACCGTCGAAAATACTGTACGCTCAAAGTAAGTTGAAAAAAAATACAACGTATACTTACCGTTTGACATGATGTCCAATTCAAATCGGGTGGATTTTTCGCGATGAAACGCGGTGAAGAAGAAAATTATACCTTACCTTAAATATACCTTACCTGTCTTCACTGCGTAATATTAAGTTTCCCCGCAAAATTTCCTCGTGTTTCACGGCGAATTCGCCGTAATTTGCGGCGAAAAAAAATCGATTTCACGAGTATTTTTTCTTTTGTTTGGCGAAATTTCGCGCAGATTCCGCCGTGAAAAAATGCATTTTATCATCGCGGAAAATAAAAAGTGGGTAATTGAATTTAAGAGCACTGTACCAAATATCAAAGCTGTGGGCCCTGTGGTTTCAGAGAAGAAGATTTTTGAATTTTTTTCCCATAGTAAGTCTATGGAGACTATCGACCCCCGGGGCGTGGCCAAATTTGACCCCAGGAGCATGAATGGCATAATTTATGTAGAGGACCATTAGCCATTGCTACATATCAAATATCAAAGCTGTGGGCCTAGTGGTTTCAGAGAAGAAGATTTTTTTAGTTTTTCCCATTGTAAGTCTATGGGACCTATCTGTTGCCATGGAAACCACAATTTTGATACAATCTGCTCCAAAACCTAATGCCATCAATCCCCCAACCCAATTATGGTTCACATTAAATTTGATCAAGATCGGCCTACTAGCTTCAGAAATATTCTTCTTTGAAATTGTGGGCAGACGACGACGGACGACGACGACGGATGCCTGCCTATCCTATAAGCTCACCTGTGAGCCTTCGGCTCAGGTGAGCTAATAATGAGGTTGAACTGTACACTGTATTTTGTTGTTTGATTGCGTGTCCTGGATCTTAAAACAGCTATGAAAATATGGAAACATGGCCTCTGTTTAACCTTTCAAAGGCACAGGATCAAACTCATATCCAATGGTTTACAAGGCAACTGGCTTAACTATAACTGCCTTAAACCACAATACCTCTTTGCTTTACTTTTTTTAGGACCATAAGAATTATTTGAATTCATACTGTAGATCACATAAACCTTAATGTATATCTTCAATCATTATCAAACAGCACACAAAATTTTAAGTTCTTTACCCTCATTTTTTTTTATGTTGCTGGTAATGTTATTGCTGTGCATATGTATACATTTACCATAACTGACATCTAACGAGAAAAGATTAAGTCTCAACTTACTCAGATTTACATTTGATGAGTGCATTATCTACAATGTCTTTAAGATTTAACAGTTTGGCCCCTCTCCACACACCATCTGAAATTAAATTAATGCACGTCAAGGTCACATCCTAATAACAGGCTTTCAAGTGGGTTTTGATGAAAAAGTAGGAGAAAAGTAGGAGCCAATTCAAGAAAAAAGTAGGAGAAAAGTAGGAAAAAGTAGGAATCTGATGATAAAAAGTAGGAATCATTATATTCAACTTACCAACAAAACTGTATATAAACTCACTATAATGGCACAGGACAGCTTGGAAAAATCCAGTCACAAGACATAAGGGCTGTATTTTGCTTCGGGATGATCTAAGATCTTGCTGTACATGCTGCTGTCAACCTGGAATTTTTTTTAATTTATTACTCAAATTGAACATTAAAACAAACCATAAAACACAGTGAATTAACTGTTCAGTGTTATTCCAGTGAGAGACAAATGCTTAGATGTTTTAATAAGCTTGCTTTGAGTTAGAAATGGTAGATTATATCAAATATGATATTCCTGAGTGTGACCTGTCAGGTAACAGAAACAAGTACACAGACCAGGAAATCATATTTCAGAGTTGAATGAGCTAGTCAACCAGCTTCCCAATGTCAATCTCATAGATTTATGCAGCAACCTATAGAGCATGTGGGTTTGAGTTACAATGGGCTAGATAGTCAACCAGCACTGTCTCTCTCTAGAACATGCATGTTTATCATCCATGGAAACTTTTAAAAAGCAAAGCTACTGTCACTATAAATCAAAAAAGATTTATACATGTACATATTCAAACTTGCAAGATATGAAGCATTTGTGAGTTTGTAATATAATTGATCATTAGCTAATTACTACAAAGTAGCTAAAGAGCATCAAAACAACTGAACACAAAGGATGTGCACTCTAGAACAACTCTTTTAAAGCAAAACTTTTGCATGTATAAAAATAGTGATTATCTAAGAAAAAAAACCGAAAAAATGACTAGGTTCTAAATGATGACTAGAGTCCTAGTCTTGTATCACTCTAAGCAAAGTACAAGGCATCACATCATGGAGACAGAACTAAAATTGGTCACTGCAGTTTGCCCTACCTAAACCTTTCTGAAATCACTGACCAACAAAATTGAAAAAGACATAGCAAGTTGAACAAAATGATCCTCAATTACATAGATCTTGCCACTTTTTGTTCCTTTTACTAATTATCTTTTAAATTGTGACAGCCAGTGATTTCCTGAGTGGTAAGGATTACTTGAATATTACCTGATGATGTTAAGTTTTAGGTATATTCTAGTATTTCTTTCCACTCATGATGCACCTATCTATGTTTATTTCCAGAGTGGGGGTTCAGGAAAGGAAATCAGAAATTTTAAGAAAGAAAAAATATTTCCTTTGCCAGTCTGTCTTGTAAATTCTCTATGATACCATAAAATTGCTCAGGAAAATTTCTTACAATGTTTTGTGTATCCAACATAATACTCCAATGGCAATGTGTTCTGCTCATTTCCAGTTAAAAGGAAATATTAAGCTACCCAATCACTGTTATCCATACAAACACTCTTCAGAGATAAACATTGATAGCTGCATAATTGTCCCTCATTTGCTAATCATTGGGACATACATCTACAGTGCACATCCTTCACATTTATCAATATAATATATGTTCTAAGTGTTCAACTCTGAAACATACCTCTCATATCTGATGGATCAGTAGTCCAAAACATGTTTCTCAGAAACACATCAGCTGGCATAAGAGGTCAACAGTTGCATGCTCAAAGACAGCTAGAACAGCTACAGCCTTAGCAGTTGAATATGTCATCAGCCCTTATATCATGTAGCTGGTTCCATTCTGCAACAGACTAAAATATTTTGAATTATAACACATTTACTTTTTTTTTTCATTTTTTATACAAAAAGTAGGAATAGTAGGAGTTTTTTGAAGAAAAGTAGGAAAAAAGTAGGAAAGGTACCAAAAAGTAGGAAAAGTAGGAAAAAGTAGGACTACTTGAAAGCCTGTAATAAATAAAAAAACTTTCTTGAGATTGTATATAGAGGATCTTAAACAAGTGGTCATTTCATATGAAGTGTAAGATTTGTTTTATCATATGACCTTTGTAACAGAATTTCATCGCCTTCAACATGTTCAAAGTGGACATAGTCACATACTTTCACTGAAAATTTACATTGTTGTTATGCATGTCATCAATGATCAATAACCCTATGAATTGCTGCATATGTTAATACATGTGTCAGCAAAACCCTCAGAAAACCCCTTCACTGTGGAAACTGCCAGTTGATAAAGCCACGGTCATTTTTTTACATAGCAGTCTACTATCTATACATTTCACTGCCTTCATTGCCTTTATAAAACTAAGTGTGAGGACTGACTCTGCGCATAAATTATAACTTAGCTAGGTTCCCAGCCCTACCCAAAGGCTACGGGGTGGGGTGGTGTCATGGTTACAATTGACTAGTGTATTACATAGAAGTTAATGATAACATACCTGCAGTAATGACAACTTCACATTTGGCATCAAGGATTCTGTCGGCTAAGGACTCAGCTGAAAAACCTCCAAACTGAAAGAACACATTTGAGTCATATCATGAGAATGACATTTTTACCTATGCGAAAATAAGGTGCAGATCACCTGTGCAGCGCCTTTGTTTTTGCTAATCGGATAGTACTTTACCTCTTTTATCATATCCAAAATTTGAAGTTTCTAGCCCTGTGTGACCTTACGGGCAAGTTTGATTTGAATCAAGCCTGGTTGGTTACCTCGATGGCAGGTTTTCACGGAACACAGATCATTTATTTTAAGCCATAGTCTGGAAATCTAAAATCTCATTAACAGTAACCAAGCAACTAGTAAAGGTCTGAGATTTTGCTGTGTATGCAGTATAATCCTTCTTTAACTTATTACAACAAAAAGTGTTGATTTGACTTTTCAGTTGAGAAAGGTTGCATTTTGAAACTAAGATAACATTTCTAGCAGAAGAAAATGAGAAAATAAATTTTAAGTCAGGGTATATAGAAATTTTTGACACATTTCTCATTTTCTTCCCTGTACTTTGACAGATAAAACTTATCTCCTTTTTATATCATAAACTTAGGATTTCATGCAGTTGTAATTACATGTTTATCAGCTATACACAAGGTCCAAAAGCAGCTATGTTATTCTATATAAATAATCTTATAATCATGAATGGACGTCATGACACCAACATACAAATGTACCAGCCCTAAACTGATTCAGCATTTTAAAACAGACCACACACATTTATTTTGCTTTGACTCCATACGAGTACATCTGAATCTTAGAAATACATGGGAGCCTACGCATGAGAAAAAACAACAATTTGCATAAGCGAAAACGAAGACGCAGATCAGCTGTGCAGTAACTGCACAGCTGATCAGTGTCTTTGTTTTCACCACATGGATAGTACAATTTCTCTTCTACTTATATCCAAAAATTCAAGCTTCTAGCTTTATTCTGTGACTGTACAGCCTGGTTTGTGTCTGACCTAGACGGAAACCCATATTGTTGGTTTTCTCATGCACAGGCTCGTGTAAAGTATAGCTTTTTAATACAAGTTATCAAGGGCAGCACTCACCACAATGGAATGGATGACGCCCAACCTAGCACATGCCAACATAGCCACAACTATTTCCACTATCATCGGCATGTAGATAGCCACCTTATCACCCTTCTGTAAACCTGCAGGAATCAATGGTTTGTTTGTTAGTTTGTTTTGTGGTTTAAGGTCCAAGTCAACAATTTTTTCAGTCATGTTGGGACATAATAGAAGGTATCCATTCACAACAATGTAGCAAAATCATTTTGGATTGTTTTTTGGACTGGCTTGGCTTGTGATGGCGTTATGATAAACTGAAGTTTTTTTCTACATGTATATCTCAGTTCAATCTAACAAGTTTACCACAATTATGCTTAATTTGCCCATTTATTTGACTATTTTTCTTATTATTTACAGCAAACTGGTAGTAGCCATTTTGTAAGTTTGCCTTGGGCCATACATATACGTAGCTATAAAATATGGTCTAAACCCCAGTTTAAAAACAAAAGAACCAAACTGGTTTCAAATATGAGAAAATATGGTACTTTAACACTTTAGACAAAAAAAAAAAAAAAACTCTGAAGAGAATATTTGCTAGGCAGCATTTGGAGTGATATGTGGTTCATGTATCTAATGTTACATTAAAAAGATAGGAATCCATCACTACCTTGCCTGTAAGGCTAAGGTAGTGATATCATTTCAAGTAGGGACAGAGCCTAAATATCCTGAGTAATAACAATGTGTGTTGCTCAAGGACATAACTCACCATTAATGCAGTTTGAAACCACAATGTCATGATCCGCAGTCTGACACACTATCCAAAGAAAGTTTTATTGCATGAGGTTCTGTACTATTTTGTTTGCTTACATGTAACTCATATAAGCATGACATCCTTTTTGTGGAACATAGGCATACGGTAGTAAGAGTATAGCCCCAGATGTGACACCGCAGAATACGGCCTACCATCTGGGTCTAATCTGTTTGTTTAGAGAAATGATCAGATATCTCATCGAAAAATTTCCCTAAAATTTTGAAAGTGGACTCAAGCGAATGATAATGATGGGCTAGTCCATTTGTCACATATTAGTTAATACTTACCCAGGCTTTTGAGTACATTAGCAAACTGGCAGACTTTATCCTTGAGTTCACTAAATGTTATCTTCCCATCATCAGTGGGATCATTGCCTTCCCTGAAAAAAAAAAATAGCATTGAAATTTCAATTTCAATTATAAGTAAGAATGATAAGTGCATAAAACAGGGTTCATACAGGCAAGGCCAAGTAAAATTCAAGGACTTTTCAAGGACAAATCTTACCATTTTCAAGGACTTGGGGTGGATGCTGTAGTAGGGGGTTCTGTCTTAACTTTTGTTTCCTTCTTGATAAAAAAGTTTGTGAAAGTCCCAGATAAAGACTGCTCATGTTTCTTATGTCGATCTCCACTCGCGTGTGAGCGCAAAGCACTTTCACCCATTTGAGCCACATCAATATCTTTATTACATGCACGACAATGTCCCTTGTGTTTATTGTCCGTTTCCTTGACCCAAGGATAACGTTTCGGCCAGTCCCTGCTGTACACGCACTTTCCCATTTTGTTAAGAAATGTTGAAATTAAATTTGTGCTCGAAAAAATGTCATTTCGACGTCATTTTGGTTCCGTTTAGTCTGTATTCATCATGGATTTTCATTGCAGATAAAACAAATGCAATAAATCATGAACCATTCCTCAAGGGAAGCAACCCAATTACGGTACGAACCGATTCGCGCCATATATTTTCGGACCAAATTTTCGCGACCATTTTGCAAGGGATGCAACTCAGTTACCGATTCGCGCCATACACATTCGGCCTGTTTCTTCATTATGGCGCTCTCGACGATCGTTTTGTATTCAAACGTGCCGAACTTCTTCTTAAATGCTCACATTTGATTTTGAAACCGAATCTTATTGTCTGGAATACCGGAAAAAGTGAAATTCAAGTGCTTTTCATTTTCCAGCACTTTTCAAGGCAAATTTGGTTTTCAAGTACTTTTCAAGACAGCCCTTCATTTTCAAGTACTTTTCAAGCCTGTGCGAACCCTGTAAAAAGTCAAATTTTCACGTTTCTTAATTAAACATTTGGAGTTTAAATCGCAAAATATGCATTACTTATTACTTATGATAAGTAAGCGTAACAGAAAATCTCATTCTCCTGTGGTGTAGAAAGCCAATACCTATCGTAAGTCATCTGTCTTGCCAATAACGTTGCTCATTGTTTTGCGAACTTTCGCTATTGACAGCCGGCTGTCAGTAGCCACTTCCTTTATGAAGAAAAACATAAACTTTTTTACTTTGTTAACCACAAATTTCAACATTTTTTGAAAGTCTTGACTTCTGGCCCAAACCCAAATCATATATACAAAATATATGCTTAAAGGGAACATGTGATGAATCTAGAGTCATAAGATTTAATGTCAGTCATTTATCTGACAATAATAAAGATAAGCCACTTGTGAGAAACCAACAGATATAAAGAAATATATAGCTGGCTGTCAACAGTGAACTTTGGCTATTGACAGCTGCTGTCAGTGGCAAACTTTCAGAATCAGAGTTAGAATAGTTTACCAGTGAAACATCAAACTGACAATACCACACCAGGGGGATGGGGCTTGACCAGAGGGGATTAATCCCGAGCTCTCAAAAGAGAAGTAAATTTAGACACACAATCACCCAGTGATTTTTTTCAGCATTTTGGGAACGGTACCAGTACCGGTTCAGTTGGGAAAAATAGCCTATTTTACCGTCAATTGGGAAAATGGGCGACATTTATCTAAATACCAGTAAAACTGGTACAAACCTCATGATAAGTGTTACAGTGATTTGTTTTCTGAAAGTTTACAACATATGACTGGGACGCATGAAAATTAGTGCTATTCCTTGTCAAAAATATCCAATAAATTGACTAATTATTGGTGCTTTTAACATTACATGTATAAATTATGGTGGCAGTTGTGAGCCTGATTGGGAAACTTTCTCAGATTGGGAATTTTGAACCATGCATTTGGGAAAAAAAGATACTTTTTGCCATTGGGAACGACTCCTAAAACCGGAGTCGGTTTAATAGCGAAAAAAATCACTGTCACCTGACATTTTAGCAGAGGAGATCAGAGAATCAGGGAGTTCATTCCAATCTCTAATAGTCTGGGGGAAAAAAACTGTAAATAGGCATTTGTACTTGGCTACTTGCTGAAGGTAACTGAAATGCCAAGGACTGCAAGGAGTGTTGATTCCTACAACGCCTATTTTTGGGAAAAAGGTCATATGTGGGTATTTTTTCTCTCCCTTTTAGACCTTTGTAAAGCAATATAATTCTATTAGCCTTTCGCTATTGACAGCCGGCTGTCAGTAGCCAATTAGCCATTTCCTTTATTTAATTGCAAATTAATGGTTTAATGCATAAGTAAATTTTTGTTAGAAAATCTCAACCTCCCATCATGCCGATAGACATTACCTATAGCACTGGCTATCCATACACACATACAATGTAACTTTTTTGTTATTGTTTATATCATTCGGAACTCCTCACCTAATAAAAAATCAATGAACTCTGACTGGACGAGACAGTTCTGATCATGTTTACATTTGCTATGCGCATAGATCCAAAGATAACTCAGATTATCTGGATTGTCTCCCCTTCTGGTGGGCAGAAAGTGTCGATCTTCATATAAACACATTATGATATAGGTTCAATTTGTCGCTTTATTTAGTAGGAATATAGAATAAAAACTGTTTAAAGACAATGGATAAATAAATAAACATCTTTAAATGCAAGTTCCAGCCAATTTCACAATTTAAATTAAATATCTATGTTATTTTTGGGGTCAGATATTGCGGAAATATTGTCAACAAATGGGGTATTTTAATTCAATAAAATCTTATAAAAAGTCTACAATTTCGTCAAATATGGATTAGATAAGTAAATCAACAATTATCAAATCTATATACAAGTGAAAAACATGAAATTGGGCGAAATAATTAACACAGACTTTCCATACACCACTATGGCCGATATTGATTTTTTGCCACCCACCGGACATTGATGTTCGATACCGGAAAAAAGTATCATTGTCTGATGACGTAAGCTTTGTACTTGTCTATAGGCACGACTGTCGTGCTGATAAGTGGCGTTATTGCCACGACCGTCGTGCCTCAGCCGTATAATTACACAATGATACCATATATAACCCTCTGTATCTTACCAGTAAAAAGCAATTTTATCTCCTTGTCCATTATTAACATGGCGATCTAAAGCATTGTAGCAAATGTTCGTCTTAGCACCTTCCATCCATTTGATGAATATTGGACCCTGTCGAACGTCAAAATTGTAATCTAAAAATTTTCCTTTTGGCTGAGATTCCCAGTGTAATGACTTTGCGATTTCGCCCCAGAAACCCTCCGGATCTGTGACTGAACGCGTATACATTTCCCTGTATTGGTCCATGTTTTTGACGTGAGTTTCATCCTGAATTCTTTGAAGAGGTGGAAAAATTTCAGAAACCGGGTGGTGTTCCTCCATTTTGTATGCCGGTGAAGTGCGTTAGTAACGCGTTTGCTGATTGGCCAAAAAGTAAAGTCACACGAATACCGAAGAATAGTAAAAACCGGTACCACAGCACAAGAGTCGGGCCATCCCCCCCCCCCCCCCCCCCCCCCCCCCCCCTCACCTCAACAGTATTGTGATGGCTTTTGTGGAGTAGGTTTTCAACACTTTTTTCTGCAAAAAGTGTTTTAAATGAATCAGCACCTAGGGCCTAATACAAAACGAGGAAGCGAGATAGCCGAGTGGTTAGCGCACTGGCTTCTTGTGCTAGAGGTCCCGGGTTCGATCCCCGCCGGCGGCGAGGAAAATTTGTTGGTCCGAACTTGCTTCTCTTCGTGTCATTAGCAGGAATGACATGATACAGTGCGCTGTCCTTCGGATCGGGACGTTAACTGGAGATGCATGTAGACTCATCCTGCAAACACACCGGAGTGAACGATGTTCACCTCCTAAGAATAATCAGAAATTGATTGATGGGAGTAACAGGAAAAAAAAAAAAAAAAAAAAAAAAAAACCCCTAGAAGAATTACCATTTTCACCACTTTTTTCTGCAAAAAGTGTTTTAAATGAATCAGCACCTAGCCCCCTCCCCCAGGGGGTTACTCGGAAATTTTCTGTATACATAGGCGAGGCTGACTTTTTTGGGGTCAAAATTTTGAATTTCCGTATTTTTTGGGGTTTTCAGAAAAACTAGTTATTTTTTAGGGTAGTGAGCTTTTTATGGATATTTTTTGGGGTCATGCCTTTTCTGAATTATTTTTTTTGGGTCATCTATAATTCTAAGTAATTTTTTGGTTTTTGCACATTTATTGGGAAATCTCTTTATTTCTATAAAGATAAGAGTGGCTTACACTTATGTCTTACAAGGCCTTAAGATTCAATTTTGTTTGCGACTATGCCTTATGACTGGTCTCGGTGAAAGTTTGGAAGCTTGATCATGATGATGTTTGGATTGCAAATCAAATGGAATCAAAACCATCATAAGACTTACACTTTGAGAATAAATAAAATCTTTAAATTTTATCCAACTTGGTATTTACTTCCTAGTTCGTACATATACTAACTGTATTGTGACGTGTTCTGTTGGTTGGTTGATTTGGGATTTAACGTCCCACCAACAGCTTAGATCATATGGATGTGATAAAATTTCATCAATAGGCATAAAAAAAGATGAATACGTAATTTTTTGGGGTAAGCTAAAAGTTCAAGTATTTTTTGGGGTATGCCTGATAGGACTGGTATTTTTTTTGGGGTGGTCAGCAAATCTCAGTAATATTTTGGGTTTGGGGGTAGAAGCTGGGGCCTCGCCTATGTATCCACAAAAAAATGAGAGTACCCCCCCCCCCTGGGCCCCCCTTTCCCACCCAAAACTTTTGTTGTTTGAAAGCAAAGGTGAATAATATTCTTGCTATTTATTAACGACCTTCCGGACAATATCAGGTCATCTGTTCTTCTCTTTGCAGACGATTGTGTTTTGTATAGGATCATTAATTCACTCACTGATTGGCAGATTCTACAAGAAGACCTGAATAGCCTTGCACAATGGGAGACCGATTGGCAAATGAAATTCAACGTTGCCAAATGTCACTCAATGAAGGTGACCCGGCACCTCCCTAGCAATCAAATACATTTCAACTACTCT
Source organism: Rugalucina vietnamica (assembly GCA_964017185.1). NCBI lineage: Eukaryota > Metazoa > Mollusca > Bivalvia > Lucinida > Lucinidae > Rugalucina > Rugalucina vietnamica. The sequence goes on from OZ024873.1 coordinate 48,186,186, forward strand.
CTACATCAACAAACTCTGGAAATAGTTTTAATGGCCCATCCCGAATGTTCTCCCCATCTTGCTAAATTCGAAATTTAGCACCCACCCAACACCTGAGATGATGATCAGAAATTGATCGACTCAGTATATGAAGATAGATGATCTTTCAGCTCAGTGAGGGTGACCCGGCTACATTCAAGCAAGCATATACAATTCATTCATGTACATTGTACTGCGGGTTCGAGCCCCGCACTGGCCACATGTGAGACAAGCCAAGTTCTGCTTGCGGGTGTGCCAGGTGGTTTTCCTCGGGGTTCTCCCGTTTTCGCCCACCTACTGATTGGCTCGTCTCATATGAGCCGAAATAATCTTCAAAGGTACGTAAAACTGAATGAAAAAAAAAAAAAAAAAAAAAAAAAAAAAACAAAAAAAACAAAAAAAAAAAAACATTGTACTGCATCAGCAAACATTAGATTATTCAATTTGGTCCGCTAAATATCTGTTTAACAAACAATCTTGATTGGGGTCAACATATTTCGGAAATTACATGCAAAGCAACTAAGACTGGGTTGTCTTCGGCGCTGGTACCTATGTATACTAAGGAAGTTGCATACAAAACATTGGTTCGACCTCAATTTGAGTATGCAGCTCATATTTGGCATCCCTATAATGAAAATCAGATTGCTAAGGTGGTGATGGTGCAGAGGACAGCAGCCAGGTGGGCCTGCAGGAGTGACCTCTGTCACCGAAAAAGAGTCGGGAAGAAATATTTCTGCATTCCGCAGAATTCACTGGGTGCTTCCTTCGTCCCGATATAAAAAGGTTTTGTTTGATTTTTACTATAGGTCCCGATAGGATTTGGTTTTGTTTGATTCAGGTACCAGATTTTTTTCTACAATAATTCCTAGAATTCGGTCAAAGATTTGATTTGATTCTAATTTATGACGTCACTGAAAGAATTTCAAGTCATAATATAGTGCTTTGAATGCAATTTTATAGTAACATTTAATTAGATTCGTTAAAAAGTGATATAAATCAAGCAATTTATGTTATTGTCGACTCTGTTTTGTGGAGATTTACTGTGTTAAAAAGTAGAACTAAATCCGTTACCAAAAAGTCAAACAAAACCTTTTTATATCGGGACCAAGGAAGCACCCAGTGAAAGTACATAACTGTTTAACAAATTACCGCACTCTTTCTAATTAGCGCACATGTGGAAAATGATAATGAATGATTCATTGTGCAACACAGGCCTCTCTGCTAAGAAACAAATTGTCAGAGCTATCATTTGCTTGGTAACCACCGCTTGTCCTGTAGGGTCATTGCACGAGATACGGAGCAACATGGCACCCAAGATTCTAATGCCGTCATTATTAGCATTATATGCATGCGCATTGTGACTGGTATTAAGTCTTCCTAGCGAAAACCTAACGGTGAATTACTTCGAGTCCTGTTAAACAGCTTTGACAGCCTGTGTCGGCTAATGCAGGGACTAGAACTGAAATTGAAGGTACGTACACTTATACCATCTAACCCGAGGTCACCATATAAATCTTGTAAAACTGTCTTAATATGAACATTTAATGGTTGAGGCTTGGAATTGCGTCGGACCCATTACTGATCATTACTCCGTGAGAGATCATATACGTGACAGATTTGTTGAAAGCACACACATTTAAGTTCAAAATCCACGAATGGGTTGTCAAATAATGTTCAGAAGGCACCAAACAAAGCATCTTCATGGATAGCAGGCTTCTGTGGATGATTTCGGGGGTGACGTCTTAATGGCTTGTCGTTACTACGGCACATAGTTTAGAGCTACATGTACTTGATGGTCGCGCTGGCACATTCACATTTGTGACCATATGCTGGACATTTGACACGGCGAATATGGGCTGGGTTTCGTTTTCCATGTCTACTTTTACCACAATAGGTAAACAGTTCCTGATCAGTCCTGTTACTGTTAGCATGTTGTTAGGATATCCTGTAGGAACTTGCTGCTTCAACGGCATGGGAGTCAAAGAAACAGGATGCAGATCTCTTTCCGGTTTCTTTAGCTTCCACAGATTTATCAAGTGTCATATTCTGGACATTCTGGTTTTGATCACCGAGCCATCGTCCATTTGTGTTTCTGGGTCACAGAGGCCTCTGCTTAATACATCATGCATAATCGCTTCAGTATTGTTCACGTCCTCATTACAATTGTTACACTTAATTATGAACTTGACCCTGCAAACCTGCCCCAAATCCTCTGACAGTCGCGATCCTGCCGCATAGTATACCAAGCTACACGAGCGACCATAATGTTCTCTTCACGTACAGGTAGTTTGTGAATTGAAGCCATAACGTAATCGTTAAGGCTTCCACCAGCTGCCCTTGTCAAGTCCTATCGCAAAGGCTCGATGAGTTGAATGACTTTATCAGGTCCTTCAAGTTTTGTTGTTGCTACATAATAATTCCAGCGCGATTGAAAGTAGGCCCTGTCTTCCGTAGTGCCTGCAGCTGTAACAGTAGGTCTGTGAACGCGATCAACTTTGGCAACAGCTGCAGCAACGGTTAGATGAATGGCAATGTGAGCTTTGATAAGTTCGACAACAACAGTAGCATCAACATCCAGAGTTTTATATTCACAACCGGGTATTGGACAGGGTACTTCAGGCATGTTTACTATCCACTTTTTACACAGTTTAGATGGGAAGTTCTGATTTTGTGAGATCTGGTTTTGACCGCGTCGTTGAGTTCACTGTCAATCTGCACAGCGTCACTGATGTCAGAGTCTATGCTGTTGAAGATAGATTAAGACGCGCTTCTTTGTTTTGGTGTTGTTAAAATGTGTACCGTCAAAATTTTCAGCATCTGAAATAATACACATACTCGTACATGTACATATAATGTCTGTTACTCATACTCATAATACTCATCTAGTTCCAATCCCCCGGTCGTTTCCGAGAAACACGTGCATAAGCTCACACTGCTTGAATAATTTATTGGTATTTTACACCAATTTAATATACACATCACTACCGCATTAGACGCATTACTAGAACTTAAAAAAAAAATAAAATGTTTGAATATTGTGGTATTTAGGGGCAGATGTAGACTGGCTCCCGTCGTCAAAATGGTTGTTTATCAATAAAACATGCATACTCAATACATGGCTCAAAATCTTCTGATGTCTCAGTTTTGACTATGTTCTGAGGCTGTGAAGAGAGGTAAATCTTCATGCAAGAAATTTTGTGGAGGTTATAGAACATGTTGAATGTACTATAGCACGGCTAACAAACCTTTAAATTCGTAACCGCGGTTAAGAAAAGAAATCCGATTCATGTCCTTCCGGTTTCGCATCAGATGGCCAACAAATGGTAAACAAACTTTTGCAGCTCGTGTTTCCGAGTAAAATATTTCGATTCGAAGACAAATATTATAATTCTGTCAATGCTATTTTATTAGTTAGACATTGCTATAATTGGACCCCAAAGGATTTCCAGAAATTTTTTCTTTATAATCATGATTTTTATTCCCTACCCCAAAACATGTTGGGATTGCATTGTACACGACGAAAATGTGGGTCAGTCGCAGGGATATTTTTAGATTTCCGCTTATTACGTCCATATTAACGGAAAGCAATACAGTGCGCAGATGATTTTAACATTGTGTGAGGTCTGGTGACAGTTTCGTTGCCTCTGGCCAATGCATTCTTTGCATATGTGGTTAAAAGCTGTGTCACAATTTTGGTTACGAATTTAATCATTAGAATGATAGCAATATAGTCATTATAGAACACATGTATTAGTTTTTGTTTTTGTTAATTGTTTTACGCTGAAGGTTATTGTCACATTCTCTCGTCCTTTCTTAATAGTTGCTTACTCAAATTTGGTGTGTTTGTGATATTTGCAGCGAAAATGTTTGATATAAAATAATACAAACTGTCTATGAAATACATGTAATACAATAGTTCACATGCATGATATTCCTGTTCATGAAGACGATTTTACAGCATTCTGTATACTTTAATTTGTTTTTTCTTGGTTTTATGTCTTTCAAAACGCTTTACAGGGAAATAAATACCACAACTTGAAGATGTTGAGGTTTTCAAACGTATCTTGAAATATATCCTTCATATTTTAATAATTAAATGCGTACCCGCCTTTTCCTTCCCTTCAAATCGATAATGACGGGCACTAACACAACGAAATACTGGCACAGATATCAGATGCAATTTAGTTAGTACATATCTGTAAATTTGTCGTGGAACAGACACTAAAATTTGATATTTACCAGCAAATTGTCCAATTTTTAGTTGTATTTCGCCGACTTTGGCCCTGTTGGAAGACCAGGTTCGAAGAAGGGAATAAATTACTCAAAGACCATCAAATTATTTTGTGAGCTACTTTGGTGCTGAGTTACAATAGTAAATAAGTGACAAAATAGCATTCATAGATAATCGATATATTTCTGTACTAAAATATAATCATCAATCGATCCTAGTAGTGTATGTTTTGTTTACCTTTTCTTGGTCTTCATATGCGGAACCGGAAGGGCGTGAATCGGATTTTCTTTCTTAACCGGCGGTTACGCATTTAAAGGTTTGTTAGCCGTGTATAGTGTTATAAGAAAATATTGAATATAGGACTGGAGCGTCTAGGGCAGATGAAGCCCTTAATTGGGTCATTTTCTTATACATGTATACTGCACCGGAGTGGGGGCATATGAGCTCCTTTGGACTAATTTTTTCAGAATCATTAATATTCAGTCCTTCTGCGCATTTTCTGCAAGACTTACACTTTTAATGACATTTTAAAAGTTTTCCCCATTCAAATGCATTGAAGACCTATGTTGACATTGCCGTAAAATAGGTCAAGGTCAGTACAGGGTCATGATTTATATACACATTGTGGTACTTGAGTCATCGATGCTTCATGCCAAGTTTCGTTGAAACCGGAGAAGAAGATTTTTGGATTGTTTTTACCATATATGGGCATGGCGGCCATCTTGGTCATTTGACCTGGATTATTTATATATACAGTGGTTACCCCATCCTATATATGCTTCACATAAAATTTAGCTTTGATTGGCCAAGTGGTTTTACAGGAGAAGATGTTTGAATATTATGGAGATATACATGTATATTGTCCCGGGGTGGGAGCATATGAGCCCCTGGGCACCCTGTATACCGTTGATGCAACTGAATATGTTACGGCACAGATTGATGCAACATTTCACAAAGGTAGGGGGAAATGGAGAGTGGTAAGTTGACGATCATGTCAGTTTTATAGGCATTAATGCGAGGATGTCTGGGTCATGACTTTGTGGGAAAACAAAGTAAGGATGCCTTCAGTTTTTGCCATAAGTAGTTTGCAACAAAAGCTTACCTTGTGTCAGAAATTATAAATTCCATAAACACGAAAATTGATTACGTTTGCTAATTATTCAAATCCTTCATCATCGTTTGTAAATATCAAAGTTTCGGTATATACCGGAATCATTCCTTGTTTCATACCATAAAAAGACAATCCTGAACTCGAGCAAACTTTTGCACAATATGGTGTTAACACATCTAGGTTGGGTCGTTTGGGAAGCAAGGTACGTCAAAGAGTTCATTGCCTTGATGCAACGTACGTCCAATGTGTTCTCTTTAAAAATGATACTATCAACGGCGGATCTTTGGGCCAAAAATGATATTTCTTACGGCGGACACTTTTGCAGAATGGAAAATCCTGTGACCGTTTAAACGAGTGAGCGGGGCTAAATGACTTTTGCATATTTTTGCTGGCAGTGTTTCTTGTATACGGCTTCCACTAGCTTCCAAAACTTTTTTTTTTTTCGTTTTGCAATGACTCCAAACGTCCCAATCAACATTTTTAGTCATGTCGGACAGAGCCAACGCTTCCTAGTTGTTTATCGGAACTGTGGGGACAAGTGTTTTTCTCAAGCAAACTACACGGTGAAGGTATGCATGTATCAAATCCAGAACCTCTCGCTCTGGTGCCCCATTCTACCATCATGACCATTATGCCATCGCGCCATCCACTTCCCCAAAACGAATTAGATTTTCCATCAGATGGTTTTCTGTTATCCCTTATAAGTCTTATAATGCAGTATGACTGTTTTCGTCGGAAATGTTGACATTATGAGCTTGAAACGGTTAACACACATACGCAGACACTCGACAAATGTGACGTATGTGTTGTGTGTGTCACTGTCGGCATCAGCATCCGGACAACCGGGCGTTTTGTGATGTGTGTGTGTGTGTGTGTGTGTGTGTGTGTGTGTGTGTGTGTGTGTGTGTGTGTGTGTGTGTGTGTGTGTGTGTGTGTGTTCTCTCTGGTCAAAACTGTCAGTTTCCATGCAATAGGGTTGTGTATCTTAGTGTTGTTTCGCGTTTAATTCTAATAGCTATAAGTTTAAGCGGCTAAATCTTGCTGAAAAAGCACGTTCTAAATTATGTACCAGACCCTCAGGTGTAAGGAGAGGGAGTGTCAGTGAGGGTCCCATGCACAGATCCAGAAATATTTTTCACTCGGTACTCATTAAAATTTCTCGTTGCGCATTTTTCTTGATAGTACAGTTAACGGTTAATGTACGTCTGAAATAGGTTTACGAGTACTTATTTTGTTCTTACTCATAGTGAACTAGCGCACGATGTAAAGTCTACAGAAGGTCCCTCCAGGTGGACTCCCTGCACCTGAAATTAATGGGTTGACTCCCCCGGCCATTGCTTACCCCGTCTCCCTAAAAAGTATTTTGCACATGCTCAAAACTCCCCACCCCCACCTTTAAAGTGTTTGCTCTGTTACTCCCCATAAATTATCACAAATGCACTACCTAGCTCATGAACTAGCCATTATCTCCGCCCCCCCCCCCTTCCCCAATTTCCCCAAATGTCTGGTAGGGACTCAGCTATGTTTGTTGCAATATTGCTACATATAGCATATGATCATCTTTTCTAAAACGGGAGGGGAGTATGCATGCATGACCACTAGCATCAGTCATATTCCAGAAAAGATTTCCAGATCAAAAGCAAGGTGAAAAAAAAACAGTCACATTGTGCAATAAATCGCCCATAACAACGGGCAAGAATATCGGGAGCTTTACTTGCTGCATTATGGAGAACATGTATAGACTTATACACTTTTCACCATATTTGCATAAACATGCAGATTAATTTAAAAATTAACTATTTTTATCCAAATTGATACTAAAGCTGTCAATTCACAGCACAAAATGTTAAAAAAAAATAAACATCAAAGTGTCCGCCGTAAGAAATATCATTTTTGGCCTAAAGATCCGCCGTAGTTAGCATCATTTTTCAATTAACACCTCTTGTACGTAGGTAGTATCCAGGCAATGAACTCATTGACGTACGTTGCTTCCCAAACGATCCAACCTAGGTGTGTTAACACCATATTGTGCAAAAGTCGGCTCGAATACATGATTGTTATTTGGTGGTATGAAACAAGGAATGATTCCGGTTTATATTGAAACTTTGATAATGACAAACGATGATGAAGGATTTGAGCAATTGGCAAACATAATCAATTTTCGTGTATCTGGTGGCATATTTCTTCAATGGAATTTATAATTTCTGTCACAAGGTAAGGCTTTTTAACAAACTACTTATGGCAAAAACTGAAGGTATCCTTACTTTGTTTTCCCACAAAGGCACGGCCCACACATCCTAACATTAATGCCTGTAAAATTGAATTAATGGGCAACTTACCGTTCTCCATTTCCCCCCTACCTTCGTGAAATGTTGCATCAATCTGTGCCGTAACAAATTTGGTTGCATCAACGGTATACAGGGTGCTGGGGTCCATTTGTTTTCAGAATCATTAATTTACAGTCCTACTGCCCATTTCCTGCAAGACTTTCACTTTAAATGACATTTTAAAAGTTTTCCCCATTCAAATGCATTGGCGACCTATGTTGACCTTGCCGTAAAATAGCGGGTTAACTGAATGTCATCACAGGGTCATGAATTATACGAGGTATGACAGGAAAGTTCGTAGACACTTCAGCTATCAGAAAAAGTAACGCGTTGTTGAAGAAGCGTTTTGCATAATTTCAAGCAGCAATATCTTATGGGTATATTTCAGAAATTTTGTGCAATTTGAAGTAATAACACGCTAGGTATGGCCACTTTTCTGTTTGAGTGTAGGGCCGTGCGGGGCAGGTGTCAAAACGTGATAAAATGTGACGATTTTCACATTCTGTTTTTGCTTGTGGAACGGCACGGAAGTGTGCTGTAACGAACAAATATTTTGATCCTGAAAGAATGTTCAATCAACAACGTTTTCTGAATGTTTGGGCCTTGGCGGCAGTACAGTTTGATATCTGTGAATAAAATTTCAGAAGCAGCCCGAAAAAAATGTTTGAAAAAAAAAATGGCGTAATTTTGACGTCGGAGAACAGCCGATAACCACAAAATTGTGTGTTTTTGTAATGGAAATGGCCAACAAACACGATGGAAATGATATAAACAACAACACAAAAACTATCAGCTTGTCTGTCACCAGTTTACAAGTGGCAGAGTTGATTTTTGGATGCTCGATAGATCATCTAAGATGATAAACGGCGGCGAAAGGGCACTCGTCTTACATTCTCAGCGAATGAAAATGGTTTCATATGTTCAACCGGTCATCAGAAAACCTGAGGACAGTTGGCACAGATCTGCATTTGACAGCTGGATACACATAATAAAATTGTACCGATATCCAAGAACCCTATGTAGAATAACTCGGAAACATGGTTAAACTTGTTACAAATATATAAAGCACTGACAGCAATAAACTTCAAGTAACGTCACTGAGACGTTGACCCTTGCGCCGCTCCCTGTTAGGGAGGTGCACATAAAAGGCTGTAGAAGATGTCGCGTTGGCCAGATTTTCATAAAATTTTGTCTATTTGCTCATGAAATATTTTTGCACACCCATCTATATTCATTTTGACTGAATTCCTTTTCCTGTTGACAATACTAATGGTGTCTACGAACTTTCCTGCCATACATCGTATATACCTTGTAGTACTTGAGTCATCCATGCTTCATGCCAAGTTTGGTTGAAATCGGTCTACCGGTTCAGGAGATGATGGTTTTTTAAGGTTTTTACCTTGGCGGCCATCTTAGTCATGTGACTTGGATTATTTATATACACATTGGTAACCCCATCCTATAGATGCTTCACATAAAATTTGGCTTTGATTGGCCAATTGTTTTCAGAGGAGAAGATGTTTGAATATTATGGAGATATACATGTATATTGCCCCGGTGTGAGGGCATATGAGCCCCTGGGGTCCAAGTTTTTTTTTTTTTTTTTTTTTTTTTTTTTTTTTTTTTTTTTTCAGAATCATTAAATATTCAGTCCTACTACCCATTTCCTGCAAGATGTTCATTTTAAATGACGTTTTAAAAATTTTCCGGCGACCTATGTTGACCTTGCCGTAAAATAGGCCAGGGTCATCACAGGGTCATAATTTATCAAGATACACTGTAGAACTTGAGTCATCGATGCTTCATGCCAAGTTTCGTTGAAATCGGTTCACCGGTTCTGGAGAAGAAGATTTTTAAAGGTTTTTACCATTATATGGGCGTGGCGGCCATCTTGGTCATGTGACCTGGATTATTTACAATGTATATACACATTGGTTCCCCTTGCTATAGATGCTTCATATAAAATTTGGAATTGATTGGCCAAGCGGTTTCAGAGGAGGTCTTTGAAATTGTGGACGGACGACGGACGGACGCCGGAGCATGGCCATCCTATAAGCTCACCTTGTGAGCCTTTGGCTCAGATGAACTAAAAACTACTTTACAATAATTTGTATGCTTGAATGATACCACCACTGACAGATTTGACATGGTTAGTTCAGCATTTGATGTGTTGTTTTCGTTCGTAGTGTGCGCTAATTAGAACGATATTTTGTTGCCTACACTTTTAGTTACATGTATTTTGAAAAGTTAAGTGCACTGTGCCCTAATTATAAAGAATACGGTCAGAATCAGAATCTGGTGAAACATCAAACTGACGTAACAAGTATATTTAATAGTTAGTGATCAATCATCAACAAAACGTTATCTTAAATGTAAGAATGACAAAAACGGGACTGTTGCCGGATAAAGTGTGGGAATGGGATTTGAAATATCCTCTTTATGTTATTTTTTATTATTATTATTTGGTCCCTTTGTGAATATTTGATTTAGACGACCCTGATGTTGATGGTTATAATATAACTGCAGCACAATTAGTAGTTTTGGGCGCTCGTCAGGTCACTAACGAGTCTTCATTATCTGAAATTGTACAATATGGCCCAACCTACCGTTGGATGATTTTACTGTTTCCAAAGGATCTAACCACTATATGACTGATAGAAATGTTGTATATAATCATTGAATTTCTTAATATAACATTTCAGCATATTACTAAATAAAAACGATTTTTCACGCTCAAAATGTACAGCACACGCAAGTATTTCGATTTTCAGAGAGCGTGTTAAAAGTAAAATGAGATAACTTCATTGACAAGCAGACTGAAAACAAGCGATGTTATCTAAAATAATTGCACAGAACCAAGAAAATTCCCAGCACTTTCCTGCAAATTAGAATATTTTATCATCTGATGTAGACGTCACCACTAGTTTAAATTAAATTTGTATAAACAAAAATGCACATTACGAAAACTTGCCCATACAATAAACGGAGATTTTTTGAACTTTAAAAATTGGAAATTTTCAACAGAAGAATTTTGATATTTTTCTATTTTTGCTCAAAACGCTCGGCGAGGCGGTTCTAACATGTACCCACAATCTATGTTTTGGAGCAAAAATAAGAAAAATAGGTATACCCCTGCATACCCCAGTTTTGCTATATAAAAGTGGGGTTCAAGGGGGTATACATTACACGGACATGTTTTCCTGATGATAGTGCCATGTGGTTTTCAGATATATACGTTGTGAAGAAAAATCTGTGAGTAAACTCCCATATTTTCGAACAACCATTTCTTGTCTGATAGGATCTCTTGTTAGCATATAGTTTATATTACCAAAATACGTTTTAATAAATTTAGATATATCTATGACTGAGACGCGTCCAAAACTGTTCTCGTACTTTCTGACCAGGTCCGACGCATGCCACCATGAACAGTAAAAGAAGAAGTCTAGAAGTTTGGATTTGGGAGAAGTAGAGCAAGATTGTACTATCCGTGAATCAAAAATTTCACCGCTGATTTGTGTTTTTGTTTTTGCCTTTGCATATGTATGCAAAAGTAGGTGTTCCCATAATGCGGCTCATATCACATATATCAGAAGGTTCCACGAAAAAATTATGACTGAAATATTTCATTCATATGAGTCCCGTAGATATCTATTCCTTGCAGATTCGAATCACACGTGCGACGCCATAAAAAAGTTAATTGGAAAGTCAATGGTGTACCACAAATAATTAAATAATTGAGCCGCCGCACCAGGAAACTAATAATCTGCATACGCGAAAACAAAGGCGCGGACCAGCTTCGCGGTAACCGCAAAGCTGATCAGCGCTTTTGTTTTCGCTGTACACAGATAGTACAATTCCTCTTTTTTTATATCCGAAATTTCAAGCTTCTAGCCTGCTTCTGTGACTGTACAGGCCGGTTTGTGTCGGACCTGATCGGAAATCCAAATTGTTGGTTTTTCTCATGCGAAGGCTCATATAAGTATGCGAAGGAACTGGAAACTCCCTAAAGGGGTAGGTGCTGGAATGTCTGCTCACAAAATGTCTACTTTCATTATGTCTATTCGCAATATGTCTATCCCCAGACTGTCTACTGTGACAAAATGTCTATGCCCATAATGCCTACTGTATAAAATATTCAATAACCAGTTAACAAATTCACAATTTTATATGTTTTCATTCAAAACAGCTTATTATTTAACAAAACTATATTAGAGCAGCAATTTTATTACAGTAGACGTTTTGGGACTAGACATTTTGACACAATAGACATTCACGGAAGTAGACCTTTTGGGCATAGACCTTCTAGCTCTACCCTTCCTAAGGTCCACGCATCCGTTTTTATTTGTCGAAAAAAAAAAAGCTCTCATTAACTGATCTACAACCGTCTACAGCAATAAAATGTGAATATACATTTTAGCCACCTCGTGGGAAAACCAACAATGTGTTTTCCGAACAGGTCTGACACAAACCGACCTGTACAGTCACAAAAAAGAGCTAGAAGCTTGAAATTTTGGATTTAAGTAGAAGAGGAACTGTACTATCCAAGTAGCGAAAACAAAGGCGCTGATCTGCGTCTTTGTTTTCGCCTATGCAGATTGTTGGTTTTCCCATGGGGCGGCTCATTTTTGTTTTAAATTTTGATTCAAACATGATTAACAAGTCTAATACAATGTACATGTACCAAGGTTACATCTGCCTCGATCATCTTACGATTTTTCGGTCTGCGATTTTCCGTAAGATTTTTTAGACATCGTAGGTGATCGTGGACTACGTCGTAGTGTTTTCAATTCATACGGGCATCGTTCGATTTCTTGCTCTGGCTTTCATCGACGTTCTGAGTCAGAACCGTACGGAGATCGTAGGGAAATCGTATGGAAATCGTAGGGTATCCGCGCGCTTTAAGTGGAAATCGCACGGAGCGCGTGCGATGTCCGTGAGGGGTCCCTACGTTTTCTGACTGAGTTCTTGCGTTCTCCCTACGACCGACGTACGATATTTGTTCCTAAATTATCATATATCTATGTACGGCACCCATGCGATGCTACTACGACGTGTCTACGGGCTACGGAGTTACGATCATAAAAATGTGTAAACGTGCAGACATTACAAAATCGTAGGGGCTACGGAGATCGTAGGAAGCCGTAGAATCGTAGGGATATCGTAGGGTCACCCTGCGAAGATCGCACGAAAATGCAAAAATTGGCATCGTGCGATCATTGCAAGCTAATCGTAGGCCAAATGTAACCTAGGCAAAAGATATCCACAATCCATATTTGGAACCCTTGAAAATACCAAGAAATGGCTCTTCTTTTTCCATTTCAGACAGCAGTAAACGTCAAATGTTGCAAGAAGGTATCACCAAGATAACATGTGCATGCAAATTAAATGCCCACTTTTATATAGATAAAAAAAACTGGGGTGTACAGGGGTATACATTTTTTCGTATTTTTGCTCCGAAATTGTGGTTACTCATTAGAACTGCCACGGCGGAATTCTGTACACTATCACCGCATTTTTAGCTCACCTGAGCCGAAGGCTCACAAGGTGAGCTTATAGGATGGCCATGATCCGGCGTCCGTCCGTCCGTCGTCCGTCGTCCACAATTTCAAAGATCTTCTTCTCTGAAACCGCTTGGCCAATCAAAGTGAAATTTTATGTGGAGCATCCATGGGTAAGGGGAACTGAAGTTTGATCGCGAGATCCGGGTCACATGACTAAGATGGCCGCAACGCCCATATACGGTAAAAACACTTCAAAAACATTCTTCTCCAGAACCGGTGGGCCGATTTCCACGAAACTTGGTATGTAGCATCGGGGACTTCAACCAATCATAGTTTGATAAAATGATGACCCTTGGATGACCTTGACCTATTTTATGACAAGGTCAAATTTGGAAACATAGGCTTTTACATGGGAAAAAGTGAAAACTATGATTTTTTTTAGCTCACCTGAGCCGAAGGCTCACAAGGTGAGCTTATAGGATGGCCATGCTCCGTCGTCCGTCCGTCGTCCGTCCGTCCGTCCGTCGGCGTCGTCCACAATTTCAAAGATCTTGTTCTCTGAAACCGCTTGGCCGATCAAGTTGAAATTTTATGTGGAGCCTCTTTGGGTAGTGGCATTGTAATTTTGTTCGTGATATCTTGGTCACATGACTAAGATGGCCGCCACGCCCATATATGGTAAAAACCACTCAAAAATCTTTTTCTCCAGAACTGGTAAGCCGATTTCCACGAAACTTGGTATGTAGCATCTGGGACTTCAGCCCATTGTAGTTTGATAAAATGATGACCATAGGATGACCTTGACCTTTTTTACGGCAACGTCAATTTTGGAAACATAGTCTTTTACATGGGAAAAAGTGAAAACTATGGATTTTTTTTGAAAACTATTGCAGCCTTAGGCCTGAAAAGTGGTAGATGCAAACAACTAATGGAGTAGATGAAGGTATGTGATTAATTTAGGTCAAGGTCATCTCTTGACCTTGGCCAGTCTGTCGTCCATACACACTTTTCAAAGATCTTCTTCTCTGAAACTGCTTGGCCAATCAAAGTGAAATTTTATGTGGAGCATCCATGGGTAGGGGAGATGAAAGTTTGATCGCGAAATCCAGGTCACATGACCAAGATGGCCGCCACGCCCATATATGGTAAAAACCACTCAAAAATCTTCTTCTCCAAAACCGGCAGGCCGATTTTCATGAAACTTGGTATGTAGCATTTGGGACTCCAGGCCATCATAGTTTGATAAAATGATGACCCTAGGATGACCTTGATCTATTTTACGGCAATGTCAATTTTGGAAACATAGGCTTTTACATGGGGAAAGTGAAAACTATGGATTTTTTGAAAACTATTGCAGCCTGAGGCCTGAAAAGTGGTAGATGTAAACAACTAATGGAGTAGATGAAGGTATGTGATTAATTTAGGTCAAGGTCATCTCTTGACCTTGGCCAGTCTGTCGTCCATACACACTTTTCAAAGATCTTCTTCTCTGAAATTGCTTGGCCAATCAAAGTGAAATTTTATGTGGAGCATCCATGGGTAGGGGGAACGAAAGTTTGATCACGAAATCCAGGTCACATGACCAAGATGGCTGCTATGCCCAACTATGGAAATAAACACTAAAAAATCTTCTTCTCCAGAACCGGCTGGCCGATTTTCGCGAAACTTGGTATGTAGCATTTGGGACTCCAGCCCATCATAGTTTCTTGAAATGATGACCCTAAGATGACCTTGACCTATTTTACGGCAAGGTCAATTTTGGAAACATAGGCTTTTACATGGGAAAAGGGGAAAACAGTGGATATTTTGGAAACTGTTGCAGTCTGAGACCTGAAATTTGCTCGATGCAGACAACCAATGGAGTCAATGAAGGTAAGAAATTAATGAAGGCCAAGGTAATTTCTTGACCTTGACCCCAGGTCATTTAAATATCAAAATTAAAATTATGGTTTTCTCAGAAATCACTGGGTTTGGAAACTATTGCAGACTGAGACCTGAAACTTTGCAGATGCAGACAACTTATAAATTCAATAAGGGTGTGTGAGTATTCAAGGTCAAGGTCATTTCATGATGACTTAATACTCCAGGATCAGGCTTCAGGTGAGCGTTCTCAGGACCAATGGTCCTCTGGTTTTCTAATGAATTCGTTATTCATGTATTGTGTAAAGAACCTGACATGCTCGATAATATAAAAACAGGGCATCCATTGACCAATATAAGAATCTTTTTCGGTCTTACTGTTGATAAGGAATATTCCTGATTTGCGTGATTCGAAACTTTCTAAGAAATTTTAATGTCGTTGAAACTTCTTTTGTCAATTGCTTTTACTGGTAAAATGATATCATTTGTAAATGCATTTGTCTTAACATCAAAGAACAGTTGAGCCACCTCGTGGAAAAACCAACAATGTGGTTTCCGACTAGGTCCGACACAAACCGACCTGTACAGTTACAGAAAAGAGCTAGAATCTTGAAATTTCGGATTTAAGTAGAAGAGGTACTGTACTATTCGAGTAGCGAAAACAAAGGCGCTGATCAGCTTCGCAGTTACTGCGAAGCTGATCTGCGCCTTTGTTTTCGCCTAGGCAGATTGTTGTTTTTCCCATGTGGCGGCTCAGTTGTGAACTATCTCAGTTTAAGCCATGGTTAATAATGACATCCCGACTAGAATCACCCATTCGATTGAGGAAGCTCTGTAAGACCGGCTCTAAACATGTGCTTAGTCAATGTGAAGCTCGTTTACAGGACTTCGTACGTATCATAAATACAGTAAATGCATGTTTTTTTGAGATAAGAAGTTGATAGATATACCAGGAATGATGTTAAGCCGTCATTCATTCTATTCGTACGTATATAAAGTCCAACATGACATTATTTGTCAGTTCCGCCTCATTATCTGCGGAAACTGCTAGTGAAATGTATCGTATTGCTCAGAACTGTCTTACTGCAAATGTGAGCTCCGTCCAGAGAAATCCGTAATTGTGCTTTACGTATAGATAAACATATATGTAAAGGGATATGGCTAGAGGCTGCACGTTTCAGATCTAGAACTTGTGGCTAGAGAGATATTGCATTCTTTCCAGCGTAAAACAAAATTCGTTCATCATCTTGCGACAGAACTGCTGAACTTCGACTTTACTTTACGCTTTATTCGAAAGGTATTGGTTTCTTGTGATGCGGCATACATATCGCATTGCTCCAAATTGTGTCTTACTGCCATTTGGGACTTTCTACTAAGATGCATTTAGTCTGTGTTGCGCACTTATGACGGAACTTCTAATTAAAACAAACAATCTTTCTGAAATGTGTTTTAATCATTGACAAATCACATGTTCGCATGTTTCCTAAAGGTTCACAAAAATGTCAAACGTGTGATCATAGAAAAATTAAAAAATTGACGCTGTGAACATTCTCGGTATAAGGCTTTTCGTTGTACCTTTATGTACGTGCCACACTTTGATGGAGTATAAAGGAGGATTTTAACACACTTCTTAATTTCAAAGAACATTCTTTTACTTTTTTTTATGTAAAATTGACACGCACTTTGTCATTGAAAACCGTAGGGAGCTATGGAACATTTTTTTTGTAATGTGCATCACGTTTAAACGCCTTCAGATGAAAAATTATATATTTTTACATGATGGAAACACTTTCCTTATTTAAGCCCTTAAAATAAGTGATGGTTCCCGTTAGAATCGCATTTAGGGGAGAAACGTATAATCCACAATACACGTATGAGCCTGTGCGTGAGAAAACCAACAATTTGGGTTTCCGACCAGATCTGACACAAACCGGCCTGTACAGTCACAGAAGCAGGCTAGAAGCTTGAAATTTCGGATTTAAGAAGAAGAAAGATTGTACTATCCGTGTAGCGAAAACAAAGGCGCTGATCAGCTTCGCAGTTACTGCGAAGCTGATCTGCGCCTTTGTTTTCGCCTATGCAGATTGTTGGTTTTCTCATGCACTGGCTCGTATATGAGAGCATAGATACATATACGCGACTAATAAGTAACACACTTATCGAAAAAAAAAAAAAAAAGATATGAGCAACGAAAAGGAACATTCTTTATTTCGAATTATTCCTCAGAACTGATCCGATGACATTTTAAGATTTTATCAATGCCGAGAAGTTATACGTAAAATCCTTAAAACCAAGAAGCAATGGAAGAATATTCGAACAACCTTTCAACAACGTTGTCAACCGACCACGGTCATTCTGGATACGATTACGAAGGCTACGAATATGACTATGGATATTACGATTATAACTATACCTATACAGAGGCCATTGACTATTTACCATTGGCACAAATCGTGCCCGTGTCCTTAGTTTACGGCCTCATCGGGATTACAGGAATCATTGGGAACACCTTGGTGATCTTCGCTATAGCCAAGGTACAGCGGATGAGGAGCATAACCAACCTGTTCTTGCTCAGTCTAGCCTCAGCGGACCTGCTGCTCGTGGTCGTCTGTGTGCCTGTCAAGGTTGGTACAAGTTTGTGGTTAATTGAAAATGCTGATATGACATTGCACGTGCATGTAGATTTTATGACGTTTTCATCATGAATTTATTAGGGTCATTTTCATATTTAATGAAATCTAGCGGTGATTTTATATTTATATAAAATAAAGAGAGTCTGCAAATTTCCCTATCTTGGCTTCATAACGTGAGCTTAAATAATGAGTTATCTCACTAGCATGACGCGTTATCTCACTAGCATGACGCGTTATGGCTCTGAAGCTTTCAAGTGTCACTGACCACGGGTTTGGCTACATTGTGCTTCGTTTGTCTTGTTTTTTTTTTTTTTTTTTTTGAAAAATCAATGGAAACCATTCAAACCAAGTAGCCCGAATTTCGACCACTTGACGGCGCGTTGACGTCGTTTTTGGCAGGTAATGTTTGTACCGAAAAAGCCCAATCTCACTTGTCACATAATCAACAACGTTCATAAAGAACGGGTGAAAAGGACGGGCTTATTGGACTTAACAAAGTTCAACTGTTTGCATTGTATTCAGTGGTTGAGAATTTTGCAACCACACCCTTTCTGTATAAAAATTTCGTGGTTGTTCCAGAAGCCTCTTTAAAGGATGGCGTTTTTAAATTCATCGACACTGTACTGGCCATTTAAATTAAAGAAATGTCTAAAATTGCTGTAAGGTGATCAAAAATATATGTAACATAAAAAATTGCTAAATTTATTTTGCATAGTAGATCTATATTATACACACAATATATTCTAGGTTTTATGTTAAAACGCTCTTAATTCATCTTCAGAAATGGATAAAAGGACGTTTCTTTGAAATTCTGTATAAGCATTTATCTTCTTTTTGACAGTTTAAAACTTTTGTCAAAGAATTTCGAGGAATTTGAGAATATCGTTGGTTGCACTTAGACAAGGCATTGTCCGTTTTCGACAACTGCTTTAAACAGGAACTTTATTCATTGATGTGACTACAAGAAACTAATAATGTGCGTTTTATGATATACCATTACAAGCGTCTATGCTTGACAGACACCTTGCGATGTTAGATTTGTTACAATCACATTCTTGAACTACTTTGTACTAAATTTGATTATCATCGCTGTAATAACCCTTTTGTCTCACTTCTGTCACTCTCATGTCTATAAAGTGTATGAAAGACAAGTGCAAATTTATTTTCGTAAATAACTTTAGAAATACTGGCGAAATATAAACCCTCACGTTGAGAGGGTCCTGACGCTTTGTGTATGGTTTCATGCAATTATGCAAATATTGCAATTATGCATGTACTGTGCATCTCTTCGATAATATTTACTTCAGGTAAACGTGTACATGTTGTGTCACAATACTGATGGGTACAATGTACCCCTTTTGTAATAAAAGGAATAAATTAATTGAGTTATGCTGCAAAAGAATATGCATTTAGTCCTTTACAAACTAATTAAAGCATTAATTTTGACCGAATGCTCTCGCCTTTTGTGTATGTTTATTAAATTGTTCATTTTGGTTCTGACGACAGCTTTTTTTACCTAAGGGCATTGTCATCTGATATGCACAAAGGTGTATGCTGTAGCACAACTGTAACCGGTGTTTACTATTTCCCAATTACTCCCCGATTACTGCCAAAACGATTCTAAAATAACTCATAATGACATTGTCTGTAAGATCATAAAAATGCTGTTCACCTTGTAACTGCTACAATAGTTATCTTGTCATACAAGCATTTCTGTTAATTGGTGTACCGGGTTTTTACCACAGATACTTGGTGTTACTGTATAGACATTTTTCAAAAGCTCATACTTGTACTTTTTTTTTAAACTTACAATTATATTTTTTGTTATCTTTTTGAGCTTTCCTGCAATAGTCGTGACCTTGCAAAATTAGAAAAAAAAATGTCTAGAATCTATACAGGCCTATACAAAGCAATCGAAATACTGATATGCCATCCTGAATGTAGAGAAAAAACACAAGATAAACAACTTTTTCGAACGAAAACTTCCACCCGTCCGTTTGTCAGAGAAACTGCTTGACTAACCCGTAACAGCCACGAATCGTACATGTATCGGCGTGACCGTGAAGGATTATGCTTCAAACAGACACAAAAAGTGTTTAAATATTTCATTGCATACCCACAAAATCGTCTGTTAAAAAGCGGTTCTCATCGCTACCGCACCGAGATGGCCACAGTTGTTTACAGTATATTTGCCATGTGTTTCATTGGTCAATCGGGTCTGACGCAATCTAACCCGGATGATCCAGTCGTCTAATTACGTCCTGTCTGTCCTCCATAGAGGCTCTGCCGATAGAGGGCGTGATAGATCGCGTTAGACGCAATCAGATTTTATTTTCGGTTTGAATGCTGGTTACCCGTTTTCGCTGTTTTAAAATGTACGCCCGGAATCCAGTCACACCCAGTCCCAACTTCCGGCCATCTCAGTGCGGTAGCGATGAGAATCGTTGTTTAACAGCCGATTTGTGGGTATGCAAAGGAATATTTAAAAGCTTTCTGTGTCAGTTTGAAGCGTAATGATTCCCGGACATGCTGATCATATATGTAAGATTCTTGTAAGTTACGGATTAGTGAGTGACGGGTGAGAATTTGGAAAAGCGAAGTTGCTTATCTTGTGTTTTTCTTTACATTAGTGATTGCTTATCAGTTTTTCTAATGCTTTCTATGTATTCTAGACATATTTTTCTAATTGTATAAGGTCAGGACTGATGCAGAAAAGCTAAACGAAGAAAAAAAATACAAGTATTTTTTTAAGTACAAGTATAAGCTTTTTGAAAAGTCTAAACAGTAACCCCAAGTATCTGTGGTTTCTACAGCATTCAAAATAGCTTAATAAAGGTCAATGGATAACTATAACAGAATACCATTGTAAGTTATCACCCACGAGAAGAAATAAAATAAAATTAAAAATGCATGTAAGGAATGGCAGTATACATCCCGCATTATGTCCATGTAACGAATACCCCTTACCACTGTTATAAAGTAAAACTGGGGTGTACAGGGTAAAACATTATTTTTCTTAAACTTTGCATAGATTGTGGGTACTCATTTGAACCGGCGGTTCCCGCAATCCATGTTTTGAGCAAAACTGATAAGGTTATCAATATTTTTGTACTAAAATTGTCAGTTTTTGCAGTTAAATGTCTCTGCATATTAGACAGACATGTTTTAGTAACGAACGGCTATATCTTCCCTTACCGAGGCAACGCACCCGCCGGACTATCAGAGCCTGTAAATCCTGAACGATCATAATAAACTCACGTCACATATTTACCGTAAATAAATGAATTGGAACAGATGTGTCACCCCCCGCACCCCCACCCCGTTAATCTGTGACGGGGGTCTACTACGATCGTTTCAGGTCTTACACAATGATAAAATATACATCAATCAATAGGAAAGGAAACATAACACGACATTCAATTACGTATAGTAACGAAGTAAAACCTTCGCCGTCCTAGAACGGTTGGTTGCAAGTTCAGTATGGAAAATAATGAATTATACTTACTCCGCACCAGCTTCACATTGGATTAAGGTGTAATTGCTAGAGCATTCAGATCATTCATTCAGTCAGTCAGATCGCTCGGCGTAAGCTGAATCATGTAATTGAATTACATGTAAGTTTACAGCGCAATCGAAACCCCCCAGTTAAGATGTTTGGTGATGATGTTATCATGGTAAAGTGGTGGTATGTGAGGGATTTATGCTTATAGACCCAATATTTTTTATCATCACGCATATGACAAGTAAAACCAATACACCGATTTATTTTGATGATGAAAGATATGTGGGGAAATAATCCCGCAAAGCATTTTTCTCATTACCAGTAATTCTGATTACGACGTCGTTAAGCGATGACCCCGACAGTTTCAGTATATGCCAACATAACCAATCCATATGCTATGTTTCTTCGTCTTTCAGGACTAAGAAAAAACATCATTATTTCTGTGTGTTTTATGAAACATTTATCATCTGATTGTGAGCTCGTGGGTGGTTGATTACACCAGTCAATAGATTAAGTTGATACTTTCCATGTTGATAGATATTGGTCTGAAGTTTTATGCTGTACCATTATGACCCACCCTGGGTGAACTTGAGGTCAAGGTCATGGCCTTAGAAATTTTTGGTTAAAGTTTTGGGTTAAAGATTTTTGAAGTCCATATACATATATCTCTATGTTGATGGATCAAGTTGAAACTTTGCATGTTTGTGGATATTGGTCTGAAATTTTATGCTATACCATCACAACCCACCTGAGCGACCTTGAGGTCAAGGGTCATAGATTTTGATAAGTTTAGTGGCAAAGCACAAGTCAGACGAGCAACGCTGTCCTGCGACAGCTCTTATTTAAGTAATAGTTATTGAATTTTAGAAGTCGTCAGTTCAGTTCGTTCAGCAAATGATGCAATAAGCGTAATTTGTCGCTTAGGACGCAGGACTAGACATTTAGTAGATTTTGAAACACACCAGAGAGTTTAAATTGACATTAACGTAAGATCTTGAAAAAAAATCAAATTATTCGACAAGAAAATACATTTTAAAAGTTCATCGCTGCAAAGTTAAGTGATGAAGCTGCTACATCAGCCAACACCATTTTATGTATGCACTTTCTTCCGAAATATCTCGATTTCCTCGAAGCCGTTGGCTAAAAAAGTAAATGTTGAAGAGCGCTAAAATAACTAGGCACTGTTCGTATTATACAAAATAAGGAAATATTCAGGGTCTTTTGATTGTCATAAATGAAATGTATGTGTAAACTTAAGTCGTATAGAATTGCAACCTTTGCGACACATGGGATATAGTGTCTTCTTTGATATTCTGAACACAGTAATAATTAGGTTACAGCGAAGTATGGAATTACAACAACATTACATAACAGTCTGGGGCCAGTTGTTCAAAATTTACGATGTCGTTAGTTAACGATTCGTTAAAATTACAAACATGAGTGTTATTTGTTGTTGATAAAATGTGAGAATCGTTTGCAATGCAAAGGATTCTCACATTTTATCAACAAAAATAACAGTGTATTTGTAATATTGCCATTTGAAATTTTAACGAATCGTTAACTAACGATGTCGTTAGTTTTGAACAACTGACCCCTGGTTTTCAATGTGACACCTAAGACAGTAATCAATCGTCATTAGTTTTAGTCTTCCAATCAATTGATTGCACTGGTGATCAAAATGCCCAATTGTCCAATTTGATATTGCGCTGTATTAATTCATCTGTGAATGAGCGACCATATATATGTCTCAGGAATCTGTCTTCAGACAACGAACCGTTCACATAATTATATAATCAACCATACTCATGGAATGCAAGTAAATTTTCTTCAGGTGCCCTACCCATCGGGACCGTGAGAAACATATGGGCTGCTTGTGCCTATAGACAAAGCTTCAGACAGAATATTAGGGAGCGCGGTAGTGTAGTGGTAGAGCGTCGGACTCCGAATCGAGAGGTCCTGGGTTCGATCCCCCACAAGCGGTACCATGTTACATGTATGTCCTTGAGCAAGACACATTAACTTCCTACAGTATTGGTCAAACCCAGGAAGCGTTGGCTCCGTCGCGACATGACTGAAACATTGTTGACTGGGACGTTAAGCCCCCCAAAAAAGAAAAAAGAATACTTTCGTCGGTCTTCTGTTAGACCTCTCCACACCGTTGTCACGGAAGTAGAACGAGGTCACAACATCATGACATTCCAATGTCCAATCTGGATGTCTTACATTTATTATGTTTTGTGGTGGGTTCGTTGGTCATAAGGATAACATGTTCATGTATTGAATACCCCCTTAATCCCCACTTTTATATAGTAAAACTGGGGTATGCAGGGTTATACTTATTTTTTTTCTAATTGTTGCTCCAAAACATAGATTGTGGGTATTCTATGTTTTGAGCAAAAATAAGAAAAATATCAAAAATTTTCTGCTGAAAATTTTCAATTTTTCAACTTAAGAAATACCTATATATTACATGGACCTGTTTTCGTAATGTAGTTGATAATAACTGTCGCAAGTAGACAAGGTAATGCTAGATGCTAAAGAAAAATAAACGGCCAGCAAGCAGCAGAGTGAAGTTAGTTTGTTTTTCGTTTTTCGTTATTCGACATTCAAGTTCAGGTGAAGTTAGTTTGTTTTTCGTTTTTCGTTTTTCGTTATTCGTTTTTCGTTTTTCGACATTCGAACTGGGACCGAATTTCGTATTTTGACATTCAAAATCATATTTTGACATTCGAACTTGGACCGAATTTCTTATTTTGACATTCAAAATCCTATTTTGACATTCGAACTTGGACCGAATTTCATATTTTGACACTCAAAATCCTATTTTGACATTCGAACTTGGACCGAATTTCTTATTTTGACATTCAAAATCCTATTTTGACATTCGAACTTGGACCGAATTTCGTATTTTGACATTCAAAATCCTATTTTGACATTCGAACTTGGACCGAATTTCGTATTTTGACATTCAAAATCCTATTTTGACATTCGAAATGGGACCGAATTTCGTATTTTGACATTCAAAATCCTATTTTGACATTCGAACTGGGACCGAATTTCGTATTTTGACATTCAAAATCCTATTTTGACATTCGAACTGGGACTGAATTTCGTATTTTGACATTCAAAATCCTATTTTGACATTCGAACTGGGACCGAATTTCTTATTTTGACATTCAAAATCCTATTTTGACATTCGAAATGGGACCGAATTTCTTATTTTGACATTCAAAATCCTATTTTGACATTCGAACTGGGACCGAATTTCGTATTTTGACATTCAAAATCCTATTTTGACATTCGAACTGGGACCGAATTTTGTGTTTTGACATTCAAAATCCTATTTTGACATTCGAATTGGGACCGAATTTCGTATTTTGACATTCAAAATCCCATTTTGACATTCGAACTGGGACCGAATTTCGTATTTTGACATTCAAAATCCTATTTTGACATTCGAACTGGGACCGAATTTCTTATTTTGACATTCAAAATCCTATTTTGACATTCGAACTGGGACCGAATTTCGTATTTTGACATTCAAAATCCTATTTTGACATTTGAACTTGGACCGAATTTCGTATTTTGACATTCAAAATCCTATTTTGACATTCGAACTGGAACCGAATTTCGTATTTTGACATTAAAAATCCTATTTTGACATTCGAACTTGGACCGAATTTCTTATTTTGACGTTCAAAATCCTATTTTGACATTCTAACTGGGACCGAATTTCGTATTTTGACATTCAAAATCCTATTTTGACATTTGAACTGGGACCGAATTTCGTATTTTGACATTCAAAATCCTATTTTGACATTCGAACTGGGACCGAATTTCTTATTTTGACATTCAAAATCCTATTTTGACATTCGAACTGGGACCGAATTTCGTATTTTGACATTCAAAATCCTATTTTGACATTCGAACTGGGACCGAATTTCGTATTTTGACATTCAAAATCCTATTTTGACATTCGAACTTGGACCGAATTTCTTATTTTGACATTCAAAATCCTATTTTGACATTCGAACTGGGACCGAATTTCTTAATTTGACATTCAAAATCCTATTTTGACATTCGAACTGGGACCGAATTTCGTATTTTGACATTCAAAATCCTATTTTGACATTCGAACTGGGACCGAATTTCGTATTTTGACATTCAAAATCCCATTTTGACATTCGAACTGGGATCGATTTTCCTATTTTGACATTCAAAATCCTATTATGACATTCGAACTTGGACCGAATTTCTTATTTTGACATTCAAAATCCTATTTTGACATTCGAACTGGGACCGAATTTCGTATTTTGACATTCAAAATCCTATTTTGACATTCGAACTGGGACCGAATTTCGTATTTTGACATTCAAAATCCTATTTTGACATTCGAACTGGGACCGAATTTCGTATTTTGACATTCAAAATCCTATTTTGACATTCGAACTGGGACCGAATTTCGTATTTTGACATTCAAAATCCTATTTTGACATTCGAACTGGGACCGAATTTCGTATTTTGACATTCAAAATCCTATTTTGACATTCGAACTGGGATCGAATTTCGTATTTTGACATTCAAAATCCTATTTTGACATTCGAACTGGGACCGAATTTCGTATTTTGACATTCAAAATCCTATTTTGACATTCGAACTTGGACCGAATTTCTTATTTTGACATTCAAAATCCTATTTTGACATTCGAACTTGGACAGAATTTCGTATTTTGACATTCAAAATCCTATTTTGACATTCGAACTTGGACCGAGTTTCTTATTTTGACATTCAAAATCCTATTTTGACATTCGAACTTGGACCGAATTTCGTATTTTGACATTCAAAATCCTATTTTGACATTCGAAATGGGACCGAATTTCGTATTTTGACATTCAAAATCGTATTTTGACATTCGAACTGGGACCGAATTTCGTATTTTGACATTCAAAATCCTATTTTGACATTCGAACTGGGACCGAATTTCTTATTTTGACAGTAAAAATCCTTTTTTGACATTCGAACTGGGACCGAATTTCGTATTTTGACATTCAAAATCCTATTTTGACATTCGAACTGGGACCGAATTTCGTATTTTGACATTCAAAATCCTATTTTGACATTCGAACTGGGACCGAATTTCGTATTTTGACATTCAAAATCCTATTTTGACATTCGAACTTGGACCGAATTTCTTATTTTGACATTCAAAATCCTATTTTGACATTCGAACTGGGACCGAATTTCTTAATTTGACATTCAAAATCCTATTTTGACATTCGAACTGGGACCGAATTTCGTATTTTGACATTCAAAATCCTATTTTGACATTCGAACTGGGACCGAATTTCGTATTTTGACATTCAAAATCCCATTTTTACATTCGAACTGGGATCAATTTTCCTATTTTGACATTCAAAATCCTATTATGACATTCGAACTTGGACCGAATTTCTTATTTTGACATTCAAAATCCTATTTTGACATTCGAACTGGGACCGAATTTCGTATTTTGACATTCAAAATCCTATTTTGACATTCGAACTGGGACCGAATTTCGTATTTTGACAAATCCTATTTTGACATTCGAACTTGGACCGAATTTCTTATTTTGACATTCAAAATCCTATTTTGACATTCGAAATGGGACCGAATTTCGTATTTTGACATTCAAAATCCCATTTTGACATTCGATCTGGGACCGAATTTCGTATTTTGACATTCAAAATCCCATTTTGACATTCGAACTTAAACGGAATTTCTTATTTTGACATTCAAAATCCTATTTTGACATTCGAACTGGGACCGAATTTCGTATTTTGACATTCAAAATCCTATTTTGTCATTCGAACTTGGACCGAATTTCGTATTTTGACATTCAAAATCATATTTTGACATTCAAACTGGGACCGAATTTCCTATTTTGACATTCAAAATCCTATTTTGACATTCGAACTTGGACCGAATTTCTTATTTTGACATTCAAAATCCTATTTTGACATTCGAAATGGGACCGAATTTCGTATTTTGACATTCAAAATCCCATTTTGACATTCGAACATGGACGGAATTTCGTATTTTGACATTCAAAATCCCATTTTGACATTCGAACATGGACGGAATTTCTTATTTTGACATTCAAAATCCTATTTTGACATTCGAACTGGGACCGAATTTCTTATTTTGACATTCAAAATCCTATTTTGACATTCGAACTGGGACCGAATTTCGTATTTTGACATTCAAAATCCTATTTTGACATTCGAAATGGGACCGAATTTCGTATTTTGACATTCAAAATCCTATTTTGACATTC
This sequence comes from Rugalucina vietnamica, assembly GCA_964017185.1. Lineage (NCBI taxonomy): Eukaryota > Metazoa > Mollusca > Bivalvia > Lucinida > Lucinidae > Rugalucina > Rugalucina vietnamica. The sequence continues at coordinate 48,213,682 of OZ024873.1, forward strand.
GAACTGGGACCGAATTTCGTATTTTGACATTCAAAATCCTATTTTGACATTCGGACTGGGACCGAATTTCGTATTTTGACATTCAAAATCCTATTTTGACATTCGAACTGGGACCGAATTTCTTATTTTGACATTCAAAATCCTATTTTGACATTCGAACTGGGACCGAATTTCTTATTTTGACATTCAAAATCCTATTTTGACATTCGAACTTGGACCGAATTTCTTTTTTTGACATTCAAAATCCTATTTTGACATTCGAACTGGGACCGAATTTCGTATTTTGACATTCAACATCCTATTTTGACATTCGACCTGGGACCGAATTTCGTATTTTGACATTCAAAATCCTATTTTGACATTCGAACTTGGACAGAATTTCGTATTTTGACATTCAAAATCCTATTTTGACATTCGAACTGGGACCGAATTTCGTATTTTGACATTCAAAATCCTATTTTGACATTCGAACTGGGATCGAATTTCGTATTTTGACATTCAAAATCCTATTTTGACATTCGAACTGGGACCGAATTTCGTATTTGACATTCAAAATCCTATTTTGACATTCGAACTGGGACCGAATTTCGTATTTTGACATTCAAAATCCTATTTTGACATTCGAACTGGGACCGAATTTCGTATTTTGACATTCAAAATCCTATTTTGACATTCGAACTGGGACCGAATTTCTTATTTTGACATTCAAAATCCTATTTTGACATTCGAACTGGGACCGAATTTCTTATTTTGACATTCTAAATCCTATTTTGACATTCGAACTTGGACCGAATTTCTTATTTTGACATTCAAAATCCTATTTTGACATTCGAACTGGGACCGAATTTCTTATTTTGACATTCAATATCCTATTTTGACATTCGAACTGGGTCCGAATTTCTTATTTTGACAGTCAAAATCCTATTTTGACATTCGAACTGGGACCGAATTTCTTATTTTGACATTCAAAATCCTATTTTGACATTCGAACTTGGTCCGAATTTCTTATTTTGACATTCAAAATCCTATTTTGACATTCGAACTGGGACAGAATTTCGTATTTTGACATTCAAAATCCTATTTTGACATTCGAACTGGGACCGAATTTCGTATTTTGACATTCAAAATCCTATTTTGACATTCGAACTGGGACCGAATTTCTTATTCTGACATTAAAAATCCTATTTTGACATTCGAACTGAGACCGAATTTCTTATTTTGACATTCAAAATCCTATTTTTGACATTCGAACTGGGACCGAATTTCTTATTTTGACATTCAAAATCCTATTTTGACATTCGGACTGGGACCGAATTTCGTATTTTGACATTCAAAATCCTATTATGACATTCGAACTGGGACCGAATTTCGTATTTTGACATTCAAACGTCGTACGACTGTTTTAAGACAGTCGCGCACGCGACAGTCTTGCGAAACATTTTGGCAAAAAAATTTGCATTAAATTTTTAAACATGTTCAAAACCTTCGCGACCTGTTCGCGACACATGAAAATTCTCACGACACTCGTGCGACACTCGCACGATTGTCGTGCGAAAGTCCGATTAAATTCGCAAAACAGTCGAGGGACATTCGCATGCCAGCAGAATACTAGATTAAATTCGTATGCCAGTGAGATACTAGCTTAACTAGTCGAGAACTGGTCGCGAAAGTTTTAAACATGTTAAAAAATTTTATGCCAAAATATTTCGCAAGACTGTCGCGCGAGTGTCGCGAACCTGTCGCCGCAACATTTTGTCTCCAGTTCTCGCATTCCAGTGAGACAGGGGCGTATGTCACACTATTTCTTAAGAATAGTTTGGGTGAAATTCTGATATTTTTGTGGATATTTTTGTGGCATAGCTAAGATTTTGTGACGAATTTATGCAAGACAAGGGTACTTAAGGATATAATATGTTCATCCTTAAGTACCCTTATCTAACCCCAGTCAAATTATTTTAGCTTAGCTCATAAAGGTTTAAAAATTTCATCCGAAACTATCCGTAAGTGCTAGTGTTACCAAAACATTAGTGGGAAAACTGTTAGAGTCGTTTTACAGTAATTGCTTGTAATTGATAAATGCTATGAGTAGAGACTAGGTTATATTTGGCCTACGATTAGCTTGCGATGATCGTGCGATGTCATTTTTTGCATTTTCGTGCGGTCTCCACAGGGTGACCCTACGATGTTCCTACGATTCTACGGCTTCCTACGGCTTTCTACGATCTCCGTAGCCTCCAGTACGATTTTGTAGTAGTCTGCAATTTTATAATTTTTTAAAAAATGTAAGACCGTAGCCCGTAGACACGTCGTAGGTAGTATCGTACGGGCGCCTTACGGAAACCATGCGGTGATCGAGCGGTCACCGCACGGTTTTTATGATAAGTTGGGGACTAAAATCGTAAGATATTGTAGACCTTCAGGGTGATCGTGCGACATACGTACGGCTATATCGCAAGGTTATTACAATCGTACGGGTATCGTGCGGTCATTATATGGATAGATCACGAATATTTTGCGACAATGACAACCAGTCAAAATAAAACCGAATGGACAAGAACGAACCGAAACGATCAGTTTCATGACCTTACGTTTCGAACAAATTTCGACCAAAAATGACGTCGTTCACAGTGTCTTGCGTTCAGAAATATAAGTCTGCCCAGGGCGGTTTTTATCGATCATGTCCGATGGCCCGACGAGATTTGGCGAACATGATACCTTTCTTGGTGAAGCCAAATGGGACCCATCAGCTCAGTACGGTAGACTGCCTAACAACCAGCTACATGTCACATCCCATGAAAATGCGCATGATTCTAAAATCTGAACCAAACAGCCGCTGAACATAATTATTCGCCACAGGGAGGATATTTGTTTCTTGTAAACCAAAGTCGCTGTAGCTTTTTTCCGAAAGTTGTGAATACTCATGCCCAGTGACAGTACTCGTGCATGCAGCTATTTTCAATAGCTTATAAGCGAACCTACAACAGAATACGATAATAATTAAGTTTTTCTTTCGATGTTTAAAGAGAACACTGTCCCTGTACTTAAACCGCTGTCACACTATCGCGTATCGACTCACGTATCTACGGCTTATCGAGATACGAAAGGTATGTCACGCGTACGTACATACGTGAGCATACGTAGCTCATACTCCTCATACGCCGAGGTGCTACGTTTTCTTGTGTGCACTTAAAAATTCGTGGCACGTACGTGGCAGGTCGGATACGCCGTACATACGTCACACATACGTGGTACATACGAAAGCAACATGGCAGGTACGCCGTAGATACGTAGCTCATACTCCTCATACGCCACACGTACGTCGCGGTTAAGATGTCACGTAACCGTGACGTATGTACAGCGTACCTTTCGTATCTGCAACGTATGTGTGGCGTATGTGTGGCGTATCATCGACTGTCTTTTTGTTTCTATCAGCGACGTACGTGTGGCGTATCTCGTGTATCAATGGCGTATGTGCTACGCACGTTTCGCTGCTGTGGAGTATGTGTGACGTATTGGGAACATTTTGTGGCTTTTTAAGAGAATCTTAATGCTTCTATATGCATGTTTTCGTTTTTCCGAAGCCATGGATCAGTTGTTTCTCACGGTTCTGAGTGCCATGCAGGGTTCTTTCAGGGCTATGCTTGGTGTAGCCTCTATCTTTGTTAATGTCCTCTTACGACCCGGATGGGGAACTAGGAGATGCCCCCCTCCCCCACCACCATCACATTTGTTTTTTTTTTTTCCTTCGGTGTTGCTCTAGATTTCTCCGGTGGCATCTTCGACCCCTGATAATTGATAGCTATAATATGCGAACTGCATGAACAAAGTGAACACAATCGTTTGTTCTCATAGGTATTAAAAAGCAATTGGTGCAAAGCAGATACGCCGCAGATAAGAATGGAACGTAGTACATACGTCGTATATACGTCACGCGTACACTTCATAAGCCATACATACGTCACACATACGTAGCACATACGCCTTGATACGCCGTACATACGAAAGTGAAATTCCATACGAGTTCAGATACGTCACGTATACGCCACGGGAACGTAGCAGGAACGTCACACATACGTGGTACATACGTCGCACGAGCAAAATACGGCTCAGACCTCGGCGTATTGACATTTTCATAGATACGCGAGCGATACGCCGCTGATACGTGAATGTGTGACAGAGCTATTACGTTTCCTGTCGATAGTGTCGGCAAACTGCTGCAGTTCTGAGTCTTTCAATTCTTTGTTGTTCTATTGTTCGTTTGAAATATCATAGAAGTACGGCCTGTCTTCGAAGAACTGCACAATCCTGTTGCTCAGTGCGGTTTGCTTCCCCGTCATCTGTATAATTCTGTGATGTTTCTTGTGTGAACCGCTTGCCCTAGCCATGATGCACTGTGAGGTTGTACACGTTTAGTAGTACACGAAAGACGGACGGACACCTAACATCGTACGACTATCGTAGGGAGATCGCAAGGGCTGAGTCAGAAATCGTAAGGACTCCTCACGGGCATCGCACGGGCTTCGTACGATTTCCACTTTAAGTGTGTTGAGACCCTACCATTTCCCTAAGATCTCCAAGAGGTTCTGACTCAAAACATCGAAGAAAGCCAGAACAAGAAATCGTACGATGCCCATATGAATTGTAAACACCTACGTCGTAGCCCATGATCACCTTCGATGTTGAAAAAAAAAACGTAGGGAAAATCGCAGACCGAAAAATCGTACAACGATCTGGGCAAATGTAACATACTATGGAACCCGTTGCGGCCTCCCTACGATAACTGTACGATTTTTGTCCCCAAATTATCGTACAAAAATCGTGCGGTAACCGCTCGATCATCGCAGGGTCTCCGTATGGCGCCTGTATTATGCCCTACGACGTATCTACGGGCTGCGGTCTTACGATTTTAAAAATCTGTAATAGTGCAGACTATTACAAAATCGTAGAGGCTACGGAGTTCGTAGGAAGTCGTATAATCGTGGTGACAACGTAAGGTCACCCTACGGAGACTGCACGAAAATGCAAAAATTGGCATCGTACGATCATGGCAAGCTATACGATTTCCACTTAAGGTCTGCGGAGACCCTACGACTACCGTACGGCCTCCTTGCGTTTGTATTAGAACGTATAGGGACTCCGTACTGACATCGCACGAGATCCGTACGATATCCACTTAAAATCTGCGGAGACCTACGGCAACCGTACGATGCGGCCTTGCGTTTTTGTATCAGAACGTCGACAAAAGGAAGATAAAGAAATCGTACGATGCCCGTATGAATTTTAAACACATCGTCTACGATCATCTACGATGTCTAAAAATCGTAGGGAAAATCGCAGACCGAAACATCGTACGATGATCGGGGCAAATGTAACCTAGGCTTAAAACATGATTCTTACGTTTGTTGTTGTTTGAGTTCTGGGTTTGTTTAAAGTTAAAAGTAAGCAATCAACAGGGACTGGTGCAACCAGTAGCAAAACACAACCATAAATACGTTGTGAGAAAGCAATAAGAATGCATTACGAAACCTCGACCATGCAATATTCAGCAATTTGAACTGCCGCTACAAATTGAAAATTTTCAGAGGAAAAAGTTTGATATTTTCCATATTTTTGCTCGAAACATGGATTTTGTGTTCACGTTACAACCATCTCGGCGAGGCATTGCTAACGAGTACCCACAAAATCTATGTTTTGGATCAAAACAATTGTATACCCCTTCAAACCCTACAAACGTTTGGTTCAAGGGGGTATACATGTCACGGACATGCTATTCTGATGAAGCGATACGCCGGATAAGCATCTATTCCCTTAATGATGGTCACTGAGCTACATTAACTTAAAGGCCCGCTCAGACCACTTTGACGTATTAGCCAACGTATGAGCAGCGTATGAAAAAATATCCAGTACGCTGTTGTACGTTGTTATACGCTGTTCATTTTATGCTAAAAATCCGGAATAGCCTCTCTCTGAACTTATGCAAAGCGTATGCTTAGCGCAAACGTATGTCTAACGTATGAGTAGCTTATTCATAACGTATCCCTGGCGTACCATGACTTATAACAGCGTACGCCCAGCGTTAGCATAACGTTCGTGACTTATAAGGAGCGTATGTACAACGCACGTCTGACGTTTTCCAAACGTACGCACAGCGTGCTTCTGACGAACTCAATGTTCGTCAAAAAGGTGAGTCTAAAGTGCCAGTCCCACTGAATCGTAAGCAATCGTACGATTGCGCAATCATTAGTTTTGCGATAAGACTGCGCAGACAAACTATGTAAAATGTTTTCCAGCGTGTTTATGCTTACTTAATCTGCATATTGGGGTCAAAGAAACGATCCCCAAATTATTACTTAGAGAATCGTATTGCGATCTTAAGCGATCGTAAGCGCAGTGGGACCGGCACTTTAGACATATCCAGTAAAAAGTGAAAAATAAATAAATAAATAAATAAATAAATAAATAGATAAATAAATAAATAAATAAATAAATAAATAAATAAATAAATAAATAAATAAAAGAAAAAGAAAAATGATTAAGGAAATCTACATACCTGATTCTTCAGGTGCATTTTGTGGAGTTCTTATATCGTTTCTCAGAAGGATCATTTCCTATAATTAGGTTGAAATTAGTTTATGGATCAGTTTTGCCCCACCTCTCGATTGATCCGTCTCATAATAGAGTTGAAATAATCTTGAAAGGGACGTTAAACTGAATTGAAAAAAAAAATACAAAAAAAAATAATAAATAAATAAATAAATAAATAAAAATAAAAGCGCTGCAGGCATGCATGATACCCGCCACGCAAATTTAATTTAGTACAAATACACAGAATATCTTGATGACATTAATCTACAATACCAAACCATACCTTCCAGATATGAATTCATATACAAAGGATGAAGCAAACAAGTCTAAAGATGCTCAAGATAGAGCATGGAAAAGAAATTGTTACATAAATCAAGGGCATTTACTCTGTATTTATTTGAAAACAATTACCCATCTTCAATCCCAAACCACTCCTTCATGATATGAACTCCTATACAAAATTTGATAAGAGAAATTGTCAATAAAAATCAAGATAAATAATCAAAATGACATTTTAACGTAAATCAAGGGCCATAACTCTGTAGTTATTTTGACGAAATTTATCCAGCTTCAATCCCCAACCACTTTTTCCTGATGTGAACTCCTACACAAACTTTGAAGAAAATTGGTCAATAAATGCTCAAAGAGCCTGGAAATGAAATTTTAACGTAAAACAAGGGCTATAACTCTGTACTTATTTGACGAAATTTACCCATATTCAATCCCAAACCACTCCTTCCTAATATGAATTCCTATACTAAGTCTGAAGAAAATTGATCAATAATTGCTCATCTTCAATCCCAAACCACTCCTTCCTAATATTGACTCCTATACAAAGTTTGAATAAAATTGGTCAATAAATGCTCAAGATAGAGCCCGGAAACGCAATTTTAACGTAAATCAAGGGCCATAACTCTGCACATATTTGACGAAATTTACTCATCTTCAATCACAAACCACTCCTTCTTAATATGAACCACAAAGTTTGAAGAAAACTGGTCAATAAATGCTCAAGATAGAGCCCGGAAACGAAGCGCTGATGGACGGACAGACAGACGGACGGACGGACACTCGAGCGCAATTTTTTGCGGAGGGTATAACATAATACACGGCACTTTTTCAAGTGGCGGGGTATAAAAACCTTTGGAACTTTATATGTCGACAATTTTATAAAGGGCCATTCAATATGAGCTTTGAAGGCATCCCGTCCTTACAAAAATATTATCTTGACAAGCGATAATATAACAGTGGATAAAATTTTAGCCATACACACAATTGTGCAGATTGTTTTTGGTCGAGTATACCATTTTGATGCTTCCGTGTGACTATTTAATCATGAACACAGTACCTATTCCTTCCATTTTTATATATAAAATCCCGACCAATGCGCTACGCGTAAGTTGCGCATACGCTGAGAACGTTCTTCATACGTTTCACATACGCTGCATACGTTCCGAGTGCGCCAGGCAAACGCTGCTCGTACGTTGGTAATACGCTTCTCGTACGCTAAAAATACAGGAGAGCTTTGGCGTATGACAACGTATGCGAGCGTATGAGTTGCTTACAGGTAACGTTTGTGAACTTATGCATAGCGTATTCGTTGCGTACGCCTAACTTATTAGTAACGTATTATCAGTACGTCGCCATACGTTGGAAATTTTGTGCATGTACACGGCGCACGACAACGTATGACAGCGTATTGTAGCGTACCCGTAACTTATGCAAAATTTATGCCGAACATGTGCAACGTACACCAACGTATGGACAAAATGTCGCATACGTCGTCATACGCTGGCGCTATACGCTGTGGTGTGAGCACCCCTTAACAAACAATATGGGTATGCACATTATAACATAAAAAAAAAAAAAAAAAAGCCTGTCAAATAGGATTTTGAATATCAAACTAGCATATTCTTGACAAAATCGAATGTCAAAATAGGATTTTGAATATCAAACTAAAAAGGTTAAAATTTATTTATTTTATTTCAATCACACAGAAAGCTCATTGAACTTATATACGCATTCTTGAAGGCGCGGATGTTGGCGTTATGTGGTCCAACGTAGTGGAGGAGCTCGGAGAACCAGGGGAAAACCAACGAATCTGAACGGGCGACCACTACCAAATATCAAAATAGCATATTCTTGACCAAATAGAATGTCAAAATAGGATTTTGAATATCAAAATAGCATATACTTTGCAAATTTGAATGTCAAAATAGGATTTTGAATATCAAAATAGCATATTGCTCACCAAATGGAATGTCAAAACAGGATATTAAATGTCAAAATAGCATATTTCTGACCAAATGGAATGTCAAAATAGGATTTTGAATATCAAAATAGCATATTCCTGACCAAATAGAATGTCAAAATAGTATTTTGAATATCAAAATAGCATATTCAAGGCCAAATCGAATGTCAAAATAGGATTTTGAATGTCAAAATAAGAAATTCGGTCCCAGTTCGAATGTCAAAATAGGATTTTGAATGTCAAAATAAGAAATTCGGCCCCAGTTCGAATCTCAAAATAGGATTTTGAAAGTCAAAATACGAAATTCGGTCCCAGTTCGAATCTCAAAATAGGATTTTGAATGACAAATACGAAATTCGGTCCAAGTTCGAATGTCAAAATAGGATTTTGAATGTCAAAATAAGAAATTCGGTCCCAGTTAGAATGTCAAAATAGGATTTTGAAAGTCAAAATACGAAATTCGGTCCCAGTTCGAATGTCAAAATAGGATTTTGAATGTCAAAATAAGAAATTCGGTCCAAGTTGGAATGTCAAAATAGGATTTTGAATGTCAAAATACGAAATTAGGTCCAAGTTCGAATGTCAAAATAGGATTTTGAATGTCAAAATACGAAATTCGGTCCCAGTTCGAATGTCAAAATAGGATTTTGAATGTCAAAATAAGAATTTCGGTCCCAGTTCGAATGTCAAAATAGGATTTTGAATGTCAAAATACGAAATTCGGTCCTAGTTCGAATGTCAAAATAGGATTTTGAATGTCAAAATACGAAATTCGGTCCCAGTTCGAATGTCAAAATAGGATTTTGAATGTCAAAATACGAAATTCGGTCCCAGTTCGAATGTCAAAATAGGATTTTGAATGTCAAAATACAAAATTCGGTCCCAGTTCGAATGTCAAAATAGGATTTTGAATGTCAAAATACGAAATTCGGTCCCATTTCGAATGTCAAAATAGGATTTTGAATGTCAAAATACGAAATTCGGTCCCAGTTCCAATGTCAAAATAGGATTTTGAATGTCAAAATACGAAATTCGGTCCCAGTTCGAATGTCAAAATAGGATTTTGAATGTCAAAATACGAAATTCGGTCCCAGTTCGAATGTCAAAATAGGATTTTGAATGTCAAAATACGAAATTCGGTCCCAGTTCGAATGTCAAAATAGGATTTTGAATGTCAAAATAAGAAATTCGGTCCCATTTCGAATGTCAAAATAGGATTTTGAATGTCAAAATACGAAATTCGGTCCAAGTTCGAATGTCAAAATAGGATTTTGAATGTCAAAATACGAAATTCGGTCCCAGTTCGAATGTCAAAATAGGATTTTGAATGTCAAAATACGAAATTCGGTCCAAGTTCGAATGTCAAAATAGGATTTTGAATGTCAAAATAAGAAATTCGGTCCCAGTTCGAATGTCAAAATAGGATTTTGAATGTCAAAATAAGAAATTCGGTCCCAGTTCGAATGTCAAAATAGGATTTTGAATGTCAAAATAAGAAATTCGGTCCCAGTTCGAATGTCAAAATATGATTTTGAATGTCAAAATAAGAAATTCGGTCCCAGTTCGAATGTCAAAAAAGGATTTTGAATTTCAAAATACGAAATTCGGTCCCAGTTCGAATGTCAAAATAGATTTTTGAATGTCAAAATACGAAATTCGGTCCCAGTTCGAATGTCAAAATAGGATTTTGAATGTCAAAATACGAAATTCGGTCCCATTTCGAATGTCAAAATAGGATTTTGAATGTCAAAATACGAAATTCGGTCCCAGTTCGAATGTCAAAATAGGATTTTGAATGTCAAAATACGAAATTCGGTCCCAGTTCGAATGTCAAAATAGGATTTTGAATGTCAAAATACGAAATTCGGTCCCAGTTCGAATGTCAAAATAGGATTTTGAATGTCAAAATACGAAATTCGGTCCCAGTTCGAATGTCAAAATAGAATTTTGAATGTCAAAATACGAAATTCGGTCCCAGTTCGAATGTCAAAATAGGATTTTGAATGTCAAAATACGAAATTCGGTCCCATTTCGAATGTCAAAATAGGATTTTGAATGTCAAAATACGAAATTCGGTCCCATTTCGAATGTCAAAATAGGATTTTGAATGTCAAAATACGAAATTCGGTCCCATTTCGAATATCAAAATAGGATTTTGAATGTCAAAATAAGAAATTCCGTCCAAGTTCGAATATCAAAATGGGATTTTGAATGTCAAAATACGAAATTCGGTCCCAGTTCGAATGTCAAAATGGGATTTTGAATGTCAAAATACGAAATTCGGTCCAAGTTCGAATTTCAAAATAGGCTTTTGAATGTCAAAATAAGAAATTCGGTCCCAGTTAGAATGTCAAAATAGGATTTTGAAAGTCAAAATACGAAATTCGGTCCCAGTTCGAATGTCAAAATAGGATTTTGAATGTCAAAATAAGAAATTCGGTCCAAGTTGGAATGTCAAAATAGGATTTTGAATGTCAAAATACGAAATTAGGTCCAAGTTCGAATGTCAAAATAGGATTTTGAATGTCAAAATACGAAATTCGGTCCCAGTTCGAATGTCAAAATAGGATTTTGAATGTCAAAATAAGAATTTCGGTCCCAGTTCGAATGTCAAAATAGGATTTTCAATGTCAAAATACGAAATTCGGTCCTAGTTCGAATGTCAAAATAGGATTTTCAATGTCAAAATACGAAATTCGGTCCCAGTTCGAATGTCAAAATAGGATTTTGAATGTCAAAATACGAAATTCGGTCCCAGTTCGAATGTCAAAATAGGATTTTGAATGTCAAAATAAGAAATTCGGTCCCAGTTCGAATGTCAAAATAGGATTTTGAATGTCAAAATACGAAATTCGGTCCCAGTTCGAATGTCAAAATAGGATTTTGAATGTCAAAATAAGAAATTCGGTCCAAGTTCGAATGTCAAAATAGGATTTTGAATGTCAAAAATAAGAAATTCGGTCCAAGTTCGAATGTCAAAATAGGATTTTGAATGTCAAAATACGAAATTCGGTCCCAGTTCGAATGTCAAAATAGGATTTTGAATGTCAAAATACGAAATTCGGTCCAAGTTCGAATGTCAAAATAGGATTTTGAATGTCAAAATAAGAAATTCGGTCCCAGTTCGAATGTCAAAATAGGATTTTGAATGTCAAAATAAGAAATTCGGTCCCAGTTCGAATGTCAAAATAGGATTTTGAATGTCAAAATAAGAAATTCGGTCCCAGTTCGAATGTCAAAATATGATTTTGAATGTCAAAATAAGAAATTCGGTCCCAGTTCGAATGTCAAAAAAGGATTTTGAATTTCAAAATACGAAATTCGGTCCCAGTTCGAATGTCAAAATAGATTTTTGAATGTCAAAATACGAAATTCGGTCCCAGTTCGAATGTCAAAATAGGATTTTGAATGTCAAAATACGAAATTCGGTCCCATTTCGAATGTCAAAATAGGATTTTGAATGTCAAAATACGAAATTCGGTCCCAGTTCGAATGTCAAAATAGGATTTTGAATGTCAAAATACGAAATTCGGTCCCAGTTCGAATGTCAAAATAGGATTTTGAATGTCAAAATACGAAATTCGGTCCCAGTTCGAATGTCAAAATAGGATTTTGAATGTCAAAATACGAAATTCGGTCCCATTTCGAATATCAAAAAAGGATTTTGAATGTCAAAATAAGAAATTCCGTCCAAGTTCGAATATCAAAATGGGATTTTGAATGTCAAAATACGAAATTCGGTCCCAGTTCGAATGTCAAAATGGGATTTTGAATGTCAAAATACGAAATTCGGTCCCATTTCGAATGTCAAAATAGGATTTTGAATGTCAAAATACGAAATTCGGTCCAAGTTCGAATGTCAAAATAGGATTTTGAATGTCAAAATACGAAATTCGGTCCCAGTTCGAATGTCAAAATAGGATTTTGAATGTCAAAATACGAAATTCGGTCCCAGTTCGAATGTCAAAATAGGATTTTGAATGTCAAAATACGAAATTCGGTCCCAGATCGAATGTCAAAATAGGATTTTGAATGTCAAAATACGAAATTCGATCCCAGTTCGAATGTCAAAATAGGATTTTGAATGTCAAAATACGAAATTCGGTCCAAGTTCGAATGTCAAAATAGGATTTTGAATGTCAAAATACGAAATTCGGTCAAAGTTCGAATGTCAAAATAGGATTTTGAATGTCAAAATACGAAATTCGGTCCCAGTTCGAATGTCAAAATAGGATTTTGAATGTCAAAATACGAAATTTGGTCCAAGTTCGAATGTCAAAATAGGATTTTGAATGTCAAAATACGAAATTCGGTCCAAGTTCGAATGTCAAAATAGGATTTTGAATGTCAAAATACGAAATTCGGTCCCAGTTCGAATGTCAAAATAGGATTTTGAATGTCAAACTACGAAATTCGGTCCAAGTTCGAATGTCAAAATAGGATTTTGAATGTCAAAATACGAAATTCGGTCCCAGTTCGAATGTCAAAATAGGATTTTGAATGTCAAAATACGAAATTCGGTCCCAGTTCGAATGTCAAAATAGGATTTTGAATGTCAAACTACGAAATTCGGTCCCAGTTCGAATGTCAAAATAGGATTTTGAATGTCAAAATACGAAATTCGGTCCCAGTTCGAATGTCAAAATAGGATTTTGAATGTCAAAATACGAAATTCGGTCCCAGTTCGAATGTCAAAATAGGATTTTGAATGTCAAAATACGAAATTCGGTCCCATTTCGAATGTCAAAATAGGATTTTGAATGTCAAAATACGAAACTCGGTCCCATTTCGAATGTCAAAATAGGATTTTGAATGTCAAAATACGAAATTCGGTCCCATTTCGAATGTCAAAATAGGATTTTGAATGTCAAAATACGAAATTCCGTCCAAGTTCGAATATCAAAATGGGATTTTGAATGTCAAAATACGAAATTCGGTCCCAGTTCGAATGTCAAAATGGGATTTTGAATGTCAAAATACGAAATTCGGTCCCATTTCGAATGTCAAAATAGGATTTTGAATGTCAAAATACGAAATTCGGTCCAAGTTCGAATGTCAAAATAGGATTTTGAATGTCAAAATACGAAATTCGGTCCCAGTTCGAATGTCAAAATAGGATTTTGAATGTCAAAATACGAAATTCGGTCCCAGTTCGAATGTCAAAATAGGATTTTGAATGTCAAAATACGAAATTCGATCCCAGTTCGAATGTCAAAATAGGATTTTGAATGTCAAAATGCGAAATTCGATCCCAGTTCGAATGTCAAAATATGATTTTGAATGTCAAAATACGAAATTCGATCCCAGTTCGAATGTCAAAATATGATTTTGAATGTCAAAATACGAAATTCGGTCCCAGTTCGAATGTCAAAATATGATTTTGAATGTCAAAATACGAAATTCGATCCCAGTTCGAATGTCAAAATATGATTTTGAATGTCAAAATACGAAATTCGGTCCCAGTTCGAATGTCAAAATAGGATTTTGAATGTCAAAATACGAAATTCGGTCCCATTTCGAATGTCAAAATAGGATTTTGAATGTCAAAATAAGAAATTCCGTCCAAGTTCGAATATCAAAATGGGATTTTGAATGTCAAAATACGAAATTCGGTCCAAGTTCGAATGTTAAAATAGGATTTTGAATGTCAAAATACGAAATTCGGTCCCAGTTCGAATGTCAAAATAGGATTTTGAATGTCAAAATATGAAATTCGGTCCAAGTTCGAATGTCAAAATAGGATTTTGAATGTCAAAATAAGAAATTCGGTCCCAGTTCGAATGTCAAAATAGGATTTTGAATGTCAAAATAAGAAAATAGAGAGGTTGAGAAAATGAACTTGTAACTTGTACGTGTACGTGTAGAACAGTTTTATCCCCAAACTTCGTCATTTATTACAAGTTCAAAATACTCGCTACACGTTGAGAATCAGTTAGGCTGTGAATGAAATAAATTTGCGACTTGTAAGTTTTCTTTATATGTTTCCATCAATAGGTCAGGTAGGTACAAGCAGAAACGAAGTTCGATGAAGCGTTGCCAAATCGTTTTGCACGTGCAGCCGAACAAACTTGTGACAATAAAATTCACTCATCATCGTTGTCTAAAAGTCCGGCTAACAATAAATCATACATATTTACTTTCATATATCAACACATATAAACAATAAAAAATTCAGCTGTATATACTTTATGAAATCTACACGTACACGTTCGATTTTCTCAAACGATTTTACACTCAAAACGATCGTGTACGGGTAAATAAAGCTACAAGTACACGTACACGTTACAAGTTTATTTTCTCAACCTCTCTATTCGGTCCCAGTTCGAATGTCAAAATAGGATTTTGAATGTCAAAATACGAAATTCTGTCCCAGTTCGAATGTCAAAATAGGATTTTGAATGTCAAAATACGAAATTCTGTCCCAGTTCGAATGTCAAAATAGGATTTTGAATGTCAAAATACGAAATTCTGTCCCAGTTCGAATGTCAAAATAGGATTTTGAATGTCAAAATACGAAATTCGGTCCCAGTTCGAATGTCAAAATAGGATTTTGAATGTCAAAATACGAAATTCGGTCCCAGTTCGAATGTCAAAATAGGATTTTGAATGTCAAAATACGAAATTCGGTCCCAGTTCGAATGTCAAAATAGGATTTTGAATGTCAAAATACGAAATTCGGACCAAGTTCGAATGTCAAAATAGGATTTGGAATGTCAAAATACGAAATTCGGTCTCAGTCCGAATGTCAAAATAGGATTTTGAATGTCAAAATAAGAAATTCGGTCCCAGTTCGAATGTCAAAATAGGATTTTGAATGTCAAAATAAGAAATTCGGTCCCAGTTCGAATGTCAAAATAGGATTTTGAATGTCAAAATACGAAATTCGGTCCCAGTTCGAATGTCAAAATAGGACTTTGAATGTCAAAATTACGAAATTCGGTCCCATTTCGAATGTCAAAATAGGATTTTGAATGTCAAAATACGAAATTCGGTCCCATTTCGAATGTCAAAATAGGATTTTGAATGTCAAAATACGAAATTCGGTCCAAGTTCGAATGTCAAAATAGGATTTTGAAAGTCAAAATACGAAATTCGGTCCCAGTTCGAATGTCAAAATAGGATTTTGAATGTCAAAATACGAAATTCGGTCCAAGTTCGAATGTCAAAATAGGATTTTGAATGTCAAAATACGAAATTCGGTCCAAGTTCGAATGTCAAAATAGGATTTTGAATGTCAAAATAAGAAATTCGGTCCCAGTTCGAATGTCAAAATAGGATTTTGAATGTCAAAATACGAAATTCGGTCCCAGTTCGAATGTCAAAATAGGATTTTGAATGTCAAAATACGAAATTCGGTCCCAGTTCGAATGTCAAAATAGGATTTTGAATGTCAAAATACGAAATTCGGTCCCAGTTCGAATGTCAAAATAGGATTTTGAATGTCAAAATACGAAATTCGGTCCCAGTTCGAATGCCGAAAAACGAAAAACGAATAACGAAATACGAATAACGAAAAACGAAAAACAAACTAACTTCACCTGAACTTGAATGTCGAATAACGAAAAACGAAAAACAAACTAACTTCACCTGAACTTGAATGTCGAATAACGAAAAACGAAAAACAAACTAACTTCACTCTGCTCCAGCAAGCCTGGATTTGCATTCCTTGCGCATTCCAATTACGGATTCTCCATTTTCTTGGTACATTGTATTATTCACTTTTCATTGAAGAAACAACGCCAATAACGTCGAAAAAGTATCAGTTTTCCAGGTCTCTGTTGGTATATTGAAATTCTTTCGTGAGGCTTTGATGCGTTTTTGTAGCGTTTCTTCTGGTCACATTGAGAGCATTTTCTCTCCCGCACTTCTACATAGGTAAATGTCTTTGGAAAAGGTACAAGTAGGCAATGATCAGGAAAAGGTACAATCAGAAAGAAATTCTCACTCCAAAAACCGAGGTGGAAAGAACTAAATTGACAATTAGGTACTTATACTTAGAAAACATATCGTAAGCCGAGTCAGCAGCTATTTCCCAATAGGCGGCCACTCAGTTACCCGAACTTAAATAAAAATATGAAAACGTATATAAGTTTGAAACAGTACAAAAAATCGACTCCAAAACATAAAACAAATGGAACCACAACAGAAGCATCGCCTTGGAACGATCAGTAATATGAAATAACTGGGGGTGGGCGCTTTAACTGGTTTTACAGGCGCCTAACCTCACCCTCATCTTCTCTGAAGTCGTCCGTCAATTTTAATAGAGTAACTGTACCTATAAACCAGAAAAAATTAAACAGTGGTATGTTGACGCTAATATTGCTCCTATCAGGAGCTTAATATACTACTCTCAGAGCGAGATATAGGCTCCTGATCCTATCAAATCACCATTTTTGAACAACGAATATTATTTGAGTTTCCGACCAGGTCCGACACAAGCCAAGAAGCTTAAACCTTCGGATATAAGTAGAAGAGGAATAGTACTATCCGTGTGGCGAAAACAAAGGCGCTGATCAGCGGTGCAATTACTGCACAGCTGATCTGCGTCTTTGTTTTCGCATATGCAAATCGTTGGTTTTCTCATGCGAAGGCTCATTTCTAATAAAAAAAAAGTAATAGCTATTGGACGAATACATATGCCCCATGAATGATCGTAATGAATTCTGTTGACCACAAGAATAGAAATATTGTGAAACGACTTGGATCGATCAGTTGATCAACAAGTGTAAATGCATTATTTGTAGGCTATGAATATGACAATTTCATAATCTCAGAATTAGGCGGAATATCATAGGAGTCTGTGCATGAGAAAACCAACAATTTGGGTTTTCGACCAGGTCTGACACAAACCGGTTTCTACAGTCACAGGACGCTTGAAATTCTGGATTTAAGAAGAGGAATTGTACTGTCCGTGTAGCGAAAACAAAGGCGCTGGTCAGCTTCGCAGTTACTGCGAAGCTGATCTGCGCCTGTGTTTTCGCCTATGCAAATTGTTGGTTTTCTCATGCAAAGGTTCATATTTTTCGCAATAAGAGAAAATATGTCTATTGGGTTTTAAACACATACCCGACTGTATAGCCACTAGAGCCGACGAGAGTTTTTGAAAATTGGACTTTGAAAAAGTAGAGGAAGTACTCTTTATATTAGCATTTATGGACAAACTCAAGGGAGCTGATGAGCTACGAAGTTTCAGTATGCCTTTATTTTCGCATGCGTAAAGCAGTGTTTCTTATAGCGCAGCTCGTTTGGTCAGAAGATGCGTATTGTGAGACTTTGATTAGACTCTGGACATAATCTGATCAAAATTCTCCTTCTGTTGTCACGCTTTCAAAAAAACAGCTTCACTGTGCCACTTTGATCACAAACAAGCCTCGAAGTAGAACATTATTTATCAGTATTGACAAGGTTAATGTCCCTTTCGATCATTTGGAAGATTGTCTTCTAAAACTGCTACAAGTTCTTATAAGCAAAAGATTCAGATCGCAACTGATTTCGTATGCTATCTGAAAGAGTAGACATAGGCTAAGCAGGCCAAATATGTGTAAGTAACCCAAATATGTATGAGAAACTCAAGCTGTTTATCACATTCAGTGAAATTCTATATATTGTCCACGAAACAGTATCTACAATGTGCAAAGTCCGAGAACGATGTGCATATTTCAGAAAAAAAAAGATTTTGTGATACAAAGTGAACGAAATACATATACAGGTATAGTTCGAGTATTATCAGCATTGACTCACAAAAATGACCATTCAGGTCGATTTACTTGCAACCCCTAGCTGATTCTGCCAAATCTTAGAAGAATGTCGTCTTAAGATTGATTGATTATATATTATATCATTGTCTAAAGACAGATTCCTGAGACCTTTTCATGGTTGCCAATTCATGACTGAATTATAAAATGCCGTGTATGATCCAATTTTGGACAGACTGGACATTCTGAAATCAACCAATTCAATGAAAAAGCCCAACGATTGATTACTGACACAGGTGTAACATTGAATACCAGGGGCCAGTTGATCAACATTTCGTTAACATTATCGTTAAGACCTCAACTCGCTAAGTTAATGCCCACTACATAAGCAAATACACAGTTTTCTTTTTTCTTTTTCTTTTTTTTTTGGTTGATTTTATCAACCAAATAACAGTTTATTTGTAATATTCATGTTTAAAATTTTAACGAATCGTTAACTAACGAAGTCGTTAATTTTGAACGACTGGCCCCAGGCTGTTACGAAATGTCATTGTAATTCCATGCTTCAAGTAACCAAATTTTACACTTGATCAGAATGTTAAAGGAGACACTTTATACGAGGTTTGTCCAAAAAGTTCGTGGATCACGTACTTCATAGTATTTCCAGTATGAGGCATAAGTCACAGTGTCACACAGCCCAGGCTTATTTATTAAGAAAGATGCATGGTGTTTCCTTCTTTGGCATCATTTGACTAGTGTTCCAAGCTCCCGAATAATTTAAGCGGGCGCTCTACCAACCGGCTCCTCGAAATGAAAGAAAGTACACGCATTATATGTTGGCCGATGTAGCAGCTTCATTACTAAATTATACAGCGATGAACTTTTAAAATGTCATTTCTTGCTGAATAATTTGATTTTTGTCTCAGAATTTAAGTTAATGTCAATTTAAAATCTCTGGCGTGTTTCACAGTCGCGCAAAAAGTCTAGTCATACTGCTTTAGCGATACATAACCTTAATTTCATTATTCGATGAACTGAACTGACGATTTTTAAAATAAAGTAAATAAAATACTTAAAAGTTACAAATAACCAGGGTTAAAATTTCAAATGTTTGTAGAGTTTTTTGAGCTCAAAAAGACTGCCGACAAATGCATGTCGCTTTTTCATTATTGATAATTCATGATTTTAGTCTTCCAGTTGTTTATATTCGAGGGCACCGAGGAAATATAACGAAAATATTCAGTGAACCCAAGGCGACACATTGTACTCTCGGACATTCTGACGATACTACTAGAAAACTGCTCAAAAGCGAAAACATCATGTAATATATGACTGTAATTGTAATCGTTGAACGCTGGGCTACCCAACAAATGAGTTTTAAAACATATTTATTTTCAATATTTTGGAGTTATCTGCCCTCGTTTAGCCAATAATATACTTCTTTGTCCTATATCTAACGTCAAACCGTAACCATAGCAACCTCACGGTCACAGAAATAGCAAAATAATTTCGGGAGATTAATTGTAAGGATAATATGCTTCGTTCTAGCCAATGCTTTAGTATTTTAAGATTATGCATGGAGTTTAATAGACACTCCTAACACACAGAAATGCAGTTTCAGGACAATAATATCTGTAGGGTCCATATAGAAAATTTGTCATAACTCACAAAATAACTTGAATAATCTTGACAAATCATGTGAAGACTATTAGAATCTAAAAACATTACACATTTGAAGTAAAATTATTTTTGCAACACACAAAAATATCTGAAAGCTCATTTTCTCGTGTTGTGGCACATATAATATATATTTATAAATCATATCATCAGGAAAACATGTCCGTGAAATGCATACCCCCTCAAACCCCACTTTTATATAGCAAAACTGGGGTATGCAGGGGTATAACTATTTTTCTTATTTTTGCTCCAAAACATAGATTGTGGGTACTCGTTAGAACCGCCTCGGCGAGGCGGTTCTAACGTGTGCCCACAATCTTTGTTTTGAGCAAAAAAATAAGAAAAATATAAAAAAAAAAAAAAAAAAAAAAAAAAAAAAAAAAATCAGCTAAAATATTTCAATTTTTAAAGCTAAAAAAATCTATTTATATTGCATGGGCAAGTTTTCGTAATGTGAATTCCGAATTTCGACGAATGAATTATGTCCTAAACTCTTCAAAACGACCAAAGTATATTGTCCTTAGTTAGTTTCAACCTCCCATATATACATACGCTGTGGTGAGTGTTTAAATGCATTTGTTGCAGCGTGGTAAGTTTGAAAAAGATCAGGTGGATGAAAACATAATATTTGATATTACAGATCCTCGGCGCAAGAGGGTTTATAAAACTACTGTCAATATTTTCACACTCAATTTTATTTTTATACGATTAAAAAGATGGACTATAAAAAGGTCTACATTTTGTAATCGTTTGTTCCCCTTCAATGTTTCGCGGTGCAATGAAAAGGTACAAAGGTACAAGTAGGCAACGATCAGGAAAAGGCGCAAGCAGAAAAAGATTACCACTCCAAAAACCGAGGTGAGAAAAAAAACAAATTAGCAATCAGGTACTTATACCATGAAAACATATCGTTAGCCGAATGAGCAGCTATTTTCCCAATATGTGGCGACTGTTACCTAAACTTAACTAAAAATATGATAACATACATAAGGCGCCAACAGCACAAATTAAACACCAAGACATAAAACAATAAGAACCACCTCAAAAGTATTGCCTTGGAATGATCAGTAATATGAAATTACTGGCGGGCTGAAATCGATTTTACAGGTACCTATCCTCACCCTCAGCTTCTGCAGTGGTTCACAACATTTAGTTAGTTGTTTGGTCCTCTTGGTGAATCTCTAGCTAGTCAATGAATTATCATGGACAAACAAATAATACATACCATGATGAATCAAAAACGAGGACTCACAGATTGAGTAAGCTGCCCGACGATGGGCGCCCAATAACTTACGAACTCTGGAGCAAAAGAAAAACACCAGTTGAACCCCGGTGGGCCAAGCAACAGACAAGAAGCTCAGGCCCCAACCAACTAAAATGAATAGCTTTATGTTGGGGCCATCATAGAGTCTGACGCCCGACCCACCGGCGTGCAATTAAAGAAGGCAGCATAGTTATCAACCACGACTGGGTTGAAAACAAACATGCAGACTGTCGCAGGACATTTAAGTTATATCCTTTACGTCTGTAACGGTTTATGATTTTTTAAATTGAAAAGAAAAATGATTCCTTCCTATAAGTTTCTTAAATTTGTAAACCAGGTCACCATAAAATTCTGGTTTCGAAAGGCCCTTGCGTAAAAGGGTTCATATTAAAATTGCCCAACATTAAATTTGGAAATCAATTCATAGTGTCTGCGATAAAATTTCGAAAGTTTTTCGAAGTTTATGAAACCGATAGCCCTGCTGGAGAAGTTTAGCTGTTAAACATTTATTTCGCGCATTGAAGTCCGCAACATGATTGCAGACTCTTGCAAATCTAATAAGTTGCGAAATGTATACACCATAAGAAGCACGGCGAGGAACGTCACCATCCAAAAACGGAAAGTTTACTATATCAAAATCAAAGTCGTCGCGTTTATCATAAATTTAAGAAGAAACAAATCCATTTGCAATAGAAAGATGTAAGTCTAAAAAGAGGGCTTCGGTATCTGTGTTGTTTGCAGTTCATGGGGATAAATTTGTTTGACCATGCCTTCAAAATAAGGGCTGTCAATGTTCAAAAGACAATGATCAGGAAAAGGCGCGATCAGAAAGAAATAACCACTCCAAAAACCGAGGTGGGAAAACGTAAATTGACAATTAGGTACATATACTTAGAAAACGTAAGCCGAGTGAATAAAAATAGAACAGAGATCCTTTAAGAGCAGTGAGAGAAGGGATGGGCCTTAAGTCTCTTCAGTGACCCTTTAGATTTGGCGAAATGGGACCAAAGGGAAATACTGCAATTTTGCAACTTTCAACAGGATAGTCGGTTCTAGGACTAGCATTATTCAGACAGAGCCAAATATTTAAAACATCGGTTAGAAAATGAATCTAAACCGATAATGAATTTCTAATTTCTTATAATACCCTCGCTGATCTCAAAGGACAAAAAGAAAAATATAATCTGCACTATAATATTAAATCTGTTTCAAAAGGACCAAAATGGTATTACGAAAACACGTCCATGCAATATACAGAGATTTTTTCACCAAACATTGAAAATTTACTTTAAAAAAATGATTTTTTAAAAAATATTTCCACTCAAAAAAAAAAAAGCATTGTAGGTACACGTTAGAACCGCCTCGCCGAGTACCCACAATGTATGTTTTGGATCAAAAATAAGAGAATTAGGTATACCCCTGTAAACCCCAGGTTTACTATATAAAAGTGGGGGGTATAAGGGAGACTACTAATATAAATTGGTAAAGGTGTTCTACATGCCTCAAACCTCGTCTGGGGGAGACGGAGCTGCAACCTTTAACGTTGGTATATAGGTGTAGAATGAATCCATCTCCACGGGTTTGATAGCTCGTGACGTAGCATATTGGTGGTAAAAGCTCGTGTTCTTCATGCAACCATGGACTCCGTGAGATCTCTTCACAAGGTTGCATTCGGGTGGTTGACACTGTAACTATAATTATGTCATCTATAACAAATAAAAATTTAACTGAGATCCTTTCAGAGCAGCGAAGACACTAATGAGAAAGGGGATGGGCCATACCGCGGTTTCGACTATTAAAGTCTCGTCAGTGACCCTTTAGATTTGGCAACATGGAGCCAAAGAGAATTACTGAAATTTTGCAACTATCATCAGGGTAGTCAATACAAAGACCAATATTATCTAAATGGGACCAAAATAATAAACATTGTTAAGAAAATGAATCTTAACCGATGATAAATTTCTGATTTCTCAGAATATCCTCGCTGATCTCAAAGGACAGAAAAGAAAATATAGCCTGCACTATGGATGATGTACGGGGAGACTTTTTAGGGTCGCCACACAGCACAACACCAGCTGCAGTAATAGCAAATAAAAATTTAACTGAGATCCTTTCAGAGCAGCGAAGACACTAATGAGAAATGGGAAGGGCCATACCGCGGTTTCGACTATTAAAGTCTCGTCAGTGACCCTTTAGATTTGGCAACATGGAGCCAAAGAGAATTACTGAAATTTTGCAACTTTCATCAGGGTAGTCAATACAAAGACTAATATTATTTAAATGGGACCAAAATAATAAACATTGGTAAGAAAATGAATCTTAACCGATAATAAATTTCTGATTTCTCAGAATATCCTCGCTGATCTCAAAGGACAGAAAAGAAAATATAACCTGTACTACGGATGATGTACGGGGAGACTTTTTAGGGCCGCCACACGTCTCAACACCAGCTGCAGTAATAGCAAATAAAAAAAATTATCATATGACGTCGCTGTTTTCCAGTGGATAATGTCATGTCACGTGTATTAACACGTTTGCGGGAATACGTAACGTCATTGACGACGTCTGTAACAACAATGTAAATTTTCATTGAAAATATGAAATATGTAAATTTCGAGGGCGATAAAATCCTGTTTTAAAATTCATATGATAAAACGAATCTTACGCTCGTGGTCATTTCATATGAAATTTATTAAACTCGCCAAAGGCTCGTTTA
Organism: Rugalucina vietnamica; assembly: GCA_964017185.1. Taxonomy (NCBI): domain Eukaryota; kingdom Metazoa; phylum Mollusca; class Bivalvia; order Lucinida; family Lucinidae; genus Rugalucina; species Rugalucina vietnamica. The sequence continues at coordinate 48,237,870 of OZ024873.1, forward strand.
ATAAATTTCATATGAAATGACCACTAGAGTAAGATCCTCTATAACTGAGATCCTTTCAGAGCAGCGAAGACACTAATGAGAAAGGGGATGGGCCATTCCGCGGTTTCGACTATTAAAGTCTCGTCAGTGACCCTTTAGATTTGGCAACATGGAGCCAAAGAGAATTACTGAAATTTTGCAACTTTCATCAGGGTAGTCAATACAAAGACTAATATTATCTAAATGGGACCAAAATAATAAACATGACTAATATTATCTAAATGGGACCAAAATAATAAACATTGTTAAGAAAATGAATCTTAACCGATGATAAATTTCTGATTTTTCAGAATATCCTCGCTGATCTCAAATGACAGAAAGGAAAATATAGCCTGCACTATGGATAATGTACGGGGAGACTTTTTAGGGGCGCCACACGGCACAACACCAGCTGCAGTAATAGCAAATAAAAAATTAACTGAGATCCTTTCAGAGCAGCGAAGACACTAATGAGAAATGGGACGGGCCATACCGCGGTTTCGACTATTAAAGTCTCGTCAGTGACCCTTTAGATTTGGCAACATGGAGCCAAAGAGAATTACTGAAATTTTGCAACTTTCATCAGGGTAGTCAATACAAAGACTAATATTATCTAAATGGGACCAAAATAATAATCATTGGTAAGAAAATGAATCTTAACCGATAATAAATTTCTGATTTCTCAGAATATCCTCGCTGATCCCAAAGGACAGAAAAGAAAATATAACCTGCACTATGGATTATGTACGGGGAGACTTTTTAGGGCCGCCACACGGCACAACACCAGCTACAGTAATAGCAAATAAAAATTTAACTGAGATCCACAACAAAAGCAGTTTCACAACAATACATGGCATGTACATGTTTTCCTGATGACTAGCATGAACTTACCACCCGTCGTTGACAGCACTTTAGTTTTTATGGCCAATACACTACATTTACAATACAGTGTAGTGTTGAAAATGGCCCATACATTTACTTTCATTTACAATAGTGCTGAAAATGGCCCATACATTTACTTACATTTACAATTGTGCTGAAAAAGACAGTTTTATTGCTATTTCAGAATAGAAATGAGATTCTGATGTGGAAGAAACGTAGTCATGTGCCTAGAAATGCTGCTTGATGAACCATAAATGTCTCTCGAAACGTTACAAATTTACAAATGAAGCAAAGAGAAATAACTTTTAAGATTAGGACAAATTACAGGTCAGCCGGGATATTCTGTCGCAAACAAATCTTTGTTTTTTTTTTTTTTTTTTTTTTGTTTTTTTTTTTTTTTTTTTTTTTTTTTAACAGTTTTACCTATATAGGTAAAATACTTTGACCGTGCCGCTTGAACTCACGTATCTCTTTATCAAGTTTCCAAGTTTATTTACAAATCTCAGGTTTACGATACATGCAAACAACAAGAGACAATAAATACATTCAACATAAACTAAGTTATGGCGGTTGACAAAATGAAATGTTACATGTATATCAAATAAAAGGCTGATTTTTTTTTTTTATCAGAGATATCGGTAAAATGTAAATAAACAATGGATTGTTAACAATGGATTGTTTTGTGCCACGAAAGCCTGCGCTGGCTATAGAAGATAATTTAACCAGATTTACAATCACTGGAGCACAGCGGAACAAAATAACAAATCTGCAGTTTATTGTGCATCAGAAAAGCAAAATTTAATTAGCAATGATATTAATTCTCAGTCGGTTCGTCAATCCACAACATGTGAATAGATTGAGAATGAATGGAATCAAGTTCAAACTTATGTTTTGTTATGTTTATCTTTTAAATAAAAGATATAATTTTGTACAGTACAGACCAGGTGTCATTATTAAATATCTAATCAGACAGAAATACCAGAGTTTAGAATGGCCTTGCAAAACTGTATTGCAAAGCCGTATAGCAAATAACTGATCAATTGTTGTGTATTATCACCAGAATTAGAAACGAGTTACAACGGGTTTTATAAAGCCGATTTGCATATGTGTTTATCAAAATGCAAATTGTGCAGTCGGTGGTTGGCTCCTTTGGAAAATTACTAAATTGTCTGACCATACCAGACGGGCGATTTTTTTCTGATATAAGTACAGTAATGATGAGCTGCTGCTAAACGCATACCGTCATATAGGATATTCAATAAATGGCCGTAACAAATTCGATGGACCTATGAATATGACAATTTCATAATCTCAGAAAAAGGAGGAATATAATATTTTCAGCGCCTAAGAGATTTTCAATGGCGCCAGACACAACAAACCCGAGTGATAATCACAGAAGATAGCTAGAGGTTTTAAACTTATTTGGACATGAAAAGAGGAGAAATAGTACTATCTAGAAGAAGCAAAGTGAAGCTAAAATATTGTCAAAAAAAAAAACTGTTATCCATTCATGATTGTATTATCAAGGATCTTATTTTGGAAATATATAAATTTCTGTAAACAAAGATAGACTAATATTGCACCAGTGGCCGAACACGTCCGATCAGATCGCAGCTGATAGCATATCATGTATGAATGGGTACACATGCTTGGTTATTCATATGTCTATCAGAAATTCACCATGTTTGTCACATTCGTTATATTTTCTATGTTGTCCGCGAAACCAAATATCTGTGCAAATTCTGCGAAACTACATCTATAATGTGCAAACCAAGAGTGATGTTCATATTTCAGAAACAAATGAGCCACCATTTGGGAAAACCAACGATCTGCATAGGCGAAAACAAAGGCGCAGATTAGCTTCGCAGTAACTGCGAAGCTGATCAGCGCCTTTGTTTTCTCTACACGGATAGTACAATTCTTCTACTTTCTAAATCCAAAATTTCCAGTCTCTAGCCATCTTCTGTGCTTGTACAGCCCAGTTTGTGTCGGACCTGTTCGGAAACCACATTGTTGGTTTTTCCACGAGGCGGCTCAAATCAGACGTTGTGATACAAGAAGATCGAAATGGGTATACATAAATTTTAAAGGACTTCAACGCTCGAAATAAATGTTTAACGGCCAAATTTCTCCAACAGGACTATTGGTATCATAAACTTCGAAAAATCTTGTCTAAATTTTATCGTAGACACTATGAATTGATTTCCAAATATAATGTTGGGTTAAATACGCTTTTAGGTCAGGGGCCTTTCGGAACCAAAATTTTATGGTGACTTGGTTTACAAATTTAAGGAACTTATATGAACGAATGATTTTTCTTTTCAGTTCAGAAAAAATCATTACACGTTACAGACGTATAGGTTATAACTCGACTGTTATGCGACAGTCTGCATGCTTAGTTTTTAACCCAATCATGGTTGATAACTATGTTGCCTTCTTTAATTGCACGCCGGTGGGTCTGGCGTCAGACGCTATGATGGCCCCGCCTTAAAGCTATTCATTTTAGTTGGTTGGGGCCGGAGCTTCTTGTCTGTTGCTTGGCCCACCTGGGTCCAACTGGTGTTTTTCTTTTGCTCCGGGTTATTCGGCGCCCAGGCATCTCCATCGTCGGGCAGGTTACTGAATTTGTTGAGTCCTCAGGATGTTTATCATGATTTATTTGTTTATCATTGATGATTCATTGACTAGTTAGAGATTCACCACGAGGACCGAAGAACTAACTAAATGTTATGAACCACTGCATAAGCTGAGGGTGAGGTTATGGCCATGTAAAATCGATTTAAGCCCGCTACTGATCGTTCCAAGACGATACTTCTGTGGTGGTTCCTTTTGTTTTATGTCTTGGTGTTTAATTTTTTTGTGCTGTTGGCTCCTTATGTATGTTTGCATATTTTTAGTTAAGTTTAGGTAACTGAGTGGCCACCTATTGGGAAAATAGCTGCTCATTCGGCTTACGATATGTTTTCATGGTATGAGTACCTGATTGTTAATTCAGTTTTTCACACCTCGGTTTTTGGAGAGGGAATCTTTTGCTGATTGCGTCTTTTCCTGATCTTTGCCTACTTGTACCTTCTCATGTCGTTCACTAGGTCAAACATTAACCAATCACGAAAACTCATCCATGCAATATTTTTCAGCTGCAAAAATTGAATAATTTCATCAGAAACATTTCTATATGTTTAATATTTTCGAGTACCCACATTCTATAATTGGAGGTCAAAAATAAGAAACATGGTATACCCCTGTATTCACCAGTTTCACTATATAATATTAGGGTTTAAAGGCGGTATACTTTACATGGACATGATGACACTAACTTACAAAAATGACCACTGATCATTTACTTGCACCCTACAATTCATTATATGATTTTTAGATTGGCCTCCTTGTCTAAAGACAGACTCCTGAGACATTTACATGGTTACCCATTCATGGCTGAATATATATTGTCTATTGGCCAACCAGAACCATCAACCGATCAAAGCCGATACCGATTGATAACTGATGTGTCTCCTTGGTTACCAGGCTAATACATCATGAAAACATATCCGTGTAATACATACCCCCTTATACCCCACTTTTATATAATAAAACTGGGGTTTACAGGGGTATACCTATTTTTCTTATTTTTGCTCCAAAACATAGATTGTCGGTACTCGTTAGAACCTCCTCGACGAGGCGGTTCTAACGTGTACCCACAATCTATGTTTTGAGCAAAAATAAGAAAAATATCAAAATTTATCAGCTGAAAAGTTTCAATAAATCTCTGTTTATTGCATGGGCAAGTTTTCTTAATGATGTAGTCATGGTATTTTCATACACCGCGTAACCAACTGCCATTAGTACTATGCTCTAGTATTCCGTCACGTTTCTGTGTAAAAACAATCCAGGTTTAACATCAATTTTATCTATGGCAATTTATAAAGTTCTAGAATGTTTGCTTCGTTGACTGATTTTAATATTGCCTCAATGTTACTGATTTATTATAGCGGACGCTCTACACTTTCAACCGGGTTCGTGGAAACCGCGATGATTCTGGGAAGAGTAACTGAGGTTGTTTTTGCTCTACAACGTAAACTCTTTTAGCTAATGGATTCGAGAAAATGACGACAATGTCGGAAGAAAGTGCATGTCATAAAATTGTGTTGCTCCATGTAACAACTTCCTCGCTTAATTATGCAGCGACGAACTTTAAAATTAACTTTAACATGTCCTTTCCTGTCGAATAATTTGATCTTCGTTTCAGAATCTTAAGTTATTGTCAATTTTAAATCTCTGTCGAGTTTCAAATTCAAGTGAATGTCTAGTCCTGATTCCTTTGCGACAAATTATTTAAGTTTCATCATTGGCTAAACTGAACTTACGACTTTTAAAACTAAATTATAAAATTCGTTTAAAGACTTTAGTGTTGTGAACCACTGCAGAAGCTGAGAGTGAGGTGAGGGCCATGTAAAATCGATTGAAGCCCGCCAGTAATTTCATATTACTGATCGTTCCAATGCGATACTTCTGTGATGGTTCTTATTGTTTTATGTCTTGGTGTTTAAATTTTTGTGCTGTTTGCGCCTTATGTATGTTTTCATATAGTTTTAGTTAAGTTTAAGTAACTGATTGACCACCTATTGGGAACATAGCTGTTCATTCGGCTTACGATGTGTTTTAATGGTATAAGTACCTGATTGTTAATTTGTTTTGTTTTTGGAGTGGGAATCTCTTTCTGATTGCGCCTTTTCCTGGTCGTTGCTTACTTGTACCTTTTTAAAATCACGAAAAACTAGTGTTACAAGGTAACAGGTATTGAAGTCTTGAAAACATGTACGTTCGTATGTGATTGTTTGAGACTTCGCATGAGAAAACCAACAATTTGGGTTCCGACCAGGTCTGACACAAATCAGGCTGTACAGTCACAGAAGATGGCTAGAGGCTGGAAATTTTGATTTAGAAAGTAGAGCAAATGTACTATCTGTGTAGTGAAAACAAAGGCGCTGATCATGTTGTAAATTTTTGGGCCGCGTAGAAACTTTGTAATAGATAAAAGACCACCATCATAATATTAAAGAAATTACATTAAGGGATAGAAATAATAAAACGGCACAGAATGACAGAAAACGGTTTGATGAGAGTGTTTGAAAAAAGCACACAAATGACATGTTATATCGACAAAACGCATGAATTTGTATCTTGAATCTCTAAATCACTGATGTAAATGTGCTTTTGATTGGTCCTCGAAATTGGTCTCGGAATTTACACTATGAATTTAGAATGTCAATGAATAAATCTTATTTCTTTTAAACTTCAAGTGTCATTGACTTCAAAAATACCTAGAATAGGAAAGTCTGTGTGATTTGATGGAGGCTGTTGCTTTTCAAACCACCCGAAAACACTTCGACTTTGTGACAAATCGTAACATTTATTTGCTGCAAATGATTGAAAACAGCTGATATGGCATTTTTATTTCAGAGTAAAAAGGGCTAAGAATACTTGGGCAAAGGGCCAAGTAAAAAGAGCTCTATTTTAGATTCTTTTTCAACCCATCTGGTAGAAAAATCCCATTGGTACAGTGGGTTAGTTTAGTCTATAAGAGGCACTTCAAGCATGGTGTTATGCCTACAAAATCACTTGCTTTTTTGTTTGCTAGTAGTTACAGAGCACAGAAAATGATATTAAATGATTACCAGGGTATTTCACTACTATCACATGGTGACGGTCTGATAGACAAATCAAACTTGATTTAGTTTATGAATATAAAGGAAGACTTTAAAAATGTAGGAAATAATGAACGGATGAAACATAAACGTAAGGAGATATACCAACGAAGTCTTTGAATCATGTCTGCCAACTCGTATCCCAAATGTACATCTGACCTCATGTAATCATACTATGTCATGGAGCCATTTGATGTATTTTCAACACTCTTAGCAAAGATTGACATAATTATGTTGGTGCAGCCCCTTGATCTTTCCTTGCATTTCCTTAAATATTCGTAAGTTTTTATAACTACTCGGCAACTTAAAACTCATATGATAATAAATTGGACCACAATACAATAATAAATTGTCATAGCAATAGTTTGATACCATTTGCTGCACTTTATGGCTATTTGAAGCTGAGATATAGTTGTTTTGAATGTATATCTCCCTCAAACTTCTACCAGTTTTCTAAAATTTCAAAAGTTCCTATTTATATTTATGAAACAAAACATCAGATTATGCATACATCAGAAGACCGCATAGCCTTAGAACATTGTCCTAGCAATTATGTATACCTTTCTAGCAATCTCGACCCATGCGTAGCCAAGACGCAAGTGGTTTTGTAGGTATATTTCCATATTATTTAGTATTTTTTGCATTGATATCGGATGTTTTAATAAGATTCAAATATTTAAAAAGTACAACGTCTTAGCAATCATTTGATACCGATTTCAGGGATCTGAGGCATTTTGCTACAAACATGTAGGTCATTTTCTAGGTAGACAACAGCATTTTGTCCATCATTTTCCTACAGCAGCTAGAATTTTCATTAATATTCATGAAAACATAAACCGGATAAATTACATATTAGACTACATGACTATATTAAATTACATTGGCATTTATCTAATACCATTTCCAGCGCACTATGACTATTCGCATCTGAGATGCAAGTGATTTTGTAGGTTCGTCCCAATATTTTTGGCACAATTTTTCACTGATATTGGAAGTTTTCATTTACATTCATGGGATTAAATATCCAACCATGTATAAATCAGTCCATTGGGCTTTGATACAGTGTCCTAGCAATCATTTTATGCCAATTTCAGCATTCTATTGCCATTTGCTGCTAAGATAGGGTCATTTTCTAGGTATAATGTTCTTATGTATCTGTCAATTTCCTACATAACCTACATTTTTCATTAATATTTACGAAATCTATAAGCATACAAATCGTCAGTATATATATGAGTACATGACTGTATTGAAATCTATTATACTGGGATTTGATTGGTACTTTTTAGCACATTTTGGTCAATTTACAACACAGATTCCATGATAAATTAGGTATATTGCCTTAGATTTTCATGATTTTCCTAAAATTGTTTTATTAATATTCATGAATATACAAATTAGATATTGTCAAAAAGATTCATAACAGGAGAAAAGCAAATGGTATATATAAGTACATACACCAATTTTGCACAATGGTTCGGGCCTTTATTTATTTATTGTTGTTGTTTTTTAATGATTTTTCTGACATTTTTAATGTCTTTATATTAAATAAACATGAATATGCAAAGGGCCCTTTGTTCAATTGCATGATGTGTCAGTGACTCATAGGGATATGTCTAAGGATCTAAAATAAGACGAAGTTTGGTGGTCTAGGGTGGTCTAAGGTAAGTAGCAGAAGAATTTTGATGAGTTCTGTAGCCACACTCCCAATTCAGAGAAACATATAATGGGTTGCCATGGAAACCATTAGTTTATGTATCTGGGTTGAATTTATTTAAGGCACAAACTTTTATTGCAATTAAGGAGTCTCAAGAAATAAATTGACTCCCATTAAAAGTAGTATTGGGTCTTGGGGTGCAAGATGATCCTTATTACCCCCGATAATGTGAAATAATTGTATTTTAATGGGTGGGTAACAAAATGGCGTTTGAAAAAAAATCTGCACCACTTGTGTTTCTATTATAGTTATAATTTTGCCTGGTACCAAAGAAATTCTACCAGACGGGTTGAAAAGCATTTGACTCCAGCTGGCCAGCCCTCTGACTAACTGCACGATCTTCAAGGTGAACCAGATTCTAAAATACTTAATTGGTGTAAAGTCGGAAAAATCATTTTAAGGTCGCCATTGACAGGGCGACATGAATCGGGATTTCTTTCTTATAGCACAAGAAGTGACATTCCTTTTATTTACTCTGTATCCCTTTATTCGACTATCCCTCTTCTGTGGCCGTGTAGCCCAGATTGTGGCGGGCATGAATGGAAACTACGTAGACAGATCTTTAGATGTCTTGAAGTGCGGCATGATCTATCTGGTTTCGGAATTACCAAAATGTACTAGCATGAACTATCCACTATCCATTACAAAAACTTGCCGATGCAATATATCGAGATTTTTTTTCTTCAGTAGTAAAAATTGAAAAAAAAAAATGTTAGAAAAATTTTGATATTTTTCAGCTTATTTTTGCTCAAAACATCGCCTAGGCGGTTCTAACGAGTACCCACAATCTATGTTTTGGAGCAAAAATAAGAAAAATAGGTATACCCCTGCATACCCCAGCTTTGCTATATAAAAGTGGTGTATAAGGGGGTATATATCAGTATATTACACGGACATGTTTTCCTGATGGTTGACTTCAGTTTTCTGTTTATGGCCCATACATTTCCATACAGTGACAAAAGTCCTGACAAAGAATTGCGCCCTGTCGATTTAGAATAGAAACGAATGGTATGGATGAGACCTAGATATTTAAGCCGCCTCGTGGGGAAACCAACAATGTGGTTTCCGAACCGGTCCGACACAAAGGCTGTACAGGCACAGAAGCAGGCTGGAAGCTTGAAATTTCGGATCTGAAAAGAAGAGGAAGTGTACTATCCGTGTAGCGAAAACAAAGGTGCTGATCAGCTTCGCGGTTACGCGAAGCTGATCTTCGTCTTTGTTTTCGCATATGCAGATTGTTGGTTTTCCCATGAGGTGGCTCATTTGCTTCGAAATGCTGCTTGATGAACCAGAAATGTCTCTCGAAATGTTAAAATTTGCAAACGAAGCAAAGTAAAATCAGTTTCTAGAGACAGACGAACTAGAAGATAATTTAACCAGGTTCGCCATCAATTTAACACGTTGCTACAGAATAATAAAAAAGGCAAATAAGAAAAAATGTTAACTTCATAAATTAACAATGTATGAAGTTAGACAGAATTTATGGATTCCATTATTCCTTTTATACTCTTGAAGGAGAGATCTTCACTTTTGTACATCAGACCGATATCTTAACAGTTTGCAACCAATACCAGTGTTTGATTTGGTTAAGGTCCCAAAATTCTTCCAGCCTTGAGTCGAGCATGGGGTTAGATTTAAGTTTAATTGTACAATCTCTGTCTTCTATTCTTTCTTTACACGTATACCCCTTAGAACTAGTTTTGTACATAGAATAGTTTTACATTTGCTAGAACGTAAATTTTCAATGCGACGTTCAGCTTACCACCGAACTATCATATTAATGCCAAAACACCTCACATCCAGGCGTTGAACATGTTGAAACCTTCTTAATTTGGCACTTTCACTTTTGCAAAATATCGGATTGTGTGATATATACTTGTTATGCAACATAATAGGTTCCATATAATTATAAAAGGCAGTGAACTTAATTCTGAAGTTTGCTATCTGGAGAGTTCACGTAGCTAATACTACTCGGAATGGCTTTAAAGGTTTGTTTCAGTTAAACAGTTGCCATTGATGCGAATAAATTTGAGTTTTAGTGTAGGACTTTATTTATATTGTACAAACATAATGTGCCACTGCATCCATGACCTCCATCTCGTACACAAGAATGTAAGGAGAATATTCGACACTATAACCTGAAGTTGTGTGTAAAGCTATTTACAAAAATGTTGATCTAAGAAGAATATTTAATTTTATAAAAACATTGTCTTGAAAATGCCTTTTACATCGCAACAATCACTAGACCTAATTAGTTTTATAATTCGGTATCGGCTATGTCTATATTCAACAATGTTCATTGTCCAACAAATGTCCAGTAAATTTGTCAGTTTAAAGAAAGTAAGGATTATTATTAAAATTTCAGATATCTCTTTTGCTTGCCATTTTGGTTCCGATTTCTGCTATAATAAACCAGTTCAATAGCGTCTACGAAAAGCCAATACAGCAGGCGATTTTCACCCACAATCGACATGTTCATGCAAGGAAGAAATCAGCACGTGGAAGAAGCATTCAGCTGGATGAAAATCATGATGCACCACATCGAGACGCAAAACTGGAGCGTTTGGGCTTATTAGACACAGAGCGCACTCTTTTGTCCCTTTCGAAACCACATGATGACAACACACATGGTACAGGTATAAACAACGGCGACAGTGCATCGACAAAGTCCCATACAGCCGCCTTTCTCCTGGACAATGTTGACGCTCTTAACAATTTCAGCAGTTCTGTCTCGGACACTGACGGCAACTTGAAGAACTTGCGGAGAGTCCGAGACATTTCAGCTCTGGGAAAGTCCAATGCGAACGGCTCTCCACAGAGCGCAACATATGATATAACACACCTTTCCAGCATGTGCCCATTTGCCGATATCTGCGATATTCAGGGGAGAGAAGTTCAAGAGAAGAACACGGATTCTTGTTGCCTACCTTGTTCTTGCACCCCGACATGTGGCCAGATAGGGAATTGCTGCGACAAACAACAAAACATCGGCAACATGTGTCGCTATCCTGTAGTCCGGAGTGAGGAGTTTTTGCATGTCAAAGATAGTTTGGGCTTCAAGTATTTTATAGTTGACAAATGTCTTGATGGAACAAATAGAGACTGTAAAGAGATGGAAGCAGCTTCGTGGGGCGCCTTAGATCCAGTTTACGATCCCGTCTCACAAATGAACTACTATAATCCTCAGTGTGCCAAATGTAATGGCGTCGAGGAAGTCACAAAATGGGAGCTAACTATTGTTTACAGAGGTATTGTCAAAAATGAAAATATTCGAAAGGCGTTACGAGGTGAAGTGTCTAAAGAATGTATGGTCAAATTCACGCCACCTAAAACAATGAACATTAAGAAGAACGTTTGTCCGAACACGGATCTTATTGACCGTTGTAATGTTATAGGTACGTGGAAAAACTATGATGTTGCTTTAGAAGAGGCGTGTCTTCGCTGGCACGCACCTGTTATCGCAAAAAAAGGTCCCATGCTTTTCGCATTTGAAAATAAATACTGTGAGATTTGCAATAATGGATATTTTGAACCCGACGAGGTGTGCAAGGCCATTAAGCCTGGACGGTCTGCCGACGGATTCTCCAATGTATTTACCATCGACTACCGCCAAGTGTCGGCCATTGTGGACAAGCGTGATGATGATTGGCTGATGTCAGTGGAATCTGACCGGTGTGGTCAAGACATGGTGAAACACATTTCAAAGGTAATGCAAGATAATCTCTTGAGATCAACTCGGTCTATTTTCCCTTCTGTTTCTGTTTTCGTCCCTAAAACTATGATTAAGCTTGCATCTTCTCTAATATGCATGTACTTTCGAGGTAATACTCACAAAAAATTAAACCTAATTTATTAAAGCTCACTTGAAAATTCCATTTTAAAATGACCAAAATTATATACTGTATACTACAAGTTGTCAGCCAATCTGCGTCTTTCTTAACGCATATCTCTTTGTATTTATTTTACATATTTGTAAAAGAAATCCCGCCCCATTATGCGGACCATTTTATATTTTAGCATGAATGCCGCGTGGTGTTGTGTCCTATTGGTTTTGTAAAGTCAAGAGGGACCTGTCGCCCCTTACTTAAAAATGTACTCAACGACCTGTTTTACGTTCAGCTACTATTGACACCGAGCCCCGACACTTTGCTACCACGCTCCTATATCAGGGACCTGACGATAGGCCAGCGAGAAAATCCCGGAAGTTGGTTCGATGCCCAAGGTGCTCCTATCGAATTCTTTCAAGTTTTTTCAAAAGGGGTTACTATCAACAATACAGAATACGTGGAGTCATTGGTGGTACGAGTTGGAAGGAAGAAATATCCTCTGAATCTGAATAGGGAGATCGAAGCCATTCGAACGGCAACTGAAACCCCATGGGTGATTACACTCAGAGGAGAGGAGTTTCATTACTCCGTTGGATTCTACAGATACGCATTTTATATATTTAACGAAATAAAAATGACGAAGGAAAACGTCTTAAATCACCTTACCCTAACTGGCGACTATTTATTATTTGAACCCGCGTCACCAGATGAATATTATGAAGACAACCTGCGTAACATGGAGGCCATGCGTCCATTACTACTGAAGAAAACGCATTTCTGCAATCGCGTGCGTCTAACAAGATCAGAGTGGATCGCAGGCTTTCAAGAAATTCGTCTAAACACCAGCGAAGAGATATACGGCAATGACAAGCGTCTGGGTGATTCAGAGTTCGACATCTTTCTTGATGAGACGGGGGAACCGACTGTCGAGATCTGTGTGGAGGATTTCAATCCAGACTATCGAGAACGACGAGCAGACGACATAAATAAAGCTCCCATGCTGTCTAGATGTGGAATACTGATAACAGTCGTTGTTTTGTTGGGTTGGGGTCCTCATTTCAACAGACTTTACTGAAAATATGCTTTAGAGAACACATAATTAGTGTTTCAATATATCGGCAAAATTATCTCATTTATAACAAGCTGGTTGAACTGAATGTGTGATGAAACATATGAATCTTTGTAAATTTAAGTGAGTTTTTATATACTAAATTTATAAATGTATCAAATAATTTGACAGTGTTGTTTATGATCAAACATTCTGGGCACTAACGGCGTGTTGTTTATTTCACTTGGTGGATCTCAATCTGGGCTATATGTTCTGAAAGGATTTAAAATACAGGATTCAAAATACTTTTAGAACAGCTGATCTACCTTACTTTTCAGCTTTAGATATTGTTTTCTAAGAAATGGTGTATTTGTAAAGATGTTGTAAGATGGAATAAATGGTATACTACCTAACTTCATTTATTTATAATTTGAGCCGCCGCATGGGACAACCAACAATCTGCATAGGCATAAACAAAGGAGCAGATCAGCTTCGCAGTAACTGCGAAGCTGGTCAGCGCCTTTGCTTTTGCTTCTCAGATAGTAAATTTCCTCTTCTTCCTAAGCTTCTAACCATCTTCTGAGACTGTACAGGCCGGTTTGTATCAGACCTGGTCGGAAAGCCAAATTGTTGGTTTTCTCACGCACAGGCTCTTTTAGTTTGATGTATGGTGAGTAAAAAGTCCGGGAAAAATACGAGAGCTAGTAATAATATTATTTCATACAGTATTTTTCTCAATGTTACACTTTCACTAGGGAAAAATAAAAACAGGGACGTGTTTTCTAATTTACACGATAAGTAAATAGTCTTCGTGTTCATTATATATGATGGTTGGTCCAATTTTCGTGGTACTAATAATTCAAAGGCAACATCAGGATGACAGAAACATGTCAAATCTTAAATAGATATGGAACAATACATGATAATCCTTGGCATTTTATGTCCAGCTTACCTTTTCATGGAAATTCTGTATATTCATTAAATAGACACCATTTTGAATGACGTATTGACTTTTGACGTCATCAAAATTATGGCACCAGAATTCGTGGGCCATTCAAAAAGTTGCTGTCAGTTTCAATGCTTCAAAGAATCCTTGTCATAATGTAATTTAAATATTTCATCATTTTAATACACCTTGTGAATTGAAATAACTAACTTTGAAAATAATCAATGTCAGGTGTAATACAAGAAACATTTTAGAGACATCTACCCATTTTGAAAAACGCATAAGTCACATATTCAGATTCAGATCAATGAAAAATATTAAACAATCCTCATAAAAACAGTCATTGTCATTATTCTTTCACAATATGGATGACAGATGCTGGTAAACTTGACAATATGAGGGAAAATACAGTTTCAGCTTAAGTACATGTATACCATGAAAACTGGAACCACCATGAAAACTGGTCTAAGTACCATATAAGATGCAACAACACAATAAAGAGTGGCCGCCTATTGGGAAATAGCTGCTCACTAGACTTACGATATTTTTTCTGAGTATATGTACCTAATTGTCAATTAAGTTTTTCCCACCTCAGTTGTTGGATTGCGCCTTTTCCTGTTTATTGCCTACTTGTACCTTTCCATTTAAAACATTGATAAAACGTCATCCTGACCGAAATGTATCAGCATTCAATAGGCCCAATGGATGACAGAACTATTGTATTTATGACCTACACATTTGCATATCTCGACAAAATAGCTGAAGAAGATAGGCGTCCATGCTATTTCAGAATAGAAATGAACATATGATGTGGAAGTAATGTAGACATGTGACTAGAAATGCTGCTTGATGAACCGTAAATGTCTCTCGAAACGTTACAAATTTGCAAAGGAAGCAAAGTGAGATCATCGTCTAGAGGCGGACAAACTAGAAGATTTAATCTTCAAGATTATTTAACCAGAGCAACATTTAAAGTCTTTGTATCTCTACTCATAGAACTCAATACGAAATAAATGAATAAGTACATGTAAATATGTTCTTAGAAACTATAACCGGAGTTGAGTGGCTTTTTTGATGATCAATAAGATTTTGCAAATGCAACTTATCAGCTATAGTTGTCTTAGAATTTCTAAGCGTAGATTGTGACTTGAACTGATTGTTCAATGGGATATGCTGTATATGTTCTAAGTATTACTCTCCAATGATTCATATTTATGTACAGTGCAGACATGTGTGACCGTGACGCCGAGCATTTATAGAACAACTGATCTACCTTACTAAGATTGCTTCTTTTCTTGGCCTTTACAGTTTAGGTATTGTTTTGGAGAAATTCATTTTTTTGTAATTATAATATTGTTATAATATGGAATAAATTGTTTATTACCCACCGATTTTGAGTTTCATGATTAATTTCTAGTAGATTAATAAAAGATTAGGTAAATATTTAACATATTGGAATATTGAATATTTCATTAGGGAAAAAACAAAAAAGGACATATAGTGTTTTCAAATTTGCTATGATATAAGGTAAATCGTTTTGGTGTTCATCATATATATCAATCCTCAGGCATTGCTTGTGATCAGTTCACATTTTCCCACCTCTTACCTTTCCGTATTCATCGTATAAGATTAAACAAAGCAATAATGACTGTCTTTTTAAAAGGAGCAATAAAACTTCATCATGACCGAAACGTACAAGCATTCAATGGCCGCAATCGATGACAGGACTATTGTGTTTTTGCATATAGCGACAAAAATGCTGAAAAGACAGACACTCAGTCAATTTCAGAATAGAAATTATCATCTCATGTGGAAGATACGTGGATGACTAGAAATGCTGCTTCATGAACCAGAAATGTCTCTAGAAACGTTACAAATTTGCAAACGAAGCAAAGTGAAATCATCGTCTAGAGGCGGACAAACAAGAATATTATTTAAGAAGAGAATCATTTGAAGAACTATGTTTTTTGTATCTATACACAAAAACTCAATACAAAATAAATGAATAAGTTAATATGTTCTTAGAATCTATAACAGGGGATGATGTTACGCGAACGATGATAAAATACCTTATCAGCTATTAGTTGTCTTAGAATTTCTGTGCGTAGATTGTGACTTTGTTTGTTTGAGTTGATGCTTATCGTCCCAGTCAACAGCCATGGCCATGTCGGGACGTTACCTCCATTTTATGGGACTTTTACCCAAAATGAGGATGTCATGACATTCAACAAGTGCAACCCACCCAACTAAACCAATAAGGCTAATATGTATGGATGGTTTGACATGAGCCAATTTTCCTGGCCAGGCTCAGACCTGAGTGGTCATGCGTTGAAGCTATGCATGGAAGCATATGCAGCCCATTTAATTCTTTAGGCCCCAATGAATGGTGGGGGCCCATATTGAACTGAGTGTTCAATAAAGCATGACTTCTTTGAGAATAAATGATGGGGGCCCATATTGAACTGAGTGTTCAATAAAGCATGACTTCTTTGAGAATAAATGGGCTATGTTGTATCATGTTCTCAGTGTTTTCTCCAAAGAAAAATCTTATTTTTGTACAGCACACTCGGCATGTGTGGTATAATATTAAGGATAAAAAAACTTAGCTAGGCAACTGTAAGCGAGTTTGCGATGATTTGACAAGGCTGTTTTGCAACGCCTATTAATCGACTGTTGTGAATTATCCGCCTACATATCCTTCCAACAACTTGTGTTTCGCCGCTTAAACGAACAAAATCCGTACATGTTTGGAATCGGTTTAAGTCTATGTCTACGTGGTTTTATGAAGGTATTTGCAAGCCTGGGTTAGTAGCTCGAAGGCATCATAAGTTCCCCTTCTTCCGACATACTTACGATGATCTTAAGGTGACCGCCTTAGAATTTACGCCTATGCTATTCCAGCTACTCTAAATTATCATAAATATTTTTAAATGAAAGGCGCCACTTCGTTAGATAATACGATGCTAAGGTGGCTTGAGTTGACCGTAAAGTTACGATGCTGTTGTTGTCAACCATGTCAACCGTAACTTAAGGCCCTTTTCAGTTATTCACCATGATCCCTTAGAGATAGTAAGTTGGTCGTAAGATGATCTTAAGCTTAAGATGACTTTGAGTTACTAACCCATGGTCCATATTGAACGCAAATTATGCAGTAAACAATTTGCCCATTCTGAAAAAGAAAATACGAGCTTGTTTAACCAACGGTCATTTCGTATGTGTTACCAGTCTTAGAAAACAAAGATGCCCAGTGATAAATACTATCACACATTTAAAGTTACTGGAACCCCTTCTTACGTTTGTTAATTTTGGGGCTTCATCTCAAAAGTTGACTACTTTTACGGGTTTTAATTAAACAAAACAGGACTTATTTTTAATTTTACAGGAATTTCATATATTTTGGGAATCTGCTAGAAATAACGGATGGCCCGTCGGATCAGATGATTTTGGGATACACAGCAACAACATAGCAGATGCTGGCCGTGGGGTCCTGTCTCTGTATACGCAGAGGTTAAGAGTACCCCTGGGGAAGAAGTTCCAAGCAATGAAAGCTAAAGACTTAATTACGTCCAACCTACCTTGAAACATTTGGATGAGGATGCAGATTGAGATGCTTTATACTGGCATCCGATACATTCAAGTTGACCATATTTTGTCTGATCAGTGATCACAATGGGCGCTGAACCAAAACGCATTATTTTAGTTTTCATATGATGTAGCTCGTGTACTGAATGTTGCCATGAAATACGATAATCCTCCAAAAGAATTCAAGAATGGTTAAGTAGTATATCACCTCGACATCAAAAGCGCCAACATTGTGAAACAGTTAATATCTGAAGCGAAAATGTTATCTCAAGCGATTTAACGCACCAAACATTATATAGTGCCAAAGGCTTACTTTTTATAGAGTAATGCTCCGCGTTAAATGCCAGTCTTCAAGACAATGTTACAGTGATGTATAATTTTGTTGATTACTTTGCAATGAACTCGAACCTGGCTATCTGTGCCTATATTCCGAATGATCTGGGGTTAGTAACTCGAAGGCATCGTAAGTTGAACTCCCCCCTATTAAGACTTACTTATGATCACCTTAAGGTGACCATCTTAAAATTTACGCTATTTCGATTGCAGTTACTCTAAGCTATCGTAACTTTTTGAAATGAATAGGTAAGACGACGCTAAGGTGGGCTTGAGTTGACTGTAAAGTTACGATGCTGTTAAAGTGTCACAGTAACTGAAGGTCCTTTTCATGTATTCACCATAATTCTTGAAAGTTACTTAAGTTGGTCGTAAGTTGATCTTAAGCTTAAGATGGCTTAGAGCTACTAACCCAAGGTTTGGAACCAGCACATGGTTGGGTACCATAAAGGCGGATATCTCATGGCGCTGTTTTTATCATCAAGTATAGGCCGTGGGAGCTGTACTGACATTTAGATTGTTTATAAATCGTCAAAAAGATTGTATCATTTGCACTTTTTACCTTTGGCTTTATAGGCGAGGTGTGTTAGAACCGTGGATAATGACGTCAACATCTTGTATACGTCAATGATTCCCGGCTCATATACAGAAATACGATGGAAAAATCTTTCTTTTATCAAAGGCGGTTTGCCGAATTTCCCGAAAATGAAAGGTACCATGTAAGTTATCTTTCGACATTGGTTGCTAATATTTTTTTCCAATTATTTTCTGTCATTTTGATGAAGTTTTCGTCCTAAAATCGAAAATTACGACATATTTAATTAGAAACTTTGAAACGGTGACATTGTAGTTACTTTGAATCACGTTTAACCGCATACTGTCATTTTATGCTCTCAAAGGACTTGGATTGTTTGATGTTTGGAACTATAGGTATATTTTCACATTCTGGATGTTTATGTTATAAAATTTAGTGTAAACAATGAAATAATCTGCGATTTTAACAAGCATCATATAATATTCCGACGTTATTCAGATCACCCATGGAACATCGTGTGTTCGGTGGCGTTGGGGTTGAGCAAACATGGCTATAGGAAAATGCCGCGAAAAAGGGCATATGCTTTGGTCCTCGGAATATTTTATAAGGTTAACTGTATGACTACATGCACAGAATTAGAAGGATAAACCCATCGGTGCTGATCTATAGTCCATGATTCGGATCACCTCCGATTGATTCGCTTTGACTTCAATTATGCATAGACTTTCACGCTCCAGTGGTCACAGTCACTTGATCAAAAATGAAAACCATTACAGTTGATGAGGAACAAAATTGGCTTCAATATAGTACTTAGTTTATAATACT
Source organism: Rugalucina vietnamica (assembly GCA_964017185.1). Lineage (NCBI taxonomy): Eukaryota > Metazoa > Mollusca > Bivalvia > Lucinida > Lucinidae > Rugalucina > Rugalucina vietnamica. The sequence continues at coordinate 48,257,288 of OZ024873.1, forward strand.
CAAATCATTCATATGCGCATGCGCAGCATTGATCCGGAATGGGTAGAATAATTGTATATGTCTTAGAATTTCTAAGCGTAGATTGTGACTTGAACTGATTGTTCCATGGGATATGTTGTATCATGTTCTAAGTATTATTCTCCAAGGATTCATATTTTTGTACAGCGCAGACATGTGTGACCGTGACGCCGAGCATTTATAGAACAACTGATCTACCTTACTATGATTGCTTCTTTTCTTGGCCTTTACAGTTTAAGGTATTGTTTTGGAGAAATTCATTTTTTGTAATTAATATTGTTATAATATGGAATAAATTGTTTATTACCCACCGATTTTGAGTTTCATGATTAATTTCTAGTAGATTAATAAAAGATCTGGTAAATATTTAACATATTGGAATATTGAATATTTCATTAGGGGAAAAAAAAACAAAAAAGGACATATAGTGTTTTCAAATTTCCTATGATATAAGATAAATAGTCTTTGTGTTCATCATATATCATATATATCAATCTTCAGGCATTGCTTGTGATCAGTTCACATTTTCCCACCTCTTACCTTTCCGTATTCATCATATAAGATTAAACAACACAATAATGACTGTTTTTTAAAAGGAGCAATAAAACTTCATCATGACCGAAACGTACAAGCATTCAATAGCCGCAATCGATGACAGGACTATTGTGTTTTTGCATATAGCGACAAAAATGCTGAAAAGACAGCCACTCAGTCGATTCAAGAATAGAAATTATCATCTCATGTGGAAGATACGTGGATGACTAGAAATGCTGCTTCATGAACCAGAAATGTCTCTAGAAACGTTACAAATTTGCAAACGAAGCAAAGTGAAATCATCGTCTAGAGGCGGACAAACAAGAATATTATTTAAGAAGAGCACCATTTGAAGAACTATGGTTTTTGTATCTATACACAAAAAGACTCAATACAAAATAAGTTAATATGTTCTTAGAAGCGATGTTACGCGTACGATGATAAAATACCTTATCAGCTATTAGTTGTCTTAGAATTTCTATGTGTAGATTGTGACTTTGTTTGTTTGAGTTGATGCTTATCGTCCCAGTCAACAGCCATGGCCATGTCGGGACGTTACCTCCATTTTATGGGACTTTTACCCAAAATGAGGATGTCATGACATTCAACAAGTGCAACCCACCCAACTAAATCAATAAGGCTAATATGTATGGATGGTTTGACATGAGCAAATTTTTCTGGCCAGGCTCAGACCCGAGTGGTCATGCGTTGAAGCTATGCATGGAAGCATATGCAGTCCATTTAATTCTTTAGGCCCCAATGAATGGTGGAGGCCCATATTGAACTGAGTGTTCAATAAAGCATGACTTCTTTGAGAATAAATGATGGGGGCCCATATTGAACTGAGTGTTCAATAAAGCATGACTTCTTTGAGAATAAATGATGGGGACCGTACATGTTTGGAATCGGTTTAAGTCTATGTCTACGTGGTTTTATGAAGGTATTTGCAAGCCTGGGTTAGTAGCTCGAAGGCATCATAAGTTCCCCTTCTTACGACATACTTACGATGATCTTAAGGTGACCGCCTTAGAATTTACGCCTATGCTATTCCAGCTACTGTAAATTATCATAAATATTTTTAAATGAAAGGCGCCACTTCGTTAGATAATACGATGCTAAGGTGGCTTGAGTTGACCGTAAAGTTACGATGCTGTTAAGTTGTCAACCATGTCAACCGTAACTTAAGGCCCTTTTCAGTTATTCACCATGATCCCTTAGAGATAGTAAGTTGGTCGTAAGATGATCTTAAGCTTAAATAAGATGACTTTGAGTTACTAACCCATGGTCCATATTGAACGCAAATTATGCAGTAAGCAATTTGCCCATTCTGAAAAAGAAAATACGAGCTTGTTTAACCAACGGTCATTTCTTATGTGTTACCAGAAAACAAAGATGCCCAGTGATAAATACTATCACACATTTAAAGTTATTCGAACCCCTTCTTACGTTTGTTAATTTTGGGGCTTCATCTCAAAAGTTGACTACTTTTACGGGTTTTAATTAAACAAAACAGGACTTATTTTTAATTTTACAGGAATTTCATATATTCTGGGAATCTGCTAGAAATAACGGATGGCCCGTCGGATCAGATGATTTTGGGATACACAGCAACAACATAGCAGATGCTGGCCGTGGGGTCCTGTCTCTGTATACGCAGAGGTTAAGAATACCCCTGGGGAAGAAGTTCCAAGCAATGAAAGCTCATCAGGAAAATATGTCCGTGAAATCTATACCCCTTTAAACCCCAATTTTATATATAAAACTGGGGTTTGCAGGGGTGAACCTATTTGTTTCTAATTTTTGATGCAATAACACAGATTGTGAGTACTCGGCGAGGTGGTTCTAACGTGCACGCACAATCTATGTTTTGTGCAAAAATAAGAAAAATATCAAAAACTTTCAGATGAAAATTTTTCAGTTTTTACAACATATGAAAAATTTCTATATTGCATGGGCATGGTTTCGTACTGACGACCAAACTACCCTGAAACATTTGGATGAGGTTGCAGAAATATATTCGTTCGAGTTGCTATCTGTATGTTTACTAAATAGCAATGCTTTATACTGGCATCCAATATATTCAAGTTGACCATATTTTGTCTGATCAATGATCACAATGGGCGCAGAACCAAAACGCATTCTTTTAGTTTTCATATGATGTAGCTCGTGCAAGAAATACGATAATCCTCCAAAAGAATTCAAGAATGGTTAGGTAGTCTATCACCCCGACACATTTCGTTTTAAAGCTTAACATCAAAAGCGCCAACATTGTGAAACAGTTATCTGAAGCGACGATGTTATCTGAAGCGATTTACCGCACCAAACATTATCTGAGCCTCGACGCGAGAAAACCGGTCTTCGGGGTTTCCGACCAGGTCCGACACAAACCGGCCTGTACAAGCTCAGAAAAGAGCTAGAAGCTTGAAATTTCGGATTTAAGTAGAAGAGGAATTGTACTATCCGAGTAGCGAAAACAAAGGCGCTGATCAGCTTCGCGGTTACCGCGAAGCTGATCTGCGCCTTTGTTTTCGCCTAGGCAAAAATCCGGTTTTCTCACGATGCGGCTCATCTAGTGCCAAGCACCAAACATTATCTAGTGCCAAATGCTTACTTTTTATAGAGTAATGCTCCGCGTTAAATGCCAGTCTTCAAGACAGTGTTACACTAACGTACACTAAAAAAAGTTATAAGAGGCCGCCTTATAGTTTTTTCCTTTTAGTTTAGGAAGTAAACGCCGATCAATTACAATTCATGATCATATGAATAATTCAATGTCTAACAGTGGCTCTGTGGGTTTCTGCATTCAAAAATGTGCGATACTTTTCACACAGACGAAGCATGAGTAAAGGTACCCTCATTTCACAAATCATTTAAAAAATTACACTTTATTAACACCAAATTAAATGTCATATTACGACGTTGTGCTTTACATTTTAATTTATTCTAAAGTGTTATTGACCGCTATGGTGTATGATAGAATCATGTTAAATGTGTTGCTGCAATAAGAATTTTCCTTTCAGTTTTGTAAATGCAAGAAGACAGCAACATGAAAAACAGGAATTCAGCTTTTTGTATGCAATTTGCATACAAACTTTGTTCTTCTCCAGTTGCATTATTAGCAGCAGCACGGCATTGAAATTTTCAGCGATCATTTATGTTTAATACTTGACTCTGATAGATTTTGAAAATTTTAAAAATCGTCCACAGATTTTGTTATTTTGGTCGTTAAAATTTGGCATTGAAACCGGAAGTGTGCGGCAGTCATGACCTGTTTGTCCACGAAAATCGTATAAAACAGCTCTTTCGAGGTATATTTCTCATTTCCATGCCTCATGAAGTGAATTTAACAGGGATTACCATGTTTAAGAGGCACATTGTTGATTTTTCCAACAAATTCGAAAATAGCGATTAAATGCGTAAAAAATCTACAAGTTGAGAAATTTCAAATGTTTGATGTTTTTCCAAACTGGAATGGTCCCTTTGATGACACCCATTCCCCATTTTGACAAAATTTGCCCTTTAACCATTTTTTTTTTTTTTTTTTTTTTTTTTTTCAAAAACATTGATTTTTGAAGTTTTGCACGAAAAACGCGTTTAGTGAAAGAAAATTATTTCACTTTGCAACTCTACTTACTTGAAAGACCCGTCTCTAGGCAAAAAATCATTCAATTTTGAACATGGCTTATAAATTAAAAATGAGTTTGAATTTGAAAAGTGGCCTCTTATAACCTTTTTCAGTGTATATTATTTTCTATTCTTTGCAATGTAATCGAACCTAGCTATTTGTGCCTATATTCCAAATGATCTGGGGTTAGTAACTGGAAGGCATCGTAAGTTTTCCTACTTACGACATACGTACGATGGTCTTAAGATGACCGCCTTAAAATTAACGCCCTTGTTATTCGTTACTCCAAGCTATCGTAACCTTTTGAAATGAAAGGTCCCACTTCGTAAGATACGTGACGACGCTAAGGTAGGCTTGAGTTGACTGTAAAGTTACGATGCTGTTAAGTTGTCACAGTAAATTAAGGTCCTTTTCAGTTATTCACCATAATCCCTCAGCGATACTGAAGTTGGTCGTAAGTTGATCTTAAGCTTAAGATGGTTTTGAGCTACTAACCCAAGGTTTGACCCCCGCACATGGTTGGATACAATAAAGGCGGATTTATCATGGCGCTGTTTCTATCATAAAGTATAGGCCGTGGGAGCCGTACTGACACTTTTAAAACCATAGTTTGTTTATAAATCGTCAAAAAGATTGTATCATTTGCACTTTTTATCAATAAAAATATGGATCAGTAAAGCGAACATGATTTTTGCCTGTGCAAAAGAAGAAAGAAAAAAATAAGTTCTCAGTTTATATTATCATGTCTGACATTTTATCTTGATATATGAAGGTTGTCTTATGGTATACTCACTCGACGACTGGACCGGATGTTTTCAGTCCTATGACTAGATCCTTTGAAGGGCAGAGATTTGTGCCCGTAAATCTCAATGGAAAAAAATATTGCCAAAATATTCTCCGGTAATCTTGAAGGCTTTCTGGTTCAGCCACTGTTCCTGTCACTACTGGGTTATAAGTCACAATCACCATGTATGTTCAGTTCAAAGAGATTTCGCTTTTGCAAAATATTATAACATATGTCAGTGTAAAAAGAAAGTGACCATACTGTCCATGCATGCGGAGTTCATTTTATGCACCTTTACATTCCAAAGGACTCGTTTTATGTCCAATGCTGCATGTAGTGCTTCAGCTGATAAAATCTTTTTATACCTAGAACTATTCTATGCAAGGGTACGTATATGGCTACCTAATAGCATTATCTTTCTGTTCTTGGAAAATTGTAATTGTTTCAAGATAAAAATTGTCAGCTGAGTTGATGTATGCAATTGTGGCTGGGGCACTTTGTCTTTAGACTATTTTACTTCTTATCTTTATTAAGGGTGGTCGGGTGAGAATATTGGTACCCGCACAATTCGGCCTAAATAAAAAGCTGGGCTGATTGTGCCTTCAGGCAAAGCTAATACGCTACTGACCGACCATCTATTAAATTACTGGTTAACCTACCCAGAAAAAGTGGTCCAATTCAAGCCATGCATACATGTACATAAAAGCCTTAGCGGCTTACTTGGAAGGTTATATTTGAAACACTTTTTGGATGTAATGACATCCTAATGTTTGCCAGAAGTCCCATAAAATGAGACAACGTCCCAACATGACCATAGCCGTTGACTGGGACGTTAAGCATCACTTCAAAGGAACAAACAAACAAACTTTTCTTCCTTATTTAAGCCACAGGATCGACTTACTCTGTCGTCCGTCGTCGTCGTTGCTGTCGTCGTTCACATTCTTCAAACATCTCTGGAACCGCTAGGCTAATCAAAACCTCGATCATGTGGAGCACACTTAGGATGGGGGAACAAAAACTTGTATAAATTGTCTAGGTCACATGACCAAGATGGCCACCGTTGCTATAAATAGCCAAAACCTTAAAAAAAACATCTTTTTCGGAGTCGGTGGACCGATTTAAACGAAACTTGGTACATGTATGTAACATCGGAGACTCTGGCCCATCATAGTCCGCCTCCCCCCCCCCCTCTCTCTTTCCATCATAGTTTATATAAATCATGACTTTTTGTAAACCTTAATCTTTTAATGGTATGGTCAAATTTGGTCAATCACATAGTTTTTTTTTTTTTTTTTTCAATAAAAAAGTGGAAACATTGGATTTTTCAGAAAGTTTTGTAGTCTCTGTAAATGTTGGTTTAGATACAGACAATTTACAGTTAATGAAGGTTTGACAGTTTTCAAGGAAAAGGTCATTCCAAATTATAGACATAGTAAAACGCTTAATATTTTGTTGGTGCATAGAGTAACATTTTATGCTTCAATAAAATGCTCGCGCACGATAATATTAATAGTTGGCTTAATTATATGTACGTCCACAGCTGATCTTAATACATATATGTCTGCACTCAGCCACCTTGTATGCTTAAATCTGTTTCAAGTACAAATGTACTGAGTGACCGTGGCCTTGTATGGACGTATATTTGGATGCGTTTGCATTATATTCATTAACGCAATTTTTCATCCATTTCCAACTGCTAGCTTTTTGACGCTAGCAGTTTTCTTTTTGATTAATTATTGTCTTTATCGTGAATGGAAGATGTATCAAGAGTCTGATGCTGGTCGTTTGTTCCGGCTGGTTTATGCAGAAAGTGTTTTCTATGGATTGTTCTATCTAAATTACCACCTGAAAACGCCTTTCAAACTTCAGAAATTAGAAGCGTCATGAAAAATCCTGACTGTATGATATCCGATCAGGTACTTATGTTCACACTTTGGGTCAATCAAAGCCGAACTTCATGTGGACTATCCTTAGGAAGGGGTATTAATGTTTGTATTCAGAAATGGTCAAGGTCACATGATCAAGGTGGTCGCAAGGGCTATAAAAATCACAAACCTTAAAACATCTTTGGAATCGGAAGACTAAGTCCGATTTGAACGAAACTTAGTATGTAGCATCAGAGATTCCAGCCCATCACAGTTTGTATAAATCATGATCTTGAGTTGACCTTGACCTACTTTACGGCAAGGTCAAATTTGTTCACATAGACTTTTCAATGGGAAAAAGAGTAAACATTAGATTTTTCAGAAAGTATTGTAGCTTGTGACCTGAAAGTTGGTAGATACAGACAAAGTATTGAATTGATATGAGTGTTCAAGGCCAAGGTCATTCGTGACATTGACTCAAGGCTATGTACATGTCAAAATTAAAAGTTAATTTTCTCAGGAACCACATGGCCTAACGAAACCATTTTATGTGCAGCCTCCTTATGTAGGCGTCATACCTAGCCGATTTTTCCACGCGATGGACACACGATAATGAAAAGTTTCAAATTAGGCGGGGATCGTGAAGACATCGGGCCATTCGTGAGTGCATCGTTACCCATCGTATGTCCATCGGGAGCTTTTTTAAGCCTTCGGCGTCACCATCGCGAGCGGCACCAAAATCTTTGACATGCCAAAAAAATACAGGAAGGACACACGATGGTTCAATTTCGTATTGCCTTCGCGAGTGCATCTTGGCCTTCGCAAAGCCATCGTGAGGCCATCTTATCACATCGGGACTACATCGTACTTCAGTCGTGTGGTCATCGGCACCATCGGCTAGCTTTTGCTACACGAAGGCAATACGAGGGACACACGATGCTGCCCGATTGTGTTAGGAAGGCAACACGACATCGTGTGACCTTCGCAACGCCATCGTATATATAAGCATCGTATTTGAAAAATATAGAACACGATGGCATCAGGATGGAAACACGAAATTAACAAAAACTGTTCTAATATTTCCCGGGGTAACGTGGACACACAAAAAAAATCAACAAAAAAAATCAGCACCCACACAACATTTTTCACAGAAGCCTCAAGTGGAATACTGTTATATCATGGCGTATTTCGAAGAAAAAAAAATCAATTAGGAAAAGGAAGGCTGCAGCACTGCTTCTATACATGCAGCTGGAGCATGACCAAAAATTCCTGCAGGAGCAACACAATCTCTTACAGGTATTTTGTTTGTTTATTACTCTGTCTTTTAAGCAGCGCCCGGTTTTCTTTCTAGTACTCGTGGACTAGTACCCATTGCGGAATTCGACAAACGAGCGTTTTAACTACTGACTCAAGAACAGTTTTGTGTCAGATGGATTTAAAGTACTACCAAACTGTCACCATGAAGCTTGAATTGTGTTGTAAAGTAACTGATATTAATTAACTTATTACTATGGACGTTAACAACGAAAGCATACAAATTAAATGCTTAAGTTCTCAAAAGAGACCATGTTTGCACGCAAATGAAACTGGGGCTCGTTCAACCACAAGCCTACAGTATAAGTAGGTACCGTGTATTTTATAGACTGGAGTATTTGGAGTCATGGATTGAAGTGGAACTGTGGAGTGGAGCAGACAACTAAATCAAAACAAAGCCAGTTAATTCTGACACGTAGAAAGTTAATTTGGATATGTCCGTTAATGTCTTAGCACATCATTTATCCTTAACTTAGATTATCTGTTTGAACATGGGATGGTTATGATAAGAAATTATTACCCATATCTGAAAGTTTCTTTGTATTCGTATGCAAAACTACTAGTTCCTATATCTTCGCGGGTGCTTCGGGTATAAACGTGAGCAATTCGTGTGTCCATCGTGTGACCATCGGTAGGCTTCGTGTATGCGTCGGCTCAATCTTGGCTTTTTACCAAATTCGTGACGAAAGTCGCGCGAAATTCAAAATTTCATATTCGTGTCGCCATCGTGTGTCAAAATCGGCTAGGTATGACGCCACCTTAAGGAAGGTAGAATGAAAGTTTATATAAATGACCAAAGTCACTTGACCAAAATGGCAGCTATGCACATACCCGTATATGGGAAAATCCATTGAAAAAGCTTTTTTTTTTTATCTTGAACCGAAAGAAACTTGGAATGTAGTGTCAGGGACTCGAGCTGATTATAATTTATATCAATTATTACCTTGGCTCGACCATGACCTTTTCTACAGCCAGTTCAAATTTGGTCACATATACTTTTCATGATGGGAAGGAGTGTAACTAATAAACTTTTTCAGAAAGTTTTGTGGATACAGACAGTTTACTGAGTTAAAGAAGTTACAAGTGTATTCAAGGTCAATGTCATTTTGACCATTGTCAAAAATGTCATTTTCAAAGACCAAATCTCAGGGGGCCCCGCCCATTGGAGCCTAAAGAAATAGATGGGCTGCTTGTGTTTCCAGACAAAGTTTATACCATCTGATCACTGGTTAGCCGCTTAGGTCTGAGCCTGCCCAGGAAAAGTGGTTCAAGTCTTGCCATCCATAAATATAAGCCTTATTGGCATAGTTTGGTGGTTATATTTAAAGGACTTTTTGGATATCATGACATCCTTATTATGGGTAAAAGTCTCATAAAATGGAGGCAACGTCCCGACATAACCATTGCTGTTGACTGGGGGCGCTAAGCATCAATTCAGATTAATCAAATTTCAGGTGAGCGTTCTCGGGACCATTGGTCCTTTGGTTTTTCTGTTAGGTCTGGACTATTTTGGTTTTTCACTCAGTCCCTTGGTCTGCCATAAACTTATATTATTTGCTATTACTGCAGCTGGTGTTGTGCCGTGTGGCGGCCCTAAAAGTCTCCCCGTACATCATCCATAGTGCAGGTTATATTTTCTTTTTGGTCCTTTGGTATCAGTGAGGATATTCTGAGAAATCAGAAATTTATGATCGGTTAAGATTTATTTTCAAACCAATATTTAACATATTTGGTCCCTAGATAATAGTAGCCTTTGTATCGACATGCAAAATTTCAGTAATTCCCTTTGGCTCCATGTTGCCAAATCTAAAGGGTCACTGACGAGACTTTTACAGTCGAAACCGCGGTATGGCCCATCCTCTTCCTCATTAATGTGTTCACTGCTCTTAAAGGATCTCAGTTTTAATTTTTCTTATTTGGCATGCACTATCATTGAACTTCATATTTATTAGCTCACCTGAGCCGAAGGTAGCCGGACAACTCGGACCCAAGACATCTCGGACCCTTGGTATTTTTCGGACCCAAGACGAATCGGACCCAAGCTTGAGACAACTCGGACCCACTTTTGAGACGACTCGGACCCAACAACAAGGACGACCATGCAACCACTTTCTATTTTATTATATCAAAAGAAGTTTTGCACCAGTTAATATTTTTCTCATTTTAAAATAATGTTTAGTATAGATGTTTTTTTTTTTTTTTTTTTTTCAAATAAACTTTTAAAACTTAATACCATCAAAAAGGGCTGGACTTCATGAATAACAAAGCAATAATTTGTCTAGAAAAGATTATGTAAAAATGTGCAAAAATGCATGTTTTTGAAAACACTAACATTTGGGATGCAGCAAAAAGCCCACATCTCTATTTCTGGGCTTCCAAACCTAAATTCGTATCACTCTCTCACTCGAGATACTGAAAGACAAAAACGCCCTTTTTTGACAAAAATAACGATTTTTTAGATTTTTTTTTCAATTCTCAGATAACGCTTAGTAACTCATCTCTCCAACAAAACGGGTTGGGTTTTTTTCATTAAACGCAGCATGCAGCACCCCTTTATGTTTAACTGGAGGTACTGCTTTTCAATCCATCCATATTCCGACTTTTTAAAAAGCTGCATATCAAAAACATGCTCATGCAATATCTTTGACATGAGATAGCCTTTAACAGAAAGAAAATAGGTGGTAGGTTTTTGTGTCAAAACATCTCATAGTGATAAAAATTGAAATACATTTTTATTTTACTCATTTTCTCCTATATTTATGTTTTTTTTTTTTTGTTTTTTTTGTTTTTTTTTTTTTTTCAAAAAATGCAATTTTATATAAAAAAAAAAAAAAAAAAAAAAAAAAAAAAAAAAAATTTTCTCAAATTTTGAGATTTTTAAATTCTTTTTGGCTTAATCATTTGCTTTGGAGCTCTTGTGAATAAATTTGGGAAAATGTGGTCTTAACGCTGTAGCAGTTTTTTCGATTTTCCAATTTTCAGTATAAACAGAAAATGGGAATTTTCATTTTTTCTTAAAGTCGTTTCCGCAACGTTTTTTGAGCCGTAGCGGTGCAAAACTTATTTTGAGGAGTATAGTTAAAACTTGTATAAAACACATACTTGTTAAAATCATATATCCTACATTATAATGCACTTGAGAATGTAAGGCGACGTATGATTGGATATCACCAAACATTTGCGAGAATATATTCTGCTAAGTACCGTCGGAAACCCTACGTCATGAGCAACGTTGATTGTTATTTGTTAACATCGTGGTTATACGTCCATCTTCTGATACTGAGTCGATCAGTTGCTGATCATCACCTCAGGTGACGCTCACGTTTCATGAAAAATAATGCATTTTATATGTTTATAGTTAGAAAGTACATTAGAATGGGGATAACAATATTCGAATTTTTCATTTGGGTAGTAAAACAAACTTTCCGACCGTATACCCAACGATATACCGCCCAAAATGAAAATTTTGAATTCAGTGTTCCAATAAATGCTATGTGACTGAACAGTCTGGTTAGTGCTTAACGTGTATGGGGCTGCAGTACATGTAATTATATAATACCAGGAAGGTCCTTTCATCGAAAATTGGACTTAGACAATGCATTTTATGGAACACACACTCTGAAATATACTAAGCACAATAAATTTAGCATTTTTATGCTTCATGAACAGTGTATGTTTGCTCACCGTAGAGCAACTAAGGATATTTAGCATTTTTATGCTTCATGAACAGTGTATGTTTGCTCACCGTAGAGCAACTAAGGATATCTCTCATGTAAATGACAAGAACAAGATCTTAGGCACATGATACGATGAATTTAAAGACGCCATCCCGGTTTAAAGAGGCTTTTGGTATAACCAAGGGCGTTCGAGCCTCGACCCTCACGACCCGGGGTAGATCATGCATTTATGATATCGTCCGTATATCGTCCGTCATTATGGGTCCGATTCGTCTTGGGTCCGAAAAGGTTTGGGTCCGATTCGTCTTGGGTCCGAAAAGGTTTGGGTCCGAGTCGTCCCAGAAATTTTGGGTCCGAGTCGTCTTGGGTCCGAGTTGTCTGACATTCTAGCCGAAGGCTCACAGATGAGCTTATAGTATACCCATGCTCCGTCGTCCGTCGTCCGTCCGTCGTTCACATTTTCAAAGATCTCCTCCTCTGAAACCACTAGACCAATCAAAGTCAAACTTCATGTTGAGCATCCTTATGAAGGGGGAACGAAAGTTTGTATAAATGGTCCAGGTCGCATGACCAAGATGGCCACCATGGCTATAAATAGCAAAAACATTTAAAAATATTCTTCTCCAGAACCAGAAAGCCTATGATTTTGAAACTTGGCATGAAGCATCAGGGAGAGGAGCTCTACAAAGTTTGTATAAATAATGACCCTGGGATGACCTTGACCTATTTTACGGCAAGTTCAACTTAGGTCGCCCATGCATTTGAATGGGAAAAAATAGGAAAATGTCATTTAATGGCAGAAAACTTAGTAGGAATGAGCAAATGGAGAGAAGGTTTATGTTTATGAAAATATTTTAGGCCCAGTGGGTCTTCTTCTCTGAAACCACTTGGCCAATCAAAGCCAAACTTTATGTGGAGCATCCTTAGGAAGAGTGAATGAAAGTTTGTATAAATGGTCAAGGTCACATGACCAAGATGGCCGCCATGGCTGTAAATAGAAAAAAAAACTTTAAAAGGCTTCTTCTTCAGAACCGGGAGGTCTGTGATTTTGAAACTTGGCATGAAGCATCTTGGAATGTAACTCTACAAAGTTTGTATAATTTTTTGCGGCAAGGTCAACTTAGGTCGCCCATGCGTTTGAATGGGCAAAAATAGGAAAATACCATGTAATGGCAGAAAACTTACTTGGAATGAGAAAATGGACAGAAGATTTATGTTTATGAAAATATTTTCGGCCTAGGGGGTTGTCTGCTATACACAGTCATGTATATGATCATAATATTCAAACAGCTTCTTCTCTGAAACCGCTTGGCCAATCAAAGCCAAACTTTGTGTGGAGCATCACTAGGAAGAGTGAATGAAAGTTTGTATAAATGGTCAAGGTCACATGACCAAGATGGCCGTCATGGCTATGAATAGCAAAAAACTTTAAAAATCTTCTGCTTCAGAACCAGAAGGCATATGATTTTGAAACTTGGCATGAAGCATCAAGGAATGGAGCTCTAAAAAGTTTGCATTAATCATGACCCTGGGATGTCCTTGACCTATTTTACGGCAAGGTTAACTTAGGTGTCCATGCATTTAAATGGGGAAAATTGTTAAAATTCATTTGAAGGGCAAAACTTGCAGTTAACTGGCAAATGGACTGTATTTTTATGATTTGAAAAAAAAAATGAACCGGGGGCTATTCTGACCCTGCCCTAGGGTTATTATACATGTATATTACCATTCTAGTCATTCAAACAAGTTTATTAATACATATCTCAGGTCTCAGGTGAGCGTTTACAGGACCATTGGTCCTCTGGTATTTTAGGGGCCTTACCAAGAATTTACAGTTGGGATCTAGGGAGAAGGCTCATTTATTTTGCGGGATCTGCGGAGAAGTGCCATTTGCTTTCATGAATCTGGGGAGAATGGCCATTTATTTTCAGGGAGTTTGAGAGGAGTTGAGGGGGGCGCAAGCAAATAAGCAGGGAGTTTAGGTAGCTGGAAAGAATTGTCATTTTTCTTTCAGGGAGCAGAGAGCTAAGACTGCCACCCCTTGACCCGGTAGGGTATCATCATATAGACTTTTGGTTAATTCCCTGTAAAGCGACATAAAATGAACGCAATTTTCTTTTTCGTTTCAGGGTATCGCCTTTTTCTCCTACACGTGGCGCCTTGGCGAGTTTATGTGTAAGTTCGTGGCGTACATACAGACGGTTTCTATGATATGTTCTGCCCTCACACTCATGGCCATGAGTATAGAAAGGTAATGATTAGGGGGGAAAATGTTGCGATTTAGATAACCAAGTAATTTTATTGATATTCCTCTCTCAAAATCGGGGAGCTAATGGTTCCTGTACAATTCTCGTAAAAACGCCTTTCAACATGCCTGGTATCGTCCCCATAATGCTTTGTGTAAATACTCAAATGTAGCTCTTGGGTGGGTCTTTCTGAATACATCTAAACATGGTAAAAATATTTTCTGTCATTTTTCATTTTGCGAAAACAGTTCCAAAGAATAAAGGTACGCCGCATTCACTCGTAGACATGCGGTTGTTCTGTAGGTGCTTTTAAGGCTAAAATTCACAAATAGTGGATACTCCGACGTAAGGTCAGAACGAAAATCAAGAAATGAGCCGCCTCGAGCGAGAAAACCAACAATGTGGTTTCGACACAAACCGAGCTGTACAAGCATAGAGAATGGCAAGAGGCTGGAAATTTTGGATTTAGAGAGTAGAGGAATTGTACTATCCGAGCAGTGAAAACAAAGTTGCTGATTTTTGTTGATTTTCCCAGGGAGCAGCTCAAATGTTCCCTTGAATGCTGGTTCAAATGACGTCGCATCAAAGCAGGATGGTGCACGAAGAATATATGATATAAACAAATCTAATTTTAGTCTTCGGTATGCGGAAAATTAACCCGGGGATGGGTGATACGACATGTTCTTTAGACAAAAGCTATAGCTATTTTTCAATATGAGAAGCCGACCAGGCCCGACACAAATCGGCCTGTGCAGCCACAAAAGATGGCTAGAAGCTTGAAATTTCGGATTTTATAAGAAGTGGAATTGTACTATCCATGTAGCGAAAACAAATGCGCTAATCAGCTGTGCAGTTACTGCACGAACTGATCTATGTTCACATTAGTAAATAACCTGCTTTCTAATGACGTGTCCTCTCTGAATTTCAGGTTTGTAGCTATCCGTTACCCGCTGAGAGCCCGGTCGTTATGCACAGTTAGACACGCCCGGATTGTGATAATAGCTGTATGGGCGAGCGCCTTCCTTCTCTCAGTGCCTATGATTACAGGCATCGTAAGTATTCCCTCACGTAGACTTTCGCCAACTTCCAATCTTCACAAATTGATGCAATTTATGCTAAATCTTTGGTTTTAACACTAATTTGTGTACAAGGAAAAAAAAAAAAAAAAAAAAAAAAAAAAAAAAAAAAAAAAAAAAAAAAAAAAAAACACGAAATAATTATAGGATAAGAAAATAAGCTAGAGAATAATAACGAAGCTTAATGGTTTATCAAATGTGAATTTAGGGTTTGCAGCCATTTCTACCACTCTCGGTGCCACAATTTAAACAGGTACATGTAACCAGACGTTTTTGCTGTGAGGGTCATCCAGTAAGTTCTAACAGTGGTCTCATATCTCCCAAATTGTGTATGAAATAAAAATAATTTGTTAATCAGATGTGACCATAGATGTTGTCTGTCAGAGCTCATGGCCGTGAAAAATTGTGATTTTGTCTTTATTTTTACCGGGGGTGGGGTGTGTGTGGGGTCGGGGGGGGGGGGGGCGGGGTTAAGCCAAAGCTTCACTGTGTTTCTATGGTTAGTCATATAAGTGGTTTGTGCTATGTTTTGAATAGCCAACAGGTCTGCAAAAGCAGCTATTGCAATAGCATTGACTCAGTAGCTTTCGGCATGCATGGTTGCTAGGCAAAAACGCAAAATTGGCAGTTTTCCTCACTGAAAGTGTTACTGTATATTTTAAACACTTCCATTACCTACACCAAACAGTTAACATATTAATGGATATATTCTTTAATGGAGCTGTATGACAAGCCAAATGCATATACTAATTCGAGAAACCTAGTTTTAGAGACAGGAAACCCTGGTTTATGTATTATATAAACCAGGTTTATCGCACATAAACCAGGTTTAACGCACATATACTAGGTTTCTCGATCATTATCATTACTTAAACCAGATTTCTCTCACATATACTAGGTTTTACTATAAAACCTATGATAACAGTCCATAAACCAGGTTTAAAGCACATATACCAGGTTTAACGCACATATACTAGGTTTTTCGCTAGAAACTTGGATTTACTATTGTAAACTCCTAGGCTTTCTTATGTAAACCTATGTTTTCTTGTTAAACCAGGTTTATCGCATATAAACCAGGTTTAACTGACATATACCAGGTTTCTTGGCCGTTATCATAGGTTTCATCACTTAATCCAGGTTTCTCTCACATACACTGGGGGTTCCACAAGGAGAAACCTGATATAACGATCGAAAACGTAGGTTTAGGAAAACATAGGATAACGATCGAGAAACCTGTTATATGTCCGTTAAACCTAGTATATGTGCGATAAACCTGGTTTAAGTATTGAAACTTAGGATAATGATCGAGAAACCTAATATATGTCCGTTTATGCAATAAACCTGGTTTATGTAATTACATAAACCAGGCTTTTCTCTCTAAAACTAGGTTTCTCGAATAAGTGTGCTTTGGCTTGCCATAAAGCTGTTGTGTGGTCTTATGAAGACAAACAAAAACGACTTATAATGGCATTTTATTTATACTAATAGTTAAGACAGAAAATGAGAAAAGACGCTTCGTTATGAAGGTACAGGCATTTTGTGAGGAAAAGGGTTTGAGATCCTTTTTAGGGGTATTCGGGTATGCTGAAACCAAATACCAATGTTGGCAAGCTGAGAAATGTGTCCTTCACCATCTAATTTGCATATTTCCAAGATGGCCGCCAAAATTGAGAAAAACATCAATTGCTGCAAAGGTATATGTTTAGGATTCCAAACTGCTACAAAATAATAAAAATAACATTTTATAATGATTAGAAGGTCTTCAATGAATAAAAACATCTTCAAAGTTAAAAGGCTGAGGTGGGGTGCGGAGAGGGCAGGGGTGTGGGTTTTTCTACTTGTACCTACCAATTAAAGTTATCATATTTCCACTGTAACAAGTCCTAGACCACTGCATCTGGTCTCACTGTAAAGCATAGATATAGCCTTTAGATCCTTTGGTAAGGAATGCAAATTGTAATTTGCATATTCATGAATTTTAATGAAAATATTAGAAATGGCTGAAAAACGGTTTTAATATCCATAAATAAACAAACTGCTGACCAAAGCTATCATTATGACAACTTGCTTTTGCACCAGTAATACAATATATGACAAATATATTGATGTCATGGGTCAATATGAAACGCATCTCATTAGCATATTCATGAATATTAATTGAAATGTCAAAATAGGGGCGAAAGCCACGGGAAAAAACTTTTGCCATTGAAAGGTTTTTGGTACGTTATATGGTCGTTCTTGCATTTTAGGACAAAATTTCATGGCAGCCAGTTTGGTCAGATGGGCCAATTAAATGCCATAAAAAGTCTACAACAATAAATACATTCAGGTGATGTAAACATCACATTGTTTCCACAACCACTCCTAGTGTGATTCTATGGAATGGGATGAACTTACAAAAATACCCATGTCCCACCAAAAGCATACTTTAGAATACTATGATTGGTCTGATAGTATTGCATTGACGTAGCAATTTAATCTTCATAACTAATATTGAATCATTCAATATCCATGAATATTAATAAAAAAACATAATGGGAGAAAAATCATGGAAAAAATAGGGGGCATACGTATATAAACACCTGTACCAAGGCTGTTAATAAACCTAGGATGCGGAATGAGATATCAAATGAGTGTTGTTGCAATTTACTATCACTCTTAAATATGATATAAGAATAATTGGATTTGTAATTTCATGTATACTAATGAAATCTTTAAAAACAGGACAGAAAACTGGAAAAACTAAATCAGTAAACGTAAGAAATGGCTTGTATCTTGGCAACAAAAAGCCCTTAAGTGCTGAATAATGTATCCAATGGTTGTTAAGCCAATATTATGCCATCCTATATTACACTTTATAAGTCATTTGATTTTTATTTTCATGAACATTAATAACATCTTTAGGAATTGGGGTAAAAATGCGGAAAGCATAAGGTGGTATACACGTTAAAAATGCACATATCATGGTTACTGATAGACCTAGAAGGCTTAAATTGGTATCAAATGATTGCTTAATCATGGTTACTGATAGACCTAGAAGGCTTAAATTGGTATCAAATGATTGCTTAGACATTGTTCTATAATCATACAATCTGTTATTTGCTTTATCTGACATATTTGTTGTATGAATGTTAATAAGATCTTTATAAATAAGAGGAAAATGAACGGAAAATGAAGTGGGGTTACCAATAATATTGCTTATATCTGGACCGCAAACAGACTTAGAGAGTTCAAAGTGGCATCAAATTATTGCTAGTACACGTACAATCTTTTATTGCATTATGTTCAGATCGATGCACGGCATTTCTTCGGAAAATGTGTTTTGTCGACAATGTTGTAACTTCAAAAATATTCACCGCAAAATTTTGAGATTTATTCCGTAGAAGACTAGCCTATAGGTCCACATTTTGAGCCACCAACCACTAGGGTTAGGGTAAAAGTCTGGGCATGGGAACATTCTTGGCTTTTAATAAGATGTTTTATCTATCAGACGACATAGTTTTTCATCAGATACTGTTTACCTATCACTCTATAGTGTCCTAACATTTTACGGGTACCATTTTCATCCTTCTAAGATATAAAGCAAGTTTGCTGGTATACGGCCTTTACTTTTTGGTGATATTTTTCTAACTTAAAAAATCTCATTAATATCCATACAATAAAATATCTAGATGCCTTATATATCTGATTATATGGTTATAGAACATTGTCATATCAATCATTTGATTTCAACTTCGGCTCTTTAGGTCCTTCAGTAGCCAAGATACATGTGATTAAATGTATACCTCCTATTTTTTTGCATTTTACCCCAATTCCTAAAGATTTTATCAATATTCATGAAAATGAAACTCAAATAACTTATCTATTACAGTATGGATGGTATGATATTGCCCTAGCAACCATTTGATTAAATTTTCAGCACTTTGGGGCTTTGGGTTGCCAAGAACTGAGTGTATATGAAGGTGTATCTGTTAAATCTTTTCCATTTTTTCTCCCAATTTCAAAAGTTTTCATTAATATACATGAAATTGAAAATCAAATTGTTCTTATATCACACATCAAAGGTATAGTACGATACCTTAGCATTTATTTAATGCCATTTTCATCATCCTAGGCTTATTAACAGCCCAGGTACAAATGATTTTGTATGTACACCCCATATTTTTCCATGACTTTCCTCCCATATCTTACAATTTTCATTAATATTCATGAATTCAATGATTTGAATATTAGGATAACTATTAAATACTTGTGTCCAAGCACTTCTATCAGATCAATCATAATATTCTAGAGCATGCTATTGGTAGGACATGGGTATTTTTGTAAGTCCATCCAATTCATAAGAATCACACAATGTGGAAACAATATGATTTTACATCATGTAAATATGTTCATTGTCGAGGACATTATTTCACAGCATTTTAGTGGTCCCTTCGACCAAATTGGCAGCCATGAAAATTTGTCCTAAAATGCAAGAAAGGTCTTGCATCCGAAATTGCGCAATATAGTCCATACTATCTCCCTTTGAATGTTTTATTGCTTCCAAAGGATCAAACCTTTCTATTTTATTTGTTATTACTGCAGCTGGTGTTGTGCCGTGTGGCAGCCCTAAAAAGTCTCCCCGTACATCATCCATAGTGCAGATTATATTTTATTTAGGTCCTTTGAGATCAGTAAAGATATTCAGAGTGTTCAAAACACTCACGTTTAGAAATGTACTTCTAAGCAATGTTTAAATTATTTGACCCCGTTTAGGAATGTGTCTTTGATACAGACTTGTCGTGTAAATTTTCGAAATTGCAGTACTATAGCCTGGCTTTCGTTGCCGGTTTAAAAAGGGCTACTGACGAGGGTTCATTACCCGAAATTGCGCAATATAGTCCATACTATCTCCCTTCGAATGTTTTATTTAGGGATGTCAACCGGAGTCCGAACGTTCGGACTTCGGATCCCGTACCGAAGTTCGGATCCAAATTTTAGCGTCCGGACGTTCGCTAAAAAATCAAAATGTCTAATGTTTAGGTAAATTTCCATTATTATATGACAAAAATACGCAATATCTGCTTAGCAGAATTTAATACAAAGTGTCAAAGGTCACGGTCTAACAGGTAAAGAGGTAAACGGGACAATGCCGGTCACGAGGAAGCGACAATAAACAAAGAAAGGATTAAATCTTTTGTTTTCTTTTGAAAACGATGTGATTGACACTTCTCAAGTTTTACAATAGATATGTTTTGGGATTAAAGAAAACAAGTACATGTACTATGATCTTAATTTGACAAAATCAAATGCAGATTCTTAAGCTGACCCGTTTATGCAGAGAATACCATTAAATTTTCTACATGTGTAACAACGTCTTACAATTAGTTTTAGCATCATGATGTTTGAATGTAGATAAAATTGCCTAAACTGCATGGCGTTTCGTTTCTGCACCACATCAACGGAAACAACGCCAAGCTCAGTAACTCTTGATTATGAATGTACTTTCAAGGGAACACTCGACAAACATCCATTTATGTATGTATATACTGATAAGTATATACATACATAAATGGATATCCGAGAAAAAATGCGAACGTTCGAACCATCCGGATGTTTGTTTCCGAACGTCCGAACCTTAAATCTGACACCAAATGACATCCCTAGTTTTATTGCTTCCAAAGGATCAAACCTTTCTATTTTATTATAATCCACCAAAAAACCTTTCAGTGGCAATAATTTTCCCCTGGTTTTCGCCCCAGTTTTCAACATTATAATTAATATTCATGAATATGCAAATGAGATAGAATTTTCAAATAGGTCCATAACATCAATATATTTGTCACATGATATATAACTAGTGCAATTACAGTGTCATATTGATGGTCTGGGCCTAAAATTGTTTATTTATGGATTTTAAACCATTTTAATGTTTTCATTAAAATTCATGAATATGCAAATTAGATAATTCACATTACTTACCACAGGATAAAAGGGATATGTCTAAGCTTAACAATGAGACCAGGCTCAGTGGTCTAGGACCAGCAACAGTGCTGATATGATCAATTTTGTAGGTACACCCATCGTCGAGAATCACGTTAACAGTTGCCATGGAAACCATGCAATTTTTCAAAGTGCAATTGAGTTTTTTTTGTGGGCAAAAATTCTTTGCATTTAAATCTATGTAATTTAGTCAACCAATCATCTTACAATATAATTTAAGTGATCTAAGGCTCAGCACATGACAAACAAATGAAACGTTTCATCAATATAACAGATTGTATATATTTTGGCGGCCATTTTGAAAATATGCAAATTAGGACATGAAGACGTCATTTCTCAGCTTGCCAACATTGGGTTTTGGATTCAGCACACCAAATTACCTCTAGTTCAAGTGTCAAACCCTTTTCCTTACAAAATGCCTGTACTTGTTAACTTTTCTCAATTCCTGTCTTGACTATAAACTTTGTAGTGCAACCCTACTTTTATGGTAAAATTCCATTTTCGAAAATGGTCGCATGTTGAAATAAAACCCCACAAAAGTTACCATTGAAGGCAAAACCACTCTCAAGACAGTAAAACCCAACATACATATATAATAGGGTCTTTATTCATTTGCATATTGTTTAAAGAGGACTTAGCTATGTCTGTGAAATTGGGCCATAAAAAATGGCTTTTAATGTCGCGGCGATGGTCATTTGCTTTCTGGTCTTTAGTTTCCCAGCCACCGTTGCAGCGATAGTTTGGTTTATTTATTTCAGTTAATGTCCATAATATGCAGGTACATGTGAATTTAACTGAATGATCACATCTAATAAATTTTGTTTTATGAGGTCATTGTCAGAACTTATTTGATGACCCTCTTACATGTTTTTGTGACAAATAAAACTACATGTATATCCAAACATTATGTAAAATTCAACCATGGCCGTGATAAGTATGTTTTATAACCGTTTTATGTTTTGAAAAATATACTGGTGACTCGCTGAGGTGGTCAGTTGTTTTGATTGAAAACTATTGTTTAAGACTGAAATAACCGAGTCCCTAACAAAACCATGACCAACGGAATGCATCTAACATTATTGCCGTTTGTTTGCTAGAATGAGAAAGTCACATTAACACATTCTTTTGCACTGTTTAATCTTCACGACGACAATGGTACATTTAGTACGGAAAAAATGGCACAAGATTTTGCTTTCGCATTACGAAAACTTGCCCATGCAATACACAGAGATTTTTTTCAGTTGTAAAGAATGAAAATTTCATCAGAAAAATTTTGATATTTTTCTTATTTTTGCTCAAAACATAGATTGTGGGTACACGTTAGAAACGAGTACCCACAATCTATGTTTTGGAGCAAAAATAAGAAAAATAGGTATACCCCTGCATACCCCAGTTTTGCTATATAAAAGTGGGGTTCAAGGGGGTATACATTACACGGACATGTTTTCCTGATGCGGGCGACTTTGATGAGCGTGCATCTTATCAATTATTTCGTATGTCGTGCACGAACAAGTATAATTCGAAGGAAATTGATCATGATCGCTTGCACAAATGTCAGTTAATATTATGAACGGAATCGTAATTGAGCCATCGCGTGAGAAAACCAACACTCTAGGTTTCCGACCAGGTCCGACACAAACCGATCTGTACTGTCACAGAAGAACGCTAGAAACTTGAAACTTTAGAAATATGTAGAAGCGGAGTTTAATTATCCGTGTAGCGAAAACAAAGCGCTGATCAGCTGTGCAGTTACTTCACAGCTGATCTGCGTCTTTGTTTTCGCATACGCAAATTGTTGGTTTTCTGATGTGGGGGCTGAATTGATTACGTTCAACAGGTACCACAGGGATCTTGCAAGACGTTGATACAGCTCGTTCGTGACAATGGTCGACATTCGAAGACAGTTTGTATTTCTGATGAAAAATGCAATTAGAAAGCTGGATCTCAAATCGATGCTCATTTACACCTTTCGTGTTACGATAATTGGAAAGTTTACGCCGCTTAAAGGAGATGCCAATTCTATCAATGCGACTGCGAGAAAGATTTATGCCAAATGCAACCTATGGAAACGGTGTATTAGAAAAACGGTGAATCAACGGGGGTTAATCGGAAAAATGTGAAGCATCGGGCGATGTGTCGGTGAGACATCGGGATTTACAATGGCGACACGGTACGTAGTTTTAATCTTCTTTTTGTTTTGTTCCGACATGGCTGGGTGACGTTGCATGTCAAAATTCTGTTTGCTGCAGGAGCTGTAGAAATCATAATTGTTCTTTATTATGTAAACAGTTTGTAAATAAATATTCCAAGAAACGCGTGATTGTGCGCCCCATTTTGGAGGGCATGCCTTTCAAGGCCACGAAAACACATTTTCGTTTGATTTTCTAGTAAAAAAATGGACCAAGAAGGTCACGTTGGTATTTGCAAATGAATAATAGTATACTGGAAAATTCCCACAAAAAATAAAATCTCGCCAAGCATTGCAAAGGGATTTAATGCTAGGTGCATTTACATAATGTGAGGCATCGGGCAAGTTGTGTGAGACAACGGGGCGAATTTTGTGAGTCATCGGGCAATCAAAACTTATAAACACTCTAGAGCTATTTTTGATCAAGGTAATTTCATATTCCGTGTCATCTTAGACCCGGTAATTTCATATTCCGCATCATCTTCGACCCTTTCTTGTTGGGAAATTAAAGTGCTAGACCGACAAGTGTAAAACGCTAGCGTTCACCTGAATCATTGCCATTGCCAGACGCACTTGTGTGAAAATCGTTCCCAAACGGATAACCGTTTGTTGTTTAAAATATGTACATGTATATATATTCATTTTAAACTCAACCCCAACTGTAGTAATTTTGTAAAGTCCAGTAATATTTTGAGCAATTACATACATGTAGCGTCATCACCAAATTGCAATTTTAGTTCCGATGAGCCGTCCGTTAACTGCTAACGACATCTGGAAATATTTTCGGAAATATTAGTTTGTTTCTTTGTTTGATTGGTGTTTTACTTCCCACTCAACAGCTGTCAGGTCATATGGAGAAGGGGCCTCGGTTTAAAGTCTCATCCGAAAGACTGGAGAAGCCCGGGATCGAACACACGACCCCTGATTTACAAGGCCAGTAGCTTGGCCACCATGCCACGGAGGCTTCTAAGGAAATATTAGTGACTGCCGTGAAACTACAAATTGCAGTTTTTCAAACATCACTCATATTTCAGAAAAATATGAAGCCTCACTGGCATGTATATAAACAGCCCATGCCAAAGGCGGCCGCCACGTCCATATATTGGTAAAATCCTTTAAAAATATTCTCTAGAACTCAAAGTTGTTCCATGATCTGAAAGTGGTTCAAGTCATAACCATTGACATTGAATTGCGAATATCAAGATTGAATGGTGTTGTTGTGTAACGTCCTAGTCAATAATTTTTCATTGCCACCGCTTCCGGGGTAGTTGGCATATACTTTGGAGAGATTAAGTGTCACGTCCAAGGACACTACAAGATGATCATGGTGTTCGAATTCCTGACTTCTCGCTCTGGAGTCCGACGCGCTACCACATAGCCTCAGTTTACCAGGTATATTCTAGAGGACCAATGGCCATGAGAGCGCTCACCTGAAACTTTATATACTGTCTTATATGTCCTCGTTTATAGACCCAGAGCTTTGGTAGTAACACCCCCAGGGGAACTACTTTAAATTTATGAAAATAAACCTTCTGACTGATACGCATTTCTGCATTCTATGTTATTCGTATCAACAGTGGATCTGTTTGTTTTTTCAGCCTGCTTGTGCGTTAGCCTCGAATTCTGTTAATTCGTGCTGGCAGTGATTTGTTGTTTAAAAAATGTGACAATGTTAATGTCGGTCGTTAATCGTGACTTATTCCCTGTTTAAAAAATGTGACAATGTTAATGTCGGTCGTTAATCGTGACTTATTCCCTGTTAGGACTGACCATCGTTAAAGTCTGACTTTCTTGATTATTAAAGGTTATTTCTTTACCTTTCTATCCTCACCGGTGGCATCGGGTTGTGTCCTTAATCAAGGCACATTAACTCTCCTTAGTTCTTGTTAAATACCCGGGAAGCAGTGGCCCCGTCCAGACATGACTGAATAGTTGTTGACTGGGACGTAAAGCCTTAAATTCAAACACACCAACTATGGTACAGCAAGGTCAAACTGGGCTAAATTTACCCCGCCGTATACCGCTGGATGCAATCAAATTTTTACAGCGCAGATTGATGCAGCGACACACGAAACCTGACAAAAATGGAGTTAACTGATTGGTAGTCAGATCGATTGAGCAACAACCTACAGTGAAAAGTTCAATGCTGTGTTGTAGGTTGTTGCCTAATTTATCCGGCTTCCAGTCAACACATTCCCTTTCGGCATGTGTCTTGTGATATTGCAACAATCTGCGCTGTAAGAATTTGGTTGCATCCGACAGTATATAGTGTGTATACATTTATATAGGACAAATGACAGATTTGGTAAAATTTTGGTATATACATAAAAATGTGACCCAAAAGAAACGTCTTTGGGCTGCATGACCGAAGTAGCTGCCACGCCCGTAGCTCAACGAACGTTCATATATCGCATCACATCTATGTTATTCAGTGGATAAGGTCATGCCATAAAATGAGATGACCACATGTGTAATAACATATCAATTAGTAACGTCCGTGACAACGATATTTTATCAAAGAACAAAATAATCTCTAAACTCTTATAATAAAAATCTTACATTTCATATGAAATTTATGATACACGCCTATGAAATTACCACTAATGTATGATCGTTAATGTAATACACGAACTTCTGTCATGCTTTGGTACAATGACCTTTCTTCCGCTTATTCTGTCACTTAACAACGAAAGAATGTGCACCCCCATATAGCGGGGACGTGTCGGAATTTTACCTCCGAGGCGTAAAACAGTCGGGGTTTAAGGGGATGCCGATCTTAAAATCTAATACTTGTTATAAAATTTACCTGTACAAAGGAAAATTGAGCCTGTGCATGAGAAAATCAACAATTTGGAGTTCCGACCACGTCCAACACAAATCAGGCTGTACAGTCACAGAAGCAGGCTAGACTCTTGAAATTTTGGATTTAAGAAAAAGAGGAATTGTACTATCTGCGTAGCGAAAACAAAGACGCTGATCAGCTTCGCGGTTATCGGGGCTGTGACTGTGGTATCTTTGTCCCTAGATCTCACAAGAAACGTTAAGCTTCGACACACAATCATCTGGCACCTCAGCGGTAGACATCAGAGGGGGCATTTCAGGCCCTGATAATTTTGGGAAAGAAGCTACCCCAATAGATACTGTTCCATGTTATTTCCAAAGATTGGACCTGCGTTTACTATTATAATTTTCCCAGTCTTCAAATCGGCAACCGAAGAAATTTAAGAATTGGAGACAGTATCTTTTCCAATTATTTCTTACACGTTTTCATTTGCTTCAGCTTCATTTAACCAGCGAAAAAAAACTATATATACGCGAACAGTGCGATATGACGGACGCTGCGGACGAGGAACGTCCGAGTTCTCATCACTGCCGGTGATTAACGTGTGTTTATAGCATCCGTAATTGGGATAGATATGATCCCACTCAAACTAAAAGTTAAAAAAACAACAATCATATACTGGCTAGAATTAAGAAAATAAAGTTTTATTCCATCAAAATTTGGTTGCTCCCCGGCGACACACACAACTTGCCCGGAGACTCACCAAATAATCAATCACCCGGCTGAATCTCGATTTTCCCAGTCTTTTTTACAAATTTTCTGAAGGTTGATAATCAGGAGCTTACTTTTCTATATTCACCAATTTGAATTAAGGTTGTTTACATTCGTAATTCGATTTAAGCATAAAAAATAAACAAAAAATACAACCGAAAGTCAACTGAAATGTTTGAGTAGTAAAATGGGGCGCACTGTGGCGATTAAACAAAATACATTTTCAACAATTTTAGGGTTTCCGGGGCTGCATCAAAGACCCTTACAGCTCCTGCAAGTGTTCGATTTGTTTTTATTTTCTGCAGTATTTTTAGCTTTCGCTTCAAAATAGAAGTAAACAAACAACATACCTTTAATCTAGTGCAAATCCCGATGTCTCACCGACACATCGCCCGATGCTTCACATTTTTCCGATTAACCCCCGTTGATGCACCGTTTTTCTAATACACCGTTTCCATAGGTTGAAATGTGTGCATCTGCAAATTACGATAAGCGACTGTCTGTTCCAATCTGAAGATAAATCAGCCGCAGCGTGAGAACACCAACAATCTCCAATGTGATGCGTTCTTGTGCAGGAAACCCAGGCCATATTATTGGTCAAGTGGTCAAGTACCCACGAACCTTTTGCCCATAAGTGTTTTGAATGTTTCCGGCCTGACTGAAAAATTAATGGCCGACTTCTGGATTGTAACGTTTTATACCACTATGACGAATGAAATTACCCATTATTATCATTTGGGTGAGTCCACTTTCATTTTGGGGGACATCAGGTGTGATTTTATGTTTGTACATGTAATTTATTTTTCGATGAAATTCCTATAAGCGAACAGAATAGCCCCACAAGGACGCCATGTTTAAATGAGTTAATGAGTTCAAATAGTTGTTTTAATTCACTATCATCACTATGGGACTGTCTGACAAAACTAAAAATTTCAAGCTCCTTTCCAAAAAAAAAAATAAATAAATAAATGAATAAATAAATAAAAAAAAAGGGAACAGAAATGAAAAGGAACAGAAATGAAGTAAAGATTTTAAATCACTCCTGATGTCACTAAAAATTAAAAGTCAATCAAGTACATTCATGTACTTGGTTGACTTGACCATCATTATTATTTGGTGAGTCCATTTTAATTCTTAGTGTCATCAGGAGTGATTTAAAATCTTTACTTCGTTTCTCGATGAAATTCTAATAAACATACAGATAGCCCAGACTTGGACACCAAGTTCTGCGGCGTCACATCTGGGGCTATACTAATTGGCAATGTCCCAAATATATCGGCAGGCTTAAAAGAATTAAAACCAAACTGCATTCGTGCAAAATGATATATATGTTTGATATTCATCTGTCGGCAAAAGAAATGATGATTTAAATGTCGTTATAAAAACAGTTTATCGGGCATAGTTCTGTTCCTTGGAGATAAATACAAGACAGGTTAAAAGAGAGAAAAACTTCTGTTTTATAAAAGAAAAAAAATCGTTCTATATCACTCTGAGATGTGAAAACGACATGCATGTTAATTTTAACGCTTTTCCAAGATTGTAAAATGTATTTTTGTAAACCGTGTTTATAAGATCTATCTGTTTAGTAGAACTATTTAAATTGCCTCAGTGACAAATGCAGTTATCAAGATTTTCGGTCTAAAATAACATTAATATTCACGTTTCTGAATCATTCATAGCGTTTGTAAGAATGAGGGATACACATACATCATGTTTTCATGTCGAAATAAATTAGGCAATCGAGATCCAATTTTAAGATAACACATTAAATCGTGGTTTAAACATACACCACAAGAATCCATCTGAATTGCATTATCATGCATATATGCAATGAATACCCCATATACACCCCAGTTTATACCTACGCTAGGCTGCAAAGGGGCTACACCTGTTATTTCTGAATTTTGCTCAAAAATATAGATTGTGGGTATTCATTAGAACCGCCTTGCTATGTACCCTTCAGCAAAGATAGAAATACTTCCTACAGAATTTTAACAGAGAAGATCATTTTTGTTTGTTTGTTTGTTTGAATTGATGCTTGACGCCCCAGTCAACAGCTATGGTCATATTGGAATGGTGTTTCCATTTTGTGTGACTCTTCTGCCCAACATTAGGATGTCATGACACGAAAAAGTGCTTGCAATATAATCACCCAAGTAAACCTAACATGTCTATTTGTATAGATGGTTTGACTTGAACCACTTTTCCTGGGCAGGCCCAGGCCTTCTGAACGGTTCAACAGCAGTCAGTCAGTCAGTTGCTTATAGTAACTGCACTGCTAATCAGCGCCCTTGTTTTCGCTCAGATAACCGCAATGGCGCTCCTTCCTAAATCCAAAATTTCAAGCTTCTAGCTATTTTCTGCGGGTGTACAGCCTGGTTTGTGTCAGCTTAGTCGTAAACCAGATAGTATGTATGCTCAGGTATAGCTCATTCTGACACCACTATCATTTGAGCCACCTCATGAGAAAACCAACATTCTGCATATTCGAAAACAAAGGCGCAGATCAGCTTCGCAGTAACTGCGAAGCTGATCAGCGCCTTTGTTTTCGCTACAAGGATAGTACAATTCCTCTACTTTCTAAATCCGAAATTTCCAGCCTCTAACCATCTTCTGTACATGTACAGCTCGGTTTGTGTCAGACCTTTACGGAAACCACATTGTTTGTTTCCTCACGAGGCGGCTCAATTATTTTCAGGAATTCAAGACCGTTGAAGGACTTCACCGTACCGCCTACTGGTGCCACAAGATCTGGACCGAGAAGCCGATGTACGGCAAGGTGTTCGAACTCTACATGCTGTTGATTATTCTGGTGATACCAGTTAGTGTGATGCTGGTGACCTACACCTGGATTGCTTACATCATATGGCGGGTGGCGTCACGGAGGGCGGATATGCGCTCCGGCAGGTAAGAATTTTACCGTTTTATGACGACTCGACTTTCCCATCATTATCCTTTGGGTGGGTCCACTTAGAGGCTTCAGGTGTGATTCTTTTAATTTTAAGTCATTACAGGCATTAAGTTTGATTTTATATTTTTAGCAATTTTTAGCTCACCTCAGCCGAAGGCTCACAAGGAGAGCTTATAGGATGGCCATGATCCGGCGTCCGTCCGTCGTACGTCCGTCCTCCGCCGTCAACAATTTCAAAGATCTTCTACTCTGAAACCGCTTGGCCGATCAAGATGAAATAATATATGAAGCCTCCTTGGATAGTGGCATTCAAATTTTGATCACGATATTTTGGTCAAATGACCAAGATGGCCGCCACGCCCATATATGGTAAAAACCCTTCAAAAATCTTCTTCTCCAGGGCCGGTGGGCCGATTTCCACGAAACTCGGTATGTAGCATCGTGGACTCCAGCCCATCATAGTTTGATAAAATGATGAAAACAGGTGAAAACAATGGATATTTTGGAAACTGTTGCAGACTGAGACTTGAAAGTTGCTAGATGCAGACAACTAATGGGGTCAGTAGAGGTATGTAATTAATTAAGGTCAAGGTCATTTCTTGACCTTGACCCAAGGTCATTTCTTGACCTTGACCCAAGGTCATGTAGATATCAAAATTAAGATTATGGTTTTCTCAGAAACGGCTTGACCGATCAAATTGAAATTTTATGTGAAACCTTCGTTGGTAGTGGCATTTGAATTTTGTTGGCGCTATCTTGGTCACATGACCAAGATGGCCGCCACGCCCATATATGGTAAAAACCCTTCAAAATCTTCTTCTCCCGAACTGGTGGGCCGATTTCCACAAAACTTAGTATGTAGCATCGGGGACTCCATCCCATCATAGTTTGATAAAATGATGACCTTGGGCTGACCTTGACCTATTTGACGGCAAGGTCAATTTTGGAAACGTAGGCTTTTACATGGGAAAATGTGAAAACAATGGATATTTTGGAAACTGTTGCAGTCTGAGACTTGAATGTTGCTAGATGCAAACAACTAATGGAGGCAATGGAGGTATATAATTGATTTTAAAAGGTCAAGGTCATTTCTTGACCTTGACCCAGGGTCATTTAAATATCAAAATCAAGGTTTTCTCAGACACGGCCTGGCCGATCAAATTGAAATTTTATGTGAAGCCTCCTTTGGTAGTGGCATTCAAATTTTGGTCGCGACGTTTAGGTCACATGACAAAGATGGCCGCCACGCCCATTTATGGTAAAAGCCCTTCAAAATCTTCTTCTCCAGAACTGGTGGTTCGATTTCCACGAAACTTAATATGTAGCATTGGGGACTCCAGCCCATCATAGTTTGATAAAATAATGACGTTTAGATGACCTTGACCGATTTAATGTCAAGGTCAATTTAAGAAACAGGCTTTTACATGAGAAAAGATGAAAAACATGGATATTTTTGAAACTATTGCAGCCTGATACTTGAAAGTTGCTGGATGCAAGCACTTGAGCTAATGGAGGCAATGGAGGTATGTAATTCATTAATGTCAAGACCATAGGTCATTTAAATATCAAAATTAAGATCATGTTTTTCCCAGAAATCACTGGGCCTATGAAAGTGAAATTTTAAGTGGAGCCTCCATGCTTAGGGGAACAAAATTTTGTGCGTAAAATCATGGTCGAATGATCAACATGACCACCATGCTCACAAATGCTCAAAAATCTTCTAAAAGATCAGGCTTCAGGTGAGCTTTCTCAGGACCAATGGTCCTCTGGTTCGCTGTTATTCCTCTACGTTTTGCGGCGTCACATCTGGAGCTATACTGTTTGCCTATGTCCCATGAAACGTCAATGTGTTTATACATCATGACCTTGTGATGACCTTGACCTATTTTACGACAAGGTCGACATAGGTCCCCTATGTATTTGAATGGGGGAAAACTTTTAGAATATCCTTTGAAGGGAAAACTTGCAGGAAATTGGCAAATGGACAGAATAATGATAATTCTGGGAAAATATGACCCCATGGCTTCATCTGCCCCGACACTGGGGCTATATACCATAATATTCAAACATGGTTATTGGTATATATAGGTCCTCTGGTTCTGGTTTTCATAGTTACTTTGTAAACGAGTTAAACCTGGAAAACGTCGGTACTCATCAGTGGTGTCTATTTTGCCATCCACTGCTTTGAAAGAACAACAACTGAAAAGTCATCCCAATGTTGCTGAATTTTGTTGTCTCACGTTTACGTTCATCGTTGCACAATATTACTCGAGTTGAACAAAAGAGAAAGCGCCGCGGCGTCTTATAAACAAGGACCGTCGAATAAAAGAAGCATAATTATATTTGATAAGGTCATACCAGTTCGAAGAACAGCTAAACTGATTATGACAATACTATGCCAGCTTTTCATTATTTTCTGATGACAACAAAACTATACTCGTGAATGTGGAGCAGACTGGCAATTTAATGCTTGCAATAAAATGAGCTACCAATTCATGCAATTACAAGAAAATAAATATTTGAAGGCTCGATGAATGCACTACATGTCTATACTCTAAAGGATGGACTTTTCGTCTTTCGTTTGATTATGTAAACACAACGCGTACAAGCATAAAAGGGTCCTTTCATTCAGTTTCTGAAAATTGCAGTATTTAATATTCAGTTGAGAAAAAAAGGTTTGCCTAGGTCCTTAAATACGTGAAAGAATCTGCACACGCACGCTCTATACCACAGAACACATATCAGTACCAGAAGAATCCCTAAAATATTACGAAAACTTGCCAATGCTATATACAGGGAATTTTTCAAATGCAAAAAAAAAAAAAAAAAAAAAATGAAAATTTCAGTGGAAAAATTTTGCTATTTTTAATAATTTTGCTCAAAACATTGATTGTGGGTACACGTTAGAACCGCCTCGGCGAGGCGGTTCTAACGAGTACCCACAATCTATGTTTTGGAACAGGTATACCCCTGCAAACCCCAGTTTTTCTATAAAACAAAAAGTGAGGTTTAATTAAGGGGTATACATTTCACGGGCAGTGATCAGATGATGTATATGTGCCGTCATTATTCCTGTGGACAACGATAAAATCTGTTTTATTCACAAGCAAATGCCGGGGACCTGAAATCGAAAAAAATGTCAAAGCATCGTTATAGATGTCTTTCGGATTTTTCAGCTAATTCTCGTGATAACCAAAGGTCTAGACGTGCTAACGTATCAGATTATGTCTCTAATTTAGTTTTCCCATTATGAAAACTTGCCCATGCAACATACAGAGACTTTTTTCAGCTGTAAAAATTGAAAATTTCATCAGATAAATATTGATAATTTTTATATTTTTGCTCAAAACTTAGATCGTGGGTACACGTTAGAAGATCTTAGAACCGCCTCGCCGAGGCGGTTCTAACGAGTACCCATAATATATGTTTTGGACCAAAAATAAGAAAACTGCATACCCCAGTTTTACTATATAACAGGGGGGTTTAAGGGGGCATTCATTGCACGGACATGTTTTCCTGATGAATAGCTGGATGGAGTCTTGATTTTAACGGAGACTTAACGTGTCCCAACACGGAGAGGCATATGAGCCGCCTCATGAGAAAACCAACAATCTGCATAAGCGAAAACAAAGACGCAGATCAGCTTCGCGGTAACCGCGAAGCTGATCAGCGCCTTTGTTTTCGCTACTCGGATAGTACATTTCCTCTTCTATTTAAATCCGAAATTTCAAGCTTCTAGCTCTTTTCTGCGCTAGTACAGAACGTTTTGTGTCGGACCTGTTCGGAAACCACATTGTTGGGTTTTCCACGAGGCGGCTCATATCTAAATCAGCCTGATCGGAGACTGTGCTGTGTCCATATTTATTAAACTAGTCCGTGGAACACACCGAAGCTCTTGAACAGGCGGAGCAAATTCTCAAGCTAATTGGTGTCATCCAGTGTGCAACATTGTTTAAAATGATTGCTTTCGAGACAAGTCGCGGCTTTCGTTTTGTTGTACTAACGCAGTCCCAGTTCAAACGGCAGTGGGTTGTATTCTGTCTTTATCAGCTAGACTATTCTGAGAAATCAGAAATTAAAAGCTTTAGAACCATATACTTTATATTCCTAGACATGCAAATTATCAACTTTGACGGTTTTTGGCGATTTATGTTACAATTGACAAAATGAGTCTTTGTTTATGAGTAATTCAGCTCCTTGACATTTTTCTATCAGTACAATTCTTCTGCTAGCTACCGACAATTTGCACTTTGTGATTCGTCATGCTTTCAAGTTCACTGAGTACAAAGCATTTGGGCTACAAGTTCTTTCAGCATGTCCCCGATAGAATGATGATAAAGCAGCATGACGATATGCAATGAAATTAAACTGAAATTTCAAAAGACTGTGAACCTCTTCCGGGTTCCACTTATATGGCCATAGACCACAATAACTTTTACTATATACATGCAGTTTAATTAATTGTTGTGCCTCCTACCTTTCAAGCGGGCATTGCTGGGGTTGTTGTGCAGCATTTTCTTAAGCCTACATGGTATGCCAGATGCTTTTATGAAGATATAAACATAGTATTACCTTGACCTGCTCGTTTTCGAGCAATTTTTACTTTCATAATCTACTGTTTGTCTGATGCTCGTGCACCGTACTTACTAGTACGTACATGGGGGGGGGGGGTAATTGGGTCCCAGAATTTTACCAAAATTAAAAGCCTATACCGGGACGGTTTTAACATTTTCTGAAAGCTCATGCAATGCTCTTTTTATTACAAGCAGGGTTTTTAACATTAACTGGAAGTCTTGCACCCCAGTAAACGGGGGTGGGGGGAACTACATTGTGCGGAAGTGTATCCTTAACGTGTAAGAGTCAGTGGAAGTATTTGTGATCTGATTCCGTACATATAGTGGTTCCATAAGTTACCACAATATACTGTAACCTGCTTCCCTGTAACTAAAACTGGGAATATACACTAAAACCCATGTAAACACCAAGTCTGCTTCGTAAAACTTCATTCAAATATAAACTTATTCAAATAATCGCGACACTTGTTTCTCTTACAGAGTCACAAATGCACAAGAAAGTCACGTGGGCCAGACAGTGGTACCTGTGCAGACCAATGGCGCTATTGTGTTGGTCAACAATGGAACTGTGGAGCATAAAACGTCCAAAACTAACACTGATGATGACAAAACTCGTAAACAAGTAAGATTCATAAACATTTTTGAGACAATGTGTTTTAAAGAGACCACGGGGCTCAACTCTCCTTTTACTTATATAATGCAAACAATCAATGATAAAATATAAAAGTTTTAAGAGTTCAATAAATGAACCTTTATTGAACTCTTGCTAAATACCCGTTTCTAAATGGTCAGTTAATGAGACTTGGTGACTGTTCTGAACTTGGACCATTTTAGATGACCCCTAGACATGCTAGGCCGAGTTTCTACGGACAATGTCACAGAAACTTTGGCAATGAGTTATGCGTTCACACACAGCAAAAGTTACTTATATTGCTTAGCTCGCTCACCTTTATCACAGATATTTGTCAAAGAAACATCGCCACAGAATTGAATTTACACGAGCATATTTTTCTACGACAAACCTACTTTGTCAAAGAAAAATTGTCCGTGGAAACGAGGCCTTAGATTACTAAAGCCATAAAGTGTATTAAAATGATTTACTCTTCCGACAGCTATAATTGGTTAAAATGTAAAATTGTTGTTGTCTTCATTTCAGGTCGTCCTGATGTTGATTGTCGTCGTCATTTTGTTTGCCGTCTGCTGGACGCCGATACTCGTCAACAATGTACTCGTCGCCTTCAAGGTCATCGATTACCTTCATATGGGAAAACTGAAAACTATGCGCATGGCCTTCCATCTCATGTCATACGCCAATAGCTGCCTTAATCCTTTTGTTTACGCTTTCATGTCGAAGAACTTCCGGGAAGGGTTCACTCATGCCATTTGCGCATGCGTCAAAGGAACCAATTACGTTCGGAAGCAGATAAGCGCACGCTCAATGACGTCAACTTTTATCACACGTGCATCGCAGTCGAACTTTGGTGATAGGAGAAAGGACTCTCATTCTGACAACATAACAACTAGGCGACCAAGTGATATCAGTGGATAAAAGTGATCGTAGTTATCCCGAGTTATAGGCTTTCGACATGCAATGGTTTATTCATTTTAAAATAGGAAAAAAAAAGAATAATATATTTAGTTCTCATAATAGATTTATTTCTAAAATGTATGCAAACTTGGTGTATATTTACGTCGGAATACAAAGAATATTTGGAAAAAGGTACAAGAACTTATTACATGTATAAATAACCATTCACACGACTTGCATTACTTCAAATGCTAATTTTTCTGGAAAGATTGATTTATTAACTTTCGGGAATCTGATAAGTGCAATGGGCAGACTGGTTTGTCGACGCTGAAAACGAGCACGAGCAGATTGTCGCCAAAACCAAGCTGTACTGTGAATTGTTTTACACTGCATTTCAGCGAAATGCTCATTCAAGCTGTAGATTTCAATGCATTAATACTACACTACATTTTGTAAGGAACCCTTTTCCAGAGAGATGTCATTTGGACAAGAGCTGATACCTTTCAAAAGTTTTGTCTTTGTTGTACTTTTATAAGCCTTGAGTGTATGTTTAAGATTTGAAAAACATACTTTTTCTATATTCTCTTTTTTCTATCTATAGGCTGAAATTGTTTTCTTATCCACATCTTGGAAACTAAAACCCCTATCAACTTGAAAAAAAAAAAAATTAGTAGTATAATTTATGTGCAAATTTTGCAAAATTAATCTATGGTGTTGCTGCGTGACCGTGACTTCGAGGTTATAAAATATTTTTCAAGCTCAGCTCAGCTGAGCATAAATTTCATACTGCTCATAAATGCAGATATAGCCAAATCACCAAATCCTGTAAATTATCCTGCTAATAAATGTTAAAATGACAACAGTTGTTGGCATTTTAAAGGGAAAGGCAATGTTGAAATACAATGTATATTAAGTGAAAGAACTCGCTTTCCTTAACAATATGGTACATGTTTTATCAAAATCGGATGCAAATTAAGAAAGTTATGTTGTTTTGAATATTCACCAATTTTTGTTTAAGGAGGCGGCCATCTTGGATATTCATGAGGCTTTATGACGTCATAAAGCCCTAATTAAATATGCATAATCAATTTTAATGAAACACTATTAATATTTTTCGGTCAATGTTTGTTTGAATGTTTTCTATCATTACAACCAGACAAATAGCAGCTTAGCAATCCAGGTGTTTCAAACATCTCCTAAGTAGTTGTCAAAAACATGAAATTGACATTTCCTGTCCAATATTTGTATCAACCTTGAAATTTACATTATCACCTTATTTTTTCTCTGATTGGTCATAGTAAGATAGAATTGACAGATGTTGATTTCTCTTTCCAAAATTTTCATTGGTTGTTTGAAAATAATGAAACAGTTTGACAGCTTTTGACTATTTTAAAGAAATGAACACCTTTTTCTGTATTTGAATTGCACCTGGATGACTGTTGTTTACTGTCAATTTCTTGTCTTTGGCAACTAATTTTGAGATGTCTGAAACTTGTGAATTGCTAAGCTGGTATTTGCGCGGTTGTAATTAACTATCAAATGTAGCCATATTTCACCATATAAATTTTGAAATATGAATTTTATTCAAAGTTTAAGGTTTAACAGTTTTCTAATTAAATATTCAAAATGGCTGCCAAAAGTCACTTCGTTCCAAAATTTAAAATGTCAATATCACACTTAGTCCTTGACCGATTTGAACAAAATTTGCACCAAAATGCTTGCTTTGACTAGGTCCCGAGGTCATAAAGCTTTTTTCATGCTCAGCTCAGCTGAGACTAAAATTTATCCTGCTCATAAATGTTAAAATGCCATTAATTGTTGCCATGTTAACATTTATGAGGAGGATAAATTACAAGTTTTTCAGGTTTGAACTTGAATTTTCCACTACTTTTGACTATTTCAGCATTTATGAGCAGTTGAAATTTCATGCTCAGCCGAGCTGAGCTTGAAAAATGTTTTTTAACCTCAGGGCCAGTTCTTTAGTTTAAAATGTTTTGTTGTTGAATATTGCGTTCTCCTTTAATATTTATGAGCAGGATAAATTTTAGTCTCAGTTGAGTTGAGCATGAAAAAAGTTTTATAACCTCGAGACCTGGGGAACGCCGTAAATAGTCTTGTCCAAAATATTATATGAGCCTGCGCATGAGAAAACAAACAAAAGGACCAATGGTCCTCAGATCGCTCACCTGAGATTTGGTTTTTGAAAAATGACCTTTGGGTGAAATGTGGCCTTGAATGTGAATGCTCGCATTATTTTATATAAACGCTGCAAACTATAAGTATCTACCAATTTTATTAACTCTGCAAACTATCCGTATCTACCTTTGTTTTTGCCAATTCATGTTGTTTGTTTCCGTATGCGGCGGCTCATATTAGAACCACAGAATTGAGACAGTGTTTCAACTACTTTATTGCACGTGCAAACGAAAAAGTATTTATTTGTCATTGATAATACCAAGAAATTTAAGAAAACATACGGTATAAAAAAAGCCTGTTATGCGTCTTATTTCATTCCTGTCGTATAAAATTGTTATAGACCTCCCGGGGGGTGGGGGGTTATAAACAGTTATTAAAGTTTCTATCGTCTCGAAACGAAAATAGAATTTGCATAACTTTTACAATGCCCGGAGATCAGACACAACAATAAGTTGTGCTGTTGTCTGAGTCCCACGTACCTACTTATCGAAAGCCAAATAAAAATCATTATATACCCATAAAAAAGGAACTCATTGATGACATTCACCATTTCAGGTGAGCTTATAGTATACCCATGCTCTGGCGTCCGTCTTTGTTGTCGTCGTTCACAATGTTCAAGCATCTACTCCGCTGAAACTGCTGGGCTAATCAAAGCCAAACTTAATGTGGAGCTTCCTTCATGTGGAGCATTATAAATGGTCCAGGTCACATGACAAGGATGGCTGCCAGGGCTATAAATAGCAAAAACCTTTCAAAATCTTTTTCTCCAGAACCAGTGGACCGATTTCAACGCAATTTAATATGTAGCAGCGGGGACATTTGGTCTCATAGGCTCAGATGAGCGTTCTCAGGACCATTGGTCCTCTGGTGTGCTGACACAATTTCAGTTTTTGTTATCTTTCCAGAGGCATACTATTCATCAATGCAATGCATATCGTTTAAAACCCGGGATCAAAACTGGTCCTAAACCAGGTAGGGTTAATTAATAAACTGTAGCAGTCATGAACGACCAAAATGGAATTTTAGAGACAACAAGCATTGACTCAAATGCACACCTTCTACTAAAATAATGCAAATGGTATCGATATATCTTTTTATTTTCTTGCAATATATGTATCAGCATATTGTCCCAGGATGCTATCAAGAGATCGTAAAGTATACCAACAGACGTTTCACTGATCCATATAATTGATATAACAATCATTGTCAGTTTAAACCCAACAGAAACTCCTTGACAAACTAGTCATGGGAGTCTGGGTTTCAGACAGTTTGATAAACTGCAGTCAGATTATGTCACAAGAGGTTTTGCCGCGTTCCGAGACAAATTGTTATATATAAATCAACAAGAGTAAAAAAAACTTAACCAGAAACCACATGCCTAGACCGTATACAACTCTACAAACGTTTATGTACGGTGTAGACAAACCACGTATTTCCTTTTTGCTCTACATTCTACTATACTAGTTAGGTATCTCGTTAGAATAGTATGTGCAAAGTGTATACTGGGAGCAAAGTTTACAAAAACTTTGTAAACTGCACCAATGCAGCTTGCCATTACGAAAACCTGTCCATGCAATATACAGAGGTTTTTTAGCTTTAAAAATTGAAAATTTTCAGTTGAAAAAATTTGATATTTTTCTTATTTTTGCTCGAAACATAGATTGTGGGTACACATTAGAACCGAGGCGGTTCTAACGAGTACCCACAATCTATGTTTTGGAGCAAAAATAAGACAAATATTTATACCCCTGCATACCCCAGTTTTAATATATAAAAGTGGGGTTAAAGGGGGTATTCAATACACGGACATGTTTTCCTGATGCCATGGGAGCGAGGGGAAAAGTATCTGACCGTCACAGACGGACGAAATGACGAAAAATTGAACTCCTGTATCACACTGTGCTATAAGCAGCTGCGATATACAATTACATTTTCTTGAGACGCAAATCAAAATATTTAGATATTATTCAAATATTTATACAATATACATATTTTCATGTATGCAAAGTAACTCATGGTAAATCTGTTCATATGTGCATGTGAATTAATGTGATTTCAATTTCTCACCAATCAGACAATTATATCCCATTGTGTGCCTGTCCTAGAATTTTCTGTCTCAGTACTAGTAGATTTTAGCTGTCTCATAATGCCAATCATTTCTGTATTTGGCCAATAGAAATATACATTTTTATGTTTAATACCCTGATTATAAGGAAGTGATAAGCTGGGTGTCAACTGTCAGTGACAAAATGAAACTTCTAGGTGTTAATTTCAGGAAGTTTACATGAGTAGTGGTAGCCTGCTGCTTTGATAAAATCTAATTTTGCTGAGCATTTTGTGCACAAAACAAAATGCTGATAAAATATTTCTCTAAGGTTAGTACATGTACATACGTACAAAATTATATTTATTTTTTTTTTCACTGGTTTTGCATATACTTTCGAGTAAAATCAAAATGGCTGCCTGAACAGCACCTGAAGCCTTTCAGAGTCAAAATGGTGAGAAAAATAATCAATGACGGTGTTGAGGCCTCACCGGGGTCCAACTGGTGTTTTTCTTTTGCTCCGGAGTTAGTAGGTTATTCGGCGCCCAGGGATCTCCATCGTCGGGCAGTTTACTCAGTCTGTGAGTCCTGGTTTTTGATTCATCAGGATGTTTATCATGATTTATTTGTATGTTCTTGATGATTCATTGACTAGTTAGAGATTCACCACGAGGACCGAATAACTAACTAAATGTTATGAACCACTGCAGAAGCTGAGGGTGAGGTTATGGCCATGTAAAACCGGTTTAAGCCCGCCAGTAACTTTGTGTTACTGATCGTTCCAAGTCGATACTTCTGTGGTGGTTCTTTTTGTTTTATGTCTTGGTGTTTAAAAATTTTTTGTGCTGTTGGCGCCTTATGTATGTTTTCATATTTTTAGTTAAGTTGGGGTAACTGAGTGGCCACCTATTGGGAAAATAGCTGCCCATTCGGCTTACGATTGTATCATGGTATAAGTACCTGATTGTTAGTTTGGTTTTTTCCCACCTCGGTTTTTGGAGTTGGAATCTTTTTCTGATTGCGCCTTTTCCTGATCTTTGCCAACTTGAACCTTCTCAACAAGGAAATCTCTCAGGCTCGTTTTCAAATTATTCGAGTCTCATCCTCAGCAGAGCCTCGGATGAGACTCGAATAACCTGAAAACATGCCTGAGATTTCCTTGTTGAGGTCTCAACCCCATCATAGATTCTTTTACTCTCAGTTTTGAGACAAATAGTCATGCTACAGTCACACGTTATCAAAACTCAGTTTCTGGTTTGTTGTACTTTTGTTGATGCTGACTTGAATCATTTTGATTAGAGTTGCTGGCTGTCACTATTCCAAATCTTTTGTGTCGCCAATGAATACCCTCTGTCATTCTCCGGAAGATAAAGTGTTAGAAATAATTGTAATATGATTGATCTCGTTCTGTCCAAAATTATTGGCAACTGATAAACGCGTCATTACTCGAGAAGAATTTGCACACGTTGTCCTAATAGCTATGGCAGTGTCTAGTGAACGAATCATATTGTCCAAATAGCTGAAGCAGTATCAAGTGAACGAATCATAACAGAAATTTAAAGATATCTTTTCCTGGAAGAGTTCTCTTGCACCTTTTCTTTTGTCACCATTCTTGTGTGATTTGACGATACTTCTGCTGGATCTCTCGCACTGACCGTCTTGAATTGTGGGACCTTGCCAATAATGGCGGAATACAGAGGAAAAGGAATCCCACGAAATTTGAAGAAACCAAGAGA
This sequence comes from Rugalucina vietnamica, assembly GCA_964017185.1. Lineage (NCBI taxonomy): Eukaryota > Metazoa > Mollusca > Bivalvia > Lucinida > Lucinidae > Rugalucina > Rugalucina vietnamica. The sequence goes on from OZ024873.1 coordinate 48,299,139, forward strand.
ATCCCGCACGAAATCCCCGAATTCCATTGGCCAAAGGCAACAGGTCACTGCATATCTAACACAACCTGCCGGCACCAATGAATTTGTCCTAAATGTCCCAGTTGTTACCTGGCGAAGATTTTTAATACGTTTGGTCTCCGGTGCTTTGCCAATAAAAGTTCCAGTCATATAAATTCGATATTCATTAATTTTTACTTGATTGCTTCACAATCATTCAATTCGAAGGTCCATCCGTTTGTTTGACATTGATACATCCAAACGACTCCATCCATTTTCTTGCAACAAGTGGGGAAGGTGCTTCAAACCTCAGCCCTGAATCTGTGTCTGTTTTTGTGACGTCAAATTGGCGATCTCTGCCTGGAACAGCTTTCACGATACAGTTTTTGTAGTCGAAACAACCATACTGGTTTTCACAGTCCTCCTTTCGATATAAAACCGCGTATTGTTCTGGATTGTGTTCCGACAGTTTCATGAAAATTGGCGTGCGACGTGAGTTATTTACCAGTGTTAAATTCCCACTGGAAATCGGCGGTCTTTGGACGTTCCCACGTACACTAAGAATGCCGTCGATATCCATTATGTCGATTTGAAAGAAAATTTATGTGCTTGCAGAAGAACTAACTTTAATTGTCGGTCTTATCTGCCGTTTATATACATTTTTTCTAGGACAACTGTAACGTCATTTTGCTTGACATTTCATTGACTTCACAGTTTTTTCAGGTCAAAAACGTCAGAAAACGCATGCGCACAGAATGACGACCACAAGATTCAAATCACGTATATCATGATAAAACTTTCAATATACTTTATCTTCAATCGTCCTTAAGTGGAGTTTTCATTGATCTAATTCTTAAAAAGAACTTTGAAGCTCTTAAACAGAAGGCTATAATGAAATGTTTATGTCCAAAGTGTCCTTTTGCCGGCATTTCACAGACTTCACGGTTTGTATGTTCCGAAGACAACGGGAAAAAAAACTAAGTACAGAATGCTAAATCGGATTCAAATGAGGTGTATCATAAGAAAACTAACAATATACTCTATGCGCAGCCAACTTCTACTACAATGTTTTCTTGTTTGTATGATCTGTGGCTTAGCGTCCCAGTCAACAGCTATGGTCATATCGGGACGTTGCCTCCATTTTATGGAACTTCTACCCATGAAGATGTCATGACACCCTTAAAGTACAATTAGATCTGAAGTTTCCAGCTTCTAGCTATATAGTTTCTATGGATGTACAACCTGGTTTGTGTCGGACCTGGTTGGAAACCCAGATTGTTGGTTTTCCCATGCGAAGGCTCAGATTCAAATGATAAAATAAGAAAACTAACAATATCCTATATGCACAGCCAACTTCTACTACATTTTCATGTTTGTATGATCTGATGCTTTGAGTCCCAGTCAACAGCTATGGTCATATCGAGATGTTGCCTCCATTTTATGTGACTTCTATCCATTAGGAAGTCATGACACCCGAAAAGTACCAACTAGGTAAACAACTGAGAGATATAATTACATGTATGGATTGTTTGACTTGAACCGAACCACCTTTTCTAGCGCAGGCTCAGGCCGCTTCACCAGTAATCAGATGGTCAGTCAGTAGTTTACAAGCTTTGCCTGGAGGCACAGGTAGTCCAGCTATTTCTCACAGACCCAATGGGCGGGATCCATATTTCCACCCGACCAACCTTGTAAAACGTTTGTATTAATAAGGAACCATCATTTGATTGACTTTATATTGACCTAGTTCTAAAAGTGCATTGAAGCTGTCGGAATTATTTAGGTCTTAGGTAACGTGTTCTCTTGGGTTTTACAGTTTTTCAGGTCGAAAACGTAAGAAAAACAAAAAAAAGAAAACATGCGCATAGAACGACTCCAGGGGGGGGGGGGGGTACTCTGAAATTTTCTGTATACATAGGCGAGGCTGACTTTTTTGGGGTCAAAATTTTGAATTTCCGTATTTTTGGGGGGTTTTCTGAAAAACTAGTTATTTTTTAGGGTAGTGAGCTTTTTATGGATATTTTTTTGGGGTCATGCCTTTTCTGAATTATTTTTTTTTTGGGGTCATCTATAATTGTAAGTAATTTTTTGGGGTTTGCACATTTCTTGGGAAATCTCTTTATTTCTATAAAGATAAGAGTGGCTTACACTTATGTCTTACAAGGCCTTAAGATTCAATTTTGTTTGCGACCATGCCTTATGACTGGTCTCGGTGAAATTTTGGAAGCTTGATCATGATGATGTTGTTTGGATTGCAAATCAAATGGAATCAAAACCATCATAAGACTTACACTTTGAGAATAAATAAAATCTTTAAATTTTATCCAACTTGGTATTTACTTCCTAGTTCCTACATATACTAACTTAGTCCGGCTAAGAAACAGCATATTTTTGGTGGACCTGGATTTGCGGTGTATAGAAAATGTTTTGACTGATTATGACAGCCAACACCTTCAGAAACAAGAATCCACTTGATGCCACCTTGTCACCCTTGGGCAACTCCCATAATTCAAGATGGCGTCCAAGAGGGTTACGATCTATTTAAACCTTACAGATCTAAGCAGTTATAGTGCAAAATCATGTGTTTTCTGATCAAATTAAGTCCATGAATGTTACATATGTACCACATTGTGGAATAGTTGCACTCTAACGAGTATAATGTAATTTTAAAATAATACTGGCATCCAAGACGGCTGCCAAAATTAAAGAAAAATTACATTTTCAACCGAATTTCATAATTTTACATTCTTTCTTACTTTATAAATGTTGTAGAAGAAGAAGATGCAACAAATGAACCAAGTGGATTCCACCTTGTCACCTTTCGGTAATTAAAATAATTCAATATGGCACCCAAGACGGCTGTCATCTGTAACAATCATACAGTACCTGGCCCTTATAGTGCAATATAGTGCATTATATCAGATATACTCCACTAATGTCATATATGCAGTGTTTCCTGAAAAAGTTGCACCCTATGGGTAATAATAATAATAATAATAATAATAATAATAATAATAATAATAATTGTAATGGCATCCAAGATGGCTGCCAAAATTTAAAAAAGTTGAATTTTCAACCATATTTCATAATTTTATATTGTCTCTAACTTTTTAAGTGGTGTAGAAGAAGAATGTGCAACAAATGAACCCAGCGGATTCAACTTTGTTATCCTTTGGCAACTCACGTTATTCAATATGAGGACCAAGAAGGTTGTCACCTGTTACAACAACACAGTACTTAGCCCTTATAGTGCTTACTCTTGTGGTTTCTGATCAGATTTAATTGACAAATGGTGCATACCCTCTTACAGCAGTCAGCTGTCTCCATTCTCAGAAGTATTTGACTTATCTCGTGCTCTACACTTCTCTGCAAGATTGTTTTGATTAATTGCTCAAATATCATAAAACCGCAAGCGGTTTTGTTTATATGCAACTACATGATAGTTAAAAGAGTAATTTTAAAAGCAGCAGAGCAGCTGTAATACTACCTGTCTTATAAGTTGGTTTAAACCGGAGCTAATTTAACTGCAAGAGTTGTTGAGATAAAATGAAAATCAGCGGGATTTCGAGTACCTAATATCCGTGTAGAAAGTTCACAGTGTGCTTGGGTATCATGTGATTGCAAAATTGTCTCATCCAAACCGGAGAAGCACGGGATCAAACCCAAGCTTGTGACAAAAAGATGGCCTGTTTCTGTCTCCAGACAAAGCTTATCATTGAAATAAACACCTTAGATTGTCTATGCATGTTCTGGAAAAGCGTAAAAATCATCAGCAGACAATTCGAAACATCTGAAGCAACAACATTACGATTATTTCTGATATTACAGCTGCTACTTCTTTATTAGCATTGTTTGTTTGTTTTAAGACCATCGGTTACATATATGTTATCTGTCATATGGGGTCATTATTTGCTGTGTGTTGTTCTTACTTCAACAGAATGGCATTTCTCTTTTTGGTTAATTAAGTGCTAATTACGGAACAGTGTTTCTTTGCACAGGTTGACAGATGATAGTGTGCTGAAATCATTACGGAACTGACAAAGGCTGAACCATTGAGAGTTCAAACCATACGAAACTGTAGAAAAACATAGACTGAAGCCTTATATATGATGTTTCTGCCTTCAGACAAAGCTTATTACTGAAATAAACACCTTAGATTGTCTAAGTATGTAAAAAAAGCGTAAAAATTCATCAGCAGACAATTCAAAACATCTAAAGCAACAACATCACGATTATTTCTGACATAACAGCTGCTACTTCTTTATAATCATTGTTTGTTGTAAGACCATTGGTTACATATATGTTATCTGTCATATGGGGTCACTATTTTACTTCAGCAGAATAGCATTTCTCTTTTTGGTTTATTAAGTGCTAATTAAGGAACAGTGTTTCTTCGCATAGATTGACAGATGATAGTGTGCTGAAATCATTACGGATCTGACAAAGGCTGAACCAAAGAGAGTTCAAACCATAATAAACTGTAGAAAAATATAGACTGAAGCCTTATATATTATAAACCCTTTACCCAAAGACTGAAGCTGACCATCACATTTCAATTTATAACCAAATATATATATATCACATACGCGGGTTGAACAACTTCTGAAAAGTCAGATACCCCAGACTACACCAGTTTATTTTTTAAAACGAGAAAGCTTCAATCTACCACCTTTATACATGACTTTTCCACTGTCTGTATGTCTAGTGGTGAATTTATTAACATTACAAACGACCACATACATACAGACATATGGTGCTTGGTATGTTGGAAAAGTCATCGTCAGTCTTTGCCTTTAGATTACAATATATGTTATTGTTGTATATTCTACTACAGTTTCTTATCAATGATTTGAACTCTCTGTGGCCCATCACCATGCACGCATTCATCAATCTTTGAAAAGTATCAAAGCCCCATGTGATGATGTTAAGCACTTACGAAACCTGAAAAAAGAGAGATATCATTTGAGTTACACAGCTCATGACAGCTCATGACCCCGTCTGACATATGACATTAATAGAAATATGCAATTATGATATAGAAAATTAAAGTAGGCAACGAACATTAAGAAGTAGTGGTTGCAATACCAGAAGGAATTGAGACTGTTGATATTATATCCAATACCATTTTATTTCACACTTATACAATACTATTGGCCTGCATCTCCATTGAAGCACTCCTAGATGGATGTCTGACATACCAAGTTTATGATTAGAAAACACCTTTTTGCATTATACAGAATTTTTTATTTTATTATTATATATAGTTATGTACGGTACGTAAAATGTGCCAAACCGCAACCCTCTTGGATGCGATATTAAATTTTCATAGTAAACCAAGGGTAACAAGGTGGCATAACGTAGATTCATTATGTTGCATGCAACTGTGACCCCACTTGTAATGATATGATAAAAAGGTACAAGTAGGCAACCATCAGGAAAAGGCGCAATCAGAATAGTGTAAATATGTTTGACATGTTTTTAATTTTGGTGGCCATCGTGGATTCCATTTTTATTTATTACTGATAAAATGCCCATGGGGCCCATGGGCGTGCAATTTCATCACAATATGATACATAGATAAAAGTAAGTGTCTTTCTGATCACAGCCTCTTACACTTAACTGGGAGACTGTGATGTGTTTGTCTTCGAGATCAAGAAAATCCTTTTACATGCATTTGTATTTTACCAATACACATATCATATAAAAACGGCATTCTTGATCCCTGTCTTTTTTACTTGTTCCATACCACTACATGTATAATTTATAGTGGTAAGAGGGTACCAGTTTAGTTTACCCCGTCATTTGGTCCAACCTGTCATTGTTGTTACGGACATCGTCACTGACGTTAAGGTTTCCTTCAAAAGTGTTAATATACACAACAACTGTATTGTATTGTCTTAAGAGATGATGCCCCTCTTGGATGCGATTTTGATTATGAGAGTTAATTAAGGATGACATCTACTAGATTATTGAGCTGTATATCATGTTTCTACATTACTGATAAATAAAAAGTATGTAAAAATGGGAAAATTTGATCGAAAATTCCATTTTTATTTTTTTTTCTATTTTGATTATTTAGTTTTGGCAGCCATCTTGGATGTCATTTTTATTTCACAATGACATAAATCCCATATGGGTGCAATGTTTGCACAAAATGATACATATATGACATTTCTGGACTGTATCTGATCAGAAAACACAAGATTTTGGACTTTAAGTGTTTAGTACTGTATGGTTATAATAGATGGCAGCCATCTTGGATTCCATATTGAATTAATTTAAATTGCCAAAGGGTGACAAGTTGTTGTCAGCTGGGTTCATTTGTTGCATATTCCTTTTCTACACCACTTACAATGTTTAAGATTGTGAAAAACTATAAAATCCGTTTGAAAATTCCAATTTTTTTTTCATTTAAGCGGCCATCTTGGATGCCATTTTTGTTTCACACTCACAAAATACCGAAGAAAGTACATGTTTTTGACAATGTGATACATCCGTAACATTTATGGATAAAATCTGATCAGAAAAGCTTGAATTTTGCACTATACAGACCTTAGACTTTAAAGTTTTTACAGATGAGAACCCTCTTGGACGCCATCTTAAATTATGGGAGTTGCACAAGGGTGACAAGGTGGCATCAAGTGGATTCTTGTTCCTGAAGGTGTTGGCTGTCATAATCAGTCAAAACATTTTCTATACACCACAAATCCAGGTCCACCCCAGAAAATGCCAGACTATAACTGTATTGTGACGTGTTCTGTTGGTTGGTTGATTTGGGATTTAACGTCCCACCAACAGCTTAGATCATATGGATGTGATAAAATTTCATCAATAGGCATAAAAAAGATGAATACAAGTAATTTTTTGGGGTAAGCTAAAAGTTCAAGTATTTTTTTTGGGGGGTATGCCTGATAGGACTGGTATTTTTTTGGGTGGTCAGCAAATCTCAGTAATTTTTTGGGTTTGGGGGTAGAAGCTGGGGCCTCGCCTATGTATCCACAAAAAATGAGAGAACGACATGATACTTTTGTAGTGGAGTTTATTTTTGTTTTTGTTTTTTATTATTTTTTATTTATTTATTTTTATTTATTTTTTTTTTTAATTTTGACCTAAGTTCTAAAAGAACTTCGAAGCTATTTGAAAAGTAGGCTATAATCTAACTTAGTTTTTAGATCCTAAGTGTCCTTTTGCCTTGCATTTCACTGACTTCACAGTTTGTAAGTTCCATCAACATCAGAATGACATATCAGATGAGCCGCTGCATCAGAAAACAAACAGTATGCATATGCGAAAACAAAGGCGCAGATCACCTGTGCACTTACTGCACATCTTATTTACAGTAACTGCGAAGCTGATCAGCGCCTTTGTTTTCGCTACACAGATAGTACAATTCCTCTGTTTTTTAGATCTGAAGTTTCCAGCGTATACATGTAGCTATTTTCTGTGGCTGTACTGTCTGGGTTGTGTCAGACTAGACGGAATGTTTCCATCGGTGTTCCGTTAGACCTCTCAATGTAAGTGGAACGAGGTCACATTAGACCTCTACGAAAGTGGAGTTAGCCAGCTGATCTAAGTGGAACGAGGTCACGTTAGACTTCTCTACGAGAGTGGAGTGCTGGTTAGCCAGTTGATCTAGTGGACTCGAACCTGTCGGAAACCCAGATTGTTGGTTTGAACAACTAAATGTTGTGGACCACTGCGGAAGATTAGGATGGGGTTAGGCGCCTGTTCCCCACCCCCAGTAATCGATTATTACTGATCGTTCCAAGGCAATGCTTCTGTAGTGGTTTTGCTTGTTTTGGATTCGAATGTCTGTGCTGTTTGAACCTTATGTACGGTTCATATCTTTGATCATCTTTAGTTAAGTTCGGGTAAATGAGTGGCCGCCTATTGGGAAAAAGCTGCTCAATCGGCTTACGATATGTTTTCTTAGTATAAGTACCTAATAGTCAGTTTAGTTTTTTCCCATCTATGTTTTTGGAGTGGGAATTTCTTTCTGATTGCGCCTTTTTCTGATAATTGCCTATTTTTACCTTTTTTTCCCATGCCAAGGCTCAGATTCAAATGAGGCGTATCATGAGAAAACTAACAATATACACTTTGCGCAGTCAACTTCTACTGCAATGTTTTCTTGCTTGTACTATAAAGGCCTATCCTTTGACTTTATATGAGCCGAGACACGAGAAAACCGCTCTTATGGGTTTCCGACCAGGTCCAACACAAACCCGCCCGTGCAGTCACAGAAGAGAGCTAGAAGCTTAACAAGATGAGGGAATGCACTATCTGTATAGCGAAAACAAAAGCGCTGATCAGCTGTGCCGTTATTGCACAGCTGATCTGCGCCTTTTTTCGCATATGCAAAGATCCAGTTTTCTCATGACACGGCTCATATTGACATAATTCTAAAAGTGCATCGAAGTTGTCTGTAGGTGATAATTTTTTAGGTCTTACATGTAATGTCCTTTCGTCTGCCATTCCATTGACTTCACAGTTTTTCAGGTCGAAAACGTCAGAAAAACAGTAGCCCAAGGGCAACTATCACTCATCTGAGAGTCAAAAAAATAAAAAATAAATTACAGTCACTGGACAAAAGGAAAGTAGTTGTGGTTTTTACCAAATATGGGCACTGCGGCCATCTTGGTCATGTGAACTGGATATATCGTATACAAATTGGTTCCCCCTTACTACGGATGCTTTATATAATTTAGCTTTGATTAGCCAAGCGATTTAAGAGACGGGGTTTGAATATTTTGGTAATATACAGGTATATTGTCCCAGACCTATGTTGACCTTGCCGTAAAATAGGCCAAGGTCATCACATGGTCACGATTTATATATACATTGTAGCACTTAAGGTACTCTAGTTCTGGAGATTTTTGAAGGTTTTTTTTACCATATATGGGCATGGTGGCCAACCTCGTCATGTGGCCTGGATATTTCATATACACATTGGTTCCCCCTTATTACAGATGCATCGTACAAAATTTGGCTATGATTAGCCAAGCAGTTTAAGAGGAGACGAGGTTTAAATATTATCGTAATATGTTAGAGTTAACAGAAAGGCATACCACAAAGATGAATATTGCCCCAGGGTAGGGGCTTTGTATAAAATTTGGCTTTGATTAGCCAAGCAGTTTAAGAGGAGAAGAGGTTTGAATATTATGGTTATATGTTAGGGTTAACAGAAAGTCATACTACAAACATGTATATTGCCCAGGGATGGGGGCAGATAAACCACTTGGTCCATTTTTTTCCAGAATCATTTATATTCAGTCCTACTGTCCATTTCTTGCAGGACTTTTTTTTTGTTTTTCCCATTCAAATGCATAGGCGACCTATGTACAATTGTTGACCTTGCTGTAAAATAGGTCCAGGTCATCACAGGATTTATATACATATTGTGGTCCTTTAGTCATCGATGCTTCATGCCAAGTTTCATTGAAATCAGTCCACCGGTTCTAGAGGAAGATTTTTGAAGGGTTTTAGCTCACCTGAGCCGAAGGCTCACAGGTGAGCTTATAGGATAGGCAGGCATCCGGCGTCCGTCCGTCCGTCGTCGTCGTCCACTCTTTCCAAAGATCTTCTCTGAAACTGTTTGGTCAGTCATAGCCAAATTTTACATGAAGCATCTATAGGAAGGGGGAACGAATGTGTATATAAATATTGCAGGTCACATTACCTAGATTTTTTCTATTATCAGGTAAAAAGCGGACGACCAATAACATTTGTCAACAAACTGGCAGCTACATTTCAAAATTTGGGCTTTCTCCTCGAGATTTTAAGCATCCTTACGCATGATAACAAAAGGATAAACTCCACAGGCTTAAACACATTAAGATGGTGTCAAATCTTTTGATACGGGAATTCTCGGAGTAATTTTGAAATGTAATATTGGGAACTCGGAGGGACGGTTCTGGAGATTCGGAGGTATTTCAACATTTAAAGAGCTGTTTTTCCTCTTATTTCTTGATAATGCTTATCTTGTTTGGATCACTTAGGTAAGACAAAACGTTTATTCTGATTGTTGTGACACGGTAAGTATGTGCACATGCGTATTGGGGAGGGGTGTTTGATGTATACTAGGAAAGGAGATGATCAACAAGCAAGCTACCGTCTATGCAATCTAAACCCCTTGCATCCCCTCTTGTGTGCATTATTTATTTTTATTCACGTTATTGACTGTGGGTACTCGTTATATTCAATGATGCACATGAAAAAAATGTCATTTTACACCTTATAAAACGGCTGATGCAAAATTTTCTTAGCCAACTTTCGATTGGGAGAAATAGGGAGAGTGAGGATACTTAGTCTGCGTTTGAACTCGATCGACCTGAAAAACCTTGTGCACACGTTTTTACTTGAACATACAGAATACGGGTTTTCTTTCAAGTGCTGATGATACTTTATGTACGTTTTCACAGTTTTAGTTAAAGTTATGGTGACTGAGTGGCCGCCTATTGGGCAATAGCTGCTCACTCGGCTTACAATATGTTCTCTCAGTATAAGAACCTATAATTGCCAATTTGGTTTTTTCCCGCCTCAGTTTCGTTGGGGTCTGAATTTCTTTCTGATTGCGCCTTTTCCTGATCATTGCCAACTTGTACCTTTTTTCATCTAGATCTCCCTTTTTGACACTTTGAATTATGAGATTATGACAGATTTTGGCAAAATGTTTCAGACGAGTTAAGCTAATTGTGGGACGCTTTTCTGATGCGGTCGCTTAATTTTTAGTATTATTGTCTGACGTCCCTTTCACCTTTACAAGGTTGTTTCAGACATATCGAGACGACTCCATCAATAGAGAACCCCAGAATAAATTCCTGACACACCCGCAAGCAGAATTTGGCCTGCTCCACTTGTAACCCTGAGAGTGGATAGAACACATGCGGTTAGTGATTGAATGATTAAGAGTGCTTACTGAAATCGACAACATAATTATGCCAAATAATTATACTCTTAAATATGTTAATAATAAGTCCATGCCATTGAGGTTAGAGTAACATACATGTACGTTAGAGTGACATATTAATGTATTTTGGTTGGTACTTTACATATTAACTGGAATGTATCATAAAATTAAAGTCTAGTTTGCCCCAGAAGCAAAATCACGTCTTCCTGGAAAGAAGCCCACGTTACTCCTATACATAAGAAAAATGACCCGTCAGATGTATCTAACTATCGCCCTATTTCATTATTGAACACCATGGGAAAAGTATTGGAAAAGATTGTTCACAAACACGTGTTCAACTATTTTCGTGAACAGCTCTTCAGTCGGGATTTGTTCCCGGAGATTCCACTGTCAACCAACTTCTTGACCTGTACAATACTTTTTGCAAATCGCTTGGTGACAGTAAGGAGGCACGTGCTGTGTTCTGTGATATCAGCAAGGCCTTCGATAGGGTTTGGCACAGAGGCTTGCTATACAAGTTAAGGCGTGCTGGTATCACTGGATCACTTCTTAGTTGGTTTTCTCATTATCTCCAGGACAGGAAACAGCGTGTTGTCCTGCCAGGTGCTAGCTCGAACTGGTCTTCTGTCCAAGCTGGTGTCCCTCAAGGTTCGATCTTAGGCCCCTTACTTTTCCTTCTCTACATTAATGACATAGTGGAGGACATCCATTCGTCAATCAGATTATTTGCTGACGATACAAGTCTTTATATAATTGTAGAAGACCCGCTCGATGCTGCAGTCACTCTCAATTCCGATCTATCGAAGATTCACAGATGGGCCTCTCAATGGCTAGTCACGTTCAATCCGTCTAAATCGGAATCTAGTAAACTATTTGTATCATCCACCTCTTACGATGAACTACCAGCACATAACCGAGGTAACCGAGCACAAACATCTTGGATTATACTTTTCCAGCAATGGAGCGTGGCATGATCATATGGAATATATCAAGAAAAAAACTTGGCAACGTATTTATATTATGCGCCGCTGTAAGTTCTTACTCGACCGCAGATCTCTTCAAACTATATACTTTTCCTTTATACGACCTATCCTAGAATACGCAGACGTTGTTTGGAATAACTGCACGAAAGATGAAGCTGATGAACTTGAACTTATCCAGAACGAGGCAGCACGTATTGTCACTGGTGCAACCAGACTTGTCTCCATAGAGTCCCTTCTTGTTGAAACAGGATGGGAATACCTCTCTGAAAGATGAAAGAAACATAAACTTATTTTCTTTTATAAAATGAAGAATAATCTGTGCCCAGAGTATCTCTCTTCTCTTATTCCTACCACCGTTGGCTCTTCTACTAGCTATAGTCTTCGCAATGCGAATGATATTAAGACTGTTCACGCTAATTCCGACCTATATTATAAATCATTTTTACCCTCCACGATACGTGAGTGGAATGAGCTACCTAGAACCGTTAAAGAGTCGCCTACTCTTGCATCCTTCAAATACAAGTTGAACAAGAACTTGAACAAACCTCCAGCATATTACAGCACCGGGCGTCGTGCAGACCAAATACACCATACTAGACTTAGAACCCGTTGTAGTGCACTTAATCAGCATTTATTCTCTAAAACTATAGTACCTAGTCCTTTATGTGCTTGTGGAGAAGTCGAAAATGCTCGCCATTTTCTCTTGGAATGTATAAACTTTCAGGATGATGATATGATGGACGCCGTCTCATCGATCTGTACCCCCAGCATTGATACGCTCCTCTATGGAAATTCTGACGTTTCTATAAATAGTAATATTGCTATTTTCAAGGCTGTCCAGAGATTTATATCTAAATCTAAACGCTTTAATTGACCTACCTAAACATCCACCAAAAAATTGACACAAATGCATCTTCATACAATAACTTATATTCCCTCACTTATTGATCACCGCAAACACGTTTTCAAGCGATTAAACCTATTTTTACCACGTGCGACTTCAAACAAACCGTGGTAATTAAGTCATCAATAGTGACGTTAGTCTGTCTGTTATTTCAGGTCTGAAGAGTTTTTTTTACGGCTACATGGCTCTTTCTTCCCCGTGGAGCAGATACACGATTTAGTGTGATATGCCACATTCTTTCAATGCCATGATGAAAAGTTTTTCTGATTCTGCCTGTTTTGAAAAATGCCCATACATTACGAAAACTTGCCCATGCAATATACAGAGATTTTTGAAGTTGTAAAAAATGAAAAATTTCAGTAGAAAATTTTCGATATTTTTTCTTATTTTTGCTCGGGACATGGATTGTGGGTGCACGTTAGAACCGCCTCGCCGAGGCGGTTCTAACGGGTACCCGCGGTCTGTGTTTTTGGGGCGGGAATGAGAGGGATAGGTATTCCCCTGCATACCCCGGTTTTACTATGTAAAAGTGGGGTTTGAGGGGGTATACTTCACACGGACATGTTTTCCTGGTGAATTTAAACTAACTACTACTTAAATATTCAAATTTTGTACTGCCTTTATGTAATTTCTAAATCTGTATTTGAAGTATCATTAATTTGTGAATAATACATATATCAAGTCATGGGTTTGAATTTTACACACTTTTGAACGATTGGGAAACGGATTACAAAAGTCGCAAGACTTCCTTCCGAATCCTCATTGTATATCTGTTATCGTCATTATGTACCATTGTCTATAATGTATATTGTATCTATACAATTGAAATAAAGTTTAAACCAAAATCACGAGTCATTTTCAATGAACTGACCCTCCGACTTTCTCCATATCCTAAATTTGACATTACTCCGAGTTATCCAGATCATACCTCCGATAATTACCGTACCCAAAAATGTGATACCTCCTACATTTACCTGGGTAAAAACACTGGATATTTTGCATATATGAGGCTAAAATTTTGCATGATGATCATTAAGACTCTGTATTTTTAGAAACAAGCCGCTGTTTAATGCGAAAGTATCGTAAATACTCAAAATTAAGTGGTCCTAATTGAAAGTGCTTTACAATCATGCAATTTCCTGTTTATATTATTTATTTTTGATTGAAAATTGACGTGTCAGCTTAAACTGATGGTGCACTTCCAAACTGTATATGTGCGATATGTTAAAATTTCTAAAGTGGACGTAAATTGAAAATAAAATAGGATAAATACTGCCCCTAGTCGGATTTGCCTTTCATTGTTTGCCTCCGAGTTCCCCGAACCTCCGAGTTCCCTGTAACAGGTAATCCTGGGTGATTGTTCTGGATTTTGCTCCGACAGTTTCATGAAAATCGGCGTGCGACGCGATTTATTTACCAGCGTTAAATTCCCGCTGGAAATCGGCGGTCTTTGGACGTTCCCACGCCCTCTAAGAATGCCGTCGATATCCATTATGTCGATTTGAAAGAAAATTTATGTGCCTGCAGAAGAACTAACTTATTAATTGTCGGCCTTATCTGCCGTTTATATACATTTTTTCTAGGACGAATGTAACGTCATTTTGCTTGACATTTCATTGACTTTTTTTTTTTTTTTCAGGTCAAAAACGTCAGAAAACACACAGAATGACAACCCCAAGATTCAAATCACGTAATATCATGATAAAACTTTCTATATACATTTTCTTCAATCGTCCTTTAGTGGAGTTTTCAATGATCTAATTCTTAAAAAAGAACTTTGAAGCTCTTAAACAGAAGGCTATAATTTAAATGTTTATGTCCTAAGTGGCCTTTTGCCGGCATTTCACAGACTTCACGGTTTGTATGTTCCGAAGACAACGGGGAAAAACTAAATACAGAATGCTATATTGGATTCAAATGAGGTGTATCATAAGAAAACTAACAATATACTCTATGCGCAGCCAACTTCTACTGCAATGTTTTCTTGTTTGTATGATCTGTGGCTTAACGTCCCAGTCAACAGCTATGGTCATATAGGGACGTTGCCTCCATTTTATGGGAATTCTTCCCATGAGGATGTCATAACACCCTTAAAGTACCAACTTAGTAAACAACTGCACAGCTGATCAGCGCCTTTGTTTTCGCTACACGGATAGTACAATTAGATCTGAAGTTTCCAGCTTCTATCTATATAGTTTCTATGGATGTACAACCTGGTTTGTGTCGGACCTGGTTGGAAACCCAGATTGTTGGTTTTCCCATGCGAAGGCTCAGATTCACATGATAAAATAAGAAAACTAACAATATCCTATATGCACAGCCAACTTCTACTGCAATGTTTTCTTGTTTGTATGATCTGTTGCTTAGCGTCCCAGTCAACAGCTATGGTCATATCGAGATGTTGCCTCCATTTTATGTGACTTCTATCCATTAGGAAGTCATGACACCCGAAAAGTACCAACTAGGTAAACAACTGAGAGATATAATTACATGTATGGATTGTTTGACTTGAACCGAACCACCTTTTCTAGCGCAGGCTCAGACCTTTTGAGCTGTTCAGCTTCACCAGTAATCAGATGGTCAGTCAGTAGTTTACAAGCTTTGCCTGGAGGCACAGGTAGTCCAGCTATTTCTCACAGACCCAATGGGCGGGATCCATATTTCCACCCGACCAACCTTGTAAAACGTTTGTGTTAATAAGGAACCATCATTTGATTGACTTTATATTGACCTAGTTCTAAAAGTGCATTGAAGCTGTCGGAATTATTTAGGTCTTAGGTAACGTGTTCTCTTGGGCTTTACAGTTTTTCAGGTCGAAAACGTAAGAAAGAAAAAAAAAGAAAACATGCGCATAGAAAGACCCCAAGGGGGGTACTCTGAAATTTTCTGTATACATAGGCGAGGCTGACTTTTTTGGGGTCAAAATTTTGAATTTCCGTATTTTTGGGGGGGGGGTTTCTGAAAAACTAGTTATTTTTTAGGGTAGTGAGCTTTTTATGGATATTTTTTTGGGGTCATGCCTTTTCTGAATTATTTTTTTGGGGGTCATCTATAATTGTAAGTAATTTTTTGGGGTTTGCACATTTCTTGGGAAATCTCTTTATTTCTATAAAGATAAGAGTGGCTTACACTTATGTCTTACAAGGCCTTAAGATTCAATTTTGTTTGCGACCATGCCTTATGACTGGTCTCGGTGAAATTTTGGAAGCTTGATCATGATGATGTTGTTTGGATTGCAAATCAAATGGAATCAAAACCATCATAAGACTTACACTTTGAGAATAAATAAAATCTTTAAATTTTATCCAACTTGGTATTTACTTCCTAGTTCCTACATATAACTGTATTGTGACGTGTTCTGTTGGTTGGTTGATTTGTCCCACCAACAGCTTAAATCATATGGATGTGATAAAATTTCATCAATAGGCATAAAAAAGATGAATACAAGTAATTTTTTGGGGTAAGCTAAAAGTTCAAGTATTTTTTTGGGGGGTATGCCTGATAGGACTGGTATTTTTTTGGGGTGGTCAGCAAATCTCAGTAATTTTTTGGGTTTGGGGGTAGAAGCTGGGGCCTCGCCTATGTATCCACAAAAAATGAGAGTACCCCCCCCCCCCCCCCCTGGGAGAACGACATTATACTTTTGTAGTGGAGTTTATTTTTGTTTTTGTTTTTTATTATATTTTATTTATTTATTTTTATTTATTTTTTTTTTATTTTGACCTAAGTTCTAAAAGAACTTCGAAGCTATTTGAACAGTAGGCTATAATCTAACTTAGTTTTTAGATCCTAAGTGTCCTTTTGCCTTGCATTTCACTGACTTCACAGTTTGTAAGTTCCATCAACATCAAAATGACATATCAGATGAGCCGCTGCATCAGAAAACAAACAATATGCATATGCGAAAACAAAGGCGCAGATCACCTGTGCACTTACTGCACATCTTATTTACAGTAACTGCGAAGCTGATCAGCGCCTTTGTTTTCGCTACACAGATAGTACAATTCCTCTGTTTCTTAGATCTGAAGTTTCCAGCGTATACATGTAGCTATTTTCTGTGGCTGTACTGTCTGGGTTGTGTCAGACTAGACGGAATGTTTCCATCGGTGTTCCGTTAGACCTCTCAATGTAAGTGGAACGAGGTCACATTAGACCTCTACGAAAGTGGAGTGCAGGTTAGCCAGCTGATCTAAGTGGAACGAGGTCACGTTAGACTTCTCTACGAGAGTGGAGTGCAGGTTAGCCAGTTGATCTAGTGGACTCGAACCTGTCGGAAACCCAGATTGTTGGTTTGAACAACTAAATGTTGTGAACCACTGCGGAAGATTAGGATGGGGTTAGGCGCCTGTTCCCCACCCCCAGTAATCGATTATTACTGATCGTTCCAAGGCAATGCTTCTGTTGTGGTTTTGCTTGTTTTGGATTCGAATGTCTGTGCTGTTTGAACCTTATGTACGGTTCATATCTTTGATCATCTTTAGTTAAGTTCGGGTAAATGAGTGGCCGCCTATTGGGAAAAAGCTGCTCAATCGGCTTACGATATGTTTTCTTAGTATAAGTACCTAATAACCAATTTAGTTTTTTCTCACCTCGGATTTCTTTCTGATTGCGCCTTTTTCTGATAATTGCCTACTTTTACCTTTTTTCCATGCCAAGGCTCAGATTCAAATGAGGCGTATCATGAGAAAACTAACAATATACACTATGCGCAGTCAACTTCTACTACAATGTTTTCTTGTTTGTACTATAAATGCCTATCCTTTGACTTTATATGAGCCGAGACACGAGAAAACCGGTCTTAAGGATTTCCGACCAGGTCCAACACAAACCCGCCCGTGCAGTCACAGAAGAGAGCACTATCTGTACAGCGAAAACAAAAGCGCTGATCAGCTGTGCCGTTACTGCACAGCTGATCTGCGCCTTTTTTTTTTTTTTTTTTTTTTTTTTTTTTTTTTTTTTTGCATATGCAAAGATCCAGTTTTCTCATGACACGGCTCATAATGACATAGTTCTTAAGTCTGTAGGTGATAATTTTTTAGGTCTTACATGTAATGTCTTTTCATCTGACATTCCGTTGACTTCACAGTTTTTCAGGTCGAAAACGTCAGAAAAACAAGTGGCCCAAGGGCACGATCGCTCATGAATCTGAGAGTCAAAAAATACAGTCACTGGACAAAAGGAAAGTAGTTGTGGTTTTTTCCAAATATGGGCATTGCGGCCATCTTGGTCATGTGAACTGGATATACACATTGGTTCCCCCTTACTACGGATGCTTCATATAAAATTTGGCTTTAATTATCCAAGCGATTTAAGAGACGGGGTTTGAATATTTTGGTAATATACAGGTATATTGTCCCAGACCTATGTTGACCTTGCCGTAAAATAGGTCAAAGTCATCACATGGTCATGATTTATATATACATTGTAACACTATAGGTACTCTTGTTCTGGAGATTTTTGAAGGTTTTTTACCATATATGGGCATGGTGGCCATCTTGGTCATGTGACTTGCATATTTCATATACACATTGGTTCCCCCTTATTATAGATGCTTCGTATAAAATTTGGCTTTGATTAGCCAAGCAGTTTAAGAGGAGACGAGGTTTAAATATTATGGTAATATGTTAGAGTTAACAGAAAGTCAAACCACAAAGATAAATATTGCCCCGGGGTGGGGGCTTCGTATAAAATTTGGCTTTGATTAGCCAAGCAGTTTAAGAGGAGAAGAGGTTTGAATATTATGGTTATATGTTAGGGTTAACAGAAAGTCATACTACAAACATGTATATTGCCCCGGGATGGGGGCAGATAAACCACTGGGTCCATTTTTTCAGAATCATTGATATTCAGTCCTACTGCCCATTTCCTGCAAGACTTTTCCCTTAACAGTTTTCCCCATTCAAATGCATAGGCGACCTATGTTCAATTGTTGACCTTGCTGTAAAATAGGTCCAGGTCATCACAGGATTTAAATACATATTGTGGTACTTTAGTCATCGATGCTTCATGCCAAGTTTCATTGAAATCCGTCCACCGGTTCTAGAGGAAGATTTCTGAAGGGTTTTTAGCTCACCTGAGCCGAAGGCTCACAGGTGAGCTTATAGGATAGGCAGGCATCCGGCGTCCACACTTTTCAAAGATCTTCTCTGAAACTGCTTGGTCAATCATAGCCAAATTTTACATGAAGCATCTATAATAATAGGATGGGGGAGCGAATGTGTATATAGATATTGCAGGTCATATGACCTAGATGGCTGCCATGCCCATATATGGTAAAAACCCTTCACAAATCTTCTTCTTCAGAACTGGTGAACCAATTTCAACGAAAGTTGGCATGAATAATCGATGACTCAAGAACTACAATGTATATATAAATCATGACCCTGTGATGAAGTTGACCTATTTTTCGGCAAGGTCAACGTCAGGATGACCACTCTTAGACTGAAATGAAATTCCCTGACTCTTCCCTGACCAAAATTCATTTTCCCTGCCCAATTTACTGGATTTCAGCGTCCATCTGGCTCGCCCAGCCAATGTTTTGGGTAAAATTTTTGTGGTTCTAGTAAACCAGAGGACCAATGGTCCTGTAATGCTCACCTGAGATCTGCTGCATATACCAATAAACATGTTTGAATATTATGGTATTTAACCCCAGTGCAAGGACAGATGACGTCCTTAGGCCATTTTCTTTTTTCAGAATAATCAATATTATGTCCATTTGCCAATTTCCTGCTGGCTTTTCCCTTCAAATGACATTTTAACAGTTTGCCCCATTCAAATGCATAGGCAACCCATGTTGACCTTGCCATAAACTTGGTAAAGGTCACCACAGGGTCATGATTTATATATACATTGGAGTACTTTAGCCATCGAAGTTTCATGCCACGTTTCGTTCAAATCAGTCTATTAGCTTCAGAGAAGAAGATTTTTGAAAGGTTTTTACCATGGTATGGCGGCCATCTTGGTCATGTGACCTAAATTGTTAATATACACATTTGTTCCCCCATCCTATGGATGCTAGTGACAGGCAACTTTTGTCCAGAACTCGGGTCACAGGTGGCATAGAAAAGTCATGTTTGCGACATTCATCTTTGTTTTCTATTGCACTGAAAGTCATACAAAAACAAAAAGATGCTGTCAACAAAAATTTTCCTCTTTTGATACGGACAGGGAACTTTTGTCCGTAACATGGGTAATAGGAGAGATAGAAAAGGTGTGTTTGTGGAATTCATCTTTTTTTTTCTAATGCGCTAATAGCTATATTTAAACAAAAACAAAAGGCGACAAAAAATTCGCTGCAGCTAACTTTACCGTTTTTTGCTTTTCCCCCCACTGTGAAACCATTTTACATCATTACGAAAACATGCCATGCAATATGCAGATTTTTTTTTTTTGAAGCTGCAACAGATTTGCTGCTAATTTGACTGAGCTGTCAGTCTAATTCAACAAATGTGTAGTATGACAGAACAACATTTTACAGATCCGTACTGTGACTTCCAGTAAGAATTTATAGCACTTTTTTCTGCCGCCTTCATTAGTAAATTGGTAAAATAATAATAATAAAGTAAGCCTGCATCATTTGATATTTACTAGTATCAGAATTAAAGTTTTAAACTTCAAAGAAAAAACAGAGTCATACAACAAGTATGTTTACCAGGCATTTAATAAGGGAATTTTCAATATGGTCATACATAAATACAGTCATGTAGTACAGAATATTTTTGTGACAATATGTGCTTACTCATCATTTTCAGTGCATGAAGTTGAATTTTGACACTGATTTTACAATCCAAGTCAGAACTACCTATTTTTAAATGTAATGGTCAATTTTGTCATTGTCAATCAAAAATTGACAGGCTCCTCCCTGCAGATTGAAAAAATATCAGAGTACACATGCACAAAATTATATGTATGTTTTCACTGGTTAATGCATATTGTTTTGTGTAAAAACAAAATGGCTGCCTGACAGCACTTGGAGCCTTTCAGAGTCAAAATAGCGGTTTAGGTTATGGGTGAGAAAAATAATCAATGATGGTGTTGAGGCCTCAACAAAGAAATCTCAGGCTCGTTTTCAGATTATTCGAGTCTCATCCTCGGCAGAGCCTCGGATGAGACTCGAATAATCTGAAGACATCATCCACAGTGCAGGTTATGTTTTCTTTTTGGTCCTTTGAGATCAGCGAGGATATTCTGAGAAATCAGAAATTTATTATCGGTTAAGATTCATTTTCTAACCAATGTTTAACATATCTGGTCCAATTTAGATAATACTAGTCTTTGTGTCGACTACCTTGTTAAAAGTTGCAAAATTTCAGTAATTCTCTTTGGCTCCGTGTTGCCAAATCTAAAGGGTCACTGACGAGACTTCAATAGTTGAAACCGCGGTATGGCCCAACACCTTTCTCATTAATGTGTTCACTGCTGTTAAAGGATCTCAGTTTAATTTTTTTTTACTCTCAGTTTTGAGACAAATAGTAATGCTACTGTCACACGTTATCAAAACTCAGTTTCTGGTTTGTTGTACTTTTGTTAATGATGACTTGAATCATTTTGATTAGAGTTGCTGGCTGTCACTATTCCAAATCTTTTGTGTCGCCAATAAATAACCTCTGTCATTCTCCGGAAGATGACGTGTAAGAAATAATAGCATCATGATTGATCTCGTTCTGTCCAAAATTATTCGCAACTGGATAAACGCGTTATTACTCGATAAGAATTTGCACACGTTGTCCTAATAGATATAGCAGTGTCTAGTGAACGAACCATATTTATTTTTCCTGGAAGAGTTCTCTTACATCTTGTCTTAAATGTTTTGTCACCATTCTCAGGAGATTTGACGAGACATTCACCAGACCTCTCACACTGGACGCATTGAATTGTGGGACCTTGCCGATAATGGCGACATACGAATGTGGAAGGAATCCCACGAAATACGAAGAAACCAAGAGAATCCTGCATGAAATCCCCAGAGGCAACAGGTCACTGCATATCTAGCACAACCTAATTTGTCCTAAATGTCCCTGTTGTTATCTGACGAAGATTTCTGATACGTTTGGTCTCCGGTGCTTTGCCACTGAAAGTTTTATAGTCATATAAATTCGATATGCATTTACTTGACTGCTCCACAATCATTCATTTCGAAGGTCCATCCGTTTGTTTGAAATTGATACATCCAAACGACTCCATCCATTTTCTTGCAACAAATGGAGAGGGTGCTTCAAACCTCAGCCCCGAATCTGTGTCTGCTTTTGTGACGTCAAATTGGCGATCACTGCCTGGAACAGCTTTCACATTACAGTTTTTGTAGTCAAAACAACCATACTGGTTTTCACAGTCCTCCTTTCGATATAAAACCGCATATTGTTCTGGATTGTGCTCCGACAGTTTCATGAAAATTGGCGTGCGACGTGAGTTATTTACCAGTGTTAAATTCCCACTGGAAATCGGCGGCCTTTGGACGTTCCCATGCTCTCTAAGAATGTCGTCGATATCCATTATGTCGATCTGAAAGAAAGTTTATGTGCCTGCAGAAGAACTAACTTTAATTGTCGGTCTTATCTGCCGTTTATATACATTTTTCTAGGACAAATGTAACGTCATTTTGCTTGACATTTCATTGACTTCACAGTTTTTTCAGGTCAAAAACGTCAGAAAACACAAGCGCACAGAATAACAACCACAAGATTCAAATCACGTATATCATATAAAACTTTCTATAATGCTTTTTCTTCAATCACCCTTTAGTGGAGTTTTCATTGATCTAATTCTTTAAAAGAACTTTGAAGCTTCTTGGACAGTAGGCTATAATTTAAATTTTTATGCCCTAAGTGTCCTTTTGCCTGGCATTTCACAGACTTCACGGTTTGTATGTTCCAAAGACAACGGGAAAAAAAAACATTAGTAAAAAATGCTAAATCGGATTCAAATGAAATGTATCATAAGAAAACTAACAATAGACTCTATGCGCAGCCAACTTCTACTACAATGTTTTCTTGTTTGTATGATCTGTGGCTTAGCGTCCCAGTCAACAGCTATGGTGATGTCGGGACGTTGCCTCCATTTTATGGAACTTCTACCCATGAGGATGTCATGACACCCAAAAAGTACCAACTAAGTAAACAACTGCACAGCTGATCAGCGCCTTTGTATGCGCTACACGGATAGTACACTCCTTCTTTTTCTTAGATCTGAAGTTTCCAGCTTCTAGCTAGTTTCTATGGATGTACAACCTGGTTTGTGTCGGACCTGGTTGGAAGCCCAGATTGTTGGTTTTCCCATGCGAAGGCTCAGATTCAAATGATGAAATAAGAAAACTAACAATATCCTATATGCACAGCCAACTTCTACTACATTTTCATGTTTGTATGATCTGTTGCTTAGCGTCCCAGTCAACAGCTATGGTCATATCGAGATGTTGCCTCCATTTTATGGGACTTCTACCCATAAGGAAGTCTTGACACCCGCAAAGTACCAACTAGGTAAACAACTGAGAGATATAAGTATGTGTATGGATTGTTTGACTTGAACCGAACCACCTTTTCTAGGGCAGGTTCAGGCCTTTTGAGCTGTTCAGCTTCACCAGTAATCAGATGGTCAGTCAGTAGTTTACAAGCTTTGCCTAGAGGCACAGGTAGCCCAGCTGTTTCCCACCCGACCAACTGGCGGGGATCCATATTCCCACCGACCAACCTTGCTAAAAGTTTGTATTATAAGGGACCATCCTTTGACTTTATATTGACCTAGTTCTAAAAGTGCATTGAAGCTGTCGGAATTATTTAGGTCTTACGTATCTTTTTGCCTGATATTTCATTGACTTCACCGTTTTTTCGAAAACGTCAGGAAGAAAACATGCGCATAGAATGACAACCATCATATTGAAATGAAGTGTTTCATGCTAAAACTTTACATACATCATACTATAATTTGAGCAACGTTTGTCTGTTTGTTTGTTCCTCTACTCCTCCCAGGTCCTTGGGCCGATCTTCACCAAACTTGGTGGGAAGGTGGAGGGCGGCCCCGGATATTAGCTTGAGGGGTTCTTTTTTTGAAAGGTCAAGGTCATCGAGGTCAAAGGTCAAATTTATGTTTTTTTTTCTATTTGTTCCCCTACTTCTCCCAGGTCCTTGGGTCGATCTTCACCAAACTTGGTGGGAAGGTTGAGGGCGGCCCCGGATATTAGCTCGAGGGGTTCATTTATTAAAGGTCAAGGTCATCGAGGTCAAAGGTCAAATTTCTGTATCTCCAAGGTCCTTAGGCCGAATTTCTTGGGCCGATCTTCACCAAACTTGGAGGGAAGGTGGAGGGCGGCCCCGGATATTAGCTTGAGGGGTTCTTTTTTTGAAAGGTCAAGGTCATCTAGGTCAAAGGTCAAATTTATGGGTTTTTTCTATTTGTTCCCCTACTTCTCCCAGGTCCTTGGGTCGATCTTCACCAAACTTGGTGGGAAGGTTGAGGGCGGCCCCGGATATTGCTCGAGGGGTTCATTTATTAAAGGTCAAGGTCATCGAGGTCAAAGGTCAAATTTCTGTATCTCCAAGGTCCTTAGGCCGAATTTCACCAAACTTGGAGGGATGGTGGAGGGCGGCTACGGATATTGGCTTGAGGGTTCATTTTTTGAAAGGTCAAGGTCATCGAGGTCAAAGGTCAAATTTATGTTTCTTTCTGTTTGTTCCCCTACTTCTCAGGTCCTTGGGCCGATCTTCACCAAACTTGGTGGGAAGGTTGAGGGCGGCCCCGGATATTAGCTCGAGTGGTTCATTTATTAAAGGTCAAGGTCATCGAGGTCAAAGGTCAAATTTCTGTATCTCCCAGGTCCTTGGGCCGAATTTCACCAAGCTTGGAGGGATGGTGGAGGGCGGCCCCAGATATTGGCTTGAGGGGTTAATTTTTTGAAAGGTCAAGGTCATCGAGGTCAAAGGTCAAATTTATGTTTCTTTCTGTTTGTTCCCCTACTTCTCAGGTCCTTGGGTCGATCTTCACCAAACTTGGTGGGAAGGTTGAGGGCGGCCCCGGATATAAGCTCGAGGGGTTCCTTCTTTAAAGTTCATCGAGGTCAAAGGTCAAATTTCTGTATCTCCCAGGTCCTTGGGCCGATCTTCACAAAACTTGGAGGGATGGTGGGGGGCGGCCCCGGATATTAGCTTGAGGGATTCATTTTTTGAAAGGTCAAGGTCATCGAGGTCAAAGGTCAAATTTGTTTTTTTTTTCTGTTTGTTCCCCTTCTTCTCCCAGGTCCTTGGGCCGATCTTCACCAAACTTGGTGGGAAGGTTGAGGGCGGTCCCGGATATTAGCTCGAGGGGTTCATTTTTTAAAGGTCAAGGTCAAAGGTCAAATGTCTGTATCTCGGCAGTCCTTGATCCGATTTGTATGTAACTTGGTGAGTGTATACAAGTTGATCTTTGATTAAGATTTATGGGTCCAATTGGGTCAAATGTCATCGAGGTCAAAGGTCAAATTTATGTTTGTTTTTTTCTGTTGGTCAGGGTTTTTTTTCTGTTTGTTCCCCTACTTCTCCCAGGTCCTTGGGCCGATCTTAAAGGTCAAGGTCATCGAGGTCAAAGGTCAAATTTCTGTATCTCGGCAGTCCTTGGTCCAATTTGCATGAAACTTGGTGAGTGCATACAGGGTGATCCCTGATTAAGATTTATGGGTCCAATTGGGTCAAAGGTCATCGAGGTCAAAGGTCATATTTATGTGTTTTTTTTTTTCTGTTTGTCATGTTATGTCTTATTTGAGATTGTGTGTATGTGTGTGTGTTATTTGTCTTCATCGCCGCAATCATCTTACTGCTACGTCGAGACGGGTAAAACTAACTAGTCATGAAAATATGTCCATGCAATGAATACCCCATTAAACCCTATTTTACAAAGTAAAACTAGGTTATACAGGGGTTATCCTATTTTTCGTATTTTTGCTCCAAAACATAGATTGCGGGTACTCGTTAGAACTGCCTCGTGTACCCACAATCTATGTTTTGTGCAAAAATAAGAAAAATATCGAAAATTTTCATCTGAAATTTTCAATTTTTACAGCTGAAAAAAATCTCTATATATTGTATGGACATGTTTTCGTTATGAATGTTTTCTTCTATCATCCTTTAGTGGAGTTGTTTCTTTTACTTTTATTTTTTATTAATTTTTTCAGTTTATTTTATTTTTAATATTTTTTGACTCTAGTTCTCAAAAGAACTTTGAAGCTATTTGAGCAGTAGGCCATAATCTTAGTTAGGTCCTTAGTGTCCTTTTGCCTTGCATTTCACTGACTTCACAGTTTGTAAGTTCCATCAGAATGACATATCAGATGAGCCGCTGCATCAGAAAACAAACAATCTGCATATGTGAAAACAAAGGCGCAGATCACCTGTGCAGTTACTGCACAGCTGATGCACAGTTACTGCACAGCTGATCAGCGCCTTTGTTTCTGCTACACGGATAGTACAATCCGTCTTTGTCTTAGATCTAAAGTTTCCAGCTACTAGCTATTTTCAGTGACTGTACAGCCTGCTTTGTGTCAGACCTGGTTGGATCAGACCTGGTTGGAAACCCAGATTGCTGGTTTTCCCATGCGAAGTCTGAGATTCTAATGAGAAAATAAGAAAACTAACAATATCCTATATGTACAGCTGACTTCTACTACATTTTCTTGCGTGACGGGATAGCCTCCCTTGGAAAAATACGTTGGTGCAACGTATTAGCGGCATATTGAGTGCTTGTAATATGCAAATTTCAAACTCGAAACTTTGTGAATCGAGTAAGTGTTGAGCATAAAGCGCAGTAAACCACCCTTGGTGGATGAGCATGCTTTTCCACCGACGAGGTTTTCTGTGGCTTTGGTTCGGCCGTTCGTTACATTTGGTGGCAGCGGTGGGATGATGACAACCGCCAGACCGGGGTTGCCTTACCCATGTAGTTCCCAGGCCAAGACTCGGGACGAGTCTTCTCGGAGGGGGAAGTAATGTGACGGGATAGCCTCCCTTTGAAAAATACGTTGGTGCAACGTATTAGCGGCATATTGAGTGCTTGTAATATGCAAATTTCAAACTCGAAACTTTGTGAATCGAGTAAGTGTTGAGCATAAAGCGCAGTAAACCACCCTTGGTGGATGAGCATGCTTTTCCACCGACAGGGTTTGCTGTGGCTTGGCTCGGCTGTTCGTTACACTTGTTTGTATGATCTGATGCTTTGAGTCCCAGTCAACAGCTATGGTCATATCGAGATGTTGCCTCTATTTTATGGGACTTATAACCATTAGGAAATCATGACACCCAAAAAGTACCAACTAGGTAAACAACTGAGAGATTTGACTTGAATCAAACCACCTTTTCTAGGGCAGGCTCAGGCCTTTTGAGCTGTTCGGCTTCACCAGTAATCAGATGGTCAGTCAGTAGTTAACAAGCTTTGCCTGGAGGCACAGGTAGTCCAGCTATTTCTCACGGTCCCATTGGGCGGGGATCCATATCTCCACCCGACCAACCTTGTAAAAAGTTTGTATTATAAGGGACCATCCTTTGATTGATTTATATTGACCTTGTTCTAAAAGTGCATTGAAGCTGTCGAAATTATTTAGGTCTCTCGTGTCATTTTGCCCGACATTTTATTGACTTCACAGTTTTTCAGTTCGAAAACGTCTTAAAGAAAACATGCGCATAGAATGACAACCATCAGATTCAAATGAGGTGTTCCATGATAAAACTTTCAATACATCATGAAAATATGTCCATGCAATGAATACCCCATTAAACCCCACTTGTATATAGCAAAAATGCGGTATGCCTCGGCGAGGCGGTTCTAACATGTACCCACAATCTATGTTTTGAGCAAAAATAAGAAAAATATCGAAACTTTTTTCCTGAAATTTTCAATTTTCAGAGCTGAAAAAAATCTCTATATATTGCATGGACATGTTTTCGTAATGTACTATCATCCTTAAGTGGAGTTTTTATTATAAATTATTATTATTTATTTATTTATTTACTTTTTTTTATTTAGAGCGCTCTATCTATTTATTTTTTATTTTGACCTAAGTTCTTAAAAGAACTTTGAAGCTATTTGAACAGTAGGCTATAATCTAACTTAGTTTTAGGTCCTAAGTGTCCTTTTGTCTTGCATTTCACTGACACAGTTTGTAAGTTCCAACAACATCAGAATAACATATCAGATGACCCGCTGCATCAGAAAACAAACAATCTGCTTATGTGAAAACAAAGGCGCAGATCCCTGTAATGACTAGATAAGCATGCAATAAGTAAATCAGTTCATAGTGTTTAATACAGAGTAACGTTCCGACATCAATAATGTAATAACCAAAGACAACAGTCGCGACGTAACGTTATTAGAACGTTTCCGGTTACTGTAAAATAGGAATATAAGTTAACGACACTACATCTCTCCCATCTTTTAAACAGTTCTGTCAACTAATTAAAATATTACTTGTAGATAAAATTAATAGCGTTTGTAAAATCATTGACTTTAGTGAAACTGTAATTTGAAAATGTATTTAGCAATTTAATAATAATGAAAGTCTCCATAACGGTCCGGTGGATTTCGGACACGTTCTGATCGCCTTGGAACAGTTCTTGGTTCTTGTTCATTTTCTCTATCATGATTGTCTACAGTGAGATTTTGATTATTGTCCCGATGATGCATGTTCGTAATCCCTGATCTTGCTTTACGCACTGCATCTTCTCTCCAGTCCCTTGGTCTTCCTTTGTCTCGTAGTCTCGATGGTGGTCTGTTTTTGCCTAGAAATTTGAATTCTGATTTATCACGACATACTTCTCGTCCATCAGACATCCTCTTTGCCCATACACTTGAGCCCTTGATTTTGTAAACGATATATGCATGGGTTTCGTATGGTGGTGTCCACTTGTTTGCTTTGTTTTGTTTTAGTAATACTTTGTCCCCTGTTGAAAGTCCTTTTGGCCTGGTGTTTCTATTTTGTGCATTTCTCTTTATTTTAGCCTTGTATTCCTTGTCCTTTTCATTTACCTCCTTGGTTTGGCTGTCTTTGTTATTGTCATCTTCTCTCTGTCTGTAGTCCAGTTTTATTCGCACCTTGCGATCCCATCATGCCATCATATGGTGTTAATCCCGTCGCTGGATGAGGTGTTGATCGATAGCCTGTTAGCAACTCCTGAATTGCTACTTGTGCTGGTTTGTTTTCTATTCTGGCTCTCTGCTCAGTTTTGTTCAACAGCTTCATGAAGTTTTCAGCTTCTCCATTGGCTTGCGGATGTAATGGCGTGATCTGGTGGTGCCTGAACCCTTCCTCAGCTGCGAAATCCGCGAATTCTTTTGAGTTGAACGGCGGTCCGTTATCTGTTTCCAATTGTTCAGGTGTCCCATACGTAGCAAATACCTTTTTAACTTCTCTTTCGTAGGTTTTGCTGCGGTGGAATATGTCACTTCAACTTCTGGATACCTGGTTCTTTTATCTATGATAACCAGGTTATAATGTCCATCCGGATAAGGCCCTCCGAAGTCCACTGAAACCGTCTGCCATGGTTTCTCTGGTATTTTTGTCATTTTCAGTGGTTCTCTGTCGTGGTGAAGTGTCGTCACCTGACACTCATAGCATTGTCCGACTACCAGTTCAACCTGTTTATTCATCTCTGGGAACCAGTATTTTTGTCGCAACATCTGTTTCGTCTTGGTCATTCCTAAGTGTCCCAAACTGTGAGCTGCCTTTATCAGGGTGCAGCGAAGCTTCTTTGGGATAACTATCTGGTTCAGTCTGAAGATTAGCCCATCTACGACATACAATTCCTGTTTGATATTGTAGAATTGGCTGATGTCTGTGTCCTTTCGGTGTTTTCCCAGTCCTCCCTAAGGATTCTTTTGTATATTTTCCGAAGTTGCTTGTCATTCCGTGTTTCCTCTCTTATTCTATCAAGAACTATTGCATGTTCTGAGTTTATCACACTCTTTATGACCTTTTCCGTACCGTCCGTGCCTGTTACAGTTAATGGGTGCCTTGATAAATAATCTAGTGGGTCCCGTTCGTCTTTTCCTGGTTCGTAGCACAGCTCGAAATCCACATCTTGCATATCCATGACCCACCTCTCTATTCTTGGTGGGAGTTTGGCTGTGACTTTATTAAACATTGAAATCAGGGGTTTGTGGCCTGTAATAATTTTGAATTTCGGCGCACCTAGCAAATACATTCGTAGCCTGTTTTTCGCCCATCGGATAGCTAGTGCGTCCTTTTCAGTTTGGCTGTACCGTTTCTCTGTTTCGGTCATGGTGCGGCTTATAAAATGAACAGGCTGTAATCCATTTCCAATGTTCTGGAACAAACCGGCAGACAATCCATCGTGGTAGCTTGCCTCCGTTCTGACCACAATTGGTTTGTTTGGCTGGAAATAAATCATGGTATTGTTTCCCGAAATGCTGTCCTTAAGTTTGTCAAATGCCCGTTGTTCTTCGTTTCCCCAGCTAAATCTGACTTGTTCTTGAGTGAGTCTCCTCAGTGGCGCAGTCAGTGATGCATAACGTGGAATAAACTTTGACAGATATCCGGTCATGCCTAAGAAGCTTTTCACGGCCTCTTTTGTCTCAGGGCGTTCACAT
Source organism: Rugalucina vietnamica (assembly GCA_964017185.1). Taxonomy (NCBI): domain Eukaryota; kingdom Metazoa; phylum Mollusca; class Bivalvia; order Lucinida; family Lucinidae; genus Rugalucina; species Rugalucina vietnamica. Next base: position 48,329,500 of record OZ024873.1, read on the forward strand.
TCTTTGATTGCTTTAACCTTGTCTAATGTTGGTTTGAGTCCATGTTTTGTAAAGCGGTATCCATAGAATTCAAGTTCTTCTACCCCGAACTGACATTTGTCTAGGTTAAATGTCACCCCATAATCTTCCGCTCTCTGAAATACTGCCCTGAGTGTTTCATTGTGTTCTTCAATATTTCGGCCACCAATGAGGATGTCATCCCGCTGGTTCAGGCACATAGGTATGTCCCCGAAGATCTTTACCATCATGTCATCAAACAAGTCCTGTGAAGCTTTGGCACCGAATATCAAGCGCTTTGGTCGGTAGTTTCCCCACGGTGTACTAAAGGTCACAACAGCCCTGGAATCAGCATGTAACATCAACTGGTGATAACCACTGCGCAAGTCCAGCTTTGAAAATACCGTACATTCATGGAATTTGTAGATAAAATCCTCTACTATTGGCCCCTGTGTAATCCTGTTTCTCTCCATAAACTTGTTTGGTACCCTCAAATCTATGCAAGCGCGAATCATGTTTGGTTTGAGTTCCTCATACGGGGTGTGCACATATTTTGGTTTCGGCTGAACGACTACAGGTGAGCATCATGTAACCGGTTCATCTTTAGGCACCCATTCAAAGATGTCGTCCTGTACACACTGGTCTAGCCACAATTTCAGAGGTTTTTGAAGGTAGTACGGCACAGGGTGAGGTCTTTGTGCTACAGGTGCTGCATTTTCTTTCATGTTGAATTGCACATACACTTCCTTGTTATTCTTCATGCCCCTGATTCTCCCAATACCCTCAAAGATTTTGCTTTTCTTGAATAGATTGGTCGCATGTTGTGTTTCCTACGGCATGTATGTTCACCTCAGTTTCTCCTAACCCATATGTTTTCTTCACCATTTTAATGCGCATGTGCGCCACGGATTTTGCCAAAAACTCTTCAACTGAACTATCCTCGCTGTCTATGTCAGTCTCTGTTGTTCGTTTTACTGTCCGTTTCTTTGTAGCAGACGGCCGCAAAATGATTGTACCTGGAACAGTTATTGCACTTTTTGCCGTATGCCGGGCAAACATTCCCTTCTGCATGTACTTCGAAACCGCAATTTGGGCAATTTTCATCTCTAGATCTCCTACTATTCTCAGATGAATATCTCTGTGGCTTTTTGGATTTTCCCCTAGTGTCCTAAACTTTGGATATTGCTTGTTCGTATGGACTTACCGACATATCTCTCATTTGAAGCGAAATGTCTTCTATTTGCCCTGCTTCAGTTAGGAATTCCTGCAGTGTCCATGCTTTTGAGATACACTTCTGGATTAACATCTTGTTTTCAATCGTTTGGATCAAGTGTTCGAGTATACGTTCATCGTTAGCCTGAGTGTTCCCAAATTCGCAGTCATGCGCTTTTTTTTCTCACGCGCGTGGCGTAAGCCACTGTTGATTCCCCCATCTGTGGCCTCATCTTCAGAAACATACATCGGGAATAGTGTTTATTTCTTTTAGGAATAAAGTAGTCATTTAACTTTTTCCTTAGTTTTTGGTAGACATTCAGTCCTCTCTGTCGAATCTGGAAGGCTCTTCTCCAGCCTGGATATTTCCTGACCGCCGTATATGATCATGGCATCCTTCTTCTCCTGCGGGTTTACAATTTTGAAATAGCGAAACTCTCTCTCTATGCCTTCCAACCAGTCTTCCCATGCTTTCCCTGTAGAAAGTTGGTCCTCCGACGGTCTAAACGGCAACGCACGAAGGTTCCGTGACTCCGTAATAACCGTAACAGATTCGTTTTCCGCCATTTCGAACCCGTTTCTAGTCATGTATGTGTCAATGTTTATCTGGCTTCTCTTCCCGTGGTCATAATTTCCGAAATTTCAGTTCATTGAATACTCATCTGTCCTGATGCGGCTTCTCCCGCGTCCGAGTTGACCTTCGTCGCCAATGTAATGACTGGGTAAGCATGCAATAAGTAAATCAGTTCATAGTGTTTAATACAGAGTAACGTTCCGACATTAATAATGTAATAACCAAAGACAACAGTCGCGACGTAACGTTATTAGAACGTTTCCGGTTAATGTAAAATAGGAATATAAGTTAACGACACTACAATCACCTGTGCAGTTACTGCACAGCTGATGCACAGTTACTGCACAGCTGATCAGCGCCTTTGTTTCTGCTACACGGATAGTACAATCGTTCTTTTTCTTGGATCTAAAGTTTCCAACTTCTATTTTCTGTGGCTGTACAGCCTGCTTTGAATCACACCTGGTTGGAAACCAAGATTGTTGGTTTTCCCATGCGAAGGCTCAGATTCAAATGAGAAAATAAGAAAACTAACAATATCCTATATGCACAGCCAACTTCTACTACATTTTCATGTTTGTATGATCTATGATCTGTTGCTTAGCGTCCCAGGCAACAGCTATGGTCATATCGAGATGTTGCCTCCATTTTATGGGACTTCTACCCATTAGGAAGTCATGACACCCGAAAAGTACCAACTAGGTAATGAACTGAGAGATATAATTATATGTATGGATTGTTTTACTTGAACCGAACCACCGTTTCTACTAGGGCAGGCTCAGGCCTTTTGAGCTGTTCGGCTTCACCAGTAATCAGTTTTGCCTGGAGGCACAGGTAGTCCAGCTATTTCTCACGGCCCCAATGGGCAGGGATCCATATTCCTTGTTGGTCAATTGTCTGGTCAATTGCCTCTGGTGGCGGATCTACACAAGCGAGTCTTGGGTACGTTGGGTAGTGTGTTACGCAGCAGCTCAATTGAGAGAGGGATTGCAGAAAGGCAAATTTTGATTAAAGACCATAAATCCAAAAGCTGGTTTGTCTATGTCAACTCAATTTTGTCTCAATACAGCCTACCATGTACCTTAGACCTTTTGAATAGTGAATTGACTAAGGCTTCATGGAAACAGACAATTGATGAGCATATCAATACATACTGGGTTAATAAGATAAAACTTGAGGCGAGTGATAAATCATCACTCAGGTTTTTGAATACTGAAAATTACGAAATTGGTGAGGTACATTGTGTTTGGAAAAATGCAGGTTTCAATCCTATGGCAATTAAGAAAGCTGGCATTAAGGCAAGGCTCATGACAGGCACATATGTTCTTCAATCTGTTCGTGCTAAGTTTAATCAGTACAATGTTGACCCAACGTGTTTGCTGTGTGGTGAGAATCCAGAAGACCATGAACATTTCCTGCTGAGGTGTCGTTCGCTTGCGGAGAGCCGTGATCCTTTTATCGAGACGATTAAATCTGTTTTATCACAATATCTTGGAGATGAGGTGCAACAGTGTATTTGCCGCGACTCCGAGCTGCTAGTTGCGCTGATTTTGGACTGCACAGCAGTTGAATTAAATCTGAGAGAAACCCAAAGGGAGGACTTTCTGTCTAAATTCGAATCAGTGGCCAGGGGACTATGCTATGCTCTACATTGTAAACGGACTAGACTCTTGAATGAATTGAAATAAACATTTCTGAATATCGGTGGGTTGCAAATCAAAAAGTAATAGTTTAAAATAAGGACATCTATTCACTAACGTGAAGTTCTCCAGACATTGGAGGAAGTTACAAACAACAACAATTCCCATCCGACCAACCTTGCTAGAGAACGGTGGGGTATGAAAGCCCCTGCCGAGCCGAGCTGGGAGAAAGACCCTGCCGAGCCAGGTTTTTGACTTGTAATCGCCAATTTAACTCAAAATACCAAAAATGAATGATTTCATATGTTGAAGTAGATAACATAGCACAGGTGTAAAAGATATTGTTCGTCATGGTTAATTTTAAAACAAAATTTGATGGCATTTTTCTATTCGACTGGTACAAAAGCTGAGCTTTTCTATCAATTCCAATAAATTTGGCAAATTATAATAACTGAGTTTATGTAAAAGGTTTCCAATCATATCAAATCATTTCAAATGCTATAAATTATCATTCTGTATATTATTTGCCATGAAGATATCCAGCTTTAATCAATAATAAGTAAAAATTCTGGCTCGGCAGGGTCTTTCTCCCAGCTCGGCTCGGCAGGGTCTTTCATACCCCACCCTGAAAAATTTGTATTATAAGGGACCATCCTTTGATTGACTTTATACTGACCTAGTAGTTCTAAAAGTGCAATGAAGCTGTCAGAATTATTTAGGTCTTACGTGTCCTTTTGCCTGATATTTCATTGGCTTCACAATGTTTCAGGTCGAAAACGTCAGAAAGAAAACTTGCACATAGAATGACAACTGACAATGTCAGATTCAAATGAGGTGTTTCATGATAAAACTTTCAATATATTTTTCCTTTTTTTAATATTTTGACTTAAGTTCTTAAAAGATTTGAACAGTAGGCTATAATCTACCTAAGAGTCCCTTTGCCTTGCATTTCACTGACTTCACAGTTTGTAAGTTCCAACCACATCAGAATAACATATTAGATGAGACGCTGCATCAAAAAACAAACAATCTGCATATGCGAAAATAAAGGCGCAGATCACCTGTGCAGTTACTACACAGCTGATGCACAGTTACTGCACAGCTGATCAGCAATTTTGTTTCCACTACACGGATAGTACAATCCCTCTGTTTCTTAGATCTGGTTTCCAGCTTCTAGCTATTTTCTGTGACTGTACAGTCTGGTTGTGTCGGGCTAGATGGAATATTTCCATCAGTGGGAATATTTCCATCACGGCAGTGGAGCGAGGTCACGAAGTGTATCGGAGGGCAGGTTAGCCAGCTGATCTAGTGTCGTAACCTGGTCGGAAACCCAGATTGTTTGTTTGAACATGGAAGATAATGCGTCTTTTAAACCAGTTTAGCCCCCACCCCCTGTAACTTTATATTACTGATTGTTCTAAGGCGATGCTTCTGTTGTGGTTCTATTTGTTTTATGCTTTTGATTCGAATGTTTGTGCTGTTATGTATGCTTCATATCTTAAGTTAAGTTCGAGTAACTGAGTGGTCACCTATTGGGAAATAGCTGCTCAACCGGCTTACGATATATTTTCTTAGTATAAGTACCTAATTGTCAATTTAGTTGTTGTTGTTTTTTCCAACCTTGTTTTTGGACTGTGAATTTCTTTCTGATTGCACTTTTTCCTGATCACTGTCTACTTTTACCTTTTTCCCCCAATGCGAATGCTCAGATTCAAATGAGGCGTATCATAAGAAAACCAACAATATACACTATGCACAGTCGACTTCTACTATAATGTTTTCTTGTTTGTACAATAAGGGCCTATCCTTTGTCTTTATATGTCTTATATGAGCTGAGACGCGAGAAAATCAATCTTAGGTTCCCCCTTATTATAGATGCTTCGTATAAAATTTGGCTTTGATTAGCCAAGCAGTTTAAGAGGAGAAGAGGTTTGAATATTATGATAATATGTTAGGGTTAACAGAAAGTCATACTACAAACATGTATATTGCCCCGGGATGGGGGCAGATAAACTACTGGGTCCGTTTTTTTTCAGAATCATTGAAAAAGGGTTACATCTGCCTCCCGGGGCAACAATTACTACCATAATATTCAACTATTTTCTCTGTTTTTAGGCGGCCCCCGTGGCCAAGCGGTTAAGAGCACTGTTTCTTAATCACTCGATCATCTCACCGCTGTGTCTGGTGTGGGTTCGAGCTCCGCTCTGGCCACATGTGAGACAAGCCAAGTTCTGCTTACGGGTGTGTCAGGTAGTTTTTCTCGAGGTTCTCCCATTTTCGCCCCACCTGCTGATTGGCCCGTCTCATATGAGCTGAAATAATCTTGAAAGGGACGTAAAACTGAATTAAAAAAAAAAAAAAAAAAACTGCTTGGTCAATTAGAGCCAAATTTTATATGAAGCATCTATAGGAAGGGGGAACCAATGTGTATATAAATAATCCAGGTCACATGATAAAGTAGGCCGCCATGCCCATATGTGGTAAAAACTAAAAACCCTTCAAAATCTTCTTCTCCATAACTGCTTCACCCATTTCAACGAAACTTGGCATGAAGCATCGATGACTCAAGTACTACAATGTGCATATAAAGCATGACCCTGTGATGACCTTTACCTATTTTACGGGAATGTCAACATAACATGAGTCGCTTATGCATTGGAATGGGTAAAACTGTTAAAATGTCTTTTGAAGGGAAAAACTTGCAGGAAATTGGCAAATGGACAGGATATTGAATATTGTGAGAGAGAAAATGGCCCCAGGGCTTAATCTGCCCCTTTTACAGAGGCTATTTTCAATAATGAGGCTTGGTTAGGGGGGTAGGTAATATCCCATATCCCAAAATAAACCGTCCAAAATATCCCATATCCCAAAATTAATTTAACTCGTATCCCAAAATAAATTCCAATATCCCATATCCCAAAATTCCTGAATATCCCATATCCCAAAATAAAAAAACACAATATCCCAGTATCCCTTAAAATAGGCCAATACCCATATCCCAAAAAATAACCTATACACGCCTCAATAATATTTAAACATGTTTTTTGGTATATACAGCAGATCTCAAGTGAGCGTTTGTAGGACAATTGGTCCTCTGGTTACCATATATGGGCATGGCGGCCATCTTGGTCATGTGACCTGGATTATTGCGATCTCGCCACGGCGAGAGCGCATATATAATTGAACAGGGCTGGAATCTTGTTGTTAATCGACCACACTTCTGGTCGTACTTGATTGGACGAGGCAGCTTCGGTTGGGTCACCCTAAATACCACATGCCGGCTCAGGTATGAAAGCTCACGTTGAATCGAGCTCTCAGAGTCTTTTCGGTCTGTGGTTATCGCCGTGGGTTTATACGTGGTCATACAGTGAAATTAGTGCGGAGAGATCGCAAGCGTTTTGGAAATGCTTATACTTGTATATATACATATTGGTTCCCCATTCCTATAGACTGATAGATGCTTCATATAAAATTTGGCTTTAATTGGCCAAGCGGTTTCAGAGAAGAAGATCTTTGAAAATGTGAAGAACTTTGTAGCTATTTGAACAACAGGCTAAATTATTTAGGTCCTATGGGCCTTGTCACACAAAAGCGACAATCTTTCGACATAAAAAGGTACAAGTAGGAAAAGATCAGGAAAAGGTGCAATCAGAAAAAGATTCCCACTCCAAAAACCGAGGTGGGAAAAAACCAAACTAACAATCAGGTTTAATCGCGAAAAATAGTTTTTTGCTTATTTGATTTATTGCATTATCACACCCGGGAAACGGTCAATTTGTACTCCGCCGGTGCTCCATAGAAAGAGAAATTGACGGTTTCCGGTGTAGGAGTTGTTGGGTCAAATCAAAGGTTTGTGTTGTACCCGAGTTTGTTTGAGGTAAGTTTTTTTTTTTCTTTACCCCCTGTACCTAAAAATCCGAGAATGTCAGATGATGGGCTAATGAATAAAGACCGTGCATACAAAAAGACATGCACAAAAACTTACCATTTATCCACATATCGTTTTTCGCGTTTAGGAAACCCTGGTCAAAACTTGTGTTGTGGGATAAAAAGTGATTCAAATTTCCGATATAGCCATCCCAAGTTTGATCTGATAGCCTCGAATTAAAACAAAAGTCAGTAGCGTGCAATTCATATGGAAAACTAAAAAGTGAAATTTAAAACAGGTGAACCATGGGTCATGTTTTCAAAAGTGTAGCAATTGACGATCGGCGTGAAATTTAACTAATGGGAAATTGTATTGTTAATGACAAATTTATCAACAATGGAACATACATCTATTTTAAAATATATCTCATGCCGACAAAAGTTTTTTCAGCAAGTTATTTTACAAAGATTTGTTTGTTTGTTGCTAAATGATGAACAATGGGTCTTTTCTCAAAAGTGTACCAATTGACGATCGGCGTGAAATTTAACTAATAGGAAACTGTGTTGTTAATGATATATGTATCAACAATGGAACAAACATCTATTTTAAAATAAATCTCAGGCCGACAAAAGTTTTTTCAACAAATTATTACACCAAGATTTGTTTGTTTGTTGCTGAATACGTCCCGGTCAACACATTCGGCTCCGTGACGTCACCGTGTCAGTGGCCTCCATTTTATGTTGACTTCTATCCAACATTGGGATGTCATGACATGCGAAATTAGCTTTGAAATATGGCACCCAAGTAACAAATAAAAGTTTATGTGTATGGATGGTTTGACTCAACCACTTTTCAAGGACAGGCTCAGGCCCTTTAAGCGGTTAACCAGTAATCATATGAGCGGTTTCCTTGCTCGTGGTTTCACGCTGGTGGTTAAAAACATCATATTTAGTCGTTTTTCCTTATTTAAGCTCATCTGGAAACTTAAACAAATGATAGTCTGCAAATCGGGGTCTACACACTGTGCGTATACGTGAATTTCTGAATGACAAGGAATAGTTGTATTTAATGCTATGTACATATATCATAATAAGATGGAAAAGCACCAATGATGGGACTGGGCTGAAAGAATAGAGCACTTGAATATGTCTTTCTTCTATTGGGCTGTAATACTATGCTCAATAAATAGCAATTTTTGATGTTACATATATTTTTGATGACTTTAGAGCAATTTTGGACATTTTTCTTTAATTTAAATGACAAGAACAGTGTCTTAGGCCCATGATACGATGACTTTAAAAACGCCGTCCTTTAAAGAGGCTTCTGGAACAACCAAGAAATACAGAAAGGGTGTGAATGCAAAATTCTCAACCACTGAACACAATGCAAACAGCTGACTTTTGTTTAGTTAATAAGGTCCATCCTTTTCACTCTTTCTTTATGAATGTTGTTGATTATGTGACAAGTGAGATTGGGCTTTTTCGGTACAAACTTTACCTGTCAAACAAACAACGTAAACGCGCCGCCAAGTGGTCGAAATCGCCTTAATGTAGGGTTACTTTGATTCCCTTGATTTCCATAAAACAAGACAAACAAAGCACAATGTAGCCAATACTGTTGTCAGTAACACGTGGAAGTTTCAGAGCCATAACGCGTCATGCTAGTGAGATAACGTTAATTAAACTCATTATTTAAGCTTGCGTTATGAAGCCAAGTTAGAGAATTTAGCAAACTCTCTTTATTTTAACATATCGGTATGCATCAGACATTTAAACTAATTGCCGATTTTCGGGAAATTACAATTACAAACGTAACTGTAAGGCGATAATGTAGGAGCAAAAAAAAAACGTCGAAATCAAAAACTTACGATCTTTATTTCTCGGCGATAAAATTTTGTTTCCAAAAATTTTAAATGCTTTTCTTTGTTTTGATGACTAAACAGTTGCTTACGCATGGGTTTGGTTTCCCACTTTAAGTAGAACTGCAAGATTTGATCATGTGTCACGTCAGTATCGCCGTAAGGTTTGATTTGTTCGACAGTTTTCGCTCGCAAGTTCTTGCCGAAAGGTTACCACTTACGCCCATATTCCAAAATATGACTTTTATTCATTATGTGCAGAGACTGGCGAATGTTACGAAAATTGCTAAATTTAATTTGCCTAGTAAATATACCTGTACATTATTAGATTTCAGTCAACAAAGGCGACACATGCTTCATATTTTATATTTTATTAAATCAATTTGTCCCTGCCAACAGAACTTTTGCTTCAAGGATCTGATGTAAGACTGATATGGAAAACCCTTGAATCGGTGTTCAGATTGGCAATCAGAGTAATTATCATTAGAATGGCTACACGCAATTCCGAATCCCAAATGAGTTATCAAAAACAGGATGGATAAATTAGTTCTGTTAGATTTTACTTTAGCATATGGGCTTATGGTTTCACGAGATGTCAACCTGAAAGATTAAATATCAACAATAATTCTTCATCTGAACCTTCTATCTTGAATAGTTTAAGCTGTTTCTGGTACCTATAATCGCGTGTTCACATAAGCCACAAATATCGGAACAAACACTAAAGGGACTGGGCGTCTATACTAAAGTTAAGCAGCAAGTTGCTCCACTGTGTTAGTATTGGTCAAATTGTACGCTGTATCGTCAATTAGCACACCCACAGAAATTAAGCATGAAGATTATAATCATTTAAGTTTTGCAGGTGAAATACTTATAAGACAGCTTAAAATGTGTAGTGTAACTTGTAATGGCAAGGTGAAGGTCAGACTATTTGATAAACAATTCATATGGCAATAACTTTCGGCAATTTCTAGATTCTTTGCGACAGTGTAGCATGAGCATGCATGAAAATGGGACAAAAAGACAAGCAACATTATTTCCGAAAGGGATTTTGTCCTCAAAGAAAACAACATGCATCAAAGTAGTGATATCACAGTTCTTATTTTAATTTATGATGCTAGCATTGCAAATGCATTAGTTAAATTGCACTCCAGTCGTCAATTGGTACGCTTGTAAAATTTTGGTTCCAATATATTGCATTCAAGTGTTATTTTTACACTCAATACCTTAAACCAGTAATGTATACTCTTAACTTTGCATTTTGTTTTTAACACCGCATGTGGAATGTATACATGGCGTAATTCAGGCATTTTTAGACATGTACATTCACCAAATAACCCAGTATTTCAAACGCGAAAACTGATTACTACATACTTTTATAAAGTTTTCATGTAATATGAGTTCCTGTAAAATCCCCAATCACAGGCGCATCATCTGACATTCTCCGATTTTTGAATGGATTTAGAGTAAGGAAAATATTTGACCTTGAAGTGGTTGACCCAGTAAAATTCCCTCTATTTACGTCGGTCAATTCCGGCACCGGAAACCGTCAACTTCACTTACCGTGGAGCACCGGCGGTGTACAAATTGACCGTTTCCCAGGCGTGATTATGTCCCAATCTACAGCTGTGGTCATGTTGGGACTTTAGCTGTTGAAAGAGAGGTAAAGCAATAACATTCCTTTTCGTAATTAAATGCAAGTCTCTGTTGAGGGATTTTCGTTTAGGTGTGACAAGGCCTTAAGTATCCTTTTGCCTGTCATTTCACAAACTTCATGGTTTGTAATGTAAGCTCTAAGTACCTCACAAACAACAGAATAATAGATGAGCACAAAACAAACAACCTGCATGTGCAAAAACAAAGGCACAGATCTGCACAGCTGATCAGCGCCTTTTTTTGCGACATGGATAGTACAATTATCTTTCTTAGATCTGAAGCTTCCAACTTCTAGCTATTTTCTGTGGCTGTGCATTCTGGTTTGTGGCAGACCTTGTCGGAAACTTAAATTGACATATTGTTGGTTTTCTCATGTGCAGCTCCACATTATGAGGTGTATCATAAGAAAACTAGCAATATACTCTTTATGTACAGCCAACTTCAGCTGCAAAGTTTTCATGTTTGTTTGATTTGAGCCGCGACGCGAGAAAACCGGTCTTCGGGGTTCCCGACCAGGTCCGACACAAATCGGCCTGTACAGTTACAGAAGCAGGCTAGAAGCTTGAAATTTCGGATTTAAGAAGAAGAGAAATTGTACTATCCGTGTAGCGAAAACAAAGGCGCTGATCAGCTTCGCGGTTACCGCGAAGCTGATCTGCGCCTTTGTTTTCGCCTAGGCAAAAATCCGGTTTTCTCACGATGCGGCTCATTTGTGGCTTAGCATCCCAGTCAACAGCTATAGCCATATCAGGATGTTGCCATCATTGTATGGGGCTTAAATGCCCTACATTAGGATGTCATGACACCCAAAAAGTACCAACTAAGTAAACAACTGCGGCTTTATATATGAGCCTGTGCATGAGAAAACCCAACAATTTGGGTTTCTGACCAGATCCGACACAAACCGACCTGCACAGTCACAGAAGATGGTTAGAGGCTGGAAATTTTGGATTTAGAAAGTTGAGGAATTGTTCTATCCATGTAGCGAAAACAAAGGCGCTGATCAGCTTTGCAGTTACTGCAAAGCTGGTCTGCGTCTTTGTTTTCGCATATGTAGATTGTTGGTTTTCCCATGCAGTGTCTCATATATTTATGGATGGACTTAAACCACATATCTAGGGCAGGCTCAGGCCTTTTGAGCTGTTCGGCTTCACCAGTATTCAGATGGTCAGTCAGTAGTTTACAAGCTTTGCCTGGAGGCACAGGTAGCCCACCTAATTCTCACGGCCCCAGTGGACAGTGTCCATATTCCCTTGCTACAAGTCTGTTCTATAAGGAACCATCCTTTGGCTGACTTTATACTAACCTTGTTCTAAAAGTGCATTGAAGCTGTCTGTGGGTCATTATCAGAATTGTCTGATATTTCATTGCCGTCACAGTTTTGTTTTTAAGTCCCTGTTTTTGTTTTTCTGCCCTGTCAGAGGTGCAAGCGCACTGAATGACATATTACATAAATATGAGCTACATCATAACAAAAACAAACATAAATAATAATTTATGCTATCTGCTACCAGAGGATTTCTTATCAGCATAAACAATAAGTATTTCGTTTTTGTTATTGTAGGGACATTCAGGCTTCAACCAGATTTGTCATCCATTACATAAAATAAAAATTAAAACTGAGATCATTTAAGAGCAGTGAACACATTAATGAGAAAGGGGATGGGCCATACTGCGGTTAAAGTTGCTATTTCCCATGCTTAGTTCTGTTTCAAATTTTGTACTTTATGAATCATCCTTTGGTCAACAAGTGCTTAGTGCCTTGAAACACTCCATGTGGTATTATCTTAATTATCAATTTCAACCAGAGGACCAATGGTCCTATGAACGCTCACCTGAGATCTGGGATATGCGACTTAAGTTAACCATGCCATAAAATGGGTCAAGGTCATCCCAGGGTCATGATTTATATAAACTTTGTAGAGGTCCATTCCCTGATGTTTAATGCCAAGTTTCAAAATCATAGGCATTCCAGTTCTGAAGAAGATTTTTAAAGGTTTTTGCTACTCATAGCCATGGCGGCCATCTTGTCATGTATACACAGTTTCATTCCCCTTACCTAATGATGTTCCACACTAAGTTTGGCTTAAATTGACCGAGCGGTTTCAGAGAAGAAGATGTTTGAATATTATGTTCTTATACATGCATTAAGCCTGGGGGCAGACAACCCCTGGGATATTTTTTTTTTTAAAAGATAAATCTTCTGTCCATTTGCATACTCCCAGCAAGTTTACCCCCATTTAATTACATTCATTCAAATGCATTAGCAACCTAAGTTGACCTTGCCGTAAAATAGGTCAAGGTCATCCTATGGTCATGATTTATATAAACTTTGTAGAGCTTCATTGCCTGATGCTTCATGCCAAGTTTCAAAATCATAGGCCTTCTGGTTCTGGAAAAGAAGATTTTTAAAGATTTTTGCTATTTATAGCCATGGTGGCCATTTTTGTCATGTAACCTTGACCTTTTATGCAAACTTTCATTCCCTCTTCCTAACAATCACATAAAGTTTGGTTTAATTTGGCCAAGCAGTTTCAGAGAAAATGTTTCAGTATTATGGTCATATACATGTACATAGCCCCGGGGCAGTGGCCGACAACATCCTGGGTCATTTTTTTTTTCTCATAAACATAAATCTTCTGTCCATTTGCATACTCCCAGCAGGTTTCCATCCATTTAATTACATTTCACTTATTTTACCCATTCAAATGCATTAGCCACCTAAGTTGACCTTGCTGTAAAAGGTCAAGGTCATCACAGGGTCATAATTTATATAAATTTTGTAGATCTTCATTGCCTGATACTTCATGCCAAGTTTCAAAATCATAGGCCTTCTGGTTCTGGAAAAGAAGATTTTTAAAGAATTTTGCTTTTTATAGCCAAGGTGACCATTTTTGTCATGTGACGACCTTTTATGCAAACTTTCATTCCCTCTTCCTAATAATGCTCAACATAAAGTTTGGCTTAATTTGGCCAAGCAGTTTCAGGGAAGATGTTTGAGCATTATGGTCATATACATGTATATAGCCCCGGGGCAAGGGCAGACAACAACCTGGGTCATTTTTTTTCATAAACATAAATCTTCTGTCCATTTGCATACTTCCAGCAAGTTTCCACCCATTTAATTACATTTCACTTATTTTGCCCATTCAAATGCTTTAGCAACCTAAGTTGACCTTGCCGTAAAATAGGTCAAGGTCATCCCAGGGTCATGATTTATATCAACTTTGTAGAGCTCCATTGTCTGATGCTTCATGGCAAGTTTCAAAATCATAGACCTTCTGGTTCTAGAAAAGAAGATTTTTAAAGATTTTTGCTATTTATAGCCATGGTGGCCATTTTTGTCATGTGACCTTGACCTTTTATGCAAACTTTCATTCCCTCTTCCTAACAATGCTCAACATACAGTTTGGTTTAATTTGGCCAAGCAGTTTCAGAGAAGATGTTTCAGTATTATGGTCATATACATGTACATAGCCCCAGGGCAGGGACAGACAACATCCTGGGTCATTTGTTTTTCTCATAAACATAAATCTTCTGTCCATTTGCATACTCCCAGCAAGTTTCCATCCATTTAATTACAATTCACTTATTTTGCCCATTCAAATGCATTAGCCACCTAATTTGACCTTGCGGTAAAAGGTCAAGGTCATCCCAGGGTCATGATTTATATAAATTTTGTAGAGCTTCATTGCCTGATACTTCATGCCAAGTTTCAAAATCATAAGCCTTCTGGTTCTGGAAAAGAAGATTTTTAAAGAATTTTGCTATTTATAGCCAAGGTGACCATTTTTGTCGTGTGACCTTGACCTTTTATGCAAACTTTCATTCCCTCTTCCTAATAATGCTTAACATAAAGCTTGGCTTAATTTGGCCAAGCAGTTTCAGGGAAGATGTTTGAGTATTATGGTCATATACATGTATATAGCCCTGGGGCAGGGGCAGACAATATGCTGGGTCATTTTTTTCATAAACATAAATCTTCTGTCCATTTGCATACTTCCAGCAAGTTTCCACCCATTTAATTACATTTTACTTATTTTGCCCATTCAAATGCTTTAGCAACCTAAGTTGACCTTGCCGTAAAATAGGTCCAGGTCATCCCAGGGTCATGATTTATATAAACTTTGTAGAGCTCCATTGCCTGATGCTTCATGCCAAGTTTCAAAATCATAGACCTTCTGGTTCTGGAAAAGAAGATTTTTAAAGATTTTTGCTACTTATAGCCATGGTGGCCATTTTTGTCATGTGACCTTGACCTTTTATGCAAACTTTCATTCCCTCTTCCTAACAATGCTCAACATAAAGTTTGGTTTCATTTGGCCAAGCAGTTTCAGAGAAGATGTTTCAGTATTATGGTCATATACACATACATAGCCCCGGGGCAGGGGCAGACAACATCCTGGGTCATTTTTTTTTTTCTCATAAACATAAATCTTCTGTCCATTTGCATACTCCCAGCAAGTTTCCATCCATTAAATTACATTTCACTTATTTTACCCATTCAAATGCATTAACCACCTAAGTGGACCTTGCTGTAAAAGGTCAAGGTCATCCCAGGGTCATGATTTATATAAATTTTGTAGAGCTTCATTGCCTGATACTTCATGCCAAGTTTCAAAATCATAGGCCTTCTGGTTCTGGAAAAGAAGATTTTTAAAGAATTTTGCTATTTATAGCCAAGGTGACCATTTTTGTCATGTGACGACCTTTTATGCAAACTTTCATTCCCTCTTCCTAATAATGCTCAACATAAAGTTTGGCTTAATTTGGCCAAGCAGTTTCAGAGAAGATGTTTGAGTATTATGGTCATATACATGTATATAGCCCCGGGGCAGGGGCAGACAACATCCTAGGTCATTTTTTTTTATAAACATAAATCTTCTGTCCATTTGCATACTTCCAGCAAGTTTCCATCCATTTAATTACATTTCACTTATTTTACCCATTCAAATGCTTTAGCAACCTATGTTGACCTCGCCATAAAATAGGTCAAGGTCATCCCATGGTCATGATATATATCAACTTTGTAGAGCTCCATTGCCTGATGCTTCATGCAAGTTTCAAAATTATAGACCTTCTGATTCT
This sequence comes from Rugalucina vietnamica, assembly GCA_964017185.1. Classification (NCBI taxonomy): domain Eukaryota; kingdom Metazoa; phylum Mollusca; class Bivalvia; order Lucinida; family Lucinidae; genus Rugalucina; species Rugalucina vietnamica. The sequence continues at coordinate 48,345,387 of OZ024873.1, forward strand.
GGAAAAGAAGATTTCTTAAAGATTTTTGCTATTTATGGCCATGGTGGCCATTTTTGTCATGTGACCTTGACCTTTTATACAAACTTTCATTCCCCATTCCTAAACGGCAAGGTCAATTTTGGAAACATAGGCTTTTACATGGGAAAAAGTGAAAACTATGTGTTTTTTTTTTTTTTGAAAACTATTGCAGCCTGATGCCTGAAAAGTGGTAGATGAAAACAACTTATGGAGTAGATGAAGGTATGTGATTAATTTAGGTCAAGGTCCATACACACATACATACAAGGTCCATACACACTTTTCAAAGATCTTCTCCTCTGAAACCGCTCGGCCAATCAAAGTGAAATTTTATGTGGAGCATCTATTGGTAGGGGTGACGAAAGTTTGATCGCGAAATCCAGGTCACATGACCAAGATGGCCACCACGCCCATATATGGTAAAAACCACTCAAAAATCTTCTCCAGAACTGGCAAGCCGATTTTCATGAAACTTGGTATGTAGCATTTGGGACCCCAGCCCATCATAGTTTGATCAAATGATGACCATAGGATGACCTTGACCTATTTTACGGCAATGTCAATTTTGGAATCATAGGCTTTTACATGGGGGGAAAAAAGTGAAAACTATGGATTTTTTGAAAACTATTGCAGCCTTAGGCCTGAAAAGTGGTAGATACAAACAACAAATGGAGTAGACGAAGGTATGTGATTAATTTAGGTCAAGGTCATCTATTGACCTTGGCCAGTCTGTCGTCCATACACACTTTTCAAAGATCTTCTCTGAAACTGCTTGGCCAATCAAAGTGAAATTTTATGTGGATCGTCCATGGGTAGGGGGAACGAAAGTTTGATTGCGAAATTCGGGTCACATTACCAAGATGGCCGCCATGCCCAACTATGGTAAAAACCACTCAAAAATCTTCTTCTCCAGAACCGGCTGGCCGGTTTTCATGAAACTTGGTATGTAGCATTTGGGACTCCAGCCCATCATAGTTTGTTGAAATGATGACCCTAAGATGACCTTTACCTTCAATTTTGAAAACATAGGCTTCCTGAAATTTGCTAGATGCAGACAACTAATGGAGTCAATGAAGGTAAATAATTAATGAAGGCCAAGGTCATTTCTTGACCTTGACCCCCCCAAGGTCATTTAAATATCAAAATTAAAATTATGGTTTTCTCATAAATCACTGGGTTCGGAAACTATTGCAGCCTGAGACCTGAAACTTTGCAGATGCAGACAACTTATGAAGTCAATAAAGGTGTGTGAGTATTCAAGGTCAAGGTCATATAATGATGACTTAATACTCCGAGATCAGGCTTCAGGTGAGCGATCTCAGGACCAATGGTCCTCTGGTACTAATTTTCCCCATTCAAATGCATAAGCGACCTAAGTTGACCTTGCCGTAAAATAGGTCAAGGTCTTCCCTGGGTCATGATTAATATAAACTTTGTAGAGCTCCATTGCCTAATGATTCCAAGTTTCAAAATCATAGGCCTTCTGGTTCTGGAGAAGATTATTATTAAAGGTTTTTGTTATGGACCATTTATATTAACTTTCGTTCCCCCTTCCTAAGGATGGTCCACATGAAGTTTGGCTTTGATTGGCCCAGTGGTTTCAGAGAGGAGACCTTTGAATTGTGGATGACCGATGATGATGGACGGACGGACGACAGACACCGGAGCATGGATATACTATAAGCTCACTTGGTGAGCCTTCGGCTCAGGTGAGCTAAAAAGCAATGATATGTGACTGATTTAAGTCAGTCTCCATTGCAACATTCAACATAATTTGTATATAAGCTTGACAGTCATCTGTTCTGTTTTATTGTAGAGTTCCCCAGATTGTTTAGTAAGGCCCCGTCTTAATGACTAGAATTTGGTTTCTTACATGTATCGGGTGTATTATTTTAAGTTCCAAGGCGGTATTTACAAGTTTCTGAGGCTAATTCTGATGCTACTAGGGCTGGAATAACAGTTTTAGCTTTGAAATTCTTCGTTGACGTATTCAATACAGATACTACCTTGAAAGAAGCTTTATAGTGTCCAGACTCTCTGGCCGTCTCCCCTAAGCTTTCAGAATTGACCCTTAAAATGAAAGTGGACTCATCCAATTGATAATGATGGGAGAATCCAGTCGTCAAATATGGGTTAAAAGCTGCAGTTTCCCTGTAATATGTATGTGTCCTTTAACAATTTACACTTCAACTGTGCCCTTTTATTGTCCAATATATTTGTTTCCGATACCAGGTGACTTTTGTCCTATTTTTAAGGTATCTGGATTCAAGTACTTCAGCAAAGGTTTAGAGCTGACTTCACGTTTCCATGCATTTTCAACATATGAGTTAAATGAGCTATACAGGAGTTTCTTCAACTATGGTTTAGAGATGTCACGTCATAACACTTCAAAGTGTCCTTAAATGTAATTAAACCAATTTTTCTCATCTGTGTCTTTCATGGTCCTTCTGCTATTTGTTTTTTGACTAATCATATTAATATATGAAGAGGTTCAGAGAGTTTTTATGAACGACTACATCAAATGGGGTCATCCCTAATCACAGCAGCTTATCTCCTAAATCACTACACTGTTGGGATTAAGGAGAATGTGTGTTGTGAATGTAAAAATGTTAAGGAGAACATCAGGTGGTACTGAAGGTGATTCAAAATGAATGTAAACACTGGAATATAAACACTGAAATTACATTACATCTGTACAATTCTGTATCTTTTTTTTTTTTTTTTTTTTTTTTTAATCTCTTTCAAAAGTGCTGAACAAAGTGGGCAAGAACAGTAATTTCACCTTCCTGACAGTCAACTGTTACCGAAATGTTTGAAACACCTGGATTGCTAAACTGCTATTTATGTAATCACTCCACCATGAGCGTGCCTGCCAAGGGGCCTAAGTTTAACCCATATTTGACAAATTGATTCTCCCATCATTATCAATTGGATGAGTCCACTTTCATTTCTAGGGGTGTTAGGAGTGGTTTTTATTTTTTATCTCATTTTTCGGTGAAATTTCTCTGTGCAAGTAGAATAGCCCCAGATGTGACGCCATGTTCTGCAGCATCACATCTGGGGCTATTCTGTTTGCCTATGTCCCACAAGAATGACGCCAGGCGTAAATGAGTTAATGATGAAGTCATAATACGTGTACTTTTTTCTGAGAATATTTTGGTGTGTATCTGTATTAAATATTGAAATTTAGCAAGTAAAATGGCTGCATACTTATCTAGCAAATATGAAGTCACAGATTAGCTGCTTGATTAGCAAATTTTTGGGCTCAAAACAGTTATATGTACTTTGTGTAGAAATAAAAAACAAACATATTCTTGTACACATACATAAGTAATTTATTAAAAAATCTTAGAATTATGTTGTGTCACTTTGTACGATACTATTACAATAACCATTATTTATCTATGTAATGCTGAACCACAGCATTCCCCAAAGAAAATTATTACATGCTCTTAATGTTCAAGTATCCTCTTCTATTACATCTAAATTCAGCTCCCTTTAGTAGGCAGTGACTTTCTAGAGTTTATAAAAGTGTCTTGCAAAAGGACAGAGATTTTTCAAGTTGTAAAAAAGGAATATTTTCAGTAGAAACGTTTTTATATCTTTCTTGTCTTTGCTCAAATCATAGATTGTTGGTACACGTTAGAACCGCCTCACCGAGGCGGTTCTAACGAGTACCCACAATCTGTGTTTTGGAACAAAAAAAAAAGAAAAAGAAAAATAGGTATACCCCTGCAAACCCCAGTTTTCTATATAAAAGTGGGGTTCAAGGGGGTCTACACCACATGGACATGTTTTCGTGATGTCTCAAGAATCTGACACTCTACCAGTGAGTCACCGTACACCTCTCAGTGTCAAGTATCCTTATCCTCAATTCCATCAAGAATCAGCCTCCTGCAGTAAGCAGTAACTGTCTTGAGTTTCTTGTTGAGAAAGTTCTGTACAAGGATACAAAATAGTGGCGATAGGTTCTGAACTCTGGTCCCAAGGTTATAAAAAAAAATTTTCATGCTCAACTCAGCTGAGCATGAAATTTAAACTGCTCATAAATACTAAAATAGCCCCAGTAAATGTAATTTTCAGGTTTTGATCACCAAAAGCCTGTCATTTATCCTGCTAATAAATGTTAAAATGCCAACAATTGTTGGCATTTTGACATTTATGAGCAGGATAAATTTTAGCCTCAGCTGAGCTGAGCATATAAAAGTTTTATATCCTCAAGGCTTGATCTCTCCTACAGAATCTGCCACTCAACCAAATCAGAAAATTTTAGGTGGCCTTTAAACAAAGTCCTATAACTGTCAAGTATCCTTGTCCACCATTCCATCTAGAATCAGCTCCCCATAGTTGGCAGTCTCCATTTTTTTTTTAATGTCTGAAGTATCTTGCACAAGGACACAAAACAGTGGATATACCTCTCATTCAAGAACTCTACCAGTGAATCACTGCATAATGCATAAACACATCAGGAATGTTAGTGTCCTATATAATTCAATAAGCTTTAAGTATCCTCGTCCACCATTCCATCCCAAATCAGCTCCCAATAGAAGGCAGTGATTGTCTTAAGATTTTTTGCTGCTCAAAGACGACACCATGGCAATAGGTTCAAATCTGCCAATCCTTCATCATTCCATTGCCTTACACTCTACCATTGTATATTTAGCATGTGTATGAAGTTCTCAAGTATCCTCGGCCTCCTCCTCCATTCCATCTAGAATCAGATCCCCGTAGTATGCAGTAATCGTCTTGAGTTTCTTGTTGAGAAAGTTCTGTTCTATCTCCATCCTACCACCTGGACCAGCCAGAGATGTCAACTGAAACAATCAGGAAAACATGCCAGTGCAATGTATACCCCCTTATACCCCACTTTTATATAACAAAACTGGGGTATGCAGGGGTATACCTATTTTTTATTTTTGCTCTAAAACATAGACTGTGAGCACTCCTTAGAACCGCCTCGCCAAGGCGGTTCTAACGTGTACCCACAATCTATGTTTTGAGCAAAAATAAGAAAACTATCATTCTACTGAAAATTTTCAATTTTTGCAACTTGAGAAAAATCTGTATATTACATGGGCATGTTTTAAGGATTGAAAATCAGAATTTTAGCTTTCACTGGCTGATGAAAAACATTAGGCTGTTTTAATGTCTGTGAAGCCCGAAGGGCTTCTCGGAGACATTAAAACAGCTAATGTTTTTCATCATCCAGTGAAAGCTAAAATCTGAATTTCAATACTTATATTTACATTTTATATTATCAGTCAAGTATCAGATTTTTAATTGCGCATATCACCGTTCATTTTCATGTTATTTGACATTAAATCCGACTCAACGTAATTTTGGAACAGCCAAAACGTCAAATTTTCGCGCCTAACGTCATGGCGATACGCGGCCAACGTCACGCCAACAAGAGTAAACAAACAACGTCACTGGATGAGTTTTGACGTCAGCCCGCCCATAGGTGTGGCCTCTAGACCACGTGACTTAATGTTTTTCATTGGGAAATGAAGAACATCAAGAAAGATACTTTCATCTAGGGCGATTGCAATAAAAATGTAAATATTTCATAATGAATAACAGTTTCTGGTTTGGTTTGGTTTGTTTTGGTTTGGTTATTAGTGGAGCGGCTTAGTGAGAGATTTTGAGGAAATACTTCAGTTGATGATACAAGCATGAAATTTTCACCATATGTTCTTTACATGACACACAATAAATTCTGATCCCTGGCCACTTGAAATTCCGCCATTTTCAAGATGGCCGCCAAAAAACAAAATGGCCGACAGTTGTGAAAGGTGCACATGTAGTAAATTACTCATATCTTAGGTTCTTTTCATCATAGAACAACCATATTGATACCAAAATGAAGCTAAATGCTTGCTCTTTAAAACATAGTTCCAATAAGTAAATTACCTAATTAGCATATTTATGAATATTAATGAGATCTTACTTTTTTGGCTAAAAATTGAGGAAAAAAAAAACATCTTATTTATTAAACGATGTAAAACGTTAAATGAAATGGATAACTGTGGCTTTGATATTGCTAGACCATTAATCATCATAAACTGACTAAAGCTAATAACCATGTTCATGAATATTCATTTTAGGATATTTCAAGACTTTGTATGTCCTTACCTATCAGTTTGGTTTAGAAAGTTCATAGAGTAAATTGCCCATATCTTTACTCCTGTTCATAATAGAACAACAATATTGATACCAAAAAGCAGCTAAATGATTGTTATTTCAAAAAAGAGTTCAAATATGCAAATTACCTCATTTGCATATATATGAATATAAATGAGGCTTTTGTTTTGCTAAAAACTTGAAAAAAAAAATCACATCTTATTCACTGAACGAATTTAAAATGTTTATGGTGTAGATTGTCTATAAAAATCACTTTCATTGAAAAATAAATGTCATTAATATAAGATCTATGCCATTGTGCTTTCCTTCAAAAAGTGGGAGCTAAGTCTTGAAGAATTTAATGTCTACATTGCAAACAACATCATTCCGTTTTGTCACTATGACCTGTGCATAATTCTGCGCAAGAATAAATTTATCTACAAGAAACCCAAATATTTCCGTTTTGTTTTCATTACATCTGATGAAGCTGTTCCATGATTTTGGAGGTCTGCAGTTACCAATTACTTTTCGGTATACACCAGTTACTATTTTCTGCCTGGTCTAATCGTTGAGACTATCTTGGCGATAAATGAAAAAAACATACACACTGGAATGTTTTCTGGCATATGATTCAGTATGAGGTACAATCGCCTCTTTGGCCTAATCTTCAAAAGTTTTTGATGCTTCGGGATAGACTATTGTGACCATGTGTATTTGGAGAAAGCAATTAGCTAAGAACTTGCAAGTATGTTGTCGCCCATTCTGGTTATGCTTGAAATGAGCCGTACTGGCAATTATAAATTACGATTTTTTATTTAACTGATGGATGTGTTTATCAAATACAAGAGAAACACTTGGGAACTAACAATCTGCTCTACATGGCCATCGTTGATCTGAAGAAAGCAATTGATCGAGTTCTGAGGGATTTAATCTGGTTGGCAATACGAAACTAAGAATTGACGAATGACTAGTGCGTCTGGTCCAGTCCATGTATAAGATCATGAGAAGCAGGGTTAGAGTGGGCAGTGGATAAAGTGAGGAGTTTGGTTTCAAAGTAGGTGTTCATCAGGGCTCTGTCCTTAGCCCGCTACTCTTCATCATTGTGCTATAGGCTTTATCCAGGGAGTTCCGCCATGTGCTGTATGCAGATGACTTATGATATGACACTGTCGAGTCCGTTGAAGAACTACCTGTTAAGTTGAAGACTTGGAAAGCAGAGATGGAGAGAAAAGTTCTTTGAGTGAACATGGGGAAGACAAAAATCATGGTCTCTGGCCTCAATCGGAAGATTTTGAAAAAAATCTGGAAAGAATCCCTTTGGCGTCTGTCAGACAGGTGTAGGAAGAAATGCCGTCTTCTGTGGTGCTTGACCTGGATCCACAAGAAATGCAGTGGAATCAAGGCTCCTTACGCCGTGATCCTGATTTCAGCTGTGCTGGCTGCCTAGGAAAGGTGCGTCCCATAGACGGAAGGCTAGTGCAGGAGGTTCTAGTTGATGACGAAAAAGTTGAGGTTGAAATTGTGAACTGGCTGCAGTCACGCAGTGCAAATAGGCTTAGGGCAAGTTCCGCCAACTACCCCCTCTCCACACCAATCGCAATCTGCCACATTTGACCAGAGGTCGAGTGTATTAAACTTATGTACAGCTACATGCAGCAGAAACATGGGCAACGACTGGCTACACTTTGTCGCCTGCAGCGCAATGACCGTGCAATGATGTGCTGGATCTGTAATTTCAAGGTGAACTCAGACTCCCTTCTCTAAAAGCTTGGACTTCAGGATATAGATGTAGTGCTTCGCTCCAGCAAGATGAGATGGTATGGACATGTAGAGCGCATTAAAGGATTTATTTCTCAAGTACGCAAGCTATATGTAGTTGCACAGAATAGATCCGGCAAGGTAAGGAAATCATGGGATAAAGTGTTGTTTGACGACGAAAAGAAGGTTAGAATGGCCACTGCCGATCCGTAGAATCACTCAGAGTGGAGAGGTTGTCTAAGAATAAAAATAAAACTGAGATCCTTTAAGAGCAGTGAGCATTTTTGTGAGAAAGGTGATGGGCCATACCCCGGTTTCCGCTACTCAAGCCTCTTCAGTGACCCTTTAGTTTTGGCAACATGAAGCCAAAGAGAATTGCTGTAATTTTGCAACCTTTGACGGGATAGTCAATAATAATAAGACTTGTTTAATCAAAATGGTGCCAAATACAATAAACGTTGTTTAGAAAATGAATCTTAACCGATAATAATTTTCTGATTTCTCAAAATACTCTCTCTGATCTCAAAGGATGTACGGGGAGACTTATGGGCCGCCACATGGCACAACACCAGCTGCAGTAATAGCAAATAAAAATAAAACTGAGATCCTTTAAGATCAGTGAGAATATTTTTGAGAGAGGTGATGGGCCATTCGTGGTTTCGGCTATTCAAGCCTCTTCAGTGACCCTTTAGATTTGGCAAAACATGGAGCCGAAGAGAATTGCTTTAATGTTGCAACTTTTAACAGAAGGAGACTTGTCAAACAAGTCCAACCCTCTGATGAGGACAAAGTACTATAAAAAGGATATGATGATATGATCAGTCAACAGACTTAGTAGATGCTAGCAAATAATTGATGGGAAATAATTTAATCGTGGGAAGCTCACTACAAACATAAATTGTCAATTTTTAGTTTAAATATATGCATAGGTATACCCTATAGGGATCAGACATGCGTTTTTATATGATTAATACGTTTTGATATTCAGTTAGCCAGTGAACACATGCGAGCTTAGAAAGAAAGTACAATGACTATTAATTACATTTATTTTACAATGAAAGTGACAATTTACAGAATAAACTTTCTTAACTAAACTGATACAGTCTTGAAGTGTTTAAAATGAATATTCATGAATATACTAATTGGCTGTTGTTAATCTATGAAGCCACAGTTATCAATCTCATTTAACATTTTACATCATTCAGAGAATGAGGTGTGATTTTTTTTTTTTTTTTCAATTTTTTTTTGGCAACAAAATAAGATCTTTTAATATTCATTAATATGCAAATGAAGTAATTTGCATATTTGAACTCAATTGGAAAGAACAATCATTACGCTTCATTTTGTTTGTTTGTATTGAGGTTGAACATAGTCAGCAATGTCTCAGTCATGTTGGGATGGAGCCACCATTTCCTGGGTTTTAACCAGTAGTTTGGATAGTCGAAAAGTCTTGCTCAAAGACACAACACAGTGCCACCAGTGGCTATCCAACCCAGAACCTCTTGTTTTGGACCCACAACCTCTTGGATGCTCTGCCACTGTACCAATATGCTCCCCCACATGTATTACCAATGTGACTTTTTATGGTTTTAGTTAAGGTTGCTGGTTTCATTACCACTAGATCAACCTATCTACCGGGTGGGTTTGAGCCCTGCAACGGGCAAGTCTGAGACAAGCAATGTAAGATTTGAAGGTATCTAAACACTCATTTTTACCTAAAGAGTGTACATGTATATATAACAAATGAGTGAAACAATCTTGAAAGGGTCATAAAAAGAAACTAGAGGACCATTGGTCCTGTAGCTCACCTGAGAGATTATCACATTGTAAGCTCATGAGATTTAAATTAATTGAGAATCGACCAATGAAAGTCTATGCATGTACACTATTGACCCCCGGGGCATGGCCAAATTTGACCCAGGGGCATGACTGGCACAATTTATAATGGGGACTACCAAACAAAATATAGAAGCTCTTGGCCTTTTGGTTTCAGAGAAGAAGTTTTTTTTTAGTTTTTCCCATTGTAAGTCTATGGAGACTATCTACCCCCGGGGCGTGGCCAATTTTGACCCCGGGCATGATTGGCACAATTTATGTAGAGGACCATTAGCCATTGCCACATACAAAATATCAAAGCTGTGGGCCCTGTGGTTTCAGAGAAGAAGATTTTTTAATTTTTTTCCCATAGTAAGTCTATGGAGACTATCAACCCCCGGGGCGTGGCCAAATTTGACCCCAGGGGCATGAATGGCACAATTTATGTAGAGGACCATTAGCCATTGCTACATACCAAATATCAAAGCTGTTGACCTAGTGGTTTCAGAGAAGAAGATTTTTTTAGTTTTTTCCTATTGTAGGTCTATGGAGACTATCGACCCCCGGGGCCTGGCCAAATTTGACCCCAGGGGCATGATTGGCACAATTTATGTAGAGGACCATTAGCCATTGCCACATACAAAATATCAAAGCTGTGGGCCCTGTGGTTTCAGAGAAGATGATTTTTTAATTTTTTTCCCATAGTAAGTCTATGGATACTATCAACCCATGGGGCGTGGCCAAATTTGACCCCAGGGGCATGAATGGCACAATTTATGTAGAGGACCATTAGCCATTGCAACATACCAAATATCAAAGCTGTGGGCCTAGTGGTTTCAGAGAAGAAGATTTGTTTAGTTTTTCCAATTGTAAGTCTATGGAAACTATCCACCCCCGGGGCGTGGCCAAATTTGACCCCAGGGGCATGGCTGGCACAATTTATGTAGAGGACCATTAGCCATTGCCACATACCAAATATCAAAGCTGTGGGCCCTGTGGTTTCAGAGAAGAAGATTTTTGAATTTTTTTCCCATAGTAAGTCTATGGAGACTATCGACCCCCCGGGGCATGGCCAAATTTGACCCCAGGGGCATGAATGGCACAATTTATGTAGAGGACCATTAGCCATTGCTACATACCAAATATCAAAGCTGTGGGCCTAGTGGTTTCAGAGAAGAAGATTTTTTTAGTTTTTCCCATTGTAAGTCTATGGGACCTATCTGTTGCCATGGAAACCACAATTTTGATACAATCTGCTCCAAAACCTAATGCCATCAATCCCCCAACCCAATTATGGTTCACATTAAATTTGATCAAGATCGGCCTACTAGCTTCAGAAATATTCTTCTTTGAAATTGTGGACGGACGACGGACGACGACGGACGACGGATGCCTGCCTATCCTATAAGCTCACCTGTGAGCCTTCGGCTCAGGTGAGCTAAAAAAAATTCCCACGGCTTTTTCATATACATGTACGTAGTCGTACTACTAAAATCCTTCAAACGTACCTGATCAATATTTGTATTTTTCGGCATAAACAGTGCTATATTGTTGCTTATCCTCTGGGCTGTTCTGAATATATCAAATGTACACATAGTTAAGGAATAATCATTCTCAACACTAAAAATTTAGCTTTTTAGCAAATAACAAAAGTGCAAATTAGCCACACTACAGCTTAGCAGGCTGTGCCCGTCAAAACATAGCTGAGCTTGAAAATAATCCCACTCATAAATGTTGAAAAGGCAGCAATAATCCCACTCATAAATGTTGAAAAGGCAGCAATAATCCCACTCATAAACGTTGAAAAGGCAGCAATATGTATACTGTACTGGATAGTGAAAGCAAATGAGCTGATCATCTACGTAATCACCACACCTAAAGGTGACCTTAATCTGCACATTTGCTCTCACTCTTTGTCATGACGTGTTTAATGTTTGTTTGTTTTAGTAAGTCTTAAGAGCTTTACAATGGTGAACAGCTAAGGCTATGTCATGTCATTCAATTATTTTAGCCTGGGCAGAGGCTGATTACCAGTGCTTTATGCATGTTTCTTTCAATACTATCTGCTCTTCTTGATTCAGTGGTAGAGGATTAGTATGGCCGTAGACATTTTTTCATGACCACATCTTCATTAAAAAAATAAATGTGACATCTGTGATGATCAATCAGAAGTCAGCTTTGTTACGAATAGGACATGGCCCCAGCCCCATCAAGTTGTAGCATCCAATGACACATGAAAATTCTCCCATGAAAAAAAAAAATCTTTTTCTTTCATGGTTCAAATAGTCCAGGTTAAGACAAAAAGGATATGTATTCAGCTCCACCATAGTCTCAATATCAAACACATCAGCATCTATATACTGAGGGCCACCCCAGGGAGGACTGAGGAACACCACGTCGGCCTGGAGGGTCGGAGCCACCTTCAGGAAGTCGCCAACAATAAACTCTATCCTGTCAGCTACGCCATAGACCGCGGCGTTGTGACGAGCATACTCGACCTTGACTGGGTCAATGTCAACAGCTATTACTGAAATAGAAAGGGTTTTTTTTCTTTCCCATGAAAAAATCAACAATCTGAGCTTCCAACCAGGTCTGACACACACCAGGCTGTACAGTCACAGAAGAAGGTTAGAAGCTTGAAATTTCAGAAAGAAGTGACATACTATCTATGGAGCAAAAACAAAGGTGCTGATCAGCTGTGCAGTTATCTGCACAGCTGATCTGTACCTTTAGGTTCCTGAAGAAATTTCTAGGCCTTTTGCCATCTTTAGTTTTGGTTGAGGCTTTGTCAGGTGTCTACCTTGTGGGAATTTAATGTCTGTGTTTTCATTTCTGCCCCACCTGGTGTCTCGCTTGGAATTTTTAAATTTGATTATATCGATTCCTGGTCTTTCTTTTCTTACATATGTGTCCTGACACATTGGAGCGGTGACGTAGTGGTAGAGTGTCGGACTCCGAATCGAAAGGTCATGAGTTCGATCCCCACAAGCGGCACTGTGTTGTGTCCTTGAGCAAGACCCATTAACTTCCAACAGTACTGGTTAAACCCAGGAAGTGTTGGCTCCATCCCGACATGACTGAAAAATTGTTGACTGGGATGTTAAGCCTCAATACAAATACTAACAACTCCTCCTACATCACAAAAACATTCCTGGCCCCGAGGTTATAAAACTTTTTTCATGCTCAAATCATCTGAGCATAAAATTTAAACTCCTCATCAATGCCATAACAGCCCAAATTAATTGAAATTTCCGGTTTAGATCATCAAATACTGTAATTTATCCTGCTGATAAATGTTAAAATGCCAACAATTGTTGGCATTTTAACATTTATGAGCAGGATAAATTTTAGTCTGAGCATGAAAAAAGTTTTATAACCTCAGGACCAGGTCATACCTCTCTCACAAGTGAAGGCAAACTGTATGGCATTTCCTCCGACCCCACAGAAAGCATCGACAACAACATCACATCTACATCTGTCTGCTATGTGTTCAGCTATCTTCTCTGGGGTCACAGAGAACCAACCCTCTAGAAACACACAAAAAAAAATCGTTACCTATCATAATTTCAGCCTTCTACATGAGAAAACCAATAATTTTGGTTTTCAACCAGGTCAGACAAAAACCAGACTGTACGGACATAGAAGAAGAGGCTAAAAGCTTGACATTTCGGATTTAAGAAGAAGAGTGACTGGCATTGTACAACCTGTGAGGCGCTCATCAGCTGAGGATTTATTGTACAGCTTGTATGCAGTCTGTTGGCTTTCTGATGTTGTGACTCTAATTTTTTCAACGATTTTGGACAGTTAAGACTAGATGTGCAGTGCAGACACAGATAAGACAGAAACAGTCTGTTTAGTATGTATGTCACTCAGCAATTTTCACCAACATTAGGTCGCACTAATCTTTACTAAAATAAAAAAACTTTTTTAAGAATACAGATATAATTTTCAAAAATTAGCAAAAATATGCTTCTTAGGAGAAAGTTTGACTCTAATTAACTCATGAGTCATTCTTTCCAAAAATCAAAGCCAAAATTCACAGTCAATCTTTGTATCGAATTTAGGCTGAGCAGACTCTCAACTGATAAGATCATTGCTATGGGCATCATTGAGTGAGATTATCTATAGCTACATCTGCCAGTTGTAAGGTTTTTTTCATCCAGACTTCCCCTTTCACAAAGCTTGTACATGTAATTTTCTTTATTAAAATGAGTGGATTACGGTATATTTTGAAGACAGTATACTATACTACTAAAGAAAATGAAGTTATTTTGAGTTTAATACAATCTTCCTACCCCTGTCCATTTGTATCCCTTCGTCAAACTTTGAGAAGAGCCTGTATCTTTGTTGCCAGTATTTCCTTAGTTCTGGGTCACCAGCTATTTCTGAAGGCATAAGGGCCACCTTTCGCCTCTTTTTCTTCTTTTTCGTGGCTGCCATGTGGGCTTCATAGGCATCTTTGTCGATATAATCTTCAGGATTTAAATCAGAATGCAGGATAGGATCAAACTTTTCAGCAATTTCTAGTTCTTCTTCTAAGTTATAGAGACCATCACCTATTAAATCTTTCTGTTTCATTGATAGTTCTGATATTAGCTTTTCTTTCTCAACATTTTCATGTTTAGTTTCACTCTCAGTTATGCTGAAAGAATTTAGCACAGGTGGTTCTCCATTTGCTGTCAGTGTTTTATTCTTTTCTATGACAGGTTCAGTTTTACTTTCACAAGCTTTAAACTTCTCAATCGCAGAAGTATCATCCCCTGCAGAATCTTCAGTTAATGTTACAGCATTTTCATTTTCTGTTTTACTTCCTTCACTAGAAGCTTCAGTGTTTGCAAACAATTGACTAATATCACCAATACCAAGTTTACATCTGACACGCTGTTTCTTTCTCAGGTCCTTCACCTGCATATCTGATAACAATTTGTCTGTTTGTTCACCTGAATTTAAAAGCTCAACATTAGCATTACTATTGTTACCTTCAGTTTTATTTTTATTTTGAGAAGTGGCATCATCCTCATGAACATTCTGAATGTTTGCCTCTTTGCTAAGATCAGAAGATTTTGAATCAAGAACATCATCTTTTGATTTGCCTATTTTTACATCAATGTCACTCTTTCTCTCTAACTTTTCCTCAGATTTATTGTCATCATCTGTGAAATACTGGCTTAAATCACCCAGTCCCATCTTGCGACTCACCAGGTTTCTTTTTCTAGATTCTTTAAATTCTTTTTCAGCCATGACACTCTGAGGTTTTGATTCAGGTGCCTGTGATGGAACACTATTATCCTTTTGAGTCTTGTCATGGCATTCAGTATTTTTAGAAACAACGTCTACATTGGTCACTGAATCTAATATCCTGTCTATAATATTTGAAACAATTCCATGACTTATGCTTTGTACATCCTTTAAATCATCACCATGTGCTGATATTGGCACATTTATATTCTCAGTCACTGTAACTTGTTGATTAGTCGTCAGACTTGATGTGTCAACAACATTTCCAGTCTCATTTGTGGGATATTCATTGTCATTCTGACTATTTGTATCACATGAAAAGTATCTACTAATATCTCCTATTCCAAGCTTAGCATTTATTCTTCTCCTTCTGAATTCTGACTTACCCTTGTCTTCACTTTTATCATCAGGCTTTTTCAGTTGTGAAATCTGTTCAGCCTGATTATTTATGGCCATACTTTTGACACTATCTTCTGATTTATTGTCTTTACATGCTTCTTTTGAGCACTCATTTATTGCAGTTTTGTTTTCAGTATCAGGAATCACTGTTTCTTTGTTTGCACTTACTGTTTCATTCACTGAATCTGTAAGTTCATCTGAATCACTATTTATTTCATTATAGGGTGTATTAAACCTTTCGCATGCTAAAGCAGGCCCTGCAACTAGGTCATCATTTTCCAAAGCACTCTGCATTTCTACACTACCAAAAAAGTTCCTGACCTTATTAAGAGTTTTACTTGGCTTCAAGTCTACAGGATTTCCGTCAGAATCAAACTTGATATGCATTGGTTTCTTTCCCAAGTTGAGAGATCTGTTTTGTCGTTTTATATTTTTAGTTTTATAGGTCACATGGCCACCCTGAATCCTTGGCTTTTTCTTCTCTGGACTGAAATTAAGCAATATGAGCCACTGCATCAGAAAACCAACAATTTGGTATTCCGACAAGATCTGACACAAACCAGCCTGTACGATCATAGAAGAAGACCAGAAGCTTTAAATTTTGGATTGACAAAAAAGAGGAATTGTGCTATGCGTAAAGCAAAAACAAAGGCGCTGATGAGCCGTGCAGTTACTGCAATGCTGATCTGCCACTTGTTTTTGCATATGCAGATTGTTGGTTTTCTGATGCAGTGGCTCAATTATGTGGATTTGTTTGTCTTTCACAGTTTGTAACATTCCAGTCAACATTTTTATTTTTATTTTTAACATTCTAGTCAACATTTTTAGTCATTTTGAGACGAAACCATGTCTTCCTCGGTATTCATCGGTAAAATGGGAAATTAATGTGTCTTGCTCAAGGACAAAACCCAGCGCCAGTGTGGCTGGATTCTCTAGCATCACAATCTGTAGTGTAACATCTTAACCACTAAGCTATCCATTCCCCTATGGTTTGATTTGAGCCCGTGTGTGAAAAAAGCAACAATTTGGGTTTTCGACCAGGTCCAACACAAACCAGTCTGTACAGTCACAGAAGATGTTCAGAGGCTGGAAATTTTGGATTTAGAAAGTAGAGGAATTGTATTATCTGTGTAGCGAAAACAAAGGCGCTGATCAGCTTCGCAGTTACTGCGAAGCTGATCTGCACCTTTGTTTTCGCCTATACAGATTGCTGGTTTTCATGCGGCGGCTCATTTCTCTTGTTTAATTCAGACTGAATGTAACAGAAACTAGAGTTTGTTTTCTATGTGAAAACTGATGTCCCCCCCCTTTCTATGTGCATGTCCAAAATATGCAAGCAAGAGTTATAGTTCTTGTGCATCACATATCCTGTCATTCTGTTTTATAAGTGTACCAAGTTTCATTGAAATACCTCTTACGGTTTTCAAGTTATAGAGCGGGTGTAACAGTTTATCTTGCCCCCCTGGACAGCTTGCCCCCCCGGGGGGCAAAATTTCCCGGGAAATCTTACCCCCCACCCTGATTATCTTTACCCCCGGGGGGTAAGCTGTCCAGGCCAGTTTATCTTGCCCCCCACCCACTCGGAAAGAAAGTGTTTTTAGAATATATATGTTTATTTTCCTGCACCAATGAAATAATATCATGTCCTTTTACCATTATTTAGTGACATGTTGTCTAATCCGCCCTTTTTAAAAAAAAAAAAAATTATTTACCTAGGTGGGGGTGAAGCTGTCCAGGGCGGTTTATCTTGCCCCCCGCCTAAGTATTGGAGGATCAATTTTTCTCAGCTTATTACACTGTTTCAAAATTAATACCATAAGAAGACCTACCTTTTAGAAATGCAATTTATTTGATTAAAAAGCCCTTTTCCTTATCATTCAGTTTTATACCCTCAGTTACATAGGCGGGGGTGAAGCTGTCCAGGGCGGTTTATCTCGCCCCCCGCCTATGTATTGGATGATAAAATTTTCTAGGCTTATTACTTCTGTTTCCAATTAATACTTAAGAAGCTTCATCAGTTTTAACTGCAATCCATTTTATTATCAAGACATTTTCCTCGTCTTTCCATTCTATACCCTCAGTTATACAGGTGGGGGTGAAGCTGTCCAGGGCGGTTTATCTTGCCCCCCGCCTAGGTATTGGAGGATCAATTTTTCAAAGCATGTTACACTGTTTCAAAATTAATACCATAAGAAGACCTACCTTTTAGAAATGCAATTTATTTGATTAAAAAGCCCATTTTCCTCGTCATTCAGTTTTATACCCTCAGTTACATAGGCGGGGGTGAAGCTGTCCAGGGCGGTTTATCTTGCCCCCCGCCTATGTATTGGATGATAAAATTTTCTAGGCTTATTACACTGATTAAAAATTAATGCAGTAGGAAGAATTATCAGTTAGAAGTGCATTTAGTTTGAATACATATCTCTTTTCCTCCTCATTCAGTTCCTATCTTCACTTTCTCAGGTGGGGGTGAAGCTGTCCAGGGCGGTTTAACTCGCCCCCTGCCTAGGTATTGGATGATAAAATTTTCTAGGCTTATTTCACTGATTAAAAATTAATGCAGTAGGAAGAATTATCAGTTAGAAGTGCATTTGGTTTGAATACATAACCCTTTTCCTCCTCATTCAGTTCCTATCTTCACTTTCTCAGGCGGGGGTGAAGCTGTCCAGGGCGGTTTATCTTGCCCCCCGCCTAGGTACTGGATGATCAATTTTTCAAAGCATGTTACACTGTTTCAAAATTAATACCATAAGAAGGTCTACCTTTTAGAAATGCAATTTACTTGATTAAAAAGCCCATTTTCCTCGTCATTCAGTTTTATACCCTCAGTTACATAGGCGGGGGTGAAGCTGTCCAGGGCGGTTTATCTTGCCTCCCGCCTATGTATTGGATGATAAAATTTTCTAGGCTTATTACACTGATTAAAAATTAATGCAGTAGGAAGAATTATCAGTTAGAAGTGCATTTAGTTTGAATACATACCTCTTTTCCTCCTCATTCAGTTCCTATCTTCACTTTCTCAGGTGGGGATGAAGCTGTCCAGGGTGGTTGATCTCGCCCCCCACCTAGGTATTGGAGGATGAAATTTTCTAGGCTTATTACAACTGTATCAAATTAATACTTAAGAAGCTTTATCAGTTTTAACTGCAATCCAATTTATTATCAAGACATTTTCCTCGTCATTCCATTCTATTTTATATCAAGGTGGTTCAAATGATGGTGACGAAAAAAAAATCAACATCAAAAAACCTGGGTGGGGGGCAAGATTAACCGCCCTGGACAGGTTGCCCCCCACCCAGGTACCAAATTTTTTCTATTTTTCCGACATTGAAAACAAGTTTATAGGACTTGTCTTGTGATTTTAAATCCATTTTTATTTTATATTTAGGTTGTACAAATGATGGTGAAGAAAAAAAATCAACATCATAAACCTGGGTGGGGGGCGAGATAAACCGCCCTGGACAGGTTACCCCCACCCATGTACCAATTAGTTTCTTCTTTTCCGACATTGAAAACAAGTTTATAGGGCTTGTCTTGTGAGTATAAAGCCAATACTTTCTTATATTAAGGTTGTTCAAGTGATGGTGAAGAAAAAAATATCAACATCAAAAACCTGGGTGGGTGTCAGATCAAACCACCCTGGACAGGTTACCCCCCACCCCTGTACCAATAAGTTTCTTCTTTTCTGACACTGAAAACAAGTTTATAGGGCTTATCTTGTGATTTAAATCCAATATTAATTTATATTAAGGTTGTTCAAATGATGGTAAAGAAAAGAAAATCAACATCAAAAACCTAGGTGGGGGGCAAGATAAACCGCCCTGGACAGGTTACCCCCCACCCTTGTACCAATTACATGTAGTTTCTTCTTTTCCAACATTGAAAAAAGTTTATAGGACTCGTCTTAAGATTTTAAATCCACTTTTATTTTATATCAAGGTGGTTCAAATGATGGATAAGAAAAAAAAATCAACATCAAAAAACCTGGGTGGGGGGCGAGATAAACCGCCCTGGACAGGTTGCCCCCCACCCAGGTACCAAATTTTTTCTATTTTTCTGACATTGAAAACAAGTTAATAGGACTTGTCTTGTGATTTTAAATCCATTTTTATTTTATATTTAGGTTGTACAAATGATGGTGAAGAAAAAAAAATCAACATCATAAACCTGGGTGGGGGGCGAGATAAACCGCCCTGGACAGGTTACCCCCCACCCATGTACCAATTAGTTTCTTCTTTTCCGACATTGAAAACAAGTTTACAGGGCTTATCTTGTGAGTATAAAGCCGATACTTTTTTATATGAAAGGTTGTTCAAGTGATGGTGAAGAAAAAAATATCAACATCAAAAACCTGGGTGGGGGTCAGTTCAAACCGCCCTGGACAGGTTACCCCGCACCCCTGTACCAATAAGTTTCTTCTTTTCTGACACTGAAA
Organism: Rugalucina vietnamica; assembly: GCA_964017185.1. NCBI lineage: Eukaryota > Metazoa > Mollusca > Bivalvia > Lucinida > Lucinidae > Rugalucina > Rugalucina vietnamica. The sequence continues at coordinate 48,365,170 of OZ024873.1, forward strand.
ACAAGTTTATAGGGCTTATCTTGTGATTTAAATCCAATATTATTTTATATTAAGGTTGTTCAAATGATGGTGGAAAAAAAAAAAATCAACATCAAAAACCTAGGTGGGGGGCAAGATAAACCGCCCTGGACAGGTTACCCCCCACCCTTGTACCAATTACATGTAGTTTCTTCTTTTCCGACATTGAAAGAAAGTTTATAGGACTCGTTTTGTGATTTAAATCCACTTTTATTTTATATCAAGGTGGTTCAAATGATGGTGACGAAAAAAAAATCAACATAAAAAAACCTGAGTGGGGGGCGAGATAAACCGCCCTGGACAGGTTGCCCCCCACCCAGGTACCAAATTTTTTCTATTTTTCTGACATTGAAAACAAGTTTATAAGACTTGTCTTGTGATTTTAAATCCATTTTTATTTTATATTTAGGTTGTACAAATGATGGAGAAGAAAAAAATCAACATCATAAACCTGGATGGGGGGCGAGATAAACCGCCCTGGACAGGTTACCCCCCATCCTTGTACCAATTAGTTTGTTCTTTTCCGACATTGAAAACAAGTTTATAGGGCTTGTCTTGTGAGTATAAAGCCAATACTTTCTTATATTAAGGTTGTTCAAGTGATGGTGAAGAAAAAAATATCAACATCAAAAACCTGGGTGGGGGTCAGTTCAAACCGCCCTGGACAGGTTACCCCCCACCCCTGTACCAATAAGTTTCTTCTTTTCTGACACTGAAAACAAGTTTATAAGGCTTATCTTGTGATTTAAATCTAATATTAATTTATATTAAGGTTGTTCAAATGATGGTAAAGAAAAGAAAATCAATATCAAAAACCTAGGTGGGGGGCAAGATAAACCGCCCTGGACAGGTTACCCCCCACCCTTGTACCAATTACATGTAGTTTCTTCTTTTCCGACATTGAAAAAAGTTTATAGGACTCCTCTTGTGATTTTAAATCCACTTTTATTTTATATCAAGGTGGTTCAAATGATGGTGAAGGAAAAAAAATCAACATAAAAAAAACCTAGCTCACAAATAAGTTTCCACTTTTGCCACTCTGAAAACAACTTTTTAGGACTTGTCTTGTGATCTTAATCCAACATTTTCATTTTTTGATAGTTAAAAAAATGTGTATAAAAATCAATCACAACCAATACTTGAAACTGGGTGGGGGGCAAGATAAACCGGCCTGGACAGCTTGCCCCCCGGGTGTGAAGATATCCAGGGTGGGGGCAAGATTTCCCGGGACAGCTTACCCCCCGGGGGGTAAGCCAACCATGGTCAGCTTACCCCCCGGGGGGTAAGCTGTCCAGGGGGTAAGATAAACTGGGACACGGGCACAAAATTGTATGGAAAATAATCAAAGGGAAATAACTCCAAAGATATGAAAGCAAGAGTAATGATTCTTGTGCATGACACATCGTATCATCATGCTTTATAAGTGTTCTAAGTTTCAGTGAAATATCTCTAATGGTTTTTGAGTTATAGAGCAGACACAAAATTGTATTAAAAATAATCAAGGGAAATAACTCCAAAGATATGCAAGCAAGAGTTATGGTTCTTTAGCATGACACATCATCTCATCGTGCTTTATAAGTGTACCAAGTTTCATTGAAATATTTCTTATGGTTTTCAAGTTATAGGGTGGACATGAAATTGTATGGAAAAATAATCAAAGGGAAATAACTCCAAAGATATGAAAGCAAGAGTAATGATTCTTGTGCATGACACATCGTCTCATCATGCTTTATAAGTGCACCAAGTTTCATTGAAAAATCTCTAATGGTTTTTGAGTTATAGAGCAGACACAAAATTGTATGAAAAATAATCAAAGGGAAATAACTCAAAAGATATGCAAGCAAGAGTTATGGTTCTTTAGCATGACACATCATCTCATCGTGCTTTATAAGTGTACCAAGTTTCATTGAAACATGTCTTACGGTTTTCGAGTTATAAAGCGGACACGAAATTGTATGGAAAATAATCAAAGGGAAATAACTCATAAAATACTCAATCCAGAGTTATGGTTCTTGTGCATGACACATCGTCTGATCATGCTTAATAAGTGTACCAAGTTTTATTGACGGTTTTCAAGTTATAGAGCGGACATGAAATTGTATCGAAAATAATCAAAGGGAAATGACTCCAAAAATACTCAAGCTAGAGTTATGGTTCTTGTGCATGACACATCGTCTCGTCGTGGTTTACAAGTGTACCAAGTTTCATTGAAAAATCTTGAACGGTTTTCAAGTTATAGAGCGGACACGATTTGTGACGGACAGACGGACGGACAGACAGACAGACAGACGCACGGGGAAAAACAATATGTCTCCCGACCCTGTCGGGGGGAGACATAATTTTCTGGCATCCAAACTTTTTAAAACAATCTTATGCTACCTTCCATCCCCCGCCCCCGCCAGAGTATATCCCATCATCTGTAGAGCTGATCTGGCATCTGGCTTCTTCCTGCCTGGTATCCCACAATCTTCTTCTTCCTCTTCTTCCTCATCTTCATCTGGAACACCTTGGTCTTGTTCATGACTACACAGCGAAAATAGTGTAAATGATACAGAATATAAACATATTATCAAAAGTTTAACACAGTTCAGTTCTTAATCTGCAAAAGTAAACTGTAATGAATATGTCCATGAAAAAGACAGAAAAAAAATAAATATCCAAGAAAAAGTTGATTTTAAGTTTATACATGTACCTTATCTTTTTCCTCTTTAAATTGATGTTCCACTATCGTTACATAACTGTCTAAAATTAAAGATTGGTGCCTGTCTCAACTCCTTATTGGTTTCTGAAGTTTCATGCGAGCCAACCAAAGCACTTTTTGATCATGTGAAATAAACCTTAATTTTCAACTTTCAAGCACTTGTCTCACTTTTCAAGTTAACTTCTATTTCTCAACTTTCAAGCACTTACCTAACTTTTCAAGTTAACCCCAATATTCCTCACTTACCTAAAACTTTTCAAAAGAAATATTTTAACCTTTCAAGCACAACTCTCATTTTCAAGTGAACTCCTAATATTTCTTACCTTTAACCCACTTACCTCACTTTTCAAGTGAATTCTGAATATTTCTTATTTTTCAAGCACTTATCTCACTTTCCCAGTGAACTCACAATAAAGTGAACTCAAAATATTTTTAACCCACCAAGCACAAATCTCATTTTTCTAGCATATTCCCAATATATCTCACCTTTCAAGAACTCATCTCAAGTTTCAAGTGTTTTGGTGGGCTGAAATGAAATGTCAGGAACCCATGACTCACCTTCTGGGTAGTTTTATTGGTCTATCATCAGGTGGTTCACCACCGTCTCCACCACCACCACCACCAAATACAAACACTAAGTGGCTCCCCTGAAAGCTTACTGATGATCCACCTACAATGACAATGATTTTTTTTCTTCAGTTTAACGTTACTTTCAATATTATTTCAGCTTACATGAGACAGGCCAATCAGTAGTTGGGGCGAAAACTGGAGAACATCTGGCACACCTGCAAGCAGAACTTGTGACTCTTGGAGCACAATCAAATCTGTGAACATACTCAAGTCCAAAGTAATACAAAGCATACAAAGTTATAACTATGGCCACAATTAAATTGTCACTAAACTTCTTCATTTTCACAAGTAAATGCTGCACCAGCCAAAGACTGAGGAAGATGATAAAATGGTATAAATGTCACCATAGGGATCAAACATGATTTTCCATTCATTAACATTCGCTAGGTCCTGAGGGGAGTGTTGAAAAACAAGCGCGTAGCCTGAGGTTTTCAACACTCCCCGAGTGACCGAGCAAATGTTATGCACCAGTCATAAACCACTGCTCCCCCACCTACGGGGAAGGGCGGGGATTATGACTTTCAGTGCCCTGCTTTTAGCCACACCCCCAGGAGGCAAACTGGAGGTCAAAACTTTGCTCTTTGCCCCACCCTTAGCAATACAAAATCTCCCCTGGGGTAAGGATCCTAATGCCAAAACCCGTCATTTCCACTGTACTGCAGGGACACTCGAACAGTAATTGGCCCCCAATTTAGCCCGGCTATCCCAAACCCTTCCACGTAGGTGTGGGAGGGAGGGGGGGGGGGTTGGGAGCAGTGGTTACAAATGACTGGTGCATTAATGAATGACAAAATCATTTTGATCGCTATTATTGCGTAAACTCTACACAAACGAAAGAAATGATGCTGCACTATATTTTACAGCCTCATACACGTAAAAGCTATCATTTTTATGCTCATTCCGGGCTTCAGTTTCTCAAATTAGCATGTGCTTTGCGTGGCGCACCGTAATGAGTATAAAGCCATGTATTAACAGCATGTGCAATATTATGGCTTTCTCTTCATTAATAAATGGCTGTTAATATCATGTGACACAGGTATTTATGCAATAATAGTAATTTAATCCAGGTAAACACTAACTCTTAGGCAGTGTCCTGAAAATGTGTGTTCTTTGAAATTACTTGTGATTAAATAACTTTTCAGGGTTCAGGCTGTAAAATTATGACTCATTCAATTACAAACACATTATACTTATTGTTTGATACTCTTAATTATTTACTATAATACCTGTATTAGCACCTGAACTGGTCTGAGCCTGCTGTCTCGCCAGTCTCTCTTTCTTCTTTCTCTTCTTTCTACTCCCATCTTCTGGTTCTGTCCCACTATCACTGTCCTCTCCAGATGCTGTATCACTGTCGACATTACTTGTCTTATCATTATCTACAGTTTCATCATTCTCTATCATATTGTTCCCTTTCTTATTGTTTTCTGATATTGTATTACTTTCTGTGTAACTAAGACCATTATCCATACTGTTACAATTACCATATCCATTTTCATCCTCAACTACTTTATCTGTCTTTGCATCTTTAGATATATCATTTAGAGTGCGCCCAGATGATATTAATTCATTAGCTTTTGAGGAACAGCTATCCTCAATTTTTACTACTTCACACTGATCTTTGTCTAATTTATTGATACAACTGGAATTTTCATTATTTTCTTCCAATTCAGCTTTAGATGCATCAACAATTTGTATTGCATCTGATTTACTGGTTTCATTAGTAAGGCCATCACCATGTGCACTTTCAATTTTAATGTTTTCACTTGTTCTTAAATCATCACAATCATTGCCAGATGAGCTAGGTTTATCATTGCCAATTTGCTCAGAATCATTATCTAAAACTTCTGTTTGAAATAGTTCACCATCAGTCAGTACATTTATTGCCCCAGATTCATCAGGGATAATAATTACCTCAGATTCAAATATGACTTCACCAGTCTGTTCTGAGAATGGTTCATGTTTTGGTGATAACTGGTTAAATTTCTCTGCAAATTGATTATAGTAATACCAATATGTTTCAGTATAATGCTCATTCCACAGATCTCCCCACATTTGGTCATAGTTATCTTGTTCGACACACTCATTTTCGTTATTCTCAATTTCTTTATCATTATTCTCAATGTCTTTATCACATTTACCTTGTCCAGCATTTGCATTGTCAGTTGTGTCAGTGTTTGTACAATTGGCTGCATCAGTTATAAAACTGGAGTAACTATGCATCATTTGTACCATTTCAGTCCTCTCATTTGCCAGATTCTCTGCATTAGATTGACTGTAAACTTGTTCATTACTGTTACCTTCACAATTTTCTCCAAAACCTTCAACTTTGTTTTGTAATGTATTTACTATGTTTGTGCCACTAACAGGTTTGAAACTTAATGATGAATATTTTAATGGAGAAGCTGGATTCACATAATCATGTTCTGCCAAAACCTCAGAACTTTCTACATCTGGATTGCACTTATCATTGTCATGTGCAAGTTCATCTTGATTTACATTTGCTATATCACCTTTTGCAGTTTTACTATATGAATTATATTCCTCATCAACAAGTTGCTTTGTATCTATTTCGGCTATTTCATTTGTTCTTTCAGAAATAGTCAGGTCCTCTTTAGCAGTGTCTGATTCATTTTCTGAAGTTTTATAGTCATTAGCAATTCCTTGTTCTGCATGACGGCTACCAGTTTCTTCCAAATTTTCTTTAACCTGTACTTTTCCTTCAGTTTGTTCACTAACTACCTCAACCTCAGCTGTTGCTGGCACAGCATGTAGTTTCTCAAAGTCAATCTGGTCGGGATATTTAGCCACCCACCCCTCCCACACTAGCTGCTCCCCGTATTTTCCCCAGTAGTCCTGCCACACCGTTTCAAGATCAAGACCTGCAAGATGAGGATTTACCAATCCCCCGCTTTCAAGTCGAAGATTAGATTTGTTATCTTTGTCTTGAATAACTTCAATAACTTCTTCTATGCCTATATCTCTACCCTTGACATTGTTCAAGTCCATCTCAGTATTTTTCGTCCAAGTTGCATAGAAGTTATTCTCTGTATTATCGTAGTAGCTACAACTGTCTGTATTTGTGTTTATCTGTTTAGTTCTCCTCTTCTTTTGTTTCTTAGCTTTCCTGTTAGATGCTCTGCAACCCTACAGAATTTAAAACACAAATTATCAAACATGGTCAGCTTTTATGAAAAGGGATGAATTTGTTCGCAGTTTGAATGTATGAGCACAAAGTAACAAAGTAACAACACAGTTATAATGGAAATATGCTTACAACCCCATGTTAAAGTATAAACATGAAGTCCATTCATGTTCTCTTTAATCTAATCATGAAAACATCAGGACATGTATGTGACATAAAAAAACCCCTTATACCCCACTTTTATATAGCAAAACTGGGGTATGCAGGGGTATACCTTTCTCATTTTTTATCCAAAACATAGATTGCGGGTACTCGTTAGAACTGCCTCGGCGAGGCGATTCTAACGTGTACCCATTCTAACGTGTACCCACAATCAATGTTTTGAGCAACAATGTTAAAAATATCAAACTTTTTTCCACTGAAACATTCAATTTTTACAAATGAAAAACAATCTGTGTATACTGCATGGGCGTGTTTTCGTTATGTAGACCAATTTTACTTTGTCATACATTTATTTTAACTTAGGCCTGGTTTCCACGGATAACGTTTCTTTGACGAAAATTATTTGTCACAGAAATTTTGAAAATCAGTTTGCGTTCACACACAGCAAAGATTTCTTATATTACTTAGCTCGCTCACCTTTGTCACAGATATTTGACAATGAAACTTTGCCACAGAATGGAGTTTCCACGAGTATACAATGTATTTTTCTGCGACAAACCTATTTTGTCAAAGAAAAATTACCCGTGGAAACCAGGCATTATTAACATTTGTTTCACAACAATGTTAAACAGAAATAGCATTTGTAAATGAAAGAGACATAACTATGTAATCCTACCTTAGTTTTCTTCTCTTTATTTGTCTCAAAGAATGACACAGGCAGCCCCATCTGTTTCATCATTTCAATCTCCGCTAACTGTTCCTCAGTCAAACTCGCAGCAGCCTCGTCACCTGCACCATCCGGTGTCACTCTTTCAGTAGAGTCTACTTGCTGATTAGTGTCTTGGTTCTCTTCTGATGCTTGATCTGTGACTGAGTTTGAAGGCTGACAGAAGCTTCCATCATCCTCTATTTCAAGACACGATTTAGAGAAGGAATCAGAATCAGGAATAGTGGCTTTCTGACCAGGTCTCACACAACTGGCCTGTACAGTCACAGAAGCAGGTTAGAAGCTTGAAATTTTGGATTTAAGAAGACGGATAATACTATCCATGTAGGAAAACAAAGGCCATAATCAGGTACTTACTGCACAGCTGATCTGCGCCTTTGTTTTCACATACCCATAAGTCCAGTTTTCTCATGGCATGGCTCATTTACAAAAGCAATAAAAAAATATACATATTTATTTTAAGAAAATTAGTAGACTGAAGACAGTTTGTTAAAAGTACACAAATGAGTTTTTATCACCACATATTCTATGCTTCTTCTTCTTCTTCTTTATATGTACCCTTCATGAACACAGAATAACGACAGTGTTTTAAAAGTTATGGAATTCAGTATGCATGTAGCACAGTGTCAATCTTTGTATCATGTAAATTTGGAAAAGTTATCTTTAAAACTGTGCATGTAATCACAGACAATGTACATTTTGCATTTCTTCATGAACACATGAAAAGACTCTAAAGATAGTGATTAGTTTAAACTAATTGAGCCGCCGAATTAGAAAGACAACATCATGTATGGATGAAAACAAAGGCGCAGATCAGCTGTGCAGTACCTGCACAGCTGATTAGCGCCTTTGTTTTCGCTACAAAGATAGTACATTCCCTCATCTTCTTAAATCAGAAATTCCAAGTTTTTTGCCTGCTTCTGTGACTGTACAGGCCGGTTTGTGTCAGTCCTGGTCAAAAACCCAAATTGCTGTTTTTCTCATGCGAAGGCTCAATTACCATGATCTCTGACTGTATCACCTTGTTTTACATTGTCCTCTCCATAGCAATTCTCTGCAACTTCATAAGTGTCCTCTCCATTAAATTCCTCAGTATACTCTTCTGTGTTCTCATCAGACTCGGGCTCACCATACAGCGCTCTCTTCAGCAACCATCCGTCTCTACAAGAAAAAGATTGAGCAAGAAATAGACAGTGTATCTTCAAAATTACTAGTGTGTCCGACAAAAATGTAGACCAGTTACTTTGCACATCCGAATGATCAATCTTTCTTGTACACACAAAGGGAAACACTGATTTTTTATTGTTTTTTTTTTTTTTTATTTTGCAAAATTAATGCAAATTTGGATTTATCGTTTTCATTTCTACTTTTGCTTCACCATAAACCATCATATATCACATTGTGTGTTCCTTGGTGGCATGATTTTTCAATGTCAAAAGTCTTTTTTGCAGGTTCCCTGCTTACTCTAGTTATGTTTTCACTGGTATAAAAAAATATGGCAGAATAAAACTTTATGCACTCTGAGTTGAACATCATACACACTGAATATGAGCCTTCCCATCTGCGCCTCTGTTTTCGCATATATGCAAATTATTGGTTTTCTGATGCAGTGGCTGATATCAGTTCTCAATACCCATACTTACTTAATCAATACCTTTGTAACACTCAAAGCTAAAATTTGTAACCATCAAACACAATGAACAATAGTTCTTAACATTAAGAAAAAAATACTGTGTATTGCATGGGCATGCTGTTATAAAAAATGAAAGTTTTCAACTGAATTTTTTTAATATTTTCAATATATTTGTTCAAAACATTGATTGTAGGTACACATTAGTACCCACTATCTATATTTTCGATCAAAAATAAGAAAAACAGCCCAAGTAGGTATACCCCTATACACCCAAATTCCACTACATAGACGTGGGATGTAAGGGATATTCATTTCGCAGACATGTCTAAAGTCTTCCTGATGATGTCACAGGGGAGGAAAATGAATGTGGTCGGACCGGAACTCAAACCCAGGGTCTCTCGCTTACCGTGCAAGCACTCTACCACTGAGCACCCGAGCCACATGTTGACCGGTTATATAACCACACTTACTTGATCAATGCCCTTGTACAATGACATTTGACTATGTCTTCTGTGTGGTTCCCTGCTAACTCAAGCTGCAGCTCTGCCAGATGGTTCCACTGGTAGCACATTATTGTAGAACAGAACTTCATATATACACAGCTAGTCAGTAGCTACTCAGACAGATCTACAAAATACATGTACCAGGTGATATAGGATAAAAATTTAAGATAATCTGAAAAATTTAAGACCCGGTATTGCCTAAAAAGAAATGCTGGCTCCATATACATGTATAAATTCTAGATTTTAATTTTCTGTTGGACTCTAAAACTTTCAAATAACTGACTTCAATTCCATCTCTAGTAAATACAAACCTACACTTATGATCACTCTTTTGGTCAGATATGCCAACTGCATTTGTCCCACTGTTTGAGAGACCAATTTACTTTTACATTTGTCTGTTTGTTTGTCTGTCAGCTTGTGTGCCTGTCTGTCTCTACCCCTGGCCTAAAACACTGTTATATTCGTTCTACTCCTTTTAACTCATTTAAGCCTGGCATCCCTTTTATGGGACATAAGCAAACAGTATAGCCCCAGATGTGACGGCGAAGAACGCGGCGTCCCATCTGGGGCTATTATGTTTGCTTAGAGAAATTTCATCGAAAAATGGAATAAAATTTCAAAATCACACCTGAAGCCCCTAAAAATGAAAGTGGAGTCACCCAAATGATAATGATGGGTGAATCCATTCGTCATATATGGGTAAATACTGCTTTTGATGTGTATAGAGTATCTGGCTGATTCAGATGCAAAAAAAAAAAAAAAAAAAAAAAAATAGGTGTGTACAAATCATTATTTTGAGCACTGGATTGGATTCAGAGCCAATGATCCACCACTTTAGTTTTCGTAATGTATGGAAAATATCACCATTAAACTTTATATACTCATGTCCAATGAAAACGTACCACTCCTCGGATGCTCTTAGTTGCGGGATATCAAAACCTTTGTGCACATATCATGTTTTCTTATGTTATATAGGTTGAATACAATGTTTCTACGCCAAAAGTTTATCCCCCCGCGACGGTTTGTAAGCGACGTTACGTCAGACTACAAATTACGTTTATTCAATTTTACGTAAGCTATGACTGATCCAAAAATCCCGGAAATGATTTTCCCGTATGCGAGTAGCTCTACGAACTATTCGCCGCCTACTCAACCACTACATCGCATCACAACACACGGTAAAAGCGCTCTACGCGTCACCATGCACGCCTTAAAAACGCAAAGTCTTGCAAATTCGGTCAAAAAACGTTCACAAACGGTTTCTTTCATACAGATATCCCAAAAACAGTTTATTTTGGGAACACGAATCTTAACATATGCAAAACGTCACCGAAATCATTTTCTAGAATGACGTTCGATGACTGACGTCAACTTTAAGCTTCTCTCCAGCCGCTTCCGGAAACGCTATCGAGTCAGAATTTCTGAAAATCGTTTTTGTTTGTCGAGATGAATATAAGCGTACGATAAAAGATGTACAGGTCATTTAGGTTCAACGTCTTTGCGATTTTAACGCTTTACGTTAGCCATTAAACGTCAAAATCCTAAGCCTTTATGATGTAATGGGCAAGATTCCTGGACAAAACGGCTCACATCTGTGATTTAATCGCAATTTTGCTGCAGACATTTGATTGCCTTTTTAATGTCTCTGTTATTGTGCAGTGGTCAAAATGTTGCTTATGACGTCAAGAATTCCACGTTGACGTTTTCGAAGCACACTGACTGTCGAATTCTTCATGTTTCGACGTTATGCATCTTCTAGGCGCGAGTCGATGCGTGATTGAAGATTTCTTCACATCTGGCGCATTCGAATACCGGTTTTGTGATTTTCTTTTTGACGGTTAACGTCTTGGTTGCTTTATCCTCGGAGCATCACTTATCAGACAGATTTGCGAACGTGCCATGATTTGGACAGCTTATCACAGTACCGAAATATCAAATAGACAAACTGAAATTTTCAGTCAAAAACATATTTTTTTACACTTTTGTAGGTGGTACGTTTTCATTGGACATTAGTATATTTTAGTCACTTTTCTCTCTTTTTTATTTATCCACATTCAAGTATCACGGGTGGTAATCAGGGGAACTAGCTCCAAAAAGAGTCAACGAGATTTTGTTCCCTCGACACATCCGGGAACTCACGAGCTAGTCCTCTCGACGGAAAAACAGTAAACAAAGGTATGTCTCGAAGCATGTTTTCAATATTTATTTCTTCATAAGCTGTCTGCTGCAAAATCCGGCAATGGTAGTCTGTGTAGATATGATTTAACTCCACTCGCTGATAGGATTGGTCCTTGGAATATGCACGGTGCGAATATGATTGTAAAAGAGCGTTGAAGACTCGAAATGAAAATATGTCAACACGAAGATTTGGGACCACTATTTTTTCATTTTTCGTCAAATATAAATCCTTCCAATTGCATGAAACATCATCTCTGATAAAACTAATCCCCTGAAACCATATAAAAGCAAAATAATCCGGTGGAAACATTGTTTTGGGAGGATATTGACTAAATTACCGTCCGAGCTAGTCCTCTCGACATGGCGCTAGGTGCCTCGTCAAGGAGATAGCACCCTCGTTGAGGTTTTACTGAGTCAAAAATGTCATTTCATGATAGCTGTCGTTCCTGGTTTTAGCACCATAGATAGGAAATGATCATAAATTGTATAAACAATTAGCATGGGCCATGATGGTATACTATTTTGTAACTTGGACATTATAATTTACAATATAAATAACACGAGAAATGGGATAGTTAACTGCAATTTTACAGATTTTAACCGTTTCATAACTCACAGCAGACCACAATTCATTATGCTACTGTATTATCTGAAAACATACGAACGAAAACAACAATTACGAAAACACGCCTATACAAAATACAGCGATTTGTCATAAGTAAAAATGAAAGTTTCAGGTGCTGTTTTAATTGGAAATAGTAGAATTAATCGGACTTGCCACGCATTCTTCACAAAAGTATAGCTTTTATCAAAATAGCGGCTTTTAGCGATTTTGGCGCTAATAAAGACCCTACACTATCAATTTTGAATCGAAGGCGCTCTGTTACCATTTTTCTGTGAAGAATATCTAAACATGAAATTTGAAGCCTCCAAAGCTATACTCACTTTTGTTTTTTGACGAGTTTTGTGTATTTTATAATGAAAATATTTCAACTCGCTATTTTCATGTGGTTTTTCAAATGCGGTAAAAAAAAAAAGAAAAAAGAAAAAAAAAAAAAAAAAAAAAAAAAAAAAAAAAAAAAAAAAAAAAAAAAAACTGTAAGCATTAGAAATTCCAAATAATAAAAATTAACCAAGCCGTATGCGGTCGTGTTAACGATTTATAAAATCAGGTATGGGATTTGAGCAACATAGGATTAAAATATTCACTTCGAGAGGAAAACATTTACATGTACACGTGTTGTATTTCCATTATCCCCTACCCCCATCTTTTTTTCTGGCGACGGTGAAAAACTAAGAAAATATGTTATATCTCTCAATCCGAAGGGTAGCTTCATTTTAATGATAAAACATAAACTATATTCTGTTTTTATGATTGCAAGGTATTACCACCTTTACTTTACGTAGCATTTATTAATACAAAATATGCGTGATAACCGAATTACACACGAAATGTAAATACACCGGGAAACGTTATGTTTCCGCTTCTCGGGAAAAAGAGGGATATACACATACTGTGCTGGAGAAATATTACTAACGATTCAAATATCTTTCAGTTTTTAGTAGTAAAACATGATCAAGGTCGTCCTCTTGATTTTGAACACCAACATACTTACGAACGATTAACCCACTATTTTCCCCATGGCTGAAAGCATTTAGTACACCGGAAATAGGATGAACCAGTGTAGTGGAGTGCAGGTTAGCCAGCTGATCTATCGATCGCCGGTTTGGGTGTCAACAAAATGCATCAACGGGAAGAGGGGAGCATAATTTAAAGAAATCGATTGAGTAGATTCAAACAGGGATCAGCAGGCTAAGCTGCACCCCGTTACACTTCAGTGGCCCGTAAAAACATTTGCACAGAGGCACCAAGCACGTACGACCGACGCGAGGATTCCGTCTAATTCCAACATTAAAACCTCAACGAGGGTGCTATCTCCTTGACGAGGCACCTAGCTCCATGTCGAGAGGACTAGCCCGGACTGTAATTTAGTCAATATCCTCCCAAAACAATGTTTCCACCGGATTATTTTGCTTTTATATGGTTTCAGGGGCTTAGTTTTATCAGGAATGATGTTTCATGCAATTGGAAGGATTTATATTTGACGAAAAATGAAAAAATAGTGGTCCCAAATCTTTGTGTTGATATATTTTCATTTCGTGTCTTCAACGCTCTTTTACAATCATTTTCGCACCGTGCATATTCCAAGGACCAATCATATCAGCGAGTGGAGTTAAATCATATCTACACAGACTACCATTGCCGGATTTTGCAGCAGACAGCTTATAAAGAAATATATATTGATCAAATGCTTCGAGACATACCTTTGTTTACTGTTTTTCCGTCGAGAGGACTAGCTCGTGAGTTCCCGGATGTGTCGAGGGAACAAAATCTCGTTGACTCTTTTTGGAGCTAGTTCCCCTGATTACCACCCGTGAGTATCTAACAGTACAAATGCCATACCATACATAATAGACTAAACCAAACACCAATATTTCATGGTCTTTCCGGAATTTCGTGATCTTCCCGGTACTTCGTATGGTGTACCGAAAGGCTCGTAAAGCGGAATTAGGGTATACACCCTAAATAATTAGTGTATAAGGGTGTATACCCTAATTCAAAAATCGAATTAGGGTATATACCATAATTAATTTGGGTATACACCTTAATTCCAAGTTTGAATTAAGGTATATACCTAAATTAATTAGGGTGTATACCCTAATTGAAAAATCGAATTAGGGTATAAATATACCATTTATAATTAATTTGGGTATACACCATAATTCGAATTTTGAATGAAGGTATACACCCAAATTAATTTGGGTCTATACCATAATTCGCTTTTTTTTTTCTTCTGAATTATAGCATTGACCATATATGTCATACTGGGTGGGGTATGAAAGCCCCTGCCGAGCCGAGCTGCCGAGCCCGAGCTGCCGAGCTGAGAATTTTGATTTCGTATTTTTTCAATAATTAGTGGGTATATTGAACAAAATATGTTCCCATAGTAAAAACCATTTAAAATTAAATTTATGGTATATTTTTTAGATAATTTGCTAAATAGCGAATATTAGGGGTATTTTCCTCGTTGATCTGGTATGAAAGACCCAGCTGAGATATCCCACCTGTTTCTCTATGAATGACCAATATAATGAATATAAACATACCATTTGGTGTACATATTCTGTCCAAATAACAACCAGAGGACCATTGGTCCTGAGAACGCTCACCTGAAGCCTGATCTTGGAGTATTAAGTCATAATGAAATGACCTTGACCTTGAATACTCACACACCTTTATTGACTTCATAAGTTGTCTGCATCTGCAAAGTTTCAGGTCTCAGGCTGCAATAGTTTCCAAACCCAGTGATTTCTGAGAAAACCATAATTTTAATTTTGATATTTAAATGACCTTGGGCCAAGGTCAAGCCATGACCTTGGCCTTCATTAATTACTTACCTTCATTGACTCCATTAGTTGTCTGCATCTAGCAACTTTCAGGTCTCAGGCTGCAACAGTTTGTTTTCGCCTTTTCCCATGTGAAAGCCTATGTTTCCAAAATTGACCTTGCCATAAAATAGGTCAAGGTCATCATATGGTCATCATTTCAACAAACTATGATGGGCTGGCGTCCCAAATGCTACATACCAAGTTTCATGAAAATTGGCCTGCCGGTTCTGCAGAAGAAGATTTTTGAAAGGTTTTTACCATATATGGGCGTGGCGGCCATCTTGGTCAAGTGACCTGGATTTCGCGATCAAACTTTCGTCTTCCCTACCCATGGATGCTCCACATAAAATTTCACTTTGATTTGCCAAGCAGTTTCAGAGAAGAAGATCTTTGAAAAGTGTGTATGGACAACAGACTGGCCAAGGTCAAGAGATGACCTTGACCTATATTAATCACATACCTTCATCTACTCCATTAGTCGTTTGCATCTACCACTTTTCAGGCCTCAGGCTGCAATAGTTTTCAAAAAATCCATAGTTTTCACTTCTTCCTATGTAAAAGCCTATGTTTCCAAATTTGACCTTGCCGTAAAATAGGTCAAGGTCATCCAAGGGTCATCATTTTATCAAACTATGATGAGCTGAGGTCCCCAATGCTACATACAAAGTTTCGTGGAAATCGGCCCTGCGGTTCTGGAGAAGAAGATTTTTGAGTGGTTTTAACCATATATGGGCGTGGCCGCCATCTTGGTCATGTGACCTGGATTTCGCGATCAACTTTCGTCTCCCCTACCCATGGATGCTCCACATAAAATTTCACTTTGATTGGCCACGCAGTTTCAGAGAAGAAGATCTTTGAAAACTGTGTATGGACAACAGACTGGCCAAGGTCAAGAGATGACCTTGACCTATATTAATCACATACCTTCATCTACTCCATTAGTTGTTTGCATCTACCACTTTTCAGGCCTCAGGCTGCAATAGTTTTCAAAAAATCCATAGTTTTCACTTTTTCCTATGTAAAAGCCTATGTTTCCAAATTTGACCTTGCTGTAAAATAGGTCAAGGTCATCCAAGGGTCATCATTTTATCAAACTATGATGGGCTGAGGTCCTCAATGCTACATACCAAGTTTCGAGGAAATCGGCCAGCCGGTTCTGGAGAAGAAGATTTTTGAGTGGTTTTTACCATATATGGGCGTGGCGGCCATCTTGGTCATGTGACCTGGATTTCGCGATCAAACTTTCGTCTCCCCTACCCATGGATGCTCCACATAAAATTTCACTTTGATTGGCCAAGCAGTTTTAGAGAAGAAGATCTTTGAAAAGTGTGTATGGACAACAGACTGGCCAAGGTCAAGAGATGACCTTGACCTATATTAATCACATACCTTCATCTACTCCATTAGTTGTTTGCATCTACCACTTTTCAGGCCTCAGGCTGCAACAGTTTTCAAAAAATTCCATAGTTTTCACTTTTTCCTATGTAAAAGCCTATGTTTCCAAATTTGACCTTGCCGTAAAATAGGTCAAGGTCATCCAAGGGTCATCATTTTATCAAACTATGATGGGCTGAGGTCCTTGATGCTACATACCAAGTTTCGTGGAAATCGACCCACCGGTTCTGGAAAAGAAGATTTTTGAGTGGTTTTTACCATATATGGGCGTGGCGGCCATCTTGGTCATGTGACCTGGATTTCGCGATCAAACTTTCGTCTCCCCTACCCATGGATGCTCCACATAAAATTTCACTTTGATTGGCCGCGCAGTTTCAGAGAAGAAGATCTTTGCAAAGTGTGTATGGACAACTGACTGGCCAAGGTCAAGAGATGACCTTGACCTATATGAATCACATACCTTCATCTACTCCATTAGTTGTTTGCATCTACCACTTTTCAGGCCTCAGGCTGCAATAGTTTTCAAAAAATCCATAGTGTTCACTTTTTCCTATGTAAAAGCCTATGTTTCCAAATTTGACCTTGCCGTAAAATAGGTCAAGGTCATCCAAGGGTCATCATTTTATCAAACTATGATGGGCTGAAGTCCCCAATGCTACATACCAAGTTTCGTGGAAATCGGCCCACCGGTTCTGGAGAAGAAGATTTTTGAAGGGTTTTGACCATATATGGGCGTGGCGGCCATCTTGGTCATGTGACCTGGATTTCGCAATCAAACTTGAAATGCCACCACCCAAGGAGGCTCCACATAAAATTTCAACTAGATCGGCCAAGCGGTTTCAGAGAAGAAGATCTTTGAAATTGTGGACGACGGACGGACGACGGACGGACGGACGGACGCCGGATCATGGCCATCCTATAAGCTCACCTTGTGAGCCTTCGGCTCAGGTGAGCTAAAAATCCATTAAGTTCCAAAATTATATCACACAATAAGTCTATCTTTGAAATAAAACATATTTTCCAGCGATTATCACAACTTCCATTCGAATAATAACAAAGCTATTAAAGATGGCTGCCATTAAACCGTATTGGATTTAAACCAAACAAAACGCCCAACAACTATTTTCGCACCTGAATCAATGGTGTTCAGGTATTATTGATTACCACCCCATTAAGGGGGCCATTAAAATGCATTAGAAAGTAATTAAGACGTGATACCTCGATCAGTGCATTATTTTAATTATCATGATAACTGATCACATCATCACTTTAAGTGATCATCATTAATTAATTATTGTTTATAATCACAAGGTAGCATTAATGTAAATTTTATTAAAGTTTGCAAACTTTCAAGATGAAAGTGAACAAATAAAGTGCATGCCACTAATATGATCTGGTCACAGAGCTGCCTTTAATATAAATAGGAAGCATGTATTAACCAGTTTATTCATATCAATATTGAGACCTAGTGTTTTACGTCGATTATTTCAAAACCAGTATGTCAGATTCTCTGATTCTTGCGCACAGTCAAGGAAGGTGCCGGCTGGAAACTAAAGATAAGGCTGAAAATAAAATTTTGTTTGTTTGTCCTTTACCTACCTACCCACAATTTACCCCCCTACTCAAAAAATTATATTGCATTTTCCAGAGAAAAAATATTTTTATTTTTCTATGGCTGAAGTATATGATGGTTTGAATCATTTTGAGTTTCATTTAATGTTCGAATGCCAGAGGAAAAATATTTTTATTTTTCTATGGCTGAAGTATATGATGGTTTGCATCATTTTGAGTTTCATTAAATGTTCGAATGCTAGTATTTAACATGTCAAATTTGCCTTTCCTGGAAAATCTGTACACTTTTTGTGAAACAACTACATTGTATTCATTTTAATACATAATGCCTTTATCATGTTTATAACAGTAGTATTTTAAGCAAAATGAATGGTGATGTTAACTAGTCTAAAATGTTGACAGTTAATTTTTTATTTTCTACAGAAAGCAAAATATAATATAATAATTTTCCTACCTACCTACACAAGACTAAAATGCTGGGTAGGTAAAGGACAAACAAACAATTTTTTAATTCAGGCCTAAAATTTTATATTTAGGCTAACATAACAGGGCGTAAGGGAAATCAGTCTGAATCTGAATAAGTCTTTGTAAGGCATGGCAACTCATAAACAAAACTATTTGGTTAGTTAAAACTAATTATTTTTCTTGAACATAACTCAAAATTCAAACAATGCAACTTGTTCGTATCTGGATGTAACCCGGTCTCCTAGAACAGTACTGGGGTTTACCATAGGTCCGTTTCGGTCTATTTCTGCCCATTCGTTTTTTCACTTTACCTGTAAAAAATTGATTATCCGACAAAAAAATATATTAGATTATAGACAAAAAGGGGAAAAAAGCCATTTCAATTTGTAAATATATTAACTTTCCTCAATATTTTGTGATGATTATGATGGATTTAACACATGTAACATTTGGACTCAGCCAAAAAAGGTATACTTTTGCTCTAAAATTATAAATTTTGTCAGCTGGGTCTTTCATACCCCTGACGGAGAGGAAAATGAAAATAAAATTATAATTTTGTTAGAAATTCAAGAAATATCTATTGCTGAAGCTTTTATTTAGTGAATATGAATTACCAAAATCATCTTTAGTAAAATCCCAACCTTAACTTTGAAAAAATATGAAATCAAAATTCTCAGCTCGGCAGCTCGGGCTAGGCAGCTCGGGCTCGGCATGGGCTTTCATACCCCACCGTCATACTGAGGCGCACCAAGAGGGTCAAAAGTTTCATTTGGGTGTATACCCAAATTAATATTGGTGTATGCCATAATTCAAAATTGGAATTAAGGTGTATACCCAAATTACATTTGTATATACCCAAATTCGATTTTTGAAATAGGGTATATACCCTCATTAATTAGGATGTATACCCTAATTATTTAGGGTGTATTGGGTCTTTTTGGTAAATACAATACCGGCCAGTATCCATCAGATTTATGTTTCTTTTGTTATCATTTTCAAACAGGAAACAGGTAAGAAAAATGTTGTGCCGGGCGGTAACCGAGCCATTCCAGTGAGGATAGGATCTGGCATTGTCGGACATAGAGACCTTGGTGCTAGGCGTCCAGTACCGGATTCCAAGACACTTCTATTATCAAAACTATCTACTTTAGGTCCGCTCGAAAATATGTGCAAAGGTATGTTTTCTTTTTTAACAAAAACAAAAGAAGGTCACTGGGAAATCTGGATTCGATTATTTAGATAAAGAAATATACGTTTAAACTACTACTGCATGTTTCTAAAAAATTAAATCAGTGGATAGAAAAGAGAAAAATTATGGGTTTTCGTGTTTTACCATGCTTAACTTAATCTATATCAATAAACGCTTGTTAACACATGGGTCCGTGGAGTCACACCAATTGCTGTGGGTTATCTTGCCGGGTTATCCCTAGTAAATTCGTACTTTTCAATTGGTCAACTCGTACTGACGTTAACTTGTACCTTAAGTCAACTCGTACTCTTTTTTTTTTTTTTTTTTTTTTTTTTTTTTTTGCCAACTCGTACTTTTGAAATATTCTAATATATTTTATGAATATTTATTTATTTGACAAATATGATTTCGTAGATCTATGATGTTTTGCATTTTATTGTGCCTTTTCTTGAAAAAAGATGTAATCACAAGCACTACATGCATGGCGTATTTATGCTTTAAAAAGTTAATTAAATCATTGACCGTGTGAGCAGAATTTATCTGAATCTCATATTCAGGCTTAGACATGCATGACGTAAATCATCACCTGAGTGAGCGGATTTTATTACATAATAGTAACGGTTAATTGAATATTTTACCTACATGACCATGCAGAATGGAAACGACTGCGTCTTTTAAATTATTTTAAATAAAATTTTATCAGTTTTATCAGTTTTATGATTTTATCAATTTTAACATAAATGGAGAATAAAAGAAAAACTGAAAATTGCATTTCATCATGAAAACATGTCCGTGCAATGTTTATATACCCCCTTATACCCCACGTTTATATGCAAAACTGGGGTTTGCAGGGGTATACCTATTTTTCTTATTTTTGCTCCAAAACATAGATTGTGGGTACTCGTTAGAACCGCCTCGGCGAGGCGGTTCTAACATGTACCCAGAATCGATGTTTTGAGCAAAAATAAGAAAAATATCAAAAATTTTCATCTGAAAATTTTCAATTTTTAAAGCTCAAAAAAATCTCTGTTTATTGCATGGGCAAGTTTTCGTAATGTCATTCAGTAAGAAGTTGAGGTGACGGGGAGACAGCATGCCATTCAGTGCGATTCCTGTGGCATGTGGCAACACAGAAAATGCGACACCGGTAAGTAAATTTACTTATAATCCTCCAACATAAAATGACTAAACCTGGATTTGAACCCCAATGACACGATGGCGGACTGACGCATGTATTTGTTGAAGATTTGCACAAGAAATGCGAGACAACACCTTTAATATCACCGGCATATCTGTTCAGCCTCCACAACAGATAGTAGAACGGTAAGCTAAAGTTTCTCGCTTGTTTAATTTCAAAACATGTAAAAAAACGCTTGCTGTTGCTATTTTTACCATTAACCAGAGGGATGCCGTATTCATTCTATTTTTGATCTTTAACCAATTTTGCAAGAATTAAATATATGAATAAATTCTTACTTGCTTTTATGTCTGAAAAACGTAGTCTAACCCCCAACAAAGACTAACTGATTGCTCCATAATTGGATACAATTATCTACTCTAATGAACCTCAAGATAACAAAAGGGGTGCGATTTGGCAAACGTACGACTTGACCAATTATAAATTAAAAATAATTGTTAGATTCAAAGTACGAGTTGACCAAAGTAAAAAGTACGAGTTGACTAAGGTAAAATGCGGTACGAGTTTTTTTAGTACGAGTCAACCACAGTACGAGAAAAAAAGTACGAGTTGACCAGCACCCATCTCGGCCCTGCAGGACTCTATGCTGGACAAGTTCAATAAGAAAAATCTGAAACAACTACCGGATACATCTGCGGAGAGACAGTTAGCATTGAGGCAGCTTTCAGTTTAATCCATGATCAGCTCCAGTTGGTATATTGCCATAAAGAAACTATGCATATTGTACGACCTTCCAGAATGTACAGAGATTCTACACAACAAGGCAAAGTGGAGAACTACAGTACACAAGGCAGTTAGGAAATACTGGTCTGATAGGATTCAAGCTGTGGTTCCATTATACCCAAGTCTCAAATGGTTAGAGTGTTCTCCTGGACAGTGTGCAAATAACCATCCACTGATTGTGTCGTCTGGCAGTCTTCGAGATGTTGCGCGTATAGCTGTACACCTGAAGATAGTCACCGGAACATGCATTCTTCAAACGAATCGGGTGGCTTTTAACCAGAACCAGATTGATCCAACGTGTATGCTGTGCAAGTCTGGTGAAGAGACTCTTAGACATTTCCTGCTGGAGTGTGAAACCTTAAACTGTTTCAGACACCCAATACTTAGAGACTTGAAGTATTGCCTTAAAGACAGTAATATTATGCTGCTCTCCCATATACCGAATATCCCTTGCGAATGCTAAAATTTGAAATTCGCGGTGAAATTACCGAATATGATGCGAATGTACGGGGCGGGGCTTGTACAAAACAATGTCTTTGCGAAAGCGTTAATAATGCTTGCGGATCCTTACAAATGTCTTAAGAATGTTGCGATTGATTGCCATCCACACTACCGAATTCTTGAAAATGCCTTACGAATGTTCCGAACGCTTACAAATGCCGTTAAAAATAATACGAACGTCTTACAAACACCTTACAAATGAAGCGAATGTGTACCGAATGCTTACCGAATTCGTTTTATTTTTTTACTCATTCGCAAACATTGAAACCAATAATATACGAAATCACCCACAATGCAAAGGGGCATGGAAAAATATGTCATTATTGATCCAAGTCTTCTCTTGAAACACACACCACTTTGTTGTTTCACTCCAATTGCGATTTACACAATAAAAAATACAATTTTACTGGACAAACAAACATTTCACGGGACTTTAGTTTGTCTGTCATACATTGATGGATAGCTTAAAGCTAAACACCATAAATAATGGCATTTACTTGAAGGATGGGACCAGAATAAATAAACTATGCTAAAAAACTGAGTCTTCAATGTGAAAATGTTGAGATTCACTAGCGATTCTTTACGGACATCAAAACTCAATAGAATTTAATGCTACCGAATCCTTGCAAATGGCTTGCGACGGTTACAAATGTCTTGCGATCAATCCGAATTGTTTACGAATTCTTTACGAATATGTTAAGAATATTATTTCCTTGCGAATTTTAGGAGCATGCTCCTAATTTTCGCAACATCTCGAAATTTTCACCGAATGCTTCCGAATGCTTGTAAATGCTACCGAATGCTTCCGAATTTCTAGCGATTAATGCGAATTTGCTCAAAATTGCATTCGGAAGGGCATTCGCAAGGGAAATTCGGTATATGGGAGAGCAGTATAACATAAACCTCAGTGACCAAGATACATTAATACAAATCATAACAGACTGTACTGCAGTAGTTGATCCCAAGATTGTTGGTGAAGTTATTGCCCCTGGTAGAAGACTATGCTATGCACTATATATAGAGAGATATAAGAGACTGCCAATCATTCCCAGAAAAGTCAGTGTAGACTTCAATTGTAAGTCAGTATAGACTTCAATAGTACGAATGCCGTGATACACCCAAGCTAATGCAGACATTTTAGAGACTTTTTAAGTTGTAAATAAAGTGATGGTGCATCGTTTTAACCCTGGTTGTAAAGAAAGACCTATACAAGTTGGCTTCTTTAAAAAGAAACCAATGAAAAGGTCAGCAGCAGTTTGATATAAGAGCTTCCTTTTGCTCCAGATTTCAGTGTTATTGATTCTCTGGTTTGTCATTAATTTCGATTCCCATACGTTTCAGTTTCGTATAAATATCGTTTCATGTTATGAACGCTTGACCAGTGTGTGTATCTGTCACTCAAGGCATTGACTAAAATTCCTGATGTTACAGAATCAAAGCTAATTCTACAGAGAACACGATTACAATCAAATATGTAGATATGTCACAGTGTAGAAAACCATTTTGCAGTGCAGTCAATTTGTGACAAAGTTCTGAATTTTGACTTGCAGCCACACTACCGGAGAGAGACCCATGGGTCCGATGTGATGAACTAAAAGTCAGCCATCTAGAGTTCCTATAGTTTATGTACCCCTCATCA
Source organism: Rugalucina vietnamica (assembly GCA_964017185.1). Taxonomy (NCBI): domain Eukaryota; kingdom Metazoa; phylum Mollusca; class Bivalvia; order Lucinida; family Lucinidae; genus Rugalucina; species Rugalucina vietnamica. Next base: position 48,388,999 of record OZ024873.1, read on the forward strand.
GGGTATCTACGATCTTAACTTAGATGCGCTATGATAAGAAGTCGCCACGATCGAGACTGCTTGCTAGATATTTAACGCGTTTTGACAGGGAGTGTCAACAATGGATAAATTAAAATGTTTGCGGTGAACTGTCTAGTCAACATAGACGGGTTCACTAGTTTTTATTTAGCGCTTTATGTGACAAAACGCGTAATTGAGAGAGAGCAGTCGATCATGGGTACAATTTTCTTCATATTCAAAGTAAACACTGTGGAAAAGGTCCTGAGGGACCTTTTCCAATAAAGACTGTGAAGTGTACATAACGTTTTACTCAAGAAGAGGTGCGTCGAACAAGGCGGACGACTGTATACCAACCAACCAACGTATGGCAATCGGATCAAAGATCAGATCTTTTGATTGGACAAGGAGTTCCGATTGGACTCTATGGATGTCTGGCCATGTTCGTCCAGCAATATCGCCGACGCTACTGGTGTTTCTCTATTGACTGCAGGCCCACGTGACAGGCCCACCTGGCTGCAGCTCTCTATACCTTCTCCACCTAAGAAACCTGAGTGTTCTAAAGATTGTCTGCAAATGAATTTGTTCATTCTAAATGGTAAATGTCGTAAATGGCCACTCAGGAAAAAGCTGCTTACTCGGCTTACCATACAGATACAGATACAGAGATACAGAATATTTATTTTACGTCGTATATATGAAACATGACATATAACATAAGCCCTGTAGGGATTTTACTACGACAAACAAAGGTAGATCAACTATAAAATCACAGACATGATACATAAAACAAAATGCAACAATATATCACAGATAAAATATTACATGCATAGTATCATAGAATAGAGTATGCAAATTTAAATGAGAGAAAAAAATGCTTTTAAACTTATTTAAAATGAGAATTTTGGTGGGTCTCGCCTCACCTTCTACCTAGGAAGATACAGGGGACAAAAGGCGAAAAGACAGGACAAAGTATGAGGGCTAAGGAAAACCCCACAGCACACCAGGCTATTATAGGGATCCCGAGATCCCGAAAGGCGATACCATAATATGTTCTCTTTGTATGCCATGCGCGGAGCCAGAAAATTTTCTCAGGGGGTGTCCAAATATTGATTTCTTAAGCCTCTCTGCATGAATTGCAAAGCACACCATCCTTCAAAAGTATGAATGGTTCTCAGAAGCTGAGGGTGAGGTTATGGCCATGTAAAATCGATTTAAACCCGCCAGTAACTTTGTGTTACTGATCGTTCCAAGTCGATACTTCTGTGGTGGTTCTTTTTGTTTTATGTCTTGGTGTTTAAAATATTTTTGTGCTGTTGGCGCCTTATGTATGTTTTCATATTTTTAGTTCAGTTAAGGTAACTGAGTGGCCACCTATTGGGAAAATAGCTGCTCATTCGGCTTACGAAATGTTTTCATGGTATAAGTACCTGAGTGTTAGTTTGGTTTTTTCCCATCCCGGTTTTTGGAGTGGGAATCTTTTTCTGATTGTGCCTTTTCCTGATCTTTGCCTATTTGTACCTTTTTCTTTCCTTACTGAATGTAAGACTGAGCAGCGTAGAAGCATATGTGTAATATCTTCATCTTCCATGTGGCATAAGGGACACTTAGAGTCTACTTGATATTGATTAAACTTTGAACGAATAGTTTGTACTATGTATGTTTGTACTATGTTTGTACTATGTATGTATGTTTGTACTATGTATGTTAGGATACGACATTTCACTAATCCACGCCGTACTTCCAATCGTGTTGATTCCAACGAGTCCCATACTGGATGAGTTTTTCCAATTTTTAGACACGAGATATTACAATATTGGAGAGTTGATTTCTCAGCTGCTTCCTCGCGCAGTCTCTCTGTCCAGTATTTTCTAATTGTATTCTTGGTGTTGATTTTTCACTGTTCTTTGGATATGTCAGTGTCGCAAATAGAGTCTATATCTGGTAGCTCATATTTGGCCAGGTTATGTTTCACTCTCGTAAAGAAACTCCTCCCCTCACTGTCATGGAACAAAGACTGTCTTTTTGCCAGAAGAATAAACTTTTCATTACCAGATTTGATGAAAACAACAAGCTCAAATGTTTTTCTATCTAGTTCAGCCTCTAAAGGTAACGCCCCTAATAAAAGAAGAACTGCCAGTTCCTGATCGTTGTTTACTTATTACTTTTCTATTTTATTTAAAAATCAGACTTTGACGCTTTCCAAGTAAGTCGTTTTGGGCCGAATTGACTCGGGTCCATTTCATTAATATTCGATTTTTCGGTATTTCGTTTGACCATTATCTGCACCTTTTTTATTACCGGATAGGTTTATTTCAAAATCAATTGTTTGATTTGGGAAACGATTTCAAGTTGTCTCATTTGGCGAAGTTGATTGTTTGGTTTTAAAATGAATTGGTCTGTTTCACATAAGTAATTGTTTTGTGTCATTTTCGTTTGTTTTATGTGATACAACGGTTTATTTTATTTGAAAATGAATTAGTTCATTTCTACTTTGTCTTTTTATTTTTAAATGAATTGGTCTGTTTCACATTAGGAATTGTTTTGTGTCATTTTCGCTCGTTTTATGTGATATTACGGTTTGTTTTATTTGAAAATTAATTAGTTCATTTCTACTTTGTCTGTTTCATTTAAAAATGGGACTTTTGACGGCTTTTGCCTTCCATAGAATTTCAGCATTCAAAAAGATACATCTAAGATAAACTGAAAACACATTTGTCGGTTTCAGTATAGGTAAATTACATTTTGAATTTATCAAATTAACGGTAAAATATCGGGTCAAAAGGCTTAGGGGATTTAAGGCCTGATTTCGGCCTCATGCGTTGGTAAAAAAATTAATTTTGGAATTTTGATGAGAAAAGTATTGCAAATAGCAGGTACATGTATAGGTCCCTTCTTATAAATTCTGGCACACCTATCACATTCAAATTACTCATGTTGCCATGGCAACGCTCCGAAAAGCATAGAAAAACCACTTTTTGCAATTTTGGATCTATTTTTCTCCATTTAACATCATTTTAAACTACCGGCCCACGCGACGAACAATTTCTTGTTATGAAATAATTGAAGTATCATCAAGAGATATTGTATACAAAGTATCATTTTGTTCCTCGTGTGGGCCGGCACTTAAAAATTAAAAAATGTGTTCAGAAATGGTCAAAAATAGACCAAAAAGGGCAAAATGTGCTCTATGTATGGTTCTTCTGCGCATTGCCATGGCAACGCTTGTAGGGTAAATGCAGTACTAGTTCTTGCTTTTAATAGAGGAGACATATGGCTGTTATAAGGAATAGTTTGTTGTTTTTTTTCGTTGAGTTTGTTTTTAACTAAACTCATGCGTTAAACGCCCTAGGCCTTTGTCACCTTAACTGAAGTCTTTCTTAACTTTAAGGGAGGATTGTAATTCTGGTCCCAGGCCCAGAGGTTAAAAATTGCCAACAATTGTCGGTATTATAACATTTATTAGCAGGAAAAATATTAGTCTCAGTTGAGTTGAGCATGAAAAGTTTTTTTTTAACTTTTCATGCTCAACTCGACTGAGACTAATATTTTTCCTGCTAATAAATGTTATAATGCCGACAATTGTTGGCATTTAACATTTATTAGCAGGATAAATTACTAGCTTTGATGGTCCAAACAAAAAATTTCAAGGAACATGGGCTATTTCAGAATTTATGAGGACTTGAAATTTCTTACTCAGCTGAGCTGAGCATGAATAAATAAGTTTTATAACCTCAGGATCTGATCAGCAAAAAAGATAATGGACATGGCTCTTTCCTTCAATTGCATTGAGAATTGATTACAGACTAGAGCAGGCCCAATTATCCAATACTTACTTATATATTCATTTATAAATATACTTTTCACTTTTTAAGTTGAATTAAGATAGGTGTACGGCTACAATTATGTTTATTGTCTTTTTCTTTTCATTTAAGAAATAATTAAAATGCCTCAGATAAACTTGAATGTTCAAGATGGACGAAAATATTAGAAAGATTATTCTGGAAACTTTATTGTAAACCACAACATATGGATAGATATATCTATACCTTAAAACTATAATACATACAACGATTTTTCGAACTATAAATAAATATTATTTATTTATAGTTAAATAATATTTATTAATAGTTCAAAATGAATTAGGGAAGTAAAATAAATTTAAAAAACACGTCATGAGAACGTATTTCCGCATAAGAGTAGGTAGGTATTCTGGCTTTACCCTTCAGACCTTTGTATAGTATTGATATAAGTCTATTATTCGTCCTCCTTTTCTTGAGAGATTCCCACTTTAGTTGTTCAAGAATGCCAGTCAGACTTCCTTCCTCGAAAATATAATTCCTAGTTACAAATCTAGCGGCACGATTCTGTACCTTCTTCAATTCCTCCTGAAGGCCTTTAGTATGAGGATCCTAAACAGAACTTCCATATTCCAGGACTGGGCGCACCAGTCCTTTATAATTAAGCTGCTTCTTTAACAACTTGTGGGCAAGAAAATAGTATAAGTTTCTCCTCAAGAATCCAAGTGTTCTATATTGTTGATATGGGTATTCCAATTCAAGTCGTATGTAATTGTTACACCTAGATATTTAATGCTATCAACATTTTCCAATACTGTACCCTCGAGGGTGTAGGAGGCCTCAATTTTATTTATCCCTTTAAATGTCAGCTGCATCATGTTGCATTTGACAGGTTGAAATCCCATGCCCCGTTTTCGGTCCCAACTACCTAAAAGGTCAATATCTTTCTGAACTTTCAATGTATCTTCTACTGTTTTAATGTCCCAGTAACAAACACAGTCAACAGCAAAAAGCCTGATTTGAGAGTCAATGCAAACGGATATGTCATCGATGTACAAAGAGAACAACAATGGACCGAGAATGGTGCCCTGTGGGACACCAGGCACAATAGAGGCCCAGTCAAATTTAACACCATTAACTTTGCTGCCTGAAGCACACACAAAAAACATTTATCCATTCCAATGTCTTTCCACCTATACCATAACTAAACAATTTGCTTTTAATAAGTTCGTGTGTAGGGGTGTCAAAAGCGTTTTCACAGTCCAGCATAAAAGTGTCAACCTGACGCTTTTTGTTCAAGATTTTTGCCCAATCATTTATTACTGTTGTGTGCTGTGTTTCACAACTATGCCATTTCCTGAATGCATGCTGTTTGTCCGACAAAAGATTATGTTCGTCAAGATGACCCATGATATTTGAGCAGACAATATGCTCTAAAAGTTTGCAAGGCATACAAGTCAAAGAAACTGGGCGGTAATTACAAGCAAGGGACCTGTCACCTTTCTTGAAAAGTGGACAAATATTAGCAAATGACCATTCCTTGGGGATTTCACCCGTTTTTTAATTGATTGCTGGAAGAGATGGCAAATACCGGTCCTAATTCGTTTGCCAATTCTTGTAGGACTGCAACAGTAGGCCATTTACCCTTGGTAAAACCTTTCTGTAGTGGATTCTGTAAAGCTTCGAGTTCCGCTGGTCATGTTGGTCAGTTTGCATTACTTTTAACGGGCCAATCTGTTCTGTTCTGTTCTGTTATAGTAATTCCATCCCCGTTGGGATCACCATCTTACGATGTAGTATTTCTATGTCTTCGTGAGTGAATGTTTCATTATATTTTACGTACACGAGGGCGTTAAGGCGCTAGGGCTATGCAGGGGGACAATTTCGCATTTATTCCAAAGTTGGGCAGCTATACTTCCTTAGCTTTTCAGTCCATCTCTATTAATTATTGTTCATCCTGACCAATGAATCACCGTGTTGTGCCAATCAATGGACGAAATGGTAATAACTCATGGCTTATTGAGGTATTTTGACGGACCTTAGCATCCCCAATCTGAGTTATGAAAAGCTTGCATTGAGTCATTTGATTGGACAATTATTCACTAACCTCTGACCTTAGAATAGGTAATTCCATCCTCAGCAGCCAAGACTTGAAAGTGATAAATTATCTATTTTTACGGGAAAATATGGCTATTTACACACTTGGAAGAGAAGGTATTTTATAATTAATTGATTTTCATAGAATATGCTTCTTCAGGGCTCAAGAGAAATTTGATATATTTCCCAATTGTCGTATGTATAATTGCCAATTATCAGCATTTGACAGCCACTGAAAGATGTGTAAATTTTGTTTCATTAATTCAGTTGATGCTTAATATTGTCCCGGTTGACAATATTTCAGTCATGTCAGGGAACCAATGCTTTCTTGGATACCTTAATGTGAGCTCAAATAATAGAAATTTATACGGATGGACACACTGGCTAAAATGGCACCAGAAGGTTTTGAGCCACAGACTGGGGGGGGGGGGGGGAGGGCACTGGCTACTGTAGCCTGTGATATCATTTCAAGCTACTTCACAGATCTCCGTTAGAGAGGTCCTGGGTTCGATCCCCACAGGCATCACCGTGTTGTGTCCTTGAGCATGACACATTATCTCCCTACAGTACTGATTAAATCCAGGAAGCGCTGGCTCCGTCCCGACATGACTGAAAAATTGTTGACTGGGATGTTAAGCCTCAACACAAAAACAAAAAAAAAAAACAGATCTGACAAAAGGGGTCTTCGGGCACTCACTCACATTTATGCTATAAAGATTTAAAAACCATAAAAATGTAATACACATATATTCTATACATTTTCACTTCTCCCTCAGCTGAAAATAGGAAGAAGTTTGTTCATTTAAGGAGACTATTTCTCCCCAGTCGCCCTGTAGGTTATTCCCTGTGCATATAAGCCGTATTGGCTTAGTTGAGTGGTTATATTTGAAGCACTTTTTGGATGTCATGACATCTTAATTTTAGGTAAAAGTCCCATAAAATAGATTAGAGGCAGCATCCCGGGGCAGCATCCCAACATGACCATTGATGATGACTGGGACTTTAAGCATCAATTCAAACAAACAATATAACTTCAGGGTCTAAGCCCCCGTGGGCAACCGAGAGGCGATCGAGAGCTGTGAACAATCGAACAAGTGAATCACTGTGATCAAAATCGAAAGTAAACTTTTGAAATCTGAAAAATAGGGCGAAGTCGACTTCTCTTTCAAGGTTACGTAAGGCGAAATCTCACAACATTCGGAGATATTTTTCGCCGTAGAGCCCAGTAACTGGACCCCTGGGTCTTGTACGGTGGAAGTCCAAAACCATCTACTTGTATATATATTTTTACTTTAAGTTTTCTTAATAAAGTTTGACATAAAACTGAGTGGATGCTCTCTGACAGTTTATAGAATTACATAATTCAAGCTAAGTCATAATTAACAGAACTGAGTAAGTGTGTCTAATGTCAACCCATGTGAATTACCGACCCCTTTTCTGTCTTATTTAGTTTTGTGACAGTACTAATTGATTCACAGAAGAAGTACCAGGGATACAGATTAGTTCATAATACATGTAGCATCATAATTACCCTACTACCTTTCTCTTTCGATAAGGGTGGCATGACTTTTGTGCACATTGTCATGGTAAGGCAGAGTTGCATTTCTGAAAAATGGTGGTGTTACGAGTGCCGATAAGGACAAGTTACTTTTCAGTCCATAACGTTTGGTCAACCTTCCATTAATTGATCGCGACTCGAGCCTTTTTGTGCCTCAAACATCTGATATATGTATTCCAAAACACTTTTGTGTGCTGTACTACAATATAAGTTGTAATCTCGGCTATTGTTTACACCCACTTAACCATAATGCTGTAATGTGGTCTGTCAATGCATATTTATGCATCTGGATATTTACACTTATACGTAGAAACACACCCATACAGGACATGAGGAAGTAAGACAGGGTGGGGCATATCCCTTGCCAATTATCATGGGAGGTGATATATGGTGGTGTAGGGGTTGATAATTCAAGAAATGTCTTGGACTGTTAAAACAATGCTTCTGCCCCGTCTATTTTATGTTGCTAAGGCTTTAATCTTATTGTTTAGACGTTGGGCATGTTACGTTAACTTTAGACCTGTTATTTTACTTATTTAACATGTTACGTTAACTTTAGACCTGTTATTTAAGGGTGTGTTTCGAGAGGGTCGATAGTTCAATGTCTCCATGTGTCGATAATAACAGAGCTGAGTACCTTAACCAATCAGTAGTTATATTACAATATATATTTTTAAACTGTATTTGTTTAGATAGTTCTGACCAGTGAAAGTCCTTGTCTAATTCAGACGCTACGATGGTAGCATACGTCACATACATCTACTTAAAATCAAAACTCAGTTTTACCGTTAAAGGGTCGATTATAGCCTCACTTACTCTATTACATTATTTACATCAGGATAACATGTCTGTGTAATGTATACCCTCTTGACAAGCTTGAACCCCACTTTTATATCTAGCAAAACTGGGGTAAGCAGGGGTAATATCTGTTTTTCTTATTTTTGCTCCAAAACATAGATTTTGGGTACTCGTTAGAACCGCCTGGAAGGTTCTAACGTGTACCCAAAATCTATGTTTTGAGCAAAAATAAGAAAAATATCAAAATTTTTCAGCTGAAAATTTTCAGTTTTTACAGCTAAAAGAATCTCTGTGTATTGCATGGGCAAGTTTTCGTCATGTTATTAGTACAAAATAAGCTCCCATCAGAATGCAAGAATGTGCCATGTTTATCAGCACTTTTGTTAGTTGTTTAGAAATGAAATAGGATGTTTTCTCAGATTGATGGTAATCTTAATTTGATATTTCACTTCGAAATAGTGCCAGCAGCAATAATTTGTCCATGACATATCATGACTATGACATTTGAGCCACGTCATGAGAAAACCAACTATGTGGTTTTTGAACAGGCCCCAACATAAATCAGCCTGTACAGTCACAGAAGCAGGCTAGTAGCTTGACATTTCGGATTAAGGAAGAAGAGGGATTGTACTACATTGTATCTGTGTCGCGAAAACAAAGGCGCTGATCAGCTTTGCAGTTACCGTGAAGCTGCTTTGCGTCTTTGTTTTCGCCTATGCAAATTGTTGGTTTTCTATTGAGGTGGCTCATTTATAGAACATCTTCAAAACCTTATTAGAAAGACTACATTTCTTCTTTAACAGTTGGGCCATATCTTGAGAAAAACTCTTTCATGTTTCAGAACAGGGACTTTTTACCATCTGTGAAGCAAAAACAGTTACTGTCAAATTGCCAACATGTTAATTAAATTAAGGTTTAAAACAAGGGCTCAGTCATTCGCATCTTTTGTTGTTTCTTATTTGAAGTTGACTCCCCAAGCGGGCACATGGCGTCAGAATGACGTCATATCAACGTCGATGACGTCATGTGCCTGCTGGGTGATATCGTATGAAATATTCACCCATAGTTAAAAGAAGAACCAGTTTATAGACATAAATAGATGTATATACATGTATAATGAAAGCTGGTATTCAGGAAAACTGTACTGTCCATTCCCACACAGAAGCCTCCAACTGTTTTAATTTACCAGAAAATCAAATTAAATCCTCTGCAAGACATCCAAGACCAACCTAATCCCGTATTTAACCCATATGACTGTGACGAATGGATTCTCCCATCGGCATAATTTGGGTGAGTCCACTTTCATTTTTAGGGGCTTCAGGTGTGATTTTAAAATTTTATTCAAATTTTCGATGAAATTTCTCTAAGCAAACAGAATAGCGCCAGATGGGACGCCGCGTTCTGCGGCGTCACATCTGGGGCTATGCTGTTTGCCTATGTCCCACAAAAGGGACGCCAGGCTTAAATGAGTTAAGACATTACAGCATAGCCATTATTTGATTAATCAACATCTGTAGAGCACAGGGGGATAGCTTGAGAACATATGAGCCGCCTCATGAGAAAACCAACAATGTGGTTTTTGAACAGGTCCGACACAAAGTTACAAACCAAGCTGTACAAGCACAGAAGATGGCGAAAGGTTTAGAAAGTAGAGAAATTGTACTATCCGTGTAGCGAAAATAAAGGCGCTGATCAGCTGTGAAGCTGATCTGAGCCTTTGTTTTCGCATGTGCAAATGTTTGTTTTCTCATGTTGCGACTCATATAAGGAACTTCATAAGAAAACTAACATTCATATGCACGGGTCGTTTGTATCTTAGGCCCTCCCAGTCTAGGGGTGGGCGGGGAACGGCAGCATGGTCAAGATTTTACTTTCACTAAGTCCCAACAGTACAATTTTTGTATTATATGATATAGGGAAAGAGAACACTGGGTAAAATGCAGAAATAGAGCTGACTATCCCAGGGTTTTAGGGGGGGTTTTAGTTTGGGTTTTGTGGGCAAATGTCCAAGCTTTTTTCCAAGGATGTCAAATGCTAAGTAATAACTTATTTCTTCTACGGTAATAACTGATTGCCTTTTATATAGAGAATATAGAAAATGGCTTTGACCAAAAAACTAGTCAGTGTTTTACTTGTACTTAGAAGAAACTGTGGCAAACACCATATTGGTAAACACTCAGAGACTTCAAGAAGTTCCATTAAATAATGTTTATTCTGGTATTTTCGTCAATACAGACATTTCAAAAGCCTTTTATTTTGTCCACATTTCAACACGTTCAATGGCACCTGAAAAATGAAACAGGAACGGCTATGCACCAATCATTTGTAGCCACGCCTCCCCACATGGGGCCCCCAGCCCCCCACCTATGGGGAAGGGTGGAGAACAATAGGGAGTCTAAAGAGTGGGACAATGAATTTTTGATTGTCCCTATAGTGATAGGGAAGTGATGGGGTTTTGACATTAGGATCCTTACCCCAGGGACAGTTTCTATTACAAAGGGCAGGGCAAAGAGCCTACTATAGTTTTGACTTCCAGTTTGTCCCCTAGTGGTGGGTCTTGTAGCAGGGCACTGAAAACTGAAAAGTAGTCCCCGCCCTTCCCTGTATGTGAGTGGGCTGTGGGCAGTGGTTACAAATGACCGGTGCTTTAGAGCATTTAGAAACTTGAGGGTTTAACAATAATTATATTGATTCACCAAATTATCCATGAAGAAAACTGCCCAATCATTTTATCAATATACTGAGAATTTTTTCAGCATCAAAAATTGAAAATTTTGTTGGAAAAATATGGTTGATTTTGATATATTTGCTCAAAGCATAGATTGCGGGTACACATTAGAACCTCCTGGCCGAGGCAGTTCTAACAAGTACCCACAGTCTATGTTTTGGAACAAAAATAAGAAAAATAGGTACATGTATACCCTGCAAACCCCAGCTTTTCTATATAAAAGTGGGGTTCAATGGGGGTATACATACATTTCACGGACATGCTTACTTACCTGATGTCGATTCCTTTTGAGGCATGTTTTCTCATGATATAGCTCATACTTATACCCATGTCTTAATGGTATTTTTTAATAAATGGGGAGTAGAATATAATTATCTCTTGCTTGGTAAAAAGCTTGTAATTTTGTCTTGGAGCCTTATTTTATTAATCTTTCTACACTGGCCTTTTGATCTTCCGAGAAAATGATACTTTAATTTACTTATTAGATAAGATTAGATTAATTTAACCTGTTAGTGACGAATGGACTTTACCATCGGTATCATTTGGGTGAATCTTCTCTCATTTTTAGCTCACCTGAGCCGTCAGGCTCACAAGGTGAGCTTATAGTATACCCATGCTCCGTCGTCCGTCCGTCCGTCGTCCGTCCGTCGTCCACCATTTTCAAAGATCTTCTCCTCTGAAACCGCTTGGCCAATCAAAGCCAAATTTTACATGAAGCATCTATGGGAAGGGGGAACCAATGTGTATATAAATAATCCAGGTCACATGACCAAGATGGCCGCCATGCCCATATATGGTAAAAACCCTTCAAAAATCTTCTTCTCCGGAACCACTGGACCGATTTCAACCAAACTTGGCATGAAGCATTAATGGCTCAAGCACTACAATGTGTATATAAATCATGACCCTATGATGACCTTGACCTATTTTACGGCAAGGTCAACATAGGTCGCGAATGCATTTGAATGGGAAAAATTGTTAAATTGTCATTTAAAGGAAAAATCTTGCAGAAAATGAGCAGTAGGACTGAATATTAATGATTCTGAAAAAAATTGGGCACCAGGGGCTCATCCGCCCCCACCCCGGGGCAATATACATGTATATCTCCATAATATTCAAACATCTTCTCCTCTGAAACCGCTTGGCCAATCAAAGCGAAATTTTATGTGAAGCATCAATAGGAAGGGGTAACAAATATGTATATAAAAAATCCCGGTCACATGACCAAGATGGCCGCCATGCCCATATATGGTAAAAACCGTTCAAAAATCTTCTTCTCCAGAACCGGTTGATCGATTTCAACGAAACTTGGCACGAAGCATCAATGGCTCAAGCACTACAATGTGTATATAAATCATGACCCTGTGATGACCTTGACCTATTTTACGGGAAGGTCAACATAGGTCACCAATGCATTTGAATGGGGAAAACTTTTAAAATGTCATTTAAAGTGAAAGTCTTGCAGGAAATGGGCAGTAGGACTGGATATTAATGATTCTGAAAAAAATTGGACCCCAGGGGCTCATGTGGCCCCACCCCGGGGCAATATACATGTATATTTCCATAATATTCAAACGTCTTCTCCTCTGAAACCGCTTGGCCAAACAAAGCCAAATTTTAAGTGAAGCATCTATAGAATGGGGGAATCAATGTGTATATAAATAATCTAGGTCACATGACCAAGATGGCCGCCATGCCCATATATGGTAAAAACCCTTCAAAAATCATCTTCTCTGAAACCAATGGACTGATTTCAAGGAAACTTGGCGTGAGGCATCGATGGCTAAAGTACTCCAATGTATCTAATATAAATCATGACCCTGTGATGACCTTGACCAAGTTTATGGCAAGGTCAACATGGGTTGCCTGTGCATCTGAATTGGGAAAACTGTTAAAATGTCATTTGAAGGAAAAAGCCAACAGGAAATTGGCAAATGGACAGAATATTGAAGATTCTGAAAAAAGAAAATGGCCCAAGGGCTTATCTGCCCCTGCACTGGAGTTAAATACCATAATATTCAAACATGTTTATTGGTATATGCAGCTGATCTCAGGTGAGCGTTTACAGGACCATTGGTCCTCTGGTTAGGGGAGTCACCAGGTTTTAAATTTTTTTCACTTTTTTGATGAATTTTCTCTAAGCAAACAGAATAGCCCCAGATGGGATGCCGCATTCTGCGGCGTTCCATCTGGGGCTATGCTGTTTGCCTTTGTCCCATTAAAATGACGCCAGGCTTATTATTATGAGTTAAGAAAAAAGGCATTAAGCCATCTTTCGTCTGTCTGTGCTTTGAAATGCAAAAGATTTTGCTTTGATCTTTTGGTTGGCTGACTCTTCTGAGTCTTCTCCAAAGTATTTGAGGGCCCCGCAAGACATGGATTTTTTTACATACATGTATTATAATTTAATATGAAGCCCTGCAAACTGCATCATCCATATTTTGGTGAAAAAAAAGAGTCTTACTGTTAATGTGCTACTACAGCATTCTCATGAAAATGAGAAATAGAAGTAAAACAGAAAAAAAAAAACTACTTGCATGTACATGTACTTCTTGCAGTGACTTCTTTTAAAATTGATTTTAATTTTAATAGCGGCTTCATGAGAAAATCCACACCTCGGAGAGGGCTAGAATTCGGGTTCAATCATTTTAAATATGATCAAATATAAGGAGTTAAAATATAAACAGTATGACAAAACTTGGTTAAGAAACTAAGGTATACCCTTGCATATCCCAGTTTTTCTATATAAAAGTGGGGTATAAGGGGGTATATATTACATGGACATGTTATCCTCATGTAGCGATAAAAGCATGTGTTCTCATGATGCAGCTCAAGGCACACAATTCCACCATGACATTGTTACAAAGGTGACAATGTTTACATTGGTAAAACAACTTTTATGAATAGTTCTGTAACATATTGAACTGCTTTTTGTATATAGGTTGTAGATTGTAACCAAATTGTTTGATTTATATGTAAATATTTTGTCAGCTGTTTGCTCTGAACATATTAATCACACTATTATCTGTAAAGCATAAAGTAAGTCATGTGAAAGTAATACAACTCTCTGTCTCAACCTCTTTATAGCACTATTGGTGGGGTCCAAGCCAATTTCTGTGCTAGCTATCCAATCCGCGTTATAATGAGAGAAAAATGTACAGACATTTAGCAAAATAGTCCAATTGGGCTTGATCAGTATTTTCCAAAACTGTGTTGTATTGAAGTGTTATAAAGAGGTTCATGTGTGATATGTTTCTAAATTTTCAGCCCAGTTTGGCCAGAACAAATCCCATTTGAGAAATAGAATGGGCTGCTTGATTCCTATCTGCAGTCAGCTGCTGACTGACTCATCTCGTAGAATCACCCTGTATGTTTGTGATTCTTACAGCGCAGATTGATGCAACATTGTGTGACAAAATGGAGTGTTGATTCATCAGGAAAACGTCCGTTAAATGTATACCCCTTCCCACTATCATAAAGTAAAGCTGAGGTGTGCAGGGGTAAACCTCTTTTCTTTTTTTTTTATCCAAAACATAGATTGTGGGTACTAGTTAGAACCGCCTCGGCGGCGGTACCCACAATCTATGTTTTGAGCTAAAATATTAAAAATATCATTTTTTTTTCTACGGAAAATTTCAGTTTTACGGCTGAGATAAATTTCTATGTATTGCATGGGCAAGTTTTCATAATCCGGGATTCCCAGATGGATTTGGCTTCAACCTACAACGAAGGGTCCATTGCCTTGCTGTAGGTTGTGGCCAAGATGATCCTCCTTGCAATCACCATACTCAGTTTTGTAACATGTCATGTGATATTGAATCAATCTGCGCTGTAAGAAATCTGGTTGCATCATGGGTGTACAGGGTGAGGGTACTGGTGAACCTCTTGGAAGGTCTATAGGTTTGCCCTCACCACCACTGCTATTTATTTGGAAGTTAACCAACAAATTAATATGTATAAGCCTTTTGTGGCTTAGTTGGATGGTTATATTTCAAGCTCTTGTTGGATGTCATGACATCCTTATTTTGGGTAAACTTCCCATAAAATGGAGACGAACGTCCCAACATGACAGTAGCTGTTGACTGGGACATACATAAAGCATCATTTCAAACAAACAAACAAAATTATACGAGCCTCATCTTTCACTCCTAAACTTATCTGTAGTTCCATTTGAGCTGCTGAGGACTTTCTGGTCCCTTGGGATTGGAGTTTCCCATTGTGGCTAAGGATAGTCTGTTTGACACCAGCTTCAGCAAATTGCTTCTGAGATTATCTAACTGATTAATCCGTCGCATGAGAAAACCAACAATTTGCATAGGCAAAAACAAAGGCGCAGATCAGCTTCACAGTAACTGCGAAGCTGATCAGTGCCTTTTTCACTACATGGATAGTACAATTCCTCTTCTTCCTAAATCCGAAATTTCGAATATCTAGCCATCTTCAGTAGCTGCACAGGCCGGTTTGTGTCAGACCTGGTCGGAAACCCAAATTGTTGTTTTCTCAAGCACAGGTTCAATTAAGTTTCTGCTGGACCAACTTCTACCAGCTTTCTACTTGTGTTATAATGAGAAACAGCGCCATGCTCATGAATACCAGTTTTTGAAAGACTGTGGCTTTAAGTTGTTATTAAAGACTGCCCCTAAACAAGGGATTATGGGATTGGTCCCGTGCTTCTCTAGCTTTAAGATGAGAATTGAATTGAGGTCATGTCTCCATATGACATTAGCTGTTTGGTGGAACATAAAACACAGATGCAGCTAACCTAGAAATCCCTAATGAAAGGGTACATGTAACACCAGTTTCTTTAATTTCTAGCCTAAAATCTAGGGCTAGGGCAGTTTACTGGTCTGTCTAACTGAAAGTCTTGCGAATTTGTCTAAATAGTTACAGTCATGTAGATGCACATCAACTTTTAGCTGCCCAGGCTGACCTCAGTCTGTCCAAAATTACTGTAAAGAAGTGGTCATTTTTTGTGGCATGCATGGTCATGCAAACACTCAATTAGTATAAGAAATATTGAAGCATAGAAGCGGCCTTCAGCGGCTTAATTGTTTTCAAGTGATCCATATTGATTGGTTTGTCCAGGCAGAGAATCTGTCATATACCATATGTCCTTTCAAAGAAAATGGATTCCGATATTTTCTAGTCTGTATGAGCTGTGCCTTGAGAGAGCCTGTTTTTTCTACATGGATGAATGAAAAATGCACAGCCTCCTGCGATACATAGATTTGCTATATATGCAAATTGTTACGACAATCCATGAGCGGCAAATCATAAGCATTGTGGCCTGTATACCATAACTTCACCCTGTATACCGTTGATGCAACTGAATATGCTACGGCACAGATTGATGCAACATTTCACGAGGTTATTGAGGAATGTAAAACGGTAAGTTGACGATTATTTCAATTTTACATGCATTAACCCTTACCACGCGTCAAAATATTTTACCGATTGGGTGCTCACCGCTGACAAAGTCGGAGCCATTTTGTGATTTTCTACTGTTTGTGTTTAAACCCTTATAACTTCTTTCACAAACAAGCTACATTGAAAAACCAAATAATAGATCGAAAGGCCATTGAATTATCTATCAAATAAACCAAAAATTATAAATGGATGTCTGTGAATAATACTTGTAGCAATGACACAACAAGTCAACTTCGCCGAAAAAAATCAAAATTTCCATTTCAAATCTGTTACGAAAGCTAATTTCGTACGAAAAAAGATGATGACGGGAGATATTTCCAATTCAATTTACCTTATTCATATCCTCTGACATCCAAAACACAAGAAATCCTTGTCAAAGTCATTATTTTGAAGTAATATTCAACTTTTTATCACCTCCATATCGGCAATATTTCCTGTGTCCGCCATTGCAAATTCATGAATGAAATCCAAAAGGAAAGTAATATTTTATTGATTTCATTCCGCATAACAAAAAATTCCATTATATGTTCCGTATAAACTTTACATATGCTCAGTACAGGGCCTATTGATGAAGTCTGTATTATAAAATGGGTCCTCCCATTGTATTCCACGGTCAGACTCGATCGAAAACGAAAGTAGGGAGAAAAACGACCTCAGTTGTTTGCCGCGTTGACAGACCTACATTCGGGTATGACTTTAGTCGTTCACCGCGCGGCAAGGGTTAATGTGACCATGTCGAGTCGTGAGTTTTAGAAAAACCACAGTAAGGATGCCTTCATTTTTTGCCATAAGTAGTTCGTTAAAAAACCTTACCTTGTGACAGAAAATATACATTTTATGGGAGAAATATGCCACCAGAGACACGAAAATTGATTACATTTGCTAATTGCTCGAATTCTTCATCATCATTTGTCAATGTCAAAGTTTCGGTATATACCGGAATCATTCCTTGTTTCATACCACCAAAAGACAATCATGAACTCAAGCCGACTTTTGCACAATACGGTGTTTACACACCTAGATTGGAACGTTTGGGAAACAACGTACGTCAATGTGTTCATCGCCTGGATGCAAGCTACGGCTAAGATGTGTTGTTAAAGAATGAGGCTACGTACGGCGGATCTTTGGGCAGAAAATGATATTTTCTTACGGCGGACAAATCGTAGAATGGAAATAATATTAAATTTTAGACATTTTCTGCTGTGAATTGACAGATTCAATATCAATTTGGATAAACATATATATCGCTTAACATATTTGTTGTACTTATCTACACGCGTTGCAGAATTATTAATATACTTAAGGAATAAAGAAACGCAACAAACACTTTGGGTCACTGTAGTCAAGATGTGTGATGCAAGTCTGTGGTGAAACTGGTCTTACTATATGATTGCACTTATCTTTACGTCACATACAAATTATGGATTATTATAATTGAGCCTCGACGCGAGAAAACCGGCCTTCGGGTTTCCAACCAGGTCTGACATTAACCGAGTTGTACAAGCACAGAAGATGGCTAGAAGCTTGAAATTTCAGATGTAGGAATTAGAAAACATGTGCTATCCGAGTAGCGAAAACAAAGACGCTGATCAGCTTCGCAGTTACTGCGAAGCTGATCTGCGCCTTTGTTTTTGCATAGGCAAAAATTCGGTTTTCTCACGATGCGACCCATATTATATCATATACCTTTGAACGTTTTCACTGCTTCCAAAGGATCTAACTTATATATTTTATTCTTTTCAAACTTTATTATCTTTAGACTCATGAAATAAAATGCCCAATTTGTGCAATATTTGTGGAAATTTATCGTTCCGTCAAATGTTAAAGGTACTCACTGCATTAGGGTGGATAGGTACAATGTGTATATATTGTTCCATACTCTTCATCATACTTAAGGAATTAAAATACGCAACACATAAAAGTTAAACTGTAACGTATGTTTTTAACATTTTGATGAAATCTTTTTTAGAAATGTCTTGCAGACTGCATGTGGCATGTGATGAAATGAGAAAACGTCATTTTGTTGATAAAATTAACGTCAAAACTTCTAAAACAAATTGTTACGCAAGTGTCTGGGCGAAGGTTAATATTCCAAATACTGTACATGCTTGGTAATACGACATCGACTGGAAAATATGTCATTAAGACTTCCGTACGTAGCCCCATTCTTTAACAACACATCTTAGACGTAGCGCTTGCATCCAGGCAATGAACACATTGCATCACACATCCTGACTACAAAGTGTTTGTTGCGTTCTTTTTTATTCCTTAAGTATATTATGGCTGCTCCACACACCATGTCCCCCAAACAACTAAGGTATTTCTTTCTAATCCTTTTGTTGAACTATCAAATGAACCATTTATATTCATTCATAGCCCACCAAGTTGATTTCATACTTTCTTTGTTAACCTCTTAAACAACTTCTTAAGCAAGTTCTCACAAGGTGTTGACATGACAATAGAGTTAGATTTGGCCAGGGGAGTTTATGTGTTGGGTTAACAGAGGTACAGCTAAGGTCTGTATTTGAAGATGATGATATAATAATGCATTGTTTTTACCTGTAAGTAAGTATGTTGTAGGTACTCATTGAAATCAATGTGTTGATGAAGTTCTTATTCTCATTTGTCCTTTGAAAAGTGCTTACACCCATTAAACTCAACATGTCCCCCAAACATTGTTAATACTTCTTTTCTATGTTCTTGATTGCCTTCCAATATTCTTTCCAAACTATGAAAGGAATCATATAGATGTGTTCCCATATCTTGGGTGAGATCTTCATTGGTAATAGGCTAACAATGGATGTGTGATAAGTCCTTCACAGGTTTTCAGGGTAAAGAAGAATAACTTTCCCAGGTGACTGATTGATTCTATGTGAAGTTATTTCAAATGAGCCGCTTCATGAGAAAAAAACAAGAATGTGGTCTCCGATCAGGTTCCACACTAACCAAGCTGTACAAGCACAGAAGATGGCCAGAGACTGGAAATTTTGAATTTAGGACATACAAGAATTGTAATATCCATGTAGTGAAAACAAAAAGTTACTGTGCACCTGGTCTGCGCCTTTGTTTCCTCATATGTGAAATATTTGTTTTCTCATGAAGTGTCTCAAATAAATGATTAAGAAGTTTTAGGAAAGTATAGACAATAAAGGTTTTGTTTTGCAAGTCCCTTCCCCAAGGAGATACACTGAAAATTTCTAGTTACATAATACATATTCCTCATGATCACATAGATATGATTTCAAAACACTAAAACAGTATTCACGTGTATTCACATGTGGATGATATATCGGCTGAAGAACTAGAGAAACATTCCTATACATTTGCAAGCACTTATTGGCTGAGTTATTGCTTCTGTTTTTCTTCCATGGTGAAATCGAAAATTGTCCATATAAACTATAACATCACCATTACTGATCTTATGGCTGCTCCACACACCATGTCCCCCAAACAACTAAGGTATTTCTTTCTAATCCTTTTGTTGAACTATCAAATGAACCATTTATATTCATTCATAGCCCACCAAGTTGATTTCATACTTTCTTTGTTAACCTCTTAAACAACTTCTTAAGCAAGTTCTCACAAGGTGTTGACATGACAATAGAGTTAGATTTGGCCAGGGGAGTTTATGTGTTGGGTTAACAGAGGTACAGCTAAGGTCTGTATTTGAAGATGATGATATAATAATGCATTGTTTTTACCTGTAAGTAAGTATGTTGTAGGTACTCATTGAAATCAATGTGTTGATGAAGTTCTTATTCTCATTTGTCCTTTGAAAAGTGCTTACACCCATTAAACTCAACATGTCCCCCAAACATTGTTAATACTTCTTTTCTAAGTTCTTGATTGCCTTCCAATATTCTTTCGAAACTATGAAACGAATCATATAGATATGTTCCCATATCTTGAGTGAGATCTTCATTGGTGATAGGTTAACAATGGAATTGTAATGTTTTCAGGGTAAAGAAGAAAAACTTTCCCAGGTGACTGATTGATTCTATGTGAAGTTATTTCAAATGAGCCGCATCATGAGAAAAACAATGTGATCTCCGATCAGGTTCCACACATACCAAGCTGTACAAGCACAGAAGATGGCGAGAGACTAGAAATTTTGAATTTACGACAAAGAAGAATTGTAATATCTATGTAGTGAAAACAAAAATGCTCTGATCAACTTCACAGTTACTTTGTTTTCTCATATGTGAAATATTTGTTTTCTCATGAAGTGTCTCAAATAAATGATTAGGAAGTTTTAGGAAAGTATAGTCAGTAAGCTTCAAAACTTCATGAAATAAGCTATGAAATCCTTTAAGAAGTTGGTTAGGAACATAGCAAGTTACCTTCCTTTATCTTCATTTCGATCTTCATGTGATAGGTTTACAAAAGGAAAATGATTAGTATATTAGGGTTGACCATTGTAGACTCAACAGACTTTGCCACTATCCATTGTGAATTAATCATGTACCAAGATTTTATATGGAGATTAGTTTAAACTTCTTTCTTTACTGGTCTAACTAATTTCCAATGAGTTTGTAAAAACTCTACAAAGAATCAATCAGTCACCTGGGAAAGTTATTCTTCCTTCACTGAAAACCTGTGAAGGACTTATCACGCTTCCATTGTTATCCTATCACCAATGAAGATCTTACCCAAGATATGGGAACACATCTATATTATTCTTTTCATAGTTTGGAAAGAATATTGGAAGGCAATCAAGAGCTTAGCAAAGAAGTATTGAAAAAGTTTGGGGGACATGTTGAGTTTAATGGGTGTATAATATATTATAATCCATTATTGTGTCCGTAGTTAAATCCAGAGCATCAACAAAAATCAAAACTTTCTAATGTTGTTAGAAATGAGGGTGTAGAAAAACATTTCATAGATGGTTTTATAACTTCTCAAACAACTTCTTAAGGAACTTCTCAAAGGGTGTTGACATGACAAAAGATTCGTGATTGTTTTCTATTGTGATGAAGATCACTGGGAAGATAAGCTTAAAAGCTTCATGAAATGAACTATGAAATCCTTTAAGAAGTTGGTTAGGAGCATAGCAAGTTACCTTCCTTTATCTTCATTTCGATCTTCATGTGATAGGTTTACAAAAGGAAAATGATTAGTATATTAGGGTTGGCCATTGTAGACTCAACAGACTTTGCCGCTTTCCATTGTGAAGAAATCATGTACCAAGATTTTATATGGAGATTAGTTTCAACTTCTTTCTTTACTTGCCTAACTTATTTACAATGAGATAGTAAAAACTCTACAAAGAATCAATCAGTCACATGGGTAAGTTATTCTTCCTACCCTGAAAACATGTGAAGGACTTATCGCTCTTCAATTGTTAACCTATCACCGATGAAGATCTTACCCAAGATATGAGAACACCTCTATTTGATTCTTTTCATAGTTTGGAAAGAATATTGGAAGGCAATCAAGAGCTTAGCTAAGAAGTATTGAAAAAGTTTGGGGGACATGTTGAGTGTAATGGGTATAATAATTCTGCAACGCGTGTAGATAAGTACAACAAATATGTTAAGCGATATATGTTTATCCAAACTGATATTGAATTTGTCAATTCACAGCAGAAAATGTCTAAAATTTAACATTATTTCCATTCTACGATTTGTCCGCCGTAAGAAATATCATTTTCGGCCCAAAGATCCGCCGTACGTAGCCTCATTCTTTAACAACACATCTTAGACGTAGCTTGCATCCAGGCGATGAACACATTGACGTACGTTGTTTCCCAAACGTTCCAATCTAGGTGTGTAAACACCGTATTGTACAAAAGCCGGTTTGAGTTCGGGATTGTCGTTAGGTGGTATGAAACAAGGAATGATTCCGGTATATACCGAAACTTTGACATTGAAAAACGATGACGAAGGATTCGAGCAATTAGCAAATGTAGTCAATTTTCGTGCCTCTGGTGGCATATTCCCCCAATAAAATGTATAATTTCTATCACAAGGTAAGGTTTTTTAACAAACTTCTTATGGCAAAAACTGAAAGCATCCTTACTTTGTTTTCCCTACAACTCACGACCCAGACATCCTCGCATTTATGCCTGTAAAATTGAAATAATCGTCAACTTACCGTTCTCCATTTTTCCCTTCCCTCGTGAAATGTTGCATCAGTCTGTGCCGTAACATATTCAGTTGCATCAACGGTATACAGGGTGAACTTGCTGTTTTCTGAAATATGACAATTACATGTCTTATGTTTTCCCAAGATTGGTAAATAACATTGAATTCCATAGCATTGGTTTCACTTGGTCTACAAAATGAATGCAAGACAATATTAATGACAGCAAAGAATATTAATGTTACAAATCTACATGTACTGTAAATGCACTCACAAAGGAGTGCATTTTCATACATATTAATATATTTAACATGTTTAATTTGTGTAATTGTACCATGTTAGTTCAAATCAGCGCACAATGTGCTTATCTTTTCAAAATAACCTAAAGCTAATGTCACAAAATATTGTTCTAATAAGCATACACTAGGAACAAAAACAGGACATAAACTGCTGAAATTAACATGTCAAAATACCAAAGACCAACCAAAAATACCAAGTGTTGCAAAATAGTGTTTGATCATTTATGGTTAAGTTTTAATGCAGTTCATAATAGTATTGATGTTAAAAATTTGAAAAAATACCAATACGATAGTCTTGCAGACTAGGCATTTATGCACGTATTTTGGAAGTGGTCAGGGTGCACGCTTATTGAAGCCTGTGTGCTAATTAGAATGAATATGGTATATCAAAATCATAGTATTCAGCAACGAATTTTGCCAGGTAAGAAATTATTATAAATAACTATAGAAGTTAATATCAAAATAAAGAAAACCATTCCCATTGGACAATAATGTGAAATAATGAGGAAAACTGAAAAATTTTAACTTTAACACAAGACATTGAACTCATTTAAGCCTGGCGTCCTATTTCAGGGACATGGGCAAACAGAATAGCCCCAGATGTGACGCCACAGAAAGTGGCATCCCATCTGGTGCTTTTCTGTTTGCTTACAGCAATTTCATCTATTGGAATAAAATTCTAAAATCACACCTGATTCACCTAAAATTGAAAGTGGACTCTCCAAGTTGATAATGATGGGCAAGTCCATTCGTCAAAACTATGGTAGGTTAAACTGATATGTTTTATGATTTATGCTTACTGGATCATTCAGATGTAAGACAGTAGTATTAGCATGGAGAATCTAGCATACAATCAGATCAAGTTTGCTGCTGTCATTGACAATATTAACAAAGAACTAAAAGCAAAAGGTGATGATGCGTCTAGTAAATGATTATTAGTGGTGCATGTTTTTCTGCAATTAATTCATTTCTTTATAGCAAGGTAAACATTGAAGGGTTAATCAAATGATACTATCTGTGCTGTGGTCCAGTCATTTGTATACCATCACATGCAAAACCCCGCTGAGTATATCATTGAGGCTATAAATGTGATGCTTGTGCTTTTGCTGTCATCAGAGACATGAATGATACAACTGTCGATATACTTGGACGACAGCAAGATTTTGCATGAGATGGTATACGAATGACTCAGACAGCAGCATAGGTAGTACCATTTGAGTTACGCGTGTATTATCAAAGGTTCTAATTTAATGAGTATGATCACCAAACATGGTGACCTACTGGTAGAGTGTAAAATTCCAAATCCAGACCTGTAGGTGCTGGGTTCGAAACCTACCTCTACAGGGTAATGTCCTTGAGCTGAAAACACTGTTGCCCCAATAGTACTGAATATATAGTACCCAGAAAGTGACATGAATAAAAAATCATTATAATTCCTTTGTTTCTGAAAAAAGACGGCAGAAAACAAACAGTTTAGTTTCAGCTAGTGCATGGACCCATTATTTCAAGTTGACATAGCATGCCTTTTGGCCTCTTGGCCAACCAATTGAAAATTGTGCTGCTTTAACTTTTTTGCCCCTTTAAAATAAAGTTTTTCATAAGTATATACATGTTATATAGATAAGTTATCTGATTCGTTTTTGTAGTGGTGCATTTAACAGTTCTGCTTTCTTAAAGCTTAGATAAATGGTAAATGTTGGTTAAATATTTTTTTTCTACCTTTTTATATTTTGTAGTTATTTTATCAGCCAATAATGCACTTGCACACACACATTTATACTACTAGATAGTATTGTCTGTTTGACATGTCAGTCAATCCCATGCACTTTTTTGATAGTAAACCATTGCATGTTTTCTTTAAAATTTCAAGCCCCTCTTCTTGATTTACAAACACATTAAAATATATATATATATAAAAAAAATGTAACTCAGAAATTAATTCAGAAAAGATTCATTTCAATACAAAAATACCCATGGCGATAAAACCCATGCGAATGCAATTTAAATTTGCACACCAGAGTACCGTTGCATTCGGAGCATGCGAACTGGGCTTCAGTATGGGTCAAAATTAGAGAGGGAAACTTCTGGGACACAATATGAAACTGGTGGCCCCCGTGGCCAAGTGGTTAAGAGTGCTGATATTTCATTACCAAGCTTAACCATTCAGTCATCTCACCACTGTCTGGCATGGGTTCGAGCCTCACTCAGGGCGCATGTGAGACAAGCCAAGTTCTGTTTGCCGGTGTGCCAGGTGGTTTTTCTCAGGGTTCTCCCGTTTTCACCCTACTTTCTGATTGGCCTGTCTCATATGAGCTTAAATAATCTTGAAAGGGACGTTAAACTGAAAAAAATATGAAACTGATCAGCTCCCATGTTTTCACCCTCTAGGGCCAGCCTCACTGGGACCTCTTCGAAATGTCTTAATAATTAAGACACGTTTTCACGCCACTACAGCACTTATCAATTATCATCATCAAAGGAGTTAAACATACATATCAACAGATTAAAGACATTACTATGGCGGCAGGAAAATTAACATCTTAAATTAATCAAGCCACATGCTGACAATTACAACAAACTTTTCTACTGTTGCATATGATCAGACATTTTCTTACTGAGTAGCTGATCAGTGTTTTTCATCTTCTATGATTCCTCCTAAATCTGAAACCTCAAGGCATCTACTGTTTTCTCCCTTGTTTCAAATCATTTGCCATTCTGTTTTCAGGGTTTGTGGGTCAGAGCAGCCACCAGGAACATGGACTAGAGGATGTGAGTCCCACCCAGCAGAAAATGACTGGAAACAAACAACTCATCACAGAAATGAGTAAGTTTATGTAACCCATTTTTGACGAATGGATTTTTCTATCATTATCATTTGGATGAGTCCACTGTCGTTTTTAGGGGCTTCAGGTGTGATTTTAAAAGTGTATCCCATTTTTCGATGAAATTCCTCTAAGCAAACAGAATAGCCCCAGATGGGACACTGCATGCTGTGGCGTCACATCTGGGGCTATACTGTTTGCATATGTCCCGTTAAAAGGACACCAGGCTAAAATGACTTAACTCAGGAAAAGCTTTGGTTTGGTTTATGCTGTCACCAATTACATGTATCAGTAATTGATGATGGGATGAGCACCATGAATGTACTGGTAATGCATTAAGAAGAAAAGTGGTAAGATAGATAAACATTTCGACATGATCTTGGCAGTTGACAGTACATGTAAAGCAAGAAATAACCTAAATTCTGGAAATAAAATAATGAAGCTTTTTTAAAGACAATCATGATGCAGACGTAATTCATTTCAAACAAGATCTATAACATGCTGTAGATCTGCATACATTGTTTTTATGCACTAGTCATTTGAATTATGCCCCCTCCCACCCCCGGGGAATAGCTGGGACTTTCACTTTTGGCAGCAAATCCCTGCTAAAAAGCCCCACCCTGCGGGGACTGCTCGGTAAAATCACTGCTGTTTTCCAGCGCAGTCTGCTATCTTTTCATTTCACGGCCCTTTTGCCTATATAAAGCAAACCCTGGGTATTTCCCTGGCACTGTCGTGGCAAAACTTTGGTCAAAGCCCTGCTCAATTCCACGGCTATCTCCCTCTCTCCCCCGGGGGTCGGGGGGGCATGGTAACAAATGACTAGTGCATTACATATTCAGAAAACATGGCTCATCTTCGTTTCCAGGAGCCCAGAACTTTGATGTGATAAGATTCGCCACATACAGAACTGCCTGTAAACTCAGATATATACAGAAAAAGACACATTGTAACTATTTTACGTATATGAGCCGCCTCGTGGGAAAACCAACAATGTGGTTTCCGAACAGGTCCAACACAAACCGGACTATACAAGCACAGAAGCAGGCTGGAAGCTTGAAATTTCAGATTTAAAAAGAAGAGGAAGTGTACTATCCGTGTAGTGAAAACAAAGGCGCTGATCAGCTTTGCGGTTACCGCAAAGCTGATCTGCGTCTTTGTTTTCACCTATGCAGATAGTTGGTTTTCCCATGAGTTGGCTCATATGTTGTGAATCTTTGACAATTATGCTTTAAAACTAAAAAAACAACTGCTAGAGATCTTAAAACTTTAGAATTGGAAAGTAGGTTTTTTGAGATTCTTATTTTTAATCCAAAACATAGATTGTGTGTACTTGTTTGAACTGCCTCCTGATGGGGTTCTAATGCACAGCCAACAAAACTGTTCATTGCTGTCTTGTTTTTGTAATGAGAGTTTCTCAGAACCTTGCCCAGTCTGTAAGTAAAATTAAATGAGCCGTGATGCAAGAGCCGCGTCTTCAGGGTTTCAGAGCAGGTCCGACACAAACCGGCCTGTGCAGCTATAGAAGATGGCTAGAAGCTTGAAATTTCGGATTTAGGAAGACATAGAATTGTACTGTCTGTGTGGCGAAAAGAAAGGCGCTGATCAGCTGTACAGTTATTGCACAGCTGATCTGCTCCTTCGTTTTCGCATAGGCAAAATTCCGGTTTTGTCAAGACGCGTCTCAAATTAAATGGTAGGTAGGCCGATATGTCACTGTCTGCGATATTTCAAGTCCTCATGAATTTCTGGGAGAAAAATCTTATTTATTTTTAAAATCCAATAATCACTAATGGAAATGTACTTCTTCACTTTTTATTAATAATTTTGTCATTTATCAAGCTTTCACTATATTAGCTCATGACACCACAAAGTTGAAGACTTTATTTGGTACATGCAATGTGAGGAGACTATTCCTTGGATATGTGAAAATGAAAAGTGATCAGCTGTGCCTGAACAGTACAGCTGATCAGCACATTTGCTTTTTGCTAAATAGTTAGTAAAAGTCCTTAGTCAGAAATTTGAAGCCGCTAACCATCTTCGGTTCTATAACTAAGTATGTGTCAGAAATGGCAGTAAATTCAGACTCAGTTCATAAAACTTTGGAACCACAAATGTTGTAAACTGCATTTGGTAATTAAAATTTTATGTAATATTGGGGCAGCCGGACAGACCATCTAGAAAACAGGTTATCCATTTTGTAAACACAGAAGATTCCGTGATTAAGGCATTTGCCTTGTAAACCAGGGCCTAAATTCCCCAGTTTGCCAAATGAGACCAAGGTCCCGTCTCCAGATGACCTCTGGCTGTTGGTGGGACCTTAAACCCCAAATATACCAACCATTTTCTAATCAATCATTAATGGGATTGAAGTTGGCTTGAAATTGCACCCCCCAACAACCTACCCTACCCCATGCCCAGAATGATTCTCTTTTGAAGATCTGAGAATGAAAATATTTCTTTGACAGTTTTGCTTCTCCTTTGGAAAAGCAGTTGTACACTTTGTACTGGCAACCTGCTTCTAGGAACTGTGTTAGATAATTGAATGCCACAACACCTTAGCTGTTTTTCGTGGCTGTTAAGTTTTAAATTAAGCAAATAAATTTTCTTGAAACTAAAATTCCACACCTATTGTCATGGTTGTATTACCTGGTATAAGTTGTTCTTAAATAGAAACCTAGAAGACAGCATTTCTAAATGTCCAGGGCCCAGTTGTTCAAAACTAACGACGTCGTTAGTAAACGTTTCGTTGAAATTTCAAACATTAATATTACAAATACACTGTTATTTTTTGTTGAAAAAATGTGAGAATCCTTTGCACTGCAAAGGATTCTCACATTTTTTCAACAAAAAATAACAGTGTATTTGTTACTTTAGCTGATATTTGCTTAACAAATTTATGTCTTAACGATATCGTTAAGCTAACGATGCTTTTAACAAATGGGTCCAGAACTCATCTCTGAATGTCCAGGAATTTTCATCATACTAAAAATAAGGCCACCTTGTTAAGGAATAAGTTTTTTTCAAAGCTTCAATTGTTTTGTATTACTCTCCTTTTTCTGTACCAATTGTTTAACTAAAATTGATCATCCACAAAAACTGAAGAAATTTTGGAATAATCAGAAAGCTTAATCAGCAATTGTGCTCATAATATTGCAAATGATTGTCACACGCCTACTAAACACTCCGATTCTCAACAGTTGGTTGAGCAAGAAAATCGATAATTGCTGGATCCGCATCGGAGAACCTAAAAAGGTAAACAATTGTTGCTGGCTCTGTGTTGTTTGATTAATAACTTTTCTTCCAGGACAAAAATAAAAAAATCGAGGATTTGTGTACAGTGTCTTACATATTCCTATATCTGTGTTGTAAACATGACGCAGTGTCTACACAGACCTGTTGGTTTCTGGTACACCTTCTTCACGCTGAAATGGATTCAGACATCCCTCATGTTTACACCACAAACGTATGACTATGTAAGACATTGTACACAATTCCCCGATGTTTGATTTTTGTCTGGAAAAAAGTTATTAATCACACAAAACAGAGCAAGCAATAATTATTGTTAACCTTTTTATGTGCTCAAATGCGAACCGGAGATTGCTCCAATCGATTTTCTTTCTCAACTGTCGGAGCGTTTGGTAGGCGTGTGTCAGCTTTACAACAGAAAAAGTTTTGCACCTGTGAATCTATTGATTTATATTTCAAAAACAAAAAGAAATGAATGTGCATTGCAATCTAATTAACCTTGAAATATAAAACCTGTAAGCATTATTGTCTATTCAGATAAATGAATAGAGGAGAACATTTTTTTTTTATTCAATTAAAAGAAAAAACAACAAATAAACTTGAAACTTTATGATCATGAAAAATTTATATGAGCTATGACATGAAATAATCTGTACTGGGAAAACTGGCCTGTTTCTTGAATTTTGCCTTTAATGCTACTCATATGTCATAAAATGAAATCCTTAGTTTTGTTCATACATACATTAAAGTAAGAATAGAGCATACAGGCATTGATTAAATTAAACAAAACCTTCCAAATATTTTATTGGGCACCATTATT
The DNA here is from genome assembly GCA_964017185.1 of Rugalucina vietnamica. Taxonomy (NCBI): domain Eukaryota; kingdom Metazoa; phylum Mollusca; class Bivalvia; order Lucinida; family Lucinidae; genus Rugalucina; species Rugalucina vietnamica. The sequence goes on from OZ024873.1 coordinate 48,418,675, forward strand.
TGCCAAAAATTATTCCATTTGAACTATGTCATGAGAAAACCTGCCTTTCACATATATGCAAAAACAAAGGCGCAGATCATATCTGCATTTACCGCACAGCTGATCAGCGCATTGTTTTGGCTTCATGAATAGCTAATCTAGCCCTTTTCTGTAGCTGTACATGCCAGTTTGTGTCAGACCTGATCGTTAACCTGTAAGAGGGGCTTCCTTGTGACACCCCTCACATCAGGATAATATGTCTTTGAATTGTATACCCCCTTATCACATACTTAGACTTATATTTCCAGCGATAACCCCAAGTTTGCATATGTGATAATGTGTTTCCCGCCCACTGGTTATCAGCATGGGCGGGCTGATAACCGGAAATCATGCATTTTGAACGGAGAGAGGTTATAATGCCCGCATGCATGTGACGTTGTCGCGCCACGGTATATGTGACGTCAAGTTTAATGACGTTACGTCATTGTAACGTCATTTTTATGGTGCCATTTTCTTTTTCAACGCAGAAATAAACGTTTTTCGCATTTCTAAGCACAAATCTTTGGAATAGAGGATTAAGAAGATGTGATAAACAGATTATAACATGGGCATTTTGGTCATCACCCTTCGTATCAACCCTCGACCATTATCAGCCCTCGAGCTAAAGCTCTCGGGCTTGATAATGGAGTCTCGGGTTGATACTGCGGGCGATAACCAAAATGCCCATGTGATAATCTCTAATTATACCCAACTTATATATGAGCCGCCTCATGGGAAAACCAACAATTTGCCAAGGCAAAAACAAAGGCCTTTGTTTTCGCTACACGGATAGTACAGTTCCTCTACTAGTTAAATCTGAAATTTCAAGCTTCTAGCTCTTTTCTGTGACTGTACAGGTCGGTTGGTGTCGGACCTGGTCAAAAACCACATTGTTGGTTTTCCCACGAGGTGGCTCATATAGTTAAACCAGGGTAATCAGGGGTATACAATTTTTCTTATTTTTGATCCAAAACATAGATTGTGGGTACTCGTGGGTACTCGTTAGAACCACCTCGCCAAGGCGTTTCTAACTATACCCTGTCCCACTACCCACCATCAATGTTTTGGAGCAAAAAAAAAAAAACCTGTACACCCCTGAGTTTTGCTATATGAAATTGGGTTTCAAGGGGGAATTTCAATTTCAGTTTCAATTTCATTGACATGTATTCCTGGGCCCAGTTGTTCAACATCGTTAGTTAAAGATTCGTTAAAATTTCAAACATGAATATTACAAATACTCTGTTATTTTTTGTTGACAAAATGTGAGAATCCTTTGCAATGCAAAGGATTCTCACATTTTGTCAACAAAAAATAACTGTATATTTGCTTATGTAGTCGGCATTTACTTAACGAGTTTAGGTCTTAACGATGATGACCGTTAAGCTAACGAAGTTTTGAACAACTGGCCCCTGATTTATTTCTCCTTGACAGTGGACCAGGTAGACATCTGGAACATCATAGAGTGTTTCCGAGAGAACGGTCTCAACACCCTGGAGGCTGACACAGAACTGAACGCGTCCCGGGTAGAGGCCATCGTTACCAGTATATTCCTGCAACTCAACAAACGTATCCCAGTATCACGGCAGGTTGATGTACAGGCCAGTGTTAATATGTTGCTGAACTGGCTACTCAGTGCTTATGACAGGTTTGTGGTTCAAATTTATCTAGTGAGTGCATAGGCCAAGTGGTAAGGTACAGTCCTCCAGAGTGAGTAGTCCGGGGTTTGTTATCTATTTTCGCCATGTAGCGTCCTTAAGCAAGACACTAAAATCTCCCCATAGTAGGAAACTGTGGCTCCATCTGGACTGGACTGAAAATTTTTTTTACTGGGGTGTTATTAAAGCAATATATAAATCAAATCAAAATGAAATCAATCAATTTTATCAATACTGTCGATTTAAGAAGCTGTCTTTTTTCCCCATCTTTTCTGTAAAAAAAGTCATAACAGAAGAGGAAGCTTTAACCTTTAGTGACCATACTCATTTTGTAAAATAAGGGTTTCGGTTACAGTCTTTATTTTATCTGTCTTATAAGTTTTTGCAATGATGAATGTTGGTAATTTGAGCTCTAAAATAAGTGTAATTTTTTGTAAAAAAAAAAAAAGAAAAAAAAAAGAATAAATTGTCATATATTTTCTCACAGAAACTTAGCTAGATGCTTTGAAGTTTGGGCTTAAAAAAACTGGGCAGCCTGCAGGGTAACTTAGCTGATCAGTGTCTTTGTTCTTGCATAATGTTTGACACAAGGCAATTCATTAAATGAAATTTATAGATTATCTTGACTTTATTCTTTTTCAGTTCAAATAAGAAATGATTTTTGGGGGGTTTGAACAGGGGTGGATGGGGGACTAGAACCTAAAAAATAAATTTCTCTGGCCTTAAAGATAATATTTGAGGGGCCTCATGAGAAAACCAACAATTTGAATATGCGAAAACAAAGGCGCAGACCAGCTTCGCGGTAACCGTGAAGCTAAGCTGATCAGCGCCTTTGTTTTCGCTACACAGATTGTTCACTTCCTCTTCTTCTTTAATCCGAAATTTCAAGCTTATATCCTGCTTCTGTGACTGTACAGACCGGTTTGTGTCGGACCTGTTCGGAAACCACATTGTTGGTTTTCCCACGAGGCGGCTCATTCCATTGTTTCAGACAGGGTAATGGTAGGGTGAGGGTGTTTTCTGTGAAAGTGGCCCTGTCTCATCTCTGCTCCGGAAAACTGATTGATAAATTACGCTGTAAGTATATTTATATCTGAGCAGTTATTTGAGCTATTATTTCCTTTTATTTTGACCAGTTTGGACAACAAAGCTATAGCTATACAATGAAAAAAAGGTGGATTTAAGCTTTGAATTTAGGTAGTAGAGTAGTTATACTGTCTGTAAAATGGATAGATATGCAGATTAGACGCACAATTGCCTCACAACTGACAGGTGCCTTTTTCGCAAGTACAAAAATGCATGTTGTCTCAAGATACACCACATTTACATGTATCAAAAACATAGAAAAGACTGGTCAATTCAAGTTTTAGCTGAAAGTTTCCACACATACACACACAAGTGCATTTGTACTAACTGGCAAACTCAAGAACATTAAAATTAGAAATAAAAAATATGAATAAAGATTCAACAAGAAATTTGAACTTTAGTAGAGAGTTGTGCACCACATGCTCTTGGCATAATGTAATAACATTAATTTTAATGATAAAATTGTAATTGAATATCCTTTAATTTTCAGACATTTTCACCCAGATATCTGACTCGAGCGGTTTATTGGTGCGACAGAAGTTTGAACAATATTTACAGGACATCCTGGCACTACCTACGGCAGTGTTTGAAGGACCCTCATTTGGTTACAACGATACTGCAGTCAGAGCATGCTTTGATATGGTAATGTATTAGTCCATTTGTAAGGTAAACTATGGACTCTACCATTATTATGATTTGGGCGAGTTCACTTTAATTTTTATGGCACCAGGAGTAATTTTAGATTCATTTAAAGCAAACTGAATAGCCCAAGATTAGACCCTGCAAATTTGCAGTGTCACATCTGGGGCTATACTGTTTGCCTAGGTCCCAAATATAGTGCAGTTATAACATTACGAAAACACGCCCATGTAATATACAGATTTTTCCAAAGTTGTAAAAATTGAAAATTGTCAGGAGATTTTTTTTTCTTTTTCTTATTTTTGATCAAAATATAGACTGTGGGTACACGTTAGAACTGCCTTGCTGAGGCGATGTTCTAACGAGTACCCACAATCTATGTTTTGGAACAAAAATAAGAAAAATAGGTATACCTCTGTATACCCCAGTTTTACTATCTAAAATTGAGGTATAAGGGGGTTTACATTGCACGGACATGTTATCGTGATGAGGGTTAACACCCAACATTCTGGCTGAGCATAGCTTATGGCAGATTTATTATTTTTATATTATTGTACTGTACCTTGAGATGGCTTAGTGGTAATTTTGTATGCATATACATGTAATGAATTGCAAGGGTTATACCCATTCTCAAGTATGTTGATTCTCAAGTATGTTGAAGTATTTTAACCTTTGAAATAGCCAGTATTACCTCCCTTATACTATCAACAAGTTTCGGAAAGCTTAGTGGTAGAGTAAACAACTCTGGTTCGAATGGTTATGCGTTCGATAGCATCCCTCCCTTGTATAGTGTCCTTGAGCAAGACACTTTAGCTCTCCTTACTGCTGGTAATCTGGTAAATACCCAGGAAGCTATGGCTCCATCCAGTCATGAGAGAGAAATTTTTGAATGGGGTGTTAAACCATAACCAAAACAAGGGAAGTGTAAGTACATGTATCAACAACTTTATTTTTACAGAAAAGTGGTGTAAATATCAACAACTGTCTATCACAGAAAAGTGGTGTAAATATCAACAACTTTATATTCCAGGAAAGTGGTGTAAATATCAACAACTTTCTATTCCAGGAAAGTGGTGTAAATATCAACAACTTTCTATTCAAGGACAGTGGTGTAAATATCAAGAACTTTCTGTTACAAAAAAGTGGTATAAATATAAAAAAAACTTCTGTTAATATCAAGAACGTTCTGTTTCAGAAAAGTGGTGTAAATATCAACGTCTTTCTGTTACAGAAAAGTGGTGTAAATATCAACGCCTTTCTGTTACAGAAAAGTGGTGTAAATATCAACAACTTTCTGTTTCAGAAAAGTGGTGTAAATATCAACAACTTCCTCAATGTGTTGGTGTCTGACCCTGGTCCACAATGTCTCATGTGGCTCCCAGTTCTGCATAGAATGGCTCAAGTGGAAAATGGTAAGCTGGTTTGGAATGTGGTAGACTGTTGGCCTGTTGTCTTGGATAAGTGAGTCGTGTTGCGAGAAAAGGGGTCTATAGGGGTGTGACCAAGTCCAACACATAGTCGCACGAGAAAGCTAGAAGCTTGAAATTTTGGATTTAAGAAATAGAGGAATTGTTCTATCCAGACAGTGAAGACAAAGGCGTTACCTGCATTACGGAAACTTACCCATGCAGTATACAGAGATTTTTAAAGTTGTAAAAAATGAAAATTGTCAGTAGAAAAGTTTTGCTATTTTTCTTACATGTTAGAACCGCCTCACCGAGTACCCACAATCTATGTTTTGGAGCAAAAATAAGAAAAATAGGTATACCCCTGCATACCCCAGTATTATATAAGTGAGGTTTAAGGGGGTATACGTTACACGGACATGTTTTCATGATGTTTAAGACTGGAAAAGCACAGGTTTTTACTCAAAAGTGAGTAACTTTTAAATTACCACTTCTGCACAGAGTTAATTAAGTATAATATGGAGCTGGTTAATACAGAACATTAAACAATTATTATAGAAATATGGTAAAATTAGATTAGGGCAGTTTGAAGACTTTTGCATCGATTTGCTCGACCTGTCAGCCACTAAACATCTCTACATTGATTGAAAATGACCATTTAAGCAAGTCTGCCTGTCATCCCTTTACTGCTTAATCTGGTTGAATACAAAGCTTTGAATGAAATAAAATATCAACAAAAATTTGAGCCGCATCATGAGAAAACCACCAATTTACAGATGCAAATACAAAGGCGCAGATCAGCTTCGCAGTAACGCGGCACATTTTATTCTGAATGTTGATCATATATTTCAGTGTTTCACCCTATTCAGTGCGATGGTTGTCATAGAGAATCGTTCATGGGTTTTCGTTACCGGTGTCAGCGTTGCCATAACTACCAGCTGTGTCAGGATTGTTTCTGGCGGGGCCGGTCGTCGGGATACCACAGTCCTGATCATCAGATGAAAGAATATGTTTCTTATGTAAGAATGCTGAGGATTATAGTTGTTTAAGGCCTCGTCACATAAGTGAAAATCCCTTGACAAAGACTTGTGCAGAATTACTGCGAGAAGGAATTCTTGTTTCCTTATTTATTGCTTTATGTCCCTTTCAACAGGTAACATCCTGACATGACCATAGCTGTTGACAGAAACGTAGAGCAATAAATCAAACAAACAAAAACTACATGTATATTTCAAAATTAAATGAATGTCTGTGCGACAAGGCCTTTACAGACAAAAATGAGCAAGTAGTTATCAAATATTGGGTGCACTGTATACTCATAAACTATTGTATCGTGTAAACGCCATTGTAAATTAGTCAGCTCATGAGAAAACCAACAATGTGGTTTTCAAACAGGTCCGACACAAACTGAGTTGTACAAGTACAGAAGTTGGCTAGAGGCTTGATATTTTGGATTTAAGAAGAAGAGGGATTGTACTATATGTGTAGCAAAGACAAAGACGCTGATCAGCTTCACAGTTACTGCGAAGCTGATCTGCGCCTTTGTTTTTGCTTATGCAACTTGTTGATTTTGTCATGAATCACTCATGATACGGCTCAAATTTCCATTGGAGGCTTTCTTTGTTATATTGTGGTTAGCCAACATTAGCCTGGATTCATACTCCTGGGACATAGGAAAACAGTATAGTTCTAGATGTGACATCCCAAAATGAATTGTTCCATCTGGGGTTATGCTATTTGCTTAGAAAAATGCCATCGGAAAATTAACTTAAAAATCTAAATCACTCCTTAGGTTCATAAAAGGCAAAAGAGTACAAACCCAACTGAATTGATGGGCAAGAGCGTTTAAGCAATGGGTCGTACCTGAGATGATCTAAAATTTCAAACCAAGAAACAGCACTACATCTCATTTCTGTAAAACTGTTAGCAAATGATTTTTGCATTAGAAACATCAGTTACTGTAGTAATCTTCTTCCTAGGAAACCGAATCTTATGGAATTTTACTCTGTCCACCTGGTCAATGATTCATTCTTTAATAATATGGGTCCTACCTTACAGAAATCTCCAGCTAAACAGATAGGTCATTCCATAAAGAAGTCATTCCACTGTGTTCCTAAGAGCTCCCACCCCGAACAGCCTCACTACCCGGAGGAGCCAGAGAAAACTGTAGATCTCTCATATATCGTGTGAGTATTGCGGCACCCGTTTACATGTATATTATGCACTAGTCATTTGTAACCATGCACCCCATCCCTTCAAGTCCAGGGGATAGCAGGGACTTTGACTTTTTTGTCCTACTAATCCTTGTCAAAAGCCCTACCCTACAGACAGGTCTTTGGTTTAAAAATGGCTCTTTTCCCCCGCAGACTGCTATGTTTTCATTGGGCTGCCCTCTTTGGCTAATGCCGGATATTTCCCTAAAACAGTATGTTTGTCAAAGTCCTGCTTATTTTCATGACAATCCCCAACCCTACCCTGGCCCTTGGGGTCATAGATACAAATGACTGGTGCATTACTGTTTTATAGTGGTAGTCTTTGAAATGTACATGTACATCTCCAAAACTAGTCTTTTAGCACAAGTCTTTTCATTTCCTAAATTTCATAGAACCGTTCTTTGTACTGTCTTGATCTTGTATTTGTGAATCTTATAAAAATCTATTTCACGATACAGTCCAACTTGTGTATACAAGTCCATTCTTTGCAGCAGGAAATAATTCACCAATCACTGAGATATGAGCCGCGACATGAGAAAACCAGATTATAGCCTAGGCGAAATCAAAGGCACAGATCAGCTGTGCAGTACAGCTGATCAGTGCCTTTGTTTTTGCTACACGGATAGTACGATACCTCTTACTTATTTTTTTTTCTGGTGTTAGGTTGACTTAAACACAGGTTAGGCTGTATTTTCTTTTCTTTGCCTTTGTATGGTGTACCTTGTTCTCTTGTTTCTTATGAAATTCGTTACACAAACCATCATGAAAAGTTGTCCCCTAAATGCAGACAAAATTAATAAAAGCCAGTAGGAAGCAAATACCTGTTTGAACCCTGTGGGAACAACTTACCACAGATCAGAATGACCAGTTGTTCCCAGACATGTAATTATGACCACTTGTTGCTTTAAAATAATCATTTAATCTATGATGGTTGTTTTCTGTTGAGTTTGTAGTTACTTGATAACCCATGTGTTTATGTTTAATGTTGTTTGGTTTCAGTCACAGTTCCTCCGAGGAATCACTCAAAGTTATTATAGAGTAGGTGGTAGATGTTGTATATTGCTGTAGTAGGCTCTCTATCTGTTCATTTATATTTCCAGTTGTCTCCCTTTGACCAGTATATAACAATTACAAAAACTTGTCTTGCAATATACCGAGAATAAAAATATTTTTGCTCAAAACATAGATTGTGAGTACACATTCTTGTCGAGGTGGTCCTAATGAGTACCCACAATCTATGTTTTGTAGCAAAATAAGAAAAAAAATTGTGAACCCATGCAGACCCTAGTTTTACTATATAAAAGTGGGGTATAAGGGGTATATATTTCATGGACATGTTTTCCTTATGGTAGTATAATTTGGCAAAGGTCTTTATTTATGCATACTCTTTGTCGTCGTTTGTTTATTTTTGTTACTATAAAATCACAGATTACAATTAAAGAACGAGAAAAAAAAATGAATCCCACATAATCTGTACATGATAGAGAGCCGAAATCTGCCTGCTTTATTTTAGCAAACTTATGACCAAATATAATCTGTGAGTCCATTCTGATGAAATGTTTTGCTGACAAATAAGCTGTGTCATGCGAAAACTGGATTTTTGCATAGGCAAAAAACAAAGACGCATATCTGCTGTGCAGTAACTGCACAGCTGAAATGCACCTTTGTTTTCGCTTCTTCTTAAAACCAAAATTTCAAACTTCTACCATTCTTCTCTGACTGCACAGGCTGGTTTGTGTCAGAGCTGGTTAGATACCGGTTTTCACATGATAGATGCTGGGATAACACATCAGAGTGGATAGTTTGAGAGTGCTCTTGGCTCACAATTGGTCATGGTTTTGCTCAACTCCTATATACCTATCAATGTTGTTTCACTGATAGGATGATTTGAGCCGCCTCGTGGGAAAACTAACAATGTGGTTTCCGAACAGGTCCGACACAAACCGGCCTCTGCAGTCACAGAAGATGGCTAGAAGCTTGAAATTTTGGAGTTAAGTAGAGGAAGAATTGTACTATCCTGGTAGCGAAAACAAAGGCGCTGATCAGCTTCGCGGTTACTGCGAAGCTGATTGTTGGTTTTCTCATGAGGTGGCTCAAATGTTGTTTCACCAATAGGATGATTTGTCAGGCATGTACATGCAGAAATTATGTTTTGACTGGGTCACAGTGTATATCCGAGCGTATGAAGAACAGACGGTTACGGAACGGACAGACGTTTACAGGAGCACGCGCTTTTTCGCGCCAAAAATGTGTTGTACAGTTTTTCATCCAAAACTGTACGCTTCGAATGTATTGTTATATCGGTCTTGCATGTCCATCTACTATCTACCAAAACACCATAATTTCCGGCATGGAAGCCTTGTAGTTTAAGCAAAATTTTGTTGCTTAGCAACAAAAACATTACGGAGCGGAACAGTCTACAGATTCGTTTATGTTACGGGGCGGAACAGACGTAGCCTACGAAAAAAAAACAGACGGATCAGCATACGGAGCGGTCACAGACGGCCATGAATACTACATGAACAACACTGTGATGTCAAATATAACACTTTGCGGCAACCTTCTGTATTGTAGCACTCGAACGTGACCAGATGGAATACACCTGGTGACCTGGATCAGCATCGTACATGTATCAGAATAGCATCGACTATGTTGTGAAAACAAAAAGTTGTTTGGGGGCAAACAGCAGATCAGAGAGAGAAGGGGGAGAGGTCCCGATAGCTCAGTGGTAAAAGCGCCCAATTCGGGGGCGAGATGTCGTGGGTTCGCCCAGGCCGCGCCATATCAAATGCGTTAAAATGGTACCAATGGCTTCCTTGGTGCTCAGCATCAAAGGGCAATCACGGCTTTTCTTCTCCTTTAAATATAGTATCACTAATAGTGCATATCTAACAATAAATTCTAAAATAAAAGACTGAAAAAAGTCTGAAAAGGTCCGATAATAAGACTCATGTCTGTTTTAACCGAACTGGAAGGCTGGCATTCGTGCAGAATACGTTAGTAATATAGAGACCCTAGAATTTCGGTCAAAGGAAAAGGTTCCCTGTTTGCATACTCAGTCCTTAAGCAAAGTCATCAAGCGAACACCCACCTCCGTACACACCGGCGGGAGTACTCTCCAAAGCATCGGTCATATATTCCAAAGTCTTTCCATATATGAATGATGCGTGAGAATCAGCCAAGACGCCGCAAAAGGGAGCTTGCGGCGGGAGATAAAATCTTTGGCGTGATTGGTAAGCATATATGATTCTGTCATGCATCTTACTTATTTGATTTACTCGCAGTTTATTACTATTTAGCCATGCTTGTGCATATTAACACGATGAAGCATCGGAATATGAACCTGATGAAGCATCGAATGAATCCATGTTATTATGACGTACGCCATAAACATTTATTAAAGTAAGGATTTAGAATTTTAGATGTCATGACAAAAACCTGTCGGGATGGCTTCCGCTGCCTGATTACTCATTGAAGTGCTAGTGTCGTCTAGCTGTGACAAGGACACAATACCGACTGTCAGCCACTAGCTAGCTGCGATCCACTGTATACTGGCCGATTGAGATGGCATAGTTGTTCATGACACTGCACCTGGGTTAAAATTGTTTGATTTCTTATTTTATTGTTAGATACATTGTTACATTTCTACTATACAGCATCTGTTTCTATCCGTATTCTAAAGCTCGCCTACGTCTGTTCCGTTTCGTATGGAAATGCGTCATTTCGTCTGGAAATGCGTCATTTCGTCTGTTCCGCTCCGTAACAAACGACTGTACCGCGCCGTAACCATGAAATTACCATACGCTTCAGATAAAAAAAAACAAATCTTGGCTATTTTTACTGGAAAACATATAAAATATTTAATGTCTGGTGGTTCAGGACATATTTAACTACATACGGACTAAATCCAAAAGGTTGACAATGGCTTATTTTGCAAGCCTCTCGACACACAGCCAAAAAAAAATACAAAATATGCCATTTTTCACACGTCTTGGGCAGTTATGGCGAACCCCCTGAAAAATCATTGTGCTCTTGAGCACAGACAACTAGACGGGTATGTATGCAACACATCTGCTCTAGTTTGGTCTCAATATTTGCATTAGTCACTTTAAAAGAACGGAAAAACATTTTTGGCGCGAAAAAGCGCGTGCTCCTGTAAACGTCTGTCCGTTCCGTAACCGTCTGTTCTGCATACGCTCGGATATACACTGTGTGGGTGAGAACTACAAAGCAAAGTTTTCTCAAATCCTGTTTGATTTTCTATTTATTATTGAGATCAAACTTGCTATTACATGTACAATTACCAAGGTTTGGGGACATTGTTTGAACATAAGGCCACATTTTTGTTTTTTGATGATTTTTTTTTCTTACACAGAAAGCACCCTGCCTGAAATGCAAACATCATTGACAGTTGCATTAACTCATTTAAGCCTGGCGTCCCTTTTATGGGACATAAGCAAACAGAATAGCCCCAGATGTGACGCCGCAGAACGCGGCGTCCCATCTGGCGCTATTCTGTTTGCTTAGAGAATTTTCATAAAAAAACTGAATAAAATTTAAAAATAACTCCTAACACCCCTAAAAATGAAAGTGGACTCACCCAAATGATAATGATGTGAAAATCCATTCGTCAAATATGGGTTAATGCTGTTTTATGTGTCAGACAAGGCTACTTTTATTCAGAATGAAAACAAGACTAAAAATGTGTATATTTAACAGCATGTTTTTGAATGGTATCTTTTGCTGAAAATCCTTAAAATTGGTCCAGATTAAACTATTACCATCAAACATACATTAATCCATAATATTATTTGAGGGGCCTATGTTATGTTTTTGATATGTAACATTATTTGAAAAAAAAAGCATATCATATGCAACAACACCTTATAAAGAAGCATTCATTTACAGTTTATTAAACAGATGGTAAGGATTGTTTCAACAAATTTACTCTAAAATGTCCTCTTATGCAAGCTAAGCATGATGAAGAAAACCAATGGATTTTAGACCTGGCTAATTAATTCATATAAGCCTGGCATCGTCCTTTAAATGGGACATAGGCAAACAGTATAGCCCCGGATATTACTTCGCATAATGTGGCGTCCCATGTGGGTCTATTCTGTTTCCTTATAGGAATTTCAGTGAAAAATGGAATTGAATTTTAAAATCACCCCTGATACCCCTAAAAATGAAAGTGAAGTCACCCAAATAATAATGATGGGAAAATCCATTTGTCAAAATGGGTTAATGTCAAGGGCACAGCAGTCAAGCACTGTATTGAAGCACCAGGGCCCAGTTGTTCAAAATTAACGAAAACGTTAGTGAACGATTCGTTAAAATTTCAAACATGTATATTACAAATGCACTGTGATTATCCTTGCAATGCAAAGGATTCTCACATTTTATCAACAAAAAACAACTGTGTATTTGCTTATGTAGTCCGCATTTACTTAACAAATTGAGTTCTTAACGATGAAATTAAACTAACAAAGTTTTGAACAACTGGGCCCAGGTACTCAGCAATAGCTGTTGCTTTTGTCATGCTCTAGCTTGCATAAAATTTCTAGATATGTTAATAAACTAAATATTAATGACCACCATTATTAAAACTTCAGATGAATGTAAAAAGAAGTACCAGCATTATGGCCGAGCTTCACTAATAGCCAAAGTGGTCATGCACAATATTTTCTTAACATTTTAAAAAGTTAGTCACATCTAAAGAATTCCTTTTTTTGCTGATGCAAAAATGGAGACGCAGATCAGCTGATTAGCAACTGCACAGCTGATCAGTGCCTTGGTTTTCACTTCTTGGATAGTATAATCTCTCTTCTTCTTAAATCTGAAATTTCAATGTTCTAGCTTTTTTTCTGTGAGTGTACAGGCTGGTTTGTGTCAAACCTGGTCAAAATTCACAAGTGAGAAGGTTTGGTCAGTAGTGAGTAAGATTCATATACTCGCCTGAACGAAAGTACAGGAAGAGTTATTGTAGTCACCACAGCGTTGGCGTTGCAAAAATGTTAAAATTTTTGGATAAAGTTTTGTCTATATCTCTCGAACCTGATGATGCATCAGGTTGATACTATGCCTGTAGTTAGATATTGTCCTGAAGTTTTATTCTATACCATCGTGACCCACATACATGTAGTTGACCTTGAGGTCAAGGTCAAGGACTTTGAAATTTTATGTTAAAGTTTTTGGTTAAAGTTTATGGAATTCTATCTCTTGAACATGTAAATGGATCTAGTTGGTACTCTGCCTCCTGTTAGATGTTGGTCTTAAGTTTTATGCTGTACCATCTTGACCTGCCAGGGTGACCTTGAGGCCAAGGTCACATACATGTACTTTGAAATTTTATTTTAAAGCTTTTGGTTAAGGTACTTGGAATTTTATAACTTGTAAATTTGTGCATGATTATAGTTTATACATTGAATCCTATTAGATATTGTTTTGAAGTTTTATGAGCCAACTGAGTGACCTTGAGGTCAAGGCCATGGACTATGAAAGTTGATTTTAATAGTTGTAGTGGCAAAGCACAAGTCAGGAGAGCTACGCTGTCCTGCGACAGCTATTTCTTGGGAATTTTGTCAATTACAAGCAAAAGAACTGAATTTTTAAAGTGATTGCCAAAAAAAAATTGATGCTGCTGATGTGAACTTGCCCAAAACAAAGTCTTCAACAAATCTACATTGTGACATTGTGAAAACTGGACCATAACATAATACATGTATAATAAACACACAGCATAAATGTATATTTACAATTTTATTGCATGAACCATTTTATAAAACTGATACTCACTGAGTTTATTTTGCATGCACAGTACAAAATAACAAGCATTGTTTTACTAACAGCTTTGTATTAATTAATTGGCATCACTAAAGATTAATTTTACTACCTGGTAGAATTGAAACGATTAATAAAAGTTACATATGAGCCGTCTCGTGGGAAAACCAGCAATGTGGTTTTTGAACAGGTCCGACACAAACCGGCCTGTACAGTCACAGAAGCAGGCTAGAGACTTAAAATTTCGGATTTAAGAAGAAGAGGAAGTGTACTATCCGTTTAGCGAAAACAAAGACGCTGATCAGCTTCGCGGTTACCGCGAAGCTGATCTGCGTCTTTGTTTTCGCCTATACAGATTGTTGGTTTTCCCACGAGGCGGCTCATATTTTGTAGGTGGTTGGCAAAAGTCATGTGAGCTCTTTCATGAGAAAACCTGCATTTAGCAGTCATACACACGCTGATCTATACCTTTTCTATTCTCTTTTGTCACATGCAAGTTCAACTTGACAAATTGGTTCCTCAATTTGTAATTCATGACATCCGAATGTCTGTCGCTATCAGGTTGAGAATCATATGAGCCGCTTTGTGAGAAAATGAGATAATTGCCTATGCGAAAACAAAGGCGCAGATCAGCTGTGCAGTAATTGCACAGCTGATCAGCGCCTTTGTTTTCGCTATATGGATAGTACAATTCCTCTTCTACTTACACCCAAATTTTCAAGATTCTAGCTTTCTTCTGTGGGTGTATAGGCTGGTTTGTATCAGATCTGGTCGGAAATCTCGAAGACCAGTTTTCTCACATCACGGATCATATGTAAATGTTGTCTCAATATTCATGACTATGTCACCGACCAGACAGACTTTCCTTTCTTATTTCAGTGTTTGTCGAAGACATTGCATGTTAGTCAACATATTAGGTCATATGGAAGTTGATTCCCAGTAGAATAATAAAGAGTGTTTTTTTGTATTGAGGTTTAACATCCCAATCAACAATTTTTCAGCCATGTCCTCAGGGCTTTAACCAATACTCAGGTGAGTTAATGTGTCTTGCAGAAGGACACAACATAGTGTGTCGTATGAGGATCAAACCCAGGACCTATTGATTCGGAGTCTGTCTATACCACCAGACCACCACACGACCCCTTGTAAAGATTAAGAATGAGTGATACAAATCCCTATAAGCACACGCAAAGGTCTCCTTTGAAAGGACATACTGCCTGTCTATAATCTGAGTATTGATTTAAAGTGTTTGGTACAAATTTAATGTCATTTGGTGGCAAATATGGTGAAATGATAAAGATATTTAGCATTGCACTGTTATTAGAGCAAATATGGTAAATGTCAATTTCAGAGGGACGATTATTTTTTGTGTTAGTCTTGAGATGTTTGCATCAATTTTAGCTGTTCTGTGCTGCCGGAAATGGCCTCTGGTCCTCATGGCAAACTCACAAAGAAATGACCATATTATATCATTTCAGACCACCCACCCCTAATGTTGTACGCAACGGTTTCTACAAGTTCAACAAAGATATTACAGTTGATACATCATCACATGACACTACATCTGTACTTAGTAAAAGGTAAAGACAAGCGAGTTATGAATCTTAACTAGCTGCGACGTGAGAAAACTGGTCTTCGGGGTTTCCGACCAGGTCCAACGTAAACCGGCAAAGAAAAAGGCTAGAAGCTAGAAAATTTGGATTTAGGAAGCATAGGAATAGTACTACCTGTGTAGCAAAAACAAAGGCGCTGATCAGCTGTGCAGTTACCGCACAGCTGATCTGCGGCTTTGTTTTCGCATAGGCAAAAATCCAGTTTTCTCATGACGCGGCTAAACTGGTCTTGTTTATGTCAACTCGAAACTCAGGCTGATTAGAACCTTACCTAGACACACAAATGAGCCACCTCATGAGAAAACCAACAATCTGCATATGCGAAAACAAAGGCGCAGATCAGCTTCGCAGTTACCGTGAAGCTGATCAGTGCCTTTGTTTTTGCTACACGGATAGTACAATTCCTCTACTTTCCAAATCCAAAATTTCCAATCTATAGCAATCTTCTGTGCTTGTACAGCTCGATTTGTGTCAGACCTGTTCGGAAACCACATTGTTGGTTTTTCCACGAGGCGGCTCAAATGTTCATGGACTTTTGTGAGGATTCTCCCTTGGAGACTTTCTTAGAAGACGGACTTTAAACCATGTCAAGCATGTTATGCAAACATGCCCATGCAATAAATACCCCCTTATACCCCAGTGATATGTGGTGGAAATGGGGTTTACAGGGGAATACTTTTTATAGCCCCGCTTTGAAAAAGTGGGGCTATACTGGATTCACCATGTCCTTCCGTCGTTCCGTCCTTCCGTCATTCTGTCCTTCCGTTATTCCGTCAAAATTTCATTTCCACTCAATATCTTGAGAACCAGTTTACAGAATCTGACCAAATTTTGTATGTACATTAACATTGAGAAGATCTAGCTTGGGATTGTTGACCGTCATTTTTCGCAAAATTTTGACAGAGTTACTGCCCTTGATTGACGTCAGAATTTCGTTTCCGCTCAATATCTTGAGAACGAATTGACAGAATCCGACCAAATTTTGTATGCACATCATCATTGACAAGATCTAGCTTGGGATTGTTACCCGTCATTTTTCGCAAAATTTTGACGGAGTTACGGCCCTTAATTGACGTCAGAATTTTGTTTCCGCTCAATATTTTGAGAACGAATTGACAGAATCAGACCAAATTTTTTGTGCACATCAACATTAACAAGATCTAGCTTGGGATTGTTACCCGTCATTTTTCGCAAAATTTTGACAGAGTTACGGCCCTTGATTGACGTCAGAATTTTGTTTCCGCTCAATATCTTGAGAACGAATTGACAGAATCTGACCAAATTTTGTATGTACATTAATGTTGACAAGATCTAGCTTGGGATTGTTGACCGTCATTTTTCGCAAATTTTGACAGAGTTACTGCCCTTGATTGACGTCAGAATTTTGTTTCCGCTCAATATCTTGAGAACGAATTGACAGAATCCGACCAAATTTTGTATGCACATCATCATTGACAAGATCTAGCTTGGGATTGTTACCCGTCATTTTTCGCAAAATTTTGACGGAGTTACGGCCCTTGATTGACGTCAGAATTTTGTTTCCGCTCAATATTTTGAGAACGAATTGACAGAATCAGACCAAATTTTGTGTGCACATCAACATTAACAAGATCTAGCTTGGGATTGTTACCCGTCATTTTTCGCAAAATTTTGACAGAGTTACGGCCCTTGATTGACGTCAGAATTTTGTTTCCGCTCAATATCTTGAGAACGAATTGACAGAATCTGACCAAATTTTGTATGTACATCAACGTTGACAAGATCTAGCTTGGGATTGTTGACCGTCATTTTTCGCAAAATTTTGACAGAGTTACTGCCCTTGATTGACGTCAGAATTTCGTTTCCGCTCAATATCTTGAGAACGAATTGACAGAATCCGACCAAATTTTGTATGCACATCATCATTGACAAGATCTAGCTTGGGATTGTTACCCGTCATTTTTCGCAAAATTTTGACGGAGTTACGGCCCTTGATTGATGTCAGAATTTTGTTTCCGCTCAATATTTTGAGAACGAATTGACAGAATCAGACCAAAGGCCTTTTGTGTGCACATCAACATTGACAAGATCTAGCTTGGGATTGTTACCCGTCATTTTTCGCAAAATTTTGACGGAGTTACGGCCCTTGATTGACGTCAGAATTTCCTTTCCATTCAATATATTGAGAACGAATTGACAGAATCCGACCAAATTTTGTGTGCACATCAACATTGACAAGATCTAGCTTGGGATTGTTACCCGTCATTTTTCACAAAATTTTGACAGAGTTACGGCCCTTGATTGACGTCAGAATTTTGTTTCCGCTCAATATCTTGAGAACGAATAGACAGATCTAGCTTGTGGTAGTTACCCGTCATTGTCTTTTTCACCCTGCAAAAAAGCTGAGAAGCGGGGCTATAGTCAGATTCTCTGACAATTCTAGTTGTACTTATTTTTGCGCCAAAATATTGACTGGGGGTAGTCGTTAGTACCACCTCACTGAGGTATCTAACAAGTACCCACAATCAATGTTTTTAGCAAATATATTAAAACTATTAATTTTTTCTGATGAAATTTTCAATTTCTATAGATTAGAAAATCTCTGTATAAAGCATGGGAAAGTTTTTGTAATAAAAAACCAGAAGCCTTCAGGGTATATGGCTTACACTACATGCCTTGAAGTTGAATCCCTGGCTTCAGTGTTTCATATCAGACTTTAAACCAATGTGATGTCTCTTTATGAGTTTAGCTGTTAATGGGATGTCAAACATGAATGCAACAACAATCACAAATCAGACTGTACAGTGTCTCTGAATCAAAATTTTCAGTTTAGAAATTGGAGAAAGTATGTCCTTTAGGACAGCAAGAAATAAACATGCCTTTATGTTTTATAGATCCTAAAGTGATCCATGCATTAGAAAACCGAATGATTGCATATGCAAAAACAAAGATGCAGATCAGCTGTGCAGTAATTGCACAGCTGATCAGCGTCTTTGTTTTTGCTATAAAGACTCTCTGTTCCTATGTATTTCAGTCCAGGAAGACACAGTAATATCTCTTCTAGTAGCACGGATGACGAGCACCGGCTGATCGCCCGCTACGCTGCCAGACTGGCCGCAGATGTGAAAAATGCTGTAAGTTTGTCAATATTGTCATATCTTGTGGGCTTTTATTATGCCCCCAACTTTGAAAAAGTTGCAAGGGCATATTGCTTTCGGCTTGTCTGTCTGTGTGTGTATCTGTTAACTTTTGAATGGTGCATGCTAGGGATTTGAAATTTCATGATAGTATTCATCATGAAAAAATAGTTGACCTGGGTTTTTTTTTCATGTCTGAGTTATGCCCCTTTTCTGAATTATGTACCTTTGAAAACAAAATTTGAAAATCTTGTGTGCAAGATATCTCAAAAAGCGTTTGAGCTAGAGCCTTCATATTTGGTATACTGATTTGGGCTGAGGAGTAGATCATCTGATTAACTTTTCAGAACTTTACCTCAATTTTTGTACTATCGGAGTAGTGGAAACAAAGGCGATGGTCAGCTGATCTGCATCTTTGTTTTTGCACAGGCAAAAATCTGGTTTTCCCGTGACGTGGCTCATGTAAGAGCAAATAAAATAGATCTATTGTTAAAATACTTGGGACAGTTGCTGCCCGGAAAGATTAGTACCATCACCCTATTCCAAAATTTCAAGCCTCCTGCCACTGTCTATGGCTGTTTGGTGTCATCCTGGGTCTCAAGGTTATAAAACTTTTCTTGTTCAACTCAGCTGAGCATGAAATTTATACTGCTCATAAAAACTGAAATAGCTCAGATAAATAGAAATTTCAGGTTTAGATCACTATAGCCTTGTAAATCCTGCTCATGAATGTTAAAATGCCAACAGTGGCTGGCATTTTAACATTAATCACAGGATGAAATTTCAGTCTCAGCTGAGTTGAGCATGAAAAAAGTTTAATAACCTCAGGGCCAGATCATAAACCATGAAGCCTGATTTTCCCATGATATGGCTTACATCATATTGGTTGTGGTGACACCTTATGCTATACTGTTATTATGATGCTGACGTCATTTCCACATACATAGAAGTTATTATGACATAACACAGCCTGCCAAAGCTGTGAATTGTGTTATGTATGACAGTTACTTGTTGAAAGATGTGCATTCAGTACTGGTAAACTTCCCAAGGGAGTATGTCCAGGAAAGTATGATGTTATACATATGATGTTTACTTGTTGTCCTTAGCAATTATTTACTTTTAGTGTCCCAGATATTGGACATAAACAGGTTGTTTACTTCAGAATTTTCTAGAAATTTCAAATTGTTCTTTGACAGAAAAGTCCGGAAAAATCTGGAAGAACCTGGAAAGATGTAGAATCTTCTATAAAAATCTTTTTTATGTCAAAAGAATATTGTGGAAGGATAATGGCCTCTCTAGAATATTCCAGAAGATTAAATTTTGGTAAACAACTTGTTATTTTTAGTATATGATATCATAGAATTTGCTGGAAGAATCCTGAATGTTCCTCAGTGCTATATAAGGGCTACAAATTTTCATAAGGACAATCTTTGGGTACTGTTACTATTAAGAAGTCAAAATCTATCTTACTGGAATTTAAACTTATTCTTGGATTACTTTGTGATATTCGATTCTGGATTGGGACATAGTGCTATTTTGAAACAAACTTTAATTCTTGGGATCAGAAACTGATACAGACTTGTGTTAAAAAATTCTGAGGGACATTCAGACATTCTTTAAGGGAATTAACATCTTGAAAGGTATTGTACATTCATTTTTGTTTGATTGTATATATGCTTTTGATTGTTTCACATGTAATTACTGGTTAAATCACTTCTAAATAGATTTGTTAAATTTTAAACAAAGCTTGTTGCTGGCTAACCAACTTGTTGGTTTCCTTAATCTTCTAGTTACGCCTGGCACGTAACAGAATTGGGGGCTCGAGTCCGGGATTGAAATTTCTTGTGCACCAAATTTATTTAAAATTCTAAAGTATCTTCACTGTTTGCTGTTTAAATAGCTAAAGCCAGCAAAAAGCAACCATGTCATTCAAACTAAGTGACTTTATTGCTGCGCCTTCTCAGGAGCTGTTAGATAAGGCCAAAAAGAGTGACCTCTTAGACATAGCTGATCATTATGGGTTGTCAAATATCAAGACTTCCATGTTAAAACATGAAATTAAGAACATTTTGATTCAGTTTTTTGTTGACGAGGAAATTTTTGATTCCTCGGCTACTTCTCAGATTCTAGTCACTCAGACTGACTTGCAGTTGAGGGAACTAGAAATCAAAAGACAAATTGAGATGGAAAAACTAAAATTTGAGTATGAAGAAAGAATAAGGGCAGAAAAGGCCGAAAGGGAAGAAAGAATAAGATTGGAAACTTTAGAACGGGAAGAAAGAATGCATAAACAAAAGTTAGAAATGGAAGAACGAGAGAAGGAAAAACAAAGAGAATTAGAACGAGAAAAAATTGAGTTAGAAAAAGAAAAATTAGAAAGAGAAGAAAGGCTTGAAATTGAAAAAGAAAAATTTAAATTTGAAATTGAAGAAAAAGAAAGAGAAAGGCAATTTCAGTTAAGAATGAAGGAAATTGAACTTAATGACAAATCAAAATCAAAATCTTTGCCTTTGGCTACTAGTACAGTATTTGATGTCACAAAACACATTCGTCTCGTTCCTCCATTTCAAGAAAAAGAGGTTGACAAATATTTCTTACATTTTGAGAAGGTGGCAGAAAACTTGAAATGGCCAAAGGAGCACTGGACCTTGCTTTTGCAAAGTGTTGTAATTGGTAAAGCTCGAGAAATTTACACTCAGCTTTCTCTTGAGCAAAGCTCAGATTATGATACAGTAAAGGAATTTATCCTTAAGGCTTATGAGCTGGTCCCTGAGGCATACAGGCAGAAATTTAGAGACTGTAGAAAAGAACATGACCAGACTCATGTTGAGTTTGCTAGAACAAAAGAGCAACTATTTGATAGATGGTGTTCTTCAAAGAAAGTAGGTTCTGATCATGCAAAGCTAAGGCAGCTCATGCTTGTTGAAGAATTCAAACGGTGCATAAATTCTGATGTTAAGGCTTTCTTGAACGAAAGAGAAGTTGAAAACTTGGAAACAGCAGCACGTTTAGCTGATGACTATGCTTTGACTCATAAGGCTTCATTTGTCAACAAGCCATATCCTAGGAAACCATATAACCCTCAATCAAAGCAAATTACCCCTCAGTCAAAACCATATTCCCCTCAGTCCGGTCCCAAAGCCAATCCCAGTAATCCAACTGACAATTCCAGTCCAAAACCCAAATTTTCTAGTGAAAACAAAGGACAAAATCCCTTATCCCAGCCAATTTGTAATTATTGTAAGAAAACTGGCCACATTATTTCTGAATGTTTGGCACTGAAACGAAAGAAAGAAAGAGAAAATCTAGATAGTGCTAAACCGACAGGTCTCACCTCCTTAAAGGCTAAACCACAGTCTTGTATCCAGGAAGAAAACCCTATACTGACCAGAACTTGTAAAGAGTCAGTCTCTGAGGATTCTATTATGGAGATTTATGAACCATTCTTATCAGATGGTTTTGTGTCACTTAACAGTGACTCTGCCCAGTCTACCCCCATCAAAATCTTACGAGATACCGGAGCTTCTCAATCCCTTATCTTGGCAGATACCTTGCCATTTTCCGAGAAGTCTTCTTCTGGGACAAGTGTCCTTATCCAGGGCGTAGAGTGTGGATTTGTTAACGTACCCCTCCATAATATCTATTTGTCCTCAGACTTAGTTAAAGGTCCCGTGGCTGTAGGTATTAGACCTTCCTTACCTTTTAAAGGTATTCATTTGCTGTTAGGCAATGATTTGGCAGGAGATAAGGTTGTGGTAAACCCACTTTTGACCAGCACACCATGTGTTGATCAACCGCCTGATCCCATTGAGCAGGAAATTCCTGACCTTTACCCTTCTTGTGCTGTTACTAGGGCAATGGCTAAGAAAGCCAAATTATATGATGGGATGCAGGACATAAATTTAACTGACACTTTGATAGGTCAGTCCTTTAATAAAGAGATTTCAACATCTCTTTCCCCTAGTCAGTCTGATATTCAGACTGACCCTAGCAATCCAAGGTCGGGGTCAGAAAATGACCTTTCACCCTCAACGTCAAACGATCAAGGTCATGACCAGATGTCAAGGTCACAGCTTTGTAAAGAACAACACAGTGATTCTGAGATCTCGCCTTTATTTGAAAGGGCTTTAGATGAAAAAGAAGTATCCCAGGTCCCTGTTTGCTATTATGTCAAAAATGGCATATTAATGAGAAAATGGTGTCCTCCAGATGTCTCAGCAGAAGATGAGTGGACTGTTAACCACCAAATTGTGATCCCTAGGGTTTATCGCCCTGAAATCTTAAACTTGGCCCATGAAACTCCAATGTCAGGCCATTTAGGTGTAAATAAGACCTATCACAAGATCCTTAATTATTTCTACTGGCCAGGAATAAAATCTGATGTATCTCAACACTGCAAATCCTGCCACACTTGTCAGATGGTAGGAAAACCCAATCAGACTATTCCTAAAGCTCAGTTACAGCCCATTCCTGCCTTTGATGAACCTTTCAGCAGAGTGATTATTGATTGTGTAGGTCCCTTACCCAAAACAAAGAAAGGTTGTGAATATCTTCTGACCATAATGTGTGCTTCAACTCGCTTTCCTGAAGCTATCCCACTCAGAAATATCAAGGCTAAAACAATAGTTAATGCACTTGTGAAGTTCTTCACATTTGTAGGCCTCCCAAAAATCTATACAGTCAGACCAGGGCTCAAATTTTATGTCAGGAATTTTTCAGCAAGTTATGTACGAACTTGGAATTAAGCAATACAAGTCATCGGCTTACCACCCTGAAAGCCAAGGTGCCTTAGAAAGATTCCATCAAACTTTGAAAAACATGATCAGATCTTACTGCTTTGACACTGAAAAAGATTGGGATGAAGGCATACACTTGCTTCTATTTGCTGTAAGAGAATCTGTACAAGAGTCTCTGGGGTTCAGCCCATTTGAGCTTGTTTTTGGGCACACTGTTCGTGGACCGTTAAAACTTCTAAAAGAGAAATTTCTCTCAGATGATGACAGTTCTTTGAACTTACTTCAGTATGTGTCTGATTTCAAAAACAGACTATCAAAGGCCTGTGATGCAGCTCAGTCCAATCTCAAATCTGCTCAAAGCAAAATGAAGATTCGTTATGATGAAAATGCTAAAGACAGAAATTTTGAACCTGGAGACAAGGTACTTGCTCTATTGCCCATTCCTGGCAGACCTTTACAAGCTCGATATTATGGCCCGTATACTGTTGATAAAAAGTTAAGTGACGTGAATTACATTGTTAACACTCCTGGGAGGCGCAAGCAAAAACAGCTTTGTCACATTAATATGCTTAAAAAGTACATTGATAGAGATAGTAATGTTATTTCATCAGTAAATATAGTTAATTCTGTCCCTCATGAACAAAATCAAATGGACTCTGAGGACTTCAACTTGGAGAAATCTGATCCCTCGTCATCGAAACTCCAGAATTCTGACATACTACAGAATCTTGATCAGAAACTGTCTCACCTTGATTCAGACAAAAGACTTGAACTGAAACAGTTAGTTCTCGAATATGAGCACTTATTTCCGGACATTCCATCCAGAACTGACAAAATCTATCATGATGTTGACATTATTGAAGGTTCAAAACCTGTAAAGCAACATCCTTACAGAATGAACCCTGTAAAACAGCAATATCTCAGGGAAGAAGTTCAATATTTGCTGGACAATGAGTTCATTGAACCCAGCCAAAGTGAATGGAGTTCTCCTTGTATTCTTGTACCAAAGCCAGACGGGACATTTAGAATGTGCACAGACTATCGAAAAGTCAATTCTGTCACTAAAACAGACACTTTTCCCATCCCACGAATAGATGACTGCATTGATAATATTGGACATGCCAAGTATGTTACAAAGTTCGATCTGCTAAAGGGATTTTGGCAGATACCCCTCACGGACAGAGCAAAGGAGATCTCGGCATTTGTTACACCAGATGGACTGTACCAGTATAAAGTCATGCCATTTGGAATGAAGAACTCGCCTGCGACTTTTCAGCGGCTGGTCAACAGTTTGATTTCCAATCTGGATGGCTGTAAAGCCTATATCGACGACGCTATTATCTTCAGTGAGGAGTGGCAACAACACTTGCAGACAATCAGAACATTCTTTGACCGGCTAAGTGATGCTAAACTAACTGTGAACTTGGCAAAAAGTGAATTTTGCCATGCAAACTTGACATTTCTTGGACACATTGTAGGTCAAGGTCAGGTAAAACCTGTAGAAGCTAAAGTTGAGGCTATCTCAGATTTTCCTGTACCTACTAGCAAAAGACAACTGATGCGCTTTCTGGGTATGGCTGGATATTACAGGAAATTCTGCAACAACTTCTCGGCTATAGCTGAGCCTCTGACAAACTTGCTTGGTAAGAAGGCCACGTATGTTTGGACAGATGACTGCCAGAAGTCATTTGATAAGCTCAAGGCCATACTTAGAAGTGCTCCGGTTCTCTTAGCACCAAGTTTTGACAAAGAGTTCAAGTTGGCTGTAGATGCCAGTGATGTTGGTGCAGGCAGTGTATTGTTGCAAGAAGATGACAATGGTGTTGACCATCCTGTTTGTTATTTTTCCAAAAAGTTTAACAAGCATCAGAGAAATTACTCTACCATAGAGAAAGAATGCCTATCTCTAATCCTTGCGCTTCAGCACTTTGAAGTTTACTTAGCTTCTTCACATGCACCAATTGTTGTCTTCAGTGACCACAATCCACTGACTTTCATACATAAAATGAAAAACAAGAACCAGCGTTTACTCAGGTGGAGTCTCATGTTGCAAGAGCACAATCTTGACATCAGACATATCCGAGGAAGAGATAATATCATTCCAGACACCCTAAGCAGAGCTTAAGTGCCTCTACAATGCTGATGTCCAGTTTTGTGCTGTTGTATTTGATTAGTTTTGCACAAATTTTGCTAAACATATTGTATACAATTATCCAGTATTGCAAAAGAAAGCTTTATTTTATAAAACTTTCTTTTCTTTGAAGAGGGGAAGTGTTATGTATGACAGTTACTTGTTGAAAGATGTGCATTCAGTACTGGTAAACTTCCCAAGGGAGTATGCCCAGGAAAGTATGATGTTATACATATGATGTTTACTTGTTGTCCTTAGCAATTATTTACTTTTAGTGTCCCAGATATTGGACATAAACAGGTTGTTTACTTCAGAATTTTCTAGAAATTTCAAATTGTTCTTTGACAGAAAAGTCCGGAAAAATCTGGAAGAACCTGGAAAGATGTAGAATCTTCTAGAAAAATCTTTTTTATGTCAAAAGAATATTGTGGAAGGATAATGGCCTCTCTAGAATATTCCAGAAGATTAAATTTTGGTAAACAACTTGTTATTTTTAGTATATGATATCATAGAATTTGCTGGAAGAATCCTGAATGTTCCTCAGTGCTATATAAGGGCTACAAATTTTCATAAGGACAATCTTTGGGTACTGTTACTATTAAGAAGTCAAAATCTATCTTACTGGAATTTAAACTTATTCTTGGATTACTTTGTGATATTCGATTCTGGATTGGGACATAGTGCTATTTTGAAACAAACTTTAATTCTTGGGATCAGAAACTGATACAGACTTGTGTTAAAAAATTCTGAGGGACATTCAGACATTCTTTAAGGGAATTAACATCTTGAAAGGTATTGTACATTCATTTTTGTTTGATTGTATATATGCTTTTGATTGTTTCACATGTAATTACTGGTTAAATCACTTCTAAATAGATTTGTTAAATTTTAAACAAAGCTTGTTGCTGGCTAACCAACTTGTTGGTTTCCTTAATCTTCTAGTTACGCCTGGCACGTAACAATTGCTGTTATTGTAAGCCTGATACATGTAGTTTGAACAGAAAAACTAAAAGACCATCTAGATTATTTCGTCTTGTCAATATAAAGGAAGTAAGATATTTTGTATAGAGTAGCAGTAAGTAGAAGGCCATTCCTTTGAAAACCGTGTTCATATTTGTGTATAAACAAGCCAAGGTTAGACTGTTCTGATTATTAAATGAATTATAGCAGTGTATACATGTATTAGTATAGTGAGTTTTTACCTTGAATGAATGAAGAGTGATTCTGTTTTTCATTTGGTGTGGTATCGCTTAATCTGTTCTAAAATGTGTGGACATAAACCTTGTTTTTTAGGTATGTCATGTTTGAATTATTTCTGTGTAAGTTATAAGCAACTTTAGCATAATATGTCTCAAAATCAAATCATTTTCATATATGTTTGACCAGAACCAAAACACGTATTCCAAAAATTGACAAAATATCAGGCTAAATTTAAAACCCGACTAGCCTCTTTATAGATTTGAACCCCTTGTCTAGAAATTCAGTCCATCCCTGACTGTAACACGAAACTATAAGAAAACAACCGACATTGCTTGAGTACTAAATAAAATATAAAGGTTTGATCCTTTCGAAGCAGAATTCTAAAACCAATTGCAACCTCAAAATGGCAGTCTGAAAACTTTCACTGCAAAGGGCACCTAATGACACACTTGGTCATTGATCCAACAAATGGACTTTCCCATCATTATCATTTGGGTGAGTCCATTTTCATTTTTAGGAGAACCAGGAGTGTTTTTGTTTAATTTTTCAAACAGAATATCCCCAGATGGGATGCTGCATTCTGTGGCATCACATCTGGGGCTAAACTGTTTGCCTATACCACACAACAAGGATGCCAGGCTTATATGAGTTAAAGCAAATAATCAGTCTGAGTTGTATTTTGGCTGGGACTCGTAATTTTATTTGTATCATCTTATGATGCCTTATTAGCAGAGAATTCTATACCTATCCATATCAAATTACCTGAAATTTCTCTATAACCACTTAATGTATCAAGTTACAGACATTTTCAACTGACTGGTAGAATTCTGTTACATAACATTACGAAAACACACCCATGAAATACATAACATTACGAAAACACACCCATGAAATACACAGTAATGTTTTCATCTGTGAAAAATAATAATGTTCCAATGAAAGATATTGATATTTTCTTAATTTTGTATATAACATTGATTTTGGGTACTATGTATGTTTTGGATTAAAAATAGAAAAAAACGTATATCTCTGAGAATTGGTTGTGCATTGGTAGATATAGGCAAAGTATCACATGTAAATGAACCGCGTCATGAGAAAACGGGATTTTTGCCCAGGCGAAAACAAAGGTGCAGACTAGCTTCACAGTAACTGTGAAGCTGGTGAGCACCTTTGTTTTCGCTACATGGATAGTACAATTCCTCTTCTTTCTAAATCCAAAATTTTCAGCCTCTAGTCATCTTCTGTAGCTGCACAGTCCTGTTTGTGTCAGTCCTTGTAAGAAACCCCGAAGACCAGTTTTCTCACGTCGTGTCTCAAATGAGCCGTGACGCGAGAAAACCGGTCTTCGGGGTTTCCGACCAGGTGCGACACAAATCGGTCTGTACAGTCACAGGAGCAGGCTAGATACTTGAAATTTTGGCTATGAGTAGAAGAGGAATTGTACTATCCGAGTAGCGAAAACAAAGGCGCTGATCAGCTTCGCGGTTACCGCGAAGGTGATCTGCGCCTTTGTTTTCGCCTAGGCAAAAATCTGGTTTTCTCACGTCGTGTCTCAAATGTGTTCAGCTAAGATTCAAACCTACAAATGTGAGAAAGGGGGAATATAAATACAATGAATGTCGAAGGCCTTGATCAATAGTACACACACCTCAGCACTCCAAGTATTTCACCAGGGTATTCCTTCATTAACACTTATTTATGGCATTTTGCCGCTTACTCATGTTCCCTAAAAACATGATATGCGACGGGTGAGAAAACCAACAATCTGCATATGGGAAAGCAAAGGCGCAGACCAGTTTCGCGGTTACTGGGAAGCTGATCAGCACCTTTGTTTTCACTACACGGATAGTACAATCCCCCTTCTTCTTAAATCCAAAATCTCAAGCTTCTAGCCTGCTTCTCTGACTGTATAGGCAGGTTTGTTTTGGACTTGGTCGGAAACCTAAATTGTTGGTTTTCTCACACGAAGCCTCATGATAGTCCACAAGGGAGCCATTGTTTTATGCCTTATTAGTTTATACAGGAACCTTGTTGCACGCTTGAATGCCATTATTTGATGTACAAATGGGCAGGTTAGTTGTAGCTTGATAGTCATTTTATAACACTGGAGAATTTGAATCATCATCATATCCGTTTTATAGTTGTCCATTGTCATTGATTGTCCTCTACATGAATTTTCATCTAATGGTGTAAAGCTGATCTGAAGAATCCTAATGAGAAGATACCTCTAGATTTAATGCACCAGTCACTTGTAACCACTGCTCCCCCACCTACGGGGAAGGGCGAAGATTATGACTTTTCAGATTTCAGTGCCCTACTATAAACCCCACCCCCAGGGGGCAAACTAGAGGTCAAAACTTTGCTCTTTGCCCTGCCCTTGGTAATAGAAAATCTCCCTGGGGTAAGGATCCTAATGTCAAAACCCCATCGTTTCCCCTGCACTGCGGGGACCCTCGAAAAGTAATTGCCCTGCACTTTAGCCCGGCTATCCCTCACCCTTCCAGGCAGTGGTTACAAATGACTGGTGCATAAGCTTGAATAGAATTGATTTGTCTCAGGTGAGCAGGAGAACCATTAAATGATTTTGTCCTCTCTAGATTTTATTAATTGGATTTAGAGAATAATAAATTGGCAAAACAGCATTTCATCAGGACAAATTAGTGGTAATGAGACAAGCAAATATGAAAAAATGCAACAATTAGATTGAAGAAGAATGTCATTGTTGCTTCAGCTATTGATTAGAGAAAAGTTTCAGTTCCGTTGAAAGGAAATGAGCCGCTACATCAGAAAATCATCAATCTGCATATGCGAAAACAAAGCCGCAGATCAGCTGTGCAGTAACTGCACAGCTGATCAGCGCCTTTGTTTTCGCTCCATAGATAATATAATACCTATTTTTTCTAAATCTTTAGTTTCAAGCTTTTAGCTATTTTCTGTGGCTGCACAGCCTGGTTTGTGTCGGACATGATCAGAAACCCAGATTGTTGGTTTTTTCATGCCAAGGCTCAAATTCTGTTAGTGACTGAGGGGAATTTTTCATGGTAACTGACCAGCAATTTTCAACAAATGACTGTAGAAGTGTGTGTTATGGCTTCTCATTTGAAGCTCCTCGGTGAGACACTTTTGATGAGTACCTGAAACACACGTTTGTATGAAGAAAAACATGAAATTATTTGCTTATTATTGTCCAATGCCCAAGTTTTCTACTGCACTAAAATGTTGCAGTTCCTTTGGAATTAAATCCTGTCAGTGACAAGCATGTGAATGGCAGCTGATAATGAGCCACCTCATGAGAAAACCAACAATCTGCATATACGTAACCAAAGGCGCAGATCAGCTTTGCAGTAACTGCGAAGCTGATCAGCGTCTTTGGTTTCGCTACACGGATAGTACAATTTTTCTACTTTCTAAATACAAAATTTCCAGTCTCTAGCCATCTTCTGTGCTTGTACAGGTCGGTTTTTGTCGGACCTGTTCGGAAACCACATTGTTGGTTTTCCCACGAGGCGGCTCAAATGACAGAAATGTCAGAAGCATTTGCTCTGCGCAAACATGGCACAAGCTGGAATTAGTGCTTAGAACTAATAGTAATACAACTTGATAAGATTGAAGGAATTTGAATGTTCAGGGTTGTTGACAGCTGACTGGAATTTGTCATGCCTGCTTTGTTTGCTTTGCTTTAACTAGTCAGTAAATAGCTATTCATAGCTAATGTTATATATGTTAAACTACCCGACTTGAAATAAATTTTTACTTTGAAATTTTGACTTTGAAATTTTGACTTTGACTTTGATGATTTTTATGTTAGCGCATCAGAGCCAGATTATTTGAGCCGCCTCGTGGGAAAACCAACAATGTGGTTTCCGAACAGGTCTGACACAAACCAGCCTGTACAAGCACAGAAAAGAGCTAGAAGCTTGAAATTTCGGATGTAAGTAGAAGAGGAATTGTACTATCTGAGTAGCGAAAACAAAGGCGCTGATCAGCTTCGCGGTTACCGCAAAGTTGATCTGCGTCTTTGTTTTCGCCTATGCAGATTGTTGGGTTTTCCCATGAGGCAGCTCATTAGAGGTTGAGGGCTCGAACCCCTGTTGCACTCATTGTGTCCTTGAGCAAAGCATGTTTACTACCCACAGTATAGTTAGCTCTGTCTCAAAATGACTGAAAATTTGTTGACTGTGATGTTTAGTCAAAAAACAAACAAACTCATGACTAAATTTCTCAATCAGAATGAGTGGGACATAGGTTTCTGCTTGGTTCATATGAGCCGTGGCACAAGAAAACCTGTCTTTGGGGTCCCAAACCAGGTCGAACACAAACGGGCCTGTACAGTCACAGAAGAAGGTTGAAAGCTAACTTCAATGGAGAGGATGAATTTACTATCCTTGTAGCGAAAACAAAGGCACTGAACAGCTGCGTCTAGGCAAAAATACGGTTTTCTCACTAGGTGGCTCCTATTCTACAATTCTTTCTTGTCATTGGGCAACATACCTATCTAAATTCTGATACAGTGTATGTGAATATTGTTGTGATTATAAAACCAGTTATCATTCTAAGGAATGAAAACTGAGATTTTTCTTGACCTAAGTCCAATTCGCATGCGCCAAAAATACATGCGTGTAAATATACTCCAGTGTGCAAATTTTACTCGGGGTAAGCAAATGGCGCATGCGAACGCAAATACACACCGGAGTATATTTACATATGGGTAAATTTACTCCTGGGTCTGACCAGATGCAAATTTTATTTTTACAAATACACACGTGTTAATTTACTATTTTGTCCCATGTGAACGCAAAGTAAAATTTACCCATGAGTATTTTTAATTTAAGTCAAAATTCTGCTTTTAGATAACAAATTTTCACATGTTTATACCCCCCGCAAAACGAAGTTTTTAGGGGGGTATACTGTTTTCAGCCTGTCCGTCATTCTGTCATTCCGTCATTCCGTGATTCCGTCATTCCGTCAACATTTTGACATCTTTGCTGAATAACTTAAGTAGTTTTTGCCAGATGTTCTTCAAATTTTCAACACACCTGCACCATTAGACAACACAAGTGTGATATGAATTTAGGGGCCAAAGGGACAGTTTTGCAAGAGTTATGGGACTTTTTAAAACCTATACATAGAATGTTTGCCATAGTGCTAATAGTGCATACTATGTGAAATCAACTCCTCCTACAGCTTTTAATATTCTCTTTTGATACTTTGCAGATATGTGCCAGAGATGTTGAAGATGTGCATGAAGAAGTCTTATGCTGAAAAAATGAATTTTGACAAATTTACAGCATTTTGAACTTAGCCAATTTTCAATAATTGCCATATTCAACAGTGGTTGGTAGTGCATAGTTTGTGAAATCAACTCCTCCTAGGGCTTTCAGTATTTCTTTTCAATACTTTGCAGACATGTTTCACACATATTGAAGATGTGCATGAAGAATTATAATGATGAAAAAATAATTTTTGACAAATTTACAGCATTTTTCAACATAGCCATTTTTTGACCATTGCCTATATACAATAATGGTTGGTAGTTCATAGTTTGTGAAATCAACTTCTCCTAGGACTTTCAGTATTTCTTTTCAATACTTTGCAGACATGTTCCACACATATTGAAAATGTGCATGAAGAATTATAATGCTGAAAAAATATTTTTTGACAAATTTACAGCAATTTTTAACATAGCCATGTTTTGACCATTGCTTATACAAGAATGGTTGGTAGTGCATATTTTGTGAAATCAACTCCTCCTAGGGCTTTCAGCATTTCTTTTCAATACTTTGCAGACATGTTCCACACATATTGAAGATGTGCATGAAGAATTATGATGCTGAAAAAATAATTTTTGACAAATTTACAGTATTTTTCAACATAGTCATTTTTGACCATTGCTTAAATACATTACTGGTTGGTAGTGCATACTTTGTGAAATCAACTCCTCCAAAGGCTTTCAGTATTTCTTTTCAATACTTTGCAGGCATATTCCATACATATTGAAGATGTGCATGAAGAATTATAATGCTGAAAAATTAATTTCTGACAAATTTACAGCATTTTTTAACATAGCCATTTTTTGACCAATGCTTATATACAGTAATGGTTGGTAGTGCATATTTTGTGAAATCAACTCCTCCTAGGGCTTTCAGTATTTCTTTTCAATACTTTGCAGACATGTTCCACACATATTGAAGATGTGCATGAATTATTATAATACTGAAAAAGTGATTTTTGACAAATTTTCATCATTTTTCAACATTGCCATTTCTTGACCATTGCTTATATACAATTGTGGTTGGTAGTGCATACTTTGTGAAATCAACTCCTCCTAGGGCTTTCAGTGTTTCTTTTAAATTCTTTGTAGATTTGTTCCAGATATATTTTAGATGTGCATGAATAATTTTCATGCTGAAAAGTTAATTTTTGACAAATTTACAGCTTTTATTTAACTTAGCCATTTTTTTTTACCATTTCTCATAATAACAATAATGATCATAGTGCATACAGTGAAATCAACATCATTCTTTCAGTATATTCTTTTAATATCTTATAGATGCGACTGGCATGCTGAGGATGTACATGAAGAATTATAATGCTGAAAAGATATCTTTGTCAAATTTTCTGCATGTTTGACTAAGGAAGTTATTGGCCAGCTTCAGATAATTTTGCGGGGGGTATCCTGAAAGCTTTGCTTGCAGCCAATTTCTAGTTTGTTCATAACTGATTATATGACAGTTGCTGAAACTATGGACATTGTTGCTAATAAGAGTTTATTGCCATTCATCACATTTTAGATCATATGGAGTGCAAACAGCCACACTATTTCTTCATCATTCTTGGTGAGGATTCTTGGGGAATTTTAACAGTAATTCCTTGTGAAAGGATGATAAAAGGGAACTGTATAACTGCTAAGGTTATGCCTGACCATTACATGATTCTCATCTGCTGCCAAAATCTACAAGAACACCTTGAAGCAGCCTCTTCTTGTTTTGCAAATACAGAAAACTTAAATGAACAGGTTTTAATCCAGAAATGATAAATTTACATACAAAAATACTCCTGGTGATAAAACCCATGCGAACACAATTTAAATTTACTCACAGGTTGATTTGCACACTGGAGTATATATACACACTGAAGTATATTTACACGCGTGTATTTTTTGCGCATGCGAATTGGACTTAAGTTTTTCTTTTTTGTTGGACACTAGGCACAAAATGGTTTAAATATGTTATTTGTATGCAAAAATAAATGTCTTCATGCCAACTAGAGAAATATTGATGCATGGATTGAATGACAAAATGTGGCATTAACTCATTTAAGCCTGGCGTCCTTTATATGGGACATAGGCAAACAGTATAGCCCCAGATGTGACGCCGTAGAATGCGGCGTCCCATCTGGGGCTATTCTGTTTGCTTGGAAAATTTTCATCAAAAAATGGAATAAAAATTAAAAATCACTCCTAACACCCCTAGAAATGAAAGTGGACTCACCCAAATGATAATGATGGGAAAATCCATTCGTCAAATATGGGTTAAAGTACAGGAGGATTGTCCTGCATGTTGCATGCAATATAAGATTACCTTTAATCAGGCTTAAGCTTTCTGAAAATCATTATCCTATAAAAAAAATTTGTTTATTGTAATCCGTCTTCGCCCACCATTTTACACAGACCTTTTTTTATGAAACCATTCTGGCTGCAGTTGAGGATATACTTTATGTAGAGCCACGGGGTTGGAGGGGGTAGGAATGCTTATAAATAGAACAATAAACAATGTGGCTGCCATACCCAAGTAAGGCAAAAGCCACCAAAATTGTCTTATGATCATGAAACTTTGGATGCAGCATCACTAACTGCACAGCTTTCATGTATCAGCATCTTCAATTTTGCTACACAAGACAGTATAATGCACCAGTCATTTGTAACCACGACTCCCCCACCTATGGGGAAGGGTGGGGATTGTTACTTTTCAGTTTTCAGTGCTCTGCTATATAGACTCTACCTCCAGGGGACAAACTGGAGGTCAAAACCATGTTCTTTGCCCTGCCCTTCACAATAGAAAATCTTCTTGAGGTAAGGATCTTAATAACAAAACCCCATCATTTTCACTGCACTTTCCAAGCTGAATCTGCGTCTTTGTTTTCGCATATTCAGATTGCTGGCTTCCTCATTAGGCGGCTCATATGTGGTTGGTATCTTGTTCTGTATTTATAAATTGATGAAGTCAAAATTAGTTATGAACCTAAATATCTATCACGATTTCATATGGCATTAAATATTAAAACCATATGGTTCACATCCTATGATTTTCCTAGGCTTCTAGTTTTCAGACAGGTCAGCTAATGGAATTTATGTTTTGGTGTCAAATTTTTGTACTGTTTTGCACTTTATGTACGTTGTAATATATTAAATGAGTGGCATCCTATTGGGAAATAGCTGCACACTGGGCATACAATATGTTAATTCTCTTGGTATAAGTTTCTGATTGTAAATTTAGTTTTTCCCCACCTCGGTTTTTAGAGTGGATTTCTTTCTGATTGCGCCATTTCCTGATCATTGCTTACTTTTAACTTTTTACTGTTTCAAACTGGACTATTAGATTTCACAATATTTGACTCCATGCGGAGATTTATTTTTATGGACTAAAGAACTGGCCTACGCAAGAATAATATGCTGTTTGTCAAAAAAGGACAATTTTTTTACATTTTTTTCTCTGGATTTTTTTACAGGGAAAGTAAATTGCTTGCTAAAATTAATTAGTTTACAGTAGAACAGTCTGGTCAAGCACTGCACAGCTAGTGTTTGCTATTCTGAATGTGTCTTGCTATAAAAGTTGTAATTTTTCTTTGTCACTTTATATTTGTGAAAACTAATATGGAAGATTTTTTCAAGAAAGAAAAAACTCTTGACAAAGTTTGATGCTCATGACATTGTGGCATGCAACATGAAATAAAGACAATAAGGTTTTAGAGCTTTTCATGCATTAGGTGACTCATATGAGCTTGTGCATGAGAAAACTAACAATTTGGGTTCTGACCAGGTCAGACACAAACTGGGCTGTACAGTCACAGAAGATGGTTAGCGGCTGGAAATTTTGGATATAGAAAGTAGAGGAATTGTACTTTCCGTGTAGCGAAAACAAAGGCGCTGATCTGTGAGCTTCGCAGTTACTGCGAAGCTGATCTGCACCTTTGTTTTCGCCTATGCGGATTGTTGGTTTTCCTGTGCCGTGGCTAATATTCTACAGAATACAATTGAGTTATTTCATGAGAAAATCTTTCTGGCAAATGCGAAAACAATGGCACTGGTTAGCTGTGCTGTCATTTATAATGCAGTTATCCAACACATATTTTTACTTAGTAGATTGTACAGGTACTCTGCCTCAATTTTCTTATATGATTAAAAAAAACTGTACCCATCTCCAGCAATTGAATACCTCAGTTTCTGTCCATTGCAATCAGAAAATCTCAAAGACTGGTTTTCTAGCAACACCGGTCAGATGACATAATGAGCCTGTGGGTGAGAAAACAAACAAATTGGGTTTCCGACCAGGTCCAACACAAACCAGCCTGTACAATCACAGAAGATAGCTAGAAGCTTTAAATTTCGGATGAAGGAAGAAGAGGGATTGTGCTATCCATTTAGCGAAAACAAAGCCGCTGATCAGCTTCGCAGTTACCGCCAAGCTGATCTGCGTCTTTGTGTCCCCATATGCAGATTGTTAGTTTTCTAATGCAGTGGCTCATATTCTAGCGATTACATAAAACAAGGAATAACAAGGACAGGCGACAGACAGTCAGAAAAATTAGTATTTAAGACACAGGCATTCATCATTGTGCGATGGGAGAATTTAGTCGGGACTAGACATTAAACTGTCTTACCTAGTTTCTGTCTTGGACTTTTGACTTTTTCTGAGCGAGAAATGTGAAGATCCTGATTAGCTTGTGAAGTGTTATGTTTTGGCATATTTCTGGAATTGGTATTGGAAAATTGGGTGTATAAATGAAGTCAATCTACTGTAAAAACAACAGCCGTCAATATGCATAAATTGACCCACCCATGTGAAGTGACATGTCTTATTTGGAACAGTTCTAATTGGTGCCTCGGGAATTTAAATTGATGCCAGGATACTACTTAGGCTGCTTACTGTCAGGAATATCATGAATTTACTTTTGTTAATATGGTGGTTATTGTCCGGGACATGCATTGAATGATTCTGATGTCACAGGTGGATTCTATGACAAGCGTTTGATGTCAGCATATAAAAGACTTGTAAAGCAAACAGTCATGATTCGGAACAAGTTAAAATAGTAGCATTAGAAATTGAGCTTCTGTTCTCTATGATAATGTTGCATTTGAGCCGCCGCATGAGAAAGCCAACAATCTGCATGTACGAAAACAAAGGGGCAGACCAGCTTCGCGGTACCCTCGAAGCTGATCAGCGCCTTTGTTTTCGCTATACGGATAGTACCATCATTCTACTTCTTAAATTTGAAATTCGAAGCTCCTACCTAGCCTGCTTCTGTTACTGTACAGACCGGTTTGTGTCAGACCTGGTCGGAAACCCAAATTGTTGGTTTTCTCACACACAGGCTCATTTTTCTTTTGTCATTCCTGAGGCACAGTGACTCAGTTTTGTCTTTTATTCATATGAACAGAGATGTATTCCTGAGACTCAAATTACAAAATGATTTGCTTTCACATAAAAAGGGGAAAAAAGGGAAATTTTCTGTAATTTTCCTGGAAGATTTTTAATACAAAGGTGGATAGCAATACGACATTGTTATTATGCATCTCGTTTTGCAATGAGACACAGCTATAGAACTGGACATTTTGTAGTTTGTAACAAATGGAATATAATCTTGAATGTTTCTTATGTGTCTTTAGCAATGGTCTAGATTGGGGTTTGTGCATATGTGATGCTTCCCACTTCATAAGAGAAAAATGTTTTTGACTAGATTCTTAGAACATGATCAGCTCATCACTCAAGATGGAAAAGTGTTTGCAACAGAAAAACCCAAGGAGATAGTATAGATTGCTCAGTATTAAACATCTATTGCTGCATTCTGCACAGTGTGTAAAATTTTTAAAGCTTGAATTGTGCCTGATTCAAACGTCATATCACACACATCCTCTTGTGCAGCATTATGTTTCTCATGTGACTTTATGCAAGAAGACAATAGAAAAGTTTAGACAGGAGTTGAAGCTTAAATTTATTCTTTATTATGGACGAAGCAAAGATTTGAAATTTGAAATGGGAAAATTCATTCAAAGTTTGCAGTAAGAATCACTTTACTGAAAGAAGATAGCAGTTGACATTATGTCCTACTATTGCGAGTGTTGTCATTGTTACATCACTGAAATGAAGGATCAGGTGGGTTTAACTTTTTGGTACTTCATGATAAATCTGCTTTGCAAATGCAGTAGCAGATCAGTTGCACAGTATTAATCTTGAATTTAGGATCGAAGCCCTGGTAGGGCATTTAGGGACATAGGGGTATTGGCAAATTATTTAAAGGTATAAGGGATATTTTTATTAATATTTAAAGTGATAGTGTAAGATCTATAACTGATTGTTTTTCTTCTTTGTCTAAGCTCAAACAAGTGGTTCTTTGTCATCCATCATCAGTTGAACTGTGACGGGAGAAAACTGGTCTTCTGGGTTTCCGACCAGGTCTGACACAAACCGGCCTGTGCAGCTACAGAAGATGGCTAGAAGCTTGAAATTTTGGATTTAGGAAGAAGTCTGAGTAGCGAAAACAAATTTTAAAGCGCTGATCAGCTGTGCAGTTACTTGCTCCTTTGTTTTCGCATAGCAAAAAATCCAGCTCACTTGAAGATGACATTATCCCACAAGCTTTGTTACTTGATGAAGCTGATTTTTATTGCATCTGCTAAAAGCAAATTGCAATATACAGAAGCTCAACTTTCATGACTTGCTATCATGCTATGCCAGATTTATCCATGTTTGTCCGTCAGTCTGTCATCAATATAGTGTTGAGACGCAGTCTCTGGACATAGTAATAGTCACGTCATAGCTGAAAGAATTAAATCTTCATAGAGCAGTTATATGGGCATCACTAATATTTCAGACAAAAATGCTAGGAAGTGTAATTAGGTAAAACAGAAAAGGCCTCCATGTCACTCATCTTGTAAATCAAAGAGTGCATGTTATACCCCAAATCATGCGACCTGTGAAAACGTATCATGCCACACGTTCATGTTTTGCAGTCTCTCTGTTAATGACTTGAATGTTCCTAAGGACAATTTTCCTGAAACAGGCTTCACACAGGGCATGAAATTTGTTGACATTGTTATTTTGTCCTGGGGAAAATTACTTGTCACATTTCTGTGCTATCCAGCAACAAGACAAATTACAGTTCTTAGCATCCTGTAAACCATACCATTAAATTGCCATCAGTTGTAATTCAAATTCACAGTTTTGAGGAAATGTTAGTCCTGTAAAATACGCAATGCTGAGGAGGATGTCTGATGATGTAACAATTTGAAACACACCATATTGGTTCTAATTAGCGCACAGTGCTTTTAACTTTTCAAAATAACTAAAAGTTAAGATAACAAAGTATCTTTCTAATTAGCTCACATTTCAAATGAGCCACCACATGGGAAAACCAACAATCTGCATAGGCGAAAACAAAGGCGCAGAT
Source organism: Rugalucina vietnamica (assembly GCA_964017185.1). NCBI lineage: Eukaryota > Metazoa > Mollusca > Bivalvia > Lucinida > Lucinidae > Rugalucina > Rugalucina vietnamica. The sequence goes on from OZ024873.1 coordinate 48,457,934, forward strand.
CAGCTTCGCAGTAACTGCGAAGCTGATCAGCGCCTTTGTTTTCGCTACTCGGATAGTACAATTCCTATTCTACTTAAATCCGAAATTTCAAGCTTCTAGCTCTTTTCTGTGCCTGTACAGGTCGGTTTGTGTCGGACCTGTTCGGAAACCACATTGTTGGTTTTCCCACGAGGCGGCTCAAATGTAAACAACACATAAACTGCTGAATTCACCATTGTCAGAAATATCAATGATGATGTCATTTAAGTGTTCCAGTCGTTGGAAAATAATGTTTGATCATTATATGAGCCGCCTCATGGGAAAACCAGCAATCTGCATAGGCGAAAACAAAGACGCAGATCAGCTTCGCGGTAACCGCGAAGCTGATCAGCGCCTTTGTTTTCGCTACTCGGATTGTACAATTCCTCTTCTATTTAATTCCAAAATTTCAAGCTTCTAGCCTGCTTCTGTAGCTGTACAGGCCGGTTTATGTCGGACTTGTTCGGAAACCACATTGTTGGTTTTCCCACGAGGCGGCTCATAGGTTAAGTTTTATTTCAGCCGACATGGTATTACAGTGTAAAATACCAAAATGGCAGTCAAGCATTGTGCATTTATTTTTTTCAGAAACGACAAGGGTATGTGCTTATTGGAGCATTTGCACTAATTTGGATGAATATGGTATTAAAGATATGACTTTGACTTTTGGTCCAGCAAATCCCCGCTAAAAGCTCCCCCCACCCTGCAGGAACTGCTCAGTGGTAAAGCCACTGCTGTTTTCCCCCGCAGCCTGCTATCTTTTCATTTCATTTTTGCCTATTCAAAGCAAACCCTGGGTATTTCACCCGCTCTGCCGTGGCCAAACTTTGGTCAAAGCTCTGCTCATTTCCACAGGTATCCCCCGCCCTCCCCCGGGGTTGGGGGGCCATGGTTAGAAGTGACTAGTGCATAAGTACAAGTCAAGTACCCAGGAAGCAATAGAGTCAGCTTAAGATGACTTGTTCATGCAAAAGTATGACTTCGTTACGAAAACCTGCCCATTCAATATATAGAGATTTTTTTTTCAGGTGTGAAAATTAAAAATTTCATAGAAAAATTATATTTGCTCAAAACATAGACTGAGGGTACACATAAGAACAGCCTCGAGCTCAAGGAGGAGGTTCTAATGAGTGTAACCCACAGTCTATTTTTGGTTCAAAAATAAGAAATAATGTATACCCCTGTATACCCCAGATTTACTATATGGGGTATACATTTCAGAGACATGTCTTCATGATGTTCATGCATAAGTTTAACATCACCTTTAGAATTTTAGGCGGAACCTGGGAACTCAAATGAGCCGCCTCGTGGGAAAACCAACAATGTGGTTTCCGAACAGGTCCGACACAAACCGGTCTGTCCAGTTACAGAAAAGAGCTAGAAGCTTGAAATTTTGGAGTTAAGTAGAGGAGGAATTGTACTATCCGAGTAGCGAAAACAAAGGCGCTGATCAGCTTCGCGGTTACCGCGAAGCTGATCTGCGCCTTTGTTTTCGCATATGCAGATTGTTGGTTTTCCCATGAGGCGGCTCAAATGTTTTGAAATTTTCTGTTATGTTGGTTTCCATGTTCTAATATTTTATACCGCTATCATTGACAGACCTGGTGTTAATATCACAGCCCTTCAATGAGACACAACACTAGAAAACTGTTCTTTGGGTTTTCCGACCCGGTTTGACACAAACAGGCCTGTATCGCCACAGAAGACTAGAAGCTGCTGGGAGAAGCTGGTAATTTCAGATTTAAGAAGAAAAGGAATTTTACTATCTGTGTGTCAAAAACAAAGGCGCTGATCAGCTGTGCAGGTACTGCATAGCTGATCTGCGTCTTTGTTTTCGCATAGGCAAAATCCAGTTTTCTCATGATGCTCTTCAATGACATGTCACCGCCACCTGGTCTTAGACTGGGGAAAATAGTGTGTTGAATAATTGCTAAAATTTGTAGCTAATTTTTTTGCCAATTTTAGAGGGAATATGAAGCAAATTGTTTTCTTGTGAAACCCCTATTATAACTGCATGTACAGTTTTTTTTCTTTTTTACACAATATTTTCTGGATTTGCTTTTAATTCTTATAAAAGAAAATGATTTTGTAAACGCAAGACTTTCAATTTCTTTTCAAAAGAATCGGAAAGTGAAGATGCAGATACCTCCTGAGATATAGCAGTGTTTGGGTCTGGCTCGAGACTGTTTATACTGGTTTCTTTCGCTGAAATTTGATAATTTTAGTCTTATGTTTTAGCCATATTGTCGTCACATGGTTTGAGGCATCTTTTCCAGTGTTCAGGGAATTGTTTGTTTGCAATAGAATGTCTCTGTTGACGGAATTCCAAGGCTCCTTTAATAAATCTCTATCAAAAGCGCCTTAAATTTCTAATCTCTCTGCTATTGTGGTTTGTAATGGTGAACTTTGATTTGAAATATTTTAAGTTTGAGTATGTATCGAAGAAATGGAATAGAAATTCTGAGGATTTACTCGAAAGATGTGGAGAATTTGACTTCATGCACTGCCCATAGAATTGAGGTAAAATGGACAGACTGTGTTTAGTATAGGTTGTTCAAACTTAATTTGAGCCGCAACACGAGAAAAGCGGTCTTCGGGGTTTCCGACCAGGTCTGACACAAATCGGCCTGTGCAGCTACAGAAGGTGGATAGAAGCTTGAAATTTCGGATTTAAGATAAAGAAGAATTGTACATGTACTATTCATGTAGCGAAAACAAAGGCGCTGATCAGCTTCGCAGTTACTGCGAAGCTGATTTTCGCCTTTGTTTTCGCATAGTCAAAAATCCAGTTTTCTCATGACGTGGCTCATTTATTTTTATGCAATTATACAGAAAGCTTATATGTACAAGTTCTTGAAGGCGCAGATGCTTGCGTGGTGGAGGAAACCAGAGAATCCAGGGAAAACCACTGACCTTGGATGGGTGACCACTAGCCTGTCACATGCATTCACACGGATTTGAACCTGGACCACAGAGGTGATTAGCGAGTGTGTTATCCACTACGCTATCCAAGCCCCTAAGGTATAGGTTGTTGGGATTTACCCAGCCCTTTACTCTTACCACAACAAGGCTTAGCGAGTATTATATAAGCATAGGGCCCGATTCTTATTAAAGCAGACCCTGGGACGACACCCACATGTGGCACATTTCTTTCATGAAGGTTTGGTCATGAAAATAATTCTGCATACTGCCCAGTTTCATAGTGCTGATTTGAGAAGAGCACTTAAAGCAAATGAGCCTGTGCATGAGAAAACCCAACAATTTGGGTTTCCGACCAGGTCCGACACAAACTGGCCTGTACGGTCACAGAAGAAAGCTAGAAGCTTGAAACTTTGCATAAAAGTAGGGGAGGAATTGTACTATCCGTGCAGCGAAAACAAAGGGGCTAATCAGCTTGCAGTTACTGCACAGCTGATCTGCGTCTTTGTTTTTTCATAATGCAAAATTGTTGGTTTTCTCATGCGAAGGCTCATATACAAAGTACTGGTAGTTTATCAGGAATCTGTCTCCTGAAGGATTGCCCAGGAACAGTGTGGATTGCTCGCGTACTTGAGCCAACATGACCTTATGTAGAAGCCTTCGTGGCATCTTGGTTAAGTCACTACCTTTATTAACATTGGTAGGTTTTTTCCAGTTTTTTTTCGTATGCTACTTTAAACTGATATCCTGTCTCCACTAAATCATTATCATAGCTATTGTTCAGACATTAGGTTGGAATTTTAGATATGCCTCTTGTCAGGGTTTCAGAGTGTACAGCATTAACTTTAAGCAAGCAAACAGCATCTTCACAAAAGCTACCTTCACCAACAGAATTCATTACGAAAACATGCCCATGCAATTTATAGAGATTTTTTTTCGGCTGTAAACATTGAAAATTTCAGCAGAAAACTTTGATATTTTTCTTATTTTTGCTCAAAGCATAGATTGTGGGTACAGGTTAGAACCGCCTCGGCAAGGCGGTTCTAACGAGTACCCACGATCTATGTTTTGGATCAAAAATAAGAAAAATAAGTAGACCCCTGTATATGCCAGTTTTTTATGCCCCCAACTTTGAAAAAGTTGGAAGGGCATATTGCTTTCGGCTTGTCTGTCTGTGCGTGTGTGAGTGGGTGCGTCTGTTAGTCACTTTTTTTTAAACTTCTGAATGGTGCATGATAGGGATTTGTATATGCCAGTTTTTTATGCCCCCAACTTTGAAAAAGTTGGAAGGGCATATTGCTTTCGGCTTGTCTGTCTGAGCGTGTGTGAGTGGGTGCGTCTGTTAGTCACTTTTTTTTAAACTTCTGAATGGTGCATGATAGGGATTTGAAATTTCATGTGTGTATTCCTCATGAAAAAATAGTTGACCCATATTTTTTTTCTTGTCCGAGTTATGCCCCTTTTCTGAGTTATTTCCCTTTGAAAACAAAATTTGAAAATCTTGTGTGCAAGTTATCTCGAAAAGTATTTAAGCTAGAACCCTCATATTTGGTATACTGGTTGGGTCTGATGAGTAGATGACCTGATTAACTTTTGAGAACTTTCCGTCAAATTTTGACAAAAATACAGAATTTTTAAATTTTGATTGATTTTTCCACTTTTCGGTGAAATTTGAAACTTTTGAACGGTGAATGCTAGGGTTTTGAAATTTCATATACAGATTCCTCATGAAAAAATAGTTGACCCATATTTTTTTCATGTCCAAGTTATGCCCCTTTTCTGAGTTATGTCCCATTGAAAACAAAATTTGAAAATCTTGTGTGCAAGATATCTCAAAAAGTATTTGAGCTAGAGCCTTCATATTTGGTATACTGGTTGGGGCTGAGCAGTAGATGACCTGATTAACTTTTGAAAACTTTCTGTCAAATTTTGACAAAAATACAGAATTTTGAAATTTTGATTAATTTTTGCACTTTTCGGTGAAATATGAAACTTTTGAATGGTGAATGTTGGGGTTTTGAAATTTCATATACAGATTCATTATGAAAATATAGTTGACCCGTATTTTTGTTTATGTTCAAGTTATGTGCCTTTTTGGAGTTATGCCCCTTTTAAAACAAAATTTGAATATCTTGTGTGCAATTTATCTCAAAAAGTATTTAAGCTAGAGCCTATATGTTCGGTATACTGGTTGGGGCAGAGAAGAAGATCACCTGATTACATTTTGAAGACTTTACGTCAAATTTTGACAAAATTACTCCATTTTGAAATTTTTACTCCATTTCTAATTTATCTGCAAAAAGCTTACATTCTGTTTCTGGATCAAGGTCAAAACAGAGGCTTCAGGAAATAAAATTTCACTTCATTCAATTGAAATAAATGAATCATACAAGCTGCCAGTTTAGGGACAAGCATACAGTTGGGGGCATAGTGTTTTACAAACACGCATTTCTAGTTTTATATAAACATGGAGTTTAAGGGGTTATATATTTCACGGACATGTTTTCCTGATGTCTTTCAAGGATCTGCATCACTCTATTCACACGAATTAGTAACATTGTCCAAAAAATATAAATTATGTATCGATGTTGTCAACCCAGCGGTGGTCATTTCAGCAACTGGAACAAACAAAATTAATATGTTCTTTGTCTGGATATGTCAGCTTGATTATCGGCAGTTAACATTGATAGATGGCTCAAGTCTAGTTGTATATGTTTAAGATAGTTTAAGTCTTGTAGTATATGTTTTAGATGGCTTGTCTGGTAGTATATGTTTAATAAGATGGTTTAAGTCTTTTAGTATATGTTTAAGATAGCTCAGGTCTGGTAGTAATGTTTCAGGTGGTTTAAGTCTGAAAGCATTATATTTTAGTAACATTTGTTGTAGATGGCTCAAGTCTAGTAACATTTGTTGTAGATGGCTAAAGTCTAGTAACATTGGTTTTACATTTAATAGTAGCATTTGTTTTAGATGGCTCATTCAGTGCTGTTGTATTTGTTTTGGATGGCACAAGTATTGTAGCATTTGTTTTAGATGGCTCAAGTGTAGTAACATTTGTTTAAGATGGCTCCAGTCTAATAACATTTGTTTTGGATGGCTCAAGTCTTAGTAACATTTGTTTTAGATGGCTCAAGTCTTAGTAACATTTGTTTTTGATGGCTCAAGTCTAGAAACATTTGTTTTAGATGGCTCAAGTCTAGTAACATTTGTTTTAGATGGCTCAAGTCTAGTAACAATTGTTGTAGATGGCTCAAGTCTTGTAACATTTGTTTTAGATGGCTCAAGTCTAGTAACATTTGTTTTAGATGGCACAAGTCTTGTAATATTTGTTTTAGATGGCACAGGTCTAGTAATATTTGTTTTAGATGGCTCAAGTCTAGTAACAATTGTTTTAGATGGCTCAAGTCTGGTAGCATTTGTTTTAGATGGCTCAAGTCTAGTAACATTTGTTTTAGATGGCTCAAGTCTAGTAACATTTGTTTTAGATGGCTCAAGTCTAGTAACATTTGTTTTAGATGGCTGAAGTCAAGTAACATTTGTTTTAGATGGCTCAAGTCTAGTAACATTTGTTTTAGATGGCTCAAGTCTAGTAGCATTTGTTTTAGATGGCTCAAGTCTATTAACAATTGTTTTAGATGGCTCAAGTCTAGTAGCATTTGTTTTAGATGGCTCAAGTCTAGTAACATTTGTTTTGGATGGCACAAGTCTGGTAGCATTTGTTATAAATGGCTCAAGTGTTGTAGCATATGTTTTAGATGGCACAAGTCTAGTAACAATTGTTTAAGATGGCACAAGTCTGGTAGCATTTGTTTTAGATGGCACAAGTCTGGTAGCATTTGTTTAAGATGGCTCAAGACTAGTAACATTTGTTTTGGATGGCACAAGTCTAGTAACATTTGTTTTGGATGTCTAGTAACATTTGATTGCTGGTATTTGACCTGTGTCTGTTTTCATAAAAGCGTAAGAAATAACTGTATATCCAGCTTGCTAGGTTCATGGCATTTGTGTTGTACGTAGTGAACATTGTAAGCGATTGAACATTACGAAAACTTGCCCATGCAATAAACATATATATTTTTTGAGCTTTAAGAATTAAAAATTTTCAGCTAAAAAAAATATTGTTCTTATTTTTGCTCAAAGCATAGATTGTGGGTACACGTTAGAACCACCTCGCCGAGGTGGTTCTAACGAGTACCCACAATCTATGTTTTGGAGCAAAAATAAGAAAAATAGGTATACCCCTGCATACCCCAGTTTTTCTATAAAAGTGGGGTTTAAGGGGGTATACATTTCATTTACATGTTTTCCTGATGATGGATGTAATCTCCACAGAGCTCTACAAAATTATAAGCAGAACAAAGCTGTCAGCAGGAAGGCTTCCCATCTCATTCATTCCCTGTCTAACTAGACGACAGGATGACAGCATGCTTTTGTTTTGATTTATAGTATATTGTGCAGCATTTTCCTGTCTGTTTGTTTCATCATTTATGGCATTATCTCCTGTTTATGAATATAAACGAGAGATGATTGATTGATCATAGTGGAGCCGCATCATGGGAAAATTTGCCTTCAGGTTCCCAATCAGGTCTGGAATGAACTTGCATGTTTGGCCACAGAAGATAGCTAAAGGTTTGAAACTTAAGATCTTGGAAGAAAAGTGTTTGTACTACCAAAAATGAAGTGAAAACAAAGGGGCTAATCCACTGCATAGTTACTACAAAGCATTTTTATGTGTATGCATTTACAGAAAGCTTGTTTCTTGGGCCATGGCTCATTGATTTAATAATTTCCCCGTTTGTCCTTACAGAATGGCAGTATGTGGAAATTGGACAGCTTAAATAACTTAATTGATTAAATAAAGAGATATAATTGAGCCGCTGCATCAGAAAACCAACAATCTGCATGTGTGAAACCAAAGGCGCAGATCAGCTTTGCAGTAACTGCAAAGCTGATCAGTGCCTTTGTTTTCACAACACGGATAGTATGATTCCTCTACTTTCTAAATCCAAAATTTCAAGCTTCTAACCATCTTCTGTGACCGCACATGCCTGTTGTGTCAGACCTGGTCGGAAACCATGAAGACCAGTTTTCTCATGACACGGCTCATTTAATTAGGAATCTCTATCTAGGGATTTTGTTGCAGTTGTTATACCTACAAAGTATATTGTCTCCATATTTGCTGAATGTGAGTGAATTTGATTGATCAGAACTTCATCGTCAGTCTACGGATAGAGAGGCTGGGAGCTTAGTGATGAACCCGACTTGTTTCAGATTGTGTTCTTGGGCAAAAACATATTAACTCTACGAAATGCCAGAAAAGCTCTAAACCTGAGATCTGAAATTAAGCTAAACCAGGATAACAGGTCAATCCATTGTATAGGTGTACAGCCCGGGTATTTCTATTTAATAATTTTTCTTAATCTTTTAGCAAAAATGATTTTGTTTTATCAATTTTGTAGCTCTAATAAACTATACATCAGGAAAACATGTCCGTGCAATGAGTACCCCCTTAAACCCCACATTTATATAGTAGAACTGGGGTTTGCAGGGGTATACCTATTTTTAGCTCACCTGAGCTGTTAGGCTCACAAGGTGAGCTTATAGGATGGCCATGATCCGGCGTCCGTCTGTCCGTCGTCCACAATTTCAAAGATCTCCTCTGAAACCACTTGGCCAATCAAAGCCAAATTTTATAGGAAGCCTTTATAGGAAGGGGAAACGAAAGTGTATATAAATAATTTAGGTCACATGACCAAGATGGCCGCCATGCCCATATATGAACCTCAACGCGACAAAATGTACCTTCAGACATTCTGATATTACTAGTAGAAAGCAGCAAAATGCGGAAAAATGATGTAATATACGTTTTAAAAATAACACTGTATTTGTAATTTTAGAACACTGGGCTACCAAACAATTGAGTTTTAAAACATATTATTTTTCAATATTTGGAGTTATCTGCCCTTGTTTTAGCCCATAATACACATAATTTTCCATTATCTATTGTAAAATGGTAACCATAGCAACCACATCATCATAAAAAATAGACAAAATAGTTATGACAGATTGCCAGTAAGGATGATATGCTTCTATCTTAACAATAGGTTAAAACAGTTTTAAGCAAATGCATCAAGTTTTGTAAGCTCTACTGGCATGCAGAAATGCATTATGCAATTTTGACGTCATTTTTCAGGACAATGACGTCTGTAGGGTTCATATAGTAAATTGGTCATAACTCACAAAATAACTTAAATAATCTGGTCAAATAAAGACTAATAGGCTCTAGAAACATCAAACATTCAAAGTAACTTTGTTTTTCTTATATTCAAAAAATTGTCCGAAGGTACATTTTCCCACGTTGTGGCCCATATGGTAAAAACTTTTAAAAATCTTCTCCAGAACCCAAAGGCCTAGGATCTTGAAACTTGGTATGTAGCATAAGGGACCCAAGGCCCACAATGTATATATAAATCATGATCCTTGGATGACCTTGACCTATTTTATGGCAAGGTCAACTTAGGTCGCCAATGCATATGAATGGGGAAAATTGGTAAAATGTAATCAAATGGGGGAATACTTGCTGGGAATAGGCAAATGGACAGAAAATGTATGTTTATGAAAAGATTTTGTCTCCAGGGGTTTGTCTGCCCCAGCCCCGGGGCTATATACATGTATATTTCCATAATATTCAAACATCTTCTGCTCTGAAAGTGTTTGGCCAATCAAAGCAAAACTTTATGTGTAGCATCCTTAGGAAGTTGGAAGGAATGTGTATATAAGTAATTTAGGTCACATGACCAAGATGGCCACCATGCCCATATATGGTAAAAACCTTTAAAAATCTTCTTCTCCAGAACCCAAAGGCTTAAGTTCTTGAAACTTGGTATGTAGCATAAGGGACTGAAGGTCCACAATGTATATATAAATCATGACCCTAAGATGACCTTGACCTATTTATGGCAAGGTTAACTTAGGTCACCAATGCATTTGAATGGGGAAAATTGTTAATATATAATTAAATTGGGACAAAGGCAAATGGACAAAAGAAGCCATTTGGCAAATCAAAGCTTAACTTTGTAATGTAAGGTTCATCCTTAAGAAGTGGGAACTAAAGTGTATATAAATAAACAAGATGGCCACCATGCCCATATACATGTATGGTAAAAACCTTTAAAAATCTCCAGAACCCAAAGTTGTATAGTCTTGAGACGTGGCATTGGCGACTCAAGCTGCATAATGTGTTTATATACCAGGTCTCAGGTGAGCGTTTACAGGACCATTGGTCCTCTTGTTCTTATTTTTGCTCCAAAACATAGATTGTGGGTACTCGTTAGAACTGCCTCGATGAGGCGGTTCTAAGGTGTACCCACAATCTATGTTTTGAGCAAAAATAAGAAAAATGTCAAAAATTTTACAACTTAAAAAGTCCCTGTATATTGCATGGGCAAGTTTTCATGATGAAAATCCTTGTATATTTCATGGGCATGTTAATGGGTATTTGTTATGTTTCAGTCTCGTAGCCCTGTAGAGATGAACTTTTCCCTGGACGCCAGTAAAGCCCAGAGAGAACTCATAGGGCAGTTAGAGAAGAAAAATAGGTAAGCACATAAGATCCGCCTCGTGGCAAAACCAACAATGTGGTTTCCGAACAGGCCCGACACAAACCGGCCTGTACAAGCACAGAAAAGAGCTAGAATCTTGAAATTTTGGATTTAAGTAGAAGAGGAATTGTACTATCCGAGTAGCGAAAACAAAGGCGCTGATCAGCTTCGCGGTTACCGCGAAGCTGATCTGCGTCTTTGTTTTCGCATATGCAGATTTTTGGTTTTCCCATGGGGTGGCTCATAAGCAGGAATTTTACTTATGTCAAATGGAATTACCTTTGTTTCAAATATAATCTGTGTGCTATGATATGATTTGGGATTCTCTCGGACATATTCTAATACCATGCTGTCCTGTAATAGGGGGAACATGAATGCCCACGGTAGAGCATTCATTGGACTCCAGAGAAACTTTTAGCAAGACGCATTTACTCCCAATAGTACTGATGAAGATCTCAAGAAGCGGTGGCTTCAGTCTGAAAAACTGTTGACAGACATTTTAAGTAATAATATATACACATACAAGACACTTTTAAAAGTATTTTAGGCTTATTTGAATTTAATACAAAGCACTCTTTACATTCAAATTAAGGAAAATATGCACAATAATCTGTTTCCAGATTTTTTTTTGTCATTGATCAGTGATATGATTTTACATAATGAGCCGCAACATGAGAAAACTTGTCTTTGGGTTTCCGACCAGGTCCAACACAAACCGGTCTGTGAAGCCACAGAAGATGGCTAGAAGCTTGATTTTCTGGATTTAAGAAGAGAGATTGTATTATCCAGGAAGCGAAAATAAAGGCGCTGATCAACTATCTACATCTTTGTTTTCGAATAGATAAAATTCCGGCATGATGCAGCTCGTATTCTTACAGGGAAATAATGCACGAGATACAGAGGCTACGTATGGAGCAGGAGGTTCATGCCAAGAACACGGCCGAGGCCCAGTATAACCCGACCCTGATGGCCGAGTTACGGTTGCTACGACAACGGAAAGATGAGTTAGAAAATAGGATGCAGGCACTGCAGGAAAGTCGTAAAGATCTGGTGATGCAGTTAGAGCATCTGATGAAACTGTTAAAGGTATAGACTAGTGTGTAATATGTCCCAATGACTTTTCTTAGGTGGTGACTTTAGGGAATTATTAACTGTGATTTGTTATGTCACAATCATGAAAACTGGTCTCATGTTTTACCCATATCAAGAAAAATTGCTTCAAAGGTTTTGTTTGTTTTGTGGTTTAATATATCCGTCAACAATTTTCCTGTCATGTCATGTGGGGGCCACACCTTTCTGGTTACTTACAAATACTATGGGGAGTTAAGGTGTCTTTCTCAAGGACACAGCAAGGTTCAAACCCAGGACCTCTTAATTCTGAGTGCACACGCACACACGATTCCACACACACACACACACACACACACACACACACACACACACACACACACAATTTCAACAGAATTTTTCATATTTTAAAGCTATTAAAAATCTATACATTCATGCATAATATGCTTGATTTGTAATTGTTTATTCTAACCTATTTCAGAATCAGCCTACCTCACCCCGCTCTACCCCACAGGACAGTCCCAGAAGCTTCAGTCTTTCCCCCACAAATATTCCTCCACAGACACGATCTAGTGCACCGGTGGAAAATAAAACTAGTTTAGACTACATAACACCTGTGAGAAACAGTGCCCCACTGACTAGTGTGTCTAATTATAGTTCGGAACAATATCAAATCTACACACCTCATAAATCTAGTCTACCGGCTCCGACACCAAATACTCCGGCGATGGAATCGTCAATGTTATCGGGACTGGAAGGTGAAGTACAGACGGCATTTAGTCAGCCGTCAAGTGCAGCACTGAATGTGCGGAACCTGCGTAATGATCTGCTAGTGGCTGCAGATTCTATCACGGGTGCAATGTCTTCACTAGTGAAGGAGCTGTCGGAGAATAGTGCCAGTGAAGACGAAGATGATAATTTAAATGGTAAGTAGACAACCTGCGTAATGATCTGTTAGTGGCTGCGGATTCTATCACGGGTGCAATGTCTTCACTAGTGAAGGAGCTGTCAGAGAATAGTGCCAGTGAAGATGAAGATGATAATTTAAATGGTAAGTAGACAACCTGCGTTATGATCTGTTAGTGGCTGCAGATTCTATCACGGGTGCAATGTCTTCACTAGTGAAGGAGCTGTCAGAGAATAGTGCCAGTGAAGATGAAGATGATAATTTAAATGGTAAGTAGACAACCTGCGTAATGATCTGTTAGTGGCTGCAGATTCTATCACGGGTGCAATGTCTTCACTAGTGAAGGAGCTGTCAGAGAATAGTGCCAGTGAAGATGAAGATGATAATTTAAATGGTAAGTAGACAGTGGGTGAAAATGAGGCTGCTTGGGGATGTCCGCTACATCAGGATGATTTGAGCCACCTCGTGGGAAAACCAACAATTTGGTTTCCGAACAGGTCCGACACAAACCGGCCTGTAAAAGCACCGAAGAGAGCTAGAAGCTTGAAATTTCGGATTTAAGTATAAGAGGAATTGTACTATCCGAGTAGCGAAAACAAAGGCGCTGATCAGCTTCGCGGTTACCGCGAAGCTGATCTGCGCCTTTGTTTTCGCCTATGCAGATTGTTGGTTTTCCCATGGGGCGGCTCATTTCTGTGTGAAGAGCACAAAATGCTCAGAAACCACAGTACAGTTAATGATGTCAATGCTGTTTCTGCCCAACAAGATATGTTTTTATTTCTATTACCACCCAACAAGATAGTAATTGCTGTTATTTGACATTATCTTGTTCCATATTCAGGTGATTTAGAGATAGTAGACAGCAGTATGATGCAATCCATAGAAAACCTGACTAGTTGGCAGAGAGAAGTACAGCGCAGACTGGGCCAGGAGGCAGAGTTTATCTCTGAAAAGTGGTAACAGTAATGACATTTAAGAAATGTCCTCAAACCAGAGAAGTCCTGGCTAGTTGGCTGAGAGAGGTACAGTGGAGACTATGCCAGGAAGCAAAGTTTATCTCTGAATAACAGTAATGACATTTGAGAAATGGTAACAGCACTGACATTGTCTTCTTCTGTATTCAGGTGATTTAGAGATAGTAGACAGCAGTATAATGCAGACCAGAGAAGACCTTGCTAGTTGGCAGAGAGAAGTACAGTGCAGACTGGGCCAGGAAGCAGAGTTTATCTCTGAATAACAGTAATGACATTTGAGAAATGGTAACAGCACTGACATTGTCTTCTTCTGTATTCAGGTGATTTAGAGATAGTAGACAGCAGTATAATGCAGACCAGAGAAGACCTTGCTAGTTGGCAGAGAGAGGTACAGTGGGGACTAGGCTACGTAGCAAAGTTTATTAGCTCGACTGCACGAAGTGCATAGAGCTATTGCAGTCACCCCGGTCGTCCACGTTCCCGTTCCCGTGTGCGTTCCCATTCCCGTGCGCGTCACACTTGCGTTAAAGTTTTCTAGAAGTCCATATCTCAGCAACCACTCGACAGAAAGCATTCATACTTGGACCATAGATACCCTGTAGGGTTAGCTTTCATTCCATGGCATCGGGCCCCTGGGTCCAGGCCAGGGGGTGGGGCTGGAGGTTAAAATCTAGAACACCTTCAAAAATGGCAATTCTTGTGTTAAAGTTTTCTAGAAGTCCATATCTTGACAACCACTCATCAGAAAGCATTGATACTTGGGCCATTGACACCCTGTAGGGTCGGCTTTCATTCCATGGCACCAGATCCCTGGGTCCATGCCAGGGGGTGGGGCTAGAGGTTAAAATCTAGAACACCATTAATAATATTGGCTTTTCTGTAATATAGTATTCTAGAAGTTTATATCTTGAAAACTTTTTATCAGAGGGCTTTCATACTCGGACCATAGGTACCCTGTAGGGTTGAGTTTCATTTCATGGCATCAGATCTCTGGGTCCATGCCTGGGGGGTGAGGCTAGAGGTTAAAAACTAGAACACTGTAAATTTAGATGTACTGCTGTGTAACTTTTACAAGGAGTCCATATTTTGACAACAACTGATCATAAAGCATTCATACTTCATGCACTTTAGGTTCCATGACATCGGACCTCTGGGTCGGAGTCAGGGGGGCGGGGCTAGAGGTCAAAATCTAGAACTCCCTGAATTTTTTTTTCTTTTCATTTCTTAATAGAAACAACTTAAGAAGATGGTTTGTCATTCATCTTTTGACTTTGTGACACAGACTTGTGTGTCATGACCGTAAGGATTGGTTGACCTACTTTCCATGGTTCAGTGATTTTGCCTTATATCTTGACACTCAATTAATATATTTTCTTACTTTTTTCAGATTATGAGTGAATACGACCAGGCCTTTGACCCCAATATACTTATAGGTCACTGTGACCTAATTTCACGGTTCAGTGATTTTGCCTTATATCTTGACACTCAATTAGTTTATTTTCATACTTTTTTCAGATTATGAGTGAGTATGACCATACCTTTGACCCCAATATACTTATAGGTCACTGTGACCTAATTACATGGTTCAGTGATTTTGCCTTATATCTTGACACTCAATTAGTATATTTTCTTACTTTTTTCAGATTATGAGTGAGTATGACCATACCTTTGACCCCAATATACTTATAGGTCACTGTGACCTAATTTCAAGGTTCAGTGATTTTGCCTTATATCTTGACACTCAATTAGTATATTTTCATACTTTTTTCAGATTATGAGTGAGTATGACCAGACCTTTAACCCCAATATACTTATAGGTCACTGTGACCTAATTTCACGGTTCAGTGACTTTGCCTTATATCTCAGCACTCATGTGGTTTATGAACAAACTTCTTTCACACTATGTTTGCGTATGACAAGACCTTTGACCCTAAAGTAGTCCTCGGTCAATATGACATAATTTCACGGTTCAGTGATTTTCCTTTATATCTCAGCACTCAATTGGTTTATGAACAAACTTCTTCAAGATATGTTTGCGTATGACAAGACCTTTGAGCGTAAAGTATCACTGTGACCTAATTTCATGGTTCAGTGATTTTGCCTTATATCCAGACACTCAGTTGGTATTTTTTCATACTTCTTTCTGATTATGAATGAGTATGACCAGACCTTTAATCCAAACATACTTACAGGTCACTATGACCTAATTTTATGGTTCAGTGATTTTGCTTTATATCTCAACACTGAATGGGTATATGATCATATTTCTTTCACATTATGAGTAAGTATCACTAGACCTTTGACCCTGAAATACTTATAGGTCAGTGTGACCTTATTTCACGGTTCAGTGATTTTGCGTTGTGTCTTGGCACTCAGTTGGTATATGAACACACTTCTTTCACAATATGAAGGAGACCTTTAAATCTTAGGTAGTTATAGTTAAATTTCATGGTTCAGTGATTTTGCCTTATTGCATGAAGGCAAAAAAGATGTGTGTGCATAATGCTTTGGGTTACTGGTCGGGTTGACAAAGGTCAGAAGCAGTCGAGCACGCTGTCCTGCGACAGCTCTTATCTCTGAATAGTGGTAACAGCACTGACGTTATCTTGTTCCATATTCAGGTGACTTAGAGATAGTAGACAGCAGTATGATGCAGACCAGAGAAGACCTTGCAAGTTGGCAGAGAGAAGTACAGCGCAGACTGGGCCAAGAAGCAAAGTTTATCTCGGAGCTAAGAGCTAAGCAGCCTCGCAGTGGAACCAGCAGCAGTAACCAGAGTGACGATGATGAGAAAGACTTGTAAGTATACCCCAACCTCTTTATAAGGTGGTTTGTAAGTATACCCCAACCCCTTTATAAGGTTGTTTGTAAGTATACCCCAACCTCTTCATAAGGTGGTCCGTAAGTATACTCCAACCTCTTTATAAGGCAGTTCATTACATTACAAAAACACACCCATGTAGTATCCAGATTTTTCTAAAGTTTTATAAGTTGAAAATTGTTAGTAGAAATTTTTCTACATTTTTAGCTCACCTGAGCCGTTAGGCTCACAAGGTGAGCTTATAGGATGGCCATGATCCGGCGTCCGTCCGTCCGTCGTCGTCCACCATTTTCAAAGATCTTCTTCTCTGAAACCGCTTGGCCAATCAAAGCCAAATTTTATATGAAGCATCTATGGGAAGGGGGAACTAATGTGTTTATAAATAATCCAGGTCACATGACCAAGATGGCCGCCATGCCCATATATGGTAAAAACCCTTCAAAAATCTTCTTCTCCGGAACCACTGGACCGATTTCAACGAAACTTGGCATGAAGCATCGGGGACTGGAGTACTACAATGTGTTTATAAATTATGACCTTTGGATGACCTTGACCTATTTAACAGCAAGGTCAACATAGGTCGCCCATGCATTTGAATGGGGAAAATTGTTAAAATGTTATTTGAAAGGCAAAACTTGCACGAAATGGGCAAATGGACTGAAGGTAGGTAATTCTAAAAAAAAAATTGGACCACAGGGGTTGGTCTGCCCCCACCCCGGGGCAATATACATGTATATTACAAAAATATTCAAAGATCTTCTTCTCTGAAACCACTGGGCCAATCGAAGCCAAATTTTATAGGAAGCATCTATGGGAAGGGGGAATCAATGTGTTTATAAATAATCCAGGTCACATGATCAAGATGGCCGCCATGCCCATATATGGTAAAAACCCTTCAAAAATCTTCTTCTCCTGAACCAATGGACCGATTTCAACGAAACTTGGCATGAAGCATCGGGGACTGAAGTTCTACAATGTGTTTATAAATTATGACCTTTGGATGACCTTGACCAATTTTACGGCAAGGTCAACATAGGTCGCCAATGCATTTGAATGGGGAAAACCTTTAAAATGTCATTTAAAGTGAAAGTCTTGTAGAAAATGGGCAGTAGGACTGACTATTAATGATTCTGAAAAAATTGGACCCCAGGGGCATATTTGCCCCAACCCCGGGGCATTATACATGTATATTTCCATACTATTCAAACATCTCTGAAACCGCTTGGCCAATCAAAGCCAAATTTCATGTGAAGCATCTATAGAATGGGGGAATCAATGTATATATAAATAATCAAGGTCACATGACGAAGATGGCCGCCATGCCCATATATGGTAAAAACCCTTCAAAAATCTTCTTCTCCGGAACCGGAGGACCTATTTCGAAGAAACTTGGTGTGAAGCATCTATGGCTTAAGTACTACAATGTATACATAAATCATGACGGTGTGATGACCTTGACCCAGTTTTTGGCAAGGTAAACATGGGTTGACCATGCATTTAAATGGGGAAAATTGTTAAAATGTCATTTGAAGGAAATTGGAAAATGGACAGAATATTGATTATTCTGTAAAAAAGAAGAAAATGGCCCAAGGGCTTCATCTGCCCCTGCACTGGGGTTAAATACCATAATATTCAAACATGTTTATTGGTATATGCAGCAGATCTCAGGTGAGCGTTTACAGGACCATTGGTCCTCTTGTTCTGATTTTTGCTCAAAACATAGATGGTGGGTACATGTTAGAACCGCCTTTGCGAAGCAGTTCTAATGAGACCCACAATCTATGGTTTGATGCAAAAATAAGAAAAATAGGTTAACCGCTGCAAACCCGTTTTTCTACATAAAAGTGGGGTATAAAGGAGTATACATTTCAAGATCATGTTTTCCTGATGTAACAGGACTTTGTATAAACAGAACCCAGTTGCAAAGATGATGCTCCTTTCTAATTATACATTTTATTCTTGCTACATCTTTGCTTGGATAGCATTTGGTTGCATTTTGCTGGAGCAGAAGCATATTCACTTGTTTTGGACTGAGAGATCAACCCCCATTCCTGCTTACTGTTTCACTGAACAATGTTCTATCTTCCCATCATTCAAAAAAGAAGTTAGGAAATTTTCAGACTTATTTTTCGCAATTAATCACATATTTCTTCCCTCTCAAATTCAAGGTTATCACTAAAAATGAATCTATATTAGCCATATGAGCCGCCTCGTGGGAAAACCAACAATGTGGTTTCCGAACAGGTCTGACACAAACCGGTCTGTACAAGCACAGAAAAGAGCTAGAAGCTTGAAATTTCGGATTTAGGTAGAAGAGGAATTGTACTATCCGAGTAGCGAAAACAAAGGCGCTGATCAGCTTCGCAGTTACCGCAAAGCTGATCTGCGGATGCAGATTGTTGGTTTTCCCATGAGGCGGCTCATATATAGTACACTATCACTCGTTAGCGAACTCGGAAAAAGAAAAGTCAGAAAATAAATTTCCGAATGTACAGTACCTCAACTACCTCTTCCAGGAGACATTATTATAGTGAATTAACCCGTTTTGACATGACTTTGCTTAATATCTATAACCCGTTTTGAGATGATGTTTGCTCTCAATTAGAAGTAACACAAACATCAAAACCAACAGATTGCTGTAAATGTGCCACATATACAGCTGTAAACAATGTCATGAATCTTTAATGAATAATTTCAATATTTTTTTTATTGCTTCCAGTTCTCTGCAGGTATTTGAGGACACCATAGGTATAACAGATTACGGTGAATAAGAACAGACAATGATAGTTGTTTTAATTGTAATTCTTTTCCAGTTCTCTGTGGGTATTTGAGGACACCATAGGTATAACAGATTGCGGTGAATAAGAACAGACAATGATAGTTGTTTTACATGTAATTCTTTTCCAGTTCTCTGTGGGTATTTGAGGACACCATAGGTATAACAGATTGCGGTGAATAAGAACAGACAATGATAGTTGTTTTAATTGTAATTCTTTTCCAGTTCTCTGTGGGTATTTGAGGACACCATAGGTATAACAGATAACGGTGAATAAGAACAGACAATGATAGTTGTTTTAATTGTAATTCTTTTCCAGTTCTCTGCAAGTATTTGAGGACACCATAGGTATAACAGATTACGGTGAATAAAAACAGACAAAGATAGTTGTTTTAATTGTAATTCTTTTCCAGTTCTCTGCGGGTATTTGAGGACACCATAGGTATAACAGATTACGGTGAATAAGAACAGACAATGATAGTTGTTTTAATTGTAATTCTTTTCCAGTTCTCTGCGAGTATTTGAGGACACCATAGGTATAACAGATAACGGTGAATAAGAACAGACAATGATAGTTGTTTTAATTGTAATTCTTT
The DNA here is from genome assembly GCA_964017185.1 of Rugalucina vietnamica. Lineage (NCBI taxonomy): Eukaryota > Metazoa > Mollusca > Bivalvia > Lucinida > Lucinidae > Rugalucina > Rugalucina vietnamica. The sequence continues at coordinate 48,477,614 of OZ024873.1, forward strand.
TCCAGTTCTCTGCGAGTATTTGAGGACACCATAGGTGTAACAGATTATGGTGAATAAGAACAGACAATGATAGTTGTTTTAATTGTAATAATTTTCCAGTTCTCTGCGGGTATTTGAGGACACCATAGGTATGACAGAATCGAGCAACTCTTACAACAGAACAGACAATGATAATGATGTATGCAGTATTTGAGAATTGTAATAATTATTGTGTTCTGTTCCAGTTCTCTGCGGGTATTTGAGGACACCATAGGTATGACAGATTCCAGTGAATCAGAACAGACAATGATCAATGATAATGTCGTATGAACTGATTTTAATTGTGTTCTGTTTCAGTTCTCTGCGGGTATTTGAGGACACCATAGGTATGACAGATTCCAGTGAATCAGAACAGACAATGATAATGTCGTATGAACTGATTTTAATTGTGTTCTGTTTCAGTTCTCTGCGGGTATTTGAGGACACCATAGGTATGACAGATTCAAGCAACTCTTACATCAGAACAGACTATGATAATGTTGTATGAACTGATTGTATTCTGTTCCAGTTCTCTTCGTGTATTTGAGGACACCATAGGTATGACAGATTCAAGCGACTCTTACATCAGAACAGACAAGGATGATGTTGTATGAACTGATAGTAATCGTATTCTGTTCCAGTTCTCTGCGAGTATTTGAGGACACCATAGGTATGACAGATTCAAGCGACTCTTACATCAGAACAGACAATGATAGTGTGGCACGAACTGATGAAGAAGATGCTGAACTCTATGATAATCATCCTAAGGTAGATATTATGAACACATGTCCATACTATGTAAAGCAAATTTTTCATCGATAAAAATGAAAATTTTCAGTTAAAATGTTCTAATATTTTTTATGCCCCCAACATCGAAGAAGTTGAGGGGGCATATTGGTTTGGGTCTGTCCGTGCGTGGTGTGGTGTGCAGTGAGTCTGTCTGTCTGTGATGCGTGAGTAACGCTTAGCACTCGGTCAGGAACCGTTAGAGCTAGGATCTTGAAATTTGGTATGTAGTTTGTATATGAAAATTAAGAGGACCCATATTTTTTCTTTCAGGTAAATTCAAGGGGCTAGGGGTCCATTCTATGAGAGTTATTTCCCTTTTTAATTCTTGATAAAGTGAATAGATAGTGGGTACCTTGTGTGCGCAACTCCTCCTACAGTTTTATTCCGATTCTCATGAAACTTTACAGACTGATGTTGTGACCATGCTTTGAAGATATGCATGTGGTTTGGATATAATCCTCAGATTAATTTTTGTCACTTTTTTCGCAATTTAAACTTAGCCATTTTTCGGGCATTTTCAAAATGAAAGTGAATGGGCAGTGGGTACCTTGTGTGCGCAGCTCCTCCTACAGTTTCATGCCAATTCATTTAAAACTTTACATGTGTTATGGGCATGGTCTGAAGATATGCATGTGGTTTGGATATAATTCTTGGATTATTTTTTTGTCATTTTTTTTGACAATTTGAACTTAAGTCATTTTTTCGGGCATTTTAGTGAATGGATAGAGGGTACCTTGTGTGCGCAACTCCTCCTACAATTTAATACCGATACTTTTGAAACTTTGCAGACATTGTGACCATGCTTTGAAGATATGCATGTGGCTGGGATATACTCCTCAGATTAATTTTTGTCACTTTTTTTTTTACAATTTGAAGTCATTTTTTGGACATTTTTACATCTTGAAAGTGACTTACCAGTTGGGGGCATAGTGTTTCAAAAACACATTTTCTAGTCTTTTGTTTGCTCAAAACAGATTGTACAGTTAGAATTGCTTTTTGTTAAAAAAAAAAGAAGAGAAAAATGCATATGAAGAGCATGCTGACTAGCTCTTTCCCAGCCTCAACCAAAACAAAGTTAACACACACAGCAGACAGGTACAAAGAATATGCAGGCATTAAATATAAAGATGATTCATAGCAGAAAGTGAAAGTTGGTTCTGGCCCCCTTCCTTGCCCTTCACAAGCTGATATTGAAGGTCATATTTTAGCCGTGTCATGAGAAGCTGATCAGCGCCTTTGTTTTCGCTACACAGATAGTACAATTCCTCTTCTACTTAAATCAGAAATTTCAAGCTTCTAGCCATCTTCTGAGACTGTACAGGTCAGTCAATTTGTGTCAATTAAAAATAAAACGGATCCTTTAAGAGCAGTGAGCATATTAATGAGAAAAAAGGGTGAGCATATTAATGAGAAACCTGGTCGGTCTGAAACCCTGAAGACAGGTTTTCTCACGTCATGGCTCATTTATTGCATGGGACTAATTTCAGACTCTGAGTTGAGTCTCTTTCTGTAGCTCGGGATAAAAAAAGACCATTGTTTTCATACAAACGCTATATTTGTAGGAACTTCCCAACGAGATGACGTCTAGTCGCCACTCCACAGACGACGATGGCTATTTACAGTCGGACGCAGAGTCATATATACGTACGGACGACGAAGACGGCAACAACACCGAGTCTGACTGGGAGGAATCTATGAGAAGATGGATTAATAGATAGAGTTATGGCCCCTAGAAACAATCAATAAGAGTTATGGCCCCTTGAACAATGCAGCGTCTGAGATTATAGTTTGGGCGTACCTGTTTTTGGTGATGTGTGTGTAAGCTATTTAATCACTCTCTTCTGCAAAAGCTTGAGCAATGCTTGGTAGCTTTATGTGCATTGCTCCAATACGAAAAATATTTCATAAGATTGGAATTAAGAGAAATTATAACCAGTTGAATGAACGATAGTTGTGTGATATTGTGAAGGTGAGGACACTATATGTCAATAGAAGTGCAGTGCTTTCTTGAAACAATTATGGTTGTGAATACAGTGCCTATAGTAACAAAAGTTGGAGAAAATGAATATCTTACTATTGTAGCACAAATACCACCACTTGTCACAAATTAGTTTATGCCTGTTATAGTAGAAATTTTGCTGTAAAAATTTTAAAAGCATTATGAAAATGTGAATGGATATTAAGTTTAAGAATGTTGAGTTTAAAGTCAAATTATACCCACACAAATAGAGACAGGTGAGTTGTGAAGGGAGAAAAGGGTTTCCGACCAGGTCTGACACAAATCAGGCTGACTAGAGTCTCGGCAAAAGGCTGAAAGCATGAAATTTCAAATTTAAGAAAATGACGGTTTATACTACCTGTGTAGCAAAAACAAAGATGTTGATCAGCTGTGCAGTTACTGCAGAGCTGATCTGCTCCTTTGATGTCGCATAGGCAAAAATTCTCTTTTCTGATGATGCGGTCAAAATTTTGAGTTATTCATAAATATTTTTATCAATAAATGTTTTGTTACAGATCTGAGCTGTACATTTTTATGCTACTTTTGAAATAATTCCTCATCTGTTTTTGCAAATGTTAAAATGGCTATCATTTAGTGTAAAATGTGCTATTGACTGTATTTGTTTATGATTTTTTGCTCGTTTACCTTTTAAATAAGTATACACAATGTGCTAGTAAATATACACAATGTGCTAGTAAATATACAAGTGTGAGCTTTGTTATCCAAGACTTTTATGTACAAAATAATTTTAATTTTATATAAGCTGTGTTACTTTTATATGTAAAACTGTTGTTTATGTTTCATATGTGCTTTTTAAGATCTCAAAAACATATTTAAAAGCCCTATGACATCTGTCCAACATAGAGTTTCTGAAAGGTATTAGTATTACAGTACAGTAATCCCTATTACAGTACAACCTCATTATAACGCTATCTTTGGGGTCCATAGATGCAGACCATGTTATAAGTGAAACTGTGTTATAATGAGGTTACATACTATAGACATATAGTAAAATAATCAATTTGGGATCCATGACATGGCCGTGTTATAATGAAAACCGCATTATAGTGAGGCGCGTTATAATGAGGTTGAAGTGTATTGAATGTAATTGCCCAGACGCCATCTGTCAAACAAAGTATACACTGACCAGTACAAAAAAACCTAGGACAAAAATAAATTCACATGATTAATTGTGAATACATGTTACAATAAATCTCACATGAAATGAATGCAGCTGAAAATCTTTGTTGGTCCTGGAATTTAACCCATATTTGACGAATGGATTTTCCCATTACTATTATTTGGGCGAGTCCACTTTCATTTTTAGGGGTGTTAGAAGTGGTTTTTAATTTTTATTCAATTTTTCGATGAAATTTCTCTAAGCAAACAGAATAGCCCCAGATGGGACGCCGCGTTCTGCGGCGCCGCGTTCTGCGGCGCCACATCTGGGGCTATACTGTTTGCCTATGTCCCACAAAAGGGACGCCAGGCTTAAATGAGTTAATGAGAGGCGGAGTGATAGTATGAATCACATTCGATAAATTACATTCACCTTCTACACAAGTCATGACAGATTCGTTTTTCTTAGACCAAGCATCTGTATATTGTTAATGAGTATTCAGCTGGTTCATGAGTATTCAGCTGGTTAATGAGTATTCAGCTTAAGTATTCTAATTGATCTGAATCTATTGTTTAACACAGTATTATCATACTTGCTTTATGGTGTGTTCTCTTTCATTATAATCATCAGGCTGTGAGAAATAGATGGGCTGTTTGATGTCCCCATCTCCCCTCCTCCAAAGGTTAGAGAGTGAGACTGACACCTAAATACTGGTCCCGAGTTTATAAAACATTTTCGTGCTTAATTCAGCTGAGACTGAAATTTATCCTGCTGAAAAATGTTAAAACGCCAACAATTGTTAGCATTTTAAAATTTATTAGCAGGATGAATGATTGGCAAGTATGAAAAAAAACTTTTCTTGCACACCTGGCGGGAAAATATCAGGATATCCAAGGCTTTGGCCAGGGGTAGAAACTCTTATCTAAACCTGGTTGTCTGATCCTGCATTCACATGTTCCTTCTTAACATTGATTGTATAGGACGTCAGGTAACTTCGGGTAAGCGCACACTCAAGACGATGTCAGAAACATTTTGACGTGATTGCAGCGTTTCAGTTCAATGTAAATGTTAGGAAAATCAAATCAAGCAAGGAAAAGAATCTATCATGCACTTTAGGTATGGATAGACAAGCAACATGATGCCAAAGTAACCCACAGGACAGATTTGTCTGTCCATGCCCTTGTAAGATTATTATAACCTTGGGACCCGTTTAGACTTTTAGAAGTTGATCTTGCCTAGGAAAAGTTGAGGTGAGGTGAGGTCCTGACATGGTCAAAGCTGTTGACTGGGATGTCAAGCATCAAAACAAACAAATGAGCCGCCTCATGGGAAAACCAACAATCTGCATAGGCGAAAACAAAGACGCAGATCAGCTTCGCGGTAACCGCGAAGCTGATCAGCGCCTTTGTTTTCGCTACACGGATAGTACAATTCCTCTTCTACTTAAATCCGAAATTTCAAACTTCTTGCTCTTTTCTGTGCTTGTACAGGTTGGTTTGTGTCAGACCTGTTCGGAAACCACATTGTTGGTTTTCCCACGAGGTGGCTCAAATCTGTTCATTGTGATCACCCTTTGAGTCCTCTGGCAAACAAGGGTAAGCGTTCTACTTACGGTGTTTAGTCAAGCGCTAAAGTGTCATGCGACATTTTTAAAAGTGTGTCATTTCATTATACAACTTGTTCTTGTTTGGGCTTTATATGAATTTTAGTAGTATTCTGTTTTTTTTTTTATATAAACAACCATGACATTTTCTTTTAATAAGCAGTATTCATTTGTTTTACACAGAACATTGATTTTACTACCTAGTTTTTATTACATTACATAGGGTGAACAACATTGCTATACATGTATTCTTCATTTCTTTTTTATATTTTGATTAATATATACTGTTCTATGCCCTAATATTTTGAAACATCTATGACATGACCTTTCAGCTAGTAGGAGAATTTGATGGGGGAGTAAGGTCTGGTGATACTCAGGACGCTGCATTCTGTGGGTGGAACACCATACCCCATTTAGTTCCCCTCTCTGCCAGTATATTCCAAGTCCTCTTGTAATGTTGCACCATAACTTGGCCCATTGCTCTAGTTATGAGCCATACACCTGGCCTCGAGGTTATGAAACTTCATGCTGAGCTCAGCTGAGACTAAAATTTATCCTGCTCATAAATGTTAAAATGCCAACAATTGTTGGCATTTTAACATTAATAAGCAGGGTAACACATTAATAAGCAGGGTAAATTACAGGCTTTAGTGATCTAAACCTGAAATTTCAAATTATTAGGGCTATTTTGTCATTTGGGAGCAGCTTAAATTTTATGCTCAGCTGAGCTGAGCATGAAAAATGTTTTATGTACCATATATCAGTTATCCAGAGACATCAAAATTGATTGAGTAGAACAAACACAGATAAAAATCAGTATAAGGCTGTGGGAATTGGGGATGCATATAAATGTGTGGGAACAACTTATCAGCCTCAGGGATCATTCTGTGGCAAGTTGTTCCCAGTCTGTATTTATGGTATTGTCCCTTATTGATTTATCTGTGTTGGTTATTCTCAGACCTGTTGGTTGTCTCTGGATAAATTTATAATTGAGGTGTGCCGGGTCTGATTTGAGAAAGGCTGCAAATGCCAATGCCTTCAAAACTAAAGAATATTGGCTGATTTTTTTTTAATTCAGAAAAAAAAATAGTGCAATGTAGGGAAAACAAAGTAAATGATTGCATTACTGATTTTGTATTGATTTTACCGAGACAAAAAACAGCTATTCTCTTTGATGTGTTGCAAATGAGCCGCTTCATGAGAAAACCGGATTTTTGCCTATGCAATAACAAAGGTACAGATCAGCTTTGCAGTTACTGCGAAGCTGATCAGAGCTTTTGTTTTCGCTACACGTAATGTGCAATCCCTCTTCTTGTTAAATTCGAAATTTCAAGCTTTTAGCCCTTTTCTGCGGCTGCACAGACCCATTTATGTCGCATCTGGTCGGAAACCCTGAAGACCGGTTTCCTCTCATCGTGGCGCAAATATCAATTTGTGATGTTACTGTTTTTGCTATTAAATTGTTTTGTTGTTTACTACCACATCATCATCATATTATTAAATTGTTATTGGAGCAAGGTGACATTTTCTTTCCTTAGTCTTTCCTTTATATGAAGCGGTCCCTATAGTGTACTGGTGAGAGCATCCGCTTTGGAAGCAGGCTAGGCCGCATCATACCAAAGACGTTAAACCAGAGGACCAATGGTCCTGAGCACGCTCACCTGAAGCCTGATCTTGAAACATTAAGTCATCATGAAATAACCTTGACCTTGAATACTCACACACCTTTATTGACTTCATAAGTTGTCTGCATCTCTCAGGCTGCAATAGTTTCCAAAACCAGTGATTTCTGAGAAAACCCTAATCTTAATTTTGATATTTAAATGACCTTGGGTCAAGGTCAGGAAATGACCTTGACCTTAATTACATACCTTCATTGACTGCATCTAGCAACTTTCAGGTCTCCGGCTGCAATAGTTTCCAAAATATCCATTGTTTTCGCCCTTTTCCTATGTAAAAGCCTATGTTTCTAAAATTGACCTTGCCATAAAATAGGTCGTGGTCATTCCAGGGTCATCATTGGAACAAACTATGGCACATACCAAGTTTAGTGAAAATCGACCTGCTGGTTCTGGAGAAGAAGATTTTTGAGTGTTTTTTACCATATATTGGGCTGATGGCCATCCTGGTCATGTGGATTTCGCAATCAAATTTTCGTTCCCCCTACCCATGGATGCTCACATAAAATTTCATTTTGATTGGCCAAGCGGTTTCAGAGAAGATCTTTGAAAAGTGTGTATGGATGACAGACCGGCCAAGGTCAAGAGATGACCTTGACCTAAATTAATAACACACCTTCATCTAATCCATTAGTTGTCTGCATCTACCACTTTTCACGTCTCATGCTGCAATGGTTTACAAAAAATTAATAGTTTTCACTTTTTCCCATGTAAAAGCCTATGTTTCCAAAATTGACCTTGCCGTAAAATAGGTCAAGGTCATCCTAGGGTCATCATTCGAACAAACTATGATGGGCTGGAGTCTCAGATGCTACATAACCAAGTTTCGTGAAAATCGGGCTGCCGGTTCTGGAGCAGAAGATTTTTGAGTGTTTTTTTTTTACCATATGTGGGTGTGGCGACCATCTTAGCCATGTGACCCAGATTTCACGATCAAACTTTAGTTTCCCATGCCCATGGATGCTCCACATAAAATTTCACTTTGATTGGCCAAGGGGTTTCAGAGATGAAGATCTTTGAAAAGTGTGTATGGACGACAGACCGGCAAAGGTCAAGAGATGACCTTGACCTAAATTAATCATACCTTCATATTCTCCATTAGTTGTTTGCATCTACCACTTTTCAGGTCTCGGGCTGCAATAGTTTTCAAAAAAGTTTTCACCTTTTCCTATGTAAAAGCCTATGTTTCCAAAGTTGACCTTGCCGTAAAATAGGTCAAGGTCATCCCAGGGTCATCATTTTAGCAAAATATGATGGGCTCAAGTTTCCAATGCTACATACCAAGTTTTGAGGAAATTGGCCCACCGGTTCTGGAGAAGATTTTTGAGTGGTTTTCACCATATATGGGCGTGGCGGCCATCTTGGTCATGTGACCAAGATCCTGTGAGCAAACTTTCATTCCCCTTTCCCATGGAGGCTCCACATAAAATTTCAACTTGATTGGCCAAGCGGTTTCAGAGAAGATCTTTGAAATTATGGACGCAGACGGACTGACGCCGGATCATGGCCATCCTATAAGCTCACCTTGTGAGCCTTCGGCTCAGGTGAGCTAAAAAGGTATTAGTACCTACCTTGCTCGGTGCTCAGCATTATAAGGCAAGCTTTTTGTTGACTTGCATGAATGGGTCTTATGTGTTAGCACTCATGTTTTTTGCCACTATCTATCTTCATATACTGAGTCGATCAATTTCTGATCATCATCTCAGGTGTTGGGTGGGTGCTAAATTTTGAATTTAGCAAGATGGGGAGAACATTCGGGATGGGCCATTAAAACTATTAGCTTACAATGAATAGACAACTTACTAGGTAAACAAATTTGCGTAACAATATTCATATCTCAATGGCATTCAAAGCCATATCACAAAAACTGTTTTGTTACAGAACATTATTACAGTATCCGAACAGCACATTATAATGCAGCTTAGAAACTAAAATAGATTTGTTATTATCTCTTAATGTGGATGGCACCATTATTATAGAATTGTTGACTGCTGTGTTGCTAAAGGTCTCTGAGCCAATCAGCTTATAAATCAAGGGTGGCAGGTTCAATCCTGGGCTTTTCAGTTGAGATTTTACACAAAGGTCCCATCTCTATATGACCTTTGCTATTGGTGGGATGCTAAACCTCAAATTGACCAACCATGACACCAGAGAATACTGATAAAGGGATCAAACAATCCATGCATTCCTTTGCGAAGTGTTGAAAATCATGGGCACATGTTTTTGATAGCTATTATTGCACTTTTCTTTAAAAACTGATGCTTTTCATAGGAAAAGGAAGAATGGCTTAAAAGTATTTTCATGATCAAACCCTCTTGGAAGGAAGGTGACAATCGATCATATCCATTTCATTACAAACTGGACAGGCTAAAGATCCAGTAGTCGGATTTTCATTGTGCACATACTGTATTGCTGCAAATCGAGGAGTATCTTCCAGACTTGCAAAGATACTTGAGCCACATCGGAAAACCATTTTACTTATGAGCCATGATGCAAGGAAAACTGGTCTTCAGGGTTTCCCACCAGGTCTGAAACAAACCAGCCTGTACAGTCACAGAAGGCTAGATGCCCGAAATTTTGGATTCAGAAAGTAAAAGACAGGGTGGCCACAGACTCTGGAAAACAGGGAAAATGATGAAAAAAAATTCCCTGCAGGGAAAAATCAGGGAATTTGACAATTTTAAGAAAATCAGGGAAAAATCAGGGAATTTTGAAAATCCTGTGTTGATAAATTGAACATGTGAAATTCTCAACTTGACAGTTGTTATGATATGTACAGTATAATTAAGGGGTATGCCAAGTAAATAAGAATTCTCATTTTAAAATTCAAACTTATGGGCATGTTTAAAATGACACTGAGGCACAGGTTTGTAAAAATCCTTATATTTTTTTTTTCTGAGAAATATCATTTCAACTTTCATGTGCCATCTGGTAATTGTAAATTTTGCTGAAAGACATAAATGCAACACAAATCATGTATACTAAGAATGGTCAAAAGTTAAACTAAGATAGCTAAATGGAATTGAGCCACTGTTGTCCCAGAGCTATACCAGAAGACTTTGCATGCATGCCTTAAAATGGGGTATGCATAATGTAATGGCAAACACCACCACCAAATACTGTAAAAGATTTTTTTTGTTACCAAGCACACTCTTCATTAATTATGTTGCATTACAAAATGCCTTCATAGATTTTGCTTTATGAAAGTTAGACTTAATTGATGCTAAATTGCTGACACTGTTATTTGATGCTAATAAATTCTGTGTAATTCCATAAAGTTTAAGTATTGTTTCTAAATTCTAGCTCTATTATTTAGCTCTTATTAAGTAGTAAATGTTTATAGACAAGAATTGTGACAGTGATAGAATATTTTACCCCAATGGTTTAATGTGCAAAGGAACATATTTTACTGTCAGAGGTCCCATGGTCATCATGTTTCTGATTTCTTTATAGTTTCAGGGCTCAGCTTAAAGCTCTAGAGAGGGATTGATGAGATATGGCCAAAAAGTTTTGCTTTCCTCTATTTTCTATATCCAGTTTCAGTTCAGATTTCATACAGGCATATTATATGCCTGTATGAAACTGAACTGAAACTGAGGAGGAAGAGATTTTATAACCTCTCTCAGCTGAGTCCTGGCCTGTGTTGTCCACTTTAAATTGACAGACCTTTAGACAGTTCTATGTACAAAGAATAAAACTGATAATTTTGAGTCATGTTTGTAACATTTTTGGAGGAGTAGGTATGGCTATAACATATAAGGGGAGGTTGGGGGACATACAAAATTTTAACCAATTGGTTTATATTGCCATGCAAGTAAATTAGCACTTGTATGGTTTTGATCAGTCTAGATACTTAATGATTTGATCAGTCAGTATACATGTATTATTAATATGAGAAGATGCAATATATTATTTAACATCATTGGAGGTTTTGATAGGAAAATGAACACACTTTTTGTCGAAATATACAAGTTCAAAACAAACTGATTTGTCTCTGTATGAGTAAATTTTATCAGGGAAAAATGAGTCTAGATCAGGGAGAAATCAGGGAAAAATCAGGGAATTTGATTTTCAAAATTGTGTGGCCACCCTGAAAGAATTTTACTATCTGTGTAGCGAAAACAAAGGCGCTGATCAGCTTCGCGGTTACTGCGAAGCTGATCTGCGCCTTTGTTTTCGCATTGGCAAAAGTCTGGTTTCCTCATGACGCAGCTAACATGAGAAAAAAAAAGACTTAGATAAGTTATGCTAATCAGCACCAGTCCTTTGCTTTCACTTCACATATAGCAAAGTCCTCTAATTAAATTCTAAATTTTATATATGGCTTCTTTCTTGCACGTCAGATAGAGAAATCCTACGTTTTACCCCATGTGAGAAATTCTTATCTCACCCTCGTTATCTCACCCCGGTCGCACCTTACGTGTTCTTTTTTATCTTGTTGTATAGGACGTCACGTAATTTCGTCGCTAAGCGCACGTCACGATGACGTCAACACGTTTTAATTCAAAATGGCGGACACCGCGATTGTAGCATTTTTTTCAGGTAAATAGCATAAAAATCAATCTTCGCCGCATTACGGGGTGCAAGAAAAAGAATCCATCATTCGTGTAAGGTATGGATAGACAAATCTGTCCCTCGGGTCACAGTTTGGTATCACTCGGCGAGCCTCGTGATGCCAAAATGTGACCCTCGGGACAGATTTGTCTATCCATACCTGACACTCATGTAAGATTCTTCTAATATAGCCTTCTCTGAATGTACAGGTAGGTTCGTGTTGGAACTGCTGGGAAGCCCAGAGGACAAGGTGTTTTTTGATGTGGCTCACTTGTGAAAATTTGTAAGTTTGAATTGATGCTTAACGTCCCAGTCAACAGCAATGGTCATGTTGGGATGTTGCCTCCATTTTATTGGACTTTTACCCAAACTTAAGATTTCATTCTGTCCAAAAAGTGCTTCAAATATTATAACCACCCAAGTAAGTCATTAAGGCTTCTATGTATGGATGGTTTGATTTGAACCACTTTTCCTGGGCAGGCTCAGACCTGAACAGTTCACCAGTCACAAGCAGGTCTATTTCTTTAGACCCCAATGGGCGGGACCCTAGTGAGAATTGTGGTAAGTTTTCTTACAGTGCAACTCAGGCCTAGGGTAACAGGTCTCAAATAATTTGAAAAAAAAAAAAAAAAACACAATCAAAATCAACAACTTTATTAATTGTAACATATTTCAAATATTTCATAAACCTTTAAATCTTCAAACAGTCCTAGTCAACAATTTTTTCAGTAATGTTGGGACAGAGCAACTACTTCCTGGGTTTTAACCAGTACCATGGAGAGCTAATGTGTCTTACTAAGGACACATCCCGACACCAGTTGGCTATCCACTAGACCACACTACTCCCATTACATTGTTGATGGGCAGCCTTGTTTAAACCTAATAAAATGAACAAATTGGTAAATACCTCCTATTAAATAAGCTAAATTCCCATTATGAGGGGAACAAATTCGTAAATACCTCCTATTAAATAAGCTAAATTGCCATTTTGAGGGGAACAAATTAGTAAATACCTACTATTAAATAAGCTTAATTGCCATTAAGTGGGGAACAAATTGGTAAATACTTCCTATCAAATATGATTAAGCTAAATTGCCATTATGAGGGGAACAAATTGGTAAATACCTCCTATTAACAAGCAAATTCAGAGAATTTATGTCCCCCGCCTTGATAGTTTAGTTACACAAATATAATCTTAGAATAACATATATCCAAACCACATACACTTTCTTAGTGTAATGGGTAAATGCCTGAAAAATGACTTAAGTTCAAATTTCAAAAAAGTGACAAAAATTAAAGTGAGGATTACATCCAAACCACATACATATCTTTAAAGTATGGTCAAGACATCTGTAAAGTTTCAAAAGAATCCGAATATAACTGTAGGAGAAGTTGTTTGCACAAGGGACCCACTGTCCATTCACTTTCATTGTGTAAATGTTGAAAAATTGAGTAAGTTGAAATTGCGAAAAAAGTGTCAAAAATTAATCTGAGGATTATATCCAAACCACATGCAAATCTTCAAAGCATGGTCAAGACATCTGTAAAGTATCAAAAGAATCTGAATATAACTGTAGGAGTTGCTTGCACAAGGTACCCACTGTCCATTCACTTTCATTGTCAAAATGTCAGAAAAAAATGACTAAGTTAAAATTGCGAAAAAAGTGTCAAAAATTAATCTGAGGATATATCCAAATCACATGCATATCTTCAAAGCATGATCAAGACATCTGTAAAGTTTCAAAAGAATCTGAATATAACTGTAGGAGGAGTTGCTTGCACAAGGTACCCACTGTCCATTCACTTTCATTGTCAAAATGTCAGAAAAAATGACAAAGTTCAAATTGCGAAAAAAGTGTTAAAAATTAATCTGAGGATTATATCCAAATCACATGCATATCTTCAAAGCATAGTCAAGACATCTGTAAAGTTTCAAAAGAATCTAAATATAACTGTAGGAGGAGTTGCTTGCACAAGGTACCCACTGTCCATTCACTTTCATTGTCAAAATGTCAGAAAAAATGACTAAGTTAAAATTGCAAAAAATGTGTCAAAAATTAATCTGAGGATTATATCCAAACCACATGCACATCTTCAAAGCATGGTCAAGACATCTGTAAAGTTTCAAAAGAATTGGAATAAAACTGTAGGAGGAGTTGCTTGCACAAGGTACATACTCCTATAGGGGGACGGAAGGACGGACGGACGGAATGACGGAAAGCCAAAAACTATGTCCCTCCGCTTTTCTTCGAAAAGGCGGGGGACAATTAAACATAAATGTACTATGGACTTGCTCAAGGACACTACAGTGTAGGCAGGTATTAAACCCATGACTCTTGCTCCTGCCCTGGCCCCGAAGTTGTAAAACTTTTTTCATGATCAACACAGCTGAGAATAAAATTTACCCTGCTCATAAATGTTAAAATGCCAACAACTGTTGGCATTTTAACATTTTATGAGCAGGATAAATTACGGTACAGGCTTTGGTGATCTTAACCTGAATTTTCAATTTATTTGGGGTATTTCAGTAGATATGCAGAATTTCAATTTCATGCTCAGCTGAGTTGAGCAAGAAAAGTTTTATAACCTCGGGGCCTGCTGTACTCTGCCTCTAGGCCACTGACCTCCCTGTAATATATGTAGTGATATTTCTGGGTCCAAGACTGTCGATCTGCTGCCTCATACATCAGGTTGAAGTAATATTCCAGTTTCAAACGTGGATGCATCATGAAAATATGTTCGTGTAATATATACCCCCTTGAACCCCACTTTTATATAGCAAAACTGGGGTATGCAGGGGTATACTTATTTTTCTTATTTTTGTTCCAAAACATAGATTGTGGGTACTCATTAGAACCGCCTCGCCGAGGCGGTTCTAATGAGTACCCACAATCTATGTTTTGGAGCAAAAATAAGAAAAACATAAAAAAAATTCTACTGAAAATTTTCAATTTTTACAACTTAAAAAAAATCTGTATACATTACATGGGCATGTTTTCGTAATGGGACCTACATATACGGGCTACCTCATGCATACATAGTGGTGATAGGTACAGATGGTTGGTTTAACATGCATACTTACTCTCATGATAAGAACATATTTGGTCTACCCGTCATGCATTCATAGTTACGATGTGTAAACATATTGTGTACCTTTCATATGCATTCATACTGGAAACTCAATTTAAAGTCTCATCCAACAGACTGGAAAAGCAAGAGTATGTTTGGTCTACCTTATGCATTCGTATTGTTGTATAAAATTTCCGATAATTCATCCAGAATTTCTTCAAAACTTTTTATATAATAGTTCTTCACCTTTGCCTTAAGGTCTCTCCAGCGTCGTTTTATCTGCAGAGACGATGACACATTACCTTCTTCCTCAAACTTCTTCCTAATTTCATCAAAATCAACATCCTCTTCATGACGAACATTTTCTTCGGATATCATTTTAAAAAGTTTTAATTTTTCCTCATTACCCCATTTCACTGTTTCTAAATCAAACTCGGCATACATTACCTGATGTCTTAGCTTAAGCAACCAATGCACGCGACACTGATAGGCATTTCTACCGGGTACCTCCCTGGCAATCTGTGACCATTGTTTTACATCATACTTTTTATTACCAACACTTTCTTCACGTGGCATGTATTTCTTCACAGCCTGAAGTAAGGCTTCGTCTTCCTCTACAGTCCATTTACCAGTTTTGGTTTTCCCCGAAACAGTCCACTTTACCGCAACACTTTTCCCTGACCGTCCTAAATGAGCACCTATTTTATTCCAGCTGGCTCCATATAGCGTGTACAGTCTCTGTAGCTGGTCAGCCTCTTCAGCTGAATAATCCCCTTTCTTAAAATCCTTAACTGGAAACAATACACAGGTTAATCTCACATGTGCAGCGTTACAGGTTCTGTTCAACCCTGCTGCTATTCTAGAATAGAAATTAGTATTCCGTACAATTCCCTTCAGTTCCTTATCTAATCTTGAATGCAACATTTCTATTGGGTCTAAATCCGGATAATCTTTTCGAAACTTTTTCAAATTTTTTATCATAATTCTGTCTTCCCCAGGCATCCATCTTCCTGTACGTACGGGACATCCTTGTTCTTTCATCGTCCGAATTAAAATTGTCGCTGATCGTGTATTTATACTGTTACAGCTGTGCAGCTCGTAATCTCTCTCTGCCGAAACTCGAGCTACTTTCTCTTTCGGTTTCCTATAAAGTCTCCACATACGACGTAACAATGCATCACAACTAAGACCATCGGTGACTAGTGTCTCTGAAATTTTTAATTCTTCACTATTAGATCGTCAATCATTATTTGATGACATAAAATTAACCCATATTTGACGAATGGATTTTCCCATCATTATAATTTAGGTGAGTCCATTTTCATTTTTAGGGGTGTCAGGAGTGATTTTTAAATTTTATTCAATTTTTCGATGAAAATT
Source organism: Rugalucina vietnamica (assembly GCA_964017185.1). NCBI lineage: Eukaryota > Metazoa > Mollusca > Bivalvia > Lucinida > Lucinidae > Rugalucina > Rugalucina vietnamica. Next base: position 48,493,825 of record OZ024873.1, read on the forward strand.
CTCTAAGCAAACAGAATAGCCCCAGATGGGACGCCGCGTTTTGCGGCGTCACATCTGGGGCTATTTTGTTTGCCTATGTCCCATAAAAGGAACGCCAGGCTAAAATAAGTTAAGTTTTCTATGTTTGAAATATTGATTCAACATCCAATGTCAATAGCTAAGTTTATGTCTCATGGGCAGTCAATTATCCTAGCCACAATGTTCATTGTCAGGTAACCAGTATTTAGTGCGCATTTTCTTTTTCTTTCAACACTCGCTGACATATGCTTCTTCAATCAGCTGAAAGAGCCATAATTGTATTTTCATGACCAAATCTTCATGAGAAAAATTTGCCAAATGTGCTTTGTTGAGATTTAGACACACAACTAATCGAGCTATTGCCCAAAATGCATAACATGAGGTACCAGTGTTTCGGGTATTATTGACCTTTAGACAGTAAAACTGAGTTCTGTGCTGCTTGTTTAGATCATCATGTTCATTTGTTACATTTGTATGTGTTTGTTTTTAAGCCATGTTGAAACAGTCACATTATGAAAATTTGCCCATGATACAGAGATTTTTTTCAGGTGTAAAATTTGAAAATTTGAAAAAAATTAATATTTTTAATACTTTTGCTCAAAACATAGAATGTGGGTACTGATAAGAACCGCCTCGGCAAGGTGGTTCTAACGTGTACCCACAATCTATGTTTTGAGCAAAAATAAGAATATCAAAGCAGGGTGTGCGCTTATTGGAGCATGTGCCATTATTAGAACAAATACAATAAATAATGAACCCTTGAATGAAAATATAGAACTAAAGCTTAAACTGTTAGAATAACCCACAGTTTACCTGGTTATCTAAACTTTTATTACAGCAGACAGTATGGGAATAGACATTTTGGCACTGCTGCCGAGGTATTATGGGAATATACGTTCAAGTCACATAATTAAAGAGATGAAGAAATAATTTACAAAGCCAAAATGACAACCGATTACTTGAGCCTTATTCACTATCTCCTCATAGTAAGAATTTTAATAAATGAACAACTAGAAAAAGTGCCTTGAGAGGCAAGCATACCCCCGGCTGGTAGCCCTACCCCCTAAGCCCTATAAATTTACATTTGCAAAAAGCAATAAAAGCAATGCCTACATCCATGGGGGAAGGAGTGTAGTAGAATGACAGATCTATTTTAGAAAAGTATACAGAGCTGTCTTGTATACTCTATCTAGGACTTGATCGCCGACATTGAGGGTCAGGTCCTCGGTCCTAGAAGAAAACAGAATGTCATTCTTCGATAATAAAAAAAAAATGTAAGATGTCCAAGACTTTGACCTCTAGTGCCACCCTGGGCATGAACTCTAGAGACTAATGTCAAAACGAACAAAGCAACCTTATACAGTACCTGTGGTCCAAGTATGGATGATTTCTAAACATGTTTGTATAGAAAAGTACAGAAAATACAAATTTTAAAGAAGTTCTAGATTTTGACCTCTAGCCCCACCCCCTCACACATAAACCGTAGAATCTGAACCTAACATGGTGCCTGTGGTCTATGTATGAATGATGTCTGACAAGACTTTGTGGATGTCAAAATATAGACTTAGAGAAAATATCATGGTATCTACTATAAATATAAAGGTGTCCTAGATTTTGAACTCTATAGACCCACCCCTGGGGATGGTACCCAAGATTCAGTGCCATGAAATAAAAGCAAACCCTACAGGGTATCTATGCTCAAAATAGGAATACATTCTTATGATAATTTGTTAAAATATGTACTTAGAAAAGAAACATTAACATTGTAACAGCACATTGTAAAGGTGACCTAGATTTTGACCCCTAGCCCCACCCTCGAGCATGGACCCTGGGGTCCGAACTCATGGAAACAAGGCAAACCCTATAGGGTACCTATGGTCAAAATATGAATGGTTTCTGATGGTCGGTTGATGACATATACACCACTAGAGAAACTTTAACAAAAAAACTTTGACATAAATTCTACGAACGTTCCGGGATTACGAACGAATACACGAACGGACGAACAGACGAATGGAAAAGCGAAAACTATATACTCGTCGGCATAAATGCCGGGGGTATAATAATAACTGTTTATAAAGAACAGAAACATTTCCTCAATTTTCATCATATACACATCTTCTGTGTCCTTTTACAACTTCACCAAGCATTGCTGCCTTTACAGTAAAACGTTTGTTTTATTTTTATCACACAACATGGTATGCAGATTACAGACTGCTAAAACCAAATTTCTAAGGCTAGTAAAGTTGAGGTTAAGTCTTTAGCGATCCATAAAGATCAAACTGTCCTGTCATGTTCAGATGTCTGTTATCTGAGATACAACCATTTCTGACACTTCATCAAGAATTTCTTCAAAACTTTTGATTAAATATTTGTTCACTTTCATTTTCAACTGTCTCCACTGTTTGCTTATCTGACCGTTAGACACTACAAATCCATCCTTTTCGAAATAATGTCTGATTGCATCAAAGTCTACATCTTCCTCAAACCTGACATTTTGGTTGCAAATTTGAGTAATGAGTTCCATGTTTTGATCATTACTCCAACTCAGTGTGTCAAAATGATGTTCTTGTTGAAAAACTTTATGTCTTAACTTAAACATCCAGTGATTCCTGCATTGTACAAGATTTCTGCCTGGAACAGCTTTCGCAATAGAAGCCCATGGTAGGCAATTATGAAGATCACCTTCTACTTTGTCACTATGCAATTTTATACTTTCTATCAAAAGATTGTCCTCTGTACAGTCCCAGTGACCAAACTTTGTGGCCTGCATATGACGCCATTGGGCTAAAAGATTTTTCTCATTTCTACCCAATTTAGTACTTATTAATTTCCATCTAGGCCCATGTTTCTTGTACATTTCATTCAAGTTGTGTGTTTCATCAACTGATAATTTTCCTTTCCTAGTAACATGCATGCCAGGAAACAATACATACTTTAGCCTTGAAATGACATCATATATTGTCCGATTAAGCCCTTCAGCAATTCTGCTATAGTATAAAGTGCTTTCCACTATGCTCCTTTTCCCCTTTATTATAGACCTTCTCGAATGTACCATAAAAAGAGGATTATTCTCTGGATAGTCTTTATGATAGTTTTGGAGATTTTCTACAATTATATCATCCTCTCCCGGTAAAAAATTTCCTGATCTAATGGGACGTCCTTCCTCTTTCATCTTTCTTCTTATTTCCTTTGCAGCTACTGGATCACACATATTACTACTGTGCAACTCACTGCAACGCTCTGCTGAAACTCGTTCAACTTTCAGAAAAGGTTTCCCACTTGTTTTCCACTTATACCCATAAAGCATTTCATCATACTTTTCGATGTCTACCTGATCCTCCACTAGTGAAAAGTCTGAAAATTTAAATAGCTCATTCCAGCTACAGTTCAACCTCATTATAACATGCTTGGCTATAATGCAGATTTCAATACAATACGACCATGGAAAGGCAAAAAAATAATTACTTTGCTGCTTTGTCTGTTGTAAGCAACCTCATTAAAACATGTTTTTGTTTTTTTTGTTATTGTTTTTTTTTTTTTTTTTTGTTTTTTTTTTGTTTTGTTTTGTTTTATTTAGTTAAAACACCATCTATTTCTATGGACTCCAAAGTTAATGCTATAATGAAGTTTCCATGTACCTGTATATCAGGCAAAGGAAAAAATATGAAGTTATCTTAGACACAAAAATCATTCTATCAGTTATAAGACATCCACTTAACGTTGTTTGCAGCCTCATGAAATTGAAAATAGTAGGCGTAGAGGCTTAGTCTTAGAACTAAATGATTTGTTTTATTGCGTAATATTCCAATGAACAGCTGTATTGTCAACAATTACCTAATGAGATAAATGACAAATCAAGACCTGCAACCAGACATGGTGTGAATTAATTTCCAATGCAAGTTGATTTTGCATTGCCTTTCCAATTATTCAATTTAACAAATAAATCACCAAATTTTGCATTATGTAAATGCTAATTCAACAAATCATATTTGTGAAAATTCTCTGTATTGCTTGCATTTCTTTGAATTAACCATCCAAGAGAAGCTTTTAACATTTGTAAAGTGTTTGTCCAAAGAAGATAATTTCATTCAGAATTTTTTTTTTTGAAATTGCTTGTAAGCACTATCACCCCGATCCTTACGTAATCAGGTAGAGGAGAGATATTGATTTATAGAATATCTCTGAATTTATTAGAAAACCAGAGGACCAATGGTCCTGTAAACGCTCACCTGAGATCTGCTTCATATACCAATAAACATTTGAATATTATGGTATTTAACCCCAGTGCAGGGGCAGATGAAGCCCTTGGGCCATTTTCTTTTTTCAGAATAATCAATATTCTGTCCATTTGCCAATTTCCTGCTGATTTTCCCCTTCAAATAACATTTTAAAAGCAGATGAGCCCCTGGGGTCCATTTTTTTTCAGAATCATTAAAATTCAGTCCTACTGCCCATTTCCTGCAAGACTTTCACTTAAAATGACATTGTAAAAGTTTTCCCCATTCAAATGCATTAACGACCTATGTTGACCTTGCCATAAATAGGTCAAGGTCACCACAGGATCATGATTAATATAAACATTGTAGTACTTGAGTCATCCATACTTCATGCAAAGTTTCATTGAAATCGGTTCACCTGTTCTGGAGAAGAAGATATTTTAAGGGTTTTTACCATATATGGGCATGGCGGCCATCTTGGTCATGTGACCTGGATTACTTATATACACATTGGTTCCCACTTCCTAAAGATGCTTCATATGGCCCCAGCAACCAATCAAAATAAAGGATTAGGAGAAAAACGTCAAACACTACTCATTAAACATTTCTGCAAAAACAAAATTCAGATGTCTGCAATTTTAGCGGAAAAATAGCCGATTTCCACTTTTCCCATTATAAGTCTATGGAAACTTTAAGTTGCCATAGCAACCAGAGTTCTTATCCATCTGGAATAAAAAACACAAATTATGTAGAGGCCACTGTCAGGAACATGTATACAAAGTACAGGCTTCATCCCCTTGACAGTTTCTGAGAAGAAGATTTTTGAATGTTTTTCGAAATTTTGCCCTATATGGGGCCCCAGCAACCAATGAAAATGAAGGATTAGGACAAAAGTCACATGAAACCTAGAGGACTACTCAATAAACATTTCTGCAAAAACAAAATTTAAATACCTCCAAGACAGCAAAACTGGCAATTTTCCATTATAAGTCTATGGGAAGCATAAGTTGCCATAGCAACCAGAGTCCTTATCCGATCAAAACAAAAAACACAATTATTCTTTCCCCCTACCTGTAGAAGGTGTATGTGTAATATGAGAACAATCGGCTCAGCGGTTTCAGAGAAAAAGATCTTTGAAATTGTGGACGACGGACGGAAGACGGACGGACGCCTTCAGCTCAGGTGAGCTAAAAAAATGCTCAATAAATTATAGATCCAAATGCTAAACTTGACTAAAGGAAAATCGCTTCCTGAATCTGTCTGCACATCTCTGTCTAAAGACTATGCTACTGAATGTCACTTCGTTTTTGCATGGCATGTCTAGTGTGCTACTGAAGCTGCAAAGAAAACAGTACATTTTGTATTGCACCATAGTTTTTCGCATAACAGTTTTTCTACAGCTGAAATGATCTTCAAAATTGTTCTATCTATCGTTTTATTTGCCATCTTAAATACAAATATCAGACGAATATCTGTAATTTTGCTGCAGATACTGTATTTAGGTTGTATTTACCTAAAACAAGAATTAGCTTATACAAAAAGTCAATTATGCTGGTATGGAATTGGTCTTTTTATTTTATTTTCATTTTTTCATGTTTTACTGGAGATTTTGAATACATATACTTCCTTCTCACACACTTCCTAATAATGAGCTGTATATAAATTATATGCACAGTAAAGAATCACTGAAAGTAAAAATGTTGCGCTGTTTTCTATGCAACTTCAGTTGCAAATATAAATAAGTCGTGCCATACAAAAATGAAAAGTAAATTCTGCAGCGTAGGCCCTAGACACAAATGTGCACACAGATTCGGGATGTGACCTTCATTTAGTCAAGTTAAGCATACAAATTACAGGTCATCCTCATTACAACGCTATCTTTAGGGTCCATAGAAACAGACAGTGTTATAAGTGAAACCGTGTTATAATGAGTTTACTTACTATAGACATATAGCAAAATAATCACTTTGGGAGCCATGATATGGTCGTGTTATATTGAAAACCGCATTATAGTGAGGCACCTTATAATGAGGTTGAACTGTATGTATTTTATATAAATTCATAGAACTTCTTTTTTTCTATAAATTTATAGATAGTCTATAAATTAATAGGTACTCTATAAATCAATATCTCTCCTCTACCTGTTAATGCCATGAGCATGCAAAATGTGCCATAATCATGGACACACACCTAGTGAAGATTGGTTACAACCCATGACTTCTTGATTTTGAGTCCTGCACTCTACCACTAGGCCACTGTCCTCCCCGAATAAGGCCTAAAATTTGAGTGATTCCTTTCCCAATATCACAAAGATCAGAAATAAGAGACCATTTCTGAAGTCAGAAAACTTCAAGTTTTTCCATCCTGAATATCAGAAGGTCCACTCATGACGTAAAAGGGTAACAGGAGCAGCTTACGGTGTACATTTATATTCAGTCCTTCCTATTAAATAGAATCTTTTCTTTGTTTGCTTTCTTGCATTACATCAGTGGACACAGGCTACATGTACAGTCAGGTTGGGAGGTTCAGTTACTCTGACCACACTATTCATATACCAGCCTCCTCGAGGCCATTACCAGTACCACACTGGTAAACGTAAACGCACTGGCTAAGGCACGAACGTATAGGCTAAGGCAATTTCAACGCTATGGCTAAGAAAGAAAATGGCGGATAGGGAGACACATGTACAGGTTTGTTGTTGTTTTACAGTTTCATTTTCCGATTATCAATGATGACAGCTACTAGCTTGGCGGCGCGGGACCCACAAATGAGTCACAAACTTGCGTTCGATGGCCCGATGTCGCCAGCTGCAGCCAGTAAAAGTGTAACCTCGACAAAGTGGAGACACTGAACCACGAAATCTCATGATTTTTCATGAAATACTGTTTTTCTATTATATCGTACGCTGTCTTGTAGTTTATACATACGCAAATGATAAATTGGATGCCTTTGAGCACGATTCATGAAAAAATAAAATTGAAGGGCCCCCAGCTTGTGACAATACTTGACGTTTCATTACAACGCTATTGGCTAAGGAAATGGAAACAACGTAGTAGCTAAGACCCCAGAGTTTCTCGAAGGGAAAATGTTATAAAATGGTCGTAAGACTCGTTAGTGTATTTTTTAAAGTAGTTTTTGAGGTCTAATTTTTGTTCAAACATGGTTTAGAGCTTCGAAAACAAATATTTCGTATATATGCATCTATCAATGTTTTTCTTCGAGGGTGTGCTTACAGGGGTAATAGACAACAAATTTATCCAAATCCCTGGGAATTAGACAGAGTACCATGACCCAGCGATGGTAAATTAGATGCTCTACAAGGAAATTGTACATGAAAATATACAGCAAAATTGATGACCCAATTGATTAAGGACATCACAATGCGATAAATGATTGGGGAATCAGACCCCTTTTTTCAAAATTGTTTCATTCCCGCTGGAAATTTCGCAGTGGCAGTGATTTACCGTTATTGGCGTAAAGATGCTAAAACAGGAGGAGCAGGGAATAGTAATCATTTACTATTTAATGCCAAAATGCATGTAATAGAAAAAAAGAGGCAGCCAGTGCACGTCCAGCACATCTAGTCAGATAAGCATAAACTCAGTATGTGACAACAATACATATTATCTAAAAGACCTACCCTTTCTTTGGAAAGCACACTTCTTCTTGGACGAGCCGAGAGGGGAGGGGGCGGCAGGATTTCCAGTGGGAATTAAACAATTTTGAAAAAAGGGGTCTAATTCCCCAATCATTGATCGCATTGTGATGTCCTTAATCCCCTGGTGGGTCATCAATTTCGCTGTATGTTTACATGTACAATTTTCAAGTAAAGCATCTAATTTACCATCCCTGGGTCATGGTACTCTGTCTAATTCCCAGGGATTGGAATAAATTTGTTGTCTACATGTGTTTCCCCCTGTAAACACCCCTTCGAAGAAAAACATTGATAGGTGCATATATATACGATATATATATATATTTTTTTTTTAATTTCACTAACGAAGCTCTAAACCATGTTTGAACAAAAATTTAGACCTCAAAACCTACTTTAAGAAAAACACTTACGAGTCCTACGACCATATTATAACATTTTCCCTTCGAGAAACTCTGGGGTCTTAGCCACCATGTTGTTTCCAGTTCCTTAGCCAATAGCGTTGTAATGAAACGTCATGTATTGTCACAAGCTGGGGGCCCTTCAGTTTCACTTTTTTCGTGAATCGTGTTCAAAGGCGTCCGATTTATCATTTGTGTATGAATAAACTACAAGACAGCGTTCGATATCATAGAAAAACAGTATTTCATGAAAAATCATGAGATTTCGTGGTTCAGTGTCTCCACTTTGTCGAAGTTACACTTTTACTGGCTGCAGCTGGCGACATCGGGCCATCGAACGTAAGTTTGTGACTCATTTGTGGGTCCCGCGCCCCCAAGCTAGTAGCTGTCATCATTGATAATCGGAAAATAAAGCTGTAAAACAACAACAAACCTGTACATGTGTCTCCCTATCCGCCATTTTCTTTCTTAGCCATTGCGTTGAAATTGCCTTAGCCAATACGTTCGTGCCTTAGCCAGTGCGTTTACGTTTACCAGTGTGAGTACTAAGCACACATTTCTTTCACCTCCGCATAACAAAATTTTCCATCTTATTTGAGTTTTTTTATTTGTAGCTTTACATCCTAGTCATCAGTTATAATCATGCTGAGATGTTGCACATGATCCTTAGCAACTGTAACTAGGGGATCAATGGTCCAGCATATTGCTCAGAGTTTGCTAAATGGCTTTCCCCATATGTGTCATATGTATGTTCCCTTGGACAGGGATGGACAATCCCTTGGGTCATTTGGGGCAAGTGGTTCAGAATTTATATAATTTTCATTGACATCTTTCCTTCTATTACAATTAATTTGATGAAGCATTATATCCATAAGGTCCATTAATATTTTGTTTGTTTGCATTGTAGTTTAACATATCAAGCAACAAGTTTTCAGTCATGAATGTCAATGTGAAATTGATGCTTTCAAGGTATTAACCAGTGCTATAGGAACCAGGTGTAGCTGGGTCTTGAACCCAGTACATCTTTTTATTCAGATTCCTACATTCTACCATTAGGCCTCAGGGTCCCCAGGCTAGAAAAAATGTTTTGTGATCTCTGTACATCATAAGTCTCATTACTTTTTTTTTTTTTTAATTCAGTTTTACATCCCTTTCAAGATTATTTCAGCTCATATGAGACAGGCCAATCAGTTGGTGGGGCGAAAACTGGAGAACCCCGAGAAAAAACACCTGACACACCCGCAAGCAGAACTTGGCTTGTCTCACATGTGGCCAGAGCGGGGCTCGAACCCACACCAGACACAGTGGTGAGATGATCGAGTGATTAAGAAACAGTGCTCTTAACCACTCGGCCACGGGGGCCGCTTAAGTCTCATTACTGTATCAGTGACTTTCTGGTTTATTATAAAGCAACTTAACCACAATTTAGACATATTTTTTTCTAAAACAAGTCCAGTATTAAAACAACAGGCCCAGCTGATTTTGGAAAATGAGGGGAACAAAACATTTCATCAAAAAAATGAAATTTATTACCATGTAAATGATCACTGTAATGATAGGAATATGGAAAATTTTTGGTGAAATGATTAAATGAACTGAAAATTGTTTGTTTGAGAAGCTTTGTAGTTCAGTCAACAATTTTTGTTTTGGACAGAGCCGCTGCTTTCTGGAAATGTGCTATTTACATGTAGTAGCAATATGGGGAGAAACTGGTCTTGCTCAACAGCACAGCACTGCAATGGTTAGGTTTTGAACCTCAGATATCTCACTTTTGAGTGTCACTCTACCGTTAAGCCACCAAAATACTCGTATTTAAAATTTAAATCAACAATCTTAATAAGAGGAGTAAACTCCATCCATGCAACTTTTTTTCCAATAATTTAACATTAACATTATAAATACCCAAATCTCCCTTAATGTTATTTTTTCTTTTTTGTTTTTGACTTATTGTCTTTAGAAGAAGCACCTGTGCTGGTCTTTTGTTTCTTTGGTTGTGCGTATTTGGCCTCCAGCTGGTCGAAGAACCCCGCCATTTGAGACTCCCGGCTGCTCTGCCGCTGTTGGATCATGTTCCGTAGCGAGTCGTCAACTTCTAGACCAAGCTCTTGCTTTAGCTCCTCAGCCTGGGCCGCCTCCTTGTCGGCCTGCAAGAAAGACGTAACAGGTAAAAGTGATATCTTAAAAAGCCCTAATCAACAATTTTTCAGTCATCTGTGACTCCCTGCTGCACTTCCGCTGTTGGATCATGTTCTTCAGCGAGTCGTTGACTTCCAGACCCAGCTCTTGTTTTAGCTCCTTGTCGGCCTGCAAGAAAGACGTAACAGGTAAGTGTGATATCTTAAAAAGCCCTAATCAACAATTTTTCAGTCATCTGTGACTCCCGGCTGCACTTCCGCTTTGGATCATGTTCCTGAGGGAGTTGTCAACTTCTAGGCCAAGCTCTTGTTTCAGCTTTTCAGCTTTTCAGCCTCGGCAGCCTCCTTGTCAGCCTGCAAGAAAGACATACCGGTAAGTGTAATAATTTTATGTCCTAGTCAACAATTTTTCAGACATGTGAGGCTCCCGGCTGCTCTGTCGCTGTTGGATCATGTTCTTCAGAGAGTCGTCAACTTCTAGGCCCAGCTCTTGTCTAAGCTGTTCTGCCTCGGCAGCCTCTTTGTAAGCCTGTCATTATGATCATATTTTTTAATTATGATCATATTTTTTAACATCAATATTTGTCTACATTTTTAACCCATATATGATGAATGGATTTTCCCATCATTATCAATTGGAAGAGTCCACTTTCATTTTTAGGGGTGTTAGGAGTGATTTTTATTTTTTATCTCATTTTTCAATGAAATTTGTGTGTGCAAACAAAATAGCCCCAGATGGGACGCCGCCGCATTTTGCGGCGTCACATCTGGGGCTATGCTGTTTGCCTTTGTCCCATAAAAAGGATACCAGGCTTATATGAGTTAAGTATGAAAATTGTCAAGGTCACACTCAAAATTGTCAAGAAGGCTTTAGAACATACATATAGTTATTCTGGGAGATCAAATTGTAAACAGTGAAGTCCCTGATCAGGCTACTCCACTGAAAGAACTATCAACCTAAGTCTACATTAAACACACCTGAAGGCCAATTTGTTGGATAACTTTCTTCACTAAATTTAGACTACCAATCTTAAGTTATAAAGACCTTATAACACTTACCTCCCTTTTCCGCTTCTCTTTGGACTTCTTATTCTCCTTACTAAAGGCTGGGAAATCTGGTACAGTTTTCTTCTTGATCCAGCCCTTGATTATCTTGGTGAAGCGAGGTTCATCTTCTATCGTGGAACACATTACATTGTTGAGAATCTCTGTCATGTCACCTTTAAACTCTGTGTATGCTGTCTGTAGGTCTTCAAGCTCTTCTTTAGACCCTGATTAAAAATATTAATTGACCAACCTGTTTGTTTTTGTTTTTTGTTGTTGTTTTTTTTATTGTTTGTTTTATTTACTTCCACATAGGTCCTCAGATGGTTAAATACTATATTTTATATGCTAACACTACCGTATTTGGCTATCTTAACTTGGAATAAACTGAGTTCCTTCCCATTTATCCCTGACTATAACTGTAATAAGTAAAAGTTAAAACTGAGAAAAAAATCATAAACAAGACATGACTGGGGTGTGGCCTGTATGAACCCCAGAGGCACCATTGGCAGCATTTATAAAGGAGAGTATCATACATTGGTCCACACAACATATGAAAGCTCTGGGCCATATGGTTTCGGAGAAGAAGATTTTTTTCGTTTTTTCCCCATGACGCCCCTGGGGCGGGGCCCGTATGGACCCCAGGAGCACAGTTGGCAGGATTTATAAAGAGGACCACTATACATTGCTAAAAACAAAATATGAAAGCTTTGGGCCTTGTGGTTTCGGAAAAGAAGATTTTTTAAAGTTTTTCCCATGACGCCCCCATGGTGGGGCCCGTATGGACCCCAGGGGCACGGTTGGCAGGATTTATAAAGAGGGCCACTATACATTGCTACTGACAAAATATGAAAGCTCTGGGCCTTGTGGTTTTGGAGAAGAAGATTTTTTTATGTTTTTCCCATTGTAAGTCTATGGGAGCTGTTGACCCCCGGGGCACGGCCATTTTTGACCCCAGGGGCATGATTGGCAGGATTTATATAGAGGACCACTAAACATTGCTACATACAAAATATGAAAGCTTTGGGCCTTGTGGTTTTAGAGAAGATTTTTTTATGTTTTTCCCATGACACCCCCGGGGCGGGGCCCGTATGGACCCCAGGGGCAAGGTAGGCAGGATTCATAAAGAGGACCATAATACATTGCTACACACAAAATATAAAAGCTCTAGGCCTTGTGGTTTCGGAGAAGTTTTTTAAAGTTTTTCCCATGACCCCCACCCCCCCGGGAGCGGGGCCCGTATGGACCCCAGGGGCACGGTTGGCAGGATTTATAAAGAGGAACACTATATATTGCTACAAACAAAATATGAAAGCTCTGGGTCTTGTGGTTTCGGAGAAGAAGTTTTTTATATTTTCCCCATGACGCCACCGGGGCGGGGCCTGTATGGACCCCAGGGGCACGGTTGGGATGATTTATGAAGAGGACCACTAGACATTGCTACACACAAAATATGAAAGCTCTGGGCTTTTGGAATTCGGAGACGAAGATTTTTTTTTTTGTTTTTCCCATTGTAAGTCTATGGGAGCTAATGACCCCCGGGGCGGGGTCATTTTTGACCCCAGGGCCATGGTTGGCAGGATTTATAAAGAGGACCACTAAACACTGCTACACACAAAATATGAAAGCTCTGGGCCTTGTGGTTTCAGAGAAGAAGATTTTCTTATATTTTCCCAAAGACGCCCCCGGGGCGGGGCCCGTATGGACCCCAGGGGCACGGTTGGCAGGATTTATGAAGAGGACCACTAGACATTGCTACACACAAAATATGAGAGGTCTTGGCCTTGTGGTTCCAGAGAAGAAGATTTTTATATGTTTTTCCATTGTAAGTCTATGGGAGCTATCTGTTGCCATGGAAAACAGAGTTCTGATCCGACCTGGCCCAAAACCTATCACAACCTTTCCCCCTCCTCAATGATGCTTTAGATAAAATTTGGTCACGTTTGGCCTTGTTGTCTTAGAGATATTCAAGTTTGAAAATGTGGACGGACGCACGGACGGACGGACACCGGCTCGACTACTATACTGTAAGCTCACCTTGTGAGCCTTCGGCTCAGGTGAGCTAAAAAAAAAGATTGTCCAGTCGTCAAGCGCCTATGCTCAAGCATAAAATCGTACCTTTGTAATTTTTCTCGAAGTCTTCTAGATCTTGCGTAGTGACTTTCCTGAACAGCAGTCTCCAGTACGCAGTCCAGTCACGGTCCTGTGGGATTACATCATCCTCATCATCTATCTCACCTGAGAACAGATAAAATATTATGGTCTGATCCTTTGAAAGCAGTAAAATATTCAAAGAGAGATAGTATGGACTATATTGCGCGATTTCGGGGAATGAACCCTCATCAGTAGCCCTTTTTAAACTGGCAACTAAAGTTAGACTATAGTGCAGCAAATTCAAGAATTTATACGAGAAGTCTAAAGCAAAAGCAGGGATTTATCTGGAATTTTTGTTGGATGGGCCTGCCTTCGGCCCATCCAACAAAAATTACATGGGCCCTAACTTTAGCCGGGGGTCTGGGGGCCGCAAGGCTCCGAGTGGGGTCCAGGGGCAACGCCCTGGTGAGGGGTCCAGGGGAGCTTGGGGAGCAAAGCTCCCCGGCCGAAATTAGATTTAAGCATTTTGCATGTGCCTAGACAGCCTCTCCTTAGACCCTTTTTTCTTGTTTTTTATTTTTATATATCAACAGTCTTAGTTTACTCCAGGAACATATTTTAGAAAAAAACTTTTGGCGAAAGAAATAATATTGACCATGGCACTTTTCATATTAAACACTTAAACCTGATGGTATAAAATGACATGTTGTCCATTGTAGAATAGGTTAATACTGTGGGTGGGGGTCTAATCTACTATACCAGACTGAGAAATGTGTGTAATGCAAATCAAAATAAGTTCCTTTTTGTAACCATAGCCTTTCTATGACATCTATCTAGTATATAATGTAAGATGTATGGCATTAACATTCACCTGGGCAGTTGTGAGTTTGGAGTCCATAAGGGGTGAACCCTTCAAAGGCTGAATTTCCAATAATAATTACTGTCATGTCATGAGATTGACTTGCATTCTTCATTACTATTAACTTTGACACTTGAACACTTTAAACAAAGTTTTACCAACAAATAATGATTTAGAAGCAACTGAAACAGAAATATATTCACGATGCTATAAAGTCGCGAAAACTAATGACATTTCAAAATTCGTTCCAGAAGCATAAAAGTTTTGCTTTTTTCAAATGTTCCTCCAATTAAATTGATTTTCCAATGAAAATCGCTATGGTTTCAAATGATTTTATGACTGTCTTTGAAGTAAATTGCTTCACTGTACTGATCGATCAACTAATTTACAAAGACATACGAAACTGGGGAGAATTGACCAGGATTTTAGTCAGTGCTAATGAAGCACACCATATTCTATTCCATGTCGGACAAATGCTTTATTCCGATTTTTTTTCTTTTGATAAGCGTTTGGAATGCACAGATCTAGGACGCTTTTGTTTGAAAATCCTTGCGCCCATTCAATCTGCAGTTTTGACAGACACATTAACCACAGTTATATGCGCTTTTGCAGCATTCGGTGCGCCCTTTTAGCGCACTACAACGAATCAGGTGCGTTTTTTCTGGATTTGATGCGCGATTTAGCACATTGCGCAGCCCAGATAAATCCCTGAAAAGAGGTCAAGTAATTAAAACATTGCTTAGAAGTATGTTTCTAAACATAAGTGTTTTGAACACTGGAGTCTGAATATTTTTACTGATCTCAACATGCTCAAAGGACCAAAAGAAAAATATAAACTACATATGAGCCTTTGCGTGAGAAAACCAACAATTTGGGTTTCCAACCAGGTCTGATACAAACTAGGTTGTACAGCCACAGAAGAAGGCTAAGAGCTTGAGATTTTGGATTCAACAAGAGGAGGGATAATGTACAATCCGTGTAGCGAAAACAAAGGCGCTGATCAGCTGTGCAGCAGTTACTACACAGCTGATCTGCGTCTTTCTCTTGGCATATGCAAATTGTTGGATCTTCTTGAGCAAAGGCTCATTATAACAACCTATTTATACAATATTCAGCAAATTTTTCAGTCATAAAAAAAAAAAAAAAAAAATTCAGATCAGGCACGGCATGTTCAAAGCTATTGTCTGACCCAATATGTGTCAGTATACCGTCTCAAGCGACAGCGACATTTTATTATTAGTGTCCAACTACCTGTTTCATCATATACAGCCCTCTTTTCCTTATTGGAAAGTACACAGTAGACTTTGCCTAGAGTCTGGAACTTGAGAGTTGCTTCCCCTTTCTCCTCCTCTGTTACCCTGTCTGGGTGGACCTTCAGTGATACTTTATGGTAACCTTTCTTTACTGAAACAGAACAGGCAAGTGTTACAGTACAGGTGTCACCAGGCTTCAAGCATACATCATTCAAGATTTTTAATTCCTTTCAGGTAAGTAAAACGTGTTTTGTGTGACATTCGTACAGGACTCGCAGTAGTCTGACAAGTCAGGCACCAGAAATGAATTTTTGATACCTACTGTCCATACATCATCTTTCAGAAACTCTTTAACTGCATTTTTCAAAATCTCACAATTCAGAAACACCACAAGTAAAATATGACCATGTCGTCCTTTTGAAACCTAAAAGTCTTAAAATGTGCTGCAAATATTTTTATGGACGTTTTCAACATTTTTACATCAACAAATGACCGCCATACGCTGAAAATTTAGACTTCGGACTGACACGAGTGTGACTGCATCTAAGTCAGTAAAACAAGACAGTAGATCCACCATCTGATTACTGGTCAATGGCTCATGTCTGACCCTGGCACCCAAGCTAAGCCTAAGGCTTACTGGGGCATCACATGAATCACAATACACAAGACCATTTGCCTATAGTGTTCAGGCCCTAAAAAACTCATTTTGCCCAGAACTATTCCAGTTTGGAATAGTCTCCCCTCTTCGGTAGTTTTAATGGCCCACCCCAAATGTCTTTTCCCCTTTGACTACATAGGGCATGTAAGGATGACGTCATACAGGTAAGTTTGTTTATTCGTTGGAGGTATATAACTCTGTGTTTATCACTTTATGCCCTTAGTAAATTTAGAGCGCAAAATATGAAATCAGAATGAAAAATCACCAAAACATTGCATATTTTCTTAGATTTATCAATAAAATTTATTCCAAGGTAAGAAAATTGAAATAGTTTGCACATATTATGATTTGATTAGTGTCTAAAAATAGCAATGCATATGAATAATGGCCGAGGTTTACCACCTCCACACAATATTGAAAAGGTAGCGGGAATTATTACCCAACCCACTACATACAGAGTAATTGCATATTTTTCGCTATATCATGAGTTGGTCTCTGACCAGTCCATAGTATTGGATATAACATGGAACTATACCATGGCCTGGTACCCAGCTCAAAAAATATAATATACAATGGCCTGGTACCCAGTTCAAAAGATGTCAGAGCTATAGCAATGCTTCACTATGTCATAGGTTGGCCTCAACTGTGCATGCCTGGACCGGTCCATAGTTTTGGATATAACATGGGACTATACCATGGCCTGGTACCCAGCTCACAATCAGGGGTCCAGTTACAGGGCTCTAGGGCGAAAAACTTCGCTCAAAGTTAAGAAATTTCGCCGTATATAGTTCTAAAAGAGAAGTCAAATCGCTTTGCAAAAAGCTGATACTTGTATATTGTATATAAACAAAGTGCACTGAGAGAATTCATAAACGAGTAGAACATAATCCATACCTCAGTTACCTGTCAGTATTTCACACATCTGACAGTTGTTTGGTTAATCCCTTCAACATATCAATAATCTGATTTTATGTGATACATGTAATTGTGTCAAAACTCAATACAGTCGAGATGCGTAGCCAAGGCGCAATGATATAATCAAAATCGTAGCAACCAAAAAACGTTCGAAAATTAAGCCATCCACTTTGAACCGAGAGACAGGGCCTGAAGAAATTCCATTCGTGTGTACCAAAGACGAAACTGATTTTCATCAAACACGCAGCCCATTTTAAGCAATGCTATATCCGCCCTATGAAGCTGCTTTGTTGTCATGGCAGTTTGTCGGCGCATTGATTTAGGGGATTTTCCTTCGCGACTCAACTGTCGAAAATGTCAGTCGTGTTAAATCGTTTATTTAACGAGTATTTGATTGTCTCCCGTGTCGAGACCCATATTTTCTGAAAATTTAATCTTTTATGAGAATATTGATGTATAAATCACGATATGATCGATGTGAACAAATTTTTGTTCTAAAAAAGAAAATCGGTACTGACGATGAAAATGGCGTTTATGCACCAAAATTAGGCTCAAATTGGTTGAACTTTTATGAAAAAATGTCAGCATAGTCGCTATTAACCCGTCAACTACGGTTCATTTCAACCGATGCTATATAACACATTGTCACTTTCATTCAGATTTCAATTTTATCGAGAAATATTTGAGAAAAGTAAAGCCAAATTGGAAATTGTCGCGGTTTGATACTAGTGTCAAAAATATAGAAAAAAATAAAGATATAGTAGAGAACTGAGTTGTAGTGATCGAATTCAAATTGCCCCTTCATTATTTAATTTAAAATTTAATGTTATATCTGTTTAATGGTAAGGGTAGCTATACCTGTAAGGTTTCTGTTGTACCAGATGAAGTGTCTGGATCTTGTTCAACAACAGAAAAAAATAAATAAGATGCAACAACAACAACAGAAATTGTAGTCATTAATCATAAAAGTAATCTGATTACTTTTTCACATTAATCATAATTTAATCAATTACTCTTGAAAAAAATGGGTAATCATAATCATTATTCAATCATACAGAGGGCCCAGTAATTGTAATTTAATCATTACTGATACCCCAGTAATCACCCCATGTCTGATAGGTAAGTTTGTTCATTCGGTGGAGGTACATTACTAGGTTTATCGCTATGCCTTACCAAATTTGGAGCGCAAAATATAGAATCAAAATGGACTATTTTCATCAAAACATTGCATATTCTATTAGATTTCTGGATATTATTTATTCCAAGGTAAGGAACGTGTAATATTAGAGTGACAGGTTGCAGATTCGTACAGTTCAAGGATTCGTACACTCGGCAGCTTTAGGCCTTTGTAAGATTAAGCATCCAATTTAGAAGACAATCGACTGTATCAGCAATCAGTAAAATATTTCTGTAAATCAGTTTCAGTGCAAATTCGCGCGTGCATGGCAGCGCGTGCGCACTGCAGACGATTTTTCCAGACAACCAAAGCGGCAGATTTGGTGCATTCCTAATTGTTTTCGTTAAAATAAAGATTTCTGCCCGAATAAATGGCTAATTAGGACAGTATATGGACAGTATATGGTAAGAAAATAACAACAGCTTGAATCCCAAGTACTTACATATCTACCACTTTGTTCAGTTGTTTACAGTTTTTATCGAGCAGCTGACGTCTGCACTCAGCTGTCATCTTGGGATTTCCCTTAGGGAGACGTCATTATTTTGTCAGATGGGTCATTACCTTTTCGTTCCATTCATGGTACTTTTCTACACCCATATTCAACGTTTTTTGGCGAAAATCATCAGAAATATAAATGCATATTATATGTTTTCAGCAAATTCACTGAATTTTAGTCAACTTAAAAATTTGCCAATACCAGCTGTTTTCAAGTGTTCAGAACTTACTTTCATGTTGACAAATAGCTATGAAACTTTGCATGGCAAAGTAAAATTGATCTATTTCCATATTGAAAATGATTGTTTGGAGTTGATCTTAATTGTTATTCCACAGAGATAGTGTACGAATCTGCAACCTGTGATGCATGATTTTCTATGATTTTCATCCATTACAATAATGAGAGATCCCTACCAAACAGGAACTGCTGAAAACGAAACTATCTCAGCAAATTAATCAAGAAGTGTGTATTATTTTTGTAGCAACAGGTGAAAGGGCTAATTAAAAAGGTGAGTGAGATAAGATGAAAACACTTTCAAAACTGTACGAATCTGCAACCTGTCACTCTATGATTTTATTAGCGTCTGAAAGCAGTAAGCGCATAGCCATAATGACCGAGGTTACCACCTCCAACGAATGAAAAAAATATAGGGTAGGGAAAGATGACCGATACTGATTTCTTTTCACGGAAGATTACCTTGCCGACCTGCCCTATTTCCGAAACTGTGTTCAGTGCGAAAAAATGAAAATAAATTGACGATGTGAGGAAAGTCATTTGTCTTGGTTTTTGCTCATACCTTGAGACTCTGATGCTGTCTTTTTGATACCCAGAACACTGTAGAGATTATCTGTGTCGAAATATGTTCGACAATTGTCGAGAAGACTCGGCATTTTACTTCAGTTTGTGTTGCCCATGTGAAAAATTTTGGATTTCTGAGCGCGGCGATTACCTCACTTGTGAAGAGTTCCACTGGACGGTTGGGTATGAACGCACCTGCCGAGTAGGAATCATATGGGGTGCCGTTTTACTATTTATTCCCTATTATTCATTTATGGATATCCTCAATTCATTTATGGATATCCTAAAATAATTAAGGATATCCATTAATATTTTTGGATATCCTAAAATGAATTATGGATATCCATAAATGAATTATGGATATCCATTAATGAATTATGGATATCCTTAAATGAATTATGGATATCCTTAATTGAATTATGGATATCCTTAAATACATTTTTGGATATCCCAAAATCACGATGAATTATGGATATCCATAATTCGATTTTTGGATATCCAAAAATCGAATTATAGATATCCTTAAATCAGCTTATGTATTTTAGGATATCCAAAAATAATCTTGAATTTAGGATATCCATAATTCGATTTTTGGATATCCATAATTCGATTTTAGGATATCCTTAAATGATCTGATTTAGGGATATCCATAAATCGATTTTAGGATATCCATAATTCATTTTTTCATTGTATCCCATAGGCACGTACATCATTTTTTGTGATTTATGGATATCCTTAAATGAATTATGGATATCCTAAAATACAGTCCTATTTTAGAATATCCATAATTCATTTATGGATATCCATAAATCGAATTATGGATATCCAATATTAGCCCGATTTTAGGATATCCTTAAATCGAATTATGGATATCCAAAAATAGGATTGTATTTTAGGATATCCATAATTCGATTTTAGGATATCCTAAAATCAATTTATGGATATCCAATATTCAGCCGAATTAAGGATATCCATAAATCGATTTTAGGATATCCAAAAATGAATTATGTTTATCCAAAAATGAATTATGGATATCCAAAAATGAATTATGGATATCCAAAAATGAATTTTGGATATCCAAAAATGAATTATGGATATCCATAAATAGGGAATAAATAGTAAAACGGCACCCCATAGAATCAAGACAATCCACCGACAAGACAACTAACCGACACGGTTTTTGAGACAATTCACCGACAGTCAATGTCTCAAACAAATACAAGGTTTACCCGACAATACCTCAAATACAGCTTGTTTAGCTCTCCTTGGCGTTTTGCCTATTGAGGCATTGTTACACAAGAATCTGCTAAACATGTTTGTAAACATGATTAGAAATGAAAACTCAGTAGAATATGAAATAGCCAAGAGGCAACTGATGATGAAAGATACGCCCCGAGAGAGTATTTTCACTCATATTCAAAGCATTTTAGATAGGTATGATTTGCCTTCAGTTTTTGACCTTTTAAATAGCCCACCAACCAAGGAGGCCTGGAAATGTACACTTAACCACAAAATAAATGATATGGTACAAAAGTTCTGGAGGTCTGATATTGAAAGCAAGTCTTCCACAAAATACTTAAACCCAAATGTATTGAGTGTGGGCAGCAGCCACCATATATGGTCTACTGTAAGAAATAATATTCATGACAGTAGAAGAGCACACAATGTAAATTGTTGACGGGCACATATATACTCCAAGCAAATAGGGCAGCCTTCAACCAATACGCTGTAAATCCAACCTGTAAACTGTGCAATACAGCTCCAGAGCTGAGACAGCATTTTGTGGGGGAGTGTGCTTTCTTTAAAGAAGAGAGGAAGATCTACATAGAGAAACTGGAGACGAGCCCGATTCTTTCGGATCAGTATATCCAGAGTCTACGTAACCCAGAATTTCTCACACAGCTAACACTAGATGCGACAGTGATATCAGGCTTAGAGGAATGTGATTCGGAAGGGTTGGGGTCGCTCGAACTGTGCACTATCTATCTTCTGATACTGAGTCGATCAATTTCTGATCATCACCTCAGGTGTGGGGTGGGTGGCTAAATTTAGAATTTAGTCAAGGGAAAATAAAACATTTGGGGTGGACCATTAAAACTATTTACAAGATATAGATGAGAGGCATACTAAAACGCATGCCTCTGGGCTAATGATTTAAATAGAAGCCTTAAATTCCTCAATGGTCTTAGATAGGACCACTGAGGAAGGGAGACTATTCCAAACCAGAATAGTTCTGGGGAAAAAGGAATTTTTCAGGGCATCACTATAGGCAAATGGTCTTGTGTATTGTGATTCATGTGATGCCCGAGTATGCCTTAGATTGGGTGCCGGGGTCAGGTATTTGTCTTTATCAAGAGACACTGTACCGGAGTGTATCTTGTAGAAGAAGGTTAAGGAGGACCGCTCCCTGCGAGACTCCAGGGATGGCCACTCAAGTTCGTCTAGCATTTCACCGACGCTACTGGTGTTCCTCCATCGCCTGCAGGTCCACCGGGCAGCAGTCCTCTGCACCCTCTCCACCATCTCAATCTGAGTTTCATGATAGGGATGCCAAATAGGAGCTGCATACTCAAGTTGAGGCCGAACCAATGTTTTGTATGCAACTTCCTTAGTATGCCTAGGTGCCAGTGCCAAATTGCGCCGAAGAAAACCCAGAGTCTTAGTTGCCTTGCATGTAATTTCAGAAATGTGTTGACCCCAATCAAGATCATCTGTGATAGTTAAACCGAGGTATTTAGCGGACTGAACCTGTTCTAATGTTTGCTGATGCAGTGTGTAATTGAAATCTATATGCCTGCTTGGATGTAGCCGCGTCACCCTCATTGAATGACATTTGCTAACATTGAATTTCATTTGCCAATCCATTTCCCATTTGGCCAAGCTATTCAGGTCATCTTGTAAAATTTGACAATCCAATGGTGACTTGACATTTCTGTATAAAACACAATCATCAGCAAATAGCCGAACAGATGACCTGATGTTGTCAGGAAGATCATTAATGAAAATAAGAAATAGGACCGGTCCTAAGACCGATCCTTGTGGGACACCAGAAAGAACCGGGACTGGATCTGAGGCACGGCCATCTAATACCACTTTTTGAGAGCGCTCAGAGAGCCACGAGTCGATCCACTTATGTGTAGATCCTCTAATCCCGTAGAAGTCAAGTTTGTATAATAACCTTTTATGTGGGACCTTGTCAAAGGCCTTAGCGAAATCCATGACAATCACATCCGTCTGCCTGTGGCCACGACCCACTGCTCGGTCCAGATTACTAACCAAATCATGATAAAACTGAACTAACTGGGTTTCGCAAGACCTTTGACTTCGGAACCCATGCTGACAGTCAGCAAGAATGTTTTCAAGAGCCAAGTGTTTGTTTATGTTGCTGACTATTATATGCTCTAGAGTTTTGCAACAGATACAAGTAAGCGACACCGGTCGATAATTAGCTGCATCGTATTTCTCACCTTTCTTAAATACCGGGGCTACATTTGCCTGTCGCCAATCGTCTGGTACAGCACCCCGAGCAAGCGACTCATTGAAGATATAGGTCAGTACAGGAGCAATTTCAGAACTACATTCCTTCAACACCCTAGCACTCAGGCCATCTGGCCCAGGCGCCTTATGTATATTCAAATTATTCAACAGTTTAATGACCCCATTGGGGTCAACTGTAATTTCACCCATAGCGGTGAAAGGACTTGTGCCTTTGGAGGGGATTTCATCATCTGATTCGCGAGTGAAGGCTGACTGAAACTGCCTATTACAAATATTAGCCTTATCCAAAGTGTCAGTCTTCAAGATACCATTTTCTCTAAGAGTATTGATCCCAGACGCGTCTTTCTTAAGGGACTTGACAAATGACCAAAACTTTTTTGCCTTTTCATTTTTTCGGGGGCAATCGGGATCAGGATTATCATTTTCAAAGGAGAAGATATTGGTAATATGCTTCCAATATGCATCTCTAATGCTCTTTTGAACATGTGCTCTGAACCGTTTGTAATGGTTCTTAATGTCAGGGCTACTTGACTTGCGAGCACGAAAGTAAAGTTTATCACGTTTCCTTATCAAGCGTTTGATCGAGCTATCGATCCATGGTAAGCTATATTTTGTCTTGGTCATTTTTGATGGAATAAACCTTTCAATAGCCGAGAGAACCTCCGACTTAAAACTGACCCACATGTCATTGACTGACACCTGACTATGGTCAGTTGAAAGGAACGAATCCCTATAGCGCGCTAGATGGTCATGGAGACCGTCCATATCCGCTCGTTTATATAGGAAAATCTTACTAGGGAGTATATTCATAAACTTCATGTGAGACGCATAGTAGCACTGAAGAGGATCTCATAAAGTCGGTTTACAACAACAGCTAGTGTAAATAAGTTAAAGAGCACATGTAAATATAAACATTCACCAGCTTTGAACGTAAAATTGAACACCTAGCCCCAAACTGTAAAGTCAATAGACTTGTGCCTCGAAGAAACAAGCGGGGGAGCTCTACGATACAACAACAACAAGGCTGAAATTCACACTGTCATTGACTCGGCCAAACCAGACATCATTTTGGGGAATGAGTCGTGCTTAACCCCTGAAGTAAAGAACTCAGAAATTTTCCCAGATTCTTTTGATGCTATCCGGAAAGACAGAGCAGGTGACAGCCAAGGCGGTGGTGTTTTCATTGCTTATAGGCGTAACCTACTTTGTACGGAAACTTCGGAACTGGACGCCAAATGTGAAGTCGTTTGGTGCAAATTGAACATACATGTAATTGGATGTAGGACTTTGTATCTTGGTTCTTTTTATCGCCCTCCTAAACGCATTGAAGAAGAATATCTTATGGAATTCAATCAATCCTTGACTAGGATAATGCCAAACAAAAATGCTCATGTCTTGGTGGGAGGTGACTTTAATTGTGGGGATATTGAGTGGAGCACTATGCAGGTACCCGAGGGGGTACCGCAAAGGCCAATACAGTGTCAACTTTTGGAAATTGCACAAGATCACTGCCTTTCCCAAGTTGTGAATATTCACACCCGCAATGACAAGACCCTTGATCTGCTACTCACTAACTCTCCATCCCCAGTTAACCGCGTAAGAGGGATGCCCCCGATTGGTAAGGCAGATCATGACATAGTCTATGTAGAATATGATATTAAGGCCAAACGGATCCAGCAAGCTCCGCGAAAGATTTTTCTGTACAATCGATCGGATATGGGAGGTCTACGCGACCATCTAGCGCGATTTAGAGATTCGTTCCTTTCATCTGACCACAGTCACATGCCAGTCAATGACATGTGGGTCAGTTTTAAGTCCGAGGTTCTCGAGGCTATTGAAAGGTTTATTCCGACAAAAATGACCAAGACCAAATATTGTTTACCATGGATCGATAGCTCGATCAAAAGCCTGATTAGAAAACGTGACAAGCTGTACTTTCGTGCTCTTAGATCAAGTAGCCCTGACATTAAAAACCATTACAAACGGTTTAGAGCACATGTCCAAAAAGCTATCAGAGATGCATATTGGAAACATATTTCCAATATTTTCACTCTCGATACAGAAATCATTGATCCCGACAGCCCTAGGAAAAATGAAAAGGCTAAAAAGTTTTGGTCATTCGTAAAGTCGCTTAAAAAAGACGCGTTCGGGATCACTTCTCTCCGCGAAAATGGAATTCTTAAAACAGAAAAGTACAAGTAGGCAAAGATCAGGAAAAGGCGCAATCAGAAAAAGACTCCCACTCCAAAAACCGAGGTGGGAAAAAACCAAACTAACAATCAGGTACTTATACCATGAAAACATTTCGTAAGCCGAATGAGCAGCTATTTTCCCAATAGATGGCCACTCAGTTACCTTAACGTAACTAAAAATATGCAAACATACATAAGGCGCCAACAGCACAAAAATATTTTAAACACCAAGACATAAAACAAAAAGAACCACCACAGAAGTATCGACTTGGAACGATCAGTAACACAAAGTTACTGGCGGGTTTAAATCGATTTTACACGGCCGTAACCTCACCCTCAGCTTCTGCAGTGGTTCATAACATTTAGTTAGTTCTTCGGTCCTCGTGGTGAATCTCTAACTAGTAAATGAATCATCAAGAACAAACAAATAAATCATGATAAACATCCTGATGAATCAAAAACCAGGACTCACAGATTCAGTAAGCTGCCCGACGATGGAGATTCCTGGGCGCCAAATAACTTACTAACTCCGGAGCTAAAGAAAAACATCAGTTGGACCCCGGTGGGCCAAGCAACAGACAAGAAGCTCCGGCCCCAACCAACTAAAATGAATAGCTTTAAGTCGGAGCCATCATAGAGTCTGACACCCGACCCAACGGCGTGCAATTAAAGAAGGCAGCATAGTTATCAACCGTGATTGGGTTAAAAACTAAGCATGCAGACTGTCGCATAACATTCAAGTTATAACCTATATGTTATGATTTTTCTAAACCCGAAAGAAAAATCATTACTTCCTATAAGTTTCTTAAATTTGTAAACCAAGTCACCATAAAATTCTGGTTCCGAAAGACCCTCACTTAAAAGCGTCTTTAACCCAACATTATATTTGGAAATCAATTCATAGTGTCTACGATAAAATTTAGAAAAGGTTTTTCGAAGTTTATGATACCGATAGCCCTGTTGGAGAAGATAGCTCGACACTGTTGATAAGGCAAATATCTGCAATAAGCAATTTCAGTCAGCTTTTACACGTGAAACTGACTCTGAAATTCCCTCTAAAGGCACTAGCCCATTCACCGCTATGGGTGAAATCACAGTTGACCCTAAAGGAGTCCTCAAACTGTTAAATGGGCTTAAGGTACACAAGGCACCTGGGCCAGACGGCTTGAGTGCTAGGGTGTTAAAAGAATGTAGTTCTGAAATTGCTCCCATTCTAGCTCATATCTACAATGAGTCGCTTGCTCAGGGAAATGTGCCAGATGATTGGAGACAGGCAAATGTAGCCCCAGTATTTAAAAAAGGTGAGAAATATGACCCAGCAAATTATAGACCGGTGTCGCTAACTTGCATCTGTTGCAAGACTCGTGAGCATATAATAGTCAGCAACATTAACAAGCATCTTTCCCTCGAAAATATTCTTGCTGACTGCCAGCATGGCTTCCGTAGTCAAAGGTCCTGCAAAACCCAGCTGGTTCAGTTCTTTCATGACATGGTTAGTAACCTGGACCGAGCTCAGAACCGGGGTCACAGACAAACAGATGTGATCATTATGGATTTCGCAAAGGCCTTTGACAAGGTGCCACACCGGAGACTACTCTACAAACAGCACTACTACGGGATTAGAGGATCTACTCACCAGTGGATCGCTTCATGGCTCTCTGAGCGCTTTCAAAAAGTGGTATTAGATGGTCAAGCCTCAGATCCAGTCCCTGTCCTATCTGGTGTCCCTCAAGGATCAGTCTTGGGACCGGTCCTTTTCTTGATCTTTATAAATGATCTTCCAGACAATATCAGGTCGTCCGTTTGTCTCTTTGCTGATGACTGTGTTTTGTATAGAAATATTAAAACCCTCACAGATTGCCAGATATTACAGGATGACCTGAATAGCCTAGGACAATGGGAGACCGATTGGCAAATGAAATTCAATGTTGCCAAATGTCATTCAATGAGGGTGACTCGGCACCTCCCTAGCAATCAAATACACTTTAACTACTCGCTGTATCAACAAACATTGGAACAGGTTGAGTCCGCCAAATACCTTGGAATTACTATTACTGACAACTTGGAATGGGATCAACATGTTTCTGAAATTTCTTCTAAAGCAACTAAGACTTTGGGTTTTCTTCCGCGCAATTTGGCTCGTGCACCTAAGCATACGAAGGAAGTTGCATACCAAACATTGGTTCGCCCTCAGCTCGTGTATGCAGCTCCTATTTGGCATCCCTATAATGAAACTGAGACGAAAAAGGTGGAGAAAGTGCAGAAGACAGCAGCTAGGTGGGTCTGCAGGCGATGGCATAATAAAAGTAGCGTTGATGACATGCTTAATGATCTTGACTGGCCATCCCTGGAGGACCGCAGGCTTAAGTCTTCCTTAACTTTCTTTTACAAGATTCACTCCGGTACAGTGTCTCTTGACAAAGATAAATATCTGACCCCGGCACCCAGATTAAGAGCTACCAGGACACCTCATGATTCACAGTACACAAGATACATGTCCTATATAGTGATGCCATGAAGAATTCGTTCTTCCCAAGGACTATTCCATTGTGGAATAGTCTTCCTTCTTCAGTGGTCGCAGCTAAGACCACGGAAGAATTTAAGGCACTTATTTAGAACCAAAGGTCCAGAGGTATACGTTTTAGTATGCCTCTGTCTAGCTTCTTGTAAATAGTTTTAATGGCCCATCCCGAATGCTTCCCCCATTTTGCTAAATTTAAAATTTAGCCACCCACCCCACACCTGATGATCAGAAATTGATCGACTCAGTATCTGAAGAAAGAAAGATTTTGAGACAATTCACCGACACTTCTGAAGACAATTCACCGACACTTTTGTTCAAAGTTAATGAGTTGTAACTGATGATTATCATTGGTAATCATGAGCAATTAAGGATAATTCCTAGCCTGAGACCGATTATTAATTAAAGATTTGATTAATATGAGGTGACTTGAAGGAACCTTAGTGTCACTTAATTATATAAAATATCTCAAGACAACTCACCGACATGATTTTTGAGACAATTCGCGTACAGATTTTGATATTAAAATGCATATGAAGGGATCTGACAAAAATTCACAGACACGATTTTTGAGACAATTCACCGACAGATTTTGATATTAAAATACATACGATGTTTGGCAGGAAAACTCGCAGACACTGTGGCATAGTTGATTGTTGGATGCTCGATAGATCATCTAAAATAATAAAAAAAACTAGTCTCTAAAATCTAAAACTGTCGTTGAATTCATTGTCTTAAATATGTCCTCCAAAATTTTAATATTACGATGGATTGTCTTAAAATTGTCTTTCAAATTTCAAATCTATATAAAATAGTCTTTAAAAAGTTAAATTTGTCGGTGGACTGTCTTAAAATTTTCTATCAAATCGTGATTTTACCTGTCGGTGAATCATCTTAAGATTGCTTAAAATTTTTATCCGCCGATAAATTGCCTTAAAAAACCTTTCAAAATCTGTCGGTAAGTTGTCTCAATCTTTTGTCGGTGAAAACGTGATAAAACTGTTCTTGCAATCATCGCCAATCAAGATCATCAGTTACAAGTCATTAACTCTGAATAAATGTGTCGGTGAATTGTCTCAAAATCTGTCGGTGAATTGTCTCAAAAACCGTGTCGGTGAGTTGTCTTGTCGGTGGGTTGTCTTGTTCCCGCCGAGTCGAGCTGTGCGAAAGACCCTGCCGAACTACACAAGTAGTTTCTTTCCACAGACTACCAGGGACTGGAATGAACTCCCTGATTCTCTTATCTCCTCTGCTGAAATGTCTGATGACTGTGTGTCCAAGTTCGCATCTCTTGTGAGAGCCAGGGACTAATTTCCCTCCTGGCGAACCCCCCTGGTGAGGTATTGTCAATTTGACGTGTCACCAGTAAACCATTCAGATTCAGATTCAGACACTCTCATCTCGGCCTGGTCCGTGGAATCTATCTATCTATCTATCTATCTATCTATCTATCTATCTATCTATCTATCTATCTATCTATCCATCCATCCATCCATCCATCCATCCATCCATCCATCTATCCATCTATCTATCTATCTATCTATCTATCTATCTATCTATCTATTGCCTACGCCCTCGCGAGGATTTTTGGCAACGCCCAACTACTCGAAACCAGTTCAAGAACAGCTCCCAACACTTCGAGTCACACACGTTGGTGTTGGTCTCTCTATAGAAAGGATTAAAGAAACTCTGTATTGAATAAATCAATAATCAAAAACATTAACTCAGATATGTCAACTATCCCATACCATACATACCATATATACGAACAGTGCCGGGAGCAGTTATGTTTCTTGCTCAAATGTGTCAATACAGTTTGTGAGAAATCATATAAGGATATAAAATACATTTTATTGAAAAGTGCATCATGTCAGCTTCACAGTCGTATGGTTTTCAACAAAATAAATGCTGCATTTCTCAAGAAAATTGTTCTGAAAGATTTTTATGTGAATGAGAGTTGTGAAAATGGGCACTGTGGTACATTTTATGACAAAATAGACATGCATTCCAAGCTAAAATGCAATAGCTAATGTAAACTAGATTGTTTTGTTTGTTTTCTTGTTACTCCCATCAATCAATTTCTGATTATTCTTGGAAGGTGATTGGTCAGCAGGTTCTGGCATAGAAAAATGTATGATTAAATAAAAGGATCCTGTTAAATTGACATCAATGATAAATTTTGAAAGCATATCATACAAGTGATATCTCCCTATTTTGGAGGGATCTCCCTATTCTAGACAAAATCTCCCTACTTGGAATCTCTGAATTTCCCTATATATCTTATACATCTCCCTATTTGGAATTTGGATCTCCCTACTTCAAACCAAGAAATTCCTTCTTTTGTTTAATTGGAAAGGTAAATCTCCTCATTTGGCTTCTCAAGTGTATCACATGTATGGCATATTTTCTTGTTGAGTAAATGCGACATTGTCATACATGTAGTAGTTTTGAATATGGTAAAGATTCCTGACCCTGTTTATAGAGAGACATTGAACACATCCAAATCACATCTAAAATATACTTATATTCATCAAGACAGATTAGAAACTCCTAGAGGAGTTTTTTTAATGCAACACCACATTGGGCAACTGCGAATGATAATGCCAAACAATACCAAGTGTGTGTGTGTGGGGGGGGTGGGGGTGGGGTTGTTTTTCTTGGGTGTACTTTGGGGATAACTCATCGAAAGGGTGCTTCTCAAATTCTGATTGAGCAATACTTCTTCCATTTCTCTTTCAAACGGGAGTGCCTTGTGTATATTTCCTTTGACTATAAATGTGCCCGGTTAGCCTTAACATCTCATACCAAGTTGTTCACAGTGTGTAGACAGTGGGAGCACTCCACATGTCCACATACATTGCGAACTCTAATGCCAATCTCAGCTTGTTTTATAAGATTGTACATGTTCTAATTGCTGTACCCCTCACGGACTATATACAGTAGAGTAGTATACAATTATTGACTATTGAGTCTTTGAATATGATGTGATATCCAACAAAGACTACCAATATTGACCGAGGCGAAGCCGAGGTCAATATTGGTAGTCTTTGTTGGATATCACATCATATTCGATGACTCAATAGTCAACAATTGTTTTATTATATAACACTCTTTTTATACAAACATGATAAAAATAATTTTAAAATACCTATTTTTATCTGTAAATGAATTAGTGTATACATATAGTTTACTTATAGTCCCAGCATGACTGAAAAATGTTTATTGGGACATTAAGTCTAAATTCAAATAAACATCATTGGAAAAGGTCCCTTTTCCACAGTGTTTACTTTGAATATGAAGAAAATTGTACCCATGATCGACTGCTCTCTCTCAATTACGCGTTTTGTCACATAAAGCGCTTAATAAAACTAGTGAACCCGTCTATGTTGACTGGTCCCGGGTCGTTTCGCCCGTGAGTCGTTTCGCCCCTGAGTCGTTTCGCCCGTGAGTCGTTTCGCCCTGGGTCGTTTCGCCCTGGGTCGTTTCGCCCGTGAGTCGTTTCGCCCCTATTTGGTGAGTCGTTTCGCCCTTATTTTTCTACCATGCCCAAATGTGTTATATGGTGTATTATTTGTTATTTATAACTTAAGGATATGTCTTGGGCTGATAATCCATAACTGTCTTTGGGGTATATATATACTAAAAGACTTTGAAAACGCCTCACTATAATTTAATTGGTTGCGATGATGATTATTCTTTTAGAATACAGGATATTTCGGTAAAAATAATTTCGAACAGAAAATACAATTCGCCTGCTTTAATTTTAAACCAAAACATGAACGTCAACGCCAGTGATTTACGTCATACAGTATGATTTCAATCGTTACCAAATATTCAACAATAACAAATTTTGAGGACGAAAAATATTCACCAGGTCCAACATGATTTCTGGAAAGAAACATCAAAAGCCAAGCAAATGCTGTTAGTTGACTTTTAATTGCACTAAAAAAGAAACAAAGCTAGCTCCTTAAACGACAATGAACATTGAACAAAAATCTTTTTTTTTTCTTGTGCTTAAGTTTGTACGCTATCATCGGAGTCATGTTTTATTCTTTTACCATTTAACATTTAAAGAATGTCTGCTATCGGTCACCGCCAAAGACAAAGTATTCACACATTGCCTTTAATTGACAAACACGATTACTGTCACCTTATGTGTGATTAAAGGCGTAAACATATTAATGGATTATCACATTAATCAATTGACTTAGACAAATATCACACTTCTGTTCATTATTTGATTGG
The DNA here is from genome assembly GCA_964017185.1 of Rugalucina vietnamica. Classification (NCBI taxonomy): domain Eukaryota; kingdom Metazoa; phylum Mollusca; class Bivalvia; order Lucinida; family Lucinidae; genus Rugalucina; species Rugalucina vietnamica. The sequence continues at coordinate 48,526,001 of OZ024873.1, forward strand.
TTTAGCTGACTGTCGAAATACCAGAAATACCACATCTATCTATCTATCTATCTATCTATCTATCTATCTATCTATCTATCTATCTATCTATCCACCCACCGACCCACCCACCGACCCACCCTTCCTTCCTTCCTTCCTTCTTTCCTTCCTTCCTTCCTCCTTCCTTCTTTCCTTCCGTCCATTATCTTTCTACAACATTAAAAGTCAAAGAAGTGGAAGCGCTAGAATGTTTAATTAAATATTATATTAAGATACGCCAAGATACTCCTTTTAACAAAATCTATCTATCTATCTATCTATCTATCTATCTATCTATCTATCTATCACTCCATCCGTTCCTTTTTCCTTCTTTCCTTCCTTCATTTCTCTCTTTCTCCATCCTTCCTTCATTATCTATCTATCTATCTATCTATCTATCTATCTATCTATCTATCTATCTATCTATCTATCTATCTATCTATCTATCTATCTATCTATCTATCTATCTATCTATCTGCATCAGCATCATGAACAATAGTAAAAACAACAACAACAACAACAACAACAACTGCAACTATAATAATAATAATAATAATAATAATAGTAATAATAATAATAATAATGGGCGAAACAACTCACGGGCGAAACAACTCACGGGCGAAACGACCCACCTTATAAGGGCGAAACGACCCACCCATAAAACCAGGGCGAAACGACTCAGGGCGAAACGACCCGGCGAAACGACCCACGGGCGAAACGACCCGGATTCGTTCCCTGTCCTGCGCTCCAATACCTAATACAGGATAACCGATAATGCAACTAAACCCCTAGGCTTCAGCAGTCATCAAAGCCAAATATGGAGGTATGAGCATCCCCAATAGGCCGCAGACCTCTGGAATATTCTGCGGCTGTATGGGATCCCCAGCAGCAGGTTACTTGTAATTTTGACACACATGCGTAGAGTATAGGGATTAAACAAAATTAAAACTCAGTGAATACATTAATGAGAAAAAAGGTACAAGTAGGCAAAGATCAGGAAAAGGCGCAATCAGCAAAAGATTCCCACTCCAAAAACCGAGGTGGGAAAAAAACAAACTAACAATCAGATACCTATACCATGAAAACACTTCGTAAGCCGAATGAGCAGCTATTTTCCCAATAGGTGGCCAATCAGTTACCTTAACTTAACTAAAAATATGATAACATACATACATCATAAGGCGCCAACAGCACAAAATATTAAACACCAAGACATAAAACAAAAAGAACCACCACAGAAGTATTACAGAAGAAAGGAGATGGACCATTCCGCGGTTTCGGCTACTTAAACCTCGTCAGTGACCTATTGATTTGGCAACATGGAGCCAAAGAAAAATACTGTAATTTTGCAACTTTCAACAGGGTAGTCGATACGAAAAGGTACAAGTAGGCAAAGATCAGGAAAAGGCGCAATCAGAAAAAGATTCCCACTCCAAAAACCGAGGTGGGAAAAAACCAAACTAACAGTCAGGTACTTATACCATGAAACATATCGTAAGCCGAATGAGCAGCTATTTTCCCAATAGGTGGCCACTCAGTTACCTTAACTTAACTAAAAATATGAAAACATACATAAGGCGCCAACAGCACAAAAAATTTTAAACACCAAGACATAAAACAAAAAGAACCACTACAGAAGTATCGACTTGGAACGATCAGTAACACAAAGTTACTGGCGGGCTTAAACCGGTTTTACAGGTACCTAACCTCACCCTCAGCTTCTGCAGTGGTTCACAACATTTAGTTAGTTCTTCGGTCCTCGTGGTGAATCTCTAACTAGTCAATGAATCATCAAGAACAAACAAATAAATCATGATAAACATCCTGATGAATCAAAAACCAGGACTCACAGATTGAGTAAGCTGCCCGACGATGGAGATCCCTGGGCGCCGAATAACCTACTAACTATTCTGAAGGAAGTTAAATAAATCAGTTTCTTTGTCCGTGAATTCAGCAAGAATTGAAGATAGCTATCCGTTCTTTACTAAGGTTTAGTGAACTGTAAACGTTGGAAAATAAACTTCCTCTTACCTAAATAAACTATTAAACATACCTATTTATTGAAGACTAGTATAATCCAAATGGGGCCAAATATATTAAGCGTTGTTAGAAAATAAATCTAAACCGATAATGATATTCTGATTTCTCAAAAAGGAGCAACGGAAAATATATATATTTTGATCTGCACAATGGAAAATATAACTTGATCTGCACAATGGATGATGTACGGGGAAACTGTTTAGGGCCGCCACACGATACAACACCAGTTTCAATAAAAACAAATGAGAATTAAAACAGAGATCCTTTAAGAGAACATACATGTATTAATGAGAAAATGGATCGGCCGTGCCGCGGGCTCTTCTTTGACTATTTTTACAAGTCAAAACTATTTATATAGCTTAAATACCCTATTTATATAGCTTAAAATATATATGTTCAGACAATGGGTTTCATAGGAATACTTGATATAAATAAGAAAGTTCCAAGCAGGAACTTCGTGATGGGTTCGTTGTGGCATAAATGTTGTTTATGCCGTTGGAGTCCTATGAGTCTACACAATTATATCAATTTATGAGAAAATGTATCTGTAAATTCTTGAATTTCAAACCAAGATATATTTTATCCCTCTGGTTTCTGGCGTTGATAAACTTATTCTGAAGGAAGTTAAATAAATCAGTTTCTTTGTCCGTGAATTCAGCAAGAATTGAAGATAGCTATCCGTTCTTTACTAAGGTTTAGTGAACTGTAAACGTTGGAAAATAAACTTCCTCTTACCTAAATAAACTATTAAACATACCTATTTATTGACAATGGTCACTGAATAATTTGTCACAGTACACTGACTTTGGGGAAAACAATTTTTTTTTGTTGATCACACACTCTAAATTTGAGGCGCAAATTATTAAAATAGGATGTTGACTTTAATAATAGCATGAATTCTAAGCTATACACAGCGGATTCCTCTAAGAGGCTTATCATTTGATAATGTTGTATAAGATAAACATCTAGCTTCGAGAAAAGATGGAAAATAACACGGGTGAAACATTGAGCGCCGTAGACGAATGGAACAAAGAATTAGCAACCGAACTGCTTCCTGACACAATATGTCTCGCTATTTATCTTATCATTGGAAGTATTGGGAACTCTGTTGTGATTAGTGTTTATGCGAGAAGACACAACCTCAATAATGAAGATCGATTCTTCATTCCGATACTAGCGATTATCGATCTGACTGCATGCATCGTGAACTGTTCATTCAGTATATCGATTAATTCGCTGCCAGTGAAATACAACAGTGACTTTGCATGCAAGTTTATGTGGTTTCTGGCTGTGTTCACCACCGGGTCTTCAGCATTTACTCTCATGCTAATCGCGATACAAAGATACTTGAAACTATGCAAACCGTTTGGTAAACAAATGACTCGTAAATGGAAGAAGATATACCTGGCTATAATTCTCGGCGGTATGGTGTTGGTAGCGTTGCCGTGTTTTGCATTTTATGGTTCTGCTGAAGTGAAAAATAATGACGGCGACATCAAGGGATTACGATGTACAAGTGTTACTGCAAACCTGCCTAAAGTTGCTCTTGTTTACAAAGTGTTCATGTTTCTTCTCATATTTGGAGTCTTGGTTGTTTTGATAGTTTTATACACGCTCATTGGAAGAGTTCTCTACAGGCAGGCGAAATTCAGTTGGAAACTAAACGTGTCAAAAGTGGAAGCGACGTCGGGAACATCAGAGAGCGGCACGCGCGAAACAGATGACGACAGCAACGCGTCTGCGTACAAAACAGATCAATTTCCGGACACAAGCAGGTCGAACATGGATTCTCAACCCCACGGTATTGAAAACAAACATTCAAAGATGACTGATGCGGAGATACGGAAACACAAAGCGCCAGGCTACAGAGTTACGTTAATATTCATGATAATAGCAGGTGTATTTGTTATATGCTTTATTCCAAAGCTAATTATGTTAATATGGGAATCAAGAAAACCGGATTTCTGGTTGACCCTCTCACCATCGGAACTCGGTGGCTACAGATTTCTGTACACTTTCTACGTTGTGAATAACATTATAAATCCATTTTTGTATGGATTCCTGGACAAGAAATTTCAAACTGAATGCAAGCTGATGTTTTGCAGAAAATAGTGATTGAACTTTATATAGACGAGCATCACAAGTGTAACTTTTTTAATTTATTTGCCATTTACATATATATTGTTATATTTGAGCATGTGCGAAAGAAAACCAACAATTTGGGTTTACGACCAGGTCTGACACAAACCGGGCTGTACAGTCACAGACGATGGTTAGAGGCTGGAAATTTTGGATTTAGAAAGTAGAGGAATTGTCCTATCCGTGTAGCGAAAGCAAAGGTGCTGATCTGCGCCTTTGTTTTCGCCTATGCAGATGGTTGGTTTTCCCATGCGGCGGCTCATTTGTAAATATGTTTGCCATGCTGCAGTATTATTATGTTGTTGCTTGTAGCCCAACCCCATTGTACATAAAAAAGGCATTAATATGTGTTTAAACTAAGTGTAACAATAGCCTAAAGCGCTAAAAACGTGCTGCCACCGCAACACAACGTGTGCTCTTGCTCTTCATATATGTATGTTTTGTTAAAATCCACGTGGTGTATTGTGTTGAAATCCGCCGCCTTCCTTGAGTATTAATATGTAGGCCCGCCTCCTTTGATACTCACTTGTATTGAATTTAATCTTATGAAATATTTTACAGGAAAAATAGAAAATCATGTTACAATTGAAAAAATGACGATTACTGGCGTGTCTATTTATTGTCACTTTATAGAATGAAAAGGCTGACGGGCGTATGTGCACTTTGTTGTATGCCAATAGTTTTGTATTAAGCGCCACTTTGTCATTTCTCTAAGCGGTCAAGTTGATTGCAATGCCATGCCGGTACATGTAAATACTTGTCTGGAAATACTTATATGAAATCGAACATTTGCAGCAAAAAATTGGTAAAAAGCCTGATAAGGCACTGGAACTGCTCTTCACAGTACGTCAGTGATATACAAGAAAGCAAGCGTAATTGCAGCTGCGACAACCACAAGGTGAACATAGAACATCATCCAATCAAATACGTCCACCACCATTAACCACGTGATCTCTACCTCTTTCTGGCTAGGATGTTCACATTTATTATCAAGTGTTTCATTTTCCGTGCTAGATGCCTCTTTTCCCTCCGATGGGCGACTAATGACTTCTCCCGGAGATAACGCATCCCTCTGGAATTTGTTACCAAATTTACATCGTAGAAAGAACCTGATGAAAGCGTGCAAGCATCCTGAGACAGGTTTGAACTTCTGAGCCGCGGTACGGCTGAACACGACACTGATGATAACATTGATGGTACAGAGAGTGATGAGAGAGGCAGTGATCATGGATAGGATAGGGACATTCAGTGCTGTATTTGGTATACTGTCGCCTATATTAGACGTGAAGAATACCAAGGCTAGTAACACGGACACCGCAAACGAAATACGCTCCCCAGACTCTATAGGAACCACGTATATTACCATATTCAACAAGCCGATTAGAAACAGTGGGGCTGTCGTATGTAGTAACACGAAGATAGGTCTTCTTTGAAGTCTTATGTCGTATATTAAGCCTGTTACCACCACGTTGATGTCTATGTCTGTGTAATCTATAGGATACACAGCTGACCCTATAATGTTCCATTCTCCGTGCTTCTGAAAAATCCCTATTTCAACATAATCCTTCATAGGAGATATACGTATCTCGTGAGCTTGAAGGTTTGGTGCTATAATAACAAATCTGCACGTTTGTTCGTCGATAGGGAAATACAAAACGTCAACATCACAATATCCTATCAATTCTCCTGTTATTACCATAGTAACGTTACCATCATCGGCAAGCCATGCAGATGAAAACTCTATATTGGCATCGCCATCAGAAAGTTGCTGTATTCCCGGAGTCCAGATCTCATCTCTTGTAACACTTATCCTTGAAACGGCACCAAAATCGTCACTGTCCCAGTATAAGAGCTCATCTGTCCACTTTAATGATAGATACCCAGACACTGTTAGTCTTCCAGTCAGTACATTGTACTCTTTGATAGCATTTAAAGATAGTTTTGACTTAACCTGAAAGAAAAAAAAATCTCAATGTTAGCGCTAATCATTGTTTCATGGTACATGAAGATATGTTATTACGTTTCTGTTTGGAATTAGAGAACATTTCTTTTTTTATTCATGGCTATTAAAAATTCATCTGTAGCCACTTTTATATAACGGATCGATCCCAAAGTTTTTGAAATAATTATTTTCACATAATGGGCATGCACCGGCTAGCATCAGTAAAGCCAAAATCAAGTAAAGAACATGCAAAACAAAACGTAGCCTTACCTCTATAAACTGAGATTGGTTGATAACTGGTCTGAATTTTGCGTTGTAACCCTTAAACAGTTGAGTCCGTAGCTCTCGGAGTTCACTGATGTTATAAGCTCTACAACGCACCAGGAGCAATGAGGAAATTATCTGATGAAAAAACAATAATTTCATTTCTGATGTTGGCAAATCACAAACAGTCAGTTAGCCGAAATAAATGATTTTGCTGTGTAGATGATAAAATGTTATGAATCCACTTATTTTAAAGGAAACACTTGCTTTTATGGAGACGCTTAGAGTTTTGTCTTTTCATCTGAAAACAGGTAATTGTTTATAATCAATAAAAATCGACTAAGCTAATCAAGAGTAATTGCACAGGGTAACGCAAAATCCCTCAATATTTCAAATTCATTCCATTGACAAAGTATACCACTCCGAACCAATGTTTTCGCAGAACTAGACACATTTTAGAACCGATGTTTTAAATTCGTATGTAGTTGGAAAAAGGTTTGATTATAACTGAATATTCATATTTAATTTGAATGTATAGTTTAAACGTTAGCAGAAAGTCATTTTGCCATTAGTCACATTAATGGAATGGAAAACCTCGATTAATTACAACATGCCTGACAGTTCCATTTGCTTCTCCCTTGTGTTTTGACTGAATTCAAATGCATGGTTGTTCAACATATCGATCAACTAATGATGATATAATTGTATTGTTTTCGTCTCATTTTAATGCATTAGAATTTAATAATTCTGTAATCATAATCACATTGGTAAATGTAAAAGTACTAGGGCTGGTTGCTACGCACTGGTGCAGATTAAATTACGAACTGGAGTAAGATTAAAATGGCGGAAAAGGTAAATAAAACTTATACCTCTCTTCAATATCATTCCCATATAAATTTGTGTGTGTGTTATTTGTCATGTCACCTGGCGCAGAAAAGTGCGGAAGCGTTGTACTTTACGATTTTATCACGCAATATGCGATTAATTTCACGGGTTAGAAGCCAAATCCGATAGTTTTACCAGCATGACTGGTGACATGTGCTTTCGTACCAAACTTGGGGGGAAATGCACGTTTGAGCATAGCTTTTGTTATATTATCATACATTTATGAATAAAAATTCAAGAAACACGATGTCCGATCGCCAATTTATGAACAGTGCGTTGCAACCAGCTCCCGTGGGTCAGAAATCTCGTAGTTTATGATAGCAGTAAACTGAGCTCCACCAGGTATTGATCGAAGCGTACCATCTCCGGTAATTTTACGAGACTTCCCGAGAATTTCCGATAGGTCTCAAACTAATCTTTTTATCTCTAGTGTTTTTATAAGCCCCGGGGTTAAAACAACACTTTTTATGACCATCATTGGGATTAAGTTATTTGGGTGTGCATGATTTAGTATGACAAAAAGTGAATGAGGTTTTGACAGGATAAATTAAGGAAGCGGTTTTGAAACCCTGTCAGTACAAACAAACCCTGAATAACCAAGACTTTTTTTTTTTTTTTTTTTTTTTTTTTTTTTTGGAAACGTTTGTAGCTACGCCCAGGACGCCACTGCTTGATTGTGAAATGTTCCAATATTTCCGCGTATAATTTGCATAATTGCCGTTTTTGTATGACATAACGTTAATGTTCCTCACATGGCTCTCATTTTCTCTCGCTTTCTCATTCTCTCACTCTCTCTCTCTCTCGCTCTCTCTCTCTCTGTCTCTGCTATCATTACACAGTTTCGAAATGCTCGATGCCGATCTGCAGCATAATTTTTGCATAGAATAAACATTCAGCCGGTACCGCATACATCACTTCATTATTATTTGCATAAATTATACTTTCTTTTGTCTTTCTATTTTTTCTTTCCCCTTTCTTAATTTCGTTTTTTCTCTCTTTTTTTCCTTTCTTTCTTTCTCAACATCATTTATGTATACATAATAGATGCTTATATATAAAGCATAATTTTCGCATAAATCTATCCGTGTGACATTCATACTTCACCTCTAATTTCTCCCTTTCTTATTCTCTCTCTCTCTCTCTCTCTCTCTCTCTCTCTCTCTCTCTCTCATGTGATGACAATCGACATGAATGGGCTGAATGACTGAATAAACAATGATTTTGACACGGCACGTGCCAATATGAGCCGATGCGTAAGAAAACAAACAATCTGGGTTTCTGACCATGTCCGACACAAACCATGCTGAACAAACAAAGTAAATGCTTGAAATTTCGGATTTAGTAAATAGTGGTGTTGTACTGTCTGTGTAGCCGCCAACGACTGTGTCATATTTTCTATTTTGTACAGCGATTGTGATTTTAATGTAATCATTTTATGTGCACTATTTTAGTCATATTGTTAACGAAATCTAACACCTTAATTTTATCAAAATTATGATCTCATTCGGTAACATATTCCAAATAATTAGGTTTTCAAGAAACTAGCCGTGACCAAACAACTTTTATTCTTCACGGCTTCTTGAAAGGACTCGAAGCTAGCCGGAACATAGTTTATTTCGTTCTTGCTTTCTTTCTTAATATGCGGTTTAAATTATGTCCGTATTGGGGAAGTATTTTTCCATATCTATTTGCTCACTGCCTTTATGCCTTAATTTTGGATCCATCCGCAACATAGAATTTATTTATTTATTTATCTATTTATTTATTTATTTATTTATTTATTTATTTATCTATTAAAGTCGTTCACTGACTTTGCATATTAATTGATTAAGTGACTCTGTCCCGGTTTCATAATCTATACACACGATTCCCAGATTCAACTGTTATTCAATAAAGTACTATAACCGACAGGTAAGCCGAGATGTTCCGTAGGATTTACGGAAAACCCCGAGCATAAACGACAGGAAAATAAATTTTAAACCTTTGGATACCTAAGGCATAAAGACCAATTTCCTTTTATGTCACTTTTATGAAAATTATATCATATGAAAATATAAAAACTCTATAATATGCATCCGTTTGCACCTTAGTGATATTTTTGTGAATAATAGTTAAAACGGTAGATTGAAAGACTGAACCCTTTCCTAAATTCGGCATTTTTTTCTATTTGTTTAATCATTTTGATAGTGCCTACACAATGCACGCATAAAGACTAATTTTTAATAATGCTAACTTAATTATAAAAACATCATATTAAAGCTGAATATTTTGTCGATATGAAACCATTTGCACCTTAAAGATATTTTTGACTTTACAAAAGTTATTTACTAAAACTGTAATATTGCCCTATTTATCTAATAGTGAATATCGACTCACACCTGGACAATTACCTATACGAACTTTCTGCCGTATGAAGCTGCAAAATTGCAGTACATGTATTTCTCCGTTTGACTCCATTTAGCCAAATCTAAAGGGTCATTGAAGAGGCTTAAGTAGCCGAAATGGCGGTATGACCCATCCCTTTTCTCATTAATATGCTCACTGCTCTTAAAGGATCTGAGTTCTATTTTTATTTGCTATTACTGCAGCTGGTGTTGTGCCGTGTGGCGGCCCTAAAAAGTCTCCCCGTACATCATCCATAGTGCAGATTATATTTTCCTTTTGGTCCTTTGAGATCAGCGAGGGTATTCTGAGAAATCAGAAGAAATTCGTTATCGGTTTAGATTCATTTTCTAACCAACGTTTAATATATTTGGCTCTTTTTTTTAAATAAAACTAGTCTTTGTATCGACTTCCCTGTTAAAAGTTGCAAAATTGCAGTATTTCTCTTTGGCTCCATTTAGCCAAATCTAAAGGGTCACTGAAGAGGCTTAAATAGCCGAAACCGTGGTATGGCCAACCCCTTTCCTCATTAATATGCTCCCTGCTCTTAATGGATCTGTGATCTATTTTTATTATCCAGTACTTTTACATTTACCAGTGTGATAATTGCAACAGAACTAATTGCGCTTGTATTTTTATATATTTCTGTTTATGATCTAAAGTATATTGAGGTGACTATATAATATATAGCAGCTCGTTAATTACCTACACTGACACATTTCGTGGAAATCATTTGTCTTCAGCTACTCTGTCGACATAATCGACAATCAGAATTGTGGATATTACGAAGTTTTAACGCGCCAGCCACGTCGTTCTGGTCTGCTTTGCATGATTCCTTTTTCTTTGTAAATATGTAACAAGAGGGGCACAGTTATTTCCAATCGGTGTCCAAATATCGCATGACAAACGATTTAACATCTATAATTGTCCGAAAAATTACCGCTTTTGCTATGAAAAGCTATGTCAAAAGTAAATTGTAAATCTTAATTTAAACCAATGCAAACACCATTCAAGCGCGCACATCATCTGTTTACTAATCAAAGACGTCCCCTCTTTACATATGAGCCGCCGCATGGGAAAACCAACAATTTGCATAGGCGAAAACAAAGGCGCAGATCAGTTTTGCAGTAACTGCTAGGCTGATCAGCGCCTGTGTTTTTGCTACACCGATAGTACAATTCTTCTACCTTAAAAATCCAAACATTCAAGCCTCTAACCAGCTTCTGTGACTGTACAGGCTGGTTTGTGTCGGACCTGTTCAAAAACACATTATTGGTTTTCTCATGAGGCGGCTCATATGATGGACGTTGTCTTCTAGGCCATGGAGTTTTGAAACGTTGCAGTCAGGAAAGCCAACAACATAAATGCAGAAAAAGTTTATTTAGACACATACAGCATACAGACACATGACTAAATATCAAACAGCGTTTTACACTCTAAAAGTGGCTAATATGGATATAGGAGGTAGCCAGAAAATGTTGAATATCCGTTGATGCCACAAATGGTCACAGCGTTGTTGTCAATATTCTTTACCCAGACCTGGTCACCCCTCTTCAACTCGGCAATCAAAGTATTCGAACCTTGGTCTCTGTGCTGATGGGGCTCTGAAATGGCCAGGATCTTTGCCGCTTTGTTACCGTTCACGGAAATAGTCGCGTGAACAATAGCGCTTGATGACTTGTTGTCGGAGAGAAGAGCGGCAGAGAAGAGATACACGCCGTCACGGGGAGCTGTAAACACACCGTGTAGAGGGTTGTAAGCACCACCTTTGTTCAGTAATACGCTCTTGAATGCGATGTTTTGATCGACTCCAAGGTTTGACTCGCATTGAGGGCCCAATGAAGACATAAAGGCAGTAGGTCCTTCATAAGACGTGTTGAGGATCTGTCTCCGTACTCTATGCTCTGCAAATATAAAGGGCCACAGAATGAGTGAAACACATATATAATTGTCAAATTGTGAAGAAAGTCTGTATCTTATTGGCTGCTTCGATATAAGCCAGGCAGCTCAAGATTAAATTTCAATGAGAAACAAAAGTTTACCTTTTGTCGATACTCAATAACAGATCTACAATACTTTCATGTATTCGGATGTTGTGCACATAGTGTTCATAATTGATCACTGTTCTCTATCAGTGTTGTAAGGAAAAGTTAAAATTAACTTTTTATCATACTTATAGTATAATTTTCTACACCCAGCCTGCTTTTACATTTGTGTCGTGAAGCGTTCGATCCACGTTTTCAGTATGTACTTAACATATTTTGCATTTTATACAAACCTTCATTGGACATTGAATTATCCCTCAGTTTTTGGAGTTCATCTATCTTCTCCATTAATAGCTTGTTTTCTTTCTCCATCATCTCAAGCTTATTTCCTTGTCGGCTTACAACCGCCAATAGCTGTTCTATCACCACCTGCCGAGCAGAGTCTGAAATATGTGAAATTTGTGGATACAGTGACTTTCAAAAATGACATGTCAAATTGGAAAGGTTCTGAGCATCGTATTTGTATGCAAGTTGTCCTGTTTCCAATTGTTGCTCTTATGGCTACTACTATTGACGCAGGAATAATTTTGTTGCTCATTGTTTCTATACATAAGTTTTAGGTACAGATACACATATGCGCACACGTGCGCGCGCAGAGAGAGAGAGAGAGAGAGAGAGAGAGAGAGATTGAGATTCATGCTCTTTTAAACAACTTTTTATTTGTTCCGATTTTAGTTTCGTTATTTAATACTGCGTATCAATGTACGAGCTTGTCACTACTCTCGGAGCACTTTGACGTCAACAACGTCACGTCCCTTATAATTTTCAAAAATTTTCCTTCCGATCTGATGCCTTTTTTTCTATTCGGCACTAACATTTGATAGTAATTATGTTATATTTGATCATTCTAAGAACAACAGTTTATTCTGTTTATTCTTCAGTTTATTCTGTTATTCACCAGTTTATTCTTCCGTTTATTCTAAGAACAACAGTTTATTCTGACATACGTATTGTTTCTAACAAATGCATAAAATGTGCTACCTTTCTTAGTAATATCAGCCACCTTGTTTTCCAACACATCAACTTTTCTTTGGATGTTGTAATCCGTGTCTTTTGCAAATGCTGTTCCAAAAATGCACATAATAAGTATACAGCCCATATCCCGCAAAGACGTCATAATTAGATGTTTTTAGTTTGTTGAATATCCTTGCTGTTTTATGATTGTGAAACTTGTATTCTAATTACGAGCCCATCAATAGGAAACGGGGTTTAGGGGATCACGTTCAAACAAGATTTAAGGTAAACGTCAATGGGTGGAATATTTACAGCGAGTTTTAACCACCATGACATCAATCGCATTGACTGATACCTATTATAGCGATGGCACATAGGACATGAGATTTCTCCGAGCGGAGACAGTCATACGACTGGACAGTGCCCATTACGTGACTGTGTTGGTTTGTCACACTGCGGCCCAGATAAGAGAGTTAACTGACCAGTGAAGGACAATATCGCTAGCAAACAAATGCTGCCTGCTGCAGAAGGAATGCGCGGGGTGACAGAAGGTTTAAATGTTGTTGGTCCGTGTTAGGTCCGGTAAGTCAATGACTGAACTGCATGCATGTCCTTTGAACTTTTCCTCGTCTCTGATTCATTATGATGTTCATCAGCCATCATGATGATACAATGACTAGTTACGAGGACCGAACAAATAACTAAATATTGTGAATCACTGCAGAAGCTGCGGATAAGCCTACGTAACTGTAAAGGCGCTATAAGCCTCCAATAATTATATATTACTGACCGTTCCAATTCAACACTTATGTTGTAGTTCTAATTGTTTTATGTTTTGGTGTTGATTTTTTGTGCAACTAATGTACGTTTTCATATATTTAGTTAAGTTCGTGTAAATGAGTGACCAACTATTCAGAAATCGCTGCTCGCTTGGCTTAAGATATGTTACGTGATTGTCATTTTTTTCAACCTCGTTTTTTGGAGTGGGAATATAACTCTGATTGCGCCATTTCCTTAGCATTGCTTATTTTTACCCTTTTCCACATCGCCATATTTCTTATTACTTCAACCAAAACAATTAAATAATAAAACGCATTTTATGTTTACTTTTCCGGTTTGAGTTTCAGGTTTTGAAATGCCTATTTTGTCACAACATTTATTTGTACTGTTGTCCTCATCATAACGTGACTGGTTTGGATACATGATATTAAAGAAACACAATGCACAACTGTTATCTTTTTTTTTCGTGACCCAAAATAAGTCCATAATATGTTTGCGGCTGCGCAAAATGTTTGTTTGTTTGTTGTCTTTTGTTTGATTTTTGCATTAATTTTAGTTCAACGTTTAAAGTTGTGAGTACTTTCTGAAAAACATCAAAATTATACTAAAAGAAGTGTTTGTACGCCTTTAAAACTTTGTCTTTATTGCTTGCTATACGACACGCACTTAAACTGCGTTGGTTTACTCCAGAATTTCGAGTTTAGAACTTATTGCACAAGGATTTCATCGTAAATATAGTGTGTAGGATAGACTCAAATTTTGCCTAACAAGCGTCTTAAGAACAAAGTAGAGCAAAATTTCAAGGGATATTGAGCAAAAAAGTGCAGATCATATTCTGTACATTTTTGCATAAGCCTAAATCGTCAATCAGTGAAAACCCGCTATCAACTGTTTTGGCGGACATAAGCGACAGAAATGAGTATTTGCTTTAAACACTTATTTATAGTTACATTTTTGTTGTTTATCTCCTTCGGTTAACTTTCTGGACTTCTCAAAACCACACACACTCTCGACTTGCTAATATACAGCCGTTAACAAAATATGTCAAACAAGAGTCCTGCTGCGTTGTTTTGACGCAATGTTTTCATCTCCCTTTATTGTTTTTGATTAGTACGTAGTTACATTATTATTGTTTATCTCCTTCGTTTCTCTTTCTCGAAACTTCTCAAAACCACACACGCTCTCGACTTGCTAATATATATGTCAAACGAGAGTCCTGCTGCGTTATTTTGACGCAATGTTTTCATCTCCCTTTATTGTTTTTGATTAGTACGTAGTTACATTATTATTGTTTATCTCCTGCGTTTAGCTTTCTCGAAACTTCTCAAAACCACACACGCTCTCGACTTGCTAATATATATGTCAGTCAAACAAGAGTCCTGCTGCGTTATTTTTACGCAATGTTTTCATCTCCCTTTATTGTTTTTTGATTGACTGTAACTACTGATAGCGCATTGTTAACTGTCTCCAGTTGTCCCCAAGTGACAATATTGAAGGCAAAGCGAAAAATTAGTAAATAAAAAAATAAATGAATAAATAAATATTGAAATGGTCATGATACATGTATATATATTAAGTAGCCAGAAGTCGAATGTCTGACTCGACCCTCGACTTATATTGCTGTCTGATAGAAGTGGTACTGCATCTCTTCGTATAAGAACAATAAAATTACCCGAATGTCCAAGAAGGGATCTATGAAAACGCTAAATGCCAACTAAGAAGGTACAAGTAGGCAATGATCAGGAAAAGCCACAATGAAGTGCTGGATTTCCTCCATTTTGGTAGGTTTTATGTCGTCTGTTAGATTTAAAAGTTGAAACATGTCCTCGTAGTAGAAAATAATGAACATATCCAAAACGTGACATCTTAATACAAAAGCTAAGATGGAGAGCAAAAGTCAGTGGACATTTACTGATATAGAATGCCGTGTACAACAAACTCAAACCGAGAAATTTCATATGATCTCATATTACAGCCACTCCGCAAGTGACGCTTGTAACGTTAGGTCCTGAACATTCGTACAATGTTCTAAATATTCACATGAGAAGAAAAATATTATTCTAGCTAACTGAATCAGTTCAATCTATACATCTAGTTTTTCAACTTCGGAAAAAAAATGAAAACAATAACACAGAAGCGATCCTATCATCTTACAAACTGAAGATCTGTAATTAGCATATAATTATTCTCCTGCTGAGTAAAAGTAAATACATGAATATACATTGGTAGTAAATAGACATTCATCTGGGCAAATAGACGTGTGTCTGTCTAGCTAAAGTACACGCCCATTGCTTAGTTGCGATCACGTGGACAAGTTTAATATATATTTGTTTTATTGTACTTTGATCTCAAATCGACGTTTCAATAGCTAAAACGCACATGTATAGGAGTTGCTAGCGCGAATTAACAGGTTCACTAAAATGAGTGTTTTGAGCGAGTTTGTCGGAAAGTATATATCCTCTGATAAACTAGTCAACACTTGCCCTAACGTCAAAGTCAGGGAGACTCTCGTCGACGGGACAATGTCCCTAACTGAAGAATTAGCAGCTTCAGGCCATAGTGAAGGGACTCTGTCTAATGTGATGGAAGGACTCAATACTTTCGTTGCCACGATAAAAACATCATTTTCGGATCATGGACGTCGTTTAAGTTTATTTGGCGAATCTACTACGGATACATCAGGGAAACTGCGGCTGAGTCGTCGCCAAACTATTTCGGCCGACGACAAATCGGTCATGCAGTTGCGACAAAGCAATGTCATGGCAAATGATATTGCTGCATCTGAGATAAATTCTGCGAGGAGGAGAGCATACTCATGTAACAATGGACCTCATGAGGCACAAAGCTGTGGTTTTAGCAAATCAGAAACAAGAATAAAGACACTGAATATGCGGAAACGTACAGGAAGCAGTAATCTGGGATCTCTGGAAGAAAACTTCAGAAGAATGTCATTAAAATCAAACGGCAACGGAGGGGAAGATGCGTGTATACTTGAGGACCCTTTCCCGAATGAAATCGACGATAAAGGAACCGATGAAACCAGCGAAGGAACTCTGTCTTCTGTGATGGAAGGACTCAATAATTTCGTTGCCACGATAAGAACATCGGTGTCGGCTCACGGACGCCGTTTGAGTTTGTTTGGCGGATCCGCAACGAATACATCAGAGAGGCCTCGGCTGAATCGTCGCCAAACAATTTCGGCCGATGACAAGTCGGTCATGCAACTGCGACAAGGCAATGTCAAGGGCAATTGTATTGCTTCATCCGAGTTTAACTCTGTGGGGAGGAGGAAATCATACTCTAATAACACTGGGCCTCACCAAGCACAAATTGGAAAATTTGGATCAGCTGAAAAGGGAACGAATATGAAGCAACGTACAGGAAGCAATAATCTGGGATCTCTGGAAGATTGCGTTAGAAGACCGTCATTAAAATCAAGCTATGACAATAGAAGGGAAAATACGTGTATACTTGAGGATCTTTCCCCAAATGAAATTGACGATGAAGACACCGAAGAGGCCGGCAAAGGGTCTCTGTCTACTATGATGGAAGGTCTCAATACTTTTGTCTCCACCATAAGAACATCGGTGTCTGATCGCGGACGCCGTTTGAGTTTGTTTGGCGGATCCGCAACGAATACATCAGAGAGGCCTCGGCTGAGTCGTCGCCAAACAATTTCGGCCGATGAAAGGTCGGTCATGCAACTGCGACAAGGCAACGTCAAGGGCAATTGTATTGCTTCATCCGAGTTTAACTCTGCGGAGAGGAGGAGATCATACTCCTATAACACTGGACCTCACCAAGCACAAAGCTGTGAATTCGGAAAACTTGGATCAGCGGAAAAGGCAACGAATATTAGGAAAAGTACAGTAAGCAATAATCTAGGATCTCTGGACGGAAACTTTAGAAGACCGTCATTTAAAACAAACTTTGACAATAGAGGGGAAAATACATGTATACTTGAGGATCCTTCCCCAAGTGAAAATGTCGATGAAGAAACAATTTCCCTAAGTGAGGACAAAGACGAGTTATCCTTCTTTGACATAGTAAGGAAGAATCTAAGAAGCTTAGAAATGAACATTGTCTTGCGATACCGACGATATAACAAGCGTGACAAACTGAAACGTCGGGCAGATTTTTATAGAGCAAAATATAACACAGAAACAGAAACGAAGAAAGAAAAAAATTCTGACTCGGAAAAATCAAAAGGAGTGCCCCGTCTGTTTAGCTTTGTGAGGAACAAATTTACCTCTTCCCGAGGTACATCAAAACGCATGGACGCTGACGCTATACGCAAGGAGGTTGCAATTAAAGTGGAAAAGCGAAAGCAACTGTATAAAGGTAAATCAAGAGATGAGATTCGTGCTCATATTCGAGGAAAGCATTTGCAAGAAAGTTCATTTTGAAGATGAACTCTCTCGTGTAATTGGCAAATTGGTGAATCTGACATCAAGACAGTCTTTGAGGTACTCATATATCATTCATAAAAATCATAACTTTGATGTTCAAATAAATTGACTTGAGTCAAACTATAACAATATAACGTTTTACGTGATTTACATATACACTTTATATTGTACATTTATTGTCTGATTTGCGTCTTTTTTATTCTAGTAATCAGTACTGTAACAATGTAATAATTCTATTTCAAGTCTCTTTACCAGGTAGCCATGCCGCCAAAAGTTTATTTCTTTGACACTTCTTGGTGGTTAGTCATTGACACTGAATCTCACCTGCGCTGACTTTGAACGTCATTTTCACAGACAGGCCTATCGCATGCAGTAATATACAGCTCGGTTTCAAAAATAACATACCCCTGCAATGTCGCAAAATAAATTGCCCTCTTCACCTTCATTGAATCAATCATTGCTTGTTGGTTATTAAGCTGGTACGAATGAAACTTCTAAATTTTGTGCATATGGCTATGTGTGTTGAAATGGTATTAATTTTATATTGATCATGAGCAGACAGATTGGACAGGAAGCTGCGTTTGGCATATACCAAAATTATGACAGATTTAAAGTCAAGTTTTCAAGTTTAGGTGATTGGTATGGTGTACGTACTGTGAATTTTGCCACTTTATGATATGACCTGAATGCTATGCATGGACACCTATTTGAGACATCTTAAAACTTGCACCACACTCGAAAAAGTACTGAATCAGAAAGTGAAAGATTAATGTACCCACTACCTTGTATACAAGTACCTTGCAAATGCATGTTTTTAGCACAAAAATTCTCTTCAAAGTTATCCAATTTTATGAATTTGCATCTGAGAATAGCAGTAATAATCGTAATGATTATTTATAGATCGTTTCTATAGAATTGTGTCCCATGCAATGCGCATATGCCTATGGCAATGTTAAAGTAATGCCATGACCTTCTTAAACATAATGTATTAATCAAAGACATTTGGTATGTGAATATATTTGATTGAAATGCTGTGACTGGTCATCTTATCAAGACGGTTTATATAAGAAAATCATCCCAGAGAAACTCCAACGAAAAAAAAGCAGGCACAAGAGAACACAGTAAGATGTAAATGGACAGTAAGAGCAATTTTGCTTCCTTAAAACACGCTTAAAACGAAAGGATACGCGTCTATTTAATCATTATTTCAGTACTTAAAATATAAAGCGAATGTGATGCAAGTGTTAATAAATCTCAAATAGATGTCCATGAATAGCAATGAGGTCAGAAAGTGGCAATATTCACAGTACGTACATCATAGCAATCGCCCAAACTTGAAAACTTGACTTTAAATCTGTCAGAATTTTGGTATACGCCAAATACAGCTTCCTGTCCGATCGGACTGCTCATGATCAATATAAATTTAATACCATTTCAACACACATAAACATATGCACAAAATGTAGAAGTTTCATTCGAACCAGGTCAACAGTCCTCAAGCAATGATCGATGCAATGAAGATGAAGAGGTCAATTTATTTTGCGACATTGCAGGGGTATGTTATTTTTGAAACCGAGCTGTACAAGAACCATTCAGTTATCCTCCGCTTCCAAAAGAACATATAACAGAGATGGACAGACTGTCACGAGGTTAAGAACTACGTTGTGCCTAATGTGTTATGTCCGAAGGACATAGTTCTCTTACCCGACTTCTAGACGTAAACTAAACTGTACTCACACATGTAATAGCGTGACGTTTTCGCGCGTCACTTGATGAAAATTTAGCAATGATCACGACATAAGTTGTGCAGACAAACCTTAGAAGAGGAAACCGATAATCTCTGAAAATGTACACAGGCCCTCGTTGGTATACATAAAAAGGAAAAAGCAGTGACCAGGAAATGGGACAATCAGAATGAAATTCGTACTCCGAAAACCGAGGAGGGAAAAAACTGAATTGGCAATCAGGTACTGACACTGGGAGAACATATCGTAAGCCGAGTGAGCAGCTTATAGCATACCCTCGCCTGTCATTAAAGTAATGACAAATGAGCCATCGCATGAGGAAACCAACACTTTGGGTTTCCGACCATGTCCGACACAGACCGGTCTGTACTGTCACAGTAAAACGCTAGAAGTTTGAAACTTTGAAAATAGGTAGCAGAGGGATGGTACTAGCGAAATTAAAAGGTACAAGTAGGCAAAGATCAGGAAAAGGCGCAATCAGAAAAAGATTCCCACTCCAAAAACCGAGGTGGGAAAAAACCAAACTAACAATCAGTTACTGCACAGCTGATCTGTGACTTTGTTTTTTGATATGCAAATTGTTGGTTTTCTGATGCGGCAGTTCAAATTGAAGAGGTACCTTCACTGTAAATATCTATTAGCATTGTTAACAAGTTAGAAAACTGCTAGCTAAAACATGTTTTGTTTTTGTTTTTGTGATGTCCTTATGTCGGATATAGTATCGCATATCAAAATAATCAATTTTTGTAAACTATTTTTTTTTCTTTAATACAGAGTATGGCGTTGTCCGGAACATGATGGTGCGGCTTATATTGCTTTTGTTTACGAAGCTGAGACGGTTGTTTGTTTGGTTGAAGTTGAAAAGTGTGTTCGTCGCTGTTGGCTAATCGCGATTTAAACGCGACCGAATTAATAAATATTCGTATATATAGAAAATGGGCGTTAATACGGACTGTAATTGTAATATCAGTTTATTCAAGCGAAAAGCAAAAAAGGATATAAACTAATGAATATAAACGTCGATGGTAACGTCAAAAATATCAGGTCCAATGACTGATGCCATGAAATTTAAAATCGCAACCCAAAGACACCAAGTGGAAAAGAAAGAACAACATTTACAAGACATTACAGAATATTTAACAACGCACGTTTTAATGAAACGTCCTTTTCTTATAATTAAACAGTTCGAAGTCCCCTTTGTACGTCTGTCCAATAGCGTTAAGAACTTTCTGAGAGATTGCACTGTACGCCAAATTGAGGTACCTCTGTCTTTGGGCTTTCCAAGTTTCAACCTCATTTCCAGCAGATTGTCTCAAATAGATTATCTGCTTCAGTAAAGCCTTTCGTAAAATCATCAAGTCATTTGCATAATTCATCATAGAAGTGGGAAACATGTGCTTGTCACTAACGTAGCCATGAAATTGAAATGTTTTCCAAAGTCGTTTTGCTATAGATACCGAATGGTAGCATTCGGGAGAGCCACTCGATTTTTTAAGCTTCTCTAAAACATCAAAATTATACTTAAGAAGTGATTGTACCTCCTCTAGAACTAAGTCTTTGTTACTATCTGAATGACCGTTACTGATAATAGTATTGGTTTCCTCCAGAATTAGTCTAGAGTCTTCTTCAAACGTCTCAAGTTTTCCAATTACATCAAATCTAATTGCACAAGGATTACATTGTGTATAAATGGGAGCAAAATGGTTATCAACACGGACTCCATTCTGAAGATTGACCACCATGTAACTAAGAAATTCTTCAAACGTTACATCATCTCCACATTTCACTGATCTGACATCAGCATCTGGTCTTGTGCTGTTTATTATTTGAACACCCAGCCACCACCAAAAGTCTGGCAAATATAGTTTATCAAGATACCCCGACCAAAGTCTTTCATATGGATCCCTCGCAAACATGAACTTGTATCTATAGTCAAGGTTATCCATCGCAGTTTCGTTTTGTAGCAGGATTACCGTTGTATTTCGATAAGGTCCTTCATGAACAAACAGTCGTGGAATACTCTCAGGACTTTTGAAATGGCCCTTGTAAT
Source organism: Rugalucina vietnamica (assembly GCA_964017185.1). Taxonomy (NCBI): domain Eukaryota; kingdom Metazoa; phylum Mollusca; class Bivalvia; order Lucinida; family Lucinidae; genus Rugalucina; species Rugalucina vietnamica. Next base: position 48,547,654 of record OZ024873.1, read on the forward strand.
CGTTTCCAATAAACCTGATAACTCGCTTCCAGTAGGTACAGCCTACTTTAGGGACAGAACAGTAGAAGAGAGTCTTGTCAGATGTAGCTAAGGCGGTGCCGGACATGGCAAGATTTCTGAAACATGACAATGGAGGACAAAATTAGTCAAAACTAATTAGAGAGCCTGAGGTTAAAATCTTAGTGTAGTTCAATTAGGTCAAAGCAGTGAATCATATACCGTGAAATAATTCACTTTTAACTCATTTACGCCAGGCGTCCCTTTTATTGGACATAGGCAAACATAAAAGCCCCAGATTTGACGCGGCGTCCCACCTGGGGCTATTCTGTTTGCTCAGAGAATTTTCATAGAAAATTTGATTTGACTTTAAAAATCACTCCTGATGCCCCTAAAAAGGGAAGTGGCCACACCTAAATGATATTGATGGGAAAATCCATTCGACAAATATACTGAAAGGAAATAGAAACTATTAGTCTTGTCTTCTTGAAGTTCATGCGTTTAACCAATAAAAGCATTTTGTTTCTTGCTATACATTTTCTATAGAGTAACGTGTCTGCTGCAAAATTGGTGCGTCAAAAATGAAGAAATTTGCTTAGGGGACTGTCTACGGTCATTTTTTTGTTGCAATGGTCGAAATATATTCATTAAATCTAAGCCTTTGGTGTATGATGCACCAAAGAACCATAAATCTGTATTATTTGTCTTAGTCCACTGTACTAGAAAACAGCAGTCCACAGATAACCTCATGCGTCGAAAAATCACATTACAGATACCTCCGGCGTTTTTAAACTGACGTCATTAACGTAGCCCATTTTTTTTTTTTTTTTTTTTTTTAAAGAGATGATACGATATCGAGTTTTGCAAGCAGTTTTTCATAAACGTAAACGTCAACTCAGCTGTGTGTGACGTGACGCTGACGTATTAAATAAAGGCGAATCGTGCTTTCCGATGAAAAGAAGATAATTAAAAAAAACCCATTAAATTAATGGGTATATCATTTGTAATCTAATGAAATGTTTGTATGCAAAAATTGGGACCCGGACCTCATTTCCCGACGTTGACGTGACGATCTCAATAAAAAGATAAACAGTTAAAACACCGGAAACAGATTTAGAATCTCAATGTCGATAAGATAAAAAAGGTACAAGTAGGCAAAGATCAGGAATAAGATAAGATAAATGCTTCTTTTGAGTTACCATAACATGAACTTTAATCATTTATCGTGAAAACCTTTTCCCATCGTTAGAAAACGTCGAAAATGCACTTGCATGTTTGACGTTAAAACTGAACGTTACGTTTTTCAGGATAAATCTCAAATTATCAATGTTTTAATGGTATTCTAACAACTTTGATCACAGACGCTTATGCTCAGCATCTTGCATCAGCCAAACCGGCTCATGGTCTTGCATGCGAATTGGGGTGAAAACGTCTGAATGACGTAACTCTATTTCGTTTGACGAAATGCAATTTTTAAATGCAAAATGTGAAGCAAAAATTACACACTGTCATAATCAGAATATACCAACTGATTATATTTTAAATTGATTTAGAAATAAGTAAATAATAAGTTATGATGAAAACTTAAGTTTCTAATTCCTCTCAGTATATGAGTTAATCAGAATTCTTTGAAAAGCCTTCATCATAACATGCTCTGTTTTTAAGAAGTGAATGTTTGTGTTTTTCTCAAATTTATTTTCATCCATTATTGTTGTTCGTCGATGTATAATATTCTAGAATTTTCTTTAACTGCACACGGTCACGACTCGCTATACAAATATCCAACCATGTACAATAACATTTGATAAACAACATAGCTGCCGCGTTTTGTTGACGTATTTATGTATTTTTAAAGAATTTAATACGAGTACATAAATGTTTTCGTCTCATTTTATTATTTTGTTTGCCAGATCAAATTAACAGTATTTATAAATGATTATTGTTGTTCGTCGAGGTAAAATATTCTAGGATTTTCTTAAAGCCACACACGGTCTCAACTCGCTACAAATATACAACCACATACGTAGAACATGTAGAATAACATTTTGATAAACAACATATCCTGTCGCGTTTTGTTGACGTATTTAGGTATAATACGAGTACATAAATGTTTTCGTGTAATTTTATTATTTTGTTTGCCAGACCAAATAAACAGTATTTATAAGTGACTTAAAATGTCTTAAATATTTCATCAGCAAACCGACATGTCCATGAAAAGTAATCCCTTTGAATCCCAATTTTATATAGTAAAGCTATGGTGTCAAGGCGTATACATTTTTGTACCAGATCATAGATTGAGTGTTGGTTTGAACACCCTCGGAGTGGCGGTGCTAACGTGTACCCTCAATCAATGTTTTGAGCTAAATCAAGAAGAAAAAAAATTCAGCTGATTTTTATTTATTTATTATTATTATTATTATTATTATTATTATTATTTTTAATTTTTACAGCTTAATAAAAATCTGTATATTGCATATACATGTTTTGTTAATTTGGCCATCAGCCAGTTGACGGTCGGACAATTACCCTTACCTAAAGTCCTCGTCTCTGTTGTATCTTTCACATACATGACTGATTTTCTGCAGTCGCTCGGTGTTCCGTTGTCGACTGTCTTTCAGGCGGTGCTGAATGTTTTCTTTCGTTACCGCAAAGACGTTCATGCTTTCAACAGAAGCTGAAACAAAATAACATTTAGGATTTGATACACGAAGTGTCATATGACAATCGGGTTTTGGAAAACAAACTCTACAGAAACGGATGTTGAAGGCACTGTTCATGGCTAAAACCGAGCTGAAAGAAAGAGTGATTTGTCTAATGCTTTAAACTAATGTGGTAAAATTGTTCAGCTATTTAATATTAACACTGATTTGTATGTTTAAAAGAAAAAAAAAAAAAAAAAAAAAAAAAAAAAAAAAAAGCGATTTACCTGCCTGTTGGTCGAATATAGGAATTCCATACAAATGAATGAAAATCAAGTTCATCAAAATAACAATGGGTAAAATTATAACGGGTCTTCTCCGGAACAGAGACAGAAAATTTGACACGAATAGCTTCATAGCTCAAATGATATAAGAAAATTTAATGTAAAAGTACGCCTGCTACATTTCACAAAATCTAGATCTACACTTTTCGACTAAATTAAACTGTTAAGAACCCTTATGAAACTGAGAATTCACTGGTAATTAAAACCGTTTTCACACAGCATAGGATTATATTCCTTGGATGTTATATTAAATCGAATAAAGGGGTGTTTGGTTATTAACATTCGTCTCACACCAACTGTGATTTCAATATGAATATCAACCCACCCTTGTCAATGAAAATATATTAAATGAAATGATATTATTTCTTTAGAAAGTGAAATGAGCCAAGTGTGCAGAAATTGGACATCGTGGTATAATTATATGCAGAAAATGAAATAAAAAAAATCGTATGTGCCTTTCTATGTCGTCTAATAGTGATTTATGATGATGATGATGATGATGATGATAATGATGATGATCTCTAAAACATTTTAGACGAAAGTATTGAGCCCTTCCATGGCAGTAGACAGAGTCCCTTCAATATGATCCGAATCTGTTAACTAGTCTGTTACAAACGTTGTTCTCGTATTATCATCGGAGAGGGTAGAAAAAAGTCGCAAATCGTACATTTTTAGCTCGACTGCACGAAGTGCATAGAGCTATTGCAGTCATCTCGGTCGTCCACGTTCCCGTTCCCGTGCGCGTCACACTTGAGTTAAAGTTTTCTAGAAGTCCATATCTTGACAACCATTCATCAGAAAGCATTCATACTTGGACCATAGATACCCTGTAGGGTTAGCTTTCATTCCATGACATCGGGCCCCTGGGTCCAGGCCAGGGGGTGGGGCTGGAGGTTAAAATCTAGAAACATAAAACACAACAAAATATTTTCCGACAACACACACGAAGAGCAGAATGACTAGCTAGAAGTCCATATCTTGACAACCACTCGGACCCCTGGGTCTAGGCCAGGGGGTGGGGCTGGAGGTTAAAATCTAGAACACCTTCAAAAAATGGATATTATTGTGTTTAAGTATTCTAGAAAGTAAGAATAGAGGGACCAGGAATCGATGCAATTAAATTTAAAGTTCAAACATAGACAGCGGGTGGGAAAGAAAATACATAAAACACAACAAAACATTTTCCGACAACACACACGAAGAGCAGAATCCATATCTCGACAACCACTCATCAGGAAGCATTGATACCTGGGCCATTGGCACCCTGTAGGGTCGGCTTTCATTCCATGGCATCAGATCCCTGGGTCTATGACAGGGAATTGGGCTAGAGGTTAAAATCTAGAACACCATTAATATAGTATTCTAGAAGTCTATATCTTGAAAATCTTTCATCAGAGGAATTTTATACTTGGACCATAGGTACCCTGTAGGGTTGAGTTTCATTTCATGGCATCGGATCTTTGGGTCCATGCCTGGGGGGTGGGGCTAGAGGTTAAAAACCAGAACACTGTAAAAATGTACTGCTGTGTAGCTTTTACAAGGAGTCCATATTTTGACAACAACTTATCATAAAGCATTCATACTTCATACACTTTAGGTTCTATGACATCGGACCTCTGGGTCGGAGTCAGGAGGGCGGGGCTAGAGGTCAAAATCTAGAACTCCCCGAATTTTTTTCTTTTTATTTCTAAACAACTTATAAAGATGGTTGGTCATTCATCTTTTGACTTTGTGACACTGACTTTTGTGTCATGACGGTAAGGGTCGGTTGACCTACTTTCCATGGTTCAGTGATTTTGCTTTATATCTTGACACTCAATTAGAATATTTCCTTACTTCTTTCAGATTATGAGTAAGTACGACCAGGCCTTTGACCCCAATACACTTATAGGTCATTGTGACCTAATTTCATGGTTCAGTGATTTTGCCTTATATCTTGACACTCAATTAGTATATTTTCATACTTTTTTCAGATTATGAGTGAGTATGGCCAGACCTTTGACCCAAATGTACTTATAGGTCACTGTGACCTAATTTCACGGTTCAGTGATTTTGCCTTATATCTCGGCACTTAAATGGTTTATGAACAAACTTCTTTCAAAGTATGTCTGCGTATGACAAGACATTTGACCCTGAAGTAATCCTAGATCATTATGACCTAATTTCAAAGTTCAGTGGTTTTGCCTTATATCTCGGCACTCAATTGGTATATGAACATACTGTTTTCACGATATGTTTGAGTATGACAAGATCTTTGACCCTGAAGTTCATGGTTAAGTGATTTTTGCCTTATGTTTCGACACTCAGTTGGTATTTTTCCACTTCTTTTAGATCATGATTGAGTATGACGAGACCTTTAACCAATACTTATGGGTCACTATGACCTAATTTCATGGTTCAGTGATTTTGCCATATATCTCAGCACTCAAGTGGTTTATTTCTTTCACACTATGTTTGCGTATGACAAGACCTACATAATTTCACGGTTCGGTGATTTTCCCTTATATCTCTGCGCTCATTTGGTATATGAACATACTTCTGCGTATGACAAGACCTTTGACCGTAAAGTATTCCTGGGTCACTGTGACCTAATTTCATGGTTCAGTGATTTTGCCGTATATCTTGACATTCAGTTGGTATTTTTTCATACTTCTATCTGATTTTGAATGAGTATGACCAGACCTTTAATCCAAACATACTTATAGGTCACTATGACCTAATTTCATGGTTCAGAGATTTTGCTTTGTATCTCAACACTTAGACTGGCTCCAGTCGTTACTGTTTTTATTCATTTATTTTTTACCTACATGAAAAGAAAAAAAATGAGTGGAAGAATTTTCCAAATGGCCCAACAGTAACTTGAGTTTCTGACTAGTAGGGTAGATTATATTATCAGAAAAGCGGTCAAGTAAGAGTCAAGTAAGAATTCTTCACCTTTGCTAAAACTCAAGGCCTGGAGCCAGGCTACTCAACACTCAATTGGTATATGATCATATTTCTTTCACATTATGAGTAAGTATGACTAGTCCTTTGACCCTGAAATACTTATAGGTCAGTGTGACCTTATTTTAGGGTTCAGTGATTTTGCCTTGTATCTTGGCACTCAGTTGGTACACTTCTTGTGCAATATAGAGTGAGACCTTTAAATCTTAGGTAGTTATAGTTAACCTTCATGGTTCAGTGATTTTGCCTTATTGCATCAAGGAAAAAAGATGTATGAGCATAATGCTTTCGGTTACTGGTGGGGTTTGGCCTTATGTCTTTTGACAAAGGTCAGCAGCAGTCGAGCGCGCTGTCCTGCGACAGCTCTTATTATTGTAGCAAATAAGCATGCAACAACTTTATCCTCTGAGGCTGTAGATAGGACAATGGTGAGAACTGAGCAGTATACCTAATACTGGCAGTTTTTGCTTTTTACGATGTTTAACAAGTTTGCTTTTTACTGCCGTTATGGTGACGACAGAAAGCAAAAGATAGTCAGCGACGACATGTAACGTTCGACTGTGTTATATCGGTCAGTTGGTGGAAGATACAAAACACGCCACTATACAGAGATTTTTCATCTGTAAAGATTGAAAATAAACTGTAGCAAAACATTGCAATATTAGCGCCATCGGCATGCTGCAAATTTGTTCACTGAGACGAAACACATTTCAAAAGAACGCAGCAGAACATTGTTTGCCAAATGTTTATTAGTGTTGTTCAGTTGTGGCATATCGTTTGAACGTATGGGATTTTTTCATATTCACGAGGAGTGTAAAACAAAATAGGAAAAAAAATATTATGCCACGGGGACGAGAAAAAAAACATAAGAATAAAACACAAACAAGTTGTTGTGGTGTTTACGATCGAAGGATCAATAAACACCTATAGCAGTAGTCTACATTATTAAGAGCAACGCTGAGTGTTTGGTTTTAGATAAACCTGTTCCGTTTCGCTCTCATCCTTCTAACCTTGCATGATCTGCCATAGGCTTATAATGGGATAATCTTTTCTGGAACCACATGTCCCAGAGCTTATATAATTGTATCATTAGTAGGTTGTGTTCAGAAGCATTATTTTGGTCTCTATAAATCCTACCAATGGTGCCCCTGGAGTCAATAAGAGCTGTCACATGACAGCGCGCTCGACTGCTTCTGACCTTTCTCAAACATAAGGCCAAACTCGACCTGTAACCCAAGCATTAAGCTCATACACCTTTTTGCCTTGATGCTTAAGACAAACTCACTGAGCCATGACAGTTTACTGTATTACTACCTAACGTTTAAAGGCCTCACTCATGCTGTGAAAGAACTATGTCCGTATACCAACTGAGTGCTAGGTACAAGGCAAAATCACTGAACCGTGAAATAAGGTCACGCTGACCTTTAACTAAGTACTTTAATTAAGGTCAAAGGTCTAGTCATACTTACTCATTATGTGAAAGAAACATAATTATATACCCATTGAATGTTGAGTTATAGCGCAAAATCACTAACCATAAGTCATAGTGGCCTATAAATATGTTAGGGTAAAAGGTCTAGTCATACTCATAATCTGAAGTATGAAAAATTACCAACTGAGTGTCGAGATAAAAGGCAAAATCACTAGGAATACTTTGGAGTCAAAGGTCTTGTAATACGCAAACATAAAAGAAGCATGTTCACATACCAATTGAGTGCCGAGATATAAAACAAAAATCACTGAACCACGAAATTAGGTCGCAACGACTTATAAGTGCTTTAGGGTCAAAACGTCTTGTCATACTCTTTCATAATCTGCAAGAAGTGTGAAAATATACAAGCCGAGTGTCAAGATATAAGGCAAAATCACTGAACCATAAAGTAGGTCACAGTGACCTAGGACTACTTTAGGGTCAAAGGTTTTGTCACAAACATACTGTTAAAGAAATATGTTCATAAACCAATTGAGTGCCGAGATATTAGGCAAAATCACTGAACCGTAAAATTAGGTCACAATGACTTAGGACTACCTTAGGGTCAAAGGTCTTGTCATGTGCAAGTATGTTCATTAACCAATTGAGTGCCAACATATAAGGCAAAATCACTGAACCGTAAAATTAGGTCACAGTGACCTATTAGTATATTGGAGTCAAAGGTCTGGTCATACTCACTCATCTGCTAAAAGAAGAATGAAAATATACTAATTGATTGTCAAGATACAAGGCAACATGACTGAAACGTGAAATTAGGTCACTCTGACCTGAAAGTATACTAGGGTCAAAGGTCTGGTCACACTCAGTCAAAAATATACTAATTGAGTGTCAAGATATAAGACAAAATTACTGGACCATGGAAAGTAGGTCAACCAAATCTTACCGGCATGACACTCAAGTCAGTGTCACAAAGTTGAAAGATGAATGACCAACCATCTTCCTAAGTTGTTTCTATTTAGAAGTAAAAAGGAAAAAAAATCAGCGAGCTCTACATTTTGACCTCTAGCCCCAGCCCCTGACTCCAACCCAGTGTGTATGAAGTATGAATGCTTTACGAGAAGTTGTTGTCAAGATATGGACTCTTTGTAAAAATTACACAGCAGTATATCCATTTTACTAGCCCCAACCCCAAGGCATGAACTCAGGGATCCAATGCGATAAAATGAAACACAACCCTACAGGGTATGACCGTTATCTATAGTCTGAGTATGAACGCCCTCTGATAAAAGTTTTCAAGATACAGACTTCTAGAATACTATATCACAGAGAAGCCATTATTATTGGCATTCTTGACTTTAATCTCAAGCCCCACCCCCTGGCATGGACACAGGGATCCGATGCCATGGAATGACATTCAACCCTACAAGTATCAATGGCCTAAGTATCAATGCTTTCTGATGAGTGGTTGTCAAGATATGGACTTCTAGAAAACTATACCACAAAAAAGCCATTTTTGGTGTTCTAGATTTTGACCTCCAGCCCCACCCCCATTCCACCCATGGAATGAAAGCTAACACTACAGGGTATCTATGGTCCAAGTATGCATGCTTTCTGATGAGTGGTTGTCAAGATTTGGACTTCTAGAAAACTATACCGCAAGTGTGATGCGCACACGCACAGGAATATGGATGACCTGGGTGACTACAATAGCTCTATAAGCTCAGAAAAGCTAAAAATGGCGCCATTATCTCCCATATACCAGGGAAGTTTAATATACACTTTTAAAATTCCCTGCATACACTTACAATGAAAGCACATAAAAAATCTTCTTCTCTGAAACCACAAGGACGAGAGATTTAGCTTTAATATTTTGATTGTATCAATATTTAGTTATCCTCATTATAAATCCTTCCAAACGTGTCCCTTGGGTCCATACAGGGGGACCGTGGAAACAACCAAAACCACCCCAAACCATCTCATAACACATTCAACACATCTCAAAACACATTATTAATAATCACAAACCAGATATTTTAGCGATGCAACACTCAAATCTTATCATATATAACCCCAAACCACTTCAAAAACACCCCAAACCACATCAAAGAAATTCCCCTAAACGCCCAAATATTACACCAAGTCAAAACATACCAAACCTCCTGAACAACATTCAAACCACACTAAATCATGCTAGCATGTTAAAAACCCATATACGCTTACACAGAAAGATCCCAGATACATTCAACATACATAGATTACATGGATATATGTATAAGGGTTTATATAGACATTTTCTAGACAAACCCAAATGCTATGTGTATACCCATATTAGCCCAGTACGAGGCTTATCTGTGAATTGAGGGAGTCTGAATCCCATCAAGACCTGGTTTGAGACATTTTAGTGTGTTTCAGGTAGTTTGGATGTGTTTAAGATGAGGTTTCGGGTGGTTTTGATGTAGTTTTGGGTGGTTTGTTTTGATTTGGGGTGATTCCACGGTCCGGTCCATAAGGCCACGCCAACAGATTGTCATTATCTGCCATAAGCTTATCATCAATGGGAAATACCGTACATGAATATCTTCTTCTCGGAAACCACAACACCCAAACTCATAAACCACAAGACCCAAAGTTGGTATATATAGAACGCAGCAATGTTATGAAATCATGCCAATCTTATCCCTTGGGTCAAAAATAACTTACAATGGGAAAATATAAAACAAATCTTCTTACCTTAAACAGCAAGGACCTGCCAAGCTTTTTATGCTTTGTGTGTAGCAATGACAGGATAATTAACTTGCTACACACAAAACATAAAAGCTGTGTGTTGCAATGTTAGTAATCCCATAAATAAATATGTCAACCATGTTCCTGAGGTTCATCAGCTGACCTTTCAAGCTTATAATGAAGAAAGAACTCAGGTGAGCTACAGGACCATTGGTCCTCTTGTTTTTGTTAAGAAGCCAGTTGAATGTAATTTACATTATACATTAACATTGACTGTATAGATTAATTTGACACTCTTATTTTTGGGTTAAAACCAGCTGTTAGACTTGGAATGTATTTATTTTGCTTTTTCTTGCACACCAGATAGAGAAATCCTACGTTTTACCCCATGTGAGAAATTCTTATCTCACCCTCGTTATCTCACCCCGGTCGCACCCTGTGTTCAAATGTTCTTTTTTAACACTGGTTGTATAGGATGTCTCGTAATTTTGTCGCTAAGCGCACACGTCACAATGACGTCAAAACGTTTTAAATCAAAATGGCCCGCGATTTTATCATTTTTCAAGGTAAATAGTATAATCAATCTTCGCTGCATTAAGGTGAGCAAGAAAAAGAATCCATCATTCGTGTCAGGTATGGATAGACAAATCTGTCCCTCGGGTCACAATTTGGCATCTCTCGGCGAGCCTCGTGATGCCAAAATGTGACCCTCGGGACAGATTTGTCTATCCATACCTGACACTCATGTAAGATTCTTATATTCTCGGTGCTGTTGCTCAAGGCCCATGCATGCAAAGGGACATAATAATGTTAGTATTAAGTAAAAAAGTTTTAAAAAATACTAACAATTTTTAAGACGCTCAACATGTTGAACAAAAACAAAACTCTGTTATCAATCAAGAGAATAACTTGCAACATTTAGATCATTCAATGCTCTAGTCTTAAACCTTGCCTCTGATTATGGTTTTTCACTGAAACTGTTTGTGTGGAGGGCGATAGGAAAATTATTTTCATGTTAAAATCTTGATCTTAGTTTGTCCTAATAAGACCAGCAAAAAATTTGAAAATCGTTGAACAGAAAAGTTTTTATAGACAAAATGAATTTTGAATAGGGAATTTGCATTGGCAAGGGAGGTAATTGATGATCATGAAAATGGGTACTTTTTGAAGAAAAAAATTTGATCATGAAGATTTTGTCTTTGGTAAGTCATTTGTGTCATTTTTTAATGACTTTGAGTAATCATAATAAAATACCAAGAATTCAAATAATTGCTGGAAAATAACCTTCATGTATAAATATTTACATCCCTTTCATAAGATTTTGTATAGAAAATCCCTTTTGCAAAATATCTGCGAAAAAACATTATCAGACACTAGAAAACACACTTTAGATTTTGTCAAATTGACAATGCTATGTATATACAACATTTTGTTAGATTCTATCCGTTCAAGGCAGGGCTTTAATTAAATTAAATAGCTAACAGCATATATTTTTTTTTTAATATTTGTGAAACATATACAATATAAAGATTTATAATCTCATTGAACATTGACAACAGTAATGTTTTTATATAGATTAAATAACTATCAGTAATAGTGATCAATACTGAAATCCACATATCATCAATGGTTTTAAAATCCACAGAACACCTTAAGCTCCACAGATCACTGTTAGTTCTTTATGGTGAAATCCACAAATCTTCAAAGTACTTGATGATTAAATTAAACTTGAAAGATCACCATAATTTTCTATGGTTAAATCTGCTAACCACTGTAAGGTCCAAACAGCTGGTTCTGGGTCACCTCTTGAAATGAGCCACCTCGTGGAACAACCAACAATGTGGTTTTTGAACAGGTCCGACACAAACTGAGCTGCACAAGCATAGAAAAGTGCTAGTTGCTTGAAATTTTGGATATCGGTAGAACAGGGATTGTACTATCCGTTAAGCCACAACAAAAGCGCTGATCAGCTTCGCGGTCACCGCAAAGCTGATCTGCGCCTTTGTTTTCACCTACGCAGATTGTTGGTTTTCCCATGGGGCGGCTCAAATATATCTGCTCAAACTTTGTCCATCACACATAGTAGTACACCTGCTATAACCAGTCCCATACCAATCAGGGTCGCTGAAATTATAAAATAACATTCAAAACATCTGTAAACAAACAAAGACGAAATAGTGCGAGATGATCAAATGATTTAAGAGGGTTGGTTAAGGGGGTAGGTTATATCCCATATCCCTAAATAAACCATCTAATATATCCCATATCCCACTCGTATCCCAAAATTAATTACAATATCCCATATCCCAATATCCCATATCCCAAAATAAAACCAGAGGACCATTGGTCCTGAGAACGCTCACCTGAAGCCTGATCTTGGAGTATTAAGTCATTATGAAATGACATTGACCTTGAATACTCACACACCTTTATTGACTTCATAAGTTGTCTGCATCTGCAAAGTTTCAGGTCTCCGGCTGCAATAGTTTCCAAACCCAGTGATTTCTGAGAAAACCATAATTTTAATTTTGATATTTAAATGACCTGGGGTCAAGGTCAAGAAATGACCTTGGCCTTCATTAATTACTTACCTTCATTGACTCCATTAGTTGTCTGCATCTAGCAACTTTCAGGTCTCAGGCTGCACCAGTTTCCAAAATATCCACTGTTTTCGCCTTTTCCCATGTAAAAGCCTATGTTTCCAAAATTGACATTGCCGTAAAATAGGTCAAGGTCATCCTAGTGTCATTATTTCAACAAACTATGATGGGCTGGAGTCATGCTACATACCAGGTTTCGCGAAAATCAGCCAGCCGGTTCTGGAGAAGAAGATATTTGAGTGGTTTTTACCATAGTTGGGCATGGCAGCCCATCTTGGTCATGTAACTGAATTTCACGATCAAACTTTCATTCCCCCTATCCATAGACGCTCCATATAAAATTTCACTTTGATTGGCCAAGCAGTTTCAGAGAAGAAGATCTTTGAAAAGTGTGTATGGACGACAGACTGGCCAAGGTCAAGAGATGACCTTGACCTGTATTAATCACATACCTTCATCTACTCCATTGGTTGTTTGCATCTACCACTTTTCAGGCCTCAGGCTGCAATAGTTTTCAAAAAATCCATTGTTTTCACTTTTTCCCATGTAAAAGCCTATGTTTCCAAAATTGACCTTGCCGTAAAATAGGTCAAGGTCATCCTATGGTCATCATTTGATCAAACTATGATGGGCTGGAGCCCCAAATGCTACATACCAAGTTTCGTGAAAATCGGCCAGCGGGTTCTGGAGAAGAAGATTTTGAGTGGTTTTTACCATATATGGGCGTGGCGGCCATCTTGGTCATGTGACCTGGATTTCGTAATCATACTTTCGTCTCCCCTACCCATGGATGCTCCACATAAAATTTCACTTTGATTGGCCAAGCAGTTTCAGAGAAGAAGATCTTTGAAAAGTGTGTATGGACGACATACTGGCCAAGGTCAAGAGATGACCTTGACCTAAATTAATCACATACCTTCATCTACTCTATTGGTTGTTTGCATCTACCACTTTTCAGGCCTCAGGCTGCAATAGTTTTTCAAAAAATCCATAGTTTTCACTTTTTCCCATGTAAAAGCCTATGTTTCCAAATTTGACCTTGCCGTAAAATAGGTCAAGGTCATCCAAGGGTCATCATTTTATCAAACTATGAAGGGCTGAAGTCCCCAATGCTACATACCAAGTTTCGTGGAAATCGGCCCACCGGTTCTGGAGAAGAAGATTTTTGAAGGGTTTTTACCATATATGGGCGTGGCGGCCATCTTGGTCATGTGACCTGGATTTCGCGATCAAACTTGAAATGCCACTATCCAAGGAGGCTCCACATAAAATTTCAACTAGATCGGCCAAGCGGTTTCAGAGAAGAAGATCTTTGAAATTGTGGACGACGGACGGACGGACGGACGACGGACGGACGGACGGACGGACGCCGGATCATGGCCATCCTATAAGCTCACCTTGTGAGCCTTCGGCTCAGGTGAGCTAAAAACACAAATATCCCACTATCCCTTAAAATAATAGGCCAATATTCCCTATCACAAAATACCCTATACAAGCCTCATTTAAAGAGTAGTAATAAAATCTGACATTTTCTTCCCATATGGCATATCTGATATGGTGTACAAATACTCTAAAGTACTGATATTCTGACCAAAGTTAAACTAAAATGATTTTCAGGTAAAAAAATCACTTATCAACACCAGCCTTTTCCAAGATAAACAAACAATCTGAGTCTCACCTACATGGACAGGCTAACATGAAGGAAAGGCTGTATATCATTTGCGCGAAAATCATACCGTGACGTTGTTCGAATTGCGCGTGAAATCGAGGTATCAATTGCGCGAATGGCCCCGATAATCACTCAGGTAACTTATGTTCACACTGGCTTTGGACAGATACGACCATTATGTCAGTCATATTTTAACATGCTTTTATAGGTTTTAGACGTTTTTACCGTGTTTTTAACTTGTATTTTATCCAAGAATATTGTTTTAACCTCGTGGATTTTAAAATTTCAAAAGAAAAGCTTGTTACACAATGGTAATAGTTATAGCATTGATGTTGTACTCTGACTTCCACCTCCCCTTTAGTGAGCAGGAGGCAACAGACATTGAATTCAACGCTGGCTAACGGAAGAACTGTGGATGAATCTCGCTATCATAACTTCGGTCTTGATAGCGAGATACCGGTATACCTTAAAATACCTGTAAAAGAAATTAATTTCCGCGCAATTTAAACGCGCATTTGATAGTCTTTTTTCGCGCATTCGTAAAAAAAAATCTGCGCATTTGATATATCGATTCGCGCATTCGTAAAGCGCCGGAAGGAAATAGTGTCTACTCACTCTTTGACGGCATTTTCTCTCCGAGTAACCTCCCAGAAATAGATGTAAATATGAAGGTCAGGGAGTTCGTAATAGGAACAGCAAGAGACAAATCTGAAATTGACATCTCATTTTTGAGCTGCAACGTAAGAAAACCAGCTTTGGGATTTAAGACCAGGTCTGACACAAACCAGTCTGTACAGCCACTGAAGAAAGCTAGAATCTTTAAAGTTTGGGTATATGTAGAAGAGAAATTGTACTCTTGTGTAGCGAGAACAAAGGCGCTGATCAGCTGTGCAGTTACTGCACAGCTGATCTGGGCATTTGTTTTCGCATAGGCAAAAACTGGCTTTCTCATGATGAGGCTCATTTAATGTTAACACCTCAAGCAATCTTTATGTTTCTTTGTTATTTGATTTGATTTTTTTTTTATCCTACTATTCAAGTCAACAATATTTAAGTCATGTCAGGACAGTGTCACTGATTTTGTGAACTTTATCTGAATGTGTAATATAATGCTTAAAGTTTTATTATTTAATTTGTATTTAATATCCCAGTAAACAATTTTTTAGACATTTAAGCTGGCTGATTATTATCCATAGCAGTGGGCAACTTTAAATTAATATGGATGTACAGAGCGGAGCCACAGCTTCTTGGATATTGACCAGTTCTATGGAAAGTTAATGTGTTCAGCTATACTTGGATGCAAACCCTAAATTCTCTACCACTAATCCAAATCACTTCACTGGGAGCTGAAGACGGCTTGCCCAGGGACACAATGGCGAGGAGGTAGGATTCAAACCTTCCACTCATCAGGAAAACATGTCCGTGCAATGAATACCCCCTCAAACCCCTTTTATATACTAATATAGTATATAGTTGGAGAATACATGTACCTACTTTTCTTATTTTTGCTCCAAAACATAGATTGTGGGTACTCGTTAGAACCGCCTAGGCGAGGGGGTTCTAACGTGAACCCACTATCTATGTTTTGGGCAAAAATAAGAAATATATGAAAAAAAATCTAATGAAATTTCAATTTTTACAGGTGAAAAAAATCTCTGTATATTGCACGGGAAAGTTTTCGTAATGTGGAGTCTACTGCTCTACCACTTAGCAAGGTCTCTATATTTCCTAACCTTTGTATAGAGAGACCTTGCATTTACCCTTCATATTTCCCTATCATGCCTAATGAAAAGACACGTCAATGTAAGTTTTCAACCATTAGTAAGGAGTTAAAATAAAGGGACTAGCTATTAAGCTCTCATATGTCAAGCTTAATGAATAAACTTTTTTGTTGGCTGTTGAACATGGTCCAAAACATGCTTTCTTATTAAATGTGCACATCAGGGCCCAGTTGTTCAAAACTAACGACATCGTTAGTAACGTTTCGTTAAAATTTCAAACATTAATATTACAAATACACTGTTATTTTTTGTTGAAAAAATGTGAGAATCCTTTGCAGTGCAAAGGATTCTCACATTTTTTCAACAAAAAATAACAGTGTATTTGTTACTTTAGCTGATATTTGCTTAACAAATTTATGTCTTAACGATATCGTTAAGCTAACGATGCTTTGAACAACTGGGTCCAGGAAAATAAGTCTTTGAAACGTATACCCCCTTATATCCCACATTTTACATATAAAACTGTGGTGTACAGGTGTATGCATGTTTTCTTATGTTTGATCCAAAACCAGAGACATATACAGATACATCTTTATCTCAGCCAAAACATAGGTTATGGATACCTTCAATCAATGTTTTACATAAAAACAAAAAACTATCATTTTTTTTCAAGGGAAAATTTTCAATTATTTCAACTTAGAAAAAAATTGTATCTTACACAAACTTGTGTGTTTTCGATATGACCCACATTACCTGCTGTCGCTAATGTCATGTAATACAGCACTGATCCACTCAGGTTTATCAAGAAAGGCACCATATACTGTAACAATAAAACAATATTTTTCTTCTATGACAAGGCATGGTTTTCTTGTGATATAGCTCTACCATTGACATGGTTGGTAATTTCATGAGGAGCAATCAAATCGTTGTGCATAGGAGATAGTTACAGCAACTTCTGGTAATGCATCAGGAAAACAAGTCCATGAAATGTATGCCCCCTTAATCCCAACTTTTGTATAGCAAAGGGTATACCTATTTTTCTTATCTTTGCTCCAAAACACAAATTGTGGGTACTCGTTAGAACCGCCTCGATGAGGGGGTTCTAACGTGTACCCACAATCTATGTTTTTGGGTACTCGTTAGAACCGCCTCATCGCGTTAGAACCGCCTAATCGAGGCGGTTCTAACGTGTACCCACAATCTATGTTTTGAGCAAAAATAAGAACAAGAAATATCTTTAAAAAAGATATACGACGAAGGGAAGACGATGATTTCATGATTGAAAAATTGTACAATGGGTCTAAAACATTTATATTTCATCAAATTCATGTACAATATAATTAAAGTCGAAAACTTCGCCTCTGATAATGTTTTTTCGCAGAAACCTTTTGCTTGGTGGACGATAGGGGTTTTTACTGTCAATATCTTGGTCCCAGTTTGTCCTAAAAGGACCTGCAAAAATTTTTAAACACGGTGAGCAAATCAAATTTGTAAAAGAATTTTGCATTTAAAAGGCATATCTAAAAAAAAATGATCGACAAGATTTCATCTCATGTATGTCATTTGTGCCATTGTATAATGATTTAGAGCGATTATTATAAAATAGTAAGATTTTAAATTATTTTGCTTGAAAACTGTCACCTCCCTTACTCGATTTGTAAATAAAGCGTCGCGCTTTCAATCCCGGTCTTCTCTTTTTTTTTTTTTTTCAGATGAATCTTTTAACCGAGTTTATGACCTAAGCTGTTTATATGGACGTTAAACTTTCAAAAAGACAGAAAAACATTGCACGTGCAACACGATTATTGCAACGCATCGACAACAACTTGAGTGATAGGAGCCGCGTCATAGAATCTGTTGAGGGCGGCGGGACGCAGGTCTGCTACGTGTAGCGACTATCGCTTTTACGTTTGTACGTGTATTCGGGTTTCAAGAACAGGGATTTTTTTCTGATTGAGCAAGTTCTTGACCACCGCTTACTTTTACATTTGCAAAAAGGCGTCAAGACAGCCGGTAGACCAAGAGAAAATAAGTTACCATGAACGAATTCTCTGCACAAAACTTTTACGAAATATATCGCTTTTGTGAGGCCAAGCTCTTTGTTCACTCGGGCAACCATAGACTACATACATGTGTTTTGCGCCCATTGCCTGACCAAAGGTATAGTAGTTGGATATTTTGGTTCCGAACATCTTTTCCTTAAAAAATTAAACAGCATAACCCATTACACTGGGTGCTTCCTTGGTCCCGATATAAAAAGGTTTTGTTTGACTTTTTGGTACCGGGTTTTGTTCTACTTCTTTAACGCAGTAAATCTCCACAAAACAGAGTCAACAATAATATAATCTGCTTAATTTATATCACTTTTTAACGAATCTAAGTAAATTTTATCATTAAATTGCATTAAAAGCACTATATTATGATTTGAAATGCTTTCAGTGACGTCATAAATTAGAATCAAATCAAATCTTTGACCAAATTCTAGGAATTATTGTAGAAAAAAAAATCTGGTACCTGAATCAAACAAAACCAAATCCTAATCGGGACCTATAGTAAAAATCAAACAAAACCTTTTTATATCGGGACGAAGGAAGCACCCAGTGCATTACTTGCAGTTAAAATATCCGAATTTCCATTACGAAAACTTGACCATGCAATCTACAGAGAATTTTTTCAGCATTAAAAATTAAAAATTTTATTGGAAAATTTGTTTAATTTCAATATGTTTGCTCAAAACATTGACTGTGGATACACGTTAGAACCGCCTCGCCGATGCGGTTCTAACGAGTAACCACAATCTATGTTTTGGAACAAAAATAAGAAAAATAGGTATACCCCTGCAAACCCCAGTTTTTCTGTATAAAAGTAGGGTTTAAGGGGGTATACATTTCACGGACATGTTTTCCTGATGCAGTTACTTTTCTGTAACAATTGTATAATAGGCCTATACAGAATAACTCCTTCTGATGTATCTGCTCCACAGATGAAGTTATATGCACATTTGTTTCTCAACTGAAATACTGCTGAACCGGCCGCGGTGGTCTAATTGTTAGCGGATTCGCTTTATAATCAGGAGGTTACCGGTCCGATCCCACGCCGGTAGTTGGCGACTTATGTTAGCACTATTAATTAATTAAGACAAATCACCAACAGTGTGTATAAAATACTCCGAAAACCGAAAATGCTTGATTTGGTTTATGTTAACGGTTAACATAACCTTCCACAAATTTTACAAATTTACACCTTTTCCCGTCTGAGATGGTGGGTTTTGGTTTAGTTACAACTTACATGTCTGAGCTGATGAATGCAATGAAAGCTGAATTTTATCTTCCAAACCTGGCGATTCTTCCATATAAAAGGAAATTTTATTTCTTGTAAACATGAAAATCCGATATACTGCGTGACCTCGCCCCACTTCTTTGTGGGAGAGGTCTAACGGAACACCGATGGGAATATTCCGTCTACAAATCATCATCCTCGCCTTCGTCGTATATCTTTTTTTAAAGATATTTCTTGTAACAAAATTGGGTTTAATTGTCGTCTGCAAGACCTTTTTGAGTATAAAATGCACTTTTAAAGCAAAAATTGCTGCATTATTTGTGTGCATATAAATTTAGACATTAAATAAGAGAGAATGCAATGATGCAAAATGCAATCCATTGATTGCATATATGATTTATCTGATCGCTTTACTGCATGTATCTATAAATAGCAAATGATTGGTCGGTAATTTTAGAATTCAAGGTCAGTTTTTCCAACAGTTCTAATAGTAGCCTAAATAGCCGGTACGGAATAAATCATGAGTTTAACTTTCCCCTGATATTGGTACGGCAAATCGCCAGCTTATTCTTTACCCAACCAATAGGATCGTTTGAGAATATCATCTCGTACCTGTTGTGCTAATATACAACAGGACAACAGGCTAGTCACTATTTCATTCATAAAACCGCATTTAAAGTTTCGCGACAGAAAATAGTTCGTCGATTCATTCATACTTTTTTGTATGGAATATTTTTTATGTCACATAAATCAGATTTTCAAGAGCGCCGACACAGTTAATTGTTCCCGTGCCATCCATTTTAAGTGATAGTTATTATCAATGTTTCAGCGTAGATATGAAGATAAAATATGAATGTAATAACAAATAAAAGAAAACATAATTTACATCGGAAAATAATATGTATATGAATCAATGATGATTCCATGACAATCAGTTTCTTCCATACAAGTTAAAATCTGGGTCACAAAATGATCTTATACGACTTCGTCGAAAAATATAAAAAAACTTCTACTGAACAACATAGGAAAAATCTGTATATTACATGGGCGTGTTTTCGTAATGGAGCAACTGGATCATTGCAAATGTTATTTACCGTAAGTTGAAAAATGTTTGTGAAATCTTAAATTGATGATACTTTGCTAAAACTTGCCAATTTAATGCCGTACAAAAATTGGCTGTTCTTAAATGGGTTCTTGAAGTAGATGAATTGCAAAATTAAGACCCTATGAAAAACACATGATTTACAGGTATAAGTCCAACAAACTTTTTATGGGACATAGGCAAACAGTATAGCCAGAATGTGATGCCACATCAAGGATTTTTTGTGCAGGTTTGGGAAGGGGTCCTAGGGCCTTTCAGATTGGGAATTTAGCGACGTAAACCCTGAATTTGCAAGGTTTTCAAAGCATTCAAAGTTGATATTTTCAAATGTGACCTAGCCTATTACGGTATTTAATTTAGTATCATTAGTACATAATAACTAATCAAAGTTAAACACCAATTGCAAACAGCAAGGTTTCACAAGGTATGGAACTGTTGAAAATTATTTTCAGCTTTGATTGGGATTTTTTTCTTCAAATTTGGAAAAAAGTCACCTCAATTGCATTGGGAATGGGGCTTTAATTCGGCCCCTGAGACACCCGAAAAAAGAAATCCCTGCACATTCTCTGGGGCTATTCTGTTTGCTAAGAGGAATTTTAAACCAAAAATGAAATAAAATTTGAAAATCACTCTGGCTACCTTGAAAAATGGAAGTGGACTCGCCCAATGATAACATAGGAAAGACTGTTTGTGAGGTATGGGACCAGGGTTAAGCCCTTACCTTCCAACTGGTTCCCAAGAACCATAACTCTGCCAAGAACTGTCCGACAGCTGTGGATGACCTCACATTCTCAACTCCCTGGCTTCCTCTCTTTATGAATGGATTGGTAGCTCCCCATAGGCCAGCAACAGCTACCAGCCAGACTGATGAACCTGTAAACATGTGAGCCTGTGCATGAGAAAATCAACAATTTGGGTTCTGACCAGGTCCGACACAAACCAGGCTGTACAATCACAGAAGAAGGTTAGAAGATTGAAATTTCGGATTTAAGAAGAAGAGGAATTGTACTATCTGTGTAGCGAAAACAAAAGCAATGATCTGTGTCTTTGTTTTCGCATATGCGGATCAGTGGCAGATTTATAGGGGGTGGGGGGAGTGTTCTGATGCGGCGGCTCATGTACATTACATTCTCTTTATCAATGTATCTGAAGCTACTGTAACACCTCCAACCAGGCACTAACCTGCACTGTGTACATGCAACACAGTGCAACTCCATTTTGAAGCAGACCCTCTACCATTTGAATTATTGATGCACCCGATTTACCATCAAATGAAAAATAATCTTTTTAAATTAGCAGATGAGGAAGAATAGTTGTAGAAATATTTTCATGATCATTTATCATCAAATCTTCATGAAAGAAATGAGCCAAATGTTACTTGAGAATTGAACACTAGTCTGTTTTTTTTTTACAAATTACACACAATACCAACAATAGGCCACTTTGCCTAGTCGCAATGTGATGGCACTTGTACCCCTTTGGTGTGCTGAAAGTGAGAGCTCTTTCAAGATATACGGCAATATACTGTTTTACTCCCCGCTATGGAATAAACTGCATCTAAAGTTGTTCCCCTTTACAATTTAATGAGCAAATAATATGCAAATTAGGTTTATTCCGTATTTAATATTTCATAACTATATAGCGCGGGGGGGAGTAAAACAGTATATTGCCAGATATACTATGTGAATTCCATGCTGTTAAGGTTCAGCAAAAAAAAAAAAAAAAAAAAAAAAAAAAAAAAAAAAAAAAAACTAACATCAATCTGATCACATATTGGTTTGCATCTTAAATATATTTGAGAGCGAGGGACTTATTCACAGCTACCAAACAGTTAAATGCGTAACCGCGGTTAAGAAAAGAAATCCGATTCACGTCCTTCCGGTTTTTCGTGTGAGGTGCAGTAAAAGGTAAACAAACGTTTCCAAGTAATTCATTTTCACCTGGAGAAAGTTATTAAAATTTTCTCAATGCAATTTTGTTAGTTATAAATTGATCTTATCGTATCTCAAAGGATTTCCAGATTCCGCATTTAATCATTAGAATGATAGCAAAATAATCGACATTAAAAGCACCTGTATTTTAGTTTCTCTCTCGAGTTCTACGTTTAACAATTTAATTATCGCAGTGTCTCGTCATCTTTGTATGGTTTTTACCTCTACAAATCAAGTTTTATTGTAGGGTTTTTGACTTACAGTGGTGTGCAAGAAAAAACAAAGAAACGAGAATCTGCATATACAAAAGCCTTAAATATACATTGGTTTTCCTTTTGCTCATGGTTTTAGTGAGTGATAATGTTAAAAATAATTAACCCAGTTAATACATATATACAACCCCTCTCAAGGAAAAATGAAAAAAAAAAATTCTTTGTGATGTTTGCTGTGAGAATACTTGGTATATATCAAAATACAAACATTTTTGCAACAAACATGCAATACAAAACACTGTAATTCACATGTATGGTATTCCTGTTTATGATAAAACTTACTCACATGCGAGCAATTGTCGGCGCCTAGTAAATCTTGGCACATGCCCTAGAACGACGTGTTGCGCCTGTTTGTTTTTCCTTCGACACTAAAATATCAAGGAATTTCATCTTTTAAGCCAATAGACAAAGAATCAGCTCATAAAAACCTAAAATGTACGAAAAATTGACATATGTTTGTTCCTGGTTTACATTTTCTTTTATTTACATCCGGGGGCTCGCGACGTCACGCGCAACGTTCGAGATGACGTCATTTAATTGGGTCAATTGAATGCAATAATTTATCATCTATCCAAATAACAATGGGTATCAATGACTTGAGGATACAAATTTCAACTTCTACATACTATTTCATTTTAGCCATTTTTTAAATGTTCGCTCGCTGCTTGATATACGGCACACTTAATGCAACGTCACGGTTATGTTATTAGACGTCACAGTAATCCTCAAGTTGAATAGGGTTCATAAAACGCAAGACAAAGTTTTGAAAGTAATCACAAAATTAAATAAAAAGTGACTCTTACTTCAATGTATAGACTAGAAAAGTCTATTTCATAACAAATAAAATTTGCTGCTTTAATTTGGAGATGATAAAACAAGATAGAACATGTGTGCCGAGAAGTGCTTCTGTAAGTGTCAATAACTGGACCAATTAGTGTAACTAATGACGACTCCCGCAGCGCGAGCTAATCTAAAATAGATTTGCAAAAATATGTCATACGTTTACAAATGAGGCATAGTTTGTATTTCCGGGATCAATTGTGCATAAATTCCACTTTCTCTTGAGAAAAATGAAAAAATTATGATAAAAACGCCTAGAATTACTCACATGCGAGTAGACTTTAAAACATTGTGAATCCTGTAATTTGCTTTTTTTTTTTCGTTTGCTTTCATCTAAAACGCTGTACAGAGAATTGATGGGCCTGTGAACGAGTGCTTGGCGAGGAGTGCCTTCAAAGGAGGAGATTGCCACAACAGCGACATCGGAGGTTTCCGGCGGATGACGGAGATTCCCGAGGGACAACCACGTGCGAACCCTGAAAAACGGTCATTCGATTCCTAGCTCTACAACTGAACAGACGTCCTCGAGACTGTACAGACAACTGGAGCCTGGGAGATATACTTTATGGTAAGTTGCGGCTTATCAAATGGCGACGAGGATGAAGAATTGGTGCGGGAGTATTAAATTTTAATAGTTTTTACGGCCGCTCTACTTTCATTTTCGAAGTACTCGCCCATTTCCGGTCGAGGTGCCACGTGTAAAATGTCCGATTAAAATTCAATAAATAAATGCTTCCGCCGTGTTTTGGAGTACTTTTCTTCAGTAGTTTCTAAGAAATATCTATATTTTCACATATTTCCAAGCTTTTCCTCATTTTTCATACGTTCGGCGGAAAGTAAAAAAGTAAACACCCCCACTGAAAAGTAGAACATTCCATTTCCGTTATAAACAAAAACAACAAAACCACGTGTCGAACTGTCAAAATTTGAGTAAAGTAAACAGGTTAGTTTTGTACTCAGTAATTTTCCAACCCCAAAATTTACTTTTTCTCGGTTATTTCATTTTCAACAGGGAGAGGAAACACGTGTTTGGCACACATTAAAAAGGCACCATATAGCTTCATTTGCAGTGATTTCTATTTTCATTTTCAGGTTAATCACTGTATATTAGCTCAAATAAAAAGTGAAAAAAAAATATTTGAGTAGTTTCAATGCACCCCTTGTCCCAGACCTTGTATTTTATTGTTTGATATATGTGCCCTAATGTGATTTATTGTGACATCTTATTTTGTCATATTTTCGCGTCGCTTTGACCTGTAGCGCCGCGACTCCCCTTGGCCTTGATATAGTTGTATGTTGAATTGTATTTTGACATGATTCCCCCACTTTTATGTGTCATGACCCAATAGTTTTGCATCGCTTTGCCATACGTAGTACTACAGCATTTTAGCGCCGCGTTTGATAGTTGAAATTTGTATATTGCATGGTATGTTTCATTGCATGTTTGTACATGTGTATGTTGATGTTTTGCACTGCATGATATTTGTATGTTGAATTCTTGCATTGCATGACTATTTTTGTTCACTGTTTTTCATCAAAGTCACATCCAGCATGAATGTTTTTGAAGCCACACAGTCTTTCCAGTCAATGATAGATGGCATTTCTACTACTACAGATCAGTATGTTTCTAAAGACCTTTTTCAAACATGTATGGCATCATTTGCAAACAGCTTCATTCAATTATCCCAAAATGTCAATCAGTTATCTTGGAGCTTTAGATCTGGAATACAGACCCTTTCAGACAAAATGAGCCATCTTGATGAAGCTACCCAATCCTTGCAAACCAACAATGTAACATTGGCTGACAGGTTAGATTCAAACAACTCAAAAATCTTTAACAATCTCAAACACCTGTCAGACAGGGTTGAACAAACAGATATAAATAATAAACAAAACTTCAAATCACTTTCAGGTAGATTTAACAAGTTGGAAGAGAGCAGTTTTAGTATCCAAGGCAACATTAAAAATATTTCACACAAATTAAACATTGCTGAATCCAAATTCTCAGTTTCAGATAAAATTACTGAAGAATTGTCTGATAAGGTTTCAGAAGTTTGTGAAAGTGTGGATGGATTGAAGGAATGTTCTTCCACATTAATGTCAGACTACCAACACCAACAAGCTTGTATTGAAAGTTTGATAAATGATGTTGCAGTGTTGCAGCAGAAATCCACCCAGCTGTTCTTACATTCAACTCCTCAGCCTCCCCCAGGTTTTCCACACAGAACCATTTCAAATACACCATTTGTCCCACCTAAAACACCTCCTGGGTTTGAAACTGTTTTCACACCACTTCGCAGTGCAATGGACCTATCATCACATCTTGACACTATGAAAACCGGTGAAATTTCACCAGTCACTAGTGTTAAGGATACTGACTTGGGCCCAGTGACACGGGTGTCTCAAACTGACAAGGATGGAAATGCAGATTTACAGCACATATCTGCAGGTCTTTCCAGGTCAATCACAGTGAGTCCGTCTGACCCATTTAAAACAGATCCTGTATCTTGTGAAATTTCTCAGGACTGCACTTCCTCAGAGCAATCTAGCAATACAGCTCAGTCAGCCCAAGTAGTATCAGTACCTACAGTATGTCAGTCCTTTGAAAGTCATTGTGATAGTGGAATTGTGTCCCTATTGGACCAGACCTCTTGGCTTTCTTCCACTGTCCAAACCCATGTCAGCTTATCCGATAAGACCAGTTGTGATACAAATCATACTCTTACTCCAAACCCACCTGTATCAATGTCTTTTCAAATTAAACCAGAGGAAGAGTGTAGTAGAGAAATTAATACTTCTTCATCTCAGTCTGCAATCATCAACTCTACTGAGAGCAGTGGCAAATATGTCACACACAAACTTACCCAAGACCTGAATTCACACAGTCCATCAAAAACCACACCATCTGTGACATCAGAGCCCACAGCTGAAATATGTAGGGAGCCAAGCAAAGCCATGACAAACAATGCTCCTCACAAATGTTTCAATCAAACTGCTGTTTCTCCCATGAAATTGTTTGATGAGGTGATGCAGTCAGAAGGCCACAAAGAGTATGGCAAACTGCATCCAGTCAGAAGACCTTGGCAGTTGTTATATAACACACTTAGGTGGCTCAAACCATTCAAGTAGGAAATTTACAGAGCCACAATTCATTCATTCATTTAATTTCATTACATAAAAATACATAAATAAAAATGAAAAAAAAAATAAATAAAAAAAAAATAAATAAATGGAAATAATCAGCATCTAATCACCAATCAAATACATTTCACCTTTGACATATCAGAACATTTTTCTCATGTCATTAACTCTTTTCATGCCATATACTACCTAAATGGTTCTAATGACAGAAGTACCATGTTATAATTAAGTGATAATTTTCAGTTGAAATTTAAGCATGTAATATTTGGACATCAAGTAAATTATTTACTAATTTTGAACTAGAATTAATGTCAGTCTTTCAGTTTGTTTTACTTTCCTTTGGACACATTAAGTTACCTTTATTGTGACTTTGGATAGAAAGTCACAGATTTCCAAATGTGTAAACTTGTGAATTAAAACATTGTTTACATAAATACACAGCAATCCAGCTCTTTTATTATTAGATACACATACATTTTCAGCTGCATGCTCACTAGTTGTGAAACCATAGGGCCAACTACATGTATAAATAATCAATAGAAATATGGCATTCTGAAATGTTCACTCTTTTATTATTTTCTGTAAATGCCTAAAACTTCAAATGTATAAAGACATGAACTCCTTGGGTTTGTAATGGACATTATAAATCATTTCCCATATTCATGAATTATACATCATTTCTACATGTTCATCAAATCACCAGACATTATTTCTTAAAACTGGTTTCACTGTGGAAAAAAAAAGAAGAAAAAAAATGCACTCCATTTTTCTGTAGTGTCCATAGCCTGGGCATTTTGTGCGTTAATGCTGACTACATTAGATATATACATTTTTCAACATTATTGCAACAATTTTATTATGGCACATTGGTACTATTTTTACCATATTGAGCCATTATATGCACATGACATGGTACACTTTTGATTTTATAGAAAACTGAACCTTCTGTTTGGAGGTGGGTAAAACTAAAAACTTCAATTCAAGTGTTAGAATATTTAAGCTTATTCTGACCTGTAGAAATGTAATAATTTGAAGAAACTTTGAATCCATATACATGTATGTGCTACATTTCACTAAATCTGAGCTTCAATTAAACAAAATAAAGTTACAGTTTGTCTAGCCGGGTTTACACCAGGCCCACCAAATCATTCATTATCTAAAATATGAAGTGAGTGTTGTTGATATCCACAGCTAGCTCTTTGAAACTGCATGGGTGTTGACAACCCTGGCATCATGAAAATTCACACATCCATGCAATCATTCATTTGTTTGATGTGAGTGTTGTTGGTACCCATAGCTAGCTCTTTGAAACTGCATGGGTATTGACAGCCCTGGCATTATAATTCACATATCCAATCATTCATCATTTATTTGGTGAGAGTGTTGTTGGTGCTCAGTGCTAGCTGCTTGTAGCTGCATGAGTGTGTGACAACTCTGACATCATAAGATAAAAAAAAGAAAAAAAAAAAGTTTCATTCATCATTTCATTTGATGTGAGTTTTGTTGGTGCTCATTGCTAGCTCTTTGTAACTGCATGAGTACTGGCAGCCCTGGCATCATGGGATTTCATATATCATTATGTATGTCTTGTTGGTAGGAGTACCTCTGGAACTCTTTGACTAGTCCCTTGGATTGTCAGATCTCCAGTCTGGTGCTGCTATTAATAATTCATGAGAATGGTCTCTGGAATATAAGTGAATAAAACTGCATGTTGGTTTGTATTAATTTATTATAAATCAACATGTAGTATAGAGCAGTGTACCCTGGGTCCTGTCAGGCAGTGATTCTGCATGGTATCTGCGGATCCAGTGTACATGTTAGATGTTTTACTTTCATACCAGAGTTTGTAAATAGTTGTAGATAGAAATATCTGTGTGCATATATTTAAGGTTCAATTTTGAACCTTTCCACTGCATACTTGCCCTGTCTAAACATCCCAGAATTTAGTACATTGTGAACTTTAAATAACATATTTGCATGAAAGAAACATCACAGAGCTCATTGTCAGATCTGGAGACCTATAGACTTGAAGAAAATGATTTGAAGACTTCAGACTCTCCTTTGTCTCTTCTAATTTAATAAAAACTCATTCAAAACCTGTTTTCTAAATTGCTGTATGTTATACTTAGTTTCAGGAGAGGCTACAGAACTAGTAAGTATAATACAAAATAAAATTATTTTAATTAGTTTTCTGAGTATCCAGGTATCACCAAGATGTGTATGCTAAAATTAAAGCATGTACATGAAGTTCTATATAGATTCTAAAAATTGTAAACCAGAGGACCAATGGTCCTGTAAACGCTCACCTGAGATCTGCTGCATATACCAATAAACATGTATGAATATTATGGTATTTTATTCCAGTGCAGGGGCAGATGAAGCCCTTGGGCCATTTTCTTTTTTCTGAATCTTCAATATTCTGTTCATTTGCCAATTTCCTGCTGGCTTTTCCCTTCAAATGACATTTTAACAGTTTTCCCAATTCAAATGCATAGGCAACCCATGTTGACCTTGCCATAAACTTGGTCAAGGTCATCACAGGGTCCTGATTTATATATACATTAAAGTACTTTAGCCATCGATGCTTCATGCCAAGTTTCCTTGAAATCAGTCTATTGGTTTCAGAGAAGAAGGTTTTTGATGGGTTTTTACCATATATGGGCATGGCGGCCATCTTTGTCATGTGACCTAGATTATTTATATACACATTGATTCACCCATTCTATAGATGCTTCACAAAAAATTTGGCTTTGATTGGCCAAGCGGTTTCAGAGGAGAAGACGTTTGAATATTATGGAAATATACATGTATATTGCCGCGGGGTGGGGGCACATGAGCCCCTGGGGTCCATTTTTTTTCAGAATCATTAATATTCAGTCCTACTTCCCATTTCCTGCAAGACTTTCACTTTAAATTACATTTTAAAAGTTTTCCCCATTCCAATGCATTGGTGACCTATGTTGACCTTGCCGTAAAATAGGTCAAGGTCATCACAGGGTCATGATTTATATACACATTGTAGTGCTTGAGCCATCAATGCTTCATGCCAAGTTTTGTTGAAATCGGTCCACCGGTTCTGGAGAAGAAGATTTTTGAAGGGTTTTTACCATATATGGGCATGGCGGCCATCTTGGTCATGTGACCTGGATTATTTATATATACATTGGTTCCCCCTTCCCATAGATGCTTCATGTAAAATTTGGCTTTGATTGGCCAAGCCGTTTCAGAGAAGAAGATGTTTGAATATTATGATAATATACATGTATATTGCCCCGGGGTGGGGGCGGATGAGCCCCTGGTGCCCAATTATTTTCAGAATCATTAATATTCAGTCCTACTGCTCATTTTCTGCAAGATTTTTCCTTTAAATGACAATTTAACAATTTTTCCCATTCAAATGCAAAGGCGACCTATGTTGACCTTGCCGTAAAATAGGTCAAGGTCACCACAAGATCATGATTTATATACACATTGTAGTGCTTGAGTCATCAATGCTTCATGCCAAGTTTGGTTGAAATCGGTCCAGTGGTTCCGGAGAAGAAGATTTTTGAAGGGTTTTTACCATATATGGGCATGGCGGCCATCTTGGTCATGTGACCTGGATTATTTATATACACATTAGTTCCCCCTTCCCATAGATGCTTCATGTAAAATTTGGCTTTGATTGGCCAAGCGGTTTCAGAGAAGAAGATCTTTGAAAATTGTGGACGACGGACGGACGGACGGACGGACGACGGACGGACGGACGACGGAGCATGGGTATACTATAAGCTCACCTTGTGAGCCTGACGGCTCAGGTGAGCTAAAAAGGGGAAGAATGGTTAACAATGAAAAACAAATTCTATGAATATGTATATGTGTCCATACATTTACATGAAAACAAGGCTAATATTAATTAAAAAGAACTATTATGTTTAATTCATTGTTTTGGGGATTTGAGCATTGAACATATATTAAGTTGCAAAACACTCTACCATAAACTTGGACACTATGTACTGTTTACTTTCTTGTATGTTATGTTATAATTATATCCTGTCAGGCTGGTACATTTAAGATGCCAGTGATATTTTATCATGCTAGTGCATAACAAAGATATGCCCATGTGTGATATTTGTTTTTGTATCATGAGGTCCTGCTGATCTGGTATGGTTATTTATGATTTTTGTATTGTGTTGATATTTTGATGAGTTTTAATTGCCAATCATACCGGAATGGCAGGATGCTGTGATGTGCATATTCTAATAGCCTCATTTACCTTTTTGGTTATTGTTTGCATTCTAAAGGAATCACAAATTGTAGACAAGTAAAATGCTATAGAGATTTCAGAAAGTAAAAAATCAAGATGCAGAAATTACTTGTCTCTAATTCAGTTTGTAAAGCATACACATTGCAGTGATGTTTGGAAACTATTTTCTCTTTGGTTCTCTTTAGTTCATTTTAAGTTGATTTTATTTAGTTATTTTCATAGTTTCCCTTTAGTTGAAGATTTTAGTTGATCATCAAGCTGGTCGAGTATCCAGAGCTCACACTGATTCATGAAACACCTAATCAGCAATTAACTAGTTGACAGCAAGTTTGCAGTGGTTATGTGACATACTATTAGATGTTACATGTAACTTTTCTTGGACTACTAAAGTAAGTAGTTTTGTTATACTGTATTTTCAATTGTTCTTGCTGCCTGAGTTTGTGCAGATCACCCATGCTTAGAACATATGTGTATATTGTTTAAACATTTGCATAGAAATGTAGAAAGTGAGTATAGTTCAAGATGAGAGGAGTTTTCTATAGCTTAAACAGCATGTGCTTAACGTTGTAATTAAGGTCAAAACATTAAACTTAAAAATTGATTTAAACTTTCAGAATATCATATATTGAATGATAAAAATATCCTAACTAAGTGTCTAAATGTACTCATCTTGGGCTGTACAGGAAGTCTACATCTATTTTCCAATCACTTATTACTAGATGTAACCTATGACTTCTGTTCCAACATGACTAAATTTGTTGGCACAAATATTAAGCATTACTCAACAAAACAATGGTGTATTAGCTACAGTGTACATCTACACTAATGTTTACTACAGTAATAACGTAGATGTCATTTATTTGTTGAGTAATAGAAAGAATGTAGCACATTAATTACTGTGATGCACTAAGCATGTGCAATTTCTTGTATTTGTAAATAGATGTATTGTTGTTGTCTGCAGGTAGCAAGCACACCTGGTAATGTATGTACATATTCACTTCAGTTGCACATTCTGTCTTCCTAGATCGCTCAAAGCATTTCATTAAATAACTGATCAGAATGATCCTCAAATATATGTGTAATGCAATTCCAGTTCTAAATAGCCAGAAGTTCAATAACCTCTGTAATGCACCATGATTCACTAGTGTTAGATTATCTGTTACAAATCCAGTCTCAGTTTTTGCATGCATATGAACACTTCAAAAGCAATCATAGTTGTAATCAAAAGCAGGTCTAGTCATCAGCCGTTCCTAAATATAGTACATTATTGTTGATTTTCTTAAAAAATAAAACAGGGGGAGAATGATGGGCCTGTGAACGAGTGCTTGGCGAGGAGTGCCTTCAAAGGAGGAGATTGCCACAACAGCGACATCGGAGGTTTCCGGCGGATGACGGAGATTCCCGAGGGACAACCACGTGCGAACCCTGAAAAACGGTCATTCGATTCCTAGCTCTACAACTGAACAGACGTCCTCGAGACTGTACAGACAACTGGAGCCTGGGAGATATACTTTATGGTAAGTTGCGGCTTATCAGAATGTTAAATATCATAAAACAGGCAGAGGTTTTCAAACATATCTTGAAATAAATCCTTCTTATTTTAATGATTAAATGCTTAACCATTTTTTTTTTCTTCCCTTCGAAAAATAAATGTTGAACCCTAAGAAAAGTGAATACTGTGGCAGACATCAGTTGTAATTTATTTAATATGTAACTACAAATTTGTCGCGGAACAATCACAAAAACATGATAATTTTTAGTTGTATTTTGCCATTCTTGACCATGTTGAAACACATGTTTAGAAGGAGGGAACGAATAACCCCCAAAAACATCAATTAATGTTGCAAACTGTTTTGGTGCTGTCTAACAATGATAAATAAGTAACAAAATAGCATTCTTAGATTTTTGATACAGTTCTGTACTACAAAATAATTATGGATCGATCCGAGTAGTGTATGTTTTGTTTACATTTTGTTGCACCTCATAAGCAAAACCGGAAGGAGGTGAATCGGATGTCTATTCTTAACCGGCGGTTACGCATTTAACTGTTTGGTAGCCGTGTTATTTTCCATGCCGAACAACTGTCATTTTAAGAATTTTGATGGGGTGTCCATCTGCCATTCATGGACTAGTTGGCACTGTGTTCTCTCGTGTCTGCTCAACTCGTCTGTACTTGATCTTCTCGTAAATGTGTAACTGTCAGATCTCCAGTGCTGGATTCAGATGTCGCGAATTCTAATGACAAATGCAAATTTTTCGACAACGAATGTGTGACAGCATCTGAATCCACTATACAGGATAAATTCACAGCTTACCCAAGCCCGACATATGTCATATCAGGAGGGTGTTTTATTGTAACAAACAAAATAATAACATTAACATTTTAGCCTAAAATTTAGGCTTTATTTTCAACGTTTCAGTTTGGTTCTCGACTTTATCCAACTTTATCCAAAGACAACTTCGGCCCCAGGCAAATCTCAGATTAAGACAACTCGGCCCAATTCATAACACAACTCGGCCCAGTTCAATAGACAACTCGGCCCAGCATATTTGATTTCGATTAAGTCAGTTTTGCTGATACCTTTCTGAAATGAAATGTTTTAGTCGAGCGGAGCTGGATTCAAGCCTTCCTTGGGAATAGGTCCCAGCAGGTTGTCATTGATGGCGAGGAGTCCGACTCCATACCAGTGAATTCCGGTATTCCCCAAGGATCGGTTTTGGGTCCGATTCTCTTCCTCGCCTTTATCAATGACTCGCCTGGTGGGATCTCCTCCCAAGTACGTCTTTTTGTAGATGATACTGCCCTCTTCCTCACTATCAAGGGTGAGGAAGACAGCTCGGCACTTCAGAAGGACCTGGACACACTGTCGGTATGGGAATCCAAGTGGGACATGCAGTTCAACCCATCTAAATGCCAGGTGGTACAGGTGACAGGATCCAAGAGTAAGAAACCTATTAATTCAGAATATATTCTTTATGGACAGGTCTTGGAGACTGTCACTTGTGCCAGATACATTGGTGTTGACGTGTCAAGCACCCTATCTTGGAACTCTCATATCGATCGTGTGGTCAACAATGCTAACAGGACCTTAGGCTACATCCGTTTAAATATTAAATGCCAAAATACAGATGTCAGGGAGTCAGCCTATAACACTCTAGTTAGGCCCCAGTTAGAGTACGCCTCTGCAGTATGGGACCCGCATACTAAAGAGCGTATCTCTAAAATTGAAATGGTCCAGCGAAGGGCTGCTCGCTGGACTCTTAGAAATTATGACCATCAAGCATCTGTAACTGAGATGATAAACAAACTAGGATGGAGAACATTGGAGCAAAGGCGAGCTGATGCCCATCTTTGTCTTTTTTACAAGATTGTCTATGGCTTGGTAGCAGTCCCTCTCCCAGATCATGTGCAGTATAGCCACAGAATCTCTAGATACTGCCATTCGACGACCTTTAGACAGGTGTACACTTCAAGAGATTATTATAAGTATTCATTTTACCCCCTCGCCATTGTCCAGTGGAATGCCCTCCCTGAATCCGTTGTATGCCTACATAGTTTGGATGCCTTCAAGGCTGCTATCTGTAAGCTGCAACATTCTCGACCATAATCCCACAAAGCTTGTTTTTAATCCTGTTTTAGCTAATTCTTATCTATTTTAACCTATCACCTTTTTTATCCTTCACTATCACCCTTTCATCCTCCTTAAATTTCATCCTTTCACCTGTCTGATACTAACAGACTATGCGCACACCTGCCTAGAGAATGTCCGCGAGGGCGTATGGCAGTATATAGAGATAGATAGATAGATAGATAGATAGATAGGACCAACAAGAAAATAGACGGTTTAAACTCGGATCAAATAAACACCGGATAGGTAACTACGGTGTATATATGGCATTTATTGGAAATATGTGGTCTCGGCTAGGTTGTCAAAGCTGTAATTGATAAAATTTTAAAGCTGATAATTCCATTATTTGAGCAAATATCCAAGATATTTTTCATAACGCAATAGCTTAATATACATGTATTAACTTGAAGGCAGTATCATTATTTCTGGAGAAACCAACATGTTTTGCACAAATCGTCTAGCAAGTTAGGTATTGAATTTCATTGTTTTCAGCCTTTTTGATAGAAAATCAACAGCTTTGGGAAAAATGAAGGAGAAATCTATATATTCAGTCATAGTAAATTAAAAAATTTGACCAAACATGATAAAAAACAACTTCTTTGAGCCATAGTTGTAACTTAAACTCCATCGTTTGAAAGGACCAGGAATTGACATAATCATAAACATGCACTTTGATTTGTTTCTGTTGAAACAAAGCAAGCCGTCTCGCACACATTTTTAAAAAAAAATTGGTGGTCAGAAAAAAACAAAAACGTTTCAGTTCAGTAGCACGAGTAACAAAACTCGCGAAAATGAGCACATGAAATCGGCTGTGGTAGGCTCCGTGCACTGCTGATATCGTGTACTCAATTTGTATGGGGGTGGGGGGTGGATGGGGGGCAGGATCCTTTTCTGTGATTTGTGATTTGCCTTTTTTAAAGTATGGATTTGTGAACAAGCGAAATTAAACATTTAATCTCTGACAGAGGTATTATCTGTGATGTGTGAAACTCAAATTTATATCCCTGTGATCTTTGATTTGTAAATTTGCAAGTCTGTGAATTGTGATTTGGTTCCTGTTTTTTTTTTTCAATATTGATTATTTCGAAGCTGGAAACCAGCTAATAATGCAAAATGGTGAATAGAATGACACAAATAACTTACATGAGAAAAAATCTTAATTGTCGAAAAGTACCCATTTTCATGATCTTAAATATGGTAGATGGCCAGTAGTGATCTGAGTTGGGTTTTTGGTCATTAGTTTTAATAAATTAATTGCTTGTGTTACGGTAATGACAAGCACATCAG
Organism: Rugalucina vietnamica; assembly: GCA_964017185.1. NCBI lineage: Eukaryota > Metazoa > Mollusca > Bivalvia > Lucinida > Lucinidae > Rugalucina > Rugalucina vietnamica. The sequence goes on from OZ024873.1 coordinate 48,583,450, forward strand.
GGACACCAAGATTAAAGAAATAATTGCTGTGATCAAATTATCTGCAAATTATATATTGATACATTTATTTTTAAATTGATATTTAATTTCCAATGTACCACACATGGACATGCAAAAAAAAAAAAAAAAAAAAAAAAAAAAAAAAAAAAAAAAAAAAAAAAAAAAAACGAAATCCAATTACGTCGGATGATAATTCGTGGCTTCGTTATAACCAGTAGGGCACAACCGTTAAATCGATATATTATATCTAGAAGGAGATATGCCTACTTACCATATATTTAGAACGAAATATACCCTATTATAATATATCTAAATTGACATATAATATGTCAATCTAAATATCATTATATATTTCGATCGAGATATATTATTTCCTTCATCTGAACACGTGATCATTTTGCGTCATGCGCAGTCTCTCATCGAGTTTCGCATAGCGGGAAGGTTTGAATTTTGTGCAGAAACAAATTTCCAACAAAATATCCAGCGTCATCGTTAAGTTCACCAGGGAAGTTATGTACAGTTTGGATTTGAATATGCTCGTCGCCCGATTTAAACGAGTAAACACTATTTTACCTGCTGAACATAACGACATAAAGCGCTAGGGATATTCCAAAAAGTGTTAATTATATCTAAAATGTTGGACTGGTTAGATTATATGACTTAACGTCCATATCAGCAATTATTCAGTCATATTGGGAAGGAGCCAACGCTTTCTGTAAACCAGAAGTCAAGGGATCTTAAAATTTTGCTCCATGGCTCTTCACGACAACAACGTACGATCTCGCCGGGGCCTCTCTGTACGTAAATAAATTCTTCTTCTTCTTCTTCTTCTTCTTCTTCTTTCTTTCTTTCTTTTTTTTCTTTCTTTCTTCTTTCAAAGAGTGACTCCACCACAATGCCAGGCAACAAATATTTACCTCGATGAACAGGCTGTTCATTGAGAGCATGACTGCAACGGAAACCAGCGATCTCTCAAATTTAACTAAATTAAACGGATAAGGACGGCAAGCCGATGCGACTTTGCCCATCCCCGCCCATAGGGCCGTGAGAAATAGATGGACTGCCAGACAGAGCTTGTAACTGAGTGATCGACCACACGATTACTGGTTAACCACTTAGGTCTGAAACTGCATAGGAAAAGTTATAAGCTTTAGTTGTTGTGTGGTTATATTTCTTCAGCATATTTCTAAGCATGTTACGACATCCCAAATATTGGGTAGAAGTCCCATTGAAAGGAGGCAACATCCCAGTATGACCATAGATGTTGAATCGGGTCTCACAAATGCTCGGCGCGGTGCTCGAATCAACACTGGCCAGAGCGGTATTATGATGCAACTCGGCAAGGGGCCGTCAAACTCGGTTGCAGTTACGCTACATGAATTTGCATGGCTCCTCGTCCTCCGGGGAGTTAATATGCCTTGCTCTAGGACAACAGGGTGCTGCCAGTGCCACGGTGATCGATTGCATGACCTCTCAATTCGGATTACGATGCTTTACCACTACGTCACCACGCTCCCTATTTATTTTATTTTATGTTTGTTTGTTTGTTTGTTTGTTTGTTTGTTTGTTTGTTTGTTTGAATTGATGTTTAACGCCCCAGTCAAAAGCTAATGGTCATGACTTTTAAACAAAAAATAGGACATCATGACATCCAAAAAGCTTTAAATACGTATCCGACCAACTATACCAACAAGGCTTGTATGTGTGGATAGATTGACAAGAACCACTTTTCCTGGGCAGGCTCAGACATGAGCGGTTAACCAGTAATCAGATGGTCAGTCAGTAGCGAAGAAGCTTTGCTTGGAGGCAAAAGCAGCCGATCTATTTCTTTTAGCTCCCAATGAAAGGACAGGAAATGAGGTCTCAACACACAGGAAACGAGGAAAATAGCTGACACACATTAGCATATAAGCCAAACGCGCGCCGGGTGTGTTGCCAAAAATGTAAAATTCAACATACGTCAGGAGCGCAATGGAGACACGTTAGGAACGCGTTACTTGCGCGCTTTGTACGCTTGGTGTACGCCTCGGTGTATGTTGATATACGTCACTGTAGGTCGATGCGCGCTCCACGCGCGTATGGGCTCAAAAGACTTTTTAAGCATGTTTAAAAATTTTCTCGAAGCTCGGCATGAATCGGTCGTGTGTCTAAGCTGGAAACCACCGTCACTCGTGTGTTACAGGCGCGTTGAATACGCTTTGAACGCGTTTGGCGCACATATTAGACACGCCAGTGTAAGTAACATACGCGTTCCGATTTAAAATAAGAAATAGTGCTTCAGTAACGTGCCCCAAACGTGTATGAGACGCGCGTTTAACGTTTGCTGCGCGCCTAAAGCGCCTGCTTAGTGTTTGTTTGTTTGTTTGTTTGTTTGTTTGTTTGTTTGAATCGATGCTTTACGTCCCAGTCAACAGCTAAGGTTATGTCGGGACGTTGCCTCCACGTTTTGGGATATTTAACAAAAATTAGGATGCCATGACATCGAACAAGTCCAACAAAGCCTCAAAGGCTAATATGTGTGGACGGTTTTGACTTGAAACCACTTTTCCTGGGCAAGCTCAGACCTGAGCGGTTAACCAGTAATCAGATGGTCAGTCAGCAGCGAACAAGCTTTGGGCACAAGCAGCCCATCTATTTCTCTAGGCCCCAACGGGCGAGACTTCCTGCTTAGTGTGTCTGGGACGTAACACAAAACGTACTTTTTTTCAGCGTTTTGAGATTTTTTTTTTCATACGTCTGGTAAACGCTTTAGTCACGCGCTAATGTGTGACTGCTAAAACGAGTTTAAGAAACAAATTTTCTTTATACGTCCAAAATCTTCAGTGTGTTGAGATTTTTCATACGCCCGGTGCGCTTTTGAGTTCGCTGATGTACTATCTGCAGGAAACCTCGGATTTATAAATTATAATGTTGAATCTCCCGAGACCGCCCGGTGCTTGCAAAACCATGCATTTTGTATCAGACCGAGAAGGAAAGCTTATCTTGTGGCTCTAGTTCAACAAAGATAATGGAAAATATATACAACTGTTTATACCACCCAGTAAATTTATATTACTGACCGCTCCGAGGCGGTACTTCTGTTGTAGTCCTACTTGTTTTATGTTTTGCACCTTTTATGTACGTTTTCAAAGCGTTGTTGAACCGCAGATTTCACACGTGTGAAATCGGCGGCACTTAATCATAAAATCTGCGAATATCTGGTATTATTCTCATATGTGAAAAAAATTGTACCAAATTTTCACATGCTAGACGGGACAAGTCAGTGTTTTGACGTGTGAAGAATTGGTTTGGATTCATCACATCTTTGAACAACTGGTATCAGTTTTACTAAATGTTCACATACAGTTGTATAATGCTATACCAGACCTGTTATCGATTACTTTCGAAGTTAATCACTAATGATTACAATTACTTTCAATCTTACGATTAACGATTACGATTGAAAATAATTTTTTCCACAATGTAATCGATTACAATTACAATTGATTTGCAAAAGTAATCGAATAATCAATCGATTAGTTTTGCATTTATAATCTAGCCCCCGTTTTGAATTACGCAGTTATGATTTAACTGTATATAGTATTATGTTGGCATATATGAATCCTCTTGGTATATTGGGCACTTTATCTTTAGATTGTAGTCTTTACAAAACAGTAAACCATAAACTTAATTTTAGGTCTCATGGTGCTGTGTATTTGTTCATAATTTGGCTAACAACTCCAAATTAGACAAAAAATGTTACTTGATTTGAATGTTGCAGTAATTTTGACATCAATTTTGTAATATGACTCTTTAAGTTGTTGATTCTGTTATGGTCTCTCTATAGACAGAGAGACGTTGATTCTTTTAATCCCTTGTATATTGTCACTAACTTGTTCTAGGATGTTTTGACAACACAAACCATATGACACCTGTTTATTAGTTAATGTGTAGTAAAGGTGTGAACAACCAGGTAACAATAGTTTTAGACTTTTGCAATAGGTTTAGAATGAGAAAGCATGGTGAGGTCAAAAAAGGAGTGCTCTAAGAAGACTTCTGAAATGATATGGAAAATGCCTGAGAAAAATTTAATAAGAAAATGCCCAAAGGGGACAAGAAAAAATATAATGATGTCAAATTTATTGACCAATATGCATGAATAACTTTATTAATTAAGTGCCCATGTCATTTTCATAAAGAAAATGCATTTTTTTTTTTGGTTTTTTTTTCACATTTAGAGATAAAAGCCAAAAATAATGGCATTCTGCACAGTCTGATCTGTTACTTTATCAAAATTCCCATTTGATATATTAAAAATTCTTGAAAATCACAGAATTCTTGTTGTGAGCATAATCTTAGATATTAATTCATTTATTTATTTACTTTCTTTCTTTTACTCTTTTTTTTCAGAACTATTTTTTCAGCACATCTTGGAATTTAATCAAAATTTATTCATAAAATCAATCACGATTACAGGCATTTTTGAAAAGTATTCGAATAAGAATAAGATTAATTTCAATCGCAAAAATCTACGATTACAGAATAATTTTCGATTGAAAAAAATTTCAATTGAATAAAAGTAATCATGATTAACGATTAAGATTAACCCAGGTCTGTGCTATACATTGAAGAACTGGAATCGAAGGCAAAACCACTTCAGATGGGTGGTTTTCGTGAGTGTAAAGAATACGTACGAATAGTACATGAAATTTTATTACATGCGCATATCTCACATGCGTGTGAAATGGAATGTAATTTCGTTACCAATTCTTCGCCGGCTTGGAGGATTTGGTACCAATAATTCTTATAAGAACTTTGCGAAATGTGAAATTTGTGGCTGAAGAACGTGTTTTCGTGTGTTAGAAGATTTAGTACCGATTTGTGTCAATTCTACACATTCTCCACAGACGTTATATAAATTCGTACCGTCAGAAACAGAAAACGTTTGAAATTTTAGTATTAATTTCACCGCCTCCACCCCGCCATCGAAATTTAACATACACAAATGTCACACTTCCAAAATGTGCCATGTTGGTACCTATTTTTACACAGATGTGAAATTAAAAAATGCGGCTCAACAAGGCTATCATCCATGTCGAGACATCAACGTGTTATTGGAATGGTGTTGGTACCGGTGAACCGATTTGAATTTATGCTTCCTGTGTCTGGATGCCTCAATTTTTTAATATCCCGGAACATCTCTGACATATTGAAAGGAGAGAAGGAAAATATATAAGAATGATTGCTGGAAAACAAGTAGGTCATGAACCATCATTGTTAACGGACCGGGTACTTGTTTACCGATGGTAAAGCTTCATACGATGAGATGGTTCATGTACGAGCGTATCTTGGCGAAATCTAGCACATTCGAGTTTTCAAAAATAAGCTACTCGATGATCGTGTTCGCGTGACGGCTATGCTGCACTAGACTGCAAATACCTAGATGCATTGTACCAATAAATCGCTTAATACAGTCCTCTAAGGCACAGTGGATAAGCTAAATATACTGTGAAAAAGGAGTAATGAGTTCGATCCCATGCTTCTCCACTCCTCCGGGTGAGACTTAAAGCCGAGGTCCCACGACGACAAAGACGTATTGTGACTAGGCCACAGACTTTGTGACCTTTTGTTAAGTCTAAGTCTTCAGACCTGTCAGATAAAACCTGAACACACGGAATCGTTTAAACACCACCAAGATGATATTTAAGATGTTTGTCCGTCGCCAGGTTGAACTGGGCCATGTTAGTTGCAGACTAAGTTGCGGGCATATTCCAGTCGACAGAATATCTTGATCAACAAATTACGTAGATCAGCTAGATAAGCAGCAATCCATTTCACTTCGTCACCTCGCTCTACCTCCGCGTGGTGTGGAGAGTTATCAAGGCATCCTGACTACAAATTACGTATACATGTTGCTAAGAGGCGAAATATTTTGAAAATATATGTCAATTGAGACAGAATATGTCAAACGAAATATATATTTTAACCGGATGTAGAGCTATATATCTCGAAGTAGATATTATATTTAAATTCAAATATTTTGAGTTTATATCTAGATTTAGATATGATATCTAGTTTTAGATACTATATTAAAAAGGAGATATTTTAACAATATATGTCAATTTAGATATAATATGTAAAACGAAGTATAGATAAACCGGATGTAGAGTTATATATCTAGAAGGAGATACTATATGTAAATTCAAATAGTTTGTGTTTATATCTAGATTTAGATATGATATCTAGTTTTAGATACTATATGAAAAAGGAAATATTATATATCGATTTAACGGTTGTGCCCTACTGATAACTGCAAAACGCATATTAATAAGCATATTTATATAACAGCGATCCCTTAAGAGACATTGCAGTGAGCATATTAAAGAGAAAGGAGATGGGCCATACCATGGCTTCGGCTAATGAAGACTCGTCAGTGACTCTTCAGATTTAACAACATAAAGCCTAAATGAAAACTGTAATTTTGCAAATTTCGACAGGATAGTCCTTACAAGGAATATTATTATCCAAATGGAACAAAAAAAAATAATATCAGCTTATATTAGGAAATGAATCTAAACCAATAACAAATTTCTAAATACTCATAAATATCATAGCTCATCTCAAAGGACCAAACGGTGCCGCCCCTCCCCCCTCTCCCAACATGCAATACATAAATCAGACATTTACACGACAAGAATTCGTAGATAAATAATTCTAACTGAAGTGATTTTTAAGGTAACCGGGCACCCGAGGCACATAGGGGTTACCTGGGATTAGTTAAGTACACTCGTAAACAATGCGTGACATCCAAAACCGGACGATTGCCCAAGTCACGTGTTGGCCTACTTAAGGCACAAACACACCCAAGTAAACAAGTGTTTGTCCTTGAAAACCACGAGTGCAAAAATGGCAGTTTTAGAATTAAGAATACAAAAACTAAAATGTGAAACATGTCAATTTCACATGTTTCACTGCCCTATCAACATGTCAGCGGGTCCTAAAAATCTATCATTCTATCTATCTATCTATCTATCTATCTATCTATCTATCTATCTATCTATCTATCTATCTGTCTGTCTGTCTGTCTGTCTGTCTGTCTGTCTGTCTGTCTGTCTGTCTGTCTGTCTGTCTGCCTGCCTGCCTGCCTGCCTGCCTGCCTATCTATCTATCTATCTATCTATCTATCTATCTATCTATCTATCTATCTATCTATCTATCTATCTATCTATCTATCTATTATTACAAACGGTACGAATTGACCAAACTGGGTAAGAGTTGACCAAACTGGGTACGAGTTCTGGGTACGAGTTGACCAAAATAGCTGACTTGGATATAGGTCTCAGGAAGTATACCAACCCATTTTCAAATAGATTGACCCATTTATACGTTAGGAAAAAATTCCAAGCCAGACTAGTGGACCAAAAAGTAGGTGAGATTTGACTTGGGTACGAGTGGACCAGAAAGCATAAAAAGGGTAACTGGACAACTCGGCCCATAACAAACTCGGCCCATGACAAACTCGGCCCATAACAAACTCGGCCCATACAAACTCGGCCCATGACAAACTCGGCCCATATCCAACTCGGCCTCTATTTATAATGCTGATACAATATGAATTTTATAGTATGATTAAAGGAATATACGAGTATGTTGTAGTCGGTAAATAGCTATACATAGCTAATGTTATACTGTTTATACTTACAGACTTTAGAAAAAATTTGTCTTGTCTAAAAAGTTATAGTTTAATTACATGTTTTGATAAATACAAATTACAAAGTCTACATAAAATTATACCTATCATTTATGTACTCGTCTTAATATACTCTTCTTGTAAAAATGTGGTGTTTTTATTTGAGAAGCATTCCAGGACATTAAAAAGAGTCATGTATTTATTTTAAAACGTGAGAAAATTTTATTAACAGTGTAATTGGATTTTTTTCTATTACGACCAGATACAGATATGTTTGAAAATCGCGTTTCCTAAAACACATAGCCGGACTTGGGTGGAATTATCTCTTTAATATGACAGAAAATTAAGTTTTCACCATGATTCTATTAGAACAGACGTATTGAACAAAAATAAGGTAAAATAAAAAAAGAACACACGATAAGGTATAAATATTTGTTTTATCATTAAATCATTTTAACAACTTAAGTCATGCAAGTATACCAATTATCTTTTAATTTTAAAATATGTTACATGTAGACTGAACTGTGATTATTATATTGATTTGTTCACTAATTGTTTGTTTATTATAACTGACTGAGTTCTTCATACAAACAAATACTGCCATTGCCCAATTACTGGTCAGGTGTGACAAAACATTGACAATGATGATCATTTTGTAATTGACTGTCTTTTACATAAAATACGCACGTTCATTTCCTTCCTTCTTTCTTTCTTTCAAATATACCCAGCATCGACAATAAACTCAGCATAATAGCAAACTCTGCATTACATGTACTTGAAATTGTTTGTTAAGGCTACAAATCTTAATACCAATCATAATTCATTGAGAATATGGATTGGAAAACAGCCTGGAGTTGCTAATACATGTATGTGTCATCTTCAAACATACTAATACTAAAATGATATTTTCTATCAAATCAATGTTTAAAACTCAGCAATGAGGTTGTCATAGTATCTAGTAGATAGGGGCCGAGTTGGTATGGGCCGAGTTGGTATGGTCCTAGATTTGGTGACCGAGTTTGTCATGGGCCGAGTTTGTCAAGGGCCGAGTTTGTCATGGGCCGAGTTTGTTATGGGCCGAGATGTCCCGGAATCATAAAAAGCAACCAGTCAATAATAATTACGGAAAACAGCGGAAAAAGCCGAACACTAACGAAAGCGGAAGCAACTTTGCAGGTAGAGCAAATTTGACTGTATTTTCTTGCATATCTTTGAATTTGACAATCAGTTACTTACTTACATGACTGATGTCAATAAACCATAACAACCAATAATCTAATATAGAAAATAGACCAGACTTATGAAAGTTTCGTTGTGTTTTAAGCGAATTCTACCGCTAATTGGAAATCAGGGGAGATAATTTGACATTATGACTCAGTTGCAAAATGTAAACATTAACAGTTTTGTTTGTTTTTTGTTTGTTTTATTATTCCAGAATCATAACTATGGTCAAAGACCCTACTTTTACTGATAGATCAGTCTATATTTTAAGTAAAATACCTATTCTTGGTTTTACCAATAAGTGTGTGCCCCTCCTCTTTTTGGTTCACATTCTCTATATCTATATCTATAGACAGGTACAATATTATTGTTTACAATATTTGACCTTGACCTCCATGACGTAGTGCGCGTTGCATTGTGGTTAAAACTTTCACTTCCGGGTGGCAAAAACATTTCCGGTTCAATGTTGTTTACATACATTACTGAGTTTAAATTAAAGTAAAATGTGTGCCGCCATCCCAATCAGGGAACAACGATGACATTTAAATACAAAATTACAAATAATTTTTTGCCTTTGGCTCTTTTATAAAGAATTTAATTTCTCACACCTTGGGCAAACGATGTTGGATCCGCGCGCGAACGAAAATATGTATTTATAAGATATGACTTATAATTAAATAACAATTTGCGCCATTATGCGGCCACGTCTGCAATCAGACTAAAAAATTCATTCATAATGGAAAAATAAATAAACAAAAAATAAATAAATAAAAATAGGTAATAAACAATTAAATAAATAATTAGTTCTTGTTCCTTTTTCCGACCTTGTTTGTACCGAGCCTTACATCAATAAAAGTGCGTTTATCTTAGCGCTTTTTATGAAGAATTTTTGCTCCTTTTTCTCCATCTTTTTTCATTCTTAAGAATATATTAATTAATTAATTATATTTGAATAATCAAATTGAAATATAACTAAGTCCAGTTTAAATAATAACTATTCAAAGGCTATACACATATTGATGATCATAATCAATTTGAAAGAAACGCGGTTTCAGCTACTGAAGACAGTTTTATGACACCTCAAATTACGATGCCCATTATCATGATAGTCGGCTTCTTTAATTATTATTTATTACACCCTCTTCAAAGAAATGACACATTCTTGGGGTACTATATGAATGAAAGGGATTAATGAGTCCCCGGGGCAGCCGGCGTGTACGTGTGTTCAGTCGGTCGAAATGTCATAACAGGTGTTGATATCGCATGGATTAGATCTAGAAAAAGATAATTATGATTCGGCCAACCTTAAAAATATTCATGTTTCCCCTTTCCCGACCCTATTTTTCAGGTAAGGGTCGGTCGGTCGGAAAATTATTTTTTTTTTGTGATTTTTCAAATTTCATACCATCGAGTGATTCTAGTAAATAAACCTGGTGTAAGGCGATAAAAATGAGCCACACACTATTCTGAACTAAATTTATAATAATTTATTCAAGATAACGCTGATAACATTGGCCAATTAGTTCTACTAAATAATGAAATTTTGCATTAATATTAAATATTAATTAATTTCTAATTTCCAAATAGAAAAGCAAAATGCCATTTAATATATAGAAGAATTAATTGACCAAAGATGAAGCACCCACCCAACACATGAGATGATGATCAGAAATTGATTGACTCAGTATATGAAGATAGATAGAAGCATCTTTACCAGGGATCTCACTAGGATTTTGAAAACAGGAGTCCAGGACTCCTAGAAGAGAAAAAGTAGGAGTCCTAGACAAAATATTTAGTAGGAGTCCCACTATAGAAACTCTATTACATTAGTAACAAGCCCAATTTTTTTCAACTGAAAAATCATAAATTTGTTACTTTATTTAAAAACAGGGTTTTGGGCTCTTTTTAGTTTGGGGTCAATAAGGGGTGACCCCTTCAAAGGAGGAAAATTTTTTTCTATTTGGCAAGTCATTGGATTGACTTGCAGTCTTCATTACTACCAGTAGAACATTGATAGTAAACCTTTTTTGAACACTTTCAATAAAGGTTTACCAACCATTTATGATTAAGAGGCAGAAACCACGATTTTTTTTTCAAGTCACGAAAACTAATGACATTTCAAAAATCGCTCCAGAAGTGTAAAATATTTGCTTCTTTCAATTGATTAGGTAATTCAATTGATTTTTTAATGAAAATCGCTAGGTTTTCAAAAGATTTTATGACTGATCAAGAGGTAAATTGTTTCATTGTAGTTGACCAATCAAGCGGTAACTTGTTTACACAAGCTGACCATTATGAAAACACATTGCCGGAAGGTGTGGAAATTTATGGCATATCATTGGGACAACATCTTAATTTGAGTAATCCATTTCTTGATTAGAGATAATTGATTCATGGGACTAATAAACAACAAAGTAAAGGTATTTTCAAACTGATTTTTTGGTGTATCACGGCAAAAAAATCTTGCATCCGAGAATCATCTATTAGCAGACGCTTGACTTCAATGCGAAATCAGCTTAATAGGTTTCCAAGCGTCGGAAAAAACGAGATCGAAAAAATACGACATCGCGGATCTAGCTACTTTGTTTACGGGCTAGAAAATCTACTAAAACCCGGTACTTTTTGGCGGATCTAGTGTTTTCGATTTCGGGCAAAAAAGAAAAAAAAAATCTAAATTGAAAATTGAAATAAAATTTTTTCGGTCGGGGCTTTTTTTAACGGTCGGTCGGGAAAGGGGAAACAAAAGTAATTTTATTTTTGGCCTTCCAGTGTCGTAAATAAAAATGGATACACTTCAAAAAGTTATTATAACTTGTGGATAAACGGACTGAAAAAAGTGTTAGTGTTTTTATTATTTCACCGCATGCAAGACATAATTAAATCGTGTGCTCTTGAGAGAGAGAGAGAGAGAGAGCACCCAATTTCTAACGGCTTAAGTTTTTTTGTTTTTTTTTTTTCATAAAACTCGTTTTTCATAAAACTTAAACTTGCTTCAAACACGGCTCAAACACGGAAATTATTCAATGTTGATATCTGATTTCTACCGTATAAAAAACAAACTTTTGATTGACTGAGATGCAAACCTTTTTAATCCCGCACGGGAAGTAAACGCTAAATACTTATAATACTAAACTAGAAACACACATCAATTAATGCGCTAAAATATTTGGAAATGTAATTTGTTATGAACAAGTAATATTTTGACATTATTTTACATTTGTAATACATCAAAACATTACAATTCATTACACATTCATTGAACTGGGGTCGCTTTTTTGCCACCCGGAAGTGGAAAGAAGTCACGTGAAAGTCACCTGACTTACCTGGATAATACAGACCACGTGGGTTGTGACGTGTTGTTTGTATCTGTGTATACTGCATCACCCCCTCGCGGGGATTATGTGCAGGTGCGCGTCAGTTCGATGTTAGTAGAAAAGTTATAAAAATAAAAAGTTTCCATAAGAATTGTTAGTGAGAGTGACAAAAAGATGATAGGGTTAAAATGTTAAAAGTCAGAAAACAAGCTGACAGTCATAGCTAAAAGATAAAAACAGCGCACTGGCATTTATGGCATTGGGTGGCTGATCATGCATACTGCCCTTTTGAATGACTCGAAAGTGGGCAGTAATGCAACGTTTTCAGGCAGCCAATTCCATTGCACGATTGCGAGGGGATAGAACGAGTATTTGTAATAGTCTCTTCCTGTATGTAACTGTCTAAAGACCAAAGGGTGTGAATTCCGGGAAATCCTGGTTGGATGCTCAACATATGGTGGCAAATCTATGGCAACCAGTCCGTGTATGATTTTGTAAAACAGGCAAAGCCGAGAATCGTTTCTCCTCTGTTCCAGAGAGCGCCAACCAAGCTGAGCAAGCATTTCTGTGACACTTGCCTGCCTGAAATAATTGTCAAGTGTCCACCGAGCTGCCCTACGTTGGACCATCTCGATTTTATAGATGCTGTCATCTGTGTTGGGGCTCCAAACAGGGGATGCATATTCCACCAATGGGCGCACCAGGGTCTTGTATGCCATTTCACGTATGGCTGGGGATTTGTCCTAATGTTGCGCTTGATGAACCCAAGGGACCGGTTTGCTGAAGTGCAGATATTTTGGATATGGTTGTTAAAAGTCAAGTTGTTGCTGATTTCCACGCCCAAATACTTAGAGCTTCCAACCGACTCGAGAATCTGTCCGTGTAGTAGGTACTCGCTAGGAACTGGGTTTACTGCTCGTGTTACATGAATGACGACACATTTACTTGGATTAAACTCCATGTCCCATTGTAATTCCCAGTCGTGAAGTCGGTCTAGATCCTGCTGTAATATTTGAGCATCTTGTAGGCTGGAAACTGCCAAGTAAATGGCCGTGTCATCAGCAAACAGTCTTACTTTTGATCTAGTACTGTCCGTAGGCCGTTAATGTAAATTAAGAATAGAATTGGGCCCAGGACGGAACCCTGAGGGACCCCAGATGTCACAGGCACTGTATCCGATTTTTCATTTTCAAGAACAACAGTTTGTGTTCGGCCAGATAAGAATGCCTGTATCCATTTCAAGCTGGGACCTCTAATTCCATAGTTGTGGAGTTTTAGCAGGAGTTTTTGATGACTGACCTTGTCGAATGCTTTAGAGAAATCCAGCAAGACTAGGTCAGTTTGGCTATCTGCTAAAGCATTTCTCATAAGATCCTCTATGAGAGTCACAAGCTGCTTCTCACAAGAACGTTTGGTTCTAAAACCATGCTGTAGGTCATACAGCAGGTTATGCTGGTCCATGTGAGAAACCACGTTTGTGGTGACAAAGGGGATGAGCTCAGCCACATGGTCCCCTACTTAACACGGCCGACTGTTATTTCTTTAACTGCATGTACAAATAAAGTCTAGTGCTCTCCTTGTCCTGCAGCCGGCTGTTTGACACTCACACTGACAGGGAGCGCGGTGGTGTAGTGGTAGAGTGTTGGACTCCGAATCGAGAGATCCTGGGTTCGATCCCCACATGTTGTGTCCATGAGCAAGACACATTAACTCCCTACAGTACTGGTTAAACCCAGGAAGCATTGGCTCCGTCCCGACAAGACTGAAAAATTGTTGACTGGGATGTTAAGCCTCAACATAAACAAGGGGTCATAAAACCTTTGAATTTTTTGGCCCATTTCTGTTCATAGGGTGATGAGAAATACATGGGGTGCTTGTGCCTCCAGGCAAAGCTAATAATCTACTTACGTATCACCTGATTACAGGTTAAGCACTTGGAACCTGCCAAGGAAAAGTGATTTAGTCAATTCCTCCAAATGTCACAGGAAATGCTTTTGACAAAGGCTTTATGCTTACTGTCAGATGCTGTCAATATTGGGTAAAAGACCCATTTATTGGGGGTAAATCACAACATGACTATAGATGTTGACTGGGACATAAAGCATTAATTCAAATAAACAAACAAATTGCGCTATCCTACTCTGCCCTTCTAGGGTAGAAATGTATTTTTTATCAAATCTTCTAAATCATCAAGTGTAAGTTGATACTGATGGAACAGTGTTTATTGACTGATTTATGGCAAATGGACTTGCCCATCATTTTTATTTTGATGAGTCTACTTTCCAGTACCTTAATTAATTTTTTAGCCTATAGGGTATTTACGCACCCCTTTTTCATTCAATTGCGTATCTGGAATTTTAATTGGGTAAGTTCAATTCTGTTACGCACTCTATTTTCAATCAATTGGGTAAAATGGAAAACAATTTGGTAAAAATGATGTTCGAGGTGTACTTTCCTCATTTTCTTCTACTTTTGCTTTTGCATAGCATAAAATAAAAGGGAAACATTGATTGGTTGAGAGAATTAACTAAAATCGCAGTCAACCAACGAAAAAACAGAAAAGAAATGGCTTCCAATTGATCGATTTGCGCATGTCCAATGACATTTTTGTTTAATGTAGACGGCGTAAGCCGTTGTGCGGCGCACACCGATAAAAACCGGTACGCAATTGATTTTTACGGTATTGCGTATCGGCGATTTCTTTTGCGTTTTCTTACGCTACCAGATCGTTATTAATTGCGTTTTTTCATATTTTAATTGGGTAATTACGCAAATACGCAGCCTAATTAAGGTACTGACTTTCATTTGTAAGGGTGTTAGGAGTGATTATTTTCATTTTTCAGTGTATTCCTCAAAGCAAACAGAATAGCCCGAGATGGGGCGCCATGCAATGTTTGCTAGCAGTAGAGGATTAGAGCTCTGTAAAATTGATTTAAGCCCCCCAGTAATTCGTTACTGACCGTTCTAAGGCGGTTCTGTTGATATTATATTCATGTTGTGTGTTTTGTCCGTTTGTCTGTCTGTTGTGCTCGTCGGGGTGTTTTTTACTTAATATGGTTGAATTGCTGCCTTTCTTTTTGTGCTCTTGTTTAGTTTCATGAATGATCATCTTGATGAACCAGTGGAAATGCTCTCCTTCCCGCCTAGTATCTTTAGTTTGAGGATTTTGGCTTTATTTGCAGTAACATTTGTAATACACGTGTTAGCCAGTAGAGATCTTGGTTTATTTTTTATTCTGATCTGTTTTTGGTAGTCGCTGCCAGTGCATGTTTGCTATACTGATAGATATGGTAATTTCGCTGTCCCAGTGAAAATGGTTTTTGTTAATGATAATGATAATCCCTGTATTTCCGGTGTATTTGGTTGGGATTTTGGCTTGGTTTTATCAAAAGTTTTTGTTGCATGTGTTCGCCAGTTGAACACTTGTTCTGTTTTTATTTAATTTTCTTTCTTTATGAATTCGAGAACGTCCCCAGGAGAAGTGGTTGTCCCCAAGAGAAGTGGCTTTCGGCATTGTACCTGGTAAAAACGTTAAGTTGTGTCCCAGATAGAGTGGTTTGTCTTTGTCCCCTGTTGGAACGATAATCGGTGTCCCAGGAAAAGTGGTTTGTCTTCATTATACTACTGTTTATTGTGCCTACCTCTCTGTCGTACTCGTTCCCTTTCGTTCCTGTTGAAACTTAGCCAGATGGCTACCTTGTTGGGAAAGAGCTAGTCATTCTGCTCTTCGAGTGTGTTGTCGGAAAATGTTTTGTTGTGTTTTATGTATTTTCTTTCCCACCCGCTGTCTATGTTGGGACTTTGAATTTAATTGCATCGATTCCTGGTCCCTCTATTCTCACTTTGCCTAATGCCTATGTACTGCAAAAAAGATACTAGGCTTATATGAGTTAACTATAAATGTGATTGTCAGAATGACTTCAGCAATTGAAACTCAATACATTAAGTTATAATTTATAGGAAATAATGCTCAAATACATAACTGGCCTTACATGGCATGATAGTAGCTTTAATACCTTTTAGAATCAGCAATCCTATCTTTGAAGCACAAAACTACACAGCTGAGAAACACATGGTACTGAATGGGTGACGCACAATGAAATTCTGTTTACTCTATTCACTGATACATGTAGATAGGTACAGTCAATGCAGAAATTGAATATTTATTGAATGAAAGTAACATAAGGAATCCAGGTTATTTCATTTTCAGAAACACTTCCGCCCCAGATAGTACTTCCATCACAGTGAAATTGAAGTGCTTGCGAAAACGAAATAGCCGGGATTTCTTATGTTACATTCTTTCAATAAATTTCTGCATTGACTGCACTTATCTATCAGTCAGTAGAAGAAACACTGTAGGAGAAAACTAAAAAAAATCTAACCTCAACTTCTGTCTCAGTTGCAGTGTGTGTCACTGATCATTTGTCGGTTTGTATGTATGCAATACCGCATGATTCTCAGTAGTGAACTAAGTGTAAATCGAAAATAAATAATCCTGTTTTTTAATAACGAGGGGTCAGGTGTATGGTACAGTCTCAATCCTGACCACTGGCAGGACCAGTAAGTTAGGCAGGGGTCCATTTGCTGGGTTACTTCTCAAGTTGGGGACCTATGTTGTTGGGTACATAAAGCCCATGATACCTGCAAATTCATAAATTGATCAAATGGCGAGGTTCCACTTATCCATTTTTTTTAAGAAAACTGGGCCCAGTTGTTCAAAACTTCGTTAGCTTAACACTGTCATTAAGCCCTCAGTTTGTTAACTCTATATCGCCTTCAAAAGCAAATACATGTACACTGTTATTTTTTGTTGAAAAAATGTAAGAATCCTTTGAAATGCAAAGGATTTCCACATTTTTTCAACAAAAATAAAAGTGTATTTGCAATATTGCCATTTGAAATTTTAACAAATCATTAACTAACGACATCTTTAATTTTGAACAGCTGGTCCCAGGCTAACCTTTTTCTAGTCTGTCTGTTAATGTTCATAATTTTCAGAAACTGAATTACAATGACATAATGGAACATTCAGTATATTTTGTCATAGTATTCTGATATATGCCTTGTTCTTTTTGCAGTGATGACAAGCTGATTTGTTTGTAAATTATTCTTGAAGATGTCGCTTATTCAAGGTGAGTCATCTGGGACAGGGTATTTCATTACAAAAACTTGCCTATGCAATATATAGAGAATTATTTCAGCTGTAAAAATTGAAAATTTCATTGGAAAAATATTTGATTTTTTTTTTTTAATGATTTTGCTCAAAACATAGATTGTGGGTACACATTAGAACCGCCTCAGGGAGTACCCACAATCTATGTTTTGGATAATAAATAAGAAAAATAGGTATACCCCTGTAAACATAAAAGTGGGGTATGAGGGGGTATATATTTCATGGACATGTTTTCCTGATGTGTTTTTTGAATATTCAGGGCTTTTAAACACCATATTAAATTACAAATGTCCCACCGGACTTGACTGAAAAATTGTTGACTGGGACGTAGTTGAGACATAACTGTAAATTTATTTCTAGTATATCCTAGTGGAGTGAACTGATTATGGTTTTTTAGCTCACCTGAGCCGAAGGCTCACAAGGTGAGCTTATAGGATGGCCATGATCCGGCGTCCGTCCGTCGTCCGTCCGTCCGTCCGTCGTCGTCGTCTACAATTTCAAAGATCTTCTTCTCTGAAACCGCTTGGCCAATCTAGTTGAAATTTTATGTGGAGCCTCCTTGGATAGTGGCATTTCAAGTTTGATTGCGAAATCCAGGTCACATGACCAAGATGGCCGCCACGCCCATATATGGTAAAAACCCTTCAAAAATCTTCTTCTCCAGAACCGGTGGGCCGATTTCCACGAAACTTGGTATGTAGCATCGGGGACTTCAGCCCATCATAGTTTGATAAAATGATGACCCTTGGATGACCTTGACCTATTTTACGGCAAGGTCAAATTTGGAAACATAGGCTTTTACATGGTAAAAAGTGAAAACTATGGATTTTTTGAAAACTATTGCAGCCTGAGGCCTGAAAAGTGGTAGATGCAAACAACTAATGGAGTAGATGAAGGTATGTGATTAATTTAGGTCAAGGTCATCTCTTGACCTTGGCCAGTCTGTCGTCCATTCACACTTTTCAAAGATCTTCTTCTCTGAAACTGCTGGGCCAATCAAAGTGAAATTTTATGTGGAGCATCCATGGGTAGGGCAGATGAAAGTTTGATCGCGAAATTTAGGTCACATGACCAAGATGGCTGCCACGCCCATATATGGTAAAAACCACTCCAAAATCTTCTTCTCCAGAACCGGCAGGCCGATTTTCATGAAACTTGGTACATGTATGTAGCATTTGGGACTTTAGCCCATCATAGTTTGATAAAATGATGACCCTAGGATGACCTTGACCTAATTTACGGCAAGGTCAATTTTGGAAACATAGGCTTTTACATGGGAAAAAGTGAAAACTATGGATTTTTTGAAAACTATTGCAGCCTGATGCCTGAAAAGTGGTAGATGCAAACAACTAACGGAGTAGATGAAGGTTTGTGATTAATGTAGGTCAAGGTCATCTCCTGACCTTGGCCAGTCTGTCGTCCATACACACTTTTCAAAGGTCTTCTTCTCTGAAACTGCTGGGCCAATCAAAGTGAAATTTTATGTGGAGCATCCATGGGTAGGGGAGACGAAAGTTTGATCGCGAAATCTAGGTCACATGACCAAGATGGCTGCCACGCCCATATATGGTAAAAACCACTCAAAAATCTTCTTCTCTAGAACCGGCAGGCCGATTTTCATGAAACTTAGTATGTAGCATTTGGGACTCCAGCCCATCATAGTTTGATAAAATTATGACCCTAGGATGACCTTGACATATTTTACGGCAAGGTCAATTTTGGGAACATAGGCTTTTACATGGGGAAAAAGTGAAAACTATGGATTTTTTGAAAACTATTGCAGCCTGATGCTTGAAAAGTGGTAGATGCAAACAACTAACGGAGTAGATGAAGGTATGTGATTAATTTAGTTCAAGGTCATCTCTTGACCTTGGCCAGTCTGTCGTCCATACACACTGTTCAAAGATCTTCTTCTCTGAAACTGCTGGGCCAATCAAAGTGAAATTTTATGTGGAGCATCCATGGGTAGGGGAGACGAAAGTTTGATCGCGAAATCCAGGTCACATTACCAAGATAGCCGCCACGCCCATATATGGTAAAAACCACTCAAAAATTTTTTTCTCCAGAACCGGCAGGCCAATTTTCGCGAAACTTGGTATGTAGCGTTTGGGACTCCAGCCCATCATAGTTTGATCAAATTATGACCATAGGATGACCTTGACCTATTTTACGGCAAGGTCAATTTTGGAAACATAGGCTTTTACATGGGAAAAGGCGAAAACAATGGATATTTTGGAAACTGTTGCAGTCTGAGACCTGGAAGTTGCTAGATGCAGACAACCAATGAAGTCAATTAATGAAGGCCAAGGTCATTTCTTGACCTTGACCCAAAGTCATTTAAATATCAAAATTAAAATTATGGTTTTCTCATAAATCACTGGGTTTGGAAACTATTACAGTCTGAGACCTGAAACTTTGCAGATGCAGACAACTTATGAATTCAATAAAGGTGTGTGAGTATTCAAGGTCAAGGTCATTTCATGATGACTTAATACTCCATGATCAGGCTTCAGGTGAGCGTTCTCAGGACCAATGGTCCTCTGGTGTTTGCAATTCAATCTGCATTTTTTGAGAGTAACAGAAATATAAACCGCTTCATAAGAAAGCCAACAACATGCAAAGGTGAAATCAAAGGCGCAGATCAGCTGTACAGTAACTGCACAGCTGATCAGCTCTTTTGTTTTCACTCCATAGATAGTACAATTCCTCTTCTTTTTCAGTCTCAAATTTCAAGCTTCTAGACTGTTTCTACAGGCTGGTTTGTGACGGGTGTACATGTAGTTTGAATCCCAGATTGTTGGTTTTCCCATGCAAATGCGCTTATGATATTTTGAAAATATTTTTGTAGATACTGAACAGGCAACAGAATGCCTAGACCACCTACAGACCATGTTGTGGGAGGGGGGAGACCACTCCCAGGATGACCAGGTTACCTCCCTTATCTGTATGCTACAGAGCCCACTGTTTAGACAACTCTTGGTACTGCAGGACTCATTACAAGAATTGGAACAGGTACTAGTCTTGTATGGCTGTAAATCATTTAAAATATTATATGTTTTGGTGTTTTCACAGATTACCACAGATGATTGGGGGGTGTAATGGTCGAGTGGTCGAGAAACAGACTCCAAATCGAGAGGTTTGAATCCTACTGGACCCAGGATGTGTCCATGAGCAAGGCACATAAACTCCTCACAGTACTTGGTTAATACTGAGGAAGTAACCAGGCTCCATCCTGACATGAAAGAAAAATTGTTGACTGGGATGTTAAATCACAAATCAAATCAAACAAACAAAATAACCACAGATGCTGAGGCCAAAAATAAAAATTTGTTTGTTTGCCCTCTCCCTACCTACTCACGTTTGGTTTCCCTTTCAAGGGTTATCGTAGCAATAATTGGTAAGCAATGACCTAGAACTAGGATCATCAGACAAAGTCCCACTGGTCAAATGCTTTTTTCATCTGTAAAAACTGAAAAATTCATTGGATTTTTAAAAAATATTTTACATATTTTTACTCAAAACATAGATTGTGGGTACCAAGTTAGAACCGCCTCACCGAGGCGGTTCTAACTAGTACCCACAATCTATGTTTTGGAGCAAAAATAAGAAAAATAGGTATACCCCTGCATACCCCAGTTTTTGCTGTTATATATAAAAGTGGGGTATAAGGGGGTAGTCATTACATGGACATGTTTTCCTGATGTGACTGCATAGTCTGTATTTTAGCTTACCTGGTCATAAGCCCCCAAGTATGACAGGTTTTTACTTTAGACAATAGTCATATCTGCATCTTTGGCGGCCCCCGTGGCCGAGCGGTTAAGAGCGCTGTTTCTTAATCACTTGATCATCTCACCGCTGTGTCTGGTGTGGGTTGGAGCCCCGCTCCGGCCACGTGTGAGACAAGCCAAGTTCTGCTTGCGGGTGTGTCAGGTGGTTTTTCTCCGGGTTCTCCCATTTTCGCCCCACCTACTGATTGGCCCGTCTCATATGAGCTGAAATAATCTTGAAATGGACGTAAAACTGAATAAAATTATCTGCATCTTTTCTCTGTACAGGTGAACCAGGGTAAAGGTCTGGATGACTGTGATTTCGAGTTACTCCCTGAACTTCACCTAGAGGAAGGCCATGTCAACCCCGTCTTCAAACCTGAGTCCCCGGTCCTACCAAAGACCTCACCAGGGTACAAGACGACCCCGGGGTACGATGAGGAACTACAGAGGGTGATTGAGACTGCAGCCCAGGGCCGGGAGGTTGAGGCAGTGAGGCTGTTCAAGCCTGAGAAGCAGTCTCTGGGGTTCAGTGTGGTGGCTAACCAGGGCGAGTCAGGGATTTTCATACAGGATATACAGCCAGGAGGCATAGCAGACAGGTAAGTCGAGTAGTTAATTTTGTGGATGAAGTGTGGTCAAAAATGAAACGGGACCACTTTATCCAGGTATTTTGGGAATGGGACCTTTTTCCTAAAATTGGGGAAAATATTCTGCTATTTGGGAATTAAAATTCCAGGTGTACATGTAAGTAGCCAAAAATGGGAATTTTGCATGATTTTCGGAAAATTTCAGTTTGGAGAGGGGCCCCTTTTCTGCCCCTGTAGATACATGGATAAAGCCCTGCGGGACCATGCGGGCTGTAAATACAGACTATAGTAAATATTACATGAAATAGCAAAAGATAATACACTTAAGGTAAAGAACCATAAAAATGCTGATCCATAGAATTTTTTTATTTTTTGATATTTTCAAGAAAACATTTATATCTATCAATTTGTGTAATAAAAAAACATGGTTACCAGGTTGGTTTTCCTGCAAATCGCTCCCCTAAAATGGCTAAAAATGCTGTTATTTGTACGTGACGTAATGGAAAAGTAATAAAAACGTGTCGCTTTTTGCACATGAGCGCCGTTTACAAGAGAACTAATCCATAGAATTTTTTCAAAAACTAAATATTGTCTCGTTTTTATATTATGAGTCAAAAAGTAAAATAAAAGTCCTTGACTACCAGGTTGGTTTGGACGCTATTTGTCAACGAATGAAGACAGGTAAGCTAAAAATCTTAATTTTCCGTAAGTGACGTTGACGTCATAAGGATGGCGCATTTTGACATTTCAGGCATGTTTCATAAACGTTTGGCATTTGGTTTATTAGAATGAGCTTTAAGTGGCAAATTTAAGATCATTAACGTGTGCTTGTATCTCAATGAGTAATTTTCAACTCGAATGACCTTTCAACAGTAATATCACGTACGGTGAATGGTTCTAATCCGGCCTAAGTTCAACAGTATGTATAGAGGTACTGTTAAAAATCTTTGACCCTAAATTTTAATCAAACGCGTTTGTTTGTTTGAATTGATGCTTAACATCCCAATCAACAGCTATGATCATGCCGGGACGTTGCCTCCATTTTATTGGACTTTTACCTATAATTAGGATGTCAAAATTAGGGCTTGAAATATAACCACCCAACTAAGCCAATATGGATGGTTTGACTTGAAATCACTTTTCCTGGGCAGGCTCACACCTGATCGCAGATGGCATTCAATCAAACTTATTCAATTATTCAACATAAATACAATTTCATCAAACGCGCAATGCATGCGATGTAATGTCTGTCTTTCTGTACAAACCATTGCTTGTAAAGTATATAATGGGTCTGTTATAGTTTTAATATTTCCCTTGCGTGACTAATTACAAACGAATGTGTGGCCGGGAGATTCCCGAGAAATGAGAAAATCCATGCGGCACACCCGCAAGCAGAATTTGGCTAGTATCGCATGCCTGATGTGGGGCTCGAACCAACACCAGACACAGCGGTGAGAAGATCGAATGATTAAGCGCGTAAATGAAATCAGCGCTCTTAACCACTCGACCATCGACCATGGGTCGCTGGATATAGTATGAAATCAGCGCTCTTAACCACTCGACCATCGACCATGGGTCGCTGGATATAGTTTTGTCAGATGATTATGTTTAATATAATACATTAGGCCTGTTTTTCCTACATGCATTTCGTTTAAATTATAGAAGCCGTTAATTTCATTTCAAAAGTGTCTCTCTTTTCTGTACCTTTAAACTACATGTATATATAATATGCGAGCCCCTGTATCAGAAAACCAACAATAATTATGATTATGCGAAACCAAAGGCGCAGATTGGCTATGCAGTAACTGCACAGCTGATCAGCACCGTTGTTTTTGTTACTCTGATATTACAATTTTATTTCATTCCGTCTACCTACCTATATGTAAAATACAAATAGGATTTATCTCCCTTGGCTACTCACAACTCGCTGAAAAAATATTTCGTCAAATACACATAACCGGATGTCATGTGACCTGTTGACGTGTCCTCCCAAAATACCTCAGTTTCTTCTTCGGCGGCGAAAGACTCACACGTGCTTCGTATCGAGAGAGAAATATTGGAAAGTTTTTTGAAGTTTGGATAAATATTTGGTTATCGTAAGTTAGTATGACTGAAGAGGGCATACGCCAGTCTCTTGCGGAGACGGAGAAAAACGGCAGCAATGAATTGCGGGCGACTCCTTCGCAAATCGAAAGTAGAAGCGAAAACGAGACTGAGTCTCGTTCTGAAACTGTCATGGCGAAACCCAAGACAACACGGAAGCCTAGGACTTCGCGGACAAGTAGAAAAGCTTCTAATGCTTTTGAAGACCAAATGGAAGAAAGAATTCGGTTGAATAATGAAGCTAGGTTTGCTAGTTTTGAAGATAAAGTTCTTTCGATTTTGGCGGACTTTACAAAGTCGAAACAGCCTGCAGAAACGGCGGATTCTAGGCCGCGTACAGTTTCTAGTGTCACAGTGTCGGAAGGCAACACTTCGGGTGGGTGCCACATTCCGATTTCTACTACCAGTAGAATCTCCAGAAGGGCTAATTTGAGCTCAAATTTGGAACAGAATTTTATCCCTATGGATAATGGTTTGGATGATGAGTTATTAAGGACTCGATCAAGACATTCACCTGCTCACAGTCAAGATTCTGTTTCTGACGATGAGGACATGTTGTCAATCCAACCAGGCCAAAAAGAAAGACAGGACCTTATGTCCCATTCTGGGGAGTCGATTCAGATTTTGGATGATGGAAATGCTGAACGTTTCAGTAAGTATAATGCAAATCCCAAAACGACAGATTCTTCAGAAGAGAAGCAACAGAATTTGCGAGATTTGTTTGGGGAAGATGCCTGTGTAAGGAGGTCTTCTGCTGGTGCAGGCATTGTGTTAGACGAAAGTCAAACTGATGTGTTGAATGAATCTTGGAGAATCAAGGCTCCAAATGACTTGTCGGCTTACAAAGACAGTTACAGATCTTCATTTCCTGTTAATGAAAAGTCTGTAGATATGTTACAAGTACCAAGTTTGGACGATATTGTCGAGACTTTTCTGATTAGAAGACATTCACAAAAGGCTACATTTAAAAAGGCTAAGGGCTTGTTGTTTACTCAACATTTAAAAGAAATCGAAAAATTGGCCTTTCAGGGACAAACTGCTGCCAGAATGGGCATTGTCATTACTCTTTATATTCAACAAGCTTTGGCTTCATTGTTAACAGAACTTGGTTCGGAGAACACAAATTGGGACAGAGCAACGCAGACAGTGCGTGACGTATTTGCCATGTCGACCAAAGTGTTAGACCAGCTGGGTAGAACAGGTGCATTTGACCACTACATACGTAGAAAGGCAACAATGGTGGACATGGGCTTAGACTCAGTCAAAGATGTGTCGAAACATGCTGACTTTTTACCCCTTACTGGAGATGGGGTTTTCGGTAGTGAATTTGAAGAAAAATTGAAAGCAAGAAAGGAAAAGAATAAGGAGTACAAGGATCTGGTTCCTGAAACTGGAAAGCGTGAATTTTTGAAACGTAAAGCTCAGTCCAGCAATTCCAATGACAATCAAAAGCAGAGGCGTTTTGATAACTCAAGATCTGGAGGCAATTCTTGGCAGACTGGTGCTGACTATAATAACAGAGGGTGGAAATCCAACAATAGAGGGTCATATTCCAAGTTCTCTGGTCAGCAGAAAAAGTCAAATTACTCAAGTAATGGGGTAAGTTCTTTTCGCACCAAATCAAAGAAATATTGACAAAGGGAGATATCCAGAATTACCGGTTGGAGGTCGTCTCAGGTTTTTCACAGATCAGTGGAAGAAAATAACAGACGACAAATGGGTACTGTCAACGATCAAAAAGGGTTACAAATTAGAGTTTCAAAGCATACCCCCAGATACAGGGGTCATTCAGACAAAAGCAAATGCACAAGCCATCCAAATTATAAATTTAGAGGTGGAAAAATTATTAGAAAAAGGTGCGATCGAGCCTGTACCATTTGTGGAACAACATCAAGGTTTCTACAGTACAATGTTTTTGGTACCCAAAAAGACAGGAGATTTAAGACCTGTGATAAACCTGAGACCACTCAACCAGTATCTGAAAACAGAACATTTCAAGATGGACACTATGAGCAAAGTGATAAATCTTGTAAAGAAAGGAGATTGGGCAATTTCAATCGATTTACGCGATGCTTATTTTCACATACCAATTTTTCCAGCCCATCGAAGGTATCTACGGTTTTGTGTTCAGGGCAGAGCCTACCAGTATCGAGCATTAGCGTTCGGGCCAAAGACATCCCCGAGAGTGTTCACGAAAGTGGTATCAGTCGTAGCAGCTCATTTAAGAATGCAGAGCATCAGACTGGCAGTTTATCACGACGACTGGCTAGCCCTGAATGCAATCCGGAGATTGCTTTTACAGGATCGACAGAAAATACTCAATCTTCTTTCTCAACTAGGTTTTCTGGTAAATGCAGAAAAATCACAGTTAGTACCCACTCAGGATATAACATACATAGGGGGAAGATTTTTACTGGCCAAAGGAATAGTTCTTCCAACTTTAGACAGATTGTCAAAAGTAAGGGATTCTGTGCTTCAAATAAAAGACCAATCAGGCACAGCAAGACAGTATTTACAAATGCTAGGTCTGATGGCTTCTTGCATAGAGGTAGTACCATATGCAAGACTTCATATGAGGCCGATGCAATTGCATCTACTGTATTGGTGGAAACCAGTGTCGGGCGATCTCGAGATGCAAATTCCAGGATCGCAACATATAGCAGGCCACTTGAATTGGTGGTTACAGGAAGCAAACATGCTCAAGGGCAGATCTTTTCTTCAGAAAAGTGTAAGCAAGACATTGAGCACAGATGCCTCTTTACAAGGATGGGGCGGAACTTTAGGTCATCAGATTGTGCAAGGCCTCTGGCCACCAGAGAAACAAGCATGGCACATAAACTGTCTAGAGTTGGAAGCTGTTCTTTTGACAATCAAAAGGTTTCTTCCTCAGTTGGCAAATCAGTCGGTTCTGATCAGGTCAGACAACACAACAGTTGTACAGTACATAACTCGTCAAGGAGGCACAAAATCAACTCAACTGTGTTACAAAGCTTGGGAACTATGGCAGTTGGCGATAGACAACAACATAGAGTTGAAAGCAGCACATATAGCAGGGCGTCTAAACGTGTTGCCAGATCAATTAAGCAGAGTTGTGATACGGCCAACAGAATGGACGTTCAACGACACCATTCTGAGCAAAATTTTTCAAATTTGGGGGAAGCCAATGATAGATCTATTTGCTTCCTTCCAGAACAAGAAAATGGATCTGTTTTGCAGCTGGGAACATCATCAAGCAGCTTATGCAGTAGATGCATTCTCAATAACTTGGAATCGAATGTTTGCATATGCGTTCCCGCCATTATGCCTAGTTCCCAAGGTGTTGGAGCACATGAAACAGGGGCAGTGTCAAATTGTATTGATAGCTCCTCAGTGGCCCAGACGGCATTGGTATCCGGATCTGCTACAATTGTGTGTAGCGAATCCGATCCGATTGCCAACCATACAGCAAATGCTGAGTCAGTCGGGAACGGTGATTTATCATCCGAATCCCAGGGTATTCAGCCTCAATGCATGGTTGCTATCAACCGACAGTTGTCAGCAAAAGGCTTTTCTCAAAGGGTTAGAGACTTGCTATCAGCCTCATGGAGAGCTGGCACTCGAAAGGACTATTCATGTAAATTCAAACAGTTCAATAGTTGGTGTAGTCAAAGACAAATTGATTTGTATTCAGCATCTTTAGCAGAGTGTGCTGAGTTTTTAACATTTCTATACCATAAAGGTCTTCAGTATAGAACAATAGCTGGGTACAGATCAATGTTGTCTTCGGTTTTACATCCTATTGATAACATTCCGGTAGGGCAGCACCCATATATCATTAGACTGTTGAAAGGGGTGTTTAACTCTAGACCGCCACAGGTTAAGTTATTACCGGAATGGGATTTAAAGCTGGTTTTGAATTTGCTTAAAAAACCACCGTTTGAACCGTTGTGTTTAGCACCACTTAAATATTTAACATGGAAAACTGTTTTTCTTATAGCGATCACGACGTTCAGACGGTCCAGCGACATCCAAGCATTGACGTTGGGGTGTGGAAATGTTTCAATTCAGAACAGAGCCATAACGTTTGTTAGACAAGGTTTGTCAAAGACAGATAGACCTGGACATTTGAATTCAAAGATTGTAGTACCTGCTTTCAAGGGAGATAAACTACTGGATCCAGTAAGACTTTTAAAATGCTATTTAAAGAGAACTAAGAAGTTCAGAAATTTTGGTCAAAGTCAGGCCAAAATGGGGTTATTTTTATCTTTTGTGGAGCCTCACAAGCCAGTAACTTGTCAGACTATTTCAAAGTGGTTAGTCAAAGTCATAAAACTGGCATATGATGATTCAGTGAAAGTACGAGGTCATTCAACACGTGCAATAGGACCTTCGTGGGCTCTTTTCAACGGAGCCAGTATGAGCAGTATTTTAGAGGCAGCTGATTGGTCGAAGGAATCGACTTTTATACGGTTTTATCTCAGAGACTTGAATGAATCAGCTGTGTTAAAAATGTAAAAAAAAAAAAAAAAAAAAAAAAAGTCACAAGGCTATGTGGAATATGTTGTAATTATACATGTGTTGTGATGTACAGTATTTGATTGAGATATGAAACAGTTCTTCTACGGCGAGTTGGTCGTATTAAAGTTAGAATCAGAAACAATGTTACAATGATGTTCATGTAGAATGTATAGGAGGATACGGTGGTTAGAGAGACCATTTGTACAGATGTAGAATATGTACAGATTTGTGGGAATGTATAGAAACTTTTGGTTTTTATCTGTACATTTGTATATAAACTTTTGAACTGAAGAGATGATGTGAAATAACAGTTCTATGGGTGTGGCGGAAAGCTACAGTACCACAGCAAAGACATACTAGGTATGTATTGCTTGTTAATCTATCCTATTTGTATTTTACATATAGGTAGGTAGACGGAATGAAATAAAATTGTTGATTTGTCAACAAGTTTTAATTTTATGAATGAAGTCTACCTACCTATATGTGCTACCCTCCCGCCTCCCCTTTTTGTAGCTTTCCTTTAGGTGGTGGTCTTTCGCCGCCTGAAGGAAACTGAGGTATTTTGGGAGGACACGTCAACAGGTCACATGACATCCGGTTATGTGTATTTGACGAAATATTTTTTCAGCGAGTTGTGAGTAGCCAAGGGAGATAAATCCTATTTGTATTTTACATATAGGTAGGTAGACTTCATTCATAAAATTAAAACTTGTTGACAAATCAACAATTTCTCTCCTACATAATTCCAAAATTTAAAGATAATCCTGCTTCTGTGGCTGTACAATCTGGATTGTGTCAGACCTGGTAAGAAACCCCGATTGTTGGTTTCCTCATGCAGAGGCTTATTCCAAAGCTCAGGCTTTAAAGCTCGATCAGATAAGTCATCAAAACACCACGAATAAATAAATAAATAAATAAATAAATAAATAAATAAATAAATAAAATCTGATAGATAAAATAAGAATTTGATAAATAAAATAATTATCAGCCGAATGAATAAATGATAATAATGAGGCTTTGGCGTGTTCGATCCTCGAGTCCCGCACATCGCCTTCCACGTGATAAAGCCGTCGGAAATGAATGGGTGTGCGTAATATAAACTTACATCAGATTTCTGGAAATTCTATAAATTCATTTTTGTCTTTATGTCACCAGTTTTATAGGCCTACTATAATCCGAAAGCACACGCTCGTAATCTTAAATTAAGAAAATTAATATGTATAAAATTGGAAACGGCATCCGACTGTCGCCATTACTTTTTTCTGGACCTTTCTTTTCTCTCTCATTGTAATGCGTATGCTCGTAAATTTACAATAAAATCGATCCGTTTCTTTGCTTCTGTCGATATTTACCTTGTGTTCGGACCGCACACATACAGCCGACGCCATCTTGAAAACGACGTCATTGGCGCGACGTTATGGCATTTCGTCCTTCGCGACGCACGGACCTTTAAGCGCCACGGTTTTTATGGTTCTTTACCTTAAATAACAAATATTAACACTCAAGTAAATGTTAATACTTATAAGCAGTGAAACACTCTTGATCTATATTATGTTGTCCTATAAATGTTTCCCTAGTACCAAATAATCTGGACATGACCTAGACAGGGCAATTCTCAGGGGCAATGGCTACACATTTTGATTGAATGGTTAATGGTTTTGTTGTTGCACAGTTTCAGTAGATCTGCTGAGTTTAATAATATGATCAGCCGCACGAGAAGACCAACATTGTGATTTCCGACCAGGCCTGACTGAAACCAGGCTGTGCAGCTACTGATGATGGCTAGAGGCTGAAAATTTTGAATTTTGAAATTACAGGAATTGTACTATCCCTGTAGCGAAAAACAAAGTCTCTGATACACGCCTACCAAACGATCAAATACTTCTCCGCCGGTGCATATAGTAAAATCGATTCGATTGTTACATGGTGAAGGATTAGATGACGCATAAAGGTAGACATATTTTACATACTCTTATCTTTTTTGCACAAAATACATTTTTAAGGAAAAAAGTGAAAAATCGGGGAATACAATTCCCCGTAATATTCACTTCTACGCTTGTGGTGTCAAGCTGAGGTCATATACTTCACGCATTTTTGTTTAATTCATCAAAAACTACACACGAGTAGCTAGAAGATATTGAAAACTCGCGAAAACTGATGATAAATAGGTAGCTAATTTAATTCTGAAGCTGGTCACAAGTTCTTACGACCATCGCGCACACACGGCATGCACATTCAGGTATATTTTTGAAGGAAATTTCAACTGGCAATGTAGCAGGGCCGAGAAAACCCCGAGGGAACTGCCGAAAATTGTTGGTCAACAATTCGATCTATAAAAATGATAGTGAAAATGTTTGTCATAACAAAATCTTTAACTCGTCTCAAAAAGTCTTGAAATGCATAAATGTTCTTTAATTCGTGCTTGTCTGATCATATAGCACCAGCGATACACATGGGTTTCATAATTAGTCGTTCTTGCAGTGAAAATTTATACCAACTCCAAATTTGCAGCTGCAAAGGCTTTCTCTACAAATAGTATGCTTTCTAACTATTTCTATGGCCTCGTACATGTCCAAAATATCATTTTCAGTTTTTTGGATTTTTTTTTCATATTTGGAATGCACTCCTGGTCGATTTTCTCCGGTGAAGCATTAGATCGTCTGGTGAAAAATTCGATCGGGGATTGTGTATGTCTGTTAAACGCATGTTCTTAGTGTTGTCTCACGCATTGTAGTAATAATAGACATAACTCTGATTTTAATAGACAATGTCTCGCTGCATTGTCTCACTATATCTTTAATCCATGAGCGGACTGGCGCAGTTGGTAGCGCATCGGACTTTGGGCCGAAGGGTCCCCGGTACGATCCTCGTCAGGGGCGTCGTCTGTTGTGGCCTTTTTCCCACCTGGATTTTTGGGGTGGGACTTACTTTCTGATTGCGCCTTTTCCTGATCGTTGCCTACTTTTACCCTTTCTATATTAACCTGGCACTATTAAACAAGGATGAAGGATTCGATGAAAGAACATCGGAATTTCGCATTTGAATTGCACTGATTTTTAAACATTGAAGTAACATTTGCTGTTGAAAAATTAACCGTGATGGACAAGAATCTTGCAACTCAAAATCGCCGAGCTTATTTAGACGAGCATGTTTTTGAAAACTGTAAATCGAATAGACTTCTTATGAGTCATTACTTTTTGTTTTCTATGACTGATCTCCCTTCAAGTTATTCGTTTATTACAGATTTTGAGTAAAACGTGAGAGCAGATGGGGATTTGGAAAGGAAAGCGAAACATGGGATCAAATTATCGTACAAAAAAGTTACATCGTACGCCAAAAGGAAGATGTGCTACAATAAGGGAGACTCGCCATTCCCAAAACGATTAAAATGTTCCCCATCGTTTAGAACATCTACACCATTCAAAACAAGTCACTCACCTAGGCGCGATACACCAGTTTCATCGCGCAAGCAGCTGTTTGAGTCAAGCGTGTGCGACTTGAACGACATAACAAATGAATTTAGTCTTTTAGATATTTCCGAAACTGAAGACACTGAAAAGTCTGAAATAGGAACTTTTATACCGTCGGTAGGAAGCAGTGACACGAACCCCGTTCGTGAAGAATTTTTATCGCTGGTACCATCTGCACTGCACGAGTTAGAAAAAGCTGGAAAGGGAGATGTACTGCAAAAGTTTCTTTCACAAGTTTCTTCTGGAAAGTTTCCGCTAACTAACATTGCATTCCAGCTATGGTGTGATGTTGTCGATTGGTATGAAAAGAGTGATACCCGCCAAATGAGATACTCACCTGAGATACTCCAGTTCTTTTGGGTTGGAAAGAAACTTTTTGGCGGTCGGTTCATCCGATTTATGAATAAAATGCACGTAGACAGGATGATAATCTATAAATATGGTACAAGGAGGCAAATGATCAGGAAAAGGTGCAACCAGAAAGAAATTCCCACTCCAAAAACCGAGGAGGGGAAAGACTAAATTGACACTCAGGTACTTATACTTAGAAAACTTATCGTAAGCCGAGTGAGCAGCTATTTGACATCAGGCGGCCACGAACTTCACTAAAACTAGGAATACGTACATAAGGTTCAAGCAGCATAAAATTCTACTCCAAAACATAAAACAAATAAAAATAAAAACACATATAACCTCCACAGACGTATCGCCTTGGAACGATCAGTAATATCAAATTACTGGCGGGTTTAAATGTACTTTACATGGCCATATTCTACCCCTAAACTTCTGTAGCGGTTCATAAAATTTAGTTAGTTGTTCTGTCCTAGTGGTGAATCTCCATCTAGTCAATGAATCAAACCGCCATGTTGAATCAAAAACGAGGACATTAGAGATTAAGTCGGTGCCATCATAGAGTCTGACGCCTGACCCACCGGCGTGCAATTAAAGAAGGCAGCGTAGTTATCACTCATGATTGGATTAAAACCCCATAAACCTGTCGCAAAAATTTAAGCTTAACTGTCAACAAAGAAGTTTGTATTATGTATTTGAAGGAATCGGTTTCTTAAAATGACAGGATCATTTCAGTGCGTTGTGAATATGTAAGATATCGTCATCGAAACAACAGCTGCTGTTTCTATCCATCGAGAGTTTATCAGTTCATCATAGCATCACAGATTGCACGTTTAAAGAATAACGCTGCTCTCTAATTGGATCAATAACTCATGTATTGTAATATTAAAGATATAGTGAGACAATGCAGCGTGACATCGTCTATTTAAATCAGAGTTTTGTCTGTTATGATTACAATACGTGCGGCAACACTAAGAAAGGGCGTTTAAATCAAGACATATACATTCAACGATCGAATTTTTCACCGGACGATCAAATGCTACACTGGAGAAAATCGACCAGGAGTGCATTCCAAAGCTGAAAAGAAAATCAAAAACTTTGGACATGTTCGAGGCCATATAAATGGTAAGCAAGCATACTATTTGTAGAGAAAGCCTATGCACCTGCAAATGGAGCTGATATGAATTTTCATTGCAAGTACGACTAATTATGAAACCCACATTGGTCGCCGGTGCTATATGATCAGAAAAGCACGAATTAAAGAACATTTATGCATTTCCAGACTTTTAGAGGCGTGTTAAAGATTTTGTTTTGGCAAACATTTTCATTATCATTTTTATAGATCGAATTGTTGACCGACAATTTTCGGCAGTTCCCTCGGGGTTTTCTCGGCCCTGCTACATTGTCAGCTGAAATTTCCTTCAAAAATATACCTGAATGTGCATGCCGTGTGTGCGTGATGGTCGTAAGAACTTGTGACCGGCTTCAGAATTAAATTAGCTACCTATTTATCATCAGTTTTCGCGAGTTTTCAATGTCTTCTAGCTACTCGTATGTAGTTTTTGATGAATTAAACCAAAATGCGCGAAGCATTTGACCTCAGCTTGTCATAGAAAGCGTAGAAGTCATTATTACGGGGAATTGTATTCCCCGATTTTTTACTTCTTTCCTTAAAAAAAATATTTTGCGCAAAAAATACAGAGTATGCAAAGCGTGTTTACCTTTTTGTGTCATCTAATCCTTCACCATGTTACAATCGAATCGATTTTCCTATATGCACCAGTGGGGAAGTATTTGATCGTTTGGTAGGCGTGTGATAAGCTTCACGGTCACCGCGAAGCTGATCTGCGTTTTTGTTTTTGCATAATATTATGCAATATGTTGGTTTTCTCATAATGTACATTGTAGCTCATATTGTTATTTAAAGCACATTTATTGTTGTGATTGTCAAAAGTGCATTTGTCTTATTTTTATGTCAACTGTTGATTATGATGTGCAAACAGTTTCATTGGGTTGATGACATTGACAGCCATAATACATACAGTAAAGGTAATAGATGACAAGTGTGTCCCTTAGTGCTTAATAAAACACATAAGCTGGAGAACAACTTAAGTTGTTTAGATGCTTGTTGCTGTGTACATGAGTATTAGTTAAAATGGAGTTTCAGCAACGCAGCCAAGCTGTCATATTTTTTTTTCTTTCAGAAGTTGAGTAAACTGAACTTTTACTTCAACATTTTTGGAAATGGGTGATCAATTGTACACACATGAACAGGTTCATCAGAAGTATGGCTGACCTGCCATTGCAAATGCAGAAAGCATTTGAGCTGCCGCATAAGAAAACCAACATTTTGCATATGTGAACACAAAGGCGATGATCAGCTTTGCAGTAACTGCGAAGCTGATCATCGCCTTTGTTTTTGCTACACGGATAGTACAATTTACTTTCTAAATCCAAGCTTCAAGCCCTTTTCTATGACTGTAGACCGGTTTGTGTCAGAACTGTTCGGAAACCACATTGTTGGTTTCCTCGTGAGGCGGCTCATTTGTATTCAACTACTATGTAAGATTACTACATGACTAGTGCATTACTTCCATATTTTGGCATGTTTGTTTATCGTACACTTTTCTTCAAATATAGCTTTTTACAAAAGTGGTGCTCTTTTAAGATTATAATCGAAGTGTAAAACAGTTTATACCCTGATCAGGCTGATCTGGTTCCTAACGGTTTTAAAGCTCAGCTGAGCCTTTAATGAGCTTATAGTATACCAAGCTCCATCGTCCGTCCGTCCGTCCGTTGTCCATCCACAATTTCAAAGATCTTCTCCCCTGAAACCGCTTGGCCAACATGTGTGTCACCTATGCATTTGAATGGGGAAAACTGTTAAATTGTCATTTGAAGGGGAACACATGCAGGAAATTGGCAAATGGACAGAATATTGATTATTCTGAAAAAAGAAAATGGCCCAAGGGCTTCATCTGCCCCTGCACTGGGGCTAAATACCATAATATTCAATCATGTTTATTGGTATATGTAGCAGATCTCAGGTGAGCATTTACAGGACCATTGGTCCTCTGTTTTAACCTTATCAGCAGGAAACAGACAGAAACAATAGGCATTATTCCTTTCAATTCCTAATTTTGTCTAGCTTATATCTTTGTTGACAGACACCAAACATATGAGCCGCATCGTCAGAAAGGAGACTTTTTGCATTACAAAAAAATGAAGAAGCAGATAAGCTGTGCTACAAAGATGCACAATTCCTCTTCTACTTATGTGAAAAATTTCAAGCTTCAAGTCTTCTGTAATAGTACAGGCAGGTTCATGTCAGACCTGGTGAAAAATCCTGAAGACACGTCTTGTGTCGTGGCTCATATAGACAAAACTTGTGTCTAGCTAATAAGAGCCGCTACGCGAGAAAACCGGTCTTTGGCGTGCAACACAAACTGAGCTGTACAAGCATAGAAGATGGCTAGATACTAGAAATTTCGGATTTAGAAAGTAGAGGAATTTTACCATCTGTGTAGCAAACAAAGGCGCTGATCAGCTTGGTAGTTGATCTGTGCCTTTGTTTTTGCATGGGCAAAAATCTGGTTTTCTCATGACGCGACTAATAACCTTTTGGTGCAACTGGAGTGTAAGGTTATTATGAAAATATAGAGTTTGCATGCATGTGACAGCTCGTAAAGTGATCTTGTAGACAAGGTTTGCTGTTTTGGAGCCCTGTCATGGGAAAGCCTGTCTAAAGACTTACAGCAGTTGCCTTCAATTATAAGAGAAGCAACCAATAATAATCTCTCATATCAGGTTTGCCATAAATGCACAGGTTATATTACTGTATGCTGTTTTGGGAAAATGCAGTACGTTTTGAATCATGGTCGAAAAATTATATATGCTGATCAGTGCAATTATACTCCCATGAGACAGAGGCATATAGGTTTTATCATTAGGAGGCTTGTTTGTCTGCAATATTTGGTGACAAGAAGAGATTGTTATATTGATCTGCCTCGGTCAGTGATAATTGAGGGAGAATTACATTATATTTGCATCACTATGCATTGTACATGTATGTATCAGTGTCGAGAAACACTTGTTATTGCGGGAGCTAGTGGTAGAGTACATGTCGCACGAGTGAGAGGTCCTGGTTTGATACCAACTTCTGCCATATAGTGAGCCACCACATCAGAAAACCAACAAATCTACATGTACATACGTAGTGTTCTTAAGCAACTTCCCACAGTACTGGATGATTCTCAGTAAGCAGTGGCTTTGTCCCATCATGTCAGAAAAATTGTTGAATTGGACATTAAGCCATTTGATATTGCAGCTCTGTGCAACCTATGTTAGTAATTTGTAAAATCAAGCACCAGTTACTTCCCTTGCACTATCTGTCCTGGAAACAACACATACCTCAAACTGTGAAGTACATGTTGTATATTGGATTCCTCTGGTTATTTTGAAAAGTTCAAATGACCACTGACAACAGTCATATATTCTGTATTGAGGCTTAACGTTCAAGTCAACAATTTTTCAGTCATGTCAGGGCGGAGCCAATGCTTCCTGGGTTTAACCAGTACTGTAGGGAGTTAATGTGTCTTGCCCAAAGATACAACACGGTGCCGCTTGTGGGGAACGAACCCAGGACCTTTCGATTCAGAGTCTGAGGCTCTACCACTACGCCACCGCGCTCCCTCATATACATGTATTCTGTTCTGGATTTACTGGTTATTTTGAAAAGATCAAAGCCTTCGACAGCTAGCCTTATGTATCCTGTTTAGATTATTTTTATGGAAAGATGAGGAATTGAGTTTTGGAGGCCTGAAAATATTCATTCAACTGTCATTGAACCCTGTTTTACTGTGTGTTTAAGTTTCCAAATGACTGTGGTGATACATCAGTAGTAAGAAACAGTTCTGATTTGTTAAGAGACATACCCAAGATCGATCCCTCCAAAACAATTATCAAATAAATCTTTATTCGTTTAATGCTTCTGAAGTATTTGCTCGCAAATTCTGGACCTCGGAATTATGCCTATATTTAGTATTGCATCAATCATCTTTACCCAGTTCCTGCGCACTAGTTTAGACGTATCTCCTATCTCTTGAACAGTAATGGTTCTGCTATCAGTCATATTTGTGCTGTCTCTTGAGAAAACCAACAATGTGATTATTGAATAGATCCGACACAAGTGGAGCGGTATAAGCACAGAAGATGGCTAGAGACTAGAAATGTTGGATTTAGAAAGATGAAGAATCGTACTATCTGTGTAGCGAAAACAAAGGCGATGATCAGCTTGGCAGTTACCGCGAAGCTGATCTGTGCCTTTGTTTTCTCACATGCAGATTGTTGGTTTTCTCATGACGTGGCTCATGTACTTTCAGAAATCATAGGAAAATAGATTTTTTATATGCGAAAACAAAGACACTGATCAGCTGTGCAATAACTGCACAACTGATCAGCACAACTGATCAGCACCTATGTTTTTGCTTCTCAAATAGTACATTCGCTCTTCTTCCTAAATCAGAAATTTCAAGCTTTCAGCTTTCTTCAATGATTGTACAGACTGATATGTATCAGACTGGTTGAAAACCATGATGGCTCATTTTAGACCTAGCTCCCGTCTTTTGAACACCAATGGTTCCGCAATCAGTCATATTTACTTGCAGAAATCTGAGAAAAACAGATAATCCCTGAATAATGAATTGGCTAAATTAAGGAATTAGCAAGTCAGATTTAATGACACTTTTCCTTTTAGCATCTAGCATATGCAAATATGAATGCTAGCTGACAATTTCTAGCAGAATCCCTGTGATTGAAGGTGGTTTAAGAAAAATAGAATCCATCATGGGTGTCCAGTGGAGATAGGAAAATCCCAACCCGAGGGTCAACCCGTTCCAGTGGGAAACGAGGCTCGCCGAGTTTCCTACTGGAACGGTGGACCCGAGGGTTGGGATTTTCCTTTCTCCACTGAACACCCATGATCGATTCTTTTTCTTACATACTCCGATTTTATCCTTTTACCGGTAACGTAACCTGGTACCGTGCTTTAACCCTTGTGACGTTGTGCTTATTACGGATGTGACGTCAAATGTAAATAAATCGCTGTCAAAGTCAATAGAGATGTAGTTCTTATTTTTTTTTATTTTAAAACGAGCGTGATTCAAGAATACTCGCTGTGAAAAACATCACTTTTGTCTAGTTTTGGTGAACGCCATTGCTGCAAGCAGTAGAAACGATCGAATTATATCGCGTGCTTTTCTTATCTTGCATGAGCAACCAAACCAGCAGTGTAAGATCGATTTATCTACCACCACTAAAATACCGGAATTTTTCTATCTTTATGTTAGAGGTATGTAAGAAAAAACCAGTCTTTGGTATTTCCGACCAGGTGCAACACAAACTGGCCTGTACAGTCACAGAAGAGGAATTAGAAACTTAAAATTTCGGATTTATGAAGAAGGATTTTACTGTCTGTGTAGCAAAAACAAAGGCACTGATCAGCTTTGCAGTAACTGTAAAAATCTCTCCGTAACCGTTGGACTTATTTCAACAAAACTTAGTATGACTGTAGCATCTGGGCCTTCAGTACTACAATGTGATCATAAATCATGACCCTGTGATGACCTTGACCTATTTTACGGCAAGGTCAGAAAGGTCGCCTATGCATTTGAATGGGGAAAACTCTTAAAATGTCATTTAAAACCAAATTTTATGTGAAGCATCTATAGGAAGTGTGTATATAAACTAATGCGTATAATACACAATCCAGGTCACATGACCAAGATGGCCGCCATTCCCATATAATGTAACATCCCCAATTACTTTTTCTTTTCTCCAGTGACTGTGCTTCTTGACTCTCAGGTGAGCGATCATTGCCCTTGGGCAACTTGTTTTACTAAGCTACATTTTATTGGAACAGTTAAGATTATGCATTTGGAAATAATAATAAAAAAAACAAAAACAATAACAAACAAACATGTAAGGCATATCTTCAAGCTATAGCTGGTCAGCAGATAAGAACTGACTTCTAGAATTACAAAAGCCTCTAAAATTGCCTTCTGACAGTCCAATTCATGTCTGTCCTCGTCTGAAACTGACAAAAGTAGATTTCTTAGGACCTGATCGTATCTTGTATACATTTTCAATTAACAATTCATTACATACTGGCTGATGATGCAGCATACTTCAATTCTATTGATTAATAATAAAATGGGCTCAGCATGATGCAGGAGAACTGATTGTGATCAAATATGAGCTGTGTCATGTATGATGAGAAAACCGGATTTTTGCCTATGCGAAAACTAAGGCGCAGATCATCTGTGCAGTAACTGCACAACTGATCAGCACCTTTATTTTCGGTACATGGATAATACAATCCCTCTTTTATTTAATCCAAAATTTCAAGTAGCTAGCCTTTTGCTGTGACAGTACAGACTAGTTTGTGTCGGACATGTTCATAAACTACGGAGACAGGTCTCCTCATGTCGCGGCTCATAAAGTAGAGAGAAATACTCTTGGTTTGTCATGAAAGCACCAAGAAACTTAACAATGGCCCCTGCCCATCGAGGTTGCTTGATACCTCCAATAGTCACTATGATCGTTAAAATTGCTATGGGTAGTTAGCTTGATGAATGAATACCCACACCTTAGTTGCTGACAAAAAAAAAATGTACCAGTCATTTGTAACCACAGTCCCCCCCCCCCAAAAAAAAACCCCAAAAAAAACATGTAATGCAGCAGTCGGTCCAACACCAGTAAAAAATCTCCCATAGGCCGCAATGCAAATTCCCTCACTTTGTGACACTCCCAGCTGGTACCCAACATTGCACCACCAAAAGGTCTTCTCTAACTTGATAGCCCAGCCACACCCCTACCCAAAGGTGCCACTACCTATGGGGGTTGACCATCTCGATTTTCCGGTAATCCATTTTGCACTATACCTATGGGTGGATTCTACACTCTAGAATGGTCCGGATTTTAGTAGGGGGTAGTGTACAAACAGAAGCCTCCGATGAGATATAGTCTGTTTTGGCATGGTGATTTGTGCACTAACATGTTGTATTATGGCGATACTTTGTAGTAAATGCGAGATCTTAAACAGAATGTAGGAAATGTTCTCACTATTCAGCATCAAACATGTGTGGATGAAATTTTTAAATGCACTATTTTCGTGGGGTACGGCGGAGTGATATTTTTTACCGGTGTTCCACCAGTCATTTGTAACCACAGCCCCACCCCCACCCCAGGGTAGGGTGGGAATAATTTGTATGTAGGTGAAGTGGGCCGTTAAATAGAAAGATAACAGACTGAGGTTGTTGGGTGTGTGTGTGGGGGGGGGGGCAGTCTATACCAAAGAGATGTCCTTGCAGTGTTGGGCTTTCAGAGGGGATACGAAGAACCAGAAGTTGAAAGTCCTCTCTACTCCCTCAGGTGACAAAAGTACATGTATATACATGTATAATTGGGATAAGTTGCTAGCAATATGTAAACCCTGTCAGACATTCAAGTGGAACAATTGTCTACTTTTACATTCTGTTCATTTTTTGTTCCAAAATATTCTTGTGAAATATGAAGAACTACTTTGAATGGAAACTCTGATGTATTTTATCACAGATTTATGACAAGCGATTCATCTTCAACTAATTTTAGCCACATAATGAGGAAACTAAGTTTACCTTTCAAAAACAAAGCTGCAGATCAGCTTTGCAGTAACTGCACAGGGATCAGAACCTTTGTATTGTACAATCCATCTTGTTCCTAAGTTTTTTAATTTCAAGCTTCTAGCCTTCTTCTGTGACTATACAGGCCGGTTTGTATCAGACCTGGTCAGAAACCCTGAAGACCGTTTTTTTTTGTGTCAGATATCAATTTTAGCCATGTAATGAGGAAGTCAGTCTCGTAGGTTTCCGATCATGTCTAATGCAAAAGGGGCTGCTCAGCATAGATGCTTAAAATTTGTTATAATTGTCATAAAGTGAAAACAAAGACACAGATCAGCTGCACTGTTAAATAAGTGAGACAGGCTCTTGTATAACAAGTGATAGGCGCCTTTTTTGCATAAGAAAAAAATCAGGTTTTCTCATGACATGGCTTATTAGCTCACCTGAGCCGAAGGCTCACAGTTGAGCTTATAGTATACCCATGCTCTGGCGTCCGTCGTCCGTCCGTCCGTCGTCCACCATTTTCAAAGATCTTCTTCTCTGAAACCGCTTGGCCAATCAAAGCCAAATTTTATATGAAGCATCTATAGGAAGGGGGAACCAATGTATATATAAGAAATCCAGGTCACATGACCAAGATGGCCGCCATGCCCATATATGGTAAAAACCCTTTAAAAATCTTCTTCTCCAGAACCGGTGGACTGATTTCAACGAAACTTGACATGAAGCATCGATGGCTCAAGCACTACAATGTGTATATAAATCATGACCCTGTGGTGACCTTGACCTATTTTACGGCAAGGTCAACATAGGTCGCTAATGCATTTGAATGGGGAAAACTTTTAAAATGTCATTTAAAGTGAAAGTCTTGCAGGAAATGGGCAGTAGGACTGAATATTAATGATTCTGAAAAAATTGGACCCAAGGGCTTATATGGCCCCACCCCGGGCAATATACATGTATATCTCCATAATATTCAAACGTCTTCTCCTCTGAAACCGCTTGGCCAAACAAAGCCAAATTTTATGTGAAGTATCTATAGAATGGGGGAATCAATGTATATATAAATAATCTAGGTCACATGACCAAGATGGCTGCCATGCCCATATACGGTAAAAACCCTTCAAAAATCTTCTTCTCTGAAACTGGTGGACTGATTTCAAAGAAACTTGGCATGAAGCATTGATGGCTAAAGTACTACAATGTGTATATAAATCATAACCCTGTGGTGACCTTGACCTATTTTACGACAAGGTCAACGTAAATCGCCTATGCATTTGAATGGGGAAAACTTTTAAAAAGTCATTTGAAGTGAAAATCTTGCAGGAAATGGTCAGTAGGACTGAATATTAATGATTCTGAAAAAAGTTGTACCCAAGGGCTTATATGGCTCCACCCCGGGGCAATATACATGTATATTAACATAATATTCAAAAATCTTCTCCTCTGAAACTGCTTGGCCAATTAAAGCCAAATTTTATGTGAAGCATCCATAGGATGGGGGAACCAATGTGTATATTAATAATTTAGGTCACATGACCAAGATGGCCGCCATGCCCATATACGGCAAAAACCCTTCAAAAATAGTCTTCTCTTAAACCAATAGACTGATTTCAAGGAAACATGGCGTGAAGCATCGATGGCTAAAGTACTCCAATGTATATATAAATCATGACCCTGTGATGACCTTGACCCAGTTTATGGCAAGGTCAACATGTGTTGCCCATTTGAATGGGGAAAACTGTTAAAATATCATTTGAAGGGAAATCTGCCCCTGCATTGGGGTTAAATACCATAATATTCAAACATGTTTATTGGTAAATGCAGTAGATCTCAGGTGAGCGTTTACAGGACCATTGGTCCTCTGGTTTTATTGATTGTTTGTATGGTTTCATTTCATTTGAATGAAAACAACAATTAATTTTAAGATTCAGAACATTTCTATGTGTTCCTTTCAAGAGATCATGATGATTAGCTAGACAAAATATGTCAGAACTATGAAGAGTTTCGATTATCAGGGTTGCTTCATTGTTTAGATCTCCTGAGCCGAAGGCACTAAGTCATAGGTGAGCTTATAGGATAGTCATGCTCTGTTGTTATCGCTATCGGCGTTGTTCACAATTTTCGAACATCTTCTTCTCTCAAAACACTGGGCCAATCAAAGCCAATCTTCAAGTGGAGTATCCTAAGCAAGTGGGAACCATGGTTTGTATAAATAGTCCAGGTCACATGACCAAGATGGCCATCAGAATGCCATCTACGGCACTATGCTGACAAGTGTGTTTATTTTTAGCATGTTTAAATTGGCGCCTACTGGAGAATTGCGTGTGATTGCACTTCATGCACCTCAGCATTTTGCAGTTTTCTTGAAAATCGCTTTGTGAATGAGAAAGATGTTATAGGCATAGGTTATGCCAGGCCAGAAAAACTGCCTTTAATTTGTATTGTGCCCCCTATAATGATGATGAGTATTTTCATTACATTCTGTCTTTTTCCCCTGTGGATGCACATTTTATGCTTAGTTAAGTCGAGGGTATTGTCTGTAGAAGAAATGGCAATAGATGATTAATTATTAAAGGTTTTTC
The DNA here is from genome assembly GCA_964017185.1 of Rugalucina vietnamica. Classification (NCBI taxonomy): domain Eukaryota; kingdom Metazoa; phylum Mollusca; class Bivalvia; order Lucinida; family Lucinidae; genus Rugalucina; species Rugalucina vietnamica. The sequence goes on from OZ024873.1 coordinate 48,626,850, forward strand.
TATATTTGTCATTAAATGTTAACATCAGGAGGAATGACCTATATTGGCGATGTTCTAGTCTCAATAATCCATACAATTTATAAATCTTAATATTTAAGTTTATATCTATATCTAATATATATGTTTAATCTTACATCCTTATTAAAGATAATGAACCAATAAATATATTGCTTAAATTGGCTCCTATATAGCTGAGGAGGTTAAAGTACGTTACACCATAATTTTCTGTTTTTCTCAAAAACTGCATGTCAATTTAGTCAACCAAACTTTAAATTATTATGTCCCCCCAACCGAAGGTGGGGGACATATTGTTTTTGGTGCGGTTCCCGTCGGCGTCGGCGTCGGCGTCGGCGTCCGCGTCCGCGTAGCTTCTTTCTTACGCGATATCTTTTGAACCAGTGGATGGATTTTGACCAAACTTGCATAGATACATGGTTGGGAGGGGGGAAAGAGTTGATTAGATTTTGGTGACCTTGACCTCATTTTCAAGGTCACCAGCCCATGAAAACTGATCAAATTAGGTTTTCTGACGCGATATCTTCTGAACAAATGAATGGATTTTGAGCAAACTTGCACAAGAGCATTGTTGGGAGGAGGCTCAGAGTTGATTAGATTTTGGTGACCTTGACCTAATTTTCAAGGTCACCAGCCTATGAAAACTGATCAAATTAGGTTTTCCGACGCGATATCTTCTGAACAAATGAATGGATTTTGACTAAACTTGCACAAGGGCATTGTTGGGAGGAGGCTCAGAGTTGATTAGATTTCGGTGACCTTGACCTAATTTTCAAGGTCACGAGTCCATAAAAACTGTTGAAATTAGTCTTTCCAATGCAATATCTTGTAAACCTATTGATGGATTTTGACCAAACTTGCACAGAAGCATTGTTGGGAGGAGGCTCAGAGTTGATTAGATTTTGGTGACCTTGACCGAATTTTCAAGGTCACGAGTCCATAAAAAATGTTGAAATTAGTCTTTCCAACGCGATAACTTGTAAACCAATAGATGGATTTTGACCAAACTTGCACAGAAGCATTGTTGCAAGAAGGCTCAGAGTTGATTAGATTTTGGTGACCTTGATCTAATTTTCAAGGTCACGAGTCCATAAAAAATGTTGAAATTAGTCTTTCCAATGCAGTATCTTGTAAACCAATCAATGGATTTTGACCAAACTTGCACAGAAGCATTGTTGGGAGGAGGCTCAGAGTTGATTATATTTTGGTGACCTTGACCTAATAATCAAGGTCACAAGTCCATAAAAAATGTTAAAATTAGTCTTTCCAACGCGATAACTTGTAAACGAATGGATGGATTTTGACCAAACTTGTACAGAAGCATTGTTGCGAGAAGGCGCAGAGTCGGCTAGATTTTGGTGACCTTGACCTAATTTTCAAGGTCACAAGTCCATAAAAAATGTTGAAATTAGTCTTTCCAACGCAGTATCTTGTAAATCAATTGACGGATTTTGACCAAACTTGCACAGAAGCATTGTTGGGAGGAGGCTCAGAGTTGATTAGATTTTGGTGATCTTGACCTAATTTTCAAGGTCACGAGTCCATAAAAAATGTTGAAATTAATCTTTCCAACTCGATAACTTGTAAACCAATTGATTGATTTTGACCAAACTTGCACAGAAGCATTGTTGCGAGAAGGCTCAGAGTTGATTAGATTTCGGTGACCTTGACCTAATTTTCAAGGTCACGAGTCCATAAAAAAATGTTGAAATTAGTCTTTTCACTGCAATATCTTGTAAACCAGTTGATGGATTTTGACCAAACTTGCACAGAAGCATTGTTTGGAGGAGGCTCAAAGTTGATTAGATTTTGATGACCTTGACCTAATTTCCAAGGTCACGGGTCCATAAAAACTGTTGAAATTAGTTTTTCCGATACGATATCTTGTAAACTAATTGATGGATTTTGACCAAACTTGCTCAGAAGCATTGTTGTGAGGAGGTTCAGAGTTTATAAGAATTTGGTGATTGTGACCCAATTTTAGACAGGGTCCAAAACAAGTTTAAACTATCACACCTTACATGGTGTCTTCCCTAGAAAAACTTCATATCACAAGGTAACTACACTTCAATTACTAAACGGTTGGGGGGACATAGTTTTCCTCAGAAAACATTGTTTTAATTTTATGTTATGCTTGTCTGATATACACACAAAAACCTGAGCAAAGTCAAAATCTGACGTCACCATACCAAACCTTTTGTGCATCCTGTGCATGCTGTCCACATGTCATTGACTCAATTAAATCCCTTGAACACATTGTGCCAGTTGAAATTTTTTTTTGTCCAAAATGCCAGGACAGTGTTTATTTGAAGCAGTGCAAAGGCTAAATAATGAAAACAGGGTTCGCGATTTATATAGCGATGCTCGAGTATGGGTTAAATGAAAATGACGTAGCTTTAGGTTTAAAAGAGGTAAGCTCAACATTCATGATTGAAACAAAGTGTTATGGTGTCAGGTATATGTACTGATAGGTCACCTCCCACTGCGCCAAGTCTACAGGTCTACGGTAAGGCAGGATAGCATTGTTCATCATTGTCATCTTCGTTATAAGTTTGAAATAATCTTGAAAGGGACGTAAAACTGAATCCAAAAAAAAAAAGAAAAAAGGAAGTTATAAGTTTGTGTAAGTGGAATCAAAAAATCATTTTGTTGTTGAGTACCATTTTGTACCGAGATGTGACTTTAAGTCAGTACACCAATAAAAATTATCACATGGACTATGAGATGAAGGGCCACAGATCCTAATGTGGCGCGTGGCCACCAACAACATCATTTATGAACCAGAAATCATACCCTGGATTATTTGAATAATTACCAATAGTTGATAATGAATTATTCTGTTCCAGAAATCCAAACTTCAGGGCTTTTAATGAATTTTAGCAAAAAAAAAATGATGAATATAAAATGACCGAAGATGTTGCAGTTTTTTTTTTATCTCGTCAGCATATCACACCTTAAAGCTAGTCATGTTAGCAATATTGACTACTATAGGTTTTCCTATCAATTCAGCGTTGGGCAGTTATAGCCGCTACTGTAAGTTTTTTTGTCCGTTGAGACCACTACGCTAGTTGTAACGGCCACTATAGGTTTTCTCGTCTCAGCGATGGCCAGTAGCTTGCTGAGAGGGAAAGGAGCCGTGTCATAAGAAATCCAGGTTTTTGCCTTTACGAAAACAAAAGCGCAGATCAGCTGTGCAGTAACTGCACAGCTGATCAGCACCGTTGGTTTCACTACAGGGATAGTATATTTCCTCTTCCACTTACATCCAAAATTTCAAGCTTCTAGCATTCCTCTGAGACTGTACAGGCTAGTTTATGTTGGACCTTGTCGGAAACTCCTAAGACCGGTTTTCCCGCGTCGCCGCTCAAAGAATACAAGAAGATCAATACTAAGGCTGATCTCTACAAAAACACAGTGCTGTATTCACAAGCCTCTGCAACCAGTCAATAATCACTGTATTAAAAATTGACAAGCTACTTGAACAGAAAGAAGCGATCATTGTTTTGTCTTCTCAGGCTTGTTACGCGTGTTACGCATGCTTGTGCTCGTTTCTGTGCATATATTGGAGTTATCATTCTGTGCGTACATGTAATTGGATAACAAATACAAGTTCTTCTATTTATGGCACTTTCTCTGTAATTTTCTGAGTATTGATAGAATTGTATAGGTTATTTGTCATGTTAAACTCCGTAGTCGCGACTATGTTGATTAAAATGTTAAAAGATACTGGGATGTTATAGAGTGATGGTGTATTCTCTACGGAATAGTCATGATCAATTATGGATTAAACATTGGCTGTACCTGGTTATGAACATACATTTTAAGGTATGGTTCTACAAAAATGGTCACATTTCATGGGTTTTGTTAAGTTGAAATTATTAGCAGTGTTCTTTAATGTTACACTGTAAGTGTAACAGTTATTTTGCTGTTATACAGTGTAACGGTTATTTTGCTGTAGTACACTTTAATGCACCAGTCTTTTGTAACCATGCTCCCCCATAGCCGTGGAAATGAGCAGGGATTTTACCTTCGATTTGTCCCCCACCCCCACCCCACCCTCCATTGTAGGGGAACTGCCTGGGGTTTGCATTATTTATAACACTATTGCTGGGGTCAAAGCTATTTCCATGTTAGCTATCCAATCCATGTTATAATGAGAGTAAAATGTTAATAGACGTATAGCAAAAATAGTCTGGGGTCCAGCACTGATCAGTGTTATATCCAAAACCATGTGGCGTATTTGCAAAAACAGCAGTGCCATGACAACGTAACAGCCTGTTGGTGAAATTAGCAGGGGTTTTACCAAATGGGTGTCTCCACAGTGCAGAGCTTTTAGCAGTGGTTTGCTGGATGTTAAGTCAGAGTCCTGGGTATTCCCTGGGACTTGGAAGACTGGTTACAAATGGCTGCATCCTGACATGACTGAAAAATTGTTGACTGTCACTGGGATGTTAAACCACAAATTATTCAAACACAAATCATGCTAATGCACATCTAATGACAAGATGGTTAGAGACTTGAAGATTTTGATTTGGGCATTTGAGTATTATGCAATCATTAATCAATGCTTAGGTGATGGTGCAACTGGTGTGATCCTCATCAGGATAACATGTCCATGAAATGTATACCCCCTGAAACACCATATTTATAGGAAAACTGGGGTATGCAGGGATATATCTATTTCTCTTATTTTTGCTCCAAAACAAAGATTGCGGGTACTCGGCGAGGCGGTTCTAACGAGTACTTACAATCTATGTTTTGAGCAAAAATAAAAATTTTCATTTTTTACAATTTAGGAAAAGTTACATGGGCGTGTTTTCTTAATATTTTTTTTTTTGTTTTCCAATTTGCAGCCACACCTTACAAGGGTGGGGGCCTCCATTTAGATTTTATTTATGGGAATCAAAAACAGTTTACAAGTTAAATATTTTAAGGAACAGCAATCCAACCTAAATTGACAAGAAACTCAGCAAACCTTTTATAAAATTTTAAACTTTAAGGTTTATTAAGCAGCTACATGCGGTTTAAAAGAATAATGATCAAGACTACATGTGTACTCATTAAAAACTGCAGTGCATTGATGCTATAGCTTGTGTTTATTTGCAGAATTATATTGTTTTGTTGTTGTTGTTTTTTTTTGTGCCAGAAATATGATAACTTTGGCTGTTTGACAGATGTTTCATTCTATTCAGTGAGAAGTCTAATAATTAGAGCTGTTGCATGGAAAAACCAACAATCTGCATGTGCGAAAACAAAGGCGCAGATCAGCTTCGCGGTAACCGTGAAGCTGATCAGCGCCTTTGTTTCCGCTGCATGAATAGTACAATCCCTCTTCTTCTTAAAGCAGAAATTTCAACCTCCAGTCTGCTTCTGCGTGACTGCACAGGCCAGTTTGTGTCGGACCTGGTTGGAACCCAAATTGTTGGTTTTCTCACGCACAAGCTCATATTAGACATATTAGAACTTTGGTCTTGTCTTTCTGTTACCTTTGATTAAAAAGGACCAGGTGCTGTTTTTGCTTTAATTTTAATGTCTGCAGCATAATACGAAAAATTACGATATGTTTCATGGTATAAGTACCTGATTGTTAGTTTGGTTTTTTTCCCACCTCGGTTTTTGGAGTGGGAATCTTTTTCTGATTGTGCCTTTTCCTGATCTTTGCCTACTTGTACCTTTCCATGGCATAATTATGTTGAATCTGCCTCCAAAGGATATGTACTAAAAAGAATTTTTGTCCTCCATCAGGAAAACGAGTGTGTGAAATAAATACCCCCTTATACCCCACTTTTATATATAGTAAAACTGGGGTATGCAGGGGTATACCTATTTTCTTATTTTTGCTTCAGAACATAGATTGTGGGTACTCGTCGAGGTGGTTCTAACTTACCAACAATCTATGTTCTGAACAAAGATAAGAAAAATATCAAAATTTATATTTTTTTCAACTTAAAAAATCTCTATCAACTTAAAAAATGTTGCATGGGCACGTTTTCCTAATGAAAAACTTGAATGAGACGTAATTAAGAATTTTGGAAAGATATACATGCATGGGCCTATATATACATGGGCACTGCATTAGCAACAATCTATATACCATTTTGTGTATACCCTTGTGTTCTGTGGATACTAGCCATAGTGAAAGAGCTAGTCATCTTGCTCTTCATGCATATTTTAACATTTTTGACAATTTAATGTTTTCAAATTCTTTGCTAAACTGCGGAATAAACTTTCTTACCACCCTTTATGTTTATAAATAAATTTCATCCAAATGCATTCTCAACCATGCTGGTTCTGTGCCACAGACTTAACTACGCTAGTAACTGACAGACCATCTGATTACTGGTAAACCACTCTGGTTTGAGCCTGCCCAGGGAAAGTGGTTCAAGTCAAACTATCCATACATATAAGCTTTATTGGGTTAGTAGGATGGTTATATTTGAAGCACTTGTTGGATGTCATGACATCTTCATTTTGGCTAAAAGTCCTATAAAATGGAGGCAATGTCCCAACATGACCTTTGCTGTTGACTGGGATGTTAAGCATCAATTCAAACAAACACTAAACTTAGAACTAGCCCATAAAGACCAGACTTCAGTCACAGATGGGTTGTTCACAAATTTAATAATGTAGATTTTGGTTTGTAAGCATATACATGTAGCACTAAAAAGAAATGCCAAAACTGAAGTTATTCCCAGGTTTTCTTTACTCTGTTATAATAAAATATGATGATCTACAGGCAGTTATATCCCTGGAGTTGTGGTTAAATCAAAAATGAAAAGCATTGTCAGAATACCTGGGATTTGGATATGTCATAATTAAAGGTTCAGATGAGCTGCACTTCTTATGCTATCTGCTGGCTTAGTGATCAGGAAAACATGTCTCTGTTAGATGTATACCCCCTTAAACCCCACTTTTATATAGCAAAACTGGGGTATGTAGGGGTATAGCTATTTTTCTTATTTTTGCTCTACAACATAGATTGTGGGTACTCGTGAGAACCGCCTCGCCGAGGCAGTCCTGATGTGTACTCACAATCTATGTTTTGAGCAAAAATTAGAAAAATATAAAAAAAAATTCTAGTGAAATTTTTTAATTTTTTACAACATAGGAAAATACAGTATATTACATGGGCATGTTTTCATAAGGAGGAAAACCTTGCCTGGCAGGTATGTTATAATAGTGCTTTTGATCTACTAGGATTGTCAATTATTAACAGCTTTTGTGATTATGTACATGCTCACCTGCAGTTGCAAACATACCTTCAGTCATTTCAGCATTTTAATTTGATTTCCCAAGACAATAAGCTGGCAGTACAGACACAGTGCTGTATGTCTTGTTCATCATTCACAGTTTATTTACCCTTTTTATGATGAATGGACATGCCCATCATTATTATTGGGATGAGTTCACTTCCATTATAGGGGAATCAAGAGTTATTTTAAATTCTGGTTAATTTGTCAATGAAATTCCCCTCAAAGTGGCTCAAGTAGCATTCTGCTCTTCTTTCCACCTATAAACCTGTGCTTCCCCGCCACAGTGTACAGTGCTTTGGCCAGTTTAGAGGCATTCTTCATGGAACTTCAATGAGATTTTGCTACTCCTATCAAACATTCACATCCTTGGAGAAAGTTAAAGCAAGTAGGTACCGGCAACGATGACACCTTGCGGGGTAAAGAGATATTCTTGCTCAACCATGAGAAAAATACATTGTTTTACCCTGGGTAAGAAATCTTTATCCATCCCATGCTATATCTTACCCAGGCATCATAGGCGTCATCCTAAAGAAGAAAAATGCACATTGGTAGTGTAGGATTAGATTTCCAAATGGCTGACCCTACAGAAAAACGCAAGGTCGAAAAAGAATCTCAACATTTGTTTGGGATGAAATAGACTGTAACTGTTCTGTCTTTGGCATCACAAGGCTAGCTGTGGGACAATCTTATCCACAAATGAATGATTAATTCTTCATAATTATGCATCATCATATTTTGTCACAGCACAACCACTGGATTTCTGGTGAACAGTAAATCTATAGGGTGATACTACAAGAAATAACTATTAAACTGTTCAGTTACTTTGCATCCATCGGGGTGACTGCCTTGTGCACTTAAACTGTCACAATATTTGAGCTCTGAGTTGCCTCATTGATAGCTCCAAAAAGGGAAAGAGTAGCTATTTCACGGCCACCAATGGAGCTCTTTCATAGCAAAATGCAATGATAAAAAATTCATTTGCGGTACTTCCCACTATGCAGCTGCGGGGTTCGAAACCTGTAAGTGACTTCGTTTTATCTTGTTTTTTATCAATTACTACTATTTTCAGACATCTTTCAAAAATCGGAGAATGACATGATGTGGGTAATTAATCTAGCGTCTTTCATCTCCAGCCGATCTGAAAAAAAAAAATAGCACATGGTTTGGAATCACTTTTGAGGTGAGTGCAACTCAAGTGTTTTTAGGTTGTGTGCTAGATTTTCAACACATTAACATGCGGCATAACTTCGTTTTCCAACGTATGCAATGCGTCCATTTTATTTGGAAGATTTTGTTTTGACTAATGATGAATATTTGTGACCATAAACGTCATTTGTATGCCTCTGATTTGAAAATAATCGATATGCTATGAAGCGGCGTGATAAGCGATGAAGAAAGGGGTCTAGCTATGAAGAAAACTTGTTATGCTTGGAGGATGAGCAATTCAGTTGATTTTACTATAACGAAATTGTAACGCTGATCAGCACTGTATCACCAAGAGGTGTATTTAATAGCATCCTCAGCTTCGACAGCAACTAAGCAAATCTGATATATGTCTTTCTTGTTTTGAAAAAGCAAGATTCTTCCTTTACAAAAACATGTTTTGTCTTACAGTATGTATTTATGTATTGCAGGTATTTTTTCGATATGTATGCTTACTTATATTTATTTACTGTATATATGTAGTATGCTTCTTGTTGGAGGAACAAAAAAGAGCTATATGCTTTACAGAAAGTGATCAGTTTACTTCTTCTTGTACATGGAAATATCAGGGTTCATACAGTAACCAGCATGGCTACATTATAAAAAAAGAAGTTTAAAAAGAGTGCACCGGTCTCAGATTTAAAATCCAACAACTGATTGAATGACCCGATGTAAGCGCAAGAGTGATTGATAATGAGCTAGAAAAAGTGCAATGTGCAATGAATATTTACTTTTTCCATACTATTTCAAATTAAGAAAGACATTTATCAGCTTTTCTTAGTTGCCGAATAAGCTAAGTAAGTAAGTAACTTCTTTATTTCATAGCTGAGGAGGCTATTAAATATGCCTCTTGACAATACCAGGCTTACCAGTGCATTTCGTTATTAGTACAATCAACTGGACTGCTCTAGCTCACAGTATAACGAGTTTTCTTCATAGCTAGTCTCCTTTCTTCATCGCTTATCACGCCGCTTCATAGCATATCGATTATGTTCAAATCAGAGGCATGCAAATGACGTTTATAGGGTCACAAATCTTCATCATTAGTCAAAATAAGATCTTCCAAATAAAATGGATGCATTGTGTAAGTTGAAAAGCGAAGTTATTCAGTGTGTTTGTGTTGAAAATCTAGCATACAACCTAAAAACGCATGTGTTGCACTCACTTCGAAAGTGATTCCAAACCACATGCTATGTTTTCAGCAGATCGGCTGGAGGTGAAAAAAGCTAGATAAATTACCCACATCATGTCATTCTCCGATTTTTGAAAGATGTCTTTAAAAAGGAGAAATTGATAATAAAACTAGAGAACACTAAGTCGCTTACACGTTTCGAACTCCTCAGTTGCATAGTGGGAAGTATCGCAAATGAATTTATTATCATTGCATGAAAGAGCTGGATTGGTGGCCGTGTATTTCTGAGTTTCTGTAGTGGTTTAATATTGTCATAGTATTGGTATTACTTGTTTTCCAATGTCATCAATACCTATCAACCTGCTTGTCCTAAGTTTGTGTCCTGGCTCTATTATTTTATCACTTCTAGGCCAGATTGGATTTGTGAATGAAATTTGCAAACTATTGATCCCAAATCCAATTTTAAACAAATAAATGTTGTGGATGACAAATAGACTTTGACTTCTATTAGATTCTGTTTTGATTTGCAGAGCAGGAAGAGGAATGAGTATTTTTATTGGGTCATCGTGATGCTATCCCCTATTCATGACCTCTGTGGCTCTGAAGACTCTCTTGTAGGGTTGCTTGTCTCTTGTGTAGGTTATGTAGGTTATCTTCTCATAGGTAACTTGACTCAAATGTACTTTTCAAGATGAATAATGGTCACACACTCATGGCGGGGGATGCTTGGGCAGCAGAAAATCTTCCTGTGGCCTTGATGAATTTGGCAAGCTCCCTTCTGGCGGTTTCTCTATATTTAGGCATGTTCTCGTTGTCGCTGGATCAAGCTGAAGCACAGGCGCTTGAAGTTATGGCCATAAATCATAAAAATAATGCTTAAAATAAGTGTCTACATAGCAATACCTACGGTATTGCTATGTAGACACTATTGTTTTAGGGCATATTTTAATGATTTATGGTTATAACTTCAAGCGCCTGTGGCTGAAGTGGCTCATGCATGTCTAGGTGGTTCAAGTCAGGTTTCTGTCCAAGGTTCCTTGCTTAGATGTAGATGTTGTGTGGTTCTTCCTGGATAGGGTACTGGAGTAAGTAGTGCTGGGTGTCTTCAACTTGACCACACTGGCAGATGGCAGAGATAACAGTAGTTACAGTCTGTCTGACCTATCTTGGATCTATACTGTTTAAGGATGCAATAACCTGTCTGTAGTTTAAGCTGGGTTCACACTGCCGATCAGATCAACTCGATCATCCCGATTGCCAAAAGTTCCCGACCAAGCTCGATAATGGCCTGAACACGACATTAAAACCTTGACCTACATATGTCAGTGTTGTGATTTGTGCAGCGAAGAAGATGTAAAGAAGGTCTATATCTGGAAGAAATAAAGATGAAAATGGAGCAGTTGATGCTATATACTCGTTATTTAGAGCTCCAGAGAAACAGGGTCATAGCGTTTATAGAGATGGAAGAAACTGAAGAGCGTCATAGGCGTATGAGACGACGCAGACAGAGATCTGGGTGAGACAATGGCTGACGCGGTAGCCATTGTATGGGCAGTACGAACAATTACTGCAAGAACTGAACCGGGATGATCCTTAGAGAGGCTATAGAAACTTCCTTAGGGTTGACGCTGTTTTGTTCGTAGAGCTTGTTCAACGGATATCACCACGGGTTCAGAAGCAATACACCAACTTCAGGTACACGTAATAAATTCTTGCTACTTTTTCATCATAGCGATGGGTCCACTCGAGTAGCGATCGGGTATGCTCGAGAAGTGATTGTGTATGATCGGGTAGAGATCGAGTGAGAACGAATGGGATCAGGTATGGATCTGGGAGCGATCGAGTACGGTCGTATGGAGATTGGCTTGATCTGGACCTCGGCTCAAGTAGGAATCGTGTTGATCGAGTTAGCATCGGGTAGTGGTCGAACTTAAGTCGGGCTGATTGTGTCCTGGTCGGTAAATATTTCAATTCCGATCTAGGTAGATCTCTTCACGATTGCTACTCGACCGACCCGACCCCTACTCGACTGATTCTCGATTCGTTCTCTATCGCTTCCTGAGCGGTTGGCTACACGATCTCTACTCGAATATTTTTGACATGTCAAAAGTTATCGGGAAGAAAGCCCGAGTGATGCCGACCAAAGACGACCGTCAAGACCACTCCCGCCGATCAAGCTTGGTCAACCCCCGACCGCATGATCAGGTTTGATCGGGTTGATCTGATCGGCAGTGTGAACAAGTCTTTAAGGATTATACTATATGCCTGCTTTGCGGGTATGTCATACTGGCATTTCATTGTCACTTGGGGTGTGTATTTGCTTTGTGGAGGCTGGTCAGCTGATTGAGGTACTTGAAGCTGTGCTTGTTATGTCTCCTCTTCCAGGGTCGGGAGACATATTGTTTTTCCCCGTGCATCTGTCTGTCTGTCCATCTGTCTGTCCATCTGTCCGTCACAAATCGTGTCCGCTCTATAACTTGAAAACCGTTGAAGATTTTTCAATGAAATTTGGTACACTTGTAAACCACGACGAGATGATGTGTCATGCACAAGAACCATAACTCTAGCTTGTGTATTTTTGGAGTTATTTCCCTTTGATTATTTTCGATACAATTTTGTGTCTGCGCTATAACTTGAAAACCGTTTAAGATTTTTCAATAAAACTTGGTACACTTATAAAGCATGATCAGACGATGTGTCATGCACAAGAATCATAACTCTGGCATGAGTATTTTATGAGTTATTTCCCTTTGATTATTTTCCATACAATTTCGTGTCCGCTCTATAACTCGAAAACCGTAAGAGATATTTCAATGAAACTTGGTACACTTATTAAGCACGATGAGATGATGTGTCATGCTAAAGAACCATAACTCTTGCTTGCATATCTTTGGAGTAATTTCCCTTTGATTATTTTCCATACAATTCCGTGTCCACTCTATTACTTGAAAACTGTAAGAGAAATTTCAGTGAAACTTGGTACACTTTTAAAGCACGATGAGACGATGTGTCATGCACAAGAATCATAACTCTTGCTTGTATATCTTTGGAGTTATTTCCCTTTGATTATTTTTCATACAATTTTGTGTCTGCTCTATAACTCAAAAACCATTAGAGATTTTTCAATGAAACATGGTACACTTATAAAGCATGATGAGACGATGTGTCATGCACAAGAATCATTACTCTTTCTTTCATATCTTTGGAGTTATTTCCCTTTGATTATTTTCCATACAATTTCATGCCCTTTCAGTAACTTGAAAACTGTAAGAGATATTTCAATGAAACTTGGTACACTTATAAAACAGAATGACAGTATATGTGATGCACAAGAACTATAACTCTTGCTTGCATATTTTGGACATGCACATAGAAAGGGGTGAGACATCAGTTTTCACATAGAAAAATTCTAGTTTGTTTTTTTTTTTTTTTTTCTTTTTGTTTGTTTTTGTTTTTTGTTTTGTTTTTTTTTCTTTTGAGCTGCTGGAAGGCAGCTGAGCAAATGTTTATTGCACATTTGATGAAAGCAAATGATCACCAGTAGGTGCTGATGTATTTGTTGGGTATATCTACAAGGCCAACATGTCACTGTACTATGTATGTAGTCTTTGTAATAATAATATTGTGTAGGGTGGTTTGTTTCTTACCAGATCAGAAGCTCTGAAGATTGAACTTGATTTTTATGATCCGCGACGCAAGAAAACAGGTCTTCAGGGTTTCCGACCAGGTCTGACACAAACCAGGCTGTACAGTCACAGAATAAAGCTAGAAGCTTGAAACTTTGGATATAAGTAGAAGAGGAATTGCACTATCCGTGTGGTGAAAACAAAGCAGCTGATCTGCGTCTTTGTTTTCGCATATGCAAATTGTGCTCATTATCTCCAAATATTGTGGTATTTATGGGGGAATCTATATTTTGCTGTTGTTGTTTTTTTTCCTGGATGATAATTGGGATGATTGAGTTAATTATTAATCCTATAGTTGTGCCAGCATTGATTATTATCTGGTGATTAGACTGATAGAGGTGTACAGGTATTTTTGGGTATGCAAAAACAAAGCCGCAGATCAGCTGTGCAGTTACCTGCACAGCTGATCAGCGCCTTTGTTTTCTTCACGGATACTCCAATTCCTCCGCTACATATAACCAAAATTTCAAGATTCTAGCTCTTTCAGAGTGGTTTGTGTCAGACCTGGTCGAAATCTCGGAAGACCAGTTTTCTCGTGTCGTAGCTCATCTGGTGATTAGGCTGATAGAGGTTTGCAGGTATTTACCTTATTGACAGATATGGGAACTGACAGTTCGGCCTACCTGACTATGTCAGGTCCAGAACTTCAGATCTGTGAGGTGTGAGGGAGTGCAGTGTGGGTTTTCGACCAGGTGAGACACAAACCGGCATGTAGTGTCACAGAAACAGGCTAGAAACATGAAATTTTGGGTGTAAGTAGAAGAGGAGTTGTACTATCCATGGAGCAGATCAGCTGTGCAGTTACTTTGTTTACAAAGTTTGTTCAGTTCTTGACACTTTTTTAGGATAATGTTGGATTGCTATGAGCAGATATATGTGTACCCTAAACGGAACCATGTATCTTCATTATTTTTTGTTACGTTTTAAAGCATGTACAAGAGATGTTCCACGTTTTTACACCAAGTTACATCATTCTTCCATTGATTTTCATAGCTTCTGCATTTGTTTGGGTATTTAATATTGGAATTGTAATAAAACGGTAAATATTTGATGAGCATTTACCATTAGGACCCTAAGTATATGGACCCATTTGACTGTAGAAAGAAAGCTCTCATTGTCTCCAAAAATTTACCTGACATTGGGTATATGTAGGACTCTAATCTGTACCCAGTCCATGATCTGTACCCACTCTCTGATCTGTACCCACATGTTCTCTCATCCGTACCCACAATAACCTACCTTTTCTGATCTGTACCCAGGCTTGCTCTAATATCTGTACCCACAATTACATACATTCTCTGATCTGTACACATGCTTGCTCTAATATCCATACCCACAATAACCTACCTTTTCTGATCTGTACCCAGGCTTGCTCTAATATCTGTACCCACAATTACCTGCTTTCTCTGATCTGTACCCATGCTTGCTCTAATATCTGTACCCACAATAACCTACATTCTCTGATCTGTACCCATGCTTGCTCTAATATCTGTACCCACAATTACCTTCGTTCTCTGATCTATACCCATGCTTGCTCTAATATCCGTACCCACAATAACCTACCTTTTCTGATCTGTACCCAGGCTTGCTCTAATATCTGTACCCACAATTACCTACGTTCTCTGATCTGTACCCATGCTTGCTCTAATATCTGTACCCACAATAACCTACCTTTTCTGATCTGTACCCATGCTTGCTCTTATATCTGTACCCACAATTACCTACGTTCTCTGATCTGTACCCATGCTTGCTCTAATATCTGTACCCACAATTACCTTCGTTCTCTGATCTATACCCATGCTTGCTCTAATATCTGTACCCACAATTACCTATGTTCTCTGATCTATACCCATGCTTGCTCTAATATCTGTACCCACAATTACCTACGTTCTCTGATCTGTACCCATGCTTGCTCTAATATCTGTACCCACAATTACCTACGTTCTCTGATCTGTACCCATGCTTGCTCTAATATCTGTACCCACAATAACCTACCTTTTCTGATCTGTACCCATGCTTGCTCTTATATCTGTACCCACAATTACCTACGCTCTCTGATCTGTACCCATGCTTGCTCTAATATCTGTACCCACAATTACCTTTGTTCTCTGATCTATACCCATGCTTGCTCTAATATCTGTACCCACAATTGCCTACGTTCTCTGATCTATACCCATGCTTGCTCTAATATCTGGACCCACAATTACCTACGTTCTCTGATCTGTACCCATGCTTGCTCTAATATCTGTACCCACAATTACCTACGTTCTCTGATCTGTACCCATGCTTGCTCTAATATCTGTACCCACAATTACCTACGTTCTCTGATCTATACCCATGCTTGCTCTAATATCTGTACCCACAATTACCTATGTTCTCTGATCTATACCCATGCTTGCTCTAATATCTGTACCCACAATTACCTATGTTCTCTGATCTGTACCCATGCTTGCTCTTATATCTGTACCCACAATTACCTACGTTCTCTGATCTGTACCCATGCTTGCTCTAATATCTGTACCCACAATAACCTACATTCTCTGATCTGTACCCAGGCTTGCTCTAATATCTGTACCCACAATTACCTACGTTCTCTGATCTGTACCCATGCTTGCTCTAATATCTGTACCCACAATTACCTACGTTCTCTGATCTATACCCACGTTTCTCTGATCTCTGATGAAACGGTAAAAGAATTTATAGTTGAGTTCATCAAAGTTAAGTATTTTGGAATTTTACAACTCTTGAAATATTGAATAGTGTCATCCTTAATAGTGTCACAATGTCCTGTATGAAGTTTCCTCTTTAGATAGATCTATGTTTCTATTTCTTTAACTACTGGCAGTACCATTTATCATTCTTTGTAGATCAATATTGAATTATCCAGTTATTTTACAGTTCTAATGAATCATTTGGCTATTATAGTACTGTCATTTTTTTCAATGAATGTGTCATCATTAAAGTACATGTATAGTTGTATGTACATTGAAATTTCTTTAATAGATTCTTGACAAGTTTGCCTAAACACACACAAAAAGATGAAATGAAACTTTGCATGACAATTGTCCAAGACTCCATGGACATACCATGCTTCAACATTTGTCTTTGGCCCCCAGTTTGATTTTGTCAGTTTGATCAGCAGGCCTAGAAATTTTTCTGACCACCTACTCGTCCTATGGGGCGAGTTGTAAACAATTTTCACTCGTCCTTACTGCTGGTGCACTTGTCCTTAAAATCTGGATTTCAAAAGAGACAAAAATCATCAAAAACTAATGTCGCCCTGCTGCGACATTTTTGTCTACTTTCGATATCAAAATGGAAATGCTCGATTATTTGACTTTTGGTGAAAGCCATTTTATCACATGGAGATAAAACCCGGGACGTCTTAAGTCTCGATAGTACGGCACGCCGTGAATAAAATGACCAATGCTTTCCGGTATTTGGACCATGTACTGGATTTTATTGAATTTCATTGACTGCAGACTTTAATAAGTGACGTAGTGCAAACATCCGGTTGACAATCGGAAACAAAATCTTCAGTTGATTTTGCATTTACGGACATTTACTGCCTCGAGTCAGTCCCGAAAATGCTACTCGTCCTGTCGGGCGAGCCAGGGTAAATTTCCACTCGCCCGTATCGAACTTTCACTCGTAAATACGAGTGGACGTGTGGATTTTTCTAGGCCTGATCAGATGATCTTGACCTACAATACACTGCCCTTTCATGCTGTACAATGTAGATGCAATATCTGTCATTTAAGAGACCTTGCATCAAGAAAACATATATGTGAAAAGTTACAATACCCCCTTATCGAAAAAGGTATACCTATTTTTCTTAATTTTTTGCATGTTTTGAGCAAAGAAAAGAAAAATATCAAAAGTTTTCAAATGAAAATTTTCAGTTTGTACAACTTAGAGAAATCTGTATATAACATGGACTTGTTTTCATTGTATAGTGCAGATTAGCACACTCTGACATGACACAAATCAAACGGAACAAGACCAAATAAGAAATTGCTTAGAAAAGAATCTATTTATGGCAGTGAGGAATATACCTCTATTTATCCTGGGAAATGATTGTCTTTAGCCGAGTATTGAATTGCAGATTCGCATGAAAGCAGTCTTAGATTAATGGTTCAGACAAGATAAAACTATAACATTGTCTGTTGTTACTGCTTTGGGAATACAGGGTTTCCACAGCCATCAAGATGTAACATCACGAAAACATGCCCGTACGATACACAAAAATTCTAACAGTTGCGAAAAAGGAAAACTTTAATTCAGTTGATGTTTTTTTTTTATATTGTACAACTTTTGCTAAAATCATAGATTGTGGTGACACGGTAGATTTCAGCTCTCAAATCCCTCTCGTCAAGGCGGTTCTAATGAGTGACCAAAATCTTTTTTAGGGCAAAAATGGGAAAAAATAATATATACCCCCTATGTACACCCCAGTTTCACTCTTTGAAGACATTTTTGCATATTTGTCTGACAATTGTAGTGATATTCGCTTTTTGCCCTCAAAAATGGAGTTCACATACTTAGTCTGATTAGAGTCCACACTGTACAACACTAAATTGGCATCAGTCTGTAACCTTGTTTGATGACCATACAAAATGTTAACTTGTAGATGGATACATAAGTTATAGATCTTTGGATCTGTCTTGCAGTAACATATTTGGAATAAAGAAACCAGTATCTGATTTTGTTGTATTTATGGAACAGGAGTTTTAATCATTTGTCTTATTTTTATTTAAGCCGTGACATGAGAAAACGGGATTTATGTGTATGCCAAAACAAAGGCGCAAATCAGCTGTCTGCACAGCTGATCAGAGCCTTTTTTTTTGCTACACATAAAGTATAATAATTTTTCTTCTTAAATCCGAAATTTCAAGCTCTAGCCTTCTTCTGTGACTTTACAGGTCGGGTTGTGTCAGATCTGGACGTAAAGCCCGAAGACAGGTTTCCTCATGATGTTGCTCATTTGACCTGCTTAATAAATGAGCCGTCTCATGGGAAAACCAACAATCTGCATAGGCGAAAACAAAGGCGCAGATCAGCTTCGCGGTAGCCGCGAAGCTGATCAGCGCCTTTGTTTTCGCTACTCGGATAGTACAATTCCTCTTCTACTTAAATCGAAAATTTCAAGCTTCTAGCTCTTTTCTGTACTTGTACAGGCTGGTTTGTGTCGGACCTGTTCGAAAACCACATTGTTTTCCCACGAGGTGGCTCAAATGATTCACAAGATACATGGTAACTTGAAGGAAATGGAACTTGCTGAAGCTGGAAAAGTTTGATTAGGGTGGATGAATGGACGGATGCATGAATGGATGGATAGGTGGATGAATGCATGAATGGATGGATGGGTGCATAGATGGATGGATGCATGCATGGATGGATGGGTGCATAGATGGATGAATGCATGAATGGATGGATGGATGGATGGGTGCATAGATGGATGGATGCATGAATGGATGGATGGGTGCATAGATGGATGGATGCATGAATGGATGGATGGGTGCATAGATGGATGGATGCATGGATGGATGGATGGGTGCATGGATAAGTGGTTGGATGGATGCATACAATGGATGGGTGAGTGGATTGATGGATGGATGGATGGATGGATGGATGGATGGATGAATGGATGCATACAATGGATGGGTGAGTGGATTGATGGATGGATGGATGGATGGATGGATGAATGGATGCATACAATGGATGGGTGAGTGGATTGATGGATGGATGGATGGATGGATGGATGCATGCATGGATGGATGGATGGATGGATAGATGGATGGATGAATGGATGCATACAATGGATGGGTGAGTGGATTGATGGATGGATGGATGGATGCATACAATGGATGGGTGAGTGGATTGATGGATGGATGGATGCATGCATGCATGGATGAATGGATAGATGGATGGATGAATGATGGATGGATAGAGGGTGGCTGGATGGATGGGTGTGTTTGTGGGTGGCTGGCTGGCTGGATGGATGGGTACATGGGTGTATGGATGGATGAATGGATATGTGGAAGAATAGATGGATGGATGGATGGATGGATGGATAGATGGATGGGTGGGTGAGTGGATGGATGGATGGATAGATGCATGCATGCATGGATGAATGAATGGATAGATGGATGGATGCATGGGTGTACTGATTGATGGATGGATGGATGGATGGATGCATGCATGGATGGATGGATGGGTGGATGGGTGCATGGATGGATGGATGCATGGATGGATGGATGCATGATGAATGGATGGGGGATTGATGGATGCTTGATGGATTGATGGTGGATGGATGGATGACCCCCAGTGTGTTTGTGGGTGGCTGGCTGGCTGGCTGGCTGGATGGATGGATGGTTGGATGGATGGGTATATGGGTGGATGGATAGATGGGTGCATGGATGGATGGATGGATGGATGGTGTGTGATGGATGTATGGATGGATGGATGGATGGATGGATGGATGGTGTGTGATGGATGTATGGATGAATGAGTGGATGGATGGATGGATGGATGGATGGATGGATGGATGGATGGATGGATGGTGTGTGATGGCTGTGTGGATGAATGAGTGGATGGATGGATGGATGGATGGATGGGTGGATGGATGGATGGATTGATGTGTGGGTGCATGGATGGATAGGTGTGTGGAAAGATGGATGAGTGTGTTGGTGGGTGGATGGATGCATGGGTGTATAGATGGATGCATGGGTGTATAGATGGATGAATTCATGGTTGTATAGATGGATGCATGGGTGTATGGGTGTATGGGTGTATAGATGAATGCATGGGTGTATAGATGGATGAATGCATGGGTGTATAGATGGATGGGTGTGTTGGTGGATGGATGGGTGTTCTGACAAACAGACAAACTTGATAATCCTAATGGCCAAAATAAATGACCCATGGAACTCTATGAGTGTTTTTGTGGTCATTCAAAATATGTTCTCTTAATGATCAGTTTATGTGGGCATGATATACATACACAATAATGTTTAATTGCATTATATTAAGGTCAGTGTTCGACAAGCACTTCAGAATGCCGGACAAGCACTTCAGAATGCCGCCCTGATCCAATCAGTTGAACATAATCTTTTTAAAGTATTACACCTCAGACAGGTCTTAGGATTTGTAACAAGAACTAGATTGCTGGGCAAAATCAGTGCCACACGAAAACCCAGTTCTTTGATGGGTCGTGTCAGAAATCCGCAAAGACGGTTATCTTTTGTCACAGCTTCTTCTGAGTGGCACAGTAAGACAGTACAAGTTCAAATTCAGAAGTTGAAAGAATGTGTTTTCATCTGCCTTAATATGACATTTGCATTCCTTTTTATGGCTAATGAGAGACATTTCTATGAGCTATTGTAGGAGGTTTGGGAAATTATGCTGAATATAGCATAGTAGATCAAATCAGAGGAGACAGTCCTCTGAAATTTGATCATTAGGGGGTCAATATAGTACTGTGTCCTTATTGCCCCCATTGGAAGTCAGAACTCCACCACAACTTGTCACAAAAAGTTTGAAATGTTGGACATGAATTCCTGAGTGACGGAATAACTGCAAGAACATAAAAACAAAAAGCAATTCATTCTTCATGTATTTTAAAAGTAAGATGTAGTAATTATGTCTCCCCCCGACAGGGTCGGGAGACTTATTGTTTTTCCCCGTGCGTCTGTCCGTCCGTCTGTCTGTCCGTCCGTCCGTCAGTCCGTCTGTCCGTCACAAATCGTGTCCGCTCTATAACTTGAAAACCGTTAAAGATTTTTCAATGAAACTTAGTACACTTGTAAACCACGAAGAGACGATGTGTCATGCACAAGAACCATAACTCTAGCTTGAGTATTTTTGGAGTTATTTCCCTTTGATTATTTTCGATACAATTTCGTGTCCACTGTATAACTTGAAAACCGTTAAAGATTTTTCAATGAAACTTGGTACACATGTAAACCATGATGAGACGATGTGTCATGCACAAGAACCATAACTCTAGCTTGAGTATTTTTGGAGTTATTTCCCTTTGATTATTTTCGATACAATTTCGTGTCAGCTGTATAACTTGAAAACAGTTTAAGATTTTTCAATAAAACTTGGTACACTTATTAAGCATGATAAGACGATGTGTCACACACAAGAACCATAACTCTGGCTTGAGTATTTTATGGGTTATTTCCCTTTGATTATTTTCCATACAATTTCGTGTCCGCTTTATAACTCGAAAACCGTAAGAGTTATTTCAATGAAACTTGGTACACTTATAAAGCACAATGAGATAATGTGTCGTGCTAAAGAACCATAACTCTTGCTTGCATATCTTTGGAGTAATTTCCCTTTGATTATTTTCCATACAATTTTGTGTCCACCCTATAACTTGAAAACCGTAAGAGAAATTTCATTGAAACTTGGTACACTTATAAAGCATGATGAGACGATGTGTCATGCACAAGAATTATAACTCTTGCTTTCATATCTTTGGAGTTATTTCCCTTTGATTATTTTTCCATACAATTTCATGTCCACTCTATAACTTGAAAACCATAAGAAATATTTCAATGAAACTTGGTACACTTGTAAAGCATGATGAGACGATGTGTCATGCTCAAGAATCATTACTCTTGCTTTCATATCTTTGGAGTTATTTCCCTTTGATTATTTTCCATACAGTTTCGTGCCCGCTATATAACTTGAAAACCGTAAGAGATATTTCAATGAAACTTGGTACACTTATAAAACAGAATGACAGGATATGTGATGCACAAGAACTATAACTCTTGCTTGCATATTTTGGACATGCACGTAGAAAGGGGGGAGACATCAGTTTTCACATAGAAAACAAATTCTAGTTTTTTTTTTTTTTTTTTTTTTTTTTTTTATTCAGTTTTACGTCCCTTTCAAGCTTTTTCACTCATATCGAGACGAATCAATCGGTAGGTGGGGCGAAAACCGGAGTACCCGGGGAAAAACCACCTGACACACCCGCAAGCAGAACTTGACTTGTCCCACATGTGACTTGTGCCCCGAGCGAGGCGCGAACCCACAGCGGTGAGATGATCGAATGATTAAGAGCACTGTAGTCAGCGACCTTAACCACTCGGCCACGGGGGCCGCCAAGATGTAGTAATGAACTTATTTAATGTTTTAGCTGCGAATCCCCAAAATTGCCAATGGATTTGTTGGATTCAGTGATGTGTTACACAAAATCCAGCTTATTCAGCAGAAAACCCTTCCCTCATCTGCTCATGAGGAGCAACTACTATTGGCAGTCACACAAAACACTGGGCACTAATTAAATACTGGATAAGCTTCCGGAGCCATGCTCATGATATAGCATGCATCCAAGGGACCTAGTTTGACATGAATTATTGACGTGAAAAACTTTGCTTACATGATGTTTGCCTTGAATTTTGAACAGTCCCAAAGTTTAGAATCTGTCCAGAACCAGCTCAAAATCCCTTTGACAGCATTCTGAATATAGATGAGACACATCATGAGAAAATAAGCATTTTCATTTTTCATATGCAAAAACAAAGAAACAGATCAGCTGTGCAGTAAATGCCTTTTGTTTTTGCTTTACGAATAGTGCAGTCTCTACAAAATTTCAGGCTTCTAGCATTATTTTGCGTTTGTGTCGGACCTTAGCCTTGGAAACTTTCAATACTTGTTTTCTCCTGACACGGCTCCGATAGAATCACAGACACTTTGTGACAGATTTCTAACCTAGTTTAAGTTATTGATTCTGCCGTGTCTTGTAGGACATTATTCTGTCAAAGACAGCTATTTTCTATCATAATTGGGAGCAACGCCTGGTTTCCTTCAATGAAACTTCTAAACATTGATTTGTGTGTGCATGTTAATCGTTGTGTCTTTAAGTATCTTGGTAATGTGTCAGGAGTTTAGAAACAAAACCAATACATAGTTTTAAGCCCTGGTCACATGGCCAGGATTTGCGTATACGCAAATTTTGCATATATGCAAATTTTGCTCACGTAAGTAAAAGTAAATTTTGCTTTGCGGTCACATGAGCTTTTGAGGTCTTGTCATTTCAGTTAAAATTGTCAAAAAGTAAAGTTATGTTATTATATTGGATAAAATTTTATATCAGTAAAAGTAGTTAAAATGAATGGACTGTTCAGGTTTAGGCGACATAGAATGTTGCCATACTGCCTTGGATATGCTATGAGGTATGAGGTTAGGACATGAAAAGCAGGAATGGCGAAAAGAAAGATCTAGTGATTGGTATGATAAGATAATGCTACAGACATTTACAGATGAGCAATGGGTGGAGAACTTCAGAATGACTAGGCAAACCTTTAATAAGGTGTGCAGTGTTCTTAAACCTGATCTTTCTCCAATAGAAAATACTCTACGGGATGCAATAGATGTGCAAAAAACAAGTAGCACTCACGATCTACTTGCTTGGCACTCCAACTGAGTATATAGAACAATTGGGAATTTATTTGGTGTGGCAAAATCCACCGCCCTCAAGTGCATTCACATTCATTCTATCTTGTTGCAGTTACTTTTGTAAATTCGCTACCACATGCAGTTGTGCCTGTAGTTAGCCTCATTTTATATATTGAGTTATCCTATATATCTTATAAGAATCTTACATGAGTGTCAGGTATAGATAGACAAATCTGTCTCGAGGGTCACATTTTGGCATCACGAGGCTCGCAGAGTGATGCCAAATTGTGACCCGAGGGACAGATTTGTCTATCCGTACCTGACACACATGATGGGTTCTTTTTCTTGCACACCTTAATGCGGCGAAGCTTGATTCTCATACTATTACGTAGAAAAATGCTTCATTCGCGGCGTCCGCCATTTTGATTTAAAACGTTTTGACGTCATTGTGACGTATGCGCTTACCGACGGAATTACGTGACGTCCTTTACAACCAATGTTAAAAAAGAACACTTGAATGCAGGGTGCGACCAGGGTGAGATAACGAGGGTGAGATAAGAATTTCTCACATGGGGTAAAACGTAGGATTTCTCTATCTGGTGTGCAAGAAATTTCATTCTAACGAAAGGGTCTGATTAGATATCCAACTTGTGGCGCTTAAGTTTTAATAGAGGAATTTCACCTGGAATCCAGGGCAAGTTAAGAGATTCCTTTAACCCCTAGGCCTCCAATAGCTTTCTACTGAACATTTTAAGGCGGTAGTTTTATTTTAATTAGGTCATTTGGGAATAAATGCAGTTTGAATTAATGCCTTTATAACATTAATATGGCACAAATTGATAAATACTCACGTATGCAAATTTTGATTTCCGGTCACATGGACAGATTTGCATGTATGCAAAATTTGCGTATACGCAAATTGAGATTTGCACTTGGTCTAGACCAAGTGCTAAATTTGCGTATATGCAAATTTTGCGTATACGCAAAAGTGGAAAAATTGCGGTCACATGGACAGATTTGCTTACGTGAGCAAAATTTGCGTATACGCAAAATTTGCATACGTGAGTAAATCTGTCCATGTGACCAGCCCTTAAGAGACACACTTGTTTTAAAAATATTATTTCATTACAATATTATACAGTCCCACCTGGAGTATTGGCCACCTGTATAAAGCCTTAAGTGGCCAAATTTGGGGTTCAGTGAGTGGTTCTAATGAGTACCCACGATCTTCATGTATGTTTTGAATCAATAGTAATAAAAAAAACGATAATTTTCCTTGTACTATATAAAAGTGAGGTTTAAAGGCGTAAACATTTCACAATCTTAATATCCTGGGCCCAGTTGTTCAAAACTAACGACGTCGTTAGTTAACGTTTAGTTAAAATTTCAAACATTAATATTACAAATACCCTGTTATTTTTTATTGAAAAAATGTGAGAATCCTTTGCACTGCAAAGGATTCTCACATTTTTATGTCTCCCCCCTACAGGGTCGGGAGACATATTGTTTTTCCCCGTGCGTCTGTCTGTCCGTCCTTCTGTCTGTCTGTCTGTCTGTCCGTCACAAATCGTGTCCGCTCTATAACTTGAAAACCGTTAAAGATTTTTCAGTGAAACTTGGTACACTTGTAGACCACGACGAGACGATGTGTCATGCACAAGAACCATAACTGTGGCTTGAGTATTTTTGGAGTTATTTCCCTTTGATTATTTTCGATACAATTTCGTGTCCGCTGTATAACTTGAAAACCGTTTAAGATTTTTCAATAAAACTTGGTACACTTATTGAGCATGATCAGACGATGTGTCATGCACAAGAACCATAACTCTGGCTTGAGTATTTTATGAGTTATTTCCCTTTGATTATTTTCCATACAATTTCGTGTCTGCTTTATAACTCGAAAATCGTAAGAGTTATTTGAATGAAACTTGGTACACTTATAAAGCACGATGAGATTACGTGTCGTGCTAAAGAACCATAACTCTTGCTTGCATATCTTTGGAGTAATTTCCCTTTGATTATTTTCCATACAATTTCGTGTCCACCCTATAACTTGAAAACATAAGAGAAATTTCAGTGAAACTTGGTACACTTATAAAGCATGATGAGACGATGTGTCATGCACAAGAATTATAACTCTTGCTTTCATATCTTTGGAGTTATTTCCCTTTGATTATTTTTCTATACAATTTCATGTCCACTCTATAACTTGAAAACCATAAGAAATATTTCAATGAAACTTGGTACACTTATAAAGCACGATGAGATGATGTGTCATGCTAAAGAACCATAACTCTTGCTTGCATGTCTTTGGAGTTATTTCCCTTTGATTATTTTTCATTCAATTTCGTGTCTGCTCTATAACACAAAAACCATTAGAGATTTTTCAATGAAACATGGTACACTTATAAAGCATGATGCACAAGAATCATTACTCTTGCTTTCATATCTTTGGAGTTATTTCCCTTTGATTATTTTCCAAACACTTTCGTGCCCCCTCTATAACTTGAAAACCGTAAGAGATATTTCAATGAAACTTGGTACACTTATAAAACAGAATGACAGGATATGTGATGCACAAGAACTATAACTCTTGCTTGCATATTTTGGACATGCACGTAGAAAGGGGGGAGACATCAGTTTTCACATAGAAAACAAATTCTAGTTTCAACAAAAAATAACAGTGTATTTGTTACTTTAGCTGATATTTGCTTAACAAATTTATGTCTTAACGATATTGTTAAGCTAACGATGCTTTGAACAACTGGGTCCTGATGTACAGTAACTGTTGCAGGGGTTATCATATGCGCTGCAACACAAGAAAACAATTAAGTCTTTGGGGGTTCAGTCCAGGTCTGACATAAATCTGCATGTACAGGGTGATCCAGAATATCTGATACCGTTTCAGCTTTCATGTTCCACAAACCCATATCAAAATAAAGGTTGTAATGGTATCAGATATTCTGGATCACCCTCACAGTACAGTCTCAGAGAAAGACTAAAAGCTTGAAATTTCAGATTTGAGATGGGGAGCGATAATACAGTCCATGTAGTGAAAACAAAGGCGCTGATCAGCTGTGCAGTTACTGCACAGCTGATCTGCGCCTTTGATTTCGCCTATGCATGTTGTTGCGGCAGTTCATTTAGTGCGGAGTGAGTGGGTTACAAAGCAGGTTTCCGTGATACCTGCAGCCCACATGAATATGTGCTAATTATGTGACAATAATGTAATGAACAACTGTTCGAACATGCTGCTACCAGGAACTTTGTTTACAGTGTGTTTGTGCATACTGTAAAAAGTTTAAAGTAACTAATGATTTGGCTTTTTTGTCGGTTAAATTGGCCATTTTTTTTTTTTTTTATTATTAATTTGAAATTTTCTGCTTACGCCCTTGAATTTAAATATTTGGTTATCAGGTTGTCAGCCTGGCTGCAACATGCTTTGAATCCAGAATTGTTGTGTTTGAACCACACTTGGGTTCCAGGTTGTGTGCTTGAGCAAGATGCATTACTTACTCCCTATTGTGTTGATTATTACCCAAGAAGTGGTGGCTCCATCTTGATTTGACTGAAAAGTTGGCGACAGGGACTGTAAACCATAAATCAAACTGATGAAAACATGCTTTACTTACAGCAAGATAATTTTCTACTTTCAGACACGGTGGACTAAGAGAACGGGACCAGATTCTTGCTATCGATGGACAACCCTTAGATATTTCTCATCAGGAGGCGATCAAAATACTACAGAGTGCTGGGGGGCTTGTGGAGATTGTGGTCGCGAGGGGCCCCTTACCCCAGGGGCCTGGGGATCTGTCACCGCCGGGGCAGGAAACAACAACACAATCTGTGGTTGAAACCCCAGAAATGGTATGTATGAAGCTTTTATTAAATAATAATTATAAAAATCTAAGCTGTGAGCAGAAACTGGTGGAAGGCATCGGAAACACTTTTCATGAAAGCAACGG
This sequence comes from Rugalucina vietnamica, assembly GCA_964017185.1. Lineage (NCBI taxonomy): Eukaryota > Metazoa > Mollusca > Bivalvia > Lucinida > Lucinidae > Rugalucina > Rugalucina vietnamica. The sequence goes on from OZ024873.1 coordinate 48,654,523, forward strand.
AAAGGGGACAAAACTCTTCCAAGGGAAGCAACTGATTATTTTTAAACCTCTCCATAGAGCGGTGATAACCGAGGTGCTCCCAGTGGTTGGAGGATAATACATCACAAAATTAAAAGAGGCCAATGATTTAAGTCTCATCTGTTTTGGTAGGATCTCTCACCATATGTTAACCATGTACCGGGTAATGAAAATTTTGGGAAACATTTCTGACCCACAGAAACAGTCTCAAGGTTAGCGTGTTGGTCTCCGGGTCGAGGGGCCAGGGTTTGTGTCCTTGAGCAAGGCACATTCATTTTACTCCCCATAGTACTGGTTCAGACCCAAGAAGAGGTGGCTTCTTCATCCCAACATGGCTGAAAAATGTTTGACTTGGACATTAAACCACAAAATATAGAGGAACAGTCTTGGGTCTGTAATGCTGACATAGGCATGCCTCTTCTGAAAATCACTACAAGAAATAGGGTCAGATTTTAGCTGCTTGCAGCCTTTCTTATGCTTATTTTTGTCATGGAGTTTATGTTTGGTCACGTTTGTTAAGAGACACCCCAAGGAGGATTCTTCAACAATTTCCAACAAGAAAGACCTGTTGCACGACAAATCCATCAATTTGGGACACAGATGAATAAGTGCCTTATGTTCCAGATCAGATTTGTGCGGTCGCATGAGAAAAACAACAATTTGGGCTTCTGACCACGTCAGACACAAACCGACCTGTGCAGTCTTAGAAAAGGGCTAGAAGCATGAAAGTTTGGATTTATTGTACTATCCCTGTAGCAAAAACAAGGGCGCTGATCAGCTGTGCAGTTACTGCACAGCTGATCAGCACCTTTGTTTTTCGCATAGACAAAAATCCTGTTTTATCATATGGCGTCGCTCATATGACACATTATGGTACACAATAATTCTTTCTTAATTCTAGGGAAAACCAATATCTTAGCATGTCAGCTTAATCTTCGGTTGTCAACAGTGTAAGAATTAATTTCTAGGTGCTGTGTCGGGAAGATTTCTATACTGTTTGACAGTGTCATTACTGCTAGAGCCTGTTTTATGAGATAGGAGAGAGAGCTGTAAACCAACATGTTTGTAGCTGTAAAATTTTAGACATATTTCTGCTTGAATTTATTGTCACGCACAGAACAACTTATGTAATAATACCGTGCAGTATATCAATATGGACCTTTTTTAGGGGCGATTTAGCTTTCTTGAATTATTCTGTTACATGTGAATCACAAAAATAACGCATTTACAGTAGTTGCGGAATTAGAGATTATCACATGGGCATTTTGGTTATCGCCCGCAGTATCAACCCGAGACTCCATTATCAAGCCCGAGAGCTTTAGCTCAACGTCTGATAATGGTCGAGGGTTGATACTAAGGGCGATGACCAAAATGTCCATGTTATAATCTGTTTTTCACATCTTAAAAATCTTCTATTCAAAGAATTTTTATATAGAAATGCGAAACGGCGCCATTAAAATGACATAACGTCAGTTCAGTTGATGTCACAAAGTCATATTCTCTTGTGTGACAACATCGCATGTGAGCATGATAACCTCTCTCCTTTCAAAAAGCATGTTTTATGGTTATCAGCCTGCCCGTGCTGATAACAAGAGGGCGGGAAGCACACTTTTTTTCATGCTCAGCTCAGATGAGACTAAAATTTATCCTGCTCATTAAGCTTAAATGTTGAAATGCCAACAATTTTAACATTTTATGAGCAGAATAAATTACAGGTTTTGGTGATCTTTACCTGAAAGTTCACTTTAGGCTATTTGGTCATTTATGAGCAGTTTGAATTTCATGCTCAGCCGAGTTGAGCATGAAAAAAGTTTTATAACCTCGGGACCAGGGCTTCTTCAGCCTTTCTGATGTGATTGTAAAACCTAGGTTCCTTCTCAGCGGATGTTAAACCCCAAATGAACCAAACAAATAATGCACCAGTCATTTGTATCCCCTGCCCTAGGGGACACAGCGGGGCTAAAGTGCCAGGCACCTAAATGTTTAAATGCATAAATTGAAGCCCTTCTCTCATGTTTCAGTTTCATCAGAACAACTCCCAGCTGTTGTTCCACATTATTGTCAGCCTCCAGGGAGCCGGGGCTTTATCAGGGATTTTACTATAAATCTGGCCTTGCAGTGCAGGGCTTTCGATAATTGAAAAGTTAAAAGCCCCGCTATTCCCTGGCCCTAGGGGAGCCGGGGATACAAATGACATAACTATTCAAAAGTGTCAAGGTATAGCACTTTAAAGAAGCTTTTAGCAATGGAAACTATGTGGAAAATTTTAACACAACATTAGTTTGCACAAGTATTGTGGCAGAAAATTAATTCAAAATCTGTGCATTCAAAGCAGAGGAATGAGCTCTTGTATTAGAGTTCGTTGATTGTATCCTAGATACTCAAAGAATTAATGTCACTGTTGGCTGATTGAAATTCTAAATTGTTGCCTCAAAGTGCCATTCAAAGCAGAGTTTGCGTGATCCATTTCTTTTGCAATACCGCTAATTTGCAGACATTTAATATTTCAAAGGAGAGGTTTTAATTGTTGAAATTCCTTGATTTGCTTTGGCTTTGTTGGTATGAATCTAAGTGGAATTGAAAGTTTCTGAAATTTGTCTGAATTAAGCAAAATTCATTCCGATTATATAAGTGCTTCTATGTCATTTTTTGTGAAAGTATCTTTACCAGACTGATTTTTATCGCACCTGCTTATAGCAGGGTGCGATATAGGAGTTCAAATTTCCGTCTGTCCGTTCGTTCGTTCGTCCGTCCGTCTGTCCGTCAACATTTACATCGAAGTTTAGTTTTCTCGACATCATTGATAGCTGCGAGTCTGAAACCTTGCATAGTAATTATCCTTGACATATCCTTTAAGCATGCACCTTGACCCAGTACCCTTGACCTATATTTCACGGTCCACTAACTTTGAAAATTTTTACGTCAAAGTTTGTTTTTTCTCGACATCAGTGACAGCTGCGAGTCTGAAACCTTGCATAGTAATTGTCCTTGACATACCCTTCAAGCACGCACCTTGACCCGCTTACCTTGACCTATATTTCACGGTCTACTGACTGAAATTTTTTATGTCGAAGTTTGGTTTTCTCTACATCAGTGATAGCTGCGAGGGTGAAACCTTGCATAGTAATTATGTCTCCCCCGACAGGGTCGGGAGACTTATTGTTTTTCCCCGTGCGTCTGTCCGTCCGTCTGTCTGTCTGTCTGTCTGTCTGTCTGTCTGTCTGTCTGTCTGTCTGTCTGTCTGTCCGTCACAAATCGTGTCCCCTCTATAACTTGAAAACCGTTAAAGATTTTTCAATGAAACTTGGTACACTTGTAAACCACGACGAGACGATGTGTCATGCACAAGAACCATAACTCTAGCTTGAGTATTTTTGGAGTTATTTCCCTTTGATTATTTTCGATACAATTTCGTGTCCGCTGTATAACTTGAAAACCGTTATAGATTTTTCAATGAAACTTGGTACACTTGTAGACCACGACGAGACGATGTGTCATGCACAAGAACCATAACTCTGGCTTGAGTATTTTTGGAGTTATTTCCCTTTGATTATTTTCGATACAATTTCGTGTCCGCTGTATAACTTGAAAACCGTTTAAGATTTTTCAATGAAACTTGGTACACTTAATGAGCATGATCAGTCGATGTGTCATGCACAAGAACCATAACTCTGGCTTGAGTATTTTATGAGTTATTTCCCTTTGATTATTTTCCATACAATTTCGTGTCTGCTTTATAACTCGAAAATCGTAAGAGTTATTTCAATGAAACTTGGTACACTTATAAAGCATGATGAGATTACGTGTCGTGCTAAAGAACCATAACTCTTGCTTGCATATCTTTGGAGTAATGTCCCTTTGATTATTTTCCATACAATTTCGTGTCCACCCTTGAAAACCGTTAGAGAAATTTCAGTGAAACTTGGTACACTTATAAAGCATGATGAGACGATGTGTCATGCACAAGAATTATAACTCTTGCTTTCATATCTTTGGAGTTATTTCCCTTTGATTATTTTTCTATACAATTTCATGTCCACTCTATAACTTGAAAACCATAAGAAATATTTCAATGAAACTTGGTACACTTATAAAGCACGATGAGATGATGTGTCATGCTAAAGAACCATAACTCTTGCTTGCATGTCTTTGGAGTTATTTCCCTTTGATTATTTTTCATTCAATTTCGTGTCTGCTCTATAACACAAAAACGATTAGAGATTTTTCAATGAAACATGGTACACTTATAAAGCATATGATGCACAAGAATCATTACTCTTGCTTACATATCTTTGGAGTTATTTCCCTTTGATTATTTTCCAAACACTTTCGTGCCCCCTCTATAACTTGAAAACCGTAAGAGATATTTCAATGAAACTTGGTACACTTATAAAACAGAATGCAGGATATGTGATGCACAAGAACTATAACTCTTGCTTGCATATTTTGGACATGCACGTAGAAAGGGGGGAGACATCAGTTTTCACATAGAAAACAAATTCTAGTTGTCCTTGACATACCATTCAAGCATGCACCTTGACCCGCTGACCTTGACCTATATTTCAAGGTCCATCTTTGTTAATTGTTTACGTCGAAGTTTGGTTTTCATCAGTAATAGCTGCGAGTGTGAAACCTTGCATAGTAATTGTCCTTGACATACCCTTCAAGCATGCACCTTGACCCGCTGACCTTGACCTATATTTCACGGTCCATTAACTTTGTTAATTTTTACGTCCAAGTTTGGTTTTTATCGCACCTGCTTATAGCAGGGTGCGATATAGGAGTCCAAATTTCCGTCCGTCCGTTCGTCCGTTCATCCGTCAACATTTACGTCGAAGTTTGACATTTACGTTGAAGTTTTTGTTTTTTCTGCATTAGTGATAGCTGTGACTGTGATACCTTGCATAGTAATTGTCCTTGACATACCCTTCAAGCACGCACTTTGACCCAATGCCCTTGACCTATATTTCACAGTCGAATTTTGGTTTTCTCCACATCATTGATAGCTGCGAGTGTGAAACCTTGCATAGTAATTGTCCTAGACATACCCTTCAAGCAGGCACCTTGACCCAGTGCCCTTGACCTATATTTTGTGATCCATTGACTTTGCAAATTTTTACTTCAAAGTTACTTCGAAGTTTTGTTTTCTCTGCATCATTGATAGCTGCGAGTGTGAAACCTTGCATAGTGATTGTCTTTGACATACTCTTCAAGCACGCACCTTGACCCGGTGCCCTTGACATATTTCAGGTTCCATTGACTTTGCCCGATGCAGGTGCGATATCGACCTCCGCGGAGTTCTTGTCTCTGCATCAGTGATAGCTTGGAGTGTGAAACTTTGCATAGTAACTGTCCTTGACATACCCTTCAAGCATGCACCTTGACCCGCTGACCTTGACCTATATTTTACGGTCCATTGACTTTGTTAATTTGTTATGTCGAAGTTTGGTTTTCTCTTCATCAGTAATAGCTGCGAGTGTGAAACCTTGCATAGTAATTGTCCTTGACGTACCCTTCAAGCACACACCTTGACCCGCTGACCTTGACCTATATTTCACGGTTCATTAACTTTGTTTATTTTTATGTCAAAGTTTTTTTTTCTCTGCATCAGTGATAGCTTTGAGTGTGAAACCTTGCATAGTAACTGTCCTCGACATACCCTTCAAGCATGCACCTTGACCCGCTGACTTTGACCTATATTTCACGGTCCATTCACTTTGTTAATTTTTATGTCGAAGTTTGTTTTTTTTTCATCAGTGATAGCTGCGAGTGTGAAAGCTTGCATAGTAACTGTCCTTGAGATACCCTTCAAGAACACACCTTAACCTGGTGCCCTTGACCTATATTTCACGTTTTAAATTATTTTGCCCGATGCAGGTGCGATATCGACCTCAGCGGCGTTCTTGTTCTACTCTTAATGCTACTGTAAGTTTGGATTTTTTATGTGACTTGCATTAAGCTTTTTAAAGGCCGTACATATGAAAAAATATCCAGTACCTTGTTATATGTTGCTCTCTCTCTCTCTCTCTCTCTCTCTCTCTCTCTCTGTCTGTCTCTCTCTCTCTCTCTCTCTCTCTCTCTCTGTCACAACTTATACAGAGCTTGTTCATGTCTCTCTCTCTCTCTGTCTCTGTCTAAATTAATACATGTATAAGGAAAACATGTCCGTGAAATGTAGAAAAACTGGGGTTTGCTGGGGTATACCTGATTTTCTTATTTTTGATCCAAAACATACATTGTGGGTACTCGTTAGAACTGCCTCACAGAGGCGGTTCTAACGTGTGCTCACAAAGTATGTTTTGAGCAAAAATTTTAAAATCATCAAAATTTTTCTGGTGAAATTTTCAATTTTTACAGTTGAAAAAATTCCCTGTATATTGCATGGGCATGTTTTCGAAATGACAAAGCTTGTTCATGATGTCTCTGGCTTTAAGCACGACTTACAAGAGTGTAAAACAGAGTACGCCCAGCATTTACCAAGGGTTCATTTGGATTTCTGAAAGATGTCTGCCTGACTGTCACAGATTATGTCAATTTCAGGCAGAGTTTTGGATGAAGTGGATAAGAATGCCATAGAAATGTTATTTTCGGCTGAATCAAGTGTGAAAGCATATTAAACAATTGTGGCATGAATAGGGAATCAGCTATACAAGACTTGTAGGCTGTATTCCAAGAGGATGAAATATACATCTAAATTATGTACATTTTTCGTTCATTGAATCAGTCTTTGCTTTGTCTGGGAGCTGCTTGAACTGATTTGTGTCTACTGTGTATGGATTGGCTCTTCTGTTGGACTCGCAAATGATTTATAATGTACTCTGTTAATGACTGCTTTAAGAAAATTACCGATCATCCATTGTTTGGATTTCTATAAAGAAGCAAGGCAGTCTGACATTTGCTTATAGGAAGAAGAATATATCTTAGACCCTAAGTATCTAAGATTGTCTTATTGTCTCATAACTCTATGCAACTCTGTGTATCGTTATAGCTTTGCTAACTTGTAAAATTGATTTAAAGCCAGATTATTGAAAACTTGGTCAAATTTATCATATTTATGGGAACGCTGAAATGTCAACTTCATTGTTTCGGATAACATGTCTGAAATATAGCAGCTATTGGATAAGAAATATTGTGCCGTTTGTTCATAATCCATTTTGTCTGAGTGCACGAAATTCTTGTCAGTGTAACATTGTCTGCAAAACTCTAATAAATTATTTGAGCTTTGATATCCTGTTCTTTATGGTATGGTTCATGTGGCTAGAGAGAACAAGAAAAAGTTAAGGATCAAATCTTTACTCTTCAATTTCTAAAAGATTTCAAACTGCTCTCAAAATTTTTTATCTTTTTTGGCTTGCTGACCTGTAACTTTAATGACTTTGAACTTGAATTTTGCCAAGTTTTCATGAAGTGGAGAAATTGAATTTTTTTATGGAATTTGTTCTTACCTTGATTTTGACAGGCCCAGTTCATAATGAAGGGAACTCCTGGTCCATCACATCCTGCACATTTCTTCCATAAAGATTAGGACCTTGAAAGTAAAGCAAAACAAGCAATCTAAAGCTCTGAATACAGTTTTAATTTTCCCAAGAAATCTCGTCATTTTATAAATCTGCATTACTGTAATCATTAATCTGAGTTAAAGAAGTTAAATTACAACTGAAAATCTAACTGCACTGCTTTCCAATTTATTAAAATGTGAGAAAACTCATTAATATCTTTATAACGAATTCTAATCAAAACAAATGACACAGAGTTTAAAGAGTTTTAGGAAAAAGATATTAGATTCAGCCCCTCCTGTGTCAAAAACTTCTGTATTTATTTTCCAACATTTTTACAGTTGTTATCAAACACATCTAAATGATTTAAAAAATACAAAAAAAAACAAAAACAAAAAAAAAAACAACAACAACAACAACAAAAAACAACAAACAAACAAAACAACCAAAAACAAAAAAAAAAAAACAACAACAAACAACCCCCCCCCCCCCCAAAAAAAATACAACAAAACAACCAACGACAAACAACGAAACAAACAAAAACCACACACACGCATAGTTTCTTGCTGGTAGGTAATTGAGCATTTCTTTTCTTGATCAGTATACAATATTCTAGTGATTTCTTGCCTATCAGAAGCAATTGTAATCTGTGTGTTTTCATCAGAAAATGAATCATAGATATTCATGAAAAGTATCAAATGAGACTCAACCCCAGAAAACTTAATTTTAGAGCTTCCATCACGGTAAGATTCTAGCGCCACAGAGAGTCTTGAAAGTATGGTTAAACCCAACTAGAGGTACCGTAAACCCTTGTTGTAATGCTCAAATACAGCAAAATGCTATCCAGAACCTATTGCATGCATGATGTATAAAAACTTTTTTTTATCTGCTGAAGCAGGCTATTTTTCTCAAATCAGCAGGATATTTCCTTAAAATGCTGTCAGTATGGCTGTCATGATATGAGCCGCAATGTAAAAAAAACTGTCTTTGGGGTTTCTGACCATGTCTGACACAAACCGGCCTCTACAGTCACAGACGAAAGCTAAAAGCTTGAAATTTGGTAGATAAGTAGATGAGGCATTGTACTATCCATGTAGCAAAAACAAAGGCGCTGATCAGCAGCTGCTGTGCAGTTACTGCACAGCTGATCTGCATCTTTGTTTTTGCATTGGCAAAAGTCCGTTTTTCTCATGACGAGGCTGATATGGAAATGATTTGACAGAGCTGATAATTAGAAAATCTGTATGCTGCATAAAGTCAGGAGGGAACAGTCAATCATTTGATACCATTCATGCCGCAATGTGAGCATTGTCATGAGAAGACATGAGCCGCATCCTGAGGAAAATGTATTTTTGCATATGCGAAAACAAAGGCGCAGATCAGATTCGCAGTAACTGCGAAGCTGATCAGCGCTTTTGTTTTTGCTACGCAGATAGTACAATTTATCTTCTTCTTAAATCCAAAATTTCAAGCTCCTAGCCTGCTTCTGTGACTGTACAGGTCAGTTTGTGTCAGACCTGGTCGTAAACTAGGAAGACTGGTTTTCACGCATTGAGGTTCACATACTAGGACAGATGTGCGTATAAAAAACTTAACCTTAACCATCAAAAATGGTTGAATAGAACAAAACCCAGATACGCAAGCTCAGAAATGACTACGTTGGCCAAATTCTGGTCAGGCAGTCCCTGAGAGCACAGATATTTCATTACAGCACTTTATCATCTCACCACTGTGTTTGGTGTTTTGTTTTTGTTTTTGTTTTTTATGCCCCCAACTTTGAAAAAGTTGGAAGGGCATATTGCTTTCGGCTTGTCTGTCTGTCTGTCTGTCTGTCTGTGCGTCTGTTAACTTCTGAACGGTGAATGCTAGGGATTTGAAATTTCATATATGTATTCCTCATGAAAAAATAGTTGACCCGTATTTTTTTTCATGTCCGAGTTATGCCCCTTTTCTGAGTTATGTCCCTTTGAAAGCAAAATTTGAAAATCTTGTGTGCACGTTATCTCAAAAAGTATTTGAGCTAGAGCCTTCATATTAGGCATACTGGTTGGGGCTGAGGAGTAGATGACCTGATCAACTTTTGAGAACTTTCTGTCAAATTTTGACAAAAATATGGAATTTTGAAAATTTGATTGATTTTTCCACTTTTCAGTGAAATTTGAAACTTTTGAATGGTGAATGCTAGGGATTTGAAATTTCATATATGTATTCCTCATGAAAAAATAGTTGACCCGTATTTTTTTTCATGCCCGAGTTATGCCCCATTTCTGAGTTATGTCCCTTTGAAAACAAAATTTGAAAATCTTGTGTGCAAGATATCTCAAAAAGTATTCGAGCTAGAGCCTTCATATTTGGCATACTGGTTGGGGCTGCGGAGTACATATATTGCATAAAAACCCCACAGAAATCCCAGGCCAACCATTTGTTTCAGTGAAACATTGAAACATTGAAACATATAGATTATATAGGCCAAAATACTTAGATAATTTAACAAAGTTCACACTATGTCTTTGTTGCAAATTGTTTCGAAACGTTTCAAAAACAATTGTTGCAATGTTTCAAAACAATGTGCAACAATGTTGGAAAATCCCAGGTCATCCATTTGTTTCAATGAAACATTGAAACACTGAAATATATAGTTTATATAGGCCAAAATACTGAGATAATTTAACTAAGTTCACACTATGTCTTTGTTGCAAATTGTTTCGAAACAAATTGAAACTGACCAGAAAATGACTAAGTCCAAGCTTTGAAACCTTTCAAAACGTTTCGAAACATTTCGCAACAAATTGAAACAAGGTTTTAGAAAAGGTGAAAATTCCAGGCCATATATTTTTTGTTTCGAAACATTGAAACATTTAGATTATATAGTGAATCAACTGAAACAATTTGAAATAGAGCCAAAAATGACTTAGTCCAAACTTTGAAACGTTTCGAAATGTTTCGCAACAAATTGAAACAGTGTTAGAGAAAAGGTGAAAATTCCAGGCCATATGTTTTTTGTTGCGAAACATTGAAACATATAGATTATGTAGTGAATTAACTGAAACAATTTGAAACAGAGCCAAAAATGACTAAGTCCGACTTTGAAACGTTTCGCAACATTTCGCAACAAATTGAAACAATGTTAGAGAAAAGGTGAAAATTCCAAGCAATATATTTTTTGTTGCGAAACATTGAAACATATAGATTATGTAGTGGAACAGCTGAAACAAATTGAAACAGAGCCAAAAATGACTAAGTCCAAATTTGAAATGTTTTGCAACGTTTCGCAACAAATTGAAACAAGGCTAGAGAAAAGGTGAAAATTCCAAGCCATATAAAATTATTTTTTGTTGCGAAACATTGAAGCATATTGATTATATAGTGAATCAACTGAAACAATTTGAAACAGAGCCAAAAATGATTAAATACGACTTTGAAACGTTTCGAAACGTTGCGCAACAAATTGAAACAAGGTTAGAGAAAAGGTGAAAATTCCAAGCCATATATTTTTTGTTGCGAAACATTGAAACATATAGATTATATAGTAAATCAACTGAAACAAATTGATACAGACCCAAAAATGACTATTATAAGTCTGAATTTAAAACGTTTCGAAACGTTTCGCAACAAATTGAAACAAGGTTAGAGAAAAGGTGAAAATTCCAGGCCATATATTTTTTGTTTCGAAACATTGAAACATATACATTATATAGGGAATCAACTGAAACAAATTGAAACAGACCCAAAAATGACTAAGTCCGAAATTTGAAACGTTTCGAAACGTTTCGCAACAAATTGAAACAAGGTTAGAGAAAAGGTGAAAATTCCAGGCCATATATTTTTTGTTTCGAAACATTGAAACATATAGATTATATAGTAAATCAACTGAAACAAATTGAAACAGACCCATAAATGACTAACTCTGAATTTGAAACGTTTCGCAACAAATTGAAACAAGGTTAGAGAAAACGTGAAAATTCCAGGCCATATATTTTTTGTTTTGAAACATTGAAACATATAGATTATAATAGTATATCAGCTGAAACAAATTGAAACAGACCCAAAAATGACTAAGTCTGAATTTGAAACGTTTTGAAACATTGCGCAACAAATTGAAACAAGGTTAGAGAAAAGGTGAAAATTCCAGGCCATATATTTTTTGTTTCGAAACATTGAAACATATAGATTATAATAGTATATCAACTGAAACAAATTGAAACAGACCCAAAAATGACTAAGTCCGAATTTGAAACGTTTCGAAACGTTTCGCAACAAATTGAAACAAGGTTAGAGAAAAGGTGAAAATTCCAGGCCATATATTTTTTGTTTCGAAACATTGAAACATAGAGATTATATAGTAAATCAACTGAAACAGACCCAAAAATGACTAAGTCCGAATTTTAAACGTTTCGCAACAAATTGAAACACGGTTAGAGAAAAGGTGAAAATTCCAGGCCATATATTTTTTGTTTTGAAACACTGAAACATATAGATTATAATTATAGTAAATCAACTGAAACAAATTGAAACAGACCCAAAAATGACTTAAGTCCGAATTTGAAACGTTTCGAAACGTTTCACAACAAATTGAAACAAGGTTAGAGAAAAGGTGAAAATTCCAGGCCATATATTTTTTGTATTGACAATGGAGATCATGGAGAGGATACCAATGTTATTTTATTTAATCATTGAGCTTGTACAAAGTCATGTAATTATTATGATATTTTGGAGGTAGTATACAGACTAAAAGATTCACACTTGGTCAGATGATATAAACAAAACAGTATATATCTTAGAGTTTATATAAAAGAAAAGTTTTGTTCTTTTGTGTTATTTCATTTTTTCTAAAATGTCAGCAAGATATCATGAAGAGCAACATTATTGCAACAGGCTTGATAGCCTAGATAGAACCTTTTCAGGTGTTAGTGAAACTGGCTTCTTTTATTATTATTATTATTATTATTATTACAGAGGCGAACCTTCAATACATCAAACAATTCTTTAGTTTTTTAACACATTTTTTGTTTTTCCTTGTGTATTTATCTGTTTATTCAATCAGTGTATATTGAAGCTGCTTCATTATCAATAGTTCACAGGAGCTATTGTGTATTTGAAACAGTGCTTACTGTGTATTGGAGAGATTTATTGCCATCCTTGTATATTGGAGGGGATATATTTCCTTATCAATAGTTCACAGGTGCTTCTGTGTATTGGAAACATGCTGCTGTGAGTATTTGAGGCAATAAAGCATCTATGTATATTAGAGGAAATATTTCTTTTTCAATAGTTAACAGGACAGGTGCTACTGTGTATTGGAAACCTGCTACTGTGTATTTGAGGTAATAAAGCATCCATGTACGAGACCCAAAGAAGAAACAAATTGAAACAGACCCAAAAATGGCTAAGTCCGTATTTGAAACATTTCGAAACGTATTTGCTTATACATTGCTACACACAAAATATGAAACCACACAAAATATGAAAGCTTTGGGACAAATTGAAACAGACACAAAAATGACTAAGTCAAAGGTTAACCTCTAACCTTTCTATTGATAATGAAATATATTCCCTCGTATATTGGAGGGAATGTATTTCATTATCAATAGTTCACAGGTGCTTCTGCGTATTGGAAACATGCTACTGTGTATTGTATTGGAGAGACTTATTGTCATCTATGTACAATGAAAAAAGTTATAAGAGGCCGCCTTTTATTTTTAGCTCACCTGAGCCGAAGGCTCACAGGTGAGCTTATAGTATAGTAGTCGAGCGTCCATCCGTCCGTCCGTCCGTTCACATTTTCAAACGTGAATATCACTAAGACAACAAGGCCAATCATGATCAAATTTTATCTAAAGCATCATTGAGGAGGGGGAATGGTTGCATTAGGCTTTGGGCCAGGTCGGATCAGAACTCTGGTTTCCATGGCAACAGATAGCTCCCATAGACTTACAATGGGAAAAACATAAAAAAAATCTTCTTCTCCAAAACCACAAGCCCCAGAGCTTTCATATTTTGTGTGTAGCATTGTATAGTACTCCTCTTTATAAATCCTGCCAACCATGCCCCTGGGGTACATACAGGCCCCACCCTAGGGGCGTCATGGGAAAAACATAAAAAAAAATCTTCTTCTCCAGAACCAGAAGGCCCAGAGCTTTCATATTTTGTATTTAGCAATGGGTAGTGGTCCTCTTTATAAATCCTGCCAACCAGGCCCCTGAGGTCAAAAATGGCCCCGCCCCAGGGGTCATTAGCTCCCATAGACTTACAATTGGAGAAACATAAAGAAATCTTCTTCTCCAAAACCACAAGGCCCAGAGCTTTCATATTTTGTCAGTAGCAATGTATAGTGGTCCTCTTTATAAATCCTGAAAACCGTGCCCCTGGGGGTCCATACGGGCCCCGCCCCGGGGGCGTCATGGGAAAAACTTTAAAAAATCTTCTTCTCCGAAACCACAAGATGCTAAATCAACCCATTTTGTTGGAGAGATGAGTGACTAAGCTTTATCTGAGAATTGAAACAAAGTCTCAAAAATCGTTACTTTTGGTCAAAAATGGCATTTTTGTCCCAAAAATTCAATTTTTTTTTTTTTTGCTTTAAATGACTGCTTTCATTGTCTCGAGTGAGGATGTGAAACGAATTCAGGTTTAGATGCCCAGAAATAGAGGTGTGGGCTTTTTGCTGCATCCCAAATTCTGGTGTTTTCAAAAACATGCATTTTTGCACATTTTTACTTAATCTTTTCAAGACAAATTATTGCTTTGTTGTTCACAAAAACTAGCCCTTTAGGATAGTATCAATTTTTAAAAGTTTATTTGAAAAAAATGTATACTAAACATTATTTTAAAATGAGAAAAATATTAACTGGTGCTAAACTTCTTTTGATGAGTATATTTTCTGAACACTTTGGAACTTTACTGACTTGAAAGACACGTGTTTACCGGGTAGGCAAAAAATCGTGCAATTTTGAACATTGCTTAGAAACACAAAATAAGTTTGAAAAGTGGCCTCTTATAACTAGTGTATATTGGAGGGGATATATCTCATTATCAATAGTTCACAGGTGCTACTGTGTATTGGAAACAGTGCTACTATGTATATGAGGCAATAAAGCATCCATGTATATTGGGAGGGGATATATTCCATTATCAATAATTCACAGGTGTATTGGAAATAGTGCTACTGTGTATTGGAGAACTTTATTGCAATGTGTGTTTATTGGAGCTGATTAAATGTTCTTATCAGTAAGTCACATACACTCCCTGTATATTTGAGCAGGTTTAATAGGCTTGTGAGCATCCCAGTACTGGTCTTCAACGTCCCTGTATAGGTCTAATAATCTAATCAAACATGTAGTGCACAGTGAAGGTGATTTTTTTAGGATATCTGCTTTTGATTTTCTTTAATTCTGGCTTTAATAAAAAGAATAAAAGTAACTGCAGACAGTTGTAGGACCCAAATTCATACATGTGATACATCTGAGAAGCCAACTTGGGAGATTTACTCTTCAAAATAGGGAGAATGATTAAACAAAGAAGGAGATTCTTGATTTCAAATAGGGAGATCTGAAATTTGAAATAGGGAGATGTATAAGGCTAAAAAAAAAAAGGTTAGATCCTCAGGCTCCGCCGCTTTGGATAAAAACGCTGCGCATGTGTCTTTTTTTCTGTTCAAAAAAAAAAAAAAAAAAAAAAAAAAGAATCTGCGCCCTGCATCTATCGAAAGTGAAAGTAAAAAATAATTTTGTTTAAAATTAAATCTGTAATTTGAATAATATCGGTAAATCGTAAATTTGATTGGACCATTTCGGAAGTGGGTCTACTTGGCCCATTTAAGCTAGCAGTTCCCAAGTCATCTCGATTTTTGTGCAAAGAAAATCTATGGAAATGGGTATTTTCTGACATGGCTGTATGCATCAGTCATTTGCTACTACAGCCCTGCCAATTACGAGGATACTGACTTTTTTTTTCTCACTTTTTGGGGCACTATTATATCCCAATTCCTTGGGAATCAACTGGAGGTCTGTCCCGCCCTTCCTAATAAAAGTTTCCTCTGAACTACGGGGCAATGAAAAAGTAATTGTCCTGTACCTGAATAATTCACTGGTGGTGTACCAAAATGACAATTAAGGCTCATCAGGGGGGCTCGTCGGGGAGAATGGCATACACGGATCCAGAACCTTTTTTTTGACAGGGAGTCCATTGCAAAAATCTAGGAAATCGAGGGGGTCTCGCCCCACCCCCTCTGGATCCAAGCATGTCAGGCCGCAATGGTTACCAATGACTGGTGCATTACAAACAAATAAGCAAACGTTGAAACCGCATGTGTGATAGTGAAACGTTACAATGCGAGTTGGATCGAGATGACTCGTTACCTAACCGGTTAGGTAATTCGTTGAAAATTTAATTCAATAAGAGCTGTCCCAGGACAGCGTAGCTCGCCTGACTTGTGCTTTGTCACTAAATCTTTTAAATCTATGACCCATGACCTTGACCTCAAGGCCTCTCAGGGGGGCAGTGATGGTACAGCAAAAAACTTCAGACCAATACATGTATCTACCAACATGCAAAATATCAACTTGATCCATCTACATATTCAAGAGATATAGACTTATAAAAACTTTTACCAAAAAATTTAACACAAAATTTCTAAGTCCGTGACCTTGACCTTTATGTCATGATGGAACCAATATCTATCAACATGCAAAGTATCAACTTGATCCATCTACATATTCAAGATACATATACCTAGACTTACAAAAACTTCAATCAAAAACTTTAACATAAAATTTCTAAGTCCGTGACCTTGACCTAAAGGTCACTCAGGTGGGTTGTGATGGTATAGCATAAAACTTCAGACCAATATCTATCAATATGCAAAGTATCAACATGATCCATCAACACATTCAAGAGATATAGACTTGCAAAAACTTTAACCAAAAACTTTAACACAACATTTCTAAATCCGTGACCTTTACCTCAAGGTCACCCAGGTGGGCCATGATGGTACACAATAAAACTTCAGACCAATATCTACCAACATGCAAAGTATCAACATGTTCAAGAGATATAGACTTATAAAATCTTTAATCAAAACTTTAACATTAGAGCAACGCCGACGCTAACGCCGACGCTAACGCCAACGTGACAGCAATAGCTCTTCCTGTACTTTCGTACAGACGCGCTAAAAATGAAAGTACCCAACACCGAAAATGGCAAAAATGTTGTTCTACTTTCCATTAGAACTTTAAAATGACTTTAATCGTTACAAGATAATTAGACTTTAATTTGAAATTAGTAAAACATAGAGTTACACAATAGTTCTTTCCCAAAATCGGACGACTTTGCCTGATCTACCTAATTGTTGTGACGGAATGGTAGGAGATTAGTGTCCGAAATACTGGTTACAGAACGACTATATACACATTCATAACATTGAGGTTTTAAAGTTCTGTTCAAGTTGTTTCAATCCAGATTTCTTGTGGCGCAACTGTTCATCTTCCCTGGAATATTGCAGGGGGTATACCAGTGACTTACAATTAAAGATCTCTATGAAGGGGTTAAACAGGGTACAATCAAAATTGACTTTAGTTTCACATTACTTTGTTTTTATTAGCTCACCTGAGCCGAAGGCTCACAAGGTGAGCTTATAGGATGGCCATGATCCGGCGTCCGTCCGTCGTCCGTCGTCCGTCGTCCGTCCGTCGTCGTCGTCGTCGTCCACAATTTCAAAGATCTTCTTCTCTGAAACCGCTTGGCCGATCTAGTTGAAATTTTATGTGGAGCCTCCTTGGGTAGTGGCATTTCAAGTTTGATCGCGAAATCTAGGTCACATGACCAAGATGGCCGCCACGCCCATATATGGTAAAAACCACTCAAAAATCTTCTTCTCCAGAACCGGTGGGCCGATTTCCACGAAACTTGGTATGTAGCATCAGGGACTTCAGCCCATCATAGTTTGATAAAATGATGACCCTTGGATGACCTTGACCTATTTTACGGCAAGGTCAAATTTGGAAACATAGGCTTTTACATGGGAAAAAGTGAAAACTATGGATTTTTTGAAAACTATTGCAGCCTGAGGCCTGAAAAGTGGTAGATGCAAACAACTAATGGAGTAGATGAAGGTATGTGATTAATTTAGGTCAAGGTCATCTCTTGACCTTGGCCAGTCTGTCGTCCATTCACACTTTTCAAAGATCTTCTTCTCTGAAACTGCTGGGCCAATCGAAGTGAAATTTTATGTGGAGCATCCATGGGTAGGGGAGACGAAAGTTTGATTGCGAAATCCAGGTCACATGACCAAGATGGCTGCCACGCCCATATATGGTAAAAACCACTCAAAAATCTTCTTCTCCAGAACCGGCAGGCTGATTTTCATGAAACTTGGTATGTAGCATCGGGGACTTCAGCTCATCATAGTTTGATAAAATGATGACCCTTGGATGACCTTGACCCAATTTACGGCAAGGTCAAATTTGGAAACATAGGCTTTTACATGGGAAAAAGTGAAAACTATGGATTTTTTGAAAACTATTGCAGCCTGATGCCTGAAAAGTGGTAGATGCAAACAACTAATGGAGTAGATGAAGGTATGTGGTTAATGTAGGTCAAGGTCATCTCTTGACCTTGGCCAGTCTGTCGTCCATACACACTTTTCAAAGATCTTCTTCTCTGAAACTGCTGGGCCAATCAAAGTGAAATTTTATGAGCATCCATGGGTAGGGGAGACGAAAGTTTGATCGCGAAATCCAGGTCACATTACCAAGATGGCCGCCACGCCCATATATGGTAAAAACCACTCAAAAATTTTCTTCTCCAGAATCGGCAGGCCAATTTTCGCGAAACTTGGTATGTAGCATCAGGGACTTCAGCCCATCCTAGTTTGATCAAATGATGACCATAGGATGACCTTGACCTATTTTACGGCAAGTCAATTTTGGAAACATAGGCTTTTACATGGGAAAAGGTGGAAACAATGGATATTTTGGAAACTGTTGCAGTCTGAGACCTGGAAGTTGCTAGATGCAGACAACCAATGGAGTCAATGAAGGTAAGTAATTAATGAAGGCCAAGGTCATTTCTTGACCTTGACCCAAAGTCATTTAAATATCAAAATTAAAATTGTGGTTTTCTCATAAATCACTGGGTTCGGAAACTATTGCAGCCTGAGACCTGAAACTTTGCAGATGCAGACAACTTATGAATTCAATAAAGGTGTGTGAGTATTCAAGGTCAAGGTCATTTCATGATGACTTAATACTGCAGGATCAGGCTTCAGGTGAGCGTTCTCAGGACCAATGGTCCTCTGGTATGAATTTACTATCTATACTACTGAATCTTGTCTTAAAGACTTTGTCTTTGCTAGGCAAAGCCATGATTAATGATTACCAGAATTTTGCTTATTTCTGAAAAATCAAAAAAAGAAAAATAAATTAATAAATAAAATGCATGTACCTGCCTCATGTGGTTGACCCCCCCCCCCCACCCCCCCAAAAAAAATCTGCCTGCCTCATCACTTTTTTGAAAAATAAAATGGCCTGAGAATCTAATGACTTTTTTTTGGCCTAAGTTATATAGGGAAATTTTGAAATTCCAAATAGGGAGATTTACTCAAAAATAGGGAGATCCCTCTGAAATAGGGAGATATCACATGTATGCCCAAACTGGCAAAAATTTCATAGCAGTTTGTATGTTTTATGTGTTGTGGCCTGTCCAAATCACATTGAAAGAAAAAATAAGAATATGGGTAAATTTCTTGCTTGGAAACAAATTAACATATAAGACTGGACAAATCTATATAATCTATATGTTTCAATGTTTTGCAACATGAAATTTATGGCCTGGAATTTTCACCTCTTCTCTAGCCTTGTTTCAATTTGTTGCGAAACGTTTCGAAACCTTTCAAAGTCGGACTTAGTCATTTTTGTGTCTGTTTCAATATGTTTCAGTTGGTTTACTATATAATCTATATGTTTCAATATTTTGCAACAAGAAATATATAGCCTGGAATTTTCACCTTTTCTCTAACTTTGTTTCAGTTTGTTGCGAAACGTTTCAAATTTCAGACTTAGTCATTTTTGGGTCTGTTTCAATTTGTTTCAGTTGATTTAATACTATATAATCTATATACATGTATTTCAATGTTTCGCAACAAGAAATATATGGCCTGGAATTTTCACCTTTTCTCTAACCTTGATTGTTTCAATTTGTTGCGAAACGCTTCGAAACGTCTCAAATTTTGGACTTAGTCATTTTTGGGTCTGTTTCAATTTGTTTCAGTTGATTTACTATATAATCTGTATACATGTATTTCAATGTTTTGCAACAAGAAATATATGGCCTGGAATTTTCACCTTTTCTCTAACCTTAATTGTTTCAATTTGTTGCGAAACGTTTCGAAACGTTTCAAATTTTGGACTTAGTCATTTTTGGGTCTGTTTCAATTTGTTTCAGTTGATTTACTATATAATCTAAATGTTTCAATGTTTCGCAACAAAAAACATATGGCCTGGAATTTTCACCTTTTCTCTAACCTTGTTTCAATTTGTTGCGAAACGTTTCAAATTTCGGACTTAGTCATTTTTGGGGTCTGTTTTAATTTGTTTCAGTTGATTTACTATATAATCTATATGTAGCAATGTTTCACAACAAGAAATATATGGCCTGGAATTTTCACCTTTTCTCTAACCTTGTTTCAATTTGTTGCGAAATGTTTCGAAATGTTGCAAATTTTGGACTTAGTCATTTTTGGGTATGTTTCAATTTGTTTCAGTTGATTTACTATATAATCTATATGTTTCAATGTTTCGCAACAAAAAACATATGGCCTGGAATTTTCACCTTTTCTCTCACCTTGTTTCAATTTGTTGTGAAACGTTTCGAAACGTTTCAAATTTCGAACTTAGTCATTGTTTGGGTCTGTTTCAATTTGTTTCAGTTGATTTACTATATAATCTATATGTTTCAATGTTTTGCAACAAGAAATATATGGCCTGGAATTTTCACCTTTTCTCTAACCTTAATTGTTTCAATTTGTTGCGAAACGTTTCGAAACGTTTCAAAGTTCGGACTTAGTCATTTTTTGGGTCTGTTTCAATTTGTTTCAGTTGATTTACTATAAAATCTATATGTTTCAATGTTTCGCAACAAAAAACATATGGCCTGGAATTTTCACCTTTTCTCTAACTTTGTTTCAGTTTGTTGCGAAATGTTTCGAAACGTTTCAAATTTCGGACTTAGTCATTTTTTGGGTCTGTTTCAATTTGTTTCAGTTGATTTACTATATAATCTATATGTTTCAATGTTTCGCAACAAAAAATATATGGCCTGGAACTTTCACCTTTTCTCTAACCTTGTTTCAATTTGTTGCGAAATGTTTCGAAACGTTTCAAATTTCGGACTTAGTCATTTTTTGGGTCTGTTTCAATTTGTTTCAGTTGATTTACTATATAATCTATATGTTTCAATGTTTCGCAACAAAAAATATATGGCCTGGAATTTTCACCTTTTCTCTATCTTTGTTTCAATTTGTTGCGAAACGTTTCAAAACGTTTCAAAGTTCGGACTTAGTCATTTTTTTGGGTCTGTTTCAATTTGTTTCAGTGATTAACTATATAATCTATATGTTTCAATGTTTCGCAACAAGAAATATATGGCCTGGAATTTTCACCTTTTCTCTAACCTTAATTGTTTCAATTTGTTGCGAAACGTTTCGAAACGTTTCAAAGTTCGGACTTAGTCATTTTTGGGTATGTTTCAATTTGTTTCAGTTGATTTACTATATAATCTATATGTTTCAATGTTTCGCAACAAAAAACATATGGCCTGGAATTTTCACCTTTTCTCTAACCTTGTTTCAATTTGTTGCGAAATGTTTCGAAACGTTTCAAATTTTGGACTTAGTCATTTTTTGGCTCTGTTTCAATTTGTTTCAGTTGATTTACTATATAATCTATATGTTTCAATGTTTCGCAACAAAAAATATATGGCCTAGAATTTTCACCTTTTCTCTAACCTTGTTTCAATTTGTTGCGAAATGTTTCGAAACGTTTCAAATTTCGGACTTAGTCATTTTTTGGGTCTGTTTCAATTTGTTTCAGTTGATTTACTATATAATCTATATGTTTCAATGTTTCGCAACAAAAAATATATGGCCTGGAATTTTCACCTTTTCTCTATCTTTGTTTCAATTAGTTGCAAAACGTTTCGAAACGTTTCAAAGTTCGGACTTTTGGGTATGTTTCAATTTGTTTCAGTTGATTTACTATATAATCTATATGTTTCAATGTTTCGCAACAAAAAATATATGGCCTGGAATTTTCACCTTTTCTCTATCTTTGTTTCAATTTGTTGCGAAACGTTTCAAATTCGGACTTAGTCATTTTTGGCTCTGTTTCAATTTGTTTCAGTTGATCCACTATATAATCTCTATGTTTCAATCTGTTTCGAAACATGTCCAAGTGAGAACTTAGACAATTTATTACAGATTTATTGCCCTATATATTCTTTATGTTTCAATGTTTCAATGTTTCACTGAAACAAATGCATGCCCTGGGATTTCTGCGGGGGTTTTGTGCAGGCTCTAGCGGAGTAGATGACCTGATCAACTTTTGAGAACTTTCTGTTAAATTTTGACAAAAATATGGCATTTTGAAAATTTATGATTGATTTTTCCACTTTTTTCAGTGAAATTTGAAACTTTTGAACGGTGAATGCGAGGTTTTTGAAATTTCATATACAGATTTCTCATGAAAAAATGGTTGACCCGTATTTTTTCATGTCTGAGTTATGCCCCTTTTTAGAATTATGCCCCTTTGAAAAACCAAATTTGAAAATCTTGTGTGCAAGATATCTCAAAAAGTATTTGAGCTAGAGCCTTCATATTTGGCATACAGGTTAGGGCTGCGAAGTAGATGACCTGATCAACTTTTGAAAACTTTCTGTCAAATTTTGACAAAAATATTCAATTTTGAAATTTTGATTGATTTTTCCACTTTTCAGCGAAATTTGAAACTTTTGAACGGCGAATGCTACGGTTTAAAAATTACACATACAAATTCCTCATGAAATAATAGTTGACCCATATTTTTTTCATGTCCGAATTATGCCCTTTTTTGGAGTTATGTCCCTTTGAAATCAAAATTTGAAAATCATGTGTACAAGATATCTCAAAAAGTATTTGAGCGAGAGCTTTCATATTTGGTATACTGTTTTGGGCTAAGAGGAAGACCACCTGATTAACTTTTGAGGACTTTCCATCTAATGTTGATAAAATTACTCTTTTTTTTTTTTTAATTAAAACTCCATTTCTAACTTGTCTGCAAAAAACATTCTGTTTCAGGATCAAGGTCAAAACAGAGGCAGTCGAACAACTTCTTCAGGAAATTATTATTATTATTATTATTACTATTATTTTTTTTTTTTTTTTCATTTGAATGAAATTAATGGTTCATACAAACTTCCAGTTTAGGGACAAGCATACAGTTGGGGGCATAGTGTTTTACAAACACGCATTTCTAGTTTAAATCAGTCTTACATTCCTTTCAAGATTATTTCAGCTCATATGAGACGGGCCAATCAATAGGTGGGTGAAAACGGGAGAACCCCGAGAAAAACCACCTGGCACACCTGCAAGCAGAACTTGGCTTGTCTCACATGTGGCCAGTGCGGGGCTCGCCACATGTGAGACAAGCCAAGTTGTGCTTGCGGATGTACTAGCTGTTTTTTCTCTGGGTTCTCGCGGTTTCCCCCTACCTACTGATTGGTCTGTCTCATATGAGCTGAAATAATCTTGAAAGGGATGGAAAACTGAATAAAAACATTGGTCAATGTTGCAGTGAATAGCGCTACAAACTAAAGTTCAGAGCTTTAGATACAATGTCATGGTGTTCATAGATAAGCTTCTTTGGTAGTGGTAGTTGTAGATTAGGTGACCTGAGGCAGGTGACAAAATTTAATGGGCATGAAAAAAGTTTTATAACCTAGGCTCGGGGCCAGGGGTAGTTGGCTCAGCCTCGACCTCCAGGGGTAGTTGGCTCTACCGTAACCATGTGTAGTTGGTTCAACTAGAACCTTCTCCAGTATTTCTGACAAGGTACTGCCTTTATATGACCAACATTGACAGTAGCTTTCAGTGGAATACTCAAACAGCAACTCAACAACAAAAGATCTTTTTAACGAAATACATGTATGTAGTACAAATGACTGCGCTGACATAGTCTAGCTTAAATATGTTTTGTCGGGTATACCTAAGTTTTTCGTAAAGGTTTAAACTTGTATGAGCCTTTGCAATGCAACTGGTGCAGCTGTATACCACAGTCACAACATTGCAAGGTGGTTGAATCTGGTTCTTTAGGTTGTGTTTTATTGCAACTCTTATGGTGTTTTTGTACCTGTAGAATGTTGATTTATGGGATGTTTTAATGAAAAAAGTGATGAATCAATGGCATAACTGATTAAAGCCAGTAGTGCTCCTGCAGCTTAATAGACTTACAAAACAGATGGTATCTTAAGAGCGGCTACACAAGTAAACTGGTCTTTGGGGTTTCGGACAAGGTCTGACACAAACCGGCCTGTACAGTCGCAGAAGGCTGGTTGCTTGGAATTTCGGATTTAAGAAGAAGATGTATGTATTGTACTGTATGTGAAGCGAAAGCAAAGGCATGGACCAGCTATGCAGTTACTGCACAGCTGATCTGCAGCTTTGTTTTCACATAGGCAAAAATTCTGTTTTCTCATGGCGTGGCACATATGATCAGGGGAGGATTTATCTTAAAGAAGCAATTTGCAGTGGCAGGCTGGTCTGTATCATTGTGTTGTTTGTAAGCCTTAGGATTAAGTTTCAATTCAGTAACTAGAATGTTCTAGGAACATTAAATTTTAATAGGTCTTAAACTTTTCTTGCAAAACAAATGAGTGCCAAGATCAGACTGTGGAATGGTAGACCATGAACTGCTGTTAAGTTGCGCTGCTAGTCAGTACATGTAGTTTTACTGCTAGCTGACAAGTCCACATCTTGCTCTTTGCATGCAAGTCTAGTTTATATAGACAAAGGTTTCCAAAAGTAGAATCTTGACTTCTTTGTGTGGCAGCCATGTTTGTTGTGGTGGTTGAAAACAGAAGAGCAGATAAGGGGAATAATTCATATTAAAACAAACATGATAATTGTCCTTTTTTGCAAAATGATACTTTGCAAGTACCCATATTTAATTTTTTATGTAGGCAGCTCTCTTGAGCACCCGTAACACATAGTTCTATGGAGAAATATACAGAATTATACTCTACATGATATATTTTGTCTGTTGTACTCTTAGAAAATCACTGAATTGTTATGCAGTGAGCTGTATCTGTAAAGAAGCTACTTTTCACACATGCAGAAAACAAGGGGATAGATCAGCTAGCCTTCCGTGCTGACCCAATACTGTTCTTTTTCCGCTGCCTTGGCAAAAGCTGATCTCTGCTTTCCATATTGATGATTTGAAGCACCAAGCCAGCTAATGCAAGTGTAAGACTGTTCTATGTCTGACCTGATTTGAAAATCTCCAAGACAACATCTCTACCAGCAAGCCTCTGGTAATACCTTCAGCTGCTACTGTCTTGTTGATTAAGAAACATCAAGATTGTGGAACATTTTATTGATGGGGGAGATTTTCGTTGACTTTTCAAACTGATTATTATTGGTAGCAGATCATTTTATGGGAGTGTGTTTCTCAGCGGAGAGCGATACATGAGATATTGCCATATGGAGTCATTAGTGGCTTTGTGCATTTCATAAATGTTAAATCTCGGATTTATTTGCGATCCATTGATTGGACTGAATGTTCTCTCAAAGACAAACGTCCACATTTGACAGTTGAGATCAGTTGACATCAGATTTATAAGTGGTGATATCGTGTCTTGGAGCTGTTACAATGCTAATTCTGTGATTCAAACACGGCTGGTTTAAGATCATACGTGTCAACTGGATATTTCGTTTATTTCTCCATAAAAACACACTTAGTAGGTAGCCACTAGAATCTCCTCGGTAAAGGGGATCTATTGAATACCCACAGTAACGTTTTATTGGAGAAATCGGAAAGATTATCCCAAAATGATCAACAAGTTTCAACCTTATCTGTTCCTATGTTGCTAGGAATCGTTTCTGTGCTAATTCAGTATAAAATATTGTCAAGAATGTGATGTAAATAATGGAAACGATAAGATGTCGTAAGACTACACGGAGGAGAATGAATGGATTTCGAACTCAATGGAACGACGTATCAACCAGTCCTATCAAGATGCTATCTGTGGAGCGCTTGTAGCGGCGATGTGTTACATGAAAGTCCGGGAAAGTTCTCGCCAGTCGTCTCCATGCACAACGCCACCTATAACCCGGGCTTTACCGGTGCGGTGATCTTGGTTTTATGTCAGATCGCATGACTTTTATGTTTTCGACCTGAGATTAGACACAAACCAGTCTGTATGTTTGTATCGCAGTCTTGAAATAGTCAGGACATTGTAAGAAAGTTACTGGTGTAGACTCTGCCAGACAATTGATATCAAACTGTCATCATACAAAAATCGGAAATCATAATTGAGCCTTCTGACACAAACCAGCCTGTACAGTCACAGAAGCGGACTAGAAGCTTGAAATTTCGGTTTTACGCAAATGAGGAATTGTACTATGTGTATATAGGGAAAACAAAGGGGCTGATCAGCTGTGCAGTTACTGCACAACTGATCTGTGTCTTTGTTTTCGCACATGCAGATTGTAAGGTTCTGGGGCAGCGGCCCATTATTATAAATGGTCTGGTGGTTATTTTTGTATAATATCTATCATCATTTATATATTTGTATTGATTTATGGTGGCGTCTAGATTTGTATTGTTCTCATGTCATTGCTGTCTACTGACATAATTGAGTCTTCAGAACAGAAATGTCGTTGTCAAAGCTACTGAGCAGGGTGACCTCATACCAGGCTGTGCACTGCAGTTACGGTCAGACTTAAACTATTACAAGGCTTGGGATGTGAAATATAGAAACTGGAGACAGCACTAAAGCAATGCCACCCACAGTGGCACCATAATACAAGTCTAAGAGTCTCACGGCACTGATTTAATATTATCGATTTAATATTAGTGCATTAGTCTGTGCCTAGATTTGAGCCAGGTCATGAAAAACCAACATTTTGCACATACGAAAACAAAGACGCTGATCAGCTTCGCAGTAACTGCGAAGCTGATCAGCGCCTTTGTTTTCGCTACACAGATACAACAGTTCCTCTTCTTTTTAAATCCAAATTTTCCAGCCTCTAGCCATCTTCTATGCTTGTACAGCTTTGTTTGTGTCGAACCTGTTCAAAATGCGCATTGTTGGTTTTCTCATGACGCGGCTCATTTGATGTGGGTGGTGATGCCATAAAGATACTTTGCGCTTTTGTAAGCAGATTTTGGCAAACACTTGGCGCTTTTGTAAGCAGATTTTGGCAAACACTTGGAGCTTTTGTAAGCAGATTTTGGCAAACACTTGGTGCTTTTGTAAGCAGACTTTGGCAAACACTTGGCGCTTTTGTAAGCAGACTTTGGCAAACACTTGGTGAGTTTGTAGGCAGATTTTGGCAAACACTTGGTGCTTTTGTAAGCAGATTTTGGCAAACACTTGGCACTTTTGTAAGCAGATTTTGGCAAACACTTGACGCTTTTGTAAGCAGACTTTGGCAAACACTTGGCGCTTTTGTAAGCAGACTTTGGCAAACACTTGGTGAGTTTGTAGGCAGATTTTGGCAAACACTTGGTGCTTTTGTAAGCAGATTTTGGCAAACACTTGGCGCTTTTGTAAGCAGATTTTGGCAAACACTTGGCACTTTTGTAAGCAGATTTTGGCAAACACTTCAGACCCAGATTAGGCCATTTTCAGGAATAGAAGCCTTCATGGCACAGTGGTAATGTCACTTGCCTTGTAAACCAGGGGTTGCAGGTTTGATCCCGATCTCCAGTCTGTCAGATGAAACTATAAACCGAGGTCCCCCGTCTCCATATGACCTTACTGTTGGTGGGAAGTTAAACCCCAAATCGACCAATTTTACTGGAATAATGTGGTATTGTGATAGCAGTGGAATGTTAATGCCTTAAACTCATTTAAGCCTGGCGTCCCTTTTATGGGACATAGGCAAACAGAATAGCCCCAGATGTGACGCCACAAAACGCGGCGTCCCATCTGAAGCTATTCTGTTTGCTGGAATTTCATAAAAATCTTAAGTCACTCCCAACGCCCCTCAAAAATGAAAGTGGACGCTACCAAATGATAATGATGGGCGAATTAAATCGTCAAATATGGGTTAAAATGCAGTAACTACATTGTGAATACATTGACAGACAGTATCTTGAGAATGCACAGCATCTTGAAGCTTCAACCACAGGTCTCAAGGTTATAAAACATTTTTCATGCTCAACTCAGCTGAGACTAAAATTTATCCTGCTCATAATTTAATGTTAAAATGCCAACATTTGTTGACATTTTAACATTTATTAGCAGGATAAATTACCAGCTTTGTCAGTCTAAACCAAAAGTTTCAATTAATTTGGCCTATTTCAGTATTTATGAGTATACGTTAAAATTTCAGTCTCGGCTGAGTTGAGCACGAAAAATGTTTTATAACCTTGGGGCCTTGAACTGCATAAGAAAGTGATAGAATGCTTTGGGGGCTCATTTGAAAGTCCTTGGTTGCTATTTATGTCTTCTTATTCAGATGTTCCAGGCAAACTTGCTGGAATTTGAAAAATTATTGGCGCACATGATAGTCAGATGCTTTCAGCATGATGACACTTCTATGAATGGTTAAATGTGCTTGGATATTGACTTCTGTTTGCATCAAAAGATCCAGTGCACTTAAAGTAGTAGATATTGTATTACAGAAGTTTAATATTGCTGCTGTATAAAATTTTCATGATTTGTAGGATATGTCATTGATTTTATCTATTGTAACAGCTTGATACATGTGACAATGCATCCATTGCTTTATTCTGCATGTGCTGTATAACAAATTCAAGACTTTCTGCTCAATGGTTTTTAAGTTTGGGGTATCAGTTCTGAGCCAGTTAGACGTCAGATTTTGTCATGAGAAGTCCCAATTAGGAACAGATGACAATTCTAGTATTGCGTTCCAGTATTGATTGCACATCAATGGGAAATGCAGTGTCTCATATGACTGTTTACGTTTTCATTGATGGCTGACAATATTGTAAATCAGATAGAGTTGTAAGAGAATGATAGCATTATGCACCGCTTATTTGCAGCAATGGCTCCCACTACATGGTTGGGTGGGGGACTGCAGGGCCAAGGTGTTTGGCAATAATCGACTGTTTGATTGTGTACCATTTACCACAAATAAAATGAATAATCAATATACCCAATGAAATTTCCAGCTGTTAGGGTAAGACAAAGAGTAACTGCACAGCTGATCAGCGCCCTTGTTTTTGCTACACATATAGGGCAATTCCTGTTCTTAGTATGTTAATCCTGAAATTTCAAGCTTCCAGCCATCTTCTTTGGCTGCATTACTAAGTTCAATTTGTGTCAGACATGGTGGGAAACTTTTCGCACCGCGGCTCATTTGAGCCCTCTAATAAAGCTGTGGTTTGACTTGCTGCTTCTAATACCTTTGTTAATAATGCATTGCCTTCGAAAACGTCTTTGAAATTAAGCGCCAATCTGACAATGACAATTTGCACGTATTGAACATTACGAAAACTTTCCCATGCCATAAACAGATACTTTTTAGCTTTAAAAATTGAAAATTTTCCGCTGAAAAATTTTGATATTTTTCTTATTTTTGCTCAAAACATAGATAGTGGGTACACGTTAGAACTGCCTCAGCGAGGCGGTTCTAACGAGTACCCACAATCTATGTTTTGGAGCAAAAATAAGAAAAAAATAGGTATACCCCTACATTCCCCAGTTTTGCTAGATAAAAGTATGAGGGGGAATACATTTCACGGACATGTTTTCCCGATGGGCACCTATCTGACAATGACAATTTGCACGTATTGAAAAAAGTTCTTTAAACAGTGTTTTACAAATAGAATTTTGCAGGAAAAGGAATAGGCTGTCTGATTCTTATGTTGCGTGTTAGACCCTCATTTATGAATACGTCACAATTTATAGTGGTAAAAATAAAACATTTCTGGTGTTTTAGACATATTAAGTAATCGTATGTAATTTCGTATTTCAACATGGAAGTGAATCCCAAAATTTAGCAAAACACTGTTGTAAGAAACTGCTTCAAAACGTATTGATTGTTTTTTGAGAATTAAGCTTTTTATACTCGTGCATTTGATTGTGCTGATTTGTGGAGGCTGAATGCGTCACTTCGAATTTTAGGACAGTTATTGAAAGAGAACGAATGACGAATGCCCTTTAGAAATATGATAATTAATAACCACAGCATATAATTCAATTGATACGATTGCACTCAATAAGAATTGTGTTTTTCTGAAAAGCCTCAACATGTAATTATCTATCTTCATGATGAATCGTTATTATTTTCTCCTACTCAAAGAATATCGTCAAGGCTCTCAGCGGCTGATTGGCTTACTTCACTGAGGAAATGGACTGACACAAAGTTTGCATGCAAATTCTCCATTAGAGTCATCTGGGCTGTCTCACAATAAAACGATGTAATGAGCACAGCTAAGACTTGGATTACTCAGGCTATTTGAGCAGTTGAGTTGATATCTTTGTGGCACATTCGAAGGGCATTCCTGTCCGGTTCCGACTTTTGCCAGTGACAAATTGTTTTGCTCTTAATAAGTCCTTATTATAAGGTAAGCATCAGTTTCGCTGGATTTGCCTGATGGCGGCACATGTCTTTGAGAAATGCATTAGCGTCCTTAACTGTCCAGATCTGGAACAGATTGGTTTATGGGGGAAATTGTTGACTAAAGATGCTTGCAGCAATAAAATACAAGTAGATTACTCTTCAAGCTTTCTGGTCCAGGAGGTTTATTGCTGTCCTGTAGTAGATGCCAAGTGCTCATCTTGAGATTGGTCCTAACATTACGAAAACATTCCCATGCGCAATATACAGAGATTTTTTCAGCTGTAAAAAAAAAAAAAAAAAAAAAAATATATATATAATATTTATATTCCATTGGAATTTTTTTTATTTATTTTTTTTTTAATATTTTTGCTCAAGACATTGCTCAGGGAGGCGGTTCTTATGAGTCCCACAGTCTGTGTTTTGGAACAAAGACCCCTTCACACCCCAGTTTCACTATATAAAATTGTGGTATGAGAGGTATACAATAATCATGGACATGTTTCCTGATGACTCCAATTATGTTAGGAGGCTTATATAAGAATCGGCGGCCCCCGTGGCCGAGCGGTTAGGAGCGCTGTTTCTTAATCACTCGATCATCTCACCTCTGTGTCTGGTGTGGGTTCGAACCCCGCCCTGGCCACATGTGAGGCAAGCCAAGTTCTGCTTGCGGATGTGCCAGGTGGTATTTCTCGGGGTTCTCCCGTTTTCACCCCACCTACTGATTGGCCCGTCTCATATGAGCTGAAATAATCTTGAAAGGGACGTAAAACTGAATTAAAAAAAAAAAAAAATTACTGTATACAGTCGGGTAGGGACAGAAAATTCTGTCCTGAAAGACACTTTGGCATGGCAAAGCTCCGCCATGTCGCATATGATGATTTCAATTTGAGTGAAAGATTCTAGCTTAAGGTCAGAATGATAATGAGATTATTTTTTCTTCAACACCAGTAAGTGCAGATGCATATCATAAATGAGCCTGTGCGTGAGAAAACCAACAATTTGGGTTCCCACACTAACTGTACAGCCTGTACAGTCAAAGAAGATGACTAGAAGCTTGAAATTTTGGATATAAGAAGAAGAGGGAATGTGCTATCTCTGTAGCGAAAACAAAGGCGCTGGTCAGCTTCGCAGTTACTGCGAAGCTGATCTGCGCCTTTGTTTTCGCCTATGCAGATTGTTGGTTTTCCCATGCTCAAATTTAAAATCAGTTTTGTCATCAATAGAAATATGCTGCAGTAGTTTCCACCATTTTGAAATGTAATGTCGTAGTTAATGTCCCAGTGTGGATGGTCGAAGTGCAAGAAATGTTTTTAAGACCAGCGACAGGTTTTGTACTGGGTGCAAATGTACGCAGACAGATGACACGGATTAGAGTAAGTGCAAAATATCAGATGAGACGTTTTAGTGTAGGGGAAATTAGGTCTTTTTTTCTCTCGTTTCTGGTCAGGCAACTTATTTATCACTGTGGATTTGCTTGCAAATTGAATGCTATAATGGTATTAGATAGATTGGTTGAAGCAAGTTGCAAAATTTTGCACGGTCTGCGCTTGTTTTCTGCTTATTTGGTTGAGTGTAATGTTCATCTCCCTATGGGATTATAGGACAGAAGCTGACATCATAACGTATATAAAAGATTCTGCAATATTATACAATCAGTAAATGATTTCTCTATTAAACCACGCTTGATCTGCATTAAAATTAATGAGCTGCAGGAATCATGAGAAATCCAATTTTTGGTTATGCGAAAACAAAGGTGCTGATCAGCTGTGCAGTAGCTGCACAGCTGATCAGCGCCTTTGTTTTCGGTACTCGGATAGTATAATCCCCCCTCCTCTATAATCTGAAATTTCAAGCTTCAAGCCTTCTTCTACAGGCTGGTTTGTGTCAATCCCGGTCAGAAACCCCGAAGACTGTTTCTCGCACTGTGGCTCATATGATGCCATGTATTTGGTGGTGAGATTTCAGCTCTGAAAATGGACCACAAGGATTCCAGTTTTCAACATCATCATCATTATCATCATCTTATCATATCCACTTTGGTGCATGATCACTTAAGTACATAGAGAGGGAAGTGCAGTAGCAAAGTGGTAGAGCATCAGACTTCGAATTCAGAGGTCCTGGGTTCGATCCCCACTGGTGGCACAGTGTTATGTCCTGGAGCAAGGCAAATTACTTCCCCACTGTACTGGTCAATACCCAGGAAGTGGTGGCTGTACTTTCAACATGACTGAAAAGTTGTTGACTCCAGGGACGTTAAACTTTAATACAAACAAACAAACTAGAACAGAAGAGGTAGGCTTGTCTGACAAATCTTCCTCAAAGGCATCCTCTAGACAACGATTGGTTCCGAGGATCAGCTGAAACCTTGTTACCGTAAATACGGAAATGTTCGTGAGAACTTAATTTTTGTGAATATTCACATATTGGTTTCCTGGCGAATTCAAAGTTCTTGCTAATATAAAGAGTTACTCTAAGCTTTATAGACTGTTCGAATTCAAGAACTCGCAAATACATGTAATTCGGAAATAGAAAAATCATGGAATAAAAGTCCGAATTTACAGTAATTGTATAATGTTTTGAAAATTAAACTTGTATTACAAAATGGTGCTTTCTATATTTTCAGTTGAATACAGAATGGACTCAGATCGAAGTCATTGACCTAATTAACGATGGTACGGGGCTTGGTTTTGGTATTATTGGTGGGCGGAGCACAGGAGTCGTTGTCAAGACGATATTACCAGGGGGCGTGGCAGATGCAGTAAGTAATCTTAGTGTGAAGCATGTCGTTGAGAAATATGAGCCCATTTTGAGAAAGCAGGTTTTCAGGGTTTCTGACCAGGTCTGACATTAATCAGCCTGTACAGTCACAAAAGAAGGCTTTTGGATTTAAGAAGAAGACTGCACAACTGATCTGCCTCTTTGTTTTCGCATAGGCAAATATCCGTTTTTCTCATGGCGTGGCTCATATGTATTTGGGTGTCCTGACCAGGACTGGTCTGAATGTAAATAGCTTGCTGGAAATTGCTGGTGGTACACGCTAATATATGAGCCCTTGCATGAGAAAACCAACAATTTGCATAGGCAAAAACAAAGGCGCAAAAGCTGATCAGTGCCTTTGCTTCCGCTATACGGATAGTACAATTCCTCTTCTTCTTAAATCCAAAATTTCAAGCTTCTAGCCTTCCTCTGTGACTGTACAGCACGGTTTGTGTCGGACCTGGTTGGAACCCAAATTGTTGGTTCTCTCAAGCACAGGCTCATATATGATAACTTTTTATGCCCCCAACTTCAAAGAAGTTCAGGGGGCATATTGGTTTGGGTCTGTCCGTGCAGTGGTGTCGTGCGCAGTGGTGTGGTGTGCAGTGGTGTGCAGTGAGTCTGTCTGTCTGTGATGCGTGAGTAACACTTAGCACTCGGTCAGGAACCGTTAAGAGCTAGGATCTTGGAATTTGGTATGTAGTTTGTATATGAAAATTAAGAGGACAGGTATTTTTTCTTTCAGGTAAATTCAAGGGGCTAGGGGCCCATTCTGTGAGAGTTCTTTCCCTTTTTAATTCTTGATAAAGTGAATAGATAGTGGCTACCTTGTGTGCGCAACTCCTCCTACAGTTTTATTCCGATTCTCTTGAAACTTTACAGATGTTGTGACATGATGCTTTGAAGATATGCATGTGGTTTGGATATAATCCTCAGATTGATTTTTGTCACTTTTTTGGCAATTTGAACTTAGCCATTTTTCTGGCAGTGAATGGGCAGTGGGTACCTTGTGTGCGCAACTCCTCCTACAGTTTCATGCCAATTCATTTAAAACTCTACATGTGTTATGGGCATTGTCCAAAGATATGCATGTGGTTTGGATATAATTCTTGGATTATTTTTTGTCAGTTTTTGAACAATTTGAACTTAGTCATTTTTTCGGGCATTTTAGTGAATGGATAGAGGGTACCTTGTGTGCGCAACTCCTCCTACAATTTAATACCGATACTTTTGAAACTTTGCAGACATTGTGACCATGCTTTGAATGCATGTGGTTGGTATATACTCCTCAGATTAATTTTTGTCACTTTTTTTTTACAATTTGAACTTAGTTATTTTTTGGACATTTTTACATCTTGAAAGTGACTTACCAGTTGGGGGCATAGTGTTTCATAAACACATTTTCTAGTTCTAGGGCATTCTGCTGGGTGAAATCGGTCTATAGCTCCCACAAGAGAAGCAAACGGGGACAGTCTAATGCATACCAAATCTTCAGCCACAGATAATGTCTAGAAGTTTGAAATGTCTGATTTTGAAACTGAAGTGGCTGCATTGTTTATTGCCACCTCCCCGTGACAAGGATTGCCCCTGGTTTTAACTGTTTAGTTGATAGAACATGGAACCAAAATGACCTTTGCCATGATATGTTTACAAAATGGCATTAAAGTGATATTTTCTAAAAACAAATACACTGCATGATCAGAAAGGAAAATAAGAACACTGGTGAGCAAGACTGTTGATCATGATTTTGACAATTTATTGCAGAATATACTTCCACAAATTTTTACATCCAATCAAAAGACTATAGGAATCTTACATGAGTGTCAGGTATGCAGGCGTGTCCAAATAGTTTTCTCTTGTAGCAAAATTATAACCCGGTGTAGCAAAACTTCAGAGTAAAGTCAGCCATTTCGAGTTGGGGGCCCCCCCCACCCCACCCCCCCCCCCCCCCAAAAAAAAAGGTACTAAATACTAAATATCTTCTGTATACCTTTAATTTGCATTGAGTTGCTTCCCTTGTAGAAGTTTATTTTATAGAAAAAACGTGTTTGTCATGCTGTTATTTGCTTATAGACTTTTAATAATATGCATATAAATGAACAACATGCTGTTTCTCATAATCAAAATCATAATATTTCATACAAGTAGCAACATCAATTAAAAAAAATATAATGATTTTCAAAACAGAAGTTTATAAACTGACCAAACGCATGTAGATGTCTATAGTAAAACTTGCATGCATCTTTTAACCTGCACATCGAATTAGCGTGTTCATTGATTCTAAACAAGAATCATTTGCTAAAAAATGTTGTTAGCTTGACATAATACATGTTCGTTTGTATAGCCTAAAACTGATTTAAAAATGCACAGTAGGCCTAGACAAAAAGTAGAGGTATAAGAACCAGCAAGTCTCTGTGTGAAAAATCAAGCATCGACACTCTCTTTTTATTCCCACCAAAATGTCATTTTCTGTTTATTCCCGCCAAAATGTCATGCATGTAAACAAACTGACCTGAAATAAGGTCCACTTATCGCTTCATTACACAAAAGATAATTTGCCCCGGGCATGAAGATTAAGCTAATTGTCTTACATGACCGGTTTGGGTATGCAATAATCCCCCAATATGCTCATGCATACCGCCTGCTGTTACGTAATGTTGTGTCTATATAGATGAATAGGTTTCAGTGGGGTATAAACTGGTTCCCGCTTTATGATTAGCATTGTTAATACACTCTATCTTAACCACAGTACCAGTTTATGATAATCAGAGGCTCAATACAGGATAAAATACTGAGGCCAGGTAAGGAAATTGAAAAAAACGCTTTTTTTTTTTTTTTACAAAATCGCATGAAATTCGCAAAACCACCATTTGCATATTTTACAATTCGATTCGCAAAAAAATGCGAAAATGCAACAGATGGACACCCCTGGTATGGATAGACAAATCTGTCCTTAGGGTCACAATTTGGCATCATGAGGCTCGCGGAGTGATGCCAAACTGTGACCCGAGGGACAGATTTGTCTATCCATACCTTACACGCCAGACTACTTACACGCACGATGGATTCTTTTTCTTGCTTGCCTTTATGCGGCAAAGCTTGATTTTCATACGTCTTACCTAGAAAAACGCTACAATCGCAGCGTCCGCCATTTTGAATTTAAATGTTTCGACTCATTATGACCTGTGCGCTTAACGACAAAATTATGTTACGTCCTATACAACCAATGTTAAAAAAGAACACTGAGCCTGGGGTGAGATAACAAGGATGAGATAAGAATTTCTCACATAGGGTAAAACGTAGGATTTCTCTATGCAAGAAATCACATTCTTTTGCAAGTGCATTAGAATGGACTCCATGCACTTGTTCTGGGTGATTGGAAATTGGTAATATCCCAATGATAAAGCAAAAGCTACAAGAATTTTCCCAGATTCTTAATGAACTGCTTGGAATGTAAGAAATTTGCAACATGAAAATGCATGTTACACAAGTAATCAATCAACTAATAGTGCCAGATAATTTTAGCTTGCACATTTGTTAATTTACTTCCAAGATTATAGGAGGAATTAATGAGTTTACCATTTACATATAGAAATATTTAATGGCTTTAGCTCATTTAGGTATGGTGTACTTTTTATGGGACATTATATAGGTAAACAGAAAAGCCCCAGATGGGATGCCGCAAAATATGCAGACACCATCATAAAAAAACACCTCCATGAAACCAAATGGGAATTAGCTAAAACAACAAATGTGTTAAATATGATAGGAACAAACAGTAGACAGAGGGAGCAGTTGCTATTTCCCAATAGGTTGCCATTCTGCTACCTAAACTGAACCAAATATATATATCACTGAAACTGGCATTGAAACAACAAGTAGAATGAGCCACGACCTCATTAAGCAAAAACGTTCATGCAATATACAGAGATTTTTTTTTTTTCAGTTGAAAAAATGGAAAATTTCATTAAAAAAAATTTGACATTTTTGTTCAAAATATTGATTGTGTGTACATGCCTGGCCGAGGCAGTTCTAATGAGTACGTTTGTGACACAAACTATGTTTTGGAAAAATAAAAATAGGTGAACGGGCATTGCAAGCTTAATCAAAATTAGTACTCATTGCAATACCCTTTAATGACCAATGCTTCAAGAAAGAAATGTGCCAGTTGCGAGGACTCATCATGGGTTGCTCCTGAATGAGTTTTCGTGTTGACTCTCATAACCAATGAGCCCAAGTCTCATAAACAATGAAGTTTCTCAAATGCCACTATACTTTAGGTGTGTGATTATTCTTTTAGTCTGCAGATCGCATTAGTCTGTATTAACAGGCAGTTCTGAGGAAAAAAACACAGTCATTAATGGTGAATAATTATGCATCTTTTTGGCAGAATGTTTGATCTTGTCTGCTAGAGAAGACAATTATGAGTAGCATCATTGGAAAACCCGATATTTTGCATATGCGAAAACAAAGCAACAGATCAGCGTGCTGTGCAGTAACTTCATGGTCGATCAGTTCCTTTGTTTTCCCTACACAGAAAGTACAATGCCTCTTCTTTTTAAATCCAATTTTCAAGTTTCTAGCCCTTTTTTGAGGCTGTACAGGCCGGTTTTTGTAGGACCTGGTCGGAAACCCAGAAGACCGTTTTTTTTTCACGACAGGACTCTTAAGTTAAAGGGTCCATGCAGTATTCTGCTGTCTTTAATTAAGTCAAAAGGAAAAAAAAATGGCAATTAGTTTTTCAACAGAAAATAAATGTGATTGTTTTGTAATTTTTGCTCCAAACATGGATTTCGGGTACAGTTCTTGTTTAATTTGCCCAATACATCAACCACAGGCCTCAAAGCACACCTTCCATTTTGCCTGTATACTAGTGATTAGCTGTCTTTCTAACAATTTGTTCTATTATTTTTGGAGTTACATTATTTCTAAAGAGAAGTGCTGTGACACAATAAACTAGTACAGTCATGTATTTGGGTTTCCAACAGGGTGTGACAAAAACAAAAAATAAGAAGATTAGAGGCAATGATTTCTTATTTAGAATGTAGAGGTGTAGTAAGAACAGGGTAGGTTCCTAGCTGATCTGCACAATTGTTTCTTGCATATACGTATAGTTCAAGTTCATTATAAAACATTCACTGTAGTGCGGTTTTAAATGAGCCTCGACGCGAGAAAACCGGTCTTCGGGGTTTCCGACCAGGTCCGACACAAACCGGCCTGTACAAGCTCAGAAAAGAGCTAGAAGCTTGAAATTTCGGATTTAAGTAGAAGAGGAATTGTACTATCCGAGTAGCGAAAACAAAGGCGCTGATCAGCTTCGCGGTTACCGCGAAGCTGATCTGCGCCTTTGTTTTCGCCTAGGCAAAAATCCGGTTTTCTCATGATGCGGCTCAAATATAACATGGCCATGTCATAGCTCCCAAAATGATAATCTTGCTATATTATATCTCTTAAACTACATTATAGGTAACCTTATTGTAACATGTTTTCACTTATAACACAGTCTATTTCAAGGGATCCCAAAGATTGTATTATAAAGAGGTTGACCTGTACTAATATATAATACAGGTTTACATGTGACATGACACAACTCACATGCCAGTGTAGGGCTTTGATCTGGCTTCTGAAGTTAAAATAGAGGCTTTTAAAACTAATTAAATGTTAAAATCAGTTTTTTTCAGATAATGATGATTGTGTTTGCAGTCTGTGAGGTCGTAGATATAGACCAGATAAGATGCCAGTGTTTCAGACTGATTTCTTGTTTTTACAGGTCCTGTAAAAGATTGTAACAATAAAAATGTTTGTTTTTGTCTATAATTTACATATGAGCCTGTGTGCGAGAAAACCAACAATTTGGGTTTCGACCAGGTCTGACACAAACCGTCCTGTACAGTCACAGAAGACGGCTAGAAGCTTGAAATTTCGGATTTAAGAAGAAGAGGAATTGTACTATCCGTGTAGCGAAAACAAAGGAAGCTGATTAGGCAAAAATCGGGTTTTCTGATAAGATGCCTATTTCAGACTGATTTCTTATTTTTACAAGTCTTATAAAAGGTCATAACAATAAAAATGTGTTGTCGTTTTTTTCAACGATTTACATATTGTTTTGGTCAATAAAATAAATGCCACAGTACAGATTTGAGCCGCCTCGTGGGAAAACCAACAATGTGGTTTCCGAAGTAGGAGAGGAATAGTACTATCCGTGTAGCGAAAACAAAGGCGCTGATCTGTGCCTTTGTTTTCCCATAGGCAAATATCCGGTTTTCTGATAAGATGCCTATTTCAGACTGATTTCAATTATGTTTACAAGTCTTATAAAAGGTCATAACAATAAATTAATAAAATGTGTTGTTGTTTTTTTTCAATGATTTACATATTGTTTTGGTCAATAAAATAAATGCCACAGTACAGATTTAACATTTTGTTTTAAATATTTCGCTGAACTACACACATTGTTTGAGCAGTCTTTCTGGGTATATTACTCATGCTGCAGTTGTTTGAAGTCAAGAAGCTATCCTTGCAATCAGGAAACTTAAATTATTGGTGTTCTAGATTTGTGCCCCTTCCTAGGGATAAAAAGAAAAGATAGGGTCTGAGGCCAGACTTAACTATGGGGAAGACAAAACTGATTAAAAGGCAATGATAAAAACATTGCATACTGACACCTATACTTCCTAAGATATAAGCTCAAGTTTGCATAATTATGTGATACTGAAAATTCGGAAATTTTCACAGACTTTTATTTTTCAAATTCTGAGTTATTCGCAAGGTCTTAAATTCCCAAATGAGGTTTGTGTAGTAATATAGCGAGAACTTATAATTCGCGAGGCAACAAATTCGCGAAAATGAAATTCTTGTGACTGTTTCAAAACTAACAATAATGTGTTTCATGCCTCTGGTATTCATCAAGGTGGGGCTAACATAAGCAGAAATCATGTACAGTTGGACCTCATTATAACACAATCTTTTGGGTCCATAGAAACAGACTGTATTATAGGTGAAACCATGTTCTAATGAGGTTTACTTACGATTGACATCAAGCAAAATAATTGACATGGCCTTAATGTATTAAAAAACGCATTATAATGAGGTATGTTAATGATGAGGTTGATCTGTATTTTGAATGGAGAGAGGTTATCATGCCTGCATTTGACATTGTTGGGCAATGGAATATGTGAAATCAGGTGATATATCTACGTGGATAGATACACATAAATAATGACTCTAGGGTGAGCACCAAACACTTGAAATTCTTTAATCTACAGTCAGAAAATTCTTTAATCAACAATAATCTACAATCAGAAAATTGGGCTCAAGAAAATTGAATCTCTCTCAGGTAAAAAACGATTGGCCATCCAGCTGTGCTTTAGAGTTTCTGTAATCATGTGTGAACATATGGATAAAGTATGATCATGTTTTAATAATCCCGAATCATGCTATAACCAGGTAAATTGCTGGATTTACCATCAGTCCAATATGAACCGCCATGAGAAAATCGGATTTTCACCTATGCGAAAACAAAGGCGCAGATCATCTGTTCAGTAACTGCACAGCTGATCAGCATCTTTGTTTTCACTACATGGATAGTACATTTCCCCTGCTTCCAAAATCCAAAATTTCTAGCTTCTAGCCTGCTTCTGTGACTGTATAGGCTGATTTGTGTCAGACCTGGTCGGAAACCATGAAGACCGGTTTTCTGGCGTCGTAGCTCATATTAGAAGAAGTGATTTGGTGTGTGTTTAAAATATGATTGCCATTGATTCTTCATAAACACATATGACTGCTATGCACTTATTAATATGAACTTTCTGAAGTTTTTCACATTGGTAACCTAATTTGAATAACTTGGTGTTGCAAGTATGAAAAGTATATTACATAATCTATGTCACTCTAATTTGAGACTTGTGAAATAACTGGTCAGCAGAATACAAACAGCAGATCTGTTGATTGTTGGGACCGTCAGAATCCAGACCGAGAGTTCTTTGGTTTTGAAGACCATAAAACATTACAGACAACTTAATTGCTGATTATCATGTAAATGTTACCAGGTACAAAAACAGGACTTTTCATTACAAAATGGCTTGTGGAGGCCTGGTGGCAGCGCATCGGACTCTGAAACAAGAGGTCCTGAATTCGATACCCACACAATGTGCCTTGTGTGCTTGAGCAAGACACAGTAACTCCCCACAGTACTAGTTAATCCCAGGAAGCATTGGCTCTGTCTTGACATGACTGAAAAATTGTTGACTGGGAAGTTAAGCCTCAATACAAACAAATTTTCATTACAAGGTTCACAATTAATTATATTCCTTGTGTTTTTGCAGGATGGGCGTCTACACAGTGGAGACCATATTCTGGAGATCGGCGAGGTTAACGTCCGAGGCATGGGCTCGGAACAAGTGGCGGCCGTCCTGCGGCAGTCGGGCAGTCACGTCAGGCTCATAGTGGCGCGACCAATCATTGAGCCACAATCGATCCCGACCCCCAACGCTCCCATCGTCCCGACCCACCAGTTGGACCAGCACCTCCAGGAGATTCATGCTCTACTGGACAAACAAGAGATGATTATAGAGAACTCTATAGAGCAGCAACAACCCCAACCCCCGGGGATGATACAGCAACAAGGGGGCATGCTCGAACATGCACAAGTACACCCTGTAAGTAGTCAAGTCATTGGAAGTAGCAACATTTTAGATGCAGTTGATTAAGAATGGATAAATTATTTTTTTGACCTTATCCAATCTAAAAGGATGTAACCATGCCTCCCACCCCAATAAGGGGACATGCTCAAACATACACAAGCGCACCCTGTAAGTAATTGTCAGAGTTTGAATGTTTTTGAAGTCTTAGAAGGAATATGCTTTAAACTGCGAAGCTGATCTGCGCCTTTGTTTTTGCTACACAGATAGTACAATTTCACTTCTACTTAAATCCAAAAATTTCAAGCTTCTAGCTTTCTTTAATGACTACAGACAGGTTTGTGTCAGACCTGGTCGAAAAACCTTTAAGACCAGTTTGTTTTCTTGTCGCAGCTCATATATCTCTGTTGAAATTTTACTTTTCAGCCTCCATACAACTCTGAGGATTTGGCTCCTGACTACCCAGAAGTGGAGTATTTCAGTGTGAACCTGGCCAAAGATATTCACCAGGGTCTGGGGATAACCATAGCAGGCTACGTAGGCAGAGAAAACACGCCAGGTAATCATGAAGAAAAACACGTCCATTCAATGCACAGGAATTATTTGGGCTTAGAAAATGAAAAAGAAAAAATATATGAAATTTTTTATTTTTTTCTGTATTTTTGCTAATACATTGATTGTGAGTACACGTTAGAACCGCCTCACTCTGCGAACTGGTCACACATAGTTTTGTCCTCACTTTAGGCATATCTAATTGTAGAAAAATCTCTCTTTTGTTGGTTCATGAAGAGCATATTATCATTTACTTACAAAAGAATAGGCACTTAATAATGGTAAAACACTCAACAAATTCTAAGTTGTATGTCATGCCTTATGTCCTTCAAATATGATTTTATTCGTATTTATATCCATCAAATGCTTAGATTTAATCACATTGAAAATTGAGCTGCTACATCAGAAACAACAACCTGCATATGCGAAAACAAAAGCGCAGATCAGCTGTGCAGTAAGTTGCACAGCTGATCAGCGCCTTGTTTTGGTTGCATGGATAGTACAATTCCTCATCTTGAATCCAAAATTTCAAGCTTCTCTAGCCTTCTTCTGTGACTGTACAGGCTGGTTTGCATCACACTTGGTCAGAAACCCCAAAGACCGTTTTTATCATGTTGACAATTATTTTTGAAAGAAATTCAATTCTATCCTTCCAGATGATCTATGTGGTATTTTCGTCAAGAGCATCACTGAAGGCAGTGCGGCCTCTATGAATGGACAGATTCAAGTTAACGATCAAATCATAGAGGTAATCATTACAAAAACACTCCCATTCAATACAAGGGGATTATTTTTTTGGCTGTAAAAATTGAAAATTTCATTAGAAAGGAAAATGAGATTTTTAATATATTTGCTCAAAACATTGATTGTGGGTACACGTTAGAGCTGCCTTGTGGAGGAGGGTATAACAAGTACCAACAATCTATGTTTTGGATCAGAAATTAGAAAAATAGGTAAACCCCTACAAACCCCAGTTTTACTATTTAAAAGTGGGGTTCAATGGGATATACTTTTCATTGACACATTTTCCTGATGTATACAAAAGAAAAAAAAAGGTAGCTTGATGTCATGTCATAAGTAGGTGTTTAGAGATTAAGTCTTACCTTTTGCACATTGGGAGAGG
Organism: Rugalucina vietnamica; assembly: GCA_964017185.1. Taxonomy (NCBI): domain Eukaryota; kingdom Metazoa; phylum Mollusca; class Bivalvia; order Lucinida; family Lucinidae; genus Rugalucina; species Rugalucina vietnamica. The sequence goes on from OZ024873.1 coordinate 48,697,888, forward strand.
ATGATGGCCTAGTGGTTAGGGTGACCGACTCAGGGTTGAGTGGTTGGAGAAACTTGTCAGAGATAAATGTGTTAAATATCAGACCATCATGTCCTCAAATGCTTGAAGTTGAAAAAAATAAAATAAAAAGAATATTCAGTGAGTGAAATACTGTACATTTGGAAATTTTCGTGTGACTTTTATTTCGCGAATTTTCAGTTTCCATACTTTTCGCGAGGTTTTGAATTTGTGAATGTGTGTTCATGTAGTCTATGGATTATTAGAGATTCTTTATAAGCGAGAACCTTGAATTCGCGAGGAATCGCAAAAATTAAGTGCTCGCGAACATTTTCGAATTTACAGTATGCAAATGAAAGACATCAAATCTCAAGCAGGGCATTAAATTTCTTTTTATCATATTTGTTTGCCTCAAACACAAATGTGTTAGGTAAAGTGCCTTTTTTGCAACTTAGATAGCAGATCTTTCTGATTCCTAAATTCAAACAGGGTTCCCACGCGTCAGGGAAAAGTCAGGGAAATGGAATTTTGCAAACGTCAGGGAAATGTCAGGAAATTTTGTTGAGTGTAGGGAAATTTGAAAAATAAGGCAAAAGTCGGGGAAATGTCAAGGAATTTTGAGAATTTGTCTGGGAATTTGCATTGGGGTTCTTTTAGAGTTATGTTGACATTGTATTCTGACAGTTTTTTTTGGAAACATGCAGTCTTTTTTGTTTGGACTGCAAAACATGCTGGATAGTGATGTAAATTACATCATGTAATCTTTATCATTGTAGCAATTATAATTATGCATTAGCAATGGTAACTTTCGGTGAAATAAGTGACTACAAATGGAAACTTTGGTTGAAATGCCGATAAATTGTCAGGGAAAAGTTAGGAAAATGTCAGGGAAAAGTTAGGAAAATGTCAGGGAATTTTAATGCTGCTGGAGAACCCTGTCAAAGTGATCATTATCTTTTTACTATCCTGTGTTGTGTAAAAGTGAATGCAGAGAAAATTGAAGGTCGTAAGCTTCCTTGTTATAATCAGGTCTAACAAGCTGCCATGTCTGCACGTTTTTGAGTGGGAGTCGATTTGCGAGTTTACTGATTTTTCAGCATTCAGAAAAAGATTTTGTTCAGGAACTAAGTTTATTGAGCTTGTGATTCAATTCAGTCTTGTCTCTTGTTTTTGACATTACCTAAGGCCCTTTAAGGTTCCTTATTACTATAATAATAGTGTTTTCTGCTCATAAATATTTCATAGATTTTTTTTTAAAAAATGTGGCATGTTACATACCAGAATAATCCCTAAACCTTAAACTTTCTTATGAATGATAATGTTTTCCAAAGGGAAGCCATTGTAATAGAAGTTTTTAGTGAAATTACCTATTTTTCTAATAAATTTCCATAAATAATCCTTTAAAATAAATTTTTGATTTTAATTGATAGAAACCTTTGTGAAGGTCTAAATAATGTTCTCCAACTAATTTGCAAGCTGAAAAATTAGCTTAGAAACGATTTGCATGAATAGCAGGTGCATCATCTTTATCAGATTTATTACTTTAAATAATATTGTCCGTCACTTATGCAAATACCTGTACCTTAAATATACCATGCCAAATAAATTAAGCAACTTTTACTTTGAACAGTGTCTTCATACGTTCTAGACATTAGGGAAGTTCTTCTGACAATATCTTTTATGTATCTAATAAGGGTAAAAACAATTGTTGTGTGGTGTTGAAGTAACGTTGGATTTAAAGTCCTCTGAGACATGTCTCAAATAAAACATAGATAAAATTATTTTGTACAGTATATTTATATGCATTATAGTATGTACACGCTGTGTATACCTGTTAAAATAGGACAGGTAGTCTGTTCATTCAGGTAGAACATACATATACAGTATATTTCCATAGCCTTTTTACATAACAAATAAGCCCATTAATTTGACCTTGATTAGTCTCAAAAAACGGGCTTTTTGTCTGCAGATATTTCGGTAAGAATTGTTTCAAACAGAACAAAAATGATAGCAGTTGATAGATTTTTCTACTTACTAACTACCGTGCCAACACTCATCCCACAATATTTCTTATTTAAGCGTAAAACAATGCAAGAAAAATAAAAGCAGTTTTCAAACTAACAGTGCATTTCACTACCAACATGCACGAAAATGCAAATACAAATTCTGGTTATATTACTAGGATAACGTTTGTCATTCATAGCCCTTTCAGGAGATGTAATATCATGAATGATCTGTATCCCAGGACTGAGAACAACATGTTCAAAGTTTAGGGGGGGTTAGGGACTTTGTAAATATATCAATCCACGTTAATCTGACAGTCGTGGGCTTTAATCTAAGCTATGACACATGGATTTCTGACCAGGTCTGACACAAACCAGTCTGCACAGTCACAGATGAAGGCTATAAGCTTGAAATTCTGGATTTAAGAAGAAGATGGATTGTACTACTGTCTAGCGAGAATAATGGTGCTGATCACCTGTGCAGTTAAGGCACAGCTGATCTGCGTCATTGTTAAAACATATGCAAAAAGCCAGTTTTATTATGACGTGGTCATCTTTAAGTCAATATAAGCAGCATCATAAGATGCAGCTTTTTTCTGCTTAATAAATTGCAAAAATAAAGTTGCACATAAGCCCCTGTGTTTTTACTGAAGGGGTTTTGTGTGCTATTTCCTAGATGCAGAATGTCATGTTTTAACAGTCTTAACTCATTTAAGCCTGACGTCCCTTTTATGGGACATATGCAAACAGCATAGCCCCAGATGTGACGCCGCAAAACGCGGTGTCCCATCTGGGGCTATTCTGTTGCACAGAGTAATTTCATCGAAAAATGAGATAAAAAATAAAAATCACTCCTAACACCTCTAAAAATGAAAATTGACTAATCCAAATGATAATGATGGGAAAATCCATTCGTCAAATATGGGTTATTTGCTTTACAGCCCAATGTTTGTTAGACCTAGTTGAAACCTAGAGTGAGGTTTTCCGGGAAATGTTGCTTGTACGTAATTGAAGAGAGAAATGTCGCAGCATGTCTTTAGATTGTTTTGATGGGAAACTTTTAATCTCCTTGAAGTTTCTTGAGGCAAATTGGTTTGAATGAAGCTAGATACAACTTCCTATCAATTGAATTATTGTCTTGTCAAATGATTTAGATTAGCTTCTCTTTGTAAGTGTTTGCAAGACGTTTTTTCCTCCACGAAACAGGAGCAGAAATTCAACTCTTTTGATTTCATTTCCTGGTTTTAAATGTTTTTATTTAAATTAAGTTAGCAGACTGCCTGTTTTGAATTTGATTACGATTACGGATGTGTAGCAGACTTCGTATTCGTTTCTTATTTACACAGGCCAAATTCAAATTGTTCATTATATTAGTTATAGATAATTAACTGGGTTTTTAGCTCACCTGAGCCGAAGGCTCACAGGTGAGCTTATAGGATAGGCAGGCATCCGTCGTCCGTCGTCCGTCCGTCGTCCGTCCGTCGTCCGTCCACAATTTCAAAGAAGAATATTTCTGAAGCTAGTTGGCCGATCTTGATCAAATTTAATGTGAACCACAATTGGGTTGGGGGATTGATGGCATTAGGTTTTGGAGCAGATTGTATCAAAATTGTGGTTTCCATGGCAACAGATAGGTCCCATAGACTTACAATGGGAAAAACTAAAAAAAACTTCTTCTCTGAAACCACTAGGCCCACAGCTTTGATGTTTGGTATGTAGCAATGGCTAATGGTCCTCTACATAAATTGTGCCATTCGTGCCCCTGGGGTCAAATTTGGCCACGCCCCGGGGGTTGATAGTCTCCATAGACTTACTATGGGAAAAAAATTCAAAAATCTTCTTCTCTGAAACCACAGGGCCCACAGCTTTGATATTTGGAATGTGGCAATGGCTAATGGTCCTTTACATAAATTGTGCCAGCCATGCCCCTGGGGTCAACTTTGGCCACGCCCCGGGGGGTGGATAGTCTCCATAGACTTACAATTGGAAAAACTTAAAAAATCTTCTTCTCTGAAACCACTAGGCCAACAGCTTTGATATTTGGTATGTAGCAATGGCTAATGGTCCTCTACATAAATTGTGCCATTCATGCCCCTGGGGTCAAATTTGGCCACGCCCCGGGGGTTGATAGTCTCCATAGACTTACTATGGGAAAAATTTTAAAAAATCTTCTTCTCTGAAACCACAGGGCCCACAGCTTTGATATTTTGTACGTGGCAATGGCTAATGGTCCTCTACATAAATTGTGCCAATCATGCCCCTGGGGTCAAATTTGGCCATGCCCCGGGGGTCGATAGTCTCCATAGACCTACAATAGGAAAAAAACTAAAAAAATCTTCTTTTCTGAAACCACTAGGCCAACAGCTTTGATATTTGGTATGTAGCAATGGCTAATGGTCCTCTACATAAATTATGCCATTCATGCCCCTGGGGTCAAATTTGGCCACGCCCCGGGGGTTGATAGTCTCCATAGACTTACTATGGGAAAAAAATTCAAAAATCTTCTTCTCTGAAACCACAGGGCCCACAGCTTTGATATTTGGTATGTGGCAATGGCTAATGGTCCTCTACATGAATTGTGCCAGCCATGCCCCCTGGGGTCAAATTTGGCCACGCCCCGGGGGTGGATAGTCTCCATAGACTTACAATTGGAAAAACTAAAAAAATCTTCTTCTCTGAAACCATTAGGCCCACAGCTTTGATATTTGGTTTGTAGCAATGGCTAATGGTCCTCTACATAAATTGTGCCATTCATGCCCCTGGGGTCAAATTTGGCCACGCCCCGGGGGTTGATAGTCTCCATAGACTTACTATGGGAAAAAAATTAAAAAATCTTCTTCTCTGAAACCACAGGGCCCACAGCTTTGATATTTTGTACGTGGCAATGGCTAATGGTCCTTTACATAAATTGTGCCAATCATGCCCCTTGGGTCAAATTTGGCCATGCCTCGGGGATCGATAGTCTCCATAGACCTACAATAGGAAAAAAACAAAAAAAATCTTCTTCTCTGAAACCACTAGGCCAACAGCTTTGATATTTGGTATGTAGCAATGGCTAATGGTCCTCTACAATTAAATTGTGCCATTCATGCCCCTGGGGTCAAATTTGGCCACGCCCCGGGGGTTGACAGTCTCCATAGACTTACTATGGGAAAAAAATTAAAAAATCTTCTTCTCTGAAACCACAGGGCCCACAGCTTTGATATTTTGTATGTGGCAATGGCTAATGGTCTTCTACATAAATTGTGCCAATCATGTCCCCGGGGTCAAATTTGGCCACGCCCCGGGGGTCGATAGTCTCCATAGACCTACAATAGGAAAAACTAAAAAAATCTTCTTCTCTGAAACCACTAGGCCCACAGCTTTGATATTTGGTATGTAGCAATGGCTAATGGTCCTTTACATAAATTGTGCCATTCATGCCCCTGGGGTCAAATTTGGCCAGGTCCTGGAGGTTGATAGTCTCAATAAACTTGCTATGGGCAAAAAATTCAAAAATCTTCTTCTCTGAAACCACAGGGCACACAGCTTTGATATTTTGTATGTGGCAATGGCTAATGGTCCTCTACATAAATTGTGCCAGCCATGCCCCTGGGGTCAACTTTGGCCACGCCCCGGGGGGTAGATAGTCTCCATAGACTTACAATGGGAAAAACTAAAAAAAAACTTCTTCTCTGAAACCAAAAGGCCCAGAGCTTCTATATTTTGTATGTAGCAATGTTTGGTAGTCCCCATTATAAATTGTGCCAGTCATGCCCCTGGGTCAAATTTGGCCATGCCCCGGGGGTCAGTAGTGTCCATGCATAGACTTTCATTGGTCGATTCTCAATTAATTTAAATCTCATGAGCTTACAATGTGATAATCTCTCAGGTGAGCTACAGGACCAATGGTCCTCTAGTTGTTTAACTGCAGTGTTTTTGAAATTAATCCATAGTTTCAATGACCTTTCTATCATGACCTCACAAGGCAGTAAGGCTCAGCCAAAGGTTTAAGGGGGCCCTTCTGTGGTAACTTATAACTTTTCAATTTTTGTTGAAAAAAAAAAAAAAAAACAAACAAAAAAACTCAGAAGCTCTTTTATTAATCAACAAAGCATAACAGTGCATTTGGTTTAATCTTTTTTTTTTTTTTTTTTTTTTTTTTTTTTTTTTTTTTTTTTTTTGATTGAGCCAGATAACAGTAAAAAGTTTCAACTTTTCAATGGCAGCTAGTGTGAGATGTTGACATATATGTTTTGCCCAAGTTTCTATGTTTTACCCCAGGTTTACGGTCAACCACTACAAGGTTACAGTAATCATGAGGTGGTGGAGGTGCTATGTAATACAGGAACAGTGGTTTATCTGGCAGCTATTGTTTGATATTTACAGTTTTACCCCAGGTTATATGTTTTACCCTAAGTTGTATGTATTACCCCAGGTTGACGGTCAGCCGCTACAAGGTTACAGTAACCATGACGCGGTGGAGGTGCTACGTAACACAGGAACAGTGGTTTATCTGGCATCTATTGTTTGATAATTACAGTTTTACACCAGGTTATATGTTTTACCCTCGGTTATATGTTTTACCCCATGTTGACGGTCAGCCACTACAAGGTTACAGTAATCATGATGCAGCAGAGGTGCTACAGTGGTTAATCTGGCAGTTATTGTTTGATATTTACAGTTTTACACCAGGTTATATGTTTTACCCCAGTTTATACGTTTTACCCCAGGTTGACGGTCAGCCGCTACAAGGCTACAGTAACCATGATGCGGTGGAGGTGCTACGTAACACAGGAACAGTGGTTAATCTGAAGCTAGCAAGATACCAACACGGAGCAAAGTTTGAAAAACTGCAACAGTATCTTGGTAAGTCATACTGAATCATTATGAAAACTTGCCCATGCAATATATTCAGATAATTTTTCAGCTTTAAAAATTGAAAATTTCATCTGAAAAAATTGATATTTAGCTCGCCTGCACGAAGTGCATAGAGCTATTGTAGTCACCTCGGTCGTGCGCGTTTACTTTTACGTTTACGTTTACGTGTGCGTCCGCGTCACACTTTCGGTTAAAGTTTTTTAAAAGTCTATATCTCTTGACCATGTTGATGGATCAAGTTGATACTTTGCATGTTGCTAGATATTGGTCTGAAGTTTTACGCAGTACCATCATGACCCACCCTGGGTGACCTTGAGGTCAAGGTCACAGACTTAGAAATTTTGTGTTTAAGTTTTTGGTTAAAGTTTTTTAAAAGTCTATATCTCTTGACCATGTTGATGGATCAAGTTGATACTTTGCATGTTGCTAGATATTGGTCTGAAGTTTTACGCAGTACCATCATGACCCACCCTGGGTGACCTTGAGGTCAAGGTCACAGACTTAGAAATTTTGTGTTAAAGTTTTTGGTTAAAGTTTTTTAAAAGTCTATATCTCTTGACCATGTTGATGGATCAAGTTGATACTTTGCATGTTGCTAGATATTGGTCTGAAGTTTTACGCAGTACCATCATGACCCACCCTGGGTGACCTTGAGGTCAAGGTCACAGACTTAGAAATTTTGTGTTTAAGTTTTTGGTTAATGTTTTTGTAAGTCTATATCTCTTGACCATATGGATGGATTGAGTTGATACTTTGCATGTTGCTTAGCAGCTAGATATTGGTCTGAAGTTTTACGCAGTACCATCATGACCCACCCTGGGTGACCTTGAGGTCAAGGTCACAGACTTAAAAATTTTGTGTTTAAGTTTTTGGTTAAGGTTTTTGTAAGTCTATATCTCTTGACCATATTGATGGATTGAGTTGATACTTTGCATGTTGCTAGATATTGGTCTGAAGTTTTACGCAGTACCATCATGACCCACCCTGGATGCCTTGAGGTCAAGGTCACAGACTTAGAAATTTTGTGCTTAAGTTTTTGGTTAAAGTTTTTGTAAGTCTATATCTCTTGACCATATTGATGGATTGAGTTGATACTTTGCATGTTTCTAGATATTGGTCTGAAGTTTTATGCAGTACCATCATGACCCACTCTTGGTGACCTTGAGGTCAAGGTCACAGACTTAGAAATTTTGTGTTTAAGTTTTTGATTTAAGTTTTTGTAAGTCTATATCTCTTGACCATGTCGATTGATCGAGTTGATACTTTGCATGTTGGTAGATATTGGTCTGAAGTTTTATGCAGTACCATCATGACATACCCTGGGTGACCTTGAGGTCAAGGTCACAGACTTAGAAATTTTGTGTTAAATTTTTTGGTTAAAGTCTAAATCTCTTGAACATCATGTTGATGGATAAAGTTGATACTTGCATGTTGATAGATATTGGTCTCAGGTTTTATGCTGTACATCACAACTCACCTGGATGACCTTGAGGTCAGGGTCACGGACTTGGAAGTTTTGTGTTTAAGTTTTGGTTAATGTTTTTATAAGTCTATATCTCTTGAACATGTAGATTGATCAAGTTGATACTTTGCATTGGTCTGAAGTTTTATGTTGTACCATCATGACCCACCTGAGTGACCTTGAGGTCAAGGTCGTGGGTCATAGATTTTAACAGATGTAGTGACAAAGCACAAGTCAGGCGAGCTACGCTGTCCTGCGACAGCTCTTATTTTATCAAAATGTTGATTGTGGGTAGAAGTTAGAACCCCCTCGACAAGTTATCCACAGTCTATATTTTGGATCAAAAATAAGAAAATGGGTATCTGCATGCCCCAGTTTTACCATATAAAAGTTGGGTATAAGGGGGTATACATTGTACATACATGTTATTGTGATGATTTAGTAGGGCAAATGTATGATAGCTTGTCCTGTCTTTCATATAAAACTTTAAAAGGAGGTCACATCTTGAAATGACCTTAGGTGTTGAATGGGACGTAAAACACATTAACACAACATGAACCAACCTTGGTGTATGTTTATTATTTTATGCATGGCTTGGAAGTTTGCCAGTCCTGCTTAGACTAAATGAGCCTCGACGCGAGAAAACCGGTCTTCGGGGTTTCCGACCAGGTCCGACACAAACCGGCCTGTACAAGCTCAGAAAAGAGCTAGAAGCTTGAAATTTCGGATTTAAGTAGAAGAGGAATTGTACTATCCGAGTAGCGAAAACAAAGGCGTGATCAGCTTCGCGGTTACCGCGAAGCTGATCTGCGCCTTTGTTTTTGCATAGGCAAATATCCGGTTTTCTCGCGTCGCGGCTCAAATTGGATTGTATTAATCCAGTGTGGCATTATGTCAGGAACTGCAGACTTAGACAGAGGATTACCATGCTTATCTGGAGGAAAGGATTTGGTTATATTTGCATTGTATTCTTCAAGATTGTCTGCAGAATTATTTTTGTATGTTGCATTAATGTGTACAGTTAATAAGGGTCTAAAATCAGATATTATTATACGGATTAAAGATGATTTTCCATCCATTAGCATTAGCTAGGTACCGAGGGGAGAGATGAAAACTGAGGGCGAACATTCCCTAGGTCCCGAGGGGAGTGTTGAAAACATGGGTTGTTATGCAATAATACGGTTTACTCAGCTGCAAGAATCTGAACTGAGCTTTAGCTACTAAGGGGTCACAGTCATACATGTGATATCTACCTGTTTCGGAGGGATCTCCCTATTTTTGAGCAAATCTCCCTATTTGGAATTTCAAAATTTCCCTACATAACTTATACATCTCCATATTTCAAATTTCAGATCTCCCTATTTGAAATCAAGAATTTCCTTCTTTGTTTACTCATTTTGACAAGTAAATCTCCCTATTTGGCCTCTCAAATGTATCACATATATGGTCACAGTGTTGATCCCGACTTATCCAGTCGCTCAGATGACACTTAAAACTGAGGTCCTGCCTCCATATGACCATAACTGTTGGTGAGATTTAAACCCCAAATCAGCCAACAAACCGACTGAACCATGGCTGGCTGATTTTGGAAGAATTAGTGTTATTCATCCAGTCGCACAAAATTTGAGGCACCCACAGCTTTGGTTTTAATTGGGAAACATTGAATGTTATGATCTATTTGTCACAAAGTACTCTCATTTATTCTAATAAAAACATGAAATTGATTGGTTGTCAGTTTATGAGTGTGAGAATTTAGTTTCTCAGAATTGGCATGGAATTTGTTCACTTATTATTCCTTGCAGGGAACTATAAATGTCCGACATAATGATTGTCTTGTGGGTTCCTGGTACAGATAGGAGAAGCTGTAATTACTCTGTGTGCTACCGTTTGAACCTTCGCAGGAGAAAAACAACAATGTTGGGTTCCGACCAGGACCAACACAAACCGGCCTGTACAGTCACAGAAAGGAGCTAGAAGCTTGAAAATTTGGATATAAGTAGAAGAGGAGTTGTACTATCCTTAAAGCAAAAACAAAGGTGCTGATCAGCTGTGCAGTTACTGCACAGCTGATCTGCGCCTTTGTTTTCGCCTATGCATGTTGTTGGTTTTCTTATGCAGCGGGTCATTTCATATTTCCTGGTATTGAATCCCAACCAATATATTCCACCAGTAATTTTACTGCTGATTCAGTGACATTTGTCGTCATCAAGTTTTATATGATATTGCAGGCATAGGGTGACATAATGGCCATGCTATACACACATAATGGTTTTCACTGTTGGATCTACTCTTTCTGAAGCATTACTCAATGGTACAATCCCTTTGTTCCTTTATTAAAGATTTTGAATCTTACAAGTTAATGCACTAGTCATTTGTTACCACACCCCCCTACCCCCCACCCCCGGGGGAGGGCTAGGGATAGCCGTGGAAATGAGCGGAGTTTTGACCAAAATTTTGCCATGGAGAGGAAATACTCAGAGTTCGCTTTATATAGACAAAAAGGGCTGTGAAATGAAAATATAGCAGGCTGCGGGGGAAAGCAGCAGTTTTACCAACAAGTAGCCCCGGCAGGGTGGGGCTTTTAGCAGGGATTTGCTGGACCAAAAGTCAAAGTCCCCACTATTTCCTAGGGCTGGGCGGCCGTGGTTACAAATGACTAGTGCATAAGAGTGTCCAAAATTGATGAATGTTTTCCTACTTGTTTTGGCTGTGAGTGGTCAGCAAAGGCTTACTAATGTTTGGCCATTTGCATACAGGAAGTATTGAAGCTGACAAATAATTTGACCGAAAATAATATGTCTGGTCACATTGAATAGCTGCACTTGCACATTTGTATTTGAGCCGCAGCATGGAAAAACAAACAATCTGCATAGGCGAAAACAAAGGCGCAGATCAGCTTTACAGTAACTGCGAAGCTGATCAGCACCTTTGTTTTCGCTACACGGATAGTACAATTCCTCTTTTACTTAAATCCAAAAGTTCCAGCATCTAACTATCTTCTGTGACTGTACAGCCCGGTTTGTGTTGGACCTGGTCGGAGCCCAAATTGTTGGTTTTCTCACGCACAGGCTCATTTTACTTCTTTGATGAAGCTAATGCACTAGTCATTTGTAATAGTCCCTCTGACACTAGTCATTCAGAATTGCTTTCTCTGTCTTCTAGAAGGGATTGCCGAGAGAGTTTGCTGTGTTCTTCACTTTTGGGTTTATGCTAATTGCTCTCCTTGAATTGATTGTCTCCACAGTAGCAAGTTGAGGTCTTTGTGGTTTGTACTTTAAATTTGGTTTGATGGTAAATTGCTCAGTTTACTAAGCTCTTTTTTTTTTGCACAAAATCTTAATTTGTTTGTAATGTAATTTTACTATATCAGCAGTGCTATAGAAATAGCATTTGCATTTATATATTTATATATTTTTTTTTCAGAATTTTAAGCTTCATGTTTCAAAATCAATGACTTCTGAAAAAATTGTTTGAATTTTAGAAAGCAAATTCAATAGAATAAATGAGAAATCCAGAAAATTGAAGAAGCTATTTGTGACATAATATGAGCCGCATCGTGAGAAAACGGGATTATTGCCTATGCGAAAACAAAGGCGCAGATCAGCTTCGCAGTAACTGCGAAGCTGATCAGCGCCTTTGTTTTCGCTACTCGGATAGTACATTTCCTCTTCTACTTAAATCCGAAATTTCAAGCTTCTAGCTCTTTTCTGAGCTTGTACAGGCCGGTTTGTGTCGGACCTGGTCGGAAACCCCGAAGACAGGTTTTCTCGCGTCGCGGCTCATATTAGATCAAGGCTAAGGTAAACTTACCATTTAACGCTGATTGCTGATTGATAAAAGGACTTTTTGTGATGCGTTATCTGATTTGATTAACTTAAAAAAAAAAAAAAAAACACACAAAAAAAACCCCTGCACAACGAAAGAACTGCACAATGAAAGTGTTTAATCTAATTTATAAACGGTTCTTGGCTTATTGATCTTCTTCACTTGAAGTGAAAATGAAGAAATGTGGTAATAGTTTGTGTATTCCCAAGAAAATTCATCACAATTGATGTCTCTCATTTTTCGGCCATCTTGGAAGAAAAAGCTCCTTATGAATTCATATGAACATTAGACAGCGTTTTTTTTCTGGTTAGCTAGATCAAATTAAAAAATGCAAATTCTATACGACTATTTACATTAAATTCTAATCAAACACTATTTCTTTGTGAAATAAAACATTTTTGGAAATTTAAAAAAAAAACAACAAACAAAAAAAAACAAAAACAGTGCTTTGTCTGTGATGTAAGAGGCACTTTGGTACATTTTCCCGCCAAAAATGTCTTACATTATTGTCTTCTGCTGCTGAGAGATAATTTAGTGACAGACTTGATGTTCATATTGATACGTTTTTATCTCTCTGGGGACACTTCTAAAGATCGGATCCATGACGAAAAGATAAAAGCTTTCATTTTTTGATGGAACTTTTGTTCCCATCTTTATTGTTTGGCATTAGACGCTCAAAAGTAATAGTACATGTAGGTCTTTTGGGTATAAGAATGCGGTGTACAAAATATCCAGAAATGATTGGTTTTATTGTTTTACTGTTCTCAATACTTTGTCAAAACAAGCAAACAGTCTGCCATCGGTAGCGGCCAGTTTCTAGGTGTTCGAAATATTTTTATGTCAAACAGTAATGTAAATGTATCATATGCACTGGTGTTCTTCATTGGGAAGATTGATTACTTTCTGTCCTTGTCAACAAAAAAGAGTGGGGGGATTCTGTCTGGGGGGGGGGGAGGGGGGATTGTGTCCAGATACCATTACTTTCAGGGCCAAGTGCAGAACTTTTGGAAAAGATGCACATAAAACACAAGTGAGTTTGTTTTGTTTTTATTAGCTCACCTGAGCCGAAGGCTCACAAGGTGTGAGCTTATAGGATGGCCATGATCTGGCGTCCGTCCGTCCGTCGTCCACAATTTCAAAGATCTTCTTCTCTGAAACCGCTTGGCCGATCTAGTTGAAATTTTATGTGGAACCTCTTTGGGTAGTGGCATTTCAAGATTGATCGCGTAATCCAGGTCACATGACCAAGATGGCCGCCACGCCCATATATGGTAAAAACCCTTCAAAAATCTTCTTCTACAGAACCGGTGGGCCAATTTCCACGAAACTTGGTATGTAGCATCGGGGACTTCAGCCCATCATAGTTTGATAAAATGATGACCCTTGGATGACCTTGACCTATTTTACGGCAAGGTCAAATTTGGAAACATAGGCTTTTACATGGGAAAAAGTGAAAACTATGGATTCTTTGAAAACTATTGCAGCCTGAGGCCTAAAAAGTGGTAGATGCAAACAGTTAATGGAGTAGATGAAGGTATGTGATTAATTTAGGTCAAGGTCATCTCTTGACCTTGGCCAGTCTGTCGTCCATTCACACTTTACAAAGATCTTCTTCTCTGAAACTGCTGGGCCAATCAAAGTGAAATTTTATGTGGAGCATCCATGGGTAGCGGAGATGAAAGTTTGATCGCGAAATCCAGGTCACATGACCAAGATGGCTGCCACGCCCATATATGGTAAAAAACACTCAAAAATCTTCTTCTCCAGAACGGCAGGCCGATTTTCATGAAACTTGGTATGTAGCATTTGGGACTTTAGCCAATCATAGTTTGATAAAATGACGACCATAGGATGACCTTGACCTAATTTACGACAAGGTCAATTTTGGAAACATAGGCTTTTACATGGGAAAAAGTGAAAACTATGGATTTTTTGAAAACTATTGCAGCCTGATGCCTGAAAAGTGGTAGATGCAAACAACTAACGGAGTAGATGAAGGTATGTGATTAATGTAGGTCAAGGTCATCTCTTGACCTTGGCCAGTCTGTCGTCCATACACACTTTTCAAAGGTCTTCTTCTCTGAAACTGCTGGGCCAATCAAAGTGAAATTTTATGTGGAGCATCCATGGGTAGGGGAGACGAAAGTTTGATCGCCAAATCCAGGTCATATGACCAAGATGGCTGCCACGCCCATATATGGTAAAAACCACTCAAAAATTTTCTTCTCCAGAACCGGCAGACCGATTTTCATGAAACTTAGTATGTAGCATTTGGGACTCCAGCCCATCATAGTTTGATAAAATGATGACCCTAGGATGACCTTGACATATTTTACGGCAAGGTCAATTTTGGAAACATAGGCTTTTACATGGGAAAAAGTGAAAACTATCGATTTTTTGAAAACTATTGCAGCCTGATGCTTGAAAAGTGGCAGATGCAAACAACTAATGGAGTAGATGAAGGTATGTGATTAATTTAGGTCAAGGTCATCTCTTGACCTTGGCCAGTCTGTTGTCCATACACACTGTTCAAAGATCTTCTTCTCTGAAACTGCTGGGCCAATCAAAGTGAAATTTTATGTGGAGCATCCATGGGTAGGGGAGTCGAAAGTTTGATCGCGAAATCCAGGTCAAGTTACCAAGATGGCCGCCACGCCCATATATGGTAAAAACCACTCAAAAATTTTCTTCTCCAGAACCGGCAGGCCAATTTTCGCGAAATTTGGTATGTAGCATTTGGGACTACAGCCCATCATAGTTTGATCAAATGATGACCATAGGATGACCTTGACCTATTTTACGGCAAGGTCAATTTTGGAAACATAGGCTTTTACATGGGAAAAGGCGAAAATGGATATTTTGGAAACTGTTGCAGTCTGAGACCTGGAAGTTGCTAGATCAATAAAGGTAAGTAATTAATGAAGGCCAAGGTCATTTCTTGACCTTGACCCAAAGTCATTTAAATATCAAAATTAAAATTATGGTTTTCTCATAAATCACTGGGTTTAGAAACTATTGCAGCCTGAGACCTGAAACTTTGCAGATGCAGACAGCTTATGAATTCAATAAAGGTGTGTGAGTATTCAAGGTCAAGGTCATTTCATGATGACTTAATACTCCAGAATCAGGCTTCAGGTGAGCGTTCTCAGGACCAATGGTCCTCTGGTTAAATTTCTTGCAACAAAAAAAAAACTCTTATTAATTGAAAACTGGGTTTGCTGGAACCCTATAAATAATGTGCCTTCTTCCAGCTTGAAAGGACATGAGGCACTCATTTAGATGAAGAGCAATTGACCTAGTCTGACATTTTCATTATCTTAGTACTGTACTTTTCCTAGGCTATAGAAGGAAATTGTCCGACACTTTCAGAGAACATGTAATATTTGACAGACACTGTCATAACAGATGGGCAGTTACACGATTCTGGAGGGAAAAATGTCAATTACATTAGAACTGTGATGCCAGAAAACTGGTCTAGAGGGTTTTGACACAAAACTATCCTGTACGGTCACAGAAGGCTATATGGTTGAAATTTCTGATTTATGAAGTAACAATGGATGGTATGATCTGTGAAGCAAAAACACGGGCACTGATACTGCACATCTGATCTACAGCTTTGTTTTAGCATATGCGAAATTCTGGTTTTGTCATGATGTGGCTTATATTTCATACCCTTGTGTTAACAATGGAATAATTGAATGTCTGCCCTAGATGGAGTTGGGTAATGAATGACCTCTGCTCCACAGTTTATCTAGTACAATAAAGTGACCTACCAATAGGCTTATTAGACAGATCTTGCCTTACATACTGGCTCCAGGATTCTATCCAGTATAGTAAAGTGGGTCGGTAAAAGTTGCCCGTCTCAAATTGTGCAGTGGTTTAAGGCCTCGTCACACATAAGAGAAAATCTCTCGACATAGACTTGCGTTTAATTGCAAAAAATAGTTTTTTTTCGATTGATTTATTGCTTAATGTCCCCTTCAACAGCTATCATCCCAGTATGACCATAGCTGTTGACTGGGATGTAAGGTAATAAATCAAACAATCTAAAACATTTTTTTTGCAATTAAATGCAAGTCTACATCAAGAGATTTTTGCTTATGTGTGACGAGGCCTTTAGAGGTAGTACGTAGCTTGTCAGATTTTAGATGGAGAAGTTTGGGTTTGATGGTTGGTTGTTTTACTTCCTACACAGCAGTTGAGGTCATATGGGGACAAAAGTTGAAAGTCTGGACTGAAAGACTGGAGAAGCCTAGAAATTCTAGAAAGTTGAAAGTCTGGACTGAAAGACTGGAGAAGCCTAGAATCAAAATCCACAACCCCTTGTTTTAATACAATTCAAGGGGTCACGGAGGTTTCTGTCTGTGTTCGAACCTGAATTCTATGGTATTGTGTTCTTGAAAATTCACTATAAATGCTGAAAGGAAAAATGAATGAGCAGAACAGTTTTCTACCCACATAGAGTATTTTTCCAGATCTTAGTATACCATTTTATGTCCTACATTGGCAAAAACCCCACTTATAGGAATTCCCTTGAGTAGGCTCATATTTGTCTGACCAATTTTGGTAAATGATGGTATTCTTTAGTCTTGAGAGCTATTTGAGCTATTTGTATGGAAATGATTATTGTGCTAATCACTGGTCAGTTCTGGGAATTTTTGACAAGGGAAATTAGAGGAAAAATATCGATATGATACAGTCATTTGAAATTGTGAAGTCAGTAATATCTTCTTGTGGGTGTGTCAGGTGGTTTTAAAAGATAATAGTACTTTTGTCACTGTAAAATAACTGTATTATTTCTCATTTCAGCACAACCACAGCTCAACGGGCAGCCTACACTCCCCCCACCCACCTCCACCACCCTGGGGCAGCCTCCAGTCTACAACCTCGCCCCACAACAGAACCAGATACAACAACAAGCCGCAGTAGAACTGGAGGATGTTTCGTTGTATCCACAATCAGATGATATGGGTAAGTTTGAACTCCACCACCCCCTCCCCATGCTTTCCTTACCCCACCCACCTCCACCACCCTGGGGCAGCCTCCAGTCTACAATCTCGCCCCACAACAGAACCAGACACAACAACAAGCCGCAGTAGAACTGGAGGATGTTTCGCTGTATCCACAATCAGATGATATGGGTAAGTTTGAACTCCACCACCTCCTCCCCATGCTCTCCTTACCCCACCCACCTCCACCACCCTGGGGCAGCCTCCAGTCTACAATCTCGCCCCACAACAGAACCAGACACAACAACAAGCCGCAGTAGAACTGGAGGATGTTTCGCTGTATCCACAATCAGATGATATGGGTAAGGTTGTACTACCCCACCCCCTCCTCATCAGTATGACTGTAGTGAAGCCTTCGGTATACTCGTACAGTCTGGATAGGGAACTGATACATCAGCAAGCTCCTCACTGAGAAGTTTTGTTGTATCAATATGGTGGCATGGGAAGGTTGGTATTTTCCTTCCCACAGTCCTTTTCAGTGTTGGGGTGTCAAATAAGTATTGCTTATCATGCCTTTTTGCACTGGTTCGATCTTTACAAAATGTTTGTGTTATAAAGCCTGACAATCGAACAAATATTGTATGCCAGTTCCTGTAAAAAGATTCATTTGCACATGCCATGGAGAAAACATGCCATGTTCCTGCATGTGAATATATTTGGAATGCGGTTTTACTACTGTCCACTTTATTTTCCAATTTCCTGTACAGACAAGTCAACGATTAATTAATGCAGTTTGTCACTTCCAGCGCTATATCCCCAACAATGTCCAACTCTCAGGGCAAGTTTATGTCTCACGATAGAATGCTCGGAATATTAATAGCCTTTATTATCCTAATTTTACACTTTACGAGATGGCAGAATTGATAAATTGCAAATATCTTTTGATTAACATGGAAATGAATCTTGTCAGCAATTTTCCCCCCTAATATAGGCATTAAATGCTGTCATAACCAATGTCTTCCTATGAACTCTGTGTTTAAACATGAGGATATGATGATGACACTTTATTTGTTATTTGTGCAATATGAAGTTGAAATATTATATTCAATGCACTTCGTGACTGGAGGGAAACTTTTGCCATTACTTGATTGGTTGCTCCATGTTATATCCAAATTAAATTTTTATTTGCATACACAAAGAAGAAAAAAAACTTTTTGTTTGTTTGTTTGAATTGATGTTTTACATCCCAGTCAACAGCAACGGTCAGGTCGGGATGTTGCTTCCATTTTATGGGACTTTTACCCAACATTAGGATGTCATGACACTCAAAATGTGCTTCATGAATTTAACCACCCAACTATGCTAATAAGGCTTATATGGATGGTTTGACTAAACCACTTTTCCTGGGCAGGCTCAGACATGAGCCTGGCTTTAACCAGTAATCAAACGGTTGGTCAGTAGATAAGGAACTTAGCCTGGAGGCACAAGCAGTCCATCTATTTCTCCTAGGCCCCAATGGGCAGGGGCCCGAAAAACATTTTTTTTTTCAATGAAAGTTTGATGGTGCAACAATCCATGTATACATATTGCATAGGTGTGTTTTCTTAATGCCCTGAAAACCAGTTTTCTCATGTGACTCGAGTAGTCAGGCTTAAGTTGGAATCTCATTGAAGCTCTTCAGAACCAATCAAACAGTAATCTGGAATCAGATATATTTACAATGATTTTGACATAATCTCTCATGATTTATTGCTGGAAGTAGGGTTTTCTAATTTCACAGGTATTATTGGAGTATGTTATCTCCAAACCAAACACATTGATTGTTTCTTTGAACTTCAGGTGAAAAAAAAAAAAAAAATTGGTCCTAAAAGTGCATGTAATTAAGAGCTGAAAGTTTGTTTGTTTGTATTGAGGTTTAACATCCCAGTCAACAATGTTTCAGTCATGTAAGGGCGGAGCCAACACTTCCTGGATATTATACCAGTACTCAGTGGTAAGTTTAACCAGTACTGTGGGGAGTTAATGTGTCTTGCTCAAGGCCACAACATAGTGCTTCATGTGGGGATCAAACCCAGGACCTCTTGATTTGGAGTCCAATAGCCTCTACGACTAGGCCAAGTGTAATTATTACAGCAAATCTTCATATCTACCAACTTTTATGCATCCAAACCTTTGGAAATCTCCTGGTACTTGGAAACAATCAATTTTCTGTCTCCGTAACCTGATCAATTGTAATAAACCTAATTAAGACATTGTGAGGGATACAGTGGCATCCTATATTACAGCTTCCTTATGTGAAAACCAGTCTTCAGCCTTTCTGATCAGGTCTGACACAAACCGGGCTGCGCAACTAAAGAGGATGGTTACAGACTTTTGCAATTTCGGATTTAGAAAAAGGAGACATTCAGTTATCTTTGTGGTAGAGAAAGAGGTGCTGATAGGCTGTTCTGTTGAACTTCGGCTACATTTTCACATATGCAAAACAACAGTTTTCTCATAATACCGTGGTATCCTATATATATTAATTTGTTTGCCATGTGATCTATTCCGACATACTAATGAAATTATCAAATGACCGCTTCATTTTCTCTTATCGGCCAATAATCGATAAGGAAGTAAATAGGAAATTTCGGACCTTCCGTTTTTCTGAGCCCAATTTCGGGAAAACACGCATTTTAGAACATAAAGGGTCAGCCAGCGCATAATTCACAATTCTTGTTCCTGATCTGAATGATATCCATGTAAATCATCTGTGGCTTTATTTATGCCCTTTCGTAGATAGCATATTGCCTATACTTTCTAAATCTGTAATCTTAAAGCCTCTCAACAATCTTGTGCAAAGAGCAGTTTTTTGATGGCAAAAACCTTATCATTTATTGAGAAGTAGTTATTTGAGGCACCAAATAAGAAAGCCAACATTTTGCATGTATGCGCGAGAACAAAGACGCAGATCAGCTTCGCAGTAGCCATATTTTGTGCTTGTACAGCTCGGTTTGTGTCGGAGCTGTTCGGAAACCACATTTTTGGTTTTTTCATGATGCGGCTCATTGATGGCGAAGTAGTTATTTTCGATTACAAAACAATTTAATTAGTCTGTTCTTTTCTTGTTGATTAATGAAGTATTTCAAAGACCAGACGGGTGTAAACAGTACGCTTTTCTTCCAGTAACAACACAGGCCGTTCTTGAAATGATTCTAACAGTTTAGATTTTGCTTAGTAGATGTACACACACCACAACTGCTTTATAACACTATTGTTGGGGTTCAACCCCATTTCCGTGTTAGCTATCCAATCCGTGTTAGAAGAAGAGTAAAATGTATAGATATATAGCAAAATCAGTCTAAAATGATCATTTGAGGTCCAGCATGATTGTGTCTGTGTTATATCCAAAACCATGTTATAATGAATTATGTTATAAACAGGTTGAGGTGTAGTAGCAAGTATCTTTAAATCATATCACTATAATCTTGACTTTCAGTAAAACCATATATTTCTGAATGGTCAGAGCCCCCTTTTTCATCCATCAATCTTGGGAGAGTGGTCAATGCAATCGTGCAGAAGTTGCATTAATCACATTTTAGAAAAAGACTTCCCTATGATTAATTTTGTGTAAATTTATATGCCTGCCTAATCAATAATAAAAATAATAATAAAATAAAATAATTATTACTAAACCAAACTATAAGTCTGAAATAATAACTATAATACTGGACAAACTAACAATCAGACCACTTAACTGGCCCGACTTGCAGTGTCAGTAATAACTAGCTACAAACTTTCATCCAGTTACTCATGATCAAAAGACCACTGAGTCTAAATAACCTTGGAAGAAAACTCGGACATGCAGCCATTTTTCCACTTCCAACATGACGAGAAGAGCATTCTGTCCGCATCAGGATAGCAAGTCCCTGAAATGTATACCCCCATGAAGCTCATTTTTATATAGTAAAACTGGGGTATACTTTTCTTATTTTTGATACAAAACATAGATTGAGGGTACTCATTAGAACCGCCTCACTGAGGCGGTTCTAACATGCACCCACAATCAATGTTTTGAGCAAAAATATTTAAAATGCCATTTTTTGTTCAAATGAAATTTTCAATTTTCACAGCCAAAAAAAAAATCTGTATATTGCATGGGCAAGTTTTCATAATATGTAAATGGTGAAAGAAAATACACTAAATATCGGTAAACTTCCTCTGGGAAGTTGGGAAGTTTGTCAACTTCCTCTGGGAAGTTTGTCAAGGAAAACTGTGGCTATGATTGCTGTCCATGCAAACATGACCCCAGCTGTTTAGTTTGAATGTAAAGGACCCCAAATTAATTTTTGCTATTTTTACTCTCATTATAACACAGATTGGATAGCTAACATGGAAGTTAGCTTGGACCCTGACAACCGTGTTATAAAGAGGTTGTGGTGTAGATCTAATAATGAAAAAAACTTGGTAAAGATGGCATCAAAAATCCAATTGTCGACTTTACTACTTTTGCATACATGTGATACATCTGCGACACCTTGTAGGTTGAGGCAGAATGATGGAAATCGTGACATTTGGTTGGGAGGGAAGGAAATCTTGACATTTGGTTGGGAGATCTGAAATTCTAAATAAGAGATGTATAAAATGTAATTGAAATTATGAAATTCCAAATAGATTTTTTTCAAAAATATGGATAACCCACCAAAATAGGGAGATATCACATGTACGCTACTGACCTAGCTTGAAATCGGGTTCAACAATTTTCAGATTTGCCTGACATTGTTTATTAGCTCACCTGAGCCGAAGGCTCACAGGTGAGCTTATAGTATACCCATGCTCTGGCGTCCGTCGTCGTCGTCGTCGTCCGTCGTCGTTCACAATTTCAAAGATCTTCTCCTCTGAAACCACTTGGCCAATCAAAGCCAAACTTCATGTAGAGCATCCTTAGGAAGGGGGAACGAAAGTTTATATAAATGGTCCAGGTCACATGACCAAGATGGCCGCCATGGCTATAAATAGCAAAAACCTTTAAAAATCTTCTTCTCCAGAACCGGAGGGCCGATTTCCACGAAACTTGGTATGTAGCATCGGGGAAGCGGGCCCATCATAGTTTATATAAATCATGACCCTAGGATGACCTTGACCTATTTTACGGCAAGGTCAACTTAGCTCGCCAATGCTTTTGAATGGGAAAAAATGGTAAAATGCTATTTAATGGGTAAAACTTACTGGGAATAGGCAAATGGACAGAAGATTAATGTATATGGAAAATTTTAGTCCCTGGGGTGTTGTCTGCCCCTGCCCCGGGGCTATATACATGTATATTTCCATAATAATGAAACATCTTCTCCCCTGAAACCGCTTGGCCAATCAAAGCCAAACTTCATATGGAGCATCCTTGGGAAGGGGGAAAGAAAGTTTATATAAATGGTCAAGGTCACATGACCAAGATGGTCGCCATGGCTATAAATAGAAAAAAACCTTTAAAAATCTTCTTCTCCAGAACCAGAAGGCCAATGATTTTGAAACTTGGTGTGAAGCATCAGTGACTGGAGCTCGACAAAGTTTATATAAATCATGACCCTGGGATGACCTTGACCTATTTTATAGCACGGTCAACATAGGTGGCTAATGCATTTGAATGGGGAAAAGTGTTAAAATGTCATTTGTAGGGACAAACTTGCAGGAAATGGGCAAATGGACTTAATATTTATGATTCTGAAAAAATTTGGAACCCGGGGGTCTGTCTGCCCCCACCCCGGGGCAATATACATGTATATTACAGTGAAATTCAAAGATCTTCTTCTCTGAAACTGCTTGGCCAATCAAAGCCAAACTTTATGAGGAGCATTGTAAGGAAGTGGGAATGAAAAGTATATATAAATGGTCAAGGTCACATGACCAAGATGGCTGCCATGGCTATAAATAGCAAAAACCTTTAAAAATCTTTTTCTCCAGAACCAGAAGGCCTATGATTTTGAAACTTGGCATGAAGCATCAGGCAATGGAGCTCTACAAAGTTTATATAAATTGTGACCCTTGGATGACCTTGACCTATTTTACAGCAATGTCAAATTAGGTCGCCCATGCATTTGAATGGGGAAAATTGTTAAAATGTCATTTGAAGGGCAAAACTTGCAGTAAATTGGCATTATGTTTTCAAAAAGAAATTGAATCTAGGGGTTGCTCTGACCCGGCCCTGGGGTTATATACATGTATATTACCATTCAAGTCAAACAAGTTTATTGGTATATATCTCGGGTTTCAGGTGAGCGTTTATAGGACCATTGGTCCTCTGGTGTTTAATTCATTTAAGCCTGGCGTCCCTTTTGTGGGACATAGGCAAACAGCATAGCCCCAGATGTGACGCCGCAGAATGTGGGGTCCCATCTGGGGCTATTCTGTTTGCACAGAGAAATTTTATCGAAAAATTAGATGAAAAATAAAAATCATTCCTAACACCCCTAAAAATGAAAGTGGACTCATCCAGCTGATAATGATGGGAGAATCCATTCGTCAAATATGGGGTAATTTGTCACAATTATATTTTCAGATGGTGAGTTGTCACCGGAAGTGGAAGTCGCTCTCCGGGCCTGCTGGGAACCAATTATCGGCGATGAATTTGACGTTGTCGTAAGTATCATTGACATTTTCTTAAATTATTAAAAACGGGACTGTCTCCATATGAGCCGCGACGCGATAAAACCGGGCATCGGGGTTTCCGACCAGGTGCGACACAAATCACAGAAGAGGGCTAGAGGCTGGAAATTTTGGATATAAGAAGAGGATGGTTTGTACTATCCGTGTAGAGAAAACAAAGGTGCTGATCAGCTTAGCAGTTACTGCAAAGCTGATCTGCGCCTTTGTTCTCGCATGTGCAAACATCAGGTTTTCTCATGATGCAGGTCAGCTTTTGAGTGATGTGTAAAACATGGAATCAGCCAATCACTTATTAGGGATGCTGCCATGAGTAATTATTGACATTTGAGCTGCATGCTGATCTGCATCTTCGTATTTTGCATGTCCAAAATGGTTGGTTTTCTAATGTGGTCACCAGTATCATTGACATTTACTTGTAATTTACTTGATATGTCTGAGCGGTTTTGTTGTTACTTTTGGGGACATTTTTTTGTTTATGAAACGAACACACAAAACAAGGAATAAGTGTACCTTTAAAAGATGCTGTTAATGAAGCATGCTGGTTAGTGGTTAGAGAATCTGGACGCTCAGATTAGGGTTTTAATTAAACACCACTGACACAGAGAATTTCCTTCAAGCAAGACACATTCTAAACTCAGCAAAGCACCTGTTGATATATATGTACGGTGTAGTCCGGTAACATTGCGCACCTAAGGTATTTTATGCCTGATCTGACGTGAAATATAAACGCTGACTAACATGACTTACGATGAGACTTTTTAGTGATTCAATAATTATAATATCATAACATAAAATGTTAGCAATTTCCATCAGCTATAGAGTTATCGTGGCTGAAACATATGAACCCCCTGGAAAAAATTAGAGGCATTTTGTCCCCTAACATTGCGCACTTCCAAATCAAATGTGTATTTTATAGCAACCTGCAATTTATTCACAGCAGTTGCATTTTTGTCAACATATATGAAAGTCATGTGACAAATTACAAACAAGAAAATAAAGAAAAAAATCACGCTGTCTATGATGGCACAAAAATGTCACCACACAGTATTTCAAAATTAAACAAAATCACATAATGGTGCTAAATTGTTCAATCAGAACGGAAGGAAAATCATTTTTGTCTTCAAATTAATCTTGTACACTCTTGTTGATGTTACAAATGAGAAAATAACGCTGATAGTCCAATATTAGTTGAAATCTGGTTGGCATTCCAGGTGCGCAATGTTGCGGGCCGCGCAATGTTGGGGGACTCGACTGTAACAGCGGCTTGGTCCTAAATGACTGAAAAATTATTGACTGGGATGTTGAAATACAGCCAAATCAAAAGCAAAAAAGGGTGGATCACTACATGAGTGAAAAATTATTCACTGGGATGTTGAAATACAGCAAAATCAAAGCAAAAAAGGGTGGAAGCTGTTTTCAAGAGTAGAATTCTTATTTTGGACTGGCTGAAACTTATTTCTCACACACTGCGGGGACTAGGGGATGGGGGTGGGGTAGGTTGGGGAGTGGGGGGCATTATTCTTTGTATATATGAAATACCATCAAAATCCGTCATTTCACCCATAGTGTCCCAATTCATCCGCCGCCTTGATAGTCAAAGGTTATTTCTAAGTATGACAGACTGCAGATTCCGGTAATCAATTCTCTCACTTCCCATCATTATTTTCCCTACATTTCCTAAGTAAATATGAGCTTCGTCATGAGAAAAACAACATTTTGCATATGCGAAAACAAAGTCGCAGATCAGCTTCGCAGTAACTGCGAAGCTGATCAGCGCCTTTGTTTTCGCTGCCCGGATTGTAAATCTTTCTTCTATTCAAATCCGAAATTTCAAGCTTCTAGCCTGCTTTTGTGACTGTACAGGCCGGTTTGTGTCAGAGCTGGTGGGATATCCCGAAGACCAGTTTTCTCGCGTCGTGGCTCAAGTAAATATAGACATCTTTAGATGGCTTTCTGTATTGATACATTAGGTCAATTATTGCTATATTGAACTAATGAATAGTCACTGACAATACCAAATTGCCACTTCCAGGAATACTCTGAATACACAGCATTACTGTACTGGCTATGGCTTAGAGAAAGCTTGGATTTCTTGCTTAATGTCCACAGTAAATAGTGGAAGTCGTTTCTTGGGGGCAGCTTGTAATTCTGTAGAAAGGTACAAGTAGGCAATGATCATGAAAAGGCGCAATCAGAAAGAAAACGGAGGTGGGAAAAACTAAATTGACAATTAGGTACATGTACTTGTAATTAGAAAACATATCGTAAGCCGAGTGAGCAGTTATTTTCCAATAGGTGGTCACTCAGTTACCCGAACTTAAATGAAAATATGAAAACGTACATAAGTTTCAAACAGCACAAAAAATCGACTCCAAAACATAAGAGTCTGCAAAAGTATCATGACTGTATTGGTATAGTGATGGTGAAATGATATTTCGGAAATCGGAAATAAAAAATGCCTAACTGCATATTTTAAAAGGTTCCACCTCATCAAACACAACACCAACAAACTTGTGACAATGTGTGTATTCGGGGTTCTCTCAATGGTACCATTGGTTGGTAACATTTGTACCATTGGTACCAATGTCATTACCATTTTTACCATTTGCACCAATTTCTTTACCGATGATACCATTTGTAATTAAATTGGTACAATGGTAAAAATGTTACTGACCAATGGTACCATTGGAGAACCCCGAACAAACGCAATACATGTAAAAAATGTTACCGACCAATGGTACTTGGAGAACCCCGAACAAACACAATACATGTAAAAAATGTTACAGACCAATGGTACCATTGGAGAACCCCGAACACATGCAATATATAAGGAAACTTGTATGATTTCTCCCATGGGAATATGTAGCACTGTCACAATGGATTGATTGCGACAGTATTTTATTATGTGGAGAAACTAATTTCTGGCTTTTTAGTACATTCTCCTTAAAGTGAAAAGGGAACAAACCAGCTTTGCTGCTTTTCGCTGAAATTGTATGAATTACCTGTTCTTTAAAAGCTTAAGAAGCTGTCCATTCTCAACCCAATTTGAAATAAGAATAGACCAGCTAAGATATGAGCCACCTCATGGGTAAACCAACAATTGGCCTATGCGAAAACAAAGGCGCTGGTCAGCTTTGCTGTAACAGCGAAGCTGATCAGCGCCTTTGTTTTCGCTACACAGATAGTACAATACCTTTACTTTCTAAATCCAAAATTTCCAGCCTCTACATGTCTTCTGTGCTTGTACAGCTCAGTTTGGCAGACCTGGTTGGAAACCACAGTGTTGGTTTTCTCATGAGGTGGCTCATATATGAGCTTACTCGTCTTTTTGTAGGTTGCCCAACTGTCCAAGTTTCGTGAGGGCGGGGGTCTGGGGATCAGCCTGGAGGGGACGGTTGACGTCGAGAACGGGGTTGAGATGAGACCCCACCACTACATACGTGCCATCTTGCCTGAAGGGCCAGTCGGGGTCAATGGTAGATTGCTCAGTGGAGATGAGCTACTTGAGGTTTGTACAGGAATTTTCTCAAAATTATGGATACTATCATGTTATTAGTAATATATTCAATATAAAACAACATGAAGATGTATTTGCAAAACAATGAAGACACATATCATATTCAGTATCTACTTTAAAGGAATCGATTCGGAAACGCATATTTAGCCCTGAAGATATTCATTTAGTTGTTACAGTACGTGTTACAAATCAAATTCCAATGATTTACCCCATAAGTACACAATCATCGATTGAAAATTACGCTAAAATGCGTCTCAAATCGCAAAGGTTGTCGCCATATTTGTTTACCTGTGACGTCACTCACTCACTTTCGGATTAGAGCCATTTACAAGCGATCGTACTCCACTTCATTTTATCGATAAAATTCGCAGATTAGGGTAAGAGTAAAAAAAGAAATAAAAACAGAAAAAAAATGTCATCTGTCACAGGGATCTCGCGAACGCAGGACCCGGCGTCCCGGGACGAGTAAATCTGGGCTCAGACACATGGTTTTCCTCAGTGGTGATGCCCGGGGCGCAAGTTGTTTTTGCCGCGATACGTCCCAATATTTACCTGTGTTTTGTTGTCTATGAACCAAAAAAGCATCTAAAGTCCAATTCGCATGCGCCAAAAATACACACGTGTAAATATACTCTGGTGTGCAAATTTTACTCGGGGTAAGTAAATGGCGCATGCGAACGCAAATACACACCGGAGTATATTTACATATGGGTAAATTTACTCCTGGGTCTGACCAGATGCAAATTTTATTTTTACAAATACACACGTGTAAATTTACTATTATGTCCCATGCGAACGCAAAGTAAAATTTACCCATGAGTATTTTTATTTCAAATCAATATTCTGCTTTTTAGATAACGAATTTTCACATTTTTGTTCTTAACTGATTATATGACAGTTGCTGAAACTGTGGACATTGTTGCTAAATAAGCGTTTATTGCCATTCAAAACATTTTAGATCATATGGAGTGCAAACAGCCACACTATTTCCTCATCATTCTTGGTTAGGATTCTTGGGGCATTTTAACATTCTTTGTAAAAGGATGAAAAAAGGGAACTGTATAACTGCTAAGGTTATGCCTGACCATTACATGATTCCCCTCTGCTGCCAAAGTCTACATGAACACCTTGAAGCAGCCTCTTCTTGTTTTGCAAATACAGAAAACTTAAATGAACAGGTTTTAATCCAGAAATGATAAATTTACCTACAAAAATACTCCTGGCGATAAAACCCATGCGAACGCAATTTAAATTTACTCTCGGGTTGATTTGCACACCGGAGTATAAATACATACCGGAGTATATTTACACGCGTGTATTTTTTGCGCATGCGAATTGGACTTTAGAGACATCCATCTGAGTGTATTTCGCACCTTTATGATGTAAATCCAATCAAAATATGTAACGATAGTTAGGTAGTCGATAATCTTTCATACATATAATGGCGATCAAACGATTTAAAGAATGGCGGTCGCATCTTTTGATGGCGCGTGTCCTTATGTAAACAACTTATAAGGGCGAACAAACGATTTAAAGAAAAGCGGTCGCATCTTTTGATGGCGTGCGTTTATGTAAACAACTTTAATTGCAGTCATTGTTGACAGGTCAGCTGACCGTTTGAGGCGTGTTTACCGTGTCACATGCTAAAAATAATTATCCGCAAGAATGAAAATCTTTTCTGGATTGGTGGCAAACAAATTAGAAATGCATGTGCATTAAAAATCAATTAGTGATGGCCGGTTTATCTCTGATTATAGATTTAATAAAATAGATAACTGAAGCAAATTAATCAAATTATGTAAAAAAAAAAAAAAAAAAAAAAAGGAGATGACCCCTGGTGTGTGTATTCTTGTAAAATCCGATTCCGTTTTGGAATAAAATGGATGAAAAACTTGCGAATTCCTATTTATTTTCTATTGTGCGCGATTCTTTGACAAATTGTATGTGAAATGCCAAAATTCGGAATAAAAACTACCGTGCGTAGATACATGTAACAGTAATTCCATTCCGTTCATACTGCATTATTAATAAGAAATAGTGAAAATGTCGACACCTACAATTTTGAAGCGAAAAGCCGACGACAGGTATCTGGAAAAAAAAAAACACACAAAAAAAAACTATTACATCCTTTCTATGGCTTGTTTTTACAGTTAATCGCCTGGCACTGAGGCATCGTCAGTAAATATTATTCTCCGGTATTATCACATAAACACTTCTATCAAGTTTAACGCAGAAAATATCCACAAATACAAAATAAAATAACGAAATTATCGCGAGAATATTTGAACGTCTTGCAATTGAAATGAGCGGCTTAAAGAGAAAGTGAGTGAGTGACGTCACAGCTTTATTCTGGTTACCGCGTTCACCGTGTAATTATCGATAAACCGGTAACCATACCCGATAAAGATGGCGATTCACTCAGATGCAGGAAAAAACGAAGGTTTCCCAACTTTGAACACGAATATTTTGCGTAACAAACCCGATATGCATTCTCTTGTACCAGGAATGAATTTATGATGGTATTTTACGTATACATACGGCGTCTTATGCGGTTCCGAATCCATTCCTTTAAAAGCAGTTTGATAATCTGGAACCAAGTGTAATGACACTAGGTTTAATGACTAATGATTTAAGAAAAAATTAAAGTGGCTAATTGTTAAAAAAATATTAGAACTGAAGTTTCACTGATATATAGAGGATATTTGCTTTTTTGAGGTGAATACCAAATATATTTCATCGAGTGAGTTGAAAACATCAGAATTTTCACGAGTGCGCAGCACGAGTGAAAATTATTATGTTTTCAACTCACGAGATGAAATATATTTGGTATTCACCGAAAAAAAAGCAAATTTTCTTTTTATTTTATACAATACACGGGCATTTTCCAATTCACAAGGCAGGCGGTATAAATGCAAAAACCAAAAATTTTTGAAAACACAAATAATTTTGGTACCACATTGTTCCTTACGTTCTAACTAAGAAAATGAATACCCACACTTTATGTTTTCCTTCATAAATAACGGAGTTATAAGCGTTTGAATTTCTGAAGTGAGGCACATTTCATGACGTCAAGTAAATGGAAACGTCAGAAGTAATCCAAAAAATCTGACGTCATTACAGTGACGATATAGGCTGATATCAGTCACTAGTGACTTTTGATATCAGTGAGATTTGATATCAGTGAAATTTCATATCAATGAAAATACCAATTTTATCAAGTTTTGATGTACATTGGGTTTCACTGTAAAGTATAAAATAAAATGATATAGTTTTCTGCATGGTTTTTGTCTGAAAGATTTGAGTTCCTTAAAATGTGCCTTAACTCATTTAAGCCTGGCGTCCCTTTTATGGGACATAGGCAAACAGAATAGCCCCAGATGTGACGCCGCAGATTGCGGCGTCTCATCTGGGGCTATTCTGTTTGCTTAGAGAATTTTCATCGAAAAATTGAATTAAATCTAAAAATCACTCCTGATGCACCTAAAAATGAAAGTGGACTCACCCTAATGATAATGATGGGAAAATCCATTCGTCAAATATGGGTTAAAGGGGAGTGCAGTGGCCTTTTGGTTAGAGAATGAGTGTCAGACTGGATCGAGAGGCCAGGAGATTCAAATCCCACTAGCAGAGGGCTAGACATATATTAAACACCAAAAATTTCTGGTTAATACTCAAGAAACATTGGCTTCATCTTGACATGACTGAAAAAAATTGTAGACTTGAATACTAAACCACAAAATAAGATGAGCCTCAGAACAAGACTGATGGTATGTCATATTTCCACCTACAGCCCATGTTTTATTTTCACATTAGGATAGCATGTTTGTGTAATGTATACCCCATTGAACCCTTAAATTCTATTTAGTAAACTGGGGTGTACAAGGGAATACAACTTTTCTTATTTTGATCCAAAACATAGTTTGTGGGTACTCATTAGAACCGCCTCGCTGGCAGCAGGAGGCGGTTCTAACATTGAAGAAAAGAGTTAAAACATAAAAAAATTTCAAATGAAATTTTCAAATTTCACAGCTCAAGAAAAATATGTATATTGCATGGGCATGTTTTCATAATGACTATACTTGCAGGTGAACGGCAAGAGACTGCTGGGACTGAACCACAAGGAAGTTGTCGGTATTCTCAAGGATCTTCCACAGAATGTGCGTCTTGTGTGTGCGCGCCGCAAACACACTGCCAAAGAAAACTATGCACCTGAAGGGGAGTTCTCCACGCCCCCTCTCAATACCGGGGTCATTGACAATGTCCCGGAGAGACTCGTTAAGTCGAAATCAGACCAGGCTCTAAACACGGAGCCGCCCGCTCAATCAAACCTGTTGAATAAAAAGTCGAGATCGTTAGAGCCCTTGACGGGGCTGGCTATGTGGAGTAATGAACCTGTGATTATTGAACTGAGGAAAGGGGACAAGGGGCTGGGATTTAGTATTCTAGATTATCAGGTATAGTATTACATGTATTTAAAGATACTGTGTGTGTGTGGTGGTGGGGTGTGTGTGTGTGTGGGGGGGGATACAGTTTTTGTCTGTAAGTCATGTCTGAAAACTAGGTCCCTTGGGCTTAACATATTTGGCACAACATAATCTCCAGCCTCGTCACAGTTTGACCTGGCCCCTTTTTCATGCTCAGCTCAGTTGAGATTAAAATTTATCCTGCTCATAAAGATTAAAATGCCAACAATTTTATGAGCAGGATAAATTACAGACATTGGAGTTCTAAACATTCAATTAAAATATATTTGGGCTATTTTGGTATGGATGAGCAGTTTAAATTTTATGCTCAGTTGAGGTGAGCATGAAAAAAAAAGACAAATGACTGAAATCATGCTTACACCCAACTGTCACATAACACAAACCTATTGAAAATCACTTATTGATTTACAGTACTCATTCTTGTTACAGCACTGCTAGGTCTTGGCTATCAAAAGACCATAGATCCCTACTAAATCCCACGGTTGAAAATATTTTTATTTTCATGCTAAACCCAACCCATCTTGATCTTGAAATTATGTGAAGCCCATCTGAGCTTGAAAGTAGTATCGCTCATAAATTGCCACTGCATTAGAAAACTCAACAACATGCATAGGCGAAAACAAAGACGCAGATCAGCTGTGCAGTAACTCCACAGCTGATCAGCATCTTTGTTTTCACCACATATATAGTATAATCCCTATTCTTCTTAGATCCGAAATTTCAAGCTTCTAGCCTGCTTCTTTGACTTAACAGGCTGGTTTGAGTCACACCTGGTAGGAAACCCAAATCGTTGGTTTTCTCGTGTGAAGGCTCAAATTGTGGGCATTCATTGTTCCAGGACCCTGTCAATCCTGCTGAGACTGTGATAGTTATCCGAAGCCTGGTACCAGGGGGTGTGGCCCAGCTCGATGGGCGACTGGTTCCCGGGGATAGGCTCATCTTCGTCAACGACGTCAACCTGGAGAGCGCCACTCTGGACGAAGCTGTTCAGGCCTTGAAAGGGGCACCCAAGGGGGTTGTTAAGATAGGTGTGGCCAAGCCGCTGCCCTTCTCCGGTGCCCCGCACCAGGAACCGGTGGTGGAACCGGTTGAAGAAGGGGAACCAGCAGTGGAAGATGAGCAGGTCGGTTACCGGCTTTGTTTAATAATGTTTAATATGGAAAATGAATAAAAAAGGGTTTATTGATGGTTAAGTATTAAATTAAGTGCATTTTGTTAACAGCCCTGTGTAACATTCTGAGTCATGACGTTTATCATAGATGTAAAAATGATACTTTTCGGATGAAAATTATGAATTCAAATATAGATTGCAGGTATAAATTTTAACAGCCTCGTGTAGGTAGTGAAGCAGTCCTCGGAAAGTTACAAATTGAGGCTGTGCGTGAGAAATCCAACAATTTGGGTTCCGAACAGGTCTGACACAAACCGGGCTGTACAATCACAGAAGATGGTTAAAGGCTGGAAATTCCGGATTTGAAAAATAGAAGAATTGTACTATCTGAGTGGCGAAAACAAAGGCGCTGATCAGCTGTGCAGTTACTGCAAAGCTGATCTGCGCATTTGTTTTCGCCTATGCAGATTGTTGGTTTTCCCATGCAGCAGCTCAAATATCCTAGTAAAATATTTTTTTACAAGCCGAAATGCATAATGAGAAATCACCCAAAAATTTCAATATTTAAAAAGAAGAGCAAAATTAAAAGTCAAATGAAGATTGCAATTATTCCATAATTTATAAGCCTTTGATTTGCATGGTAAGACTGTTTTATTTTGTTATGCCTGTGGGTTAGTTTTGCATGGAACTGTATTGATTATGTTTAGCCTGAGCCTGCTGAAATTATGGTTCTTGAATTAAGGTAGTATTCATTTTGTCAATTTTGCTACCATGATTTGACTACTGAATTTATATATGTACCATAATTTAGGCATGGCTCATTTTTGGTAATAAATACCTAAGAAATGAACGAAAAAGTTTTAAAATTAGATATAAATCCTGGTTTTCCTATAGTTGGTGTAGTTTGGTTGGTGTCAGTCTTGAAATCACCTGCATTGATTTTAATAGTGTAGTATTAAATTGTACCAGAAATCCAGATATACCACATACTAAATGCTTAAAATGCACATTGAAGAATCTTTTCTCAGTGGGTTTTATTCCCCACTGATACATTTATATTAGTAGACAAAAGTCCGAAGCTTAAAATAGTCTTTTGGCATGGAGAAAAAAATATCTGGATTTCATATCACCCTTTTATTTCCCATTTTATTTTGTCCAGCAGATTGAAGCCTCAGTTTCATCCCATCAGTTTGGTTCCCCGCATGAGCATGCTATTGAAGGTGCAATTATTGTAAGCCAGGAACCGGTGGCCAGTACCACTGATATTATACTCCCGGTACCGGTAGCTCGGCAAGAATCCAGCTCCTCTGAAAGCTCTCTCAGTGAACCGGAAGACCAGCACAAGGAAACTGTTCCTAATCGCCGAGACAGCTTTTATGAAAGCGATGAGGATTTGTCTTTCACAAGCCCTGTGAAGAATGTACCAAAGAAAAAAGTGGCAAAAAGACCGGTACCGGTCCCAAGAAAACAGGATTCTGTAGCCTCAGCGACCAGTTATGAAAATGAGGAAGCTATTGCGAACTTCAAAGCACAGGAGACTCTCGAAAAGAAGTTAAGAGAAGAACAGTTAGAGATCGCCATGGCTGCTGTTGCTAAGCAACAAGAGTTAGAATTGGAACAGAGAAAAAATACCTTTGAGCTGGAGAAAACTTCCAATGAACCAGTGCAGATGGACATGAGCTTGAGTTATAATGATTATGAAAATGCACCTATGAGTATCACTGCCGTTAAAAGCTCTTTCACTGAGTCTAGCCCGCGACAGCCTTCCCCAGAGCTCTATGATTATGAAAATACTTCCATGGGTCCCTTACCCACCTATGAAGAAGCAGTTTCAGGTGACCTTGGTGCTCAAGGTCAAGGTCCCCATGGTGACGCAGAGTTCTTTGACCTTGATGACCTTGAAGCTCCCCCTGTGCCTGTGAGGCAGGATTCCCGCAAGGCGTTGACAGGAACTGAGGAATACCCCACCAACAACACACTGTCAGATATATCATCGGAAGAGGTATGTATTGACTGCTTTACCTGGAAGCCATAAACAGAAAGAAACTTAGCTGGCTAGTATAGGATGCACAAAATTTGCTCAAAAGTAGCACAAGCACAGTTTACATTTGAATGACAAAGTAATAGCTGTAGTACCGATTATGCATGTAGGCTAGATTGGCATGGAATTTTTAGATATTTAATGATAATAGTTTATTTGATTTTCAACTAAGGCATCATGACAGGTTTTGGTTATTTCCATAGATCTATTGAGTTTTGATTTAATAATAGTTTTAATTTACTTAGCATTTAAGTATGCAAAAATTTGGTCTCAAGCACCTGTTAAATTACAAACATCATAAATAGGCAATCAAAAATAACAACACAGGTTTGTGGGTAATAAGCATGGCCCTGAGTTTCTTTAAATTTGCTTTGCAGAGGATCACTTGAAAATGTGCATATTTCGGCTATAAAAAACTCAAGTTGCCATTAAGTCGCTCATTGCAATTGCCGGGTTGATGCTATTTAACATCAATTACTAGAAAGAAAGACCCTTAAACACCTAAATTGCTTCTGACCTTTGCTTTCTCTAAATTGCTATTCTTATCCCCGGACTTAAAATTCAAGCCTTTAGCCATCTTCTTTTTCGATAGACTAGCATCAAAACCCTGAATGCAGGTTCCCTTAGGGAACATGTTGCCATGCATAATATTATGCACCATCAATTCTGCTTTGTTGTGTTAAGGGGAAACATCACTATTGTTTGTTCGCATACTGTTAGTGCAATGTCAATGTTTCGTATATGCATGTTTTGCGTAGCTTTGAATGTCATTTTGTTTCGATTTCTAAATGATGTTGTACATAATTTCTCGCTTGTTTCTACAGACAGTCTGGCCTTGCTCTGTTTGTTTCTGCATGACTGAGGCCTTATGCGGGTATAAATAATTATCATTTTCATTATTTAAGACGGTCTGTGGAATTTGATTTAATCAAATTCATCTATAAGGTTTATTACATGCGAAATGGTTGTTTTGGTGTTGATGATGTCACAGAAATGTATGTGACGTTGGTGCAGGACATTTAGCATTACAACCAAAAAGGTTTATCCATACCTTCGGATGCGATCCCAATATTTTCTTTATGTTGTCATCATTTAATCAAAATGAAACTTGTAGTTAAGGTTATATTGCAAATAACTTACTTTTACCAGGTTTGAGAAAATGTCGAGAAAATTAGTTTCAATTTAAGTGCAAATCTTATCAAACTAACAGGAAATAACAAAAATTGTGTGGTTAAGAAGATTTTTACAGTAAATACATATGTAGTAAAACACGTCCATGCTAAGTGGCATGCATAACATTTGAAAACTTCTGATACCATGGGAGTCCCGTGACCCCACAAATTTATTTCAATTTTACTCTAAGGGCAGTGTTCATTCTAGGATTTTTTTAGGTGGGGCCATAGGGCCCATGTCTCAGAAAAAAATGGGGCCATGGATAAAAAACATGGGCCAAAGATTCAACTCACCATAAACAATTTTATGTCTCTTTTTGTGTACTGTAAACTATAACACAAGGTATCAGTGATCACCGTGACTTTGATAAAATTGAATGACTAGATCAGTTTTGTCCTTACCTGGAGCCATGAATTATCATTGAGCCATTACTTTGAAATAATCGTTTTTCGTCAGGTGGCTTTTGGGGTACAGCTGTCTGGCTGATCAGATTTAGAAGCTGGCCCCTGGTTACTTTGGGGCTCTGTGGTATTCTCGACAGTGGCTGTGGGTGTTTCTT
Organism: Rugalucina vietnamica; assembly: GCA_964017185.1. Taxonomy (NCBI): domain Eukaryota; kingdom Metazoa; phylum Mollusca; class Bivalvia; order Lucinida; family Lucinidae; genus Rugalucina; species Rugalucina vietnamica. The sequence continues at coordinate 48,734,508 of OZ024873.1, forward strand.
GTTGGGAACGATCAGCCTGGACATTGTCGTTGGGCCGATCTGTGGCAACTTCGAGAAATATGTGAATAATGCGCGAGGTGTACTCGCGTTATTTTCTACTTTCGCTTCAAGCAGAAGCCCAAATAAAACAGAAACAATCATTGGTCGAAAGAATTAACTAAAATTGCAGTCAACCAATGAAAAAACAGAAAAGAAATGACCTCCTATCAACTGATTTGCGCATGTCCATGGCATGCTTGTTTAATGTGGACGGCGTAAGCCGTTGTGCGGCGCATACTGATAAAAACCGGTACGCCCGGCCGGGATTTTTAATGCGCCCGTTCGGCCCATCGCTAGTTAATTTTTTTGCGCCACAAACGGCAAAAACGCGCCAAATGCGCAATGGCGCTGCCTAGAATGAACACTGTAAGGGTATATTTATCTTGAAGCATGTGGAGTTACATGAAGATGAAATGTCGGAATAGAATAGTGATGTTTCCCTTTAAATGTTGTTTTTGAGTGTTGTTTTTGCATGGTCGTAATTGTAGTGAACTTTAAGCTTTGAGCCAACTCTCATACAATTTCATTTTCAGCTCATGTACATTTTGGTTTATCCTCAATTTATGTGCAATTTTTAGTTCATTTATTTTCAACTCATGCACAAGGCCATTTATAACATTTTATATCCATTTGCATGAACCTAGCATATTCACCCACTTACAATAATCAGATACAGCAGAATCATTTCGTAACTTGATCTTGTATTTATCTAGCTTGCTTCCCATCAGACCCCTAGGCTTAGCCCCGAAAAGGAGAAAGGGGCCAGAAGGTCAGGAGTTAAGCCCCCTGTACCACCTAAACCCTTCAAGTCTCCCAACACCTCCAACTCGGGACAGGTAAACAATGAGAAATGGTCATATTATGCATGACGCCATTTATCCTGTATATCACTGTGTTTATATTATGGTAAAATTTGGTGAAGTTCTTCACTTAACAGGCACTTATAGTTGTTATGATTCCCCACACCAGATCACTTTAACTGTTAGTTGATAGGTAATATTACGAGAGTGTTCATGATTATCCTTGGTACATGTATACATATGTTAGATTTTGAATAGTCTATTGATTTAGTGTTAGATCCCCCCCCCCCCCAACTCTTGAGATAGATTCTATAACTTATGCACCAGTCATTTGTAACCACTGCTCCCCCCACCTATGGGGATGGGCGGGAATTATGACTTTTCATCTTTCAGTGCCCTGCTATAAGCCCAACCCCCAGGGGGCAAACTGGAGGTCAAAACTTTGCTCTTTGCCCCGCCCTTTGCAATAGAAAATCTCCCTGGAGTAAGGATCCTTATGTCGAAACCCTGTCATTTCCCCTTCACTGTGATGACACTCGAAAGGTAACTGCCCTGCACTTTAGCCCGGCTATCCCCCACCCTTCCCTGATAATGGGGGGGGGGTGTGTGGACAGTGGTTACAAAAAACTGGTGCATTACTCAATGTTAGACCCTCTTTCGATTGACCTACTAGTCAAGTTGCATATTTTCTGACCCTCATAATGTTTAATTGAAATCTTGTGTTTGTAAATGCATTCATTCCAAAACACCAAGCCCTTTTAAGCTAAATGATAAATGTTGTAATTTTGGACTGTTTTAATGGTACTCGGAAAGTACTTTTCTTGATAAAAATGGAAGCACATTGAATCTGGAAAGAAAAGGAATACACCAACTATTGTATGATTCTTTACCAAAACAAACTGTTAAGTATTTTACTGCATTAGCTCCCTTTGACCATACCATTGATGTCTTCTAACATGTTCAAATCTTTAACTACTACTAAGGTTATGTAAATCATGATTGATGTTTTAGCTATAGTTTAAGCCACCTATATTGTAGGCCAACATAACCATAGATTCATTGATCCATAGAATAATATCTAGTTTGAATGTTAGCTTGTGAGGAAAAAATGTATCTAAGAGGCCATTGTATGACTGAACAAGCAATTAAAACAACACATGTACTTATACAGTGTATTAACAAACATTTTGTCCCGCTTACAATTTTCCAGTTGTTATATGCATGTATTCTTTTGTTTGCAGTTCGATTGGCATTATCTTTTATGAGTAGTATCTGTGTTAGAAATTCACCGAGATTTAACATACAAACATATTGAACCAATGTAACGTGTTAAATATCATATTCGGACTTTGGTATCGGTCTTGTGTCAACTGCTTCGGATGTAAAGTGACATAAAAATTCATTTTTTCCTACAGTAGCAGTAGAAAAAATACAAACAAGCAAAAACCTCTGATGTTCCAGCCAGAATGTTGTATTATGGATGCATGCTTCTTGAACCTTTCCCTTACAGGTCATATACGTCTTGGTCAAAGTTTGCATGCTTCTGTGGTGGTGGATTCATTGCACAATTGCCTTCTAGCCTTAGCAAAGACATTGAGATGCACAGTGATGTCTTTTAAAAGAATGTTTCTCAATGCAATATTTACCATATGAAGCAATATTATTTTTGCATTTTTTTTTCCATTTTCTACAGACTTGGTACCAGGTTTTGTACAGAAAGAAGAAACTGAAAGTATGTTAAGAGCACACAGTCTGTCTGCATTCTCTTTCATACACAGTTTTATACATATTTTTTCTGTCATAACAAGTAAAGTCTGTCAAACATTTTAACGGTAACTTATAATACATTTGTATATATGTATCAATAATCAAGAGAGATGTTGAAAAATTGAATAGATCTGTGTCTCAGTGATATGTAACCATGCAAGGCTATGTGTAAATTGAAAAGATCTATGTCTCAATGATATGTAACAAAGCAAGGCTATGTGTAAATTGAATAGATCTATGTCTCAATGATATGTAACCAGACAAGGTTATGTGTAAATTGAATAGATCTATGTCTCAATGATATGTAACCAAGCAAGCCTATGTGTAAATTGAATAGATCTATGTCTCAACAATATGTAACCAAGCAAGGCTATGTGTAAATTGAATAGATCTTTGTCTCAACGATATGTAACCAAGCAAGCCTATGTGTAAATTGAAAAGATCTATGTCTCAACAATATGTAACCAAGCATGGCTATGTATAAATTGAAAAGATCTATGTCTCAACAATATGTAACCAAGCATGGCTATGTATAAATTGAAAAGATCTATGTCTGAATGATATGTAACCAAGCAAGACTATTTGTAAATTGAAAAGTTCTCCGTCTCAATGATATGTAACCAAGCAAGGCTATGTGTAACTTGAATAGATCTATGTCTCGATGATATGTAACCAAGCAAGGCTATGTGTTGTGTAACCTGATACTTCTTCTTTTTTCAGCTTAACTTGCATGCACTCGTAAATGTTGTACACATATACGTGTGCTAAATTGTTTGTAGATAGTACATAGGTTTGGATGACCTTGTGCCAAACGACTTTGGCCACAAAAACCTAGGTCAAAACGTCCTATGAGGCCTCATGACCAAAATAACTTCCGACAGAAATGATATTGTGGTATTTTAGTATGTCCATACTTTAAAAATTTCGTTGCTACACGTAAATCAACCATGCTTGCTAAGGGGATTCTGCTGTGGTCATTCAAGCCCATGTTGTGAACCCTGCTGGACTAAATACGTGATTTTGCTATGCTGAGATCACAGTGCATTTGCTAGTTTGTCAATACATTTGCTAAGATGTCAATTTTAGTTATGTCCATTGCAAACTATTTCTAATTGCTTCTGTTTCATAATTATCCTTGATGTTGTAGTAAATAATATGAGCCACATCATGAGAAAACCAACATTTTGCATATGCGGAAACAAAGGTGCAGATCAGCTTGATTAACTGTGAAACTGATCAGTGAGTGCCTTTGTTTTCACCACATAGATAGTACAATTCTTGTACTTTCTAAATCAAAAATTTTAAGCCTCTAGCCATCTTATGTGGCTGCACAGGTTGTTTTTTGTCGGACCAGTGTTCAGAAACCACATTGTTGGTTTTCTCATGGCGTGGCTCATGTTTGATGAGGACATAAATATTTAATAAAAGAAAGTTCTATATGTTAAAGATGAACACATATAGGAAATTGAAAATTGCTGTACTCATCAAAATATCTAAGGTAGAAAAATGAAGAGTCTTAGAATGACAAAGGAGCAGTCTAGGGCTGGTTGCCATTTTATTTGCAGCTTGTAGAAAGATTTCTGTTAGCCAATTGAATTTATAGCAACCCTTTCATCTTTGAAAACTTTTCACTATTATCATCTTCATAATTAAAAATGACACTATATGTATGTGTTTCAGGAGGAGCCCCCACCCCTGCCCATATCATCCCCACCCCCTATGTCAGCTCAGGATGTGGATGCAAAGGTAACAGTTCCACTCTCACATAAATACCTGTATGGTAATGGTCAGGCTTTAAACTATTGAACAAATCTTATGCAATCCACTGATCAATGGGCACTATTTAAATCAAGAAAGCATTGGCCATTGAAATGCATCTTCATTTAAATATACAGCACCAATGTTGAGCATTTGACCTGGCAGTAGAGCATCAGACTCGGAATCGCGAGAGCTGAAACCCACCTGCACTTAATTGTTTGCATGACCAGAGCCATCAACTTGGTGGCTTCATCTTGACATGACGAAAAATTGTTGACTGGGACGTTAAACCAATGTACAACCAAATTAACAAACAAATACTTAACATTTTGAGTATATACATTGCTATAAGATGATCAAGTTCTATGGACCTCAAATTGTAAGGTTCTGACTTCTAACTGGTGTAGGGAGTGCGGTGGCATAGTGGTAGAGCATCAGACTCCGAATCAAGAGGTCCTGGGTTCGATCCCCACAGGTGTCACCATGTTGTGTCATTGAGCAAGACACATAAACTCCTTACAGTACTGGTTAAACCCAGGAAGCGTTGGCTCTGTCCCGACTTGACTGAAAAATTGTTGACTGGGACGTTAAGCCTTAACTAATTTGTGTACAAGTATGATTGCTGCTTGTCAGGTCGTAAGTTGGGAAGTTGTGGTAAGTTTAATGGTATCATGAATTTGAATATATATTCAAGATGTACAGGCATATACCAAATGAATGAAATAGAGCTAGCAAGAGGGTTATGGTACATAGCATAGGCAATTAGGGCTCTTGCCCATTTGGGTCCTAAAGAAATAGATGGGTTGCCATGAAGCTGATCTATGTCTTTGTTTTCGCATATGCAAATTATTGGTTTTCTCATCATGCGGCTCAAAGTTTGACTGAATCTTGAAACCACAAAAAAGGAATAGACTGAACTGGTGCTGTTTGCATGTTAGTAAGTTACAAATGGAAAAGTAGCTCTGTGCATGGCTACATGGCTACATGTGTATGCTTTGGAAAAATTCGCTTATCAACAAATAAGCAAAGCATCAAAACCTCTTCTAAGGAGTTTTGAAAGTATCAAACTCTTGAAATAGCTCTGATATTTTTATTATAATTATACCCCAATGTAGTCAACCCAAAACCCTTGCTTTTGTGTCCGATTCAATATTCACACCAAACAAAGCTATTGTACAGACATGCCAGCATAAAGCATTTCCCCTTCTCAAGACTAAGATTTTGTAAGCTACATTTAAACTGGACTGACCATCCCTCGAAATGCCTATTACCAACCCCTCTCTCCTCATGCTTCTCACATTTTCACGAAGTCGAATCAGAAAACTTATCAACGCGGAAAGGATTTGTAGTAAAACACAGGTCTTTTGAATAAGATATTTAGAGCTGTGACATGAGAAAAACAGCATACAATGTTTCCAATGAGGTCCGACACAAACCGGCCTATACAGTCAAAGAAGAAGGCTAGAAGCTTGAAGTTTTGGTTTCAAGAAGAAAAGAAATTTGACTATCCAAATAGCGAAAATGAACATGTCTTTTTTTCCGCCTAAGTATAAACACGCTTTTCTCATGATGCGGCTCAAAAAATGAAGATGTACAGAGCAAAGCAATGCTAGATACATGTAGTAGTAAAACTCATGACCACTGGTTGACAGTACTTTTCTGAACCACACACTTAACATCTTTCAGAAAGGCATGGTTAATCTTGTGATACCGAATATAGGGGCAGATTTTCTAAACTCACTTCAAGCTCATATATTGGGCCAAAAATAAAAATTTGTTTGTTTGCCCTCTCCCTACCTACTCACCCAAAAAGGGGCCTACTCAAAAAATTTTATTGCCCTTTCTGCAGATTTTTTTTTTTTTTTAATTTTTCTGTCAAGATAAATTGTTTTCCTTAGAAAGTAATGTGTTTTCATTTAAACCATGACCCTTCTCACCAATTGGATATTTTGTTCTTAACTTCTTATGTTCAAGCACTACAAAACATAAAATGCAACTGTAATTGTGAGTAGCTTTGACAAAATTGTAGCTAATTCCTTTGACCAAAAATAACGCAAAAATACAAGATTTCATAAAAATAAAAAATAAGCCTACCTACCTACCCAGCTTTTCTAGACAGGGTAGGGAGAGGGCAAACAGAAATGATTTTAAATGTGGCCTTGTAGATTCTTATTTTGTTACCTGCATGAAGCATGCCTTTATCTTATGTGCTGCGAGAAAAACGGTCTTCGGGATTTCACAACCAGGTCGGACACAAAGCGGCCTGTACAGACTCAGGAGAAGGCCAGAGACTTGAAGTTTTGGCTATAGGTAGAAGAGGAATTGTACTATCCGTGTAGCAAAAACAAATGCGCTTATCAGCTGTGTAGTTACAGTTACTGCACAGCTGATCTGTGCCTTTGTTTTGGTATAGGCAAAAATGGCACAGGATATAGATTAACATTCTTTTTGGCTTACTAGTGAGTATGTTAGTTTGGAGCTGGAGCAAGGCACTTAGGACTCCCCTTATTCTGTTTAGTACACAGGAAGTGGTTGTTCTCTCTCAGTATGATTGAATAGTTATAAAAGACGCAAGCAAATAGCCTATTTATAACCTACTCATTGACGGAAAAAAGCCGAAACCATCAGCACACAAAAGACAAAGAGTTTAGAAATATGCAACATTGCTATTTTTCCAGTTGAGAAGTAGCCTGCAATTGTATGTGTAGAAAGTAGAGGAGCAGATTTAAAAGTTGATTGAACAATTGTCCTCTAAATTTCAGAGTAAGCCGTTAGGTCGAAAATTAGATCATCAGCAGACAGACAGTGTAGATAGCACCTCATCTTCAGAACATTTCACCACAAGTGACCTTAAGGTAGGTCTAGTAGCACAAGCTTGATACGGAGGCTGTTTGGTTGAGTACATCGGGATAACATGTCTGTGCAAAGTATGCCCCTTTAATCCCACTTTTAATGCAAGGTTAACCATTTTTTAGCTCACCTGAGCCGAAGGCTCACAGGTGAGCTTATAGTATACCCATGCTCCGTCGTCCGTCCGTCGTCCGTCCGTCGTCCGTCGTTCACAATTTCAAAGATCTTCTCCTCTGAAACCGCTTGGCCAATCAAAGCCAAACTTCATGTGGAACATCCTTAGGAAGGGGGAACGAAAGTTTATATAAATGGTCCAGGTCACATGACCAAGATGGCCGCCATGGTTATAAATAGCAAAAACCTTTAAAAATCTTCTTCTCCAGAACCAGTGGGCCGATTTCCATGAAACTTGGTATGTAGCATTGGGGATGTGGGCCCATCATAGTTTATATAAATCATGACCCTAGGATGACCTTGACCTATTTTACGGCATGGTCAACTTAGGTCGCCAATGCATTTGAATGGGAAAAAATGGTAAAATGCTATTTAATGGGTAAAACTAACTGGGAATAGGCAAATGGACAGAAGATTAATGTTAATGGAAAATTTTAGCCCCTGGGGGGGTATCTGCCCCTGCCCCGGGGCTATATACATGTATATTTCCATAATAATGAAGCATCTTCTCCCCTGAAACCGCTTGGCCAATCAAAGCCAAACTTCATATGGAGCATCCTTGGGAAAAGGGAAAGAAAGTTTATATAAATGGTCAAGGTCACATTACCAAGATGGCTGCCATGGCTATAAATAGAAAAAACCTTTAAAAATCTTCTTCTCCAGAACCAGAAGGCCAATGATTTTGAAACTTGGTGTGAAGCATCAGTGTCTGGAGCTCTACAAAGTTTATATAAATCATGACCCTGGGATGACCTTGACCTATTATACGGCAAGGTCAACATAGGTGGCTCATGCATTTGAATGGGGAAAAGTGTTAAAATGTCATTCATAGGGAAAACCTTGCAGGAAATGGGCAAATGGACTTAATTTTGATGATTCTGAAAAAATTTGGACCCCAGGGGTCTGTCTGCCCCCACCCCGGGGCAATATACATGTATATTACAGTGATATTCAAAGATCTTCTTCTCTGAAACTGCTTGGCCAATCAAAGCCAAACTTTATGAGGAGTATTGTTAGGAAGTGGGAATGAAAGTATATATAAATGGTCAAGGTCACATGACCAAGATGGCTGCCATGGCTATAAATAGCAAAAACCTTTAAAAATCTTTTACTCCAGAACCAGAAGGCCTATGATTTTGAAACTTGGCATGAAACATCAGGCAATGGAGCTCTACAAAGTTTATATAAATCGTGACCCTTGGGTGACCTTCACCTATTTTATGGCAAGGTCAACTTAGGTCGCCCATGCATTTGAATGGGGAAAATTGTTAAAATGTCATTTGAAGGGCAAAACTTGCAGTAAATTGGCAAATGGACTAAAGTTTTATGTTTTCAAAAAGAAAGTGACTCCAGGGGTTGCTCTGACCCGGCCCTGGGGTTATATACATGTATATTATCATTCTAGTCAAACAAGTTTATTGGTATATATCTCGGGTTTCAGGTGAGCGTTTACAGGACCATTGGTCCTCTGGTCTTAACTTTCTTTGGCAGTTACCGCGAAGCTGATCTGCGCCTTTGTTTTCGCTTGTGCAGATTGTTGGTTTTTATCGCACCTGCTTATAGCAGGGTGCGATATAGGAGTCCAAATTTCCGTTCGTCCGTGGGTCTGTCCGTCCATCAACATTTACGTCGAAGCTTGGTTTTCTCTTCATCAGTGAGAGCTAGGAATGTGAAACCTTGCATAGTAATTGTCCTTGACATACCCTTCAAGCACGTACCTTTAACCTGTGCCCTTGACCTATATTTCACGGTCCATTGACTTTGATCCTTTTTACGTCGAAGTTTTGTTTTATCTGCATCAGTGATATAGCTGCTAGTGTGAAACATTGCATAGTAATTGTCCTAGACCTACCCTTCAAGCACGCACCTTGCTTGACCTATATTTCACGATCCATTGACTTTGTTTATTTTTACGTTGAAGTTTGGTTTTCCCTTCAAGCACGCACCTTCATCCGGTGCCCTTCACCTATATTTCATAGTCCATTGAGGTTGTTCATTTTTATGTCGAAGTTTGGTTTTCTCTGCATCAGTGATAGCTGTGGGTGTGAAACCTTGCATAGTAATTGTCCTTGAAATACCCTTTAAGCACTCACCTTGACCTGCTGATCTTGACCTATATTTCAAGGTCCATTGACTTTGTTCATCTTTACGTCAAAGTTTCGTTTTCTCTGCATCAGTGATAGCTGTGAGTGTGAAACCTTGCATAGTAATTGTCCTTGACGTACCCTTCAAGCATACACCTCGACCTGGTGCCCTTGACCTATACTTCATGGTCCATTGACTTTGTTAATTTTTACGTTGGAGTTTGGTCTTCTCTGCACCTGTGATAGCTGCAAGTGTGAAACCTTGCATAGTAAATGTCCTTGACATACCCTTTCAGAACACACCTTGACCTGGTGCCCTCAACCTATATTTTACGTTTTTAGTTATTTTGTCTGATGCAGGTGCGATATCGACCCTTGTGGCGTTCTTGTCTCATGACGCAGCTCAAATAAGCATGGTAATATGAGTGAGAAAATCAACAATCTGCATATGCAGAAACAAAGACACAGATCAGCTGTACAGTAACTGCACAGTTGATCAGTGCCTTTGTTTTTTTGCTGCATAGGTAGTATGATGTGTCTGTTTGCTGTTTCTGAAATATCAAGTTTTAATTACAGCCTGGTCAGTGTTAGATCCAGGCCCGAAGGTTATAAAACTTTTTTTCATGCTCAACTCAGGTGGGACTAAAATTTATCCTGCTCATAAATGTTAAAATGCCAACAGCTGTTGGCATTTTAACATTTATAAGCAGGATGAATTACAGGCTTTGGTACTCTAAACCTGATATTTCAATTTATTTGGGACATTTTGTCATATATGAGCAGTTTAAATTTCATGCTCTGCTGAGTTGAGCATGAAAAAAGTTTTATAACCTTGTTGCCTTTTCAGAAACTCAAATTGTTGGTTTTCACTTGAAGGCTTATTTTTATTTTTCAGGCTGTACCATCACCATCACCCTCCGCCTCACCCCGCACCGAGTCCCCGCTCCTGACGTCACCCCGTACTGCATCCCCGGGGCGGTCACCCCTGTCATCCCCAAGTCTGATGAGATCATTCTCGGGCCCTGAAGCTTTTCCACCTCATCTAGAGCGAAAAATCATACTGAAGAGGTCACAAAACAATCTAGGTAGGATATTTAACCTATTTTTTGACGAATGGATTTTCCCATTTTTATCATTTGGATGAGTCCACTGCTGTTTTTAGGTGAATCGGGTAATTTTCAAATTTTATTCAGTTTTTCGATGAAATTTCTCCATGCAAACAGGATAACACCATCTGGGGCTATACGGTTTACATGTGCCCCATAAAAAGGATGCCAGGCTTATATGAGTTTAATTGTACCCTTCTATCCAAGGTCTTTAATGTAGGCTAGCATGTGGGTATGGCTGTAGATTTTGTATGAAATTAACTGGAACAGATTAACCTTTAGCATGCTGAGCAATATAGTGAAATCGATATCGCAGCCCACTGACGTTTTTTTCCAATTTTTTCCGTGTTTTCTTAATTTTTGAGCCATAAAAACAGCTGAATAAATTCAACAAACGCAGTAAACAAATCTACTTTCGGTTTCGGAAGTCTTTGTTACGCCGATTTCTAGCGTAAAAATTCATCATACGTACCGTTACGATGTCATATTTCGGGTGTAAATGCACCCAATTTTCCATTTACCAGCGAAAATAGCGCTGAAAATGCATTTCTAATGCAAAAATAACGAAAATCCGATCAAAATCGGCCGACAAATCGGTCCCAAAACCACAAGCCGCCATGTTGTTTTCATGCGCAACTGTCTGGGCATCGCTCATTAATATTCATAAGTAGGCAGTGGGCGAAAAGTGCGGGAAATTTGAAAGCGGTTTTTCTTGTCGACCGCAGTCGCCTCTAGTTGGCACAGATAGGTATTCCACGGGCGACCGCAGCCGCCTACAGCATGCTAAAGGTTAAGTTGAACTCAAATTATAGTGAACAAACTCTTTCTCATAAATGATTTACTTTTTTTCGGATCAAGAGTCCGTATATATATATACATATGGAGCTCAGTTGTAGAGTGTCCAACACGGTAGTCAGCGGTTGTGGTGCCCAAACTCATCATCTGTGTGTATCTCTAAGTAAGGCACTGCAAGTTTCCCATAATACTTGGGGGAACAAGGAAGATGTGGCTCCTTTCCAAGATGGTTGAAAAACTTGCCTGGGATGTTAAACAAACAAATGAGCCACCTCATGAAAAAACCAACAATGTGCATATGTGAAAACAAAGGTGCAGATCAGCTTCGCAGTAACTGCGCTTTGTTTTCACTACACAGAATGTACAATTTTTCTACTTTCTAAATCTAAAATTTCCAGTCTCTAGAGATCTTTTGTGTTTGTACAGTTTCCTTTGTGTCAGACCTGTTCAGAACCACATTGCTGGTTTTCTTATGACATGGATCAAATGGTTTACAGAAAACTGAATTCATAGCACACCATATGAGCCGCTGCATGGGAAAACCAACAATCTGCATAGGCGAAAAACAAAGGCGCAGATCAGCTTCGCAGTAACTGTGAAGCTGATCAGTGCCTTTGTTTTCGCTACACGGATAGTACAATTCCTCTACTTTCTAAATCCAAAGTTTCCAGCCTCAAACCATGTTCTGTAACTGTACAGCCCGGTTTGTGTCAGATCTGGTCGGAACCCAAATTGTTGGTTTTCTCACTCACAAGCTCATATGTTTTTCTACTACATCAGGTATAGGAGTAGAAGCGACAGAGAAAGGTGTCAATGGTTGTATTGTTAAATCTCTCACTAAATCTGGTGCTATTTACAAAGACGGAAATATACAAATTGGTGACCACATTATGTCTATAAACAACGAAAGTATGAGACGGATAACTAACACACAAGCAAGGGTTATTCTCCGAAGAGCTTCCCTAATGGGAAGTACTGATATTAGGTAAAAAAATAGTTCACAGTATCTTGACAAAAATGTAAATCCAAACTTTTACTTTACTTATAGTAGAATCTAGTTAGAAAGGGTGAAACTCTTGTTTTCATTGGTAAATGATAGCTTTATGATATTCATACATTCACATTTTTTAAACAGTAACTGTTTCCATTTTCTAATTATCATTAGTACATATCAAATACATTCTAATGAAATCAAAGATATATGTAGCATTTGCATTCTGTAACCAAAGGCTTATATTTCCTGGGCATTCTCAGTCTAAGCTGCTCACATGGTTAAGCTAAGGTTTTTGGCTATATGGTCTGACTGAACTTTTGTCTTACTAATAGGCAGTGTTGTTATTCTTTACGCTCTCTGCTTTATTTTCAGTATAAGTTATGTTACTGCTGCTGATGCTGCTGCTTTTAAGGAGTCCCTGGAGGGCCGGCCCCCTCAGAGCCCCTCAACTCCTACTATGATGCCATCACCAAAGTAAGTCTGCCACTCACTGTCCCCCTGGTCACCTCATTGTCGCCCTGGCCCCCTCAGTGCCAAATGGCCCCTTAGAGCCCCTCTGAACAGCTACCATGATGTGATTGGGAAGGTAAATTGACCTGTTAGTATCTACTTTACCATTAATAGTGGAATGAATATCTAAGCGGCTGAGCTTAGCCTGTGTCTTGCTTTATGTTTGGTTACTGTAAATTCGAAAATTTTTGTGTGACTTTTATTTAAGCGTTTTATTTCCAAAAGATTTGCAAGGTTTTGAATTCGTGAACGAGTGCTCGTGAAGTCTTTAGGCCTATATAGATTGTTTATTTGCGAGCAACAAATGAACTGAATTTGAATTCTCATGAATATTTCCAAATTTACAGTAACAATATCCTTTAAATAATGTCTTTTCTGCTACAGTGAACTCGACAATAGAGAATCATCGACAATGGCGAACCACTCGTAAAGATATTGCAGAATTTCTTGAAACTTAGACAAAATATTATTTATTTTATAACTCAGTCATTTACTTTTATCTAAGCCTTGGGGTTTGGTAAAAGAATGGAGTCACAATTCCACCGGACAATAAAATCAGGGTTGCTGAAACGCTTGACCCCTTAACTAAGATGCCTAGTTTATTGTTCCACAAAATGTAACATTCAGATAAAATGCGTTTCATACTTCGTTTCTTAGCATTTGATGATGGCCACTTTTGCATTACTTTAATGCCTAATATCCCTAGTTGTGCAATATGCCTGTTTTTGATAAAAGTTTTGACATTGAAGGTAGATATAAGCGGAGAAAGATGTACATGTAAATTCGACAATAGCGAATCATACTTTGTGTGGTGAAAAGAATGTGCACAAAGTACTGATAATCTACCTTTTGAAGGCTTGCCCTGGAACCATTTGGTTTGGTCAATTGCGTAACTAATATTGGTGCGAGTCGTGGTTTAACCATCTTGCTTTTAGGCTTACATTGATTCGTTAAAGCAATAAGACATGCTTAAATCGGTAAAATTGACCTTTCCGATATGGCATTTGCTGTTGACAGTTAACGTAAAGCACAAAAGCAAATTAACACAATATTATCGAACACCATTTAGTCTCACATGTTGATGGCACCATTTGTGTGCCAAATTTCCCTTCTAAAATGGTCTCTTTTGGGCTATAGGCTAATTGATTCGCCATTGTCGAGTTTGGTTCGCCATTGTCTAATGCAGGAGGTATCATATCAACAGAGTTATCTCCCATTAAGAAATTGAATGAATTAAAATTATTATTTTCCTGTAAAGCTGAGATATATTAGATGTTCTTAGTATCAAATAGATTAACATTCCCATGGTCGTGTTTAAAATAATAGCGTTAGATCTCTTAGTGATTCTCCATTGTCTAGTAAACTGTATGATGGCCTACACACAAATTGCCCATTTAGTGTGGCAGATAGAAATTATCACAAATGCACACTGATGAGAAGAATTATTTCATCTTTCATGTTACAAATCTATTCCATTGTCATAGTAAAAGAAAGAAAGTTTGGAAGGCAATTTAATTTTGAAACTCTTTTGTCCCATGTTAATGTCTGATATGAAAGTGAAAAAATGTTGTTTCCTGCATGTATCATTGCTATGAAATATTGTTGAATATGAAATGATATATTGTCAAAGTTTTTAATGCATAGGTGATGGATGATGAATATTGTTTAGATCCCCATCTCTGGATTCTGTTAAAACCCTCTTGAATTTATATGCAAAGGAAGTGATCTGTCATTTATTTGCATAAGATACTGATGTAATGTATATGTGATGTATATTGTTAATTGTGTTGAGTATACTGTAATAATAGCAGCTCTGAGAAGGCATTGAGCTCTTATGCTTGTACATTAGGTCTAAAACAAAATCATTCTTATAGTACCTCAGAATAACTTATTGACACTATAAAATATAAAAGAAATTGTGTCATCTTAAAAAAACTAAACCAGTTAACTGTCTTTGGAGTTGTAACAGTGAAAAAAAAAAAATTCTGTATATTGATAGCTCTTTGAAGAAATTTTCTTATTTTGAACAAGTTATGTTTGAATCTAACAACAGAGCTGTTTTAAGTAGACTGCATAGACATAATTTATGTCTGGCTTACGATCCCACTTTCTTTTACGCTGTCTTTATAGGATATTTCCTAAGTATTATCGGTAAGATTTAGAGCATCAGCACACGGTTTTAGCAAAGTTTTGTGAAGTGTCTGTGGTTATTTTTAGCTTATGTAATGAAAGGGGGCTTACATTGTTTTCAGCATTCAAGATATGAATATTATTTGTTGAAATATGAGTATTATTTGAAGAGACTTTGAAAGTTATTTCAGAGTTAACCTTTTTTTTTTTTTTTTATTATTCAGTTTAATGTCCCTTTCAAGATTATTTCAGCTCATATGAGACGGGCCAATCAACAGGTGGGGCGAAAACGGGAGAACCCTGAGAAAAACCACCTGACACACCCTCAAGCAGAACTTGGCTTGTCTCACATGTGGCCAGAGCGGGGCTCGAACCCACACTAGACACAGTGAAGAGATGATCGAATGGTTAAGTGCAGTAATGAAATATCAGCGCTCTTAACCACTCGGCCACGGGGGCCGCCTAGAGTTAACCTATCACCTATTGGTGGTTGGCTGGCTGTCTACCTTAAAGGGGCCATGTTTACTTGGAGACAAACTAGCCTACATATTCATGTCACATTCCGAACCAATTGGTTTAATAAGGCAATTAGCCATGGCTAACAACTGCTTCCAATTTTGCAGCAGCCATTTGTCTAAATCTGTGGACCAAATATCTAAACTGTGTTTTAATTGATTGAAAATTATGTATTTATTGTAAGGCATATTCATGTAGTTGCATGGTTTGGCCTTAAAAGCTTTGCATTTTTTACACCTTAGCTTTGTTGATATGTTATGGCCTTATGTTATATAGTGTTTTATATTCTTTGATGTGATTTGTTGTTTTATGTCATCTGTAAACAACTGAGTTTAAGCATTACGATCAGTTACCATTACCACATGGGGGCAAGTCACCCAGAAGTTTACCACTACTTAGTATAGATTCTTTCCCCTTAAACTGACATATTTTCATTTTGAAAGAAGCCTACATATATTGCATTAAAACCCAGCAGAAACCCTAGGGCTTCCATTTGTTTTATTTTACTGAAACATTGAAACTTAGAAACATTTTACTGAAACAAATGCTTGCCCTGTGATTTCTGAGGGGGAGGGGGGAGGAGTGGGGGTTGTGGGGGCTTTGTGCAGGCTCTAGAGGTCTCTGTGGCATAGTGGTTAATCCACTCTCCTTGTAAACCTGGGGCTATGGGTTTGATCCTGGGCTTCCCTGGTCCTTTGGATGAGACGTTCAGCAAAGGTCCCATCTTTTTGTTATCTAAGATGTTGACTAGGCAAGCATAAAGCAAGCATTTCCCCTTCTCTAGACTCATTCTAAGATTTTGTAAGCTACTTTAAATGTAGTTAAACTGGATTGACCGTCCCTGAAAATGCCTATTACCCACCCCTCTCTCCTTATGCTTATCACATTTTTACGAAGTTGATTCGAAAAACTTATCAACGGTGCACATGCTGAAGGGATTTGTAGTAAAACATAGGTCATTTGAATAAGATATTAAGAGCCTTGATGCAAGAAAACTGGTCTTTGTTTCAGACGAGGTCTGACACAAAAAGAAGATGGGTAGAGGCAATTTTGATATAATAGAATATGTGTTTTTTTGTGAAGCTTTTGTCACTGAGAGATACTTATGTTGTTAAAAGAAACAGCATCATTATAAGACTGATGGGCTTAATGTTTGCTTCTTATTTAAGTATCGCATGATTTTGATTTTGTGTTTATACCAACCCCACTTAAGTGTTTTTATTTCATTGTTTGTTTGAACACGTCCTGTGAATCAGCAGCAGTCTCTGATGGCATGCTTACAATAATGAAATCATTAGCTTTAGAGGCTGATGGTACTGTGTGAAGTTGGTATATTTGTTTAATATTCAAAATAAGCAAGTTTAAAAAGTGTGACAATTTTTTGGTGTGTGAACGTCAAATGTAGTTTGTCACTATATCAAATTGTCCTCTTAAAACTTCATCATAACTATATATTTTCATTTAGTACTACATATCCGTTTTTTACAAGTACAACAATGTGTTTTATGATAAATTGTGAATCTTTTGCAAGCATGTCTCTGTATTTTCTAGCTCAACATTAAGTCCGCGGACCGGTCGTGCCAGTGTGACCTCAGAAGGTAGTGCTTCCTCTACCCAGTCATCCCCTGCCAAGTCTGTGTCTCCCATGGCAACATCAGGGGTGGAGTCTCCCCCTCCTCAGTCTCCCCCTCCACAGGTAAGCTCAAATATAAGTCCCCGGACTTATCCTCTGCCAAGTCTGTGTCTCCCATAGCAACGTCAGGGGTGGAGTCTCCCCCTCCCCAGTCTCCACCTCCACAGGTAAGGCTGCACTAGTACTGATAGTATTGGCTCACAAAATAATACAATATACGTTCATATTTGAATTTTATATAAAGAAGCTAGAGCCAATATTGTTTTTATCATTTCTGCCTGAAAGAGTAAGTGGCAGTTCCATTTACTTTCTGTGTAAGTGAAGTAAAATAGTACTATTGAATAATATTTAAAAATACCTATATCCACAGGCTCCACCCACTCAAGCCCCACCCCCTCCACCTCAAGCCTCTCCCAGGAGGATCAACAAGTCAGAGGAGGTGAGCCTAGCCAATCAGCAGTGGGGACCACCTCGACTCGTGGAGCTACACAGGGAGCCGGGGAGAACGCTGGGAATCAGTATTGTGGGTAGGTATCTCGGTAAACTAGGTCTGGGGACTATTTAGTTAAAATTAAACAATTATTGACTTCAGTGAGGTTGATATAAAATTTTATCTACCTGAAAAAAGTGATATTCATCGAGGCCACAGGTGGCAGGAATATTTATCATGCAGCTGAGAAACATGTTATCTTGCGAATATTTATCAAACATTGTTCTATGACTGTATTCTATGTGGCCATGTTTATATTTACCATGTAGCTGAGGAACATTTTATCTCAAGAATATTACTCAAACTTGTTCTATGACTATTCTAGGTGGCCGTGTTGATATGTTCCATGTAGCCGAGAAACATGTTATCTCGGGAATATTTACCAAACATGTATTCCAAGTGGCTGTGATGATATTTATTATGTAGCTGAGGAACATGTTTTTGTGGGAATATTTATCAAACATGTTCTATGACTGTATTACAGGTGGCGGTGTTGATATTTATCATGTAGCTGAGGAACGTTATCTCGGGAATATTTATCAAACATGTTCTATGACTTTATTCTAGGTGGCCGTGTTGATATGTTTCATGTAGCTGATGATCTCGGGAATATTTGTCAAACATGTTCTATGACTGTATTCCAGGTGGCTGTGTTGATATGTTCCATGTTGCTGAGGAACATGTTATCTTGGGAATATTTATCAACATGTTCTATAACTGTATTCCAGGTGGTCGTGTTGATACGTTCCATGTAGCTGAGGAATATGTTATCTCAGTAATATTGATCAAACATGTTCTATGACTATATTCCAGGTGGTCGCGTTGATATGTTCCATGTGGCTGAAGAACATGTTATCTTGGCAATATTGATCAAACATGTTCTATGACTATATTCCAGGTGGTCGTGTTGATATGTTCCATGTGGCTGAAGAACATGTTATCTCGGAAATATTTGTCAAACATGTTCAAAGACTGTATTCTGGGTGGCCGTTTTGATATGTTCCATGTAGCCGAGGAACATGTTATCTAGGGACTATTTATCAAACATGTTCAAAGACTGTATTCCAGGTGGCGGTGTTGATATGTTCCATGTAGCCGAGGAACATGTTACCTCAGGAATATTGATCAAACATGTTCAAAGACTGTATTCCAGGTGGCCGTGTTGATATGTTCCATGTAGCTGAGGAACATGCTATCTGGAGAATATTTATCAGACATGTTCAAAGACTGTATTCCAGGTGGCCGTGTTGATATGCTCCATGTAGCCGAGGAACATGTTATCTAGGGAATATTTATCAAACATGTTCAAAGACTGTATTCCAGGTGGCCGTGATGATATGTTCCATGTAGCCGAGGAACATGTTATCTCAGGAATATTTATCAAACATGTTCAAAGACTGTATTCCAGGTGGCAGTGTTGATATGTTCCATGTAGCTGAGGAACATGCTATCTCGGGAATATTTATCAAACATGTTCTATGACTGTATTCCAGGTGGTCGTGTTGGTATGTTCCATGTTGCTGAGGAGCATGTTATCTTGGGAATATTGATCAAACATGTTCTATGACTGTATTCTAGGTGGCCTTGTTGATATGTTCCATGTAGCTGAAGAATATGTTATCTCGGGAATATTTATCAAACATGTTCTATGACTATATTCAAGGTGACCGTGTTGATATGTTCCATGTATCTGAAGAATATGTTATCTAGGGAATATTTATCAAACATGTTCTATGACTGTATTCCAGGTGGCGGTGATGATATGTTCCATGTAGCTGAAGAATATGTTATCTTGGGGATATTTATCAAACATGTTCTATGACTGTATTCTAGGTGGTGGTGTTGATATGTTCCATGTTGCTGAGGAACATGTTATCGCTGGAATATTTATCAAACATGTTCTATGATTCTATGACTGTATTCCAGGTGGCCGTGTTGATATGTTCCATGTAGCTGAAGAACATGTTATCTCGGGAATATTTATCAAACATGTTCTATGACTATATTCCAGGTGGTCGTGTTGATATGTTCCATGTTGCTGAGGAACATGTTATCTCGGGAATATTTAACAAACATGTTCTATGACTGTATTCTAGGTGGTCGTGTTGATATAATCAATGTAGCTGAGGAACATGTTGTCTTGGGAATATATCAAACATGACTTGTTCTATCACTATATTCTAGGTGGCCGTGTTGATATGTTGCATGTAGCTGAGGAACATGTTGTCTTGGGAATATATCAAACATGACTTGTTCTATCACTATATTCTAGGTGACCGTGTTGATATGTTGCATGTAGCTGAGGAACATGTCTTTTGTTGTCTTGGGAATATATCAAACATGACTTGTTCTATCACTATATTCTAGGTGGCCGTGTTGATATGTTCCATGTAGCTGAGGAACATGTTATCTCGGGAATATTTATCAAACATGTCCTGGAGGACTCCCCTGCTGGCAGGAATGGTACCCTCAAGACAGGAGACAGGATACTGCAGGTGGGTTCTTTTTGTTTCAAAACATGTTTTCATTGGATCTACTGAGAAGTGTTTTTTGTAATTGCACCTGCTTTTAGAAGGGTGAGTTTTAGGAGTTCAAGTTTCCATTTCATTCATCTGTCTGTCAGTAACTTGCTGAGTTGCATCGAGTCTAAAAGTAAAGTGTGTCTCTCTGTAGCAAGAGCAGCCCTGCTATCTTGTACATATTCTTCAACAATACATCTTGACCTGGCCCTGAGTTTATAAAACTTTTTTCATGCTCAACTCAGCTGAGCATGAAATTTAAACTGCTCGTCATTACTGAAATTCCCAATATTGGTTGAAATTTCAGGTTAAGATTGCCAATTTAGCATGTCATTTATCCTGCTGATAAATGTTTAAATGCCAATAATGGTTGGCATTTTAACATTTTATGAGCAGGATATATTTTAGTCTTACTGAGTTGAGCATGAAAAAAGTTTTATAACCTCAGGGCCTGGTGTCCTTGATCTTCATCTCAAGGTTCATCAACTTTGTAAAAAATTTTGGTGTTGATAGTAACCTTTGAGGATCATGGTTTCGATTCTAGGTTGGTAGAAAGGTCCTTAGGAATGACCAAGCCATATAGATACACCACAACCTCTTTATAACTTGATTGCTGGGGTTCAAGTCAATTTCTGTGATAGCTATCAAATCTGTGGTAGAATGAGAGTAAAATGTATAGATTCATAGCAAAAATAGTCTAAAATGACGGGTGTAACTGGACATGTCAGTGATCCTGTAAAGTTTGTTGATTAGAGTCTACAGTTTACCTGTTATGTGACACTCATGTAAAATGGTTATATGAGTTATATGAGCCACGACGTGATGAGAAATCCGTTTCTCTGGGTTTCCAACCAGGGTTGACACAAATCAGTCTTTGCAAACACAGAATGGAGCTAGAAACTTGAAATTTCAGATTTAACAACAATAGGAATTGTACTATCTGTGTAGCTAAAACAAAGGTGCTGATCAACTGTGCAGTAACTGCACAGCTGATCTGCAACTTTGTTTTGGCATTTCCTATATTTTTGACACCAACAGTCACTGGGCACCCTGCATATGCTAAAATCCGTTTTTCACCTGACACTCATGTAAGATTCTTATATTCTCCTCTAGGTTGATGGCAAGGACCTACGGAATGCTACACATGATCAGGCTGTAGAGATTATCAGACATGCCAGTAACCCTGTGAAGTTTGTCGTCCAGAGTCTAGGGGACCCGGCTTGTGTAAGTACTGCTTATTTCACTGTTCATTAGAATTTTATGATACTTTGTTCAAATTAGCTTTTAAACAAGTCTCCGAGGACATGTTAGATAATGTTAATGGCAGCACTAAAATGTATGAAGTGGTACTAACGCAAGTTCAATCTTTGCGGTGTTCAATATCAATAAACTTTACCTAGAAATGAAAAGTCTTGTTTTATTTGACAAACAAAATGACTGTCACATTTGAGCAGACACACTAAGCTGTAAAATTCTTGAAAGTAGGTCAGTAAGAAAATATTTTAACTATACACATACTTAGACAAGCGAATAATATTTGGAAAAAAATCTTTTTTGGACACCATAGCATACACTTTATTAGTTCACTGCTGTTTCAGCCTGGTGACCTTGAGACGGACACCAAGTCAGTACATTCCTATGATGAAGCTAATCTTCAACTACAGCCTGTTGCCATGGCAACTAATCAGAATGAGGTAGGTCTGTCTAAAGCTTGAGTTGTTAAGTTTAGTCGAGGTTTGAACATCCTTCCAACATATATGGTCAAATCAAGATCAGACCTCAGTTTAGAGTCTTATCAGAAAGACTAAGGAAGCTTTTGATCCAACCAGACCCTGGCTCAAGTGACTATAATACATAACCTTGGAGGCTGTTGGGCTCTTTCTCTTACTCTTTTTAGGTTATGTATGTTTTTCAGTTTGTTGGTTTTAATGGTTAGGGATTCATGCCTCTAGAAATCACCAATTTAAATATGCTGTTACCAGTGAAAGGGAGGCAAGAACTAGCGATACTTTTGCACAGTTTATACTTATTGTGTTTCTTTGTCCAGATAACTATGATGAACATTTTTGGATGCTTTTCTATCCATGTCACATTGTGTCATACTCATACCAGATTCTTGTTACATCCTACCCATTTCTATCAGTCTACATAGTTTATACTTATTGTGTTTCTTTGTCCAGATAACTATGATGAATATGTTTGGATGCTTTTCTATCCATGTCACATTGTGTCATACTTATACCAGATTCTTGTTACATCCTACCCATTTCTATCAGTCTACATAGTTTATACTTATTGTGTTTCTTTGTCCAGATAACTATGATGAATATGTTTGGATGCCTTTCTATCCATGTCACATTGTGTCATACTTATACCAGATTCTTGTTACATCCTACCCATTTCTATCAGTCTACATAGTCAACAATGCCTAAAGCCAAAAATAAATGTTTAATTTACCTGAGATTGGTTTGTTCCAGGTTGTTGAGACTCCTATACAGACGAGCTCCCCGGTTCCCCCAGTATCGGCTGAACCATCGGAGGATAAAACAGAGGAGGAGGAAGATGCTGAATATGGCTACACACTGGGTAAGTCTGGTTGTACTTGTTTGATAGTTATAGATCAGAAGAGTCTGGCTCTACTTGTTGGATAGTTATACATCAGAAGAGTCTGGCTCTGCGTGCTTGGTAGTAATAGATAAGACCTGTGATATTGTGATAGGCTGGTTGTAGAGTAAGGTCTCCGGACAAGAGTTTCTCTCCTGGGTTGAAAGTGCATCCACCCTGTAAAGTCCTTGAGTCACTATAATCTCCCCTTAGTACTGATAAGCACCCAGGAAGTAATGGCTCCATCCCAGCATTACTGAAAGATTGTTATTTGGGACGCACCATCACCAAACTACTGGTGGTAAGTCAATGCTCCTGAGTTGCAGAAAATCAATGTAAAGCAGATGAAGGTAAATCTGAAAACCTTGACAAATCCAAAAACACTCATATCTGTTATGCACTAGTCATTTGTAAACAAGCCCCCCCACCCCCACACCCCCACCCAACTACCCACCACTCCAAGGTGTGGGTCGGAAATAGCAGGAAAAGAGCCGGTATTTTACCGTCAGCTTGCCCTCATAGTGCCGGGTGAATGAGGTGGTTTTGTTTTCGTGCCAAAATAGCGGGGATTATAACCAGCTTGTTTGTCCCCAAAGGGATTGGTTTTTGGTTTTATAGCAGAGATTTTACCATCTGTTCGCCCCCGCAGTGCAGGGCTTTTGGCAGAGATTTGCTGGAAGGAAAGTCAAAGTCCCTGCTATTCCCTGGTGGGGGTGGGGGGGGGGGGGCGTGGTTACAAATGACTAGTACAGTACAGTATCCAATATGATGTTCTTGAAAAGTTCCTTTGCTGGATGTGAATGGGTGTGGTGTAAATGAATGTTCTTATGATACAGTTCTTTATCTTAAGGATGCACAGAATCAGTGATATAAGTGAAGCCATTTTATATTGAGATTATTTACATAAGAACTCTAGGAAAATGACCCTTTGGGGACAATGAAATAGGCATGCTATACTAAAAACTGTTATGAGGAGGCAGGTTATGCTGAGGAATGTAGGTTGTGTTGTGAGAAAACTGTTTTTTTTGCAGATACATACAAAGATGCAGATCAGATGTGCCGTACATAACTGCACAATGTTTCAGCACCTTTGTTTTTACAACAGATAAAACAATTCTTCTTTTTGTTAAATCCAAAATTTCAAGCTTCTAACCCTCTTCTGTGACTGCACAGACCAGTTTGTGTCGGACTTGGTCGGAAACCCCGAAGACCGGTTTTCTAGCATCACGGCTCAAGTTTTCGTGACCACGTTCAGACCTGTCAACTCTCCCAGATACCCCGTTATTCTAATGATTTTACAATGGACTAACGGCCTCCCGTCAGATTTCTATTAAAAACACCAAACTAACGGATTTCGGGCTGTCTACCAATTAATTTCAACATATGAAACAAAAAAGAAAAGATATTCCGTTTTTTTCCCTAGTTTACACAAAGTCAAGGTCATTGCAAATTTCCGGTTGAGTTTCGTGAATTTTCGATCGTTCCGATTTCTATTTCTAGTGCTGTTCTGCAAATCTCGGTTCGCATTCCAGATTCTCCTGTTCTCTGATCATGATATCGGGAAATTCCATTGAAAGATAAAACAAGCTTTGTGGCTAGCCAGTAACTTTTTAGGTTGATTTCGGAACCAGTCAGATTGCACGTAACAAATGATCGTTGGAAAAACTCCCAATATGGCCGCACCCTTGGTAAAAATATGTCAAAACTGATTTTCTGATCGAATTTCATCTTTTCTATGTGGTTTTTGCATCATACTCTTTATAGAAATTTGCACAAGCGAATTTTCAATACCCGAGGTATGACACCATCTCCTTCTTTCCTTGTTTTAAGGGTCTTGCTTCGGTGAATGCTAGCGGTATACTACTTCTTTTTGCCAATAACAGGTATTGTCTTTTTGAAAAGCTGGAAAAAAATCTCCCTCCTGAAGAAAAATTCTCCCTCCTTGAAATTTTATAGGTCTTAAAGCGCGCGCAGTTAAAGTTGCATGTTAATTTGGTAAAAAAATCACTTATTCGCACAATCTCCCTCTTAGAATTGTCAGGAGGTTGACAGGTCTGACCACATTGGTAAGAGTCTGTTGACCATAACTGGGCTATGATGACAGTATCAGTGACCAACAGTGTTTCAGTTTGCGTGAAGTAATTGAAAACCTGTCAGGCCTATGTCTGAGAATACATTAAGAATATTAACATTGAGACCAGGATATACACATCAGGATAACATGTCCATCAAATGTATAACCCCCCTTTTGTAAAGAGTAAATCTGGGGTGTGGGGGTGGGTATACAATTTATTGTTGTTGTTGTTTTTTTTGTTATCCAAAACATAGATTGTGGGTACTCGTTCGAAAAGCCTCATGGAGGCAGTTCTAATGTGTACCCACAATCAATGTTTTGAGCAAAAATATTTAAAATATCAGAAATTTTCCATTTTTACATCTTAGAAAACTGTATGAGTGGCATCGTGAGAAAACCGGATTTTTGCCTATGCGAAAACAAAGGCGCAGATCAGCTTCGCAGTAACCGCGAAGCTGATCAGCGCCTTTGTTTTCGCTACACGGATAGTATATTTCCTCTTCTTCTTATGTCCGAAATTTCAAGCTTCTAGTCCGCCTCTGTGACTGTACAGGTCAGTTTGTGTCAGACCTTGTCGGAAACCCCGAAGACCGGTTTTCTCGCGTCGCGGCTCGTATAATGCATAGGCATGTTTTCGTAATTCAGGCAAACAGAAATGAGCTGTCTCAAGAGTAAATCTTTTAAGTTTCTGACAAGTCCAGTAACAGATCAAACTGCACAGCCATAGCCTCGGTCAGAGGCTGCAAGTTGTGAGGAAGTAGGAAAGCAGTGAAATTAGAATCTCAGATTATTTGCTTTTATAACTACAGGCAAGCTTACGTTACAGAATCGGGATATCCATTACGAAAACTTGCCCATTCAATATACAGAGATTTGTTTCCGCTGTAAAAATTGAAAATTCATCAGAAATATTTTGATATTTTTAATACTTTTGCTAAAAAAATAGATTGTGGGTAAACATTAGAAGTGCCTCAGCAAGGCAGTTCTAACGAGTACCCACATTCTGTATTTTGAATCAAAAATATGTATACCACTGTATACCCCAGTTTTACTATATAAAAGTGTGGTTTGCGGAGGGTGGGTATACATTTCACAGACATGTTATCCTGATGTTAGTAGGAGTGACCAAAACAGTATTTGTATATGCCAGTGAAAACATCTCAAAAGAGACTTTGAGAGCATTAAAAAGAGATCTTTTATTGTATTATATTTCTAAGACAAACACTTTTTTTTCATTTATTGATCAATTTATATACTTGTCTGGCTGAATAACCATCTTTTATGGGATTTTTGGTCTAGAGAACTGGAGATTTACATAATGGATTTTTCTACAATATCATACTTAAAAGGAATGCTACTAGCAGCTTATGCACTAGTCATTTGCAACCACGCCCCCCCCCCCCCACCAAAGAATATCACAATGGATGGGGGGTGGTAGCTGATTTGCCACACTGCAGGGACTGCTCATTGGTAAAACCACTGCTGTTTTCCCCCGCAGCCTGCTATCTTTTTATTTCACGGCCCTTTTTGTCTATATAAAAAGCAAACCCCAGGTATTTCCCCTGCACTCCTGTGGCAAAACTTTTGTCAAAGCCTCGCTCATTTCCACGGCTATCCCCTGCCCTCCCCAGGGGGTGGGGGTGCTGTGGTTACAAATGACGTGCATTATGAAACCTTGAAACTCTTGCCTCCGAAATTGCTGTATACAACAATATTCATTGGAAACTCTCCCCACTCCACTCACACCAGTGCCTTGGAATAGCTTGGGTTTTGATTCCATGTGCAATTGAGCCGCGTTATGAGAAAACCAATGTTTTGCATATGCTAAAACAAAGGCGCAGATCAGCTTAGCATTTACTGCGAAGCTGATCAGCGCCTTTGATTTCCCTGCACAGATAGTACAATGCGTCTACTTTCTAAATAAAAAATTTCTAGCCTTTAGCCATCTTCAGTGCTTGTACAGATCGGTTTGTGTTAGACTTGTTCCAAAACCACATTGTTGATTTTCTCATGACGTGGCTCATTTACCTCCGTAGATTTTAGTTGTTCTTTTGGGAGGGCTTTGACTATAAAAGTCTCCCCACAATGCTGGGCCTATACCCAGACTTTGGAAAGAGAACAGTGAATATCCTGCTATTCCCTGGCCCTAAGAGGTGTGGTTGCAGATAGAAAGTACAAGTCTCTACTTCTGCACGTCCCTAAATCCCCTTTTATGTTAAAGCGGGTTAGTTGCCATTTTCACCTCAGTCAAATAAAAGCCAAAATTTTCCTGTAAGTCTTGTTACATTCTGAATCAGTAAAACTTGGTCGTTTGGTTAGATTTGAGCCGCATCATGAGAAAACCAACATTTTGCGAAACTGATCAATGCCTTTGCTTTAGCTGCACAGATAGTACAATTTCTCTACTTTCTTTAACCAAATTTTCCAGCCTCAAGCCATCTTCAGTGCTTGTACAACCCGGGTTTGTGTTGGACCTTTTCAAAAACCACATGTTGGTTTTCTCATGACGTGGCTCATTTCCTGTTTGATTGCCTCCCCTTTTGGATTACAACTTATATTAGATTGCCTTTGCCTCCTTTTCTACCGCCCCCTATCCATTGTGATTATTTGCTTTGAATTTTCAGACAAATAAGTTGTTTTTATGTGCTTAAAGGATACAATTTACATTTTTATCTGATTACATTATAGAACAGACTGCTATGTGTTCAATAACAATTCAATTGTATTTGAGCCTGTGCATGAGAAAACCAACAATTTGGGTTCCCTACCAGGGCCAACACAAACCAGCCTGTACAGTCACAGAAGACAGCTAGAAGCTTGAAATTTCGGATGAAGGAAGAAGAGGGATTGTACTATCCGTGTAGCGAAAACAAAGATGCTGATCAGCTTCGCAGTTACTGCGAAGCTGATCTGCGTCTTTGTTTTCGCATATGCAGATTGTTGGTTTTCCCATGCGGCGGCTCATTTTCCAGTTTTGAGCAATAATTGAAAATCTATCACATTTTATGGTTTGAAATGCATTAAAGACCTCCAAATTTAAGTTTAAGAAAAGTCTGATTGAACTTTCTGCGCTATCTACATTCACTAAGGCTCAGTACAGTTGTTTTGCTTGCACATGTACCAAAACATGTTTAGGCACATTGGCAAGATAGCTCGATCAGTAGCGTGTGTGATTTATAAGGAAAAAGACTTGGGATCAATCTTTATAACTGGCACATTAATTTTTTTGAAGCCTTGGGACTAGAAAAATATTTCTATGGCCATTTTTAGCTCACCTGAGCCGTTAGGCTCACAAGGTGAGCTTATAGGATGGCCATGATCCGGCGTCCGTCCGTCCGTCGTCCGTCCGTCCACAATTTCAAAGATCTTCTTCTCTGAAACCGCTTGGCCAACCAAAGCCAAATTTTATATGAAGCATCTATAGGAAGGGGGAACCAATGTGTATATAAGAAATCCAGGTCACATGACCAAGATGGCCGCCATGCCCATATATGACAAAAACCCTTCAAAAATCTTCTCCAGAACCGGTGGACTGATTTCAATGAAACTTGGCATGAAGCATCGATGGCTAAAGCACTTCAATGTGTATATAAATCATGACCCTGTGATGACCTTGACCTATTTTACGGCAAGGTCAACATAGGTCGCCAATGCATTTGAATGGGGAAAACTTTTAAATTGTCATTTAAAGTCATTTAAAGTGAAAGTCTTGCAGGAAATGGGCAGTAGGACTGAATATTAATGATTCTGAAAAAAAATTGGACCCCAGGGGCTCATATGCCCCCACCCGGGGGCAATATACATGTATATTACCATAATATTTAAACATCATCTCCTCTGAAACCGCTTGGCCAATCAAAGCCAAATTTTATGTGAAGCATCAATAGGAAAGGGTAATCAATGTGTATATAAATAATCCAGGTCACATGACCAAGATGGCCGCCATGCCCATTTATGGTAAAAACCCTTCAAAAATCTTCTTCTCCAAAACCGGTGGATCGATTTCAAAGAAACTTGGCATGAAGCATTGATGGCTTAAGTACTACAATGTGTATATAAATCATGACCCTGTGATGACCTTGACCTTTTTTACGGCAAGGTCAACATAGGTCGCCAATGCATTTGAATAGGGAAAACTTTTAAAAAGTCATTTGAGGTGAAAATCTTGCAGGAAATGGCTAGTAGGACTAAATATTAATGACTCTGAAAAAAATTGGACCTAAGGGCTCATATGCCCACACCCCGGGGCAATATACATGTATATTACCATAATATTCAAACATCTTCTCCTCTGAAACCACTTGGCCAATTGAAGCCAAATTTTATGTGAGGCATCTATAGGATGGGGAAACCAATGTGTATATTTATAATCTAGGTCACATGACCAAGATGGCCGCCATGCCCATATATGGTAAAAACCCTTCAAATATCTTCTTCTCTCAAACCAATAGATTGATTTCAATGAAACTTGGCGTGAAGCATCCATGACTAAAGTACTACAATGTATATATAAAGCATGACCCTGTGATGACCTTGACCAAGTTTATGGCAAGGTCAACATGAGTTGCCCATGCATTTGAATGGGAAAAAGTGTTAAAATGTCATGTGAAGGGAAAAGCCAGCAAGAAATTGGCAAATGGACAGAATATTGATTATTCTGAAAAAGAAAACGGCCCAAGGTCTTCATAAGCCCCTGCACTGGGGTTAAATACTATGATATTCAAACATGTTTATTGGTATATGCAGCAGACTCAGGTGAGCGTTTACAGGACCATTGGTCCTCTGGTTCCTCTTTCTTTGAAAAAGAGCATTAATTTTGCCAGCTTTTGGTGGAAAAGTATGCACTAAGAACTAGTAATCTGCCTCTGGAAGTCTCTCCTTGGGTCTATGTGTCTAGGATAACTGAGTCCTGACATGACCTTAAATGTCTGTGGATGTAAAGGAGCTCTACATGCCAAAAACAAACATCAACTTCACCATATCAGGCTGGTTTGCGCTAATTATTTATGGCTTTGAGAAGCATATGTACGACCCACACTCCCGATTGGTATCAGGGGTATACCATTACTTGTCTGACTTCGGGATATTTTGCTGCTGGTTTCTCAAATAATTTCATCATTATACCCCCGGCATTTATGCCGACGGGTATATAGCTTTCGCTTTTCCGTTCGTCCGTTCGTATGTTAGTTAGTTAGTTAGTTAGTTAGTTCGTTTCTTCGTTCGTAATTCCGGAACGTTTGTGGAATTTACGTCAAAGTTTTGGTTAAAGTTTCTCTAGAGGTGTATATCTCATGAACCAATGGTCAGAAACAATTCATATTTGGACCATAGGTACCCTATAGGGTTTGCTTTGTTTCCATGAGTTCGGACCCCAGGGCCCATCCCCAGGGGTAGGGCTGGAGGTCAAAATCTAGGTCACCTTTAAAATATGCTGTTTACAATTTTAATGTTTCTTCTATAAGTCCATATCTTAACAAACAATCATAGGGATGTATTCTTATTTAGTTCATAGATACCCTATAGGGTTTGCTTTCATACTCCATGCTCGGTATGATCTCCAGGGGGGTGGGGCTATAGGTCAAAATCTAGGACTTATTTATAATATGATAAATATCATAATAAATATTTTCTGTAAGTCTATTTTCTTGACATCCACAAAGTTTTATCAGAAAGCATTCATACTTAGACCATAGGTACCATGTAAGGTTCAGACACTAGGGTCCATGTGCGGGGGGTGGGGCTAGAGGTCAAAATCTAGAACTTCTTTAAAAAAATGTATTTCTTTACTTTTCTTTACCACCATGTTCAGAAATGATTCGTACTTGCACCAAAAGTACTCTATAAGGTTTGCCCTGTTCCTAATGACATTAGACTCTAGGGTCCGTGCCCTGAGGGTGGGGCTAGAGGTCAAAATATAGGACATTTTTTTTTTTTTTTTCAATATTATTGAAGAATGACATTCTACTTTACATCTAGGACCAAGGACCTGACCCTCAATGTCCGCGATCAAATCCTAGATTGAGTATACAAGTCAGCTCTGTATACTGCTCTAAAATAGATCTGTCATTCTACTACACCCCCCCCCCCCCCCTCCCCATGGTTTTAGACAGTGTTTTTTGCAAATACAAATTTATAAGATTTACTTGTTGAGGGCGCTCTCTTTCATCAGGAATTGAGGTTTAATGTGTCACTGTCAGTGAGCATGTCTGGATTGGTGGCGGTGGGCTGAGGGGTGGGGGCGTTGGAGGAAGCTACCAGCCGGGGGTATACGTGCCTCCCAAGGCACTTTTTCTAGTTTTATTTAGCTGTTGCTCGTTTGACTGTTTTTTGTCAGTGACACCCAGTGTGTTATGTTCTCCACTAATTAAAACTCCAGGAATCTGATTAATAAAATGTTCTCTAAAATTAATTAATTTTCAGGTTTTTGCCCGTATAATTCCTTTACCAGCTGACTAGTCCCTTAGATGACCCAGGTAAAAATAAAATTCGCTGCACCCCCAGAGGTACCAAGGTTGCTATATACCGCATTGTAGGTATTTTTATGCTGAATTCAATGCACAATGTTGTCAGTCTGGCAACCTGTGCAGAAAGTTTGTAAACACTAATTTGTGGCCAGGGTATGACAAAATCTATTTTTTTCCACCAAATATGAAAACGCGACCATGGTGCTTCCCTGTTTCATGTCTGTAAGTTACTGATAGGTCTAATGATAGGTCTACTGACTCTTAAAGTATGAGAAGGGTGGTTATCTGTGCAGGAAGTTTGCAAACACAATTTTGTATGGCCAAGGTATGACAAAATCCAATGTTGTACCAAATATCAAAACATGATCGTAGTGTTTCTTTGTATCATGTATGTCACTTGCTAATGGTTTTAATGACTCTAAAACATTTGAAGATGCATGATAGCACTAACGAAAGCATATGACAATGAGTTGTTATATTTCAAGGTTGACATAGGGGGTACCACCCCTTGAAACATATTGGTTTTTGGGTGAAAATCAAAAATAACACAAAAATGGCTAACATATTTAAAACACTTTATGCATTTATAGTTCATATATATATATATGGCTTTTCATTATGCATAAAATAACAAATAGCATACTAGTCGATAATAATAATAATAATGTTAATAATAATAATAATAATAATAATAATAATAATAATAATAATAATAATCAAATGAACATAATTGCATGTACATGTATATTCAATACCTATAACAGAGTAATTAATACATAAATCATTGCGATTATGAATGGGATGTTTTGACAACCTCAGTGACTACAAACAACTGTTCGATACCGTTCTTATTTTACAAAAAATCCCAATATTTAAATAATTGATTTGCATATTCATGAATATTAACCCATGTTTTGAGAAATGGACTTTCCGACCATTATCATTTGGGTGAGCTCATCTCCAATTTCAGGGGCATCAGCAGTGATTTTGTTTTCATTTCCAATGAAATTCCTTTTAGCAAACAGAAAAGCCCAACTCATGGGGTGGTACATTTGGGGCTTTACTATTTGTATATGCCCCAAAAGGGACATCAGGCTTATACTGTTTGAATTAATATACGAAATAGGAAAAGAGAAGCAGAAAATTAGGGGTACATACAAATGGCATGTTTTTAACTTGCTGCAAGGACATAGCAATTTTACTTTAATGCATACCATTTTAAATCATTTAACTTGTAGATTCATGAAAATTTAAATTAAAAATAAGCAAATGGAGAATCCTCTGGCCAAAAATTGGGGTACTACATGTACTTACACAAACACTTGTTCCTGTGCTGTTTATAGACCCGGGATGCCGAAAGTGGCATCAAATGAATCCTATGGCAATGCACTATTGCCTTCAAATCTGGTATGAGAAGCCTCAGATTTTCAGTTATGGATACTAATGAGAACTACATAGTAATAGGAGAAAAACATGTCAGTTAAATATTTTACCTACAAAATAACTTGTGTATCTAGTCGAACACATACTGATAATTGCTGAAAATGGTATCAAGAGCTTGCTAGGGCAATATAATATCACCATGTATGTCATTGGATTTTTCGATACATGAATAAAATCTTAAGAAATTGGAGAAAAATGTGAAAGAATTAAAGTGGTGTACCTATAAAACCACGTGTATCTTGGCTACCGATAATCCTAGACAGCTAAAATTGCTATCAAATGAATAATATGACAATGTACAGTGACAATGTTGTATAAAATCTGATTCTTTGTTTCACAATTATTTATAAGAATCTTAGAAATAAGAGACGAATCACTGAAAATGAAGTGGATATACCAATAAAATCATGTATAACATAACAACCAATATACCCAAAGAGCTAAAATGGGCATCAAATAATTGCTATGACAATGTATCATAATGCCATGTGGTCAAATATACACAGTTTATAGCATACAAACTAAGATACATGTTATTCTGACGAAGGATAATATCAAATTTTCTATTTATACCCAAACATTTTGAAATTATATGCAATAATCACAAAACTTTATCTAGCATGGTTTCTTTTATCAGACAAATGGACAATAATGCATGATCCTAGAACTTTTTTCACCATTTCAGCCCTATAATGCTACCAGCAGTCGAAATCGGAGTGATCTTGTTAGTATACCCCCTTCATTTTTGTGTGATTTTTTTCAAGGTTCTTATAAATATTCATTAAACAAAAAAGAGATAACTATATCAGATACCATGGTTATATTGAACTGTCCTAGCATTCCTTTAATAATAATTCTGCCTCTCTAGGGCTATCAATAGCCAAGATACATGCGGTTTTATAGCTACACCACATTCTTCCGCATTTGTTCTCCAGTTTCAAGAATTTTTTATAAATATTCATGACACGAAAATCAAATGACTTATATATTATAGCGTAAGGTGATACAATATAACACAAGCATACTCCTGATACCATTTTCAGCCTTTTAGAATCTTTCTTTGCCCAGATATAAACCTTTTAGAATCTTTTTCCCTCAGATATAAGTTGTTTTGTAAGCGAAACTGTTAATTGTTTCCATTTTCTTCTCAAATTTCTCAAGCTTAATTAACATTCATGAAACTGAAAACTAACTATGCATATGTCTGACTTGAAGGCAAAAGTATTTTAAGACATAGTATTAATTTGAATCAACTTTTAGCATCCCCGGGTCTATTAACAGCCCAGGAACAAGTGATCAAGTTTTGTACGTATAACCTCTATTTTTGGCAATATTTTCTCTGATTTCTTATGTTTTATAAATTCTCATGAGTTTGCAAATTCAATTACTTCAAATATTAGGCATGAATGTAAAATTGCTATGTCCTTGTATTACTATTATACCAATAATAGTATTCTGGAGCATGTTGTTGCTTGAGATATGAGTAATTTGTAGGTACATTCCATTCTTTAGAATCACATTGCAGGTGACTGTGGAAAGTATTCAGTTTTGCATCATGCAAATGCATTAATTGTTGAGGACAGTATTTGTTTGCAATGGGTGGTCCCTCTGGCCAATCTGGCAGCCATAAATCTTGTGCCAGGTATATGTGTTATTATCCACCCGAAACCCTTCAATGGCAATAGACTTTCCTTTGTTTTTTTTTCTGTAATTTTCAATTTTTAAATTAATTTTCACCATTATGAAAATGAGAAAGTATCCATTTAGGCCCATGGCATCAATAAATTTGTCAATGATATTACTGGTGTAATAAAAATGTGTCACAATGATATGTTGGGCCTGAAATTAGTTTATTAATGATTTTAATAATGTATCTGTTATACTAATGATTTAACTAAATTCATGAATATGTAAATTGAATAAACTTACCATAGGCTTCTATAATACCAAATAACACGAGTGTTAATTTAACCTTCCCTGCACACCAGGATGTTTTTGTTTTTTTTTTTTTTCGTAGCTATCAAATTGTTCATTGTCCATGTAATGCAAAATAGATTTGTCCTCAAACATAAACTGCACTATGTAAAAAATGCGCGATTTCCATAGCAACCATCAACACGATTTTCGATAATGGGGATATACCTACCAAAAATGTTCGTATCTCCATGGTTGCTTACCATAGACCACTAAACGTGGTCTCATTTAAGAGCTTTGACATAGCCATTTCTTTTTGTTAAGAATGACACATCAATGAAGCCGTTCATAACTATACTGACAGAGTTTCCGGCAAATGCATTTTAGCAGACGGATAACACCAAATAAATAAATAAATAAATAAATAAATAAATAAATAAAATTATTTTATTTATTAATTAATCAAGTTAAACGTTAAACGTTCACAAACAAAGTTCAATCCAGCAGCCAAAAATATATACCGAATTCAATTCAAACATAGCCCCAATACTTATATGTAAATCCTAGAACGACGAACTTTACATCTACAATTAAAGGAGGTATATATGCATACCGACAAGACTTCTGAATATACTCTGGAGGGAGATGGTCAGTGTAGAAATAAGATTTAACGAACCAACAGTCTGTTTCCATGCGTTAACAAGAACAAAAATGACAAATTAAAAATCCTATTTTATTGTGCACAAGTTACCCCACCCACCAAAGACAAATTAAAGTATTTTGGTATGGTTTCTGAAATAAACCGATCGAAATATGTTTCTTGTGTATTATCTAACCATTATCATAACAGTTTTTGTACATTTCAGTTCATACACCCAAAATACATTGTTTGAAGACAATTTTCGTTCAACCTATGGAATTCATGTACTTTATATTTTCTAGCACCCCTTCCCTGCATTTGCGTGTTTACACGGAACCTGCACAGGTTTACAGCTTGACAACATTGTGCATCGTGTTCAGCATGTTTCAAGCTTTAAAATGATGTATAGGAACCTTGGTACCTCGGGGGGTGAAGCGAACTCTGTAAATAGCCCACATATTTGAT
The DNA here is from genome assembly GCA_964017185.1 of Rugalucina vietnamica. Classification (NCBI taxonomy): domain Eukaryota; kingdom Metazoa; phylum Mollusca; class Bivalvia; order Lucinida; family Lucinidae; genus Rugalucina; species Rugalucina vietnamica. The sequence goes on from OZ024873.1 coordinate 48,770,277, forward strand.
TTCATCTAAGGGACTAGACTGTGTAGTAGTACAGCTGAGATGTATGATCTTAGATTGTATTACATGTTTTCTTCAACAAATATGAGACATTCTTTTAGGTCTGCGGGCCCCACCCTTTGGGTCAATGCGAAATAGATGGGCTGCTTGTGTCTTCAGGCAAGGCTTATAACAGAATGACCGACTGACGGATTACTGGTTTACCGCATGTACGATCTAAGCCTGCTTAGGAAAATTGGTTTATTCAAACCAACCAAGACTTTACGGTAAAGTTTGTTCTCAGACATCAAGAATAACACATTAGATTCGTCCAATAACGGTAATAAGATTTGTTGCTACCACTGCAAAGTTTGTTCTCAGATATCGAGAATAGCACATTAGATTTGTCGAATAACACATTAGATTTGTTGTTTCCACTGCAAAGTATGTTCTCAGATATCAAGTGTGACACATTAGATTCTTCCTCAGCAAAGTATGTTCTCAGATATCCAGAGCAACACATTAGATGCTTGCACTTCAAAGTATGTTCTCAGATATCCAGAGCAACACAATAGATGCATCCACTGCAAAGTATGCTCTCAGATATCAAGAGTAACACATTAGATGCTTCCACTGCAAAGTATGTTCTCAGATATTGAGAGTAACACATTAGATGCTTCCACTGCAGCTTGTATGTGAGTTGTTTTGCTGCAGGTTTTGTGTAATTATGCATTAACAGGAATGTTGATTGATTGGCCAGATATACTATAAATATAAAAAACAAATTATACAACACCCATCTTTCTGTCTGCCATAATAATCATATGCTTAACTAAACGTACTAGACAAAATAAAATAAAGCCTGCCAGTAATTTTATATTACTGATCGTTCCAAGGCGATACGTCTGTGGTGGTTCTTATTGTTTTATGTCTTGGTGTTTAAATTTTTGTGCTGTTGGCGCCTTATGTATGTTTTCATATTTTTAGTTACGTTTAGGTAACTGAGTGGCCACCTATTGGGAAAATAGCTGCTCATTCAGCTTACAATATGTTTTCATGGTATATTAAGTACCTGATTGTTAATTTAGTTTTTTTCTCACCTCAGTTTTTGGAGTGGGAATCTTTTTCTGATTGCGCCTTTTCCTGATAGTTGCCTACTTGTACCTTTTTAATATTGAAAAAAGGTCTAATTGGGTATACAAAAGTGAAAGATGTGCACCTATAATTCAGCGCCATATCATCACTTTTGAATATGTAGAATGTGAGCAAAAATTCAAACAAATTGAACTAAAAACAGTGGGTGTTTAATCTGTCCTTTTGGGAAAACCGGATTTTTGCGTATGCAGAAACAAAGGCTCTGATCGGGTGTGCAGTAACTGCACAGCTGATCAGTGCCTTTGTTTTTGCTACACGGATAGTACAATCCCTCTTCTTTATTCTTAAATGTCAAGCTTCTAGCCATCTTCTATAGCTACATAGGTAGGTTTGTGTCGGACCTGGTCGGAAAATTCAGAAGACCGGTTTTCTCGCATCGCGGCTCATTTGTCCTTTGGGAAAATTCTACCTTTGTGCTTTGCCTGCCTGTCCGAAAACCAAAGTTGAGCCTGTGCGTGAGAAAACCAACAATTTGGGTTCCGACCAGGTCCAGCACAAACCGGGCTGTACAGTCACAGATGATGGTTAGTCGCTGGAAATTTTGGATTTAGAAAGTACAGGAACTTTACTATCCGTGTAGCGAAAGTTACTGCGAAGCTGATCTGCGCCTTTGTTTTCGCCTATGCAGATTATTGGTTTTACCATGCGGCGGCTCAGTTTCAATGTGTCCCAGCAGAGTTGATAAAGTTTATTGCTAGATTGATTGAAAACTCTTTGCTTTCTCCAAATTAGGTTTTTGCAATGGTAATTTGTACCAAAATTGCCTACACAATGTAATTAGCATGATATGTAATCAGTTTATTCAACTCACAGTCTCAAAAGTAATTAAGTTAAAACAGGAGGCAGTATGTATACGCCAAACATATATACAAAAACTGTTATATATGTCCCCTTAATGTTATATAACTGTGAATTCGGAAAATTTTGTGAGAACTTAATTTTTTCTAATTTTCCTTCCTTTTTGTATGGGGAGTTCATTGCATCATGAATTCAAAATTCTTGTTTCTATTGAAATACCTCTTTTGTTTATGCTCGCCTGTGGACATGCCCCGCTTGCAAATGAATGGTGTTATATATGCATAGTGGCCAAACATCATAGACCCAGATCAAAATGATACACATACTTCTTTGGTGGCTTGACTTTTATTTCAATGAAAATATTGAATATAAGAATGATGAAAAACACCATTCAATTAAGCAGACTTGTCCTGAGCTAATAAGGATTCTGCTGTCACCTTGTGACATAGGGGGCTTCCTATATGACATATGAGCCACGTCATGAGGAAACAAGTGAAACATGACCTATGCGAAAACAAAGGCGCTGATCAGCTGTGCAGTAACTGCACAGCTGATCAGCGCCTTTGATTTCGCTACACTGTTAGTACAGTTACTCTTCTTCCTACATCTGAAATTTCAATGTTCTTACCTGTTCCTGTAACTGTACAGGCCGGTTTGTGTCACTCTTGGTTGGAAACTTCGAAGACCTCGCATCGCAGCTCATATGAAAAAAGCAGCTCATATGAAAAAACGTTTCTAGAAAGTTCAGAAGACACCTTTCCAGCAAAATGTAAGAAAACGTTTGAGAAAATATGCCTGATTCTTCTCCCTCAAACCAGCATGCACACCAAGATGCAGTTTAAGCCTAAAATACCATTTCAGGATTCTAGAACGTGATGCTACTGATCAGACTCTGCAAATACTGTGACGCCTCACTTCTTGGTCTGTATTCTACCTTTCTGTAGTCCATATAAAACATACAAAGTAAGCTTTCTCATGAGGAGGCTCAGATTGTTGCTGAATCAATATTTAAGGTATTGGTTCCCGGTTTTTACATATGAGCCACATCATGAGAAAACAAACAATCTACATAATGTGAAAACAAAGAAGCAGGTCAGCTTCGGGGTAACGGCAAAGCTGATCTGTGTCTTTGTTTTCGCTACTCGGAAAGTACAATCCCTCTTTTTTTTTAATCCAAAATTTCAAGCTTCTAGCCATCTTCTGTGCTTGTACAGCTTGGTTTGTGTCGGACCTGTTAAAAAACCACATTGTTTGTTTTCTCATGAGGCGGCTCTTGTTACTGCTACCTCATTCTCAAGTTATCATGTTATGCCAGTGTTGTGTGTTAATCTAAGCACAAGTTCCTAGTGGAGAAATATGTGAAATAAAAATATGTAATTTCTTGGTGCAAATTGGGATATATTTTGGAATATTGTCAAATTAAGGTGTCTCTAAGGCTTACCTAAAGCCTTTAAAAGTCTCTATTATCTGGCTAAAATCTTTGAAACTGTGTGCGAATATGTTTCACATCTGGGCCATAAGTATTAAGAATTATGCTTCAGAAATATGCTGATTAAATTAAAGGTGTATACTTGAAAGTTGAACTTTTTTCCTGAGAAAATGCTGATTTGAGCTTGCATTATATTTCCTTAAGAACATGAAAATGTGTATGTTATTTTATGAGAAGTCCAATACCGTAAAAATTCTATTAAACGCCCATACTCTAATAAACGCCCATCCCCCTATTTGGATGCCAAAAATGGCAATTTTATCAATGGGTTTTGGAATTCCAGGAACCTCTAATAAACGCCCACTTTAAGAAGAAGAAAATCCTAGTATATTATTAAGCGGTAATTATCTTACTTTGCTGTTTTATTGTATACTTTCTCTTGTAGTCCGAATAAAAGTCCTATCTGGAGCAGATCGAGGACCACCAATAATGTCAGATCCAATGCTTGAATGTTGTCCAATAGTGTAGCCTCCAATAAACGCCCATCCCCTTCTACAGAAAAGGCATTGTTTATATTAAAAGCCCGGGCGTTTAATAGAATTTTTACGGTACTTGCCTTTGAGAATTTGGATGGTTTGCAGTATATTGACTTTGTTTGGCATAAGAAAAAAAAAAATACTTCAAACCATCTTCCAGAAAATTTCATGTTTTAAACTTCAAACAAAATTTCCTGGTTGCTCACGAAGAAACATGTTTTCTCATGATGCTGCTTCAAGAAAAGAAAAGATTGTTTATACATCAGGAAAACATGTCCATGTCCATTTTAAAATTTATAAAATAAAATTGGGATACACAGGGGTATACCTATTTTTCTTATTTTTGCTTCAAAACATAGATTGTGTTACAATCTATGTTTTGAGCAAAAATAAGCATGATAAGAAATATATCAAAATTTTTCTGATGAAATTTTTCAATTTTTACAGCTGAAAAAAATCTGTAAATTGCATGGGCATGTTTTCGTAATGAAAAATGTTTTTTGATGGTTTTGTTGGTGAGCTGGAGAAAGGCCAGTCCAGTTTTGATTAATATGACCAGCCAGACCAATGGAATTAACCTCCTCTGATTGAAACATCAGTGCCAAATTGAGGAGACATCAGGAAAACATGTCTGTGAAATGTGTAACCCCTTAAACTTCACTTTTACATAGAAAAACTGGGGTTTGCAGGGGTATACCTTTGATCCAAAACATACATTGTGGGTACACGTTAGAACTGCCTCGGTGAGGCAGTTCTAACGTGTACCCACAATCTATGTTTTAGAGCAAAAATAAGAAAAATAGATATACCCCTGCGTACCCCAGTTTTGCTATATAAAAGTGGGGCTCAAGGGGGGTATGCATGACATGGACATGTTTTCTTGATGGGAACCTTGGCATGGTATTTTGGCCAAAGATTGGCAGATATTATAAGCTAGAGCATGGCAAACTGGCAGAGCTTATAAACAATGGACTGACCATACTAATTACTGGTTAACTGCTCAGAAGGTCTGAGCCTGTCCAGGAAAAGTGGTTCAAGTTAAACCTTCCATGCTTTACTTGGTTGGTTATTTGTTTTCAAGCACATTTTGGGTGTCATGACATCCTAAGGTTGGGTTAATTGAAGTCCCATAAACTTGAGACATCGTCCCCACATGACCAGGGCTGTTGACTGGGACACTAAGCCACAACTCAAACAAACAAACAAACAAACAATGTTTTTTTCAGAACAGATGAGAGACAAAAACAAACACTCTTCTTGCCGTTGTGATCAAACATTCATTAATGTTATGTTGCTTCTCTTCAATAGGTCTCTTTGTGACTATAAGACCCCTTTTCTATTTGCCAGCCCAGGGTTTTGATCTTTGACCTTAGTGGAATGAGCCTATCACTCAGTTTGAAATAAGCTTATAACTGTTTGCAAGGATTTTAACATAGGTCTTGTTGTATTCAAAGTTAGAGTTGTTTGGTTGATATGGGAGACTGGACCTTGGTGTAAATCTCATCTTTAAGGTTCCTTATTACTATAATAATAGTGTTTTCTGCTCATAAATATTTCATAGATTTTTTTAAAAAAATGTGGCATGTTACATACCAGAATAATCCCTAAACCTTAAACTTTCTTATGAATGATAATGTTTTCCAAAGGGAAGCCATTGTAATAGAAGTTTTTAGTGAAATTACCTATTTTTCTAATAAATTTCCATAAATAATCCTTTAAAATAAATTTTTGATTTTAATTGATAGAAACCTTTGTGAAGGTCTAAATAATGTTCTCCAACTAATTTGCAAGCTGAAAAATTAGCTTAGAAACGATTTGCATGAATAGCAGGTGCATCATCTTTATCAGATTTATTACTTTAAATAATATTGTCCGTCACTTATGCAAATACCTGTACCTTAAATATACCATGCCAAATAAATTAAGCAACTTTTACTTTGAACAGTGTCTTCATACGTTTTAGACATTAGGGAAGTTCTTCTGACAATATCTTTTATGTATCTAATAAGGGTAAAAACAATTGTTGTGTGTTGTTGAAGTAACGTTGGATTTAAAGTCCTCTGAGACATGTCTCAAATAAAACATAGATAAAATTATTTTGTACAGTATATTTATATGCATTATAGTATGTACACGCTGTGTATACCTGTTAAAATAGGACAGGTAGTCTGTTCATTCAGGTAGAACATACATATACAGTATATTTCCATAGCCTTTTTACATAACAAATAAGCCCATTAATTTGACCTTGATTAGTCTAAAAAAACGGGCTTTTTGTCTGCATATATTTCGGTAAGAATTGTTTCAAACAGAACAAAAATGATAGCAGTTGATAGATTTTTCTACTTACTAACTACCGTGCCAACACTCATCCCACAATATTTCTTATTTAAGCGTAAAACAATGCAAGAAAAATAAAAGCAGTTTTCAAACTAACAGTGCATTTCACTACCAACATGCACGAAAATGCAAATACAAATTCTGGTTATATTACTAGGATAACGTTTGTCATTCATAGCCCTTTCAGGAGATGTAATATCATGAATGATCTGTATCCCAGGACTGAGAACAACATGTTCAAAGTTTAGGGGGGGTTAGGGACTTTGTAAATATATCAATCCACGTTAACATCTGAAATTTCACACTAATTGCTTAATAACATATCAACCACGTCATGAGAAAACCAGATTTTTGCCTGTGTGAAAACAAAGGCGGAGATCAGCTGTGCAGTAACTGCACATCTGATCAGCGCCTTTGTTTTTACAACTCAGATAGTACAAGTCCTCTTCTAAAATCTTAAATCCGAAATTTCAAGCTTCCAGCCCTTTTCTGTGACGGTACATAGGCCAGTTTATGTCGGACCTGGGCGGAAATCCCGAGCTTCTCATATTGGCTTTTGTGGGACAATAACAGATGCTGTTTGGACAGAATAAATACCAAGGACAATTATCAGCTATAGATAGACTGAAGTTTAATGACATCAAGTCATTACTTTGGTTTTCAATGGAGGCTGCAGACAAACCATTGTTCTGCTTATTAAAAATTTAGATGCATTAATTTTGGTTTGAATTCATCTTTCACTTTAATATTCAGTATTAGTAGATGTATTGGTGAGTTTTAGTGTTTATTGCTGCAATGCATTAAGCAACAACATTCATATTTCATTATGTGTACACCTGACACAGCTCTTATTGGTTTGGTGATATAAACTGTTCCCGACTGTTATACAAGCTTATAATTTCACTATGGTCGTACAAATCTTTACAATATGCAGAATCGTGCTTTATATCCCTTGGTTCCAATTTTCCTGGCTTGTATTGTGTGGGAGTTTCAGTTTGATTACAACAATTGCAGTTGCTGATTGTCTGGGTTATAACTATATTCTTTATTATCTGAGCCGCATCGTGAGAAAACCGGATTTTTGCCTAGGCGAAAACAAAGGCGCAGATCAGCTTCGCGGTAACCGCGAAGCTGATCAGCGCCTTTGTTTTCGCTACTCGGATAGTACAATTCCTCTTCTACTTAAATCCGAAATTTCAAGCTTCTAGCTCTTTTCTGAGCTTGTACAGGCCGGTTTGTGTCGGACCTCTTCGGAAACCCGAAGACCGGTTTTCTCGCGTCGCGGCTCATCTTGTCATTGTTCTATATTGACAGTTTTCAAGTGTTGCATTGTATAGCAACATACGGTGAGAAAATTGTCTTCTTAAGTTTCAGCCTTGAATCACACATGCACAGCTATAGCTACCTGCAGCTTTAGGAAATATTAACTTGAGATTTCAGGTTAAGAACCATGTGGCAAGACTGTTAAAGGGTAGCATAGATCAGTGTGTCATTGGTTGGTATATGCATAAACAAGGTATGCTCTTTAGACTGTGGTTGGATAGAGATTTTGTTCTATCATTGTTCAAAGAAAGAACATGGAAGTATGGTACAGACTAATGTATCAAAAATTGATTTTGTGCAATTGCAAATTTGATTAATTTACCAGATTCATATAACAGACTCGAAGGCATATAAGAGGAAGGGATGACTTAAACCAACACCAAAATAGTATGCTGCGAGAATGCACTTATGATTTCCATTCCTGAACTGCAGAACTGTGTTTGAACAAGCCCTGAACTGCAGGCGCTTTATGGCTGTGTTTGTACAAGCCCTGAACTGCCGGTGCTTTATGACTGTGTTTGAACAAGTCTTGAACTGCAGGTGCTTTAAGACTGTTTGAACAAGCCCTGAACTGCAGGTGCTTTATGACTGTGTTTGAACAAGCCCTGAACTGCAGGTGCTTTATGACTGTGTTTGAACAAGCCCTGAACTGTAGGTTGCTTTATGACTGTGTTTTACATCTGTGTTTGAATACAGGTTGCTTTATAACTGTGTTTGAACAAGTCCTGAACTGTAGGTTGCTTTTTGACTGTGTTTGAACAAGTCATGAACTATAGGTGCTTTATGCATGTGTTTGAACCAGCTCTGAACTACAGGTGCTTTATGACTGTGTTTGAATAAGTCCTGAACTGCAGGTTGCTTTATGACTTTGTTTAAACAAACCCTGAATTAAAGTTTGCTTTATGACTGTGTTTGAACAAGTCCTGAAGTACAGGCTGCTTTGTGACTGTGTTTGAACAAAACAAGCCCTGAACTACAGGTGTTTTATGACTGTGTTTGAATAAGCCCTGAATTTAAGGTTGCTTTATGACTGTTTGAACAATTACTGAACTACAAGCTGCTTTATGACTGTGTTTGATTCAAGCCCTGAATTGCAGGTTGCTTTATGATTGTGTTTGAGCAAGTCCTGAACTGCAGGTTGCTTTATGACTGTGTTTGAACAAGTCCTAAATTACAGATACTTTATGACTGTGTTTGAACAAGTCCTAAACTACAGGCTGCTTTATGACTCTGTTTGAACAAGCCCTGAACTACAGGTTGCTTTATGACTGTGTTTGAACAAGTCCTGAAGTGCAGGTTGCTTTATGACTGTGTTTGAACAAGTCCTGAACTGCAGGTTACTTTACGACTGTGTTTGAACAAGCCCTGAACTACAGGTTGCTTTATGACTGTTTGAGCAAGCCTTGAACTACAGGTTGCTTTATGACTGCATTTGAACAAGTCCTGAACTGCAGGTTGCTTTATGACTGTGTTTGAGCAAGTCCTGAACTGCAGGTTGCTTTATGACTGTGTTTGAACAAGTCCTAAACTACAGATACTATATGACTGTGTTTGAACAAGTCCTAAACTACAGGCTGCTTTATGACTCTGTTTGAACAAGCCCTGAACTGTAGGTTGCTTTATGACTGTGTTTGAACAAGTCCTGAAGTGCAGGTTGCTTTATGACTGTGTTTGAACAAGCCCTGAACTACAGGCTGCTTTCTGACTGTGTTTGAACAAGTCTTGAACTGCAGGTTACTTTACGACTGTGTTTGAACAAGCCCTGAACTACATGTTGCGTAATGACTGTTTTTGAATAAGTCCTGAACTACAGGCTGCTTTATGACTGTTTGAGCAAGCCTTGAACTACAGGTTGCTTTATGACTGCATTTGAACAAGTCCTGAACTGCAGGTTGCTTTACGACTGTGTTTGAGCAAGCCCTGAACTACATGTTGCTTCATGACTGTGTGTGAACAAGCCCTGAACTACAGGTTATTTTATCATTGTCTTTCATATGCTGGTCTCCAGGTTGCATTGTGTGTTTGAGCACCACTCAAATGAGCAGTTCAGGGCCATTGAACCTCCTGTAGTATTTTGCTCTATTTTATGCTCTACCATATTGATGTGGGAGGAATTAAATCCTGTGTACTTTAAAACAATATGATCTGCTTGGAGAGAAAACCAGATTTTTGCATATGCAAAAACAAAAACGCATATCAGCTGTGCAGTAAATGCACAGCTGATCCAGCGCCTTTATTTTCGCTTCATGGATAGTATAATCTTCTAGTGTACCAATCGGTTTGTGTCAGACCTGGCCGGGAACTGCTATGGTCAGGGCTCAAATGGGCTGCCTCAAGAGAAAACCCAACTTATTTTAAGGACAGCTACACAGGAATGTGATTGAGGCTTGAGGTTTCAGATGTAGAGATGTTTAGATAATTATTCTATTTAGACAGCAAAGAGAAATATGTTTTGACTTTTTAGGTTTGCATTTTTGTCTTCTGTTTTCACAACACGGGTTTATTTGTGAGGAGTCGTATCAACTATCAAGAAGCATACTGCATTACAGCAACAGTTTGTATCCCAAGTACTATTTCCTTTTTATTGAATAAATATTAAATATGACACATTTGATATCCTTAAGCCAACAGCAAGTAATGAAATATTTGTTATAAAAGATCTATAATAGACCGTAACAAGTTTAAGCGTTTCCAAAACGCTTGCGATCTCTCAGCACTAATTTCACTGTATAACCACATAATTATAAACCCACGGCGATAACCACAGACCGAAAAGACTAGATGACAGCTCGGTTCAACGTGAGCCGACATGCGCTATTTGGTGTGACCCAATTGAAGCTGCCTCGTCCAATCAAGTACGACGGAAGTCTGAAGCCGGTGGTCGATTAAGCCCCACGTTCTGATCTTGATCAACTGTATACAACGGGAGATCGCAATGAGATATAATGAGGCAAATTGTTATATTTTGATTCAATTTTACCAACACATATGCTGCTGCATGTGAAAACAGTCTTTTTGCATCTTTGAGAACGAAAGTGCAGAGCAGTTGCCCTACCTGTACTAATGTTCAGTTGCTTACGCTTCATGGATAAAACAGTTATGCACCAGTCATTTGTAACTACTGCTACCCCACCTACAGGGAAAGGTGGGGATTATGACTTTCAGCTTTCAGTTCCCTGCTATAAGCCCCACTCTCAGAGAGGTCTAAGTTTTGCTCTATGCCCCACCCCTGGCAATAGAAAATCTCCCTGGGGTAAGGATCCTAATGTCAAAACCCTGTCATTTCCCCTGCACTGTGGGGACACTCGAAAAGTACTTGCCCAACACTTTAGCCCGGCTATCCCCCACCCTTCCCAATAGGTTGGTGGGGGGAGGGGGGGGGGGGGGGGGCAATGGTTACAAATGACTGGTGCCTTAGTCATTCTGCTTCCTGAATCCAATATTTCAAGCATTTTTAGCATAAATTTTTGTGGTTTTGCCAGTCCTGGTTTAAAACCATAAGACATTTTCTCGTGATACAGCTCATTGATGGCTTGATTACTTGCAAAAGTACTCCTGACTTTGAAATCAGAAAATTAACAAGATTTGCATGTAATTAGGGTTGAATTTCAACTTCCATGAATCCTTAAGAAGGAGGAAACAATACGAATGGATAACCCTTAAAACAATTGAGCCGCATTGTAAGAAAACCATATTTTTGCCTGTGCGAAAACAAAGGCGCAGATTAGCTTAGCAGTAACTGTGAAGCTGATAAGCGCCTTTGTATTCGCTACATGGATAGTACAATTTCTCTTCTTCTTAAATCCGAAATTTCAAGCTTCTAGCCTGTTTCTGTGACTTTACAGGTTGGTTTGTGCCAGACCTGGTCGGAAACCCCGAAGACCGTTTTCTCGCACCCCGGCTCAATTTTGAACCAATAAGGAAGTCAATGATATTGGTTAAAGAAATTTTGAACTTTCTGGAGTTGGAATGAGAGAGACTAGAAAAAAGTCATTACGAAAACTTGCCCATGAAATCAATATACAAAGAATTTTTTTTTCAGCAGTAAAAAATGAAAATTTGGTTGTACCTATAGGACTGACGACTTATCAGTTACTAGCATCTAGTAAAAATACAACATGAAGTATAGGGAAAATCCCGCCCACTTTTTCAAACTCTTGGCGTGAGTCTCTATGGTACTAGTTGGAAAAATTTTGATATTTTACTTATTTTTGCTCAAAACATTGATTGTGGGTACACATTAGAACCGCCTCGCTGAGGCAGTTCTAACGAGTACACACAATCTATGTTTTGGACCACAAATAGGAAAAATAGTATACCCCTGCATACCCCAGTTTTTTCTATATAAAAGTGGGCTTTAAGGGGGTATTCGTTGCAGGGACATGTTTTCCTGATGTCATAGTGCCAGGGAACAGAACATTGAACACCAGGAAGTGTGTCAGTAAGGCAGTTCTAATTAAAGAGCGTCATAAGAAAACCAGTTTTTGGAGATTCCGACCAGGTCTGACACAAAACGGTCTGTGGTGTCACAGTAGAAGGCTAGAAGCTTGAAACTTTGGAAGAGGGATTGTATTATACATTCAGTGAAAACAAAGGCGCTGATCAGCTATGCAGTTTCTGCACAGCTGATCTGCGCCTTTCTTTTCGCATATAAAAAAATGTTCATGACCTGTCTCAATATATTGAAGAGCGTCTTGAGAAAACCTGTTGTAAAACTTGGAAGCAGTAGATCTACAGATCAATTCAAAGATTTTAGCACATTAGCGCAGTTAATAAGTAGTGTACTCTCTATTCTATAGGTTTATTGGAATTTGTATAAATTGGATTTTTTCTTGATCAGGCTTAGGCAACAAGGATGCTTATAAGTCAAATAGAACACAAGTTGGCTCATCTTCCATGCAAAATGACTGTAATTATAAGGCTGTGTCTCAAAAGTTGACATTTGTAAAACTTGGCGATGCGGTATATATTGAGACAGTCTGAAGAAGAAAGTGCTCATTCTTTGAGAAACAATGGATAGATATAAATGATGTGAATAAAACGCTTGATTCCAGTGATGTGATGTGTAGGATATACGTATTGAGTAGTTTCTGAGGATGAATTTACATATCAATGAAACACTGCAAGGTAAGCCGTTTTTCATTACGAAAACGTGCCCATGCAATATATAGAATTTTCTGAAGCTGTGAAAATATCAAATTTTCAGTAGAAAAAAAGAAGATGTTTTTTTCTTATTTTTGCTCAAAACATAGATTGTGGGTACCGCTGAGGCGGTTCTAATGAGTACCCACAATCTATGTTTTGGGGCAAAAATAAGAAAAATAGTTATACCCCTGCATACCCCAGTTTTGCCATATAAAAGTAGGGTATATTATGTTACAGGGACATGTTTTCCTGATTTTTTGTTACTTTTTTTGGAACTGGCCATTCTTACACTGGTTATCCAGAGACAACCAATGCGACTGAGAACAACTGCCGCAGATAAAATCACAATACGACAGTAGGTAATATTAATACCTGTGTAACACTTTGGCGGACAAGCGTCCTCAGTAAAAGTGTTTCACCTGCCTGGCAACAACTTTCCAGGTATCCGAATGATACGTTGAAAATTGTTCCCAGACTGGTATTTGAATGCTACTTAAGTCTTATACTGATTTTATCTGCGTTGGTTGTTTTCAGTTGCATAGGTTGTCCAGAACATAAGTTTTCTCTGCACAACCAGTGTGTTCTTAAGAAAAACTGAGGAAGAGACTCCGCATCTTTTGTTTACGACCAAGTTAACACCAAATGACCGTCGGCAATTTTGATCCATGTTAAATGCATTTATATCGATGGTCAACAGCTTAGGTATGATGCCAGGATAGTTTGGGCCCAGTCGTTGGTAATTTAAGCAGATAAATTGCATTGAAAATATGAGGCTTGTCCTCTAATAATATTTCCAGGGCTCGGGGCCCAATTTCATATAGTGAAATTTGTCCCAGGTATCAGTTCCTATGTAATATTTCCACATTTAGGACAATGATTTGTCCTAAATGGACAATGATTTGTCCTAAATGCTTTGATGACATTGTGCCCTGGACTAATGTCAGGAGTGTCAGTTATCCTTTCCCCACTCTACTGTTCTTGGACATGCCTGTATGAGGCAGATTACCAGTATTTGGTGCATGAATCTGGCATACCACTTGTAATAATACTAGTAATAATTGAGCCTTGGACTAATGTCAGGAGTGTCAGTTATCCTTTCCCCACTCTACTGTTCTTGGACATGCCTGTATGAGGCAGATTACCAGTATTTGGTGCATGAATCTGGCATACCACTTGTAATAATACTAGTAATAATTGAGCCTTGGACTAATGTCAGGAGTGTCAGTTATCCTTTCCCCACTCTACTGTTCTTGGACATGCCTGTATGAGGCAGATTACCAGTATTTGGTGCATGAATCTGGCATACCACTTGTAATAATACTAGTAATAATTGAGCCTTGGACTAATGTCAGGAGTGTCAGTTATCCTTTCCCCACTCTACTGTTCTTGGACATGCCTGTATGAGGCAGATTACCAGTATTTGATGCATGAATCTGGCATACCACTTGTAATAATATTTTTGTTTTCCTGACTAAAAGTACATCAAAGCTGCCGGTCTAGTAATGTGTGTAGGAGTAATTACAAGTTGTTAGAGTATAAGATGAGTATAGGATGATGTATGATGATAAGTAAGGGGTAATTTTACTTATTCCTTCATTAAAACCTATGTTGTGGGTACTCATTAGAATTGCCTTGGTGAGGCAATTCTTATGAGCGCCCACAACATAGGTGTTATTGAAGAACTAAAAAAAAGTAAACTTTCAAATATGGTCAAATACTCATTTTCTCTAGTCTCTGTATTTCAGTATTAGATCTGTTATGATGATGGTAACATGATGAGCCGCGTCATGAGAAAACCAACAATCTGCATATGTGAAAACAAAGATGCAGATCAGCTTTGCGGAAACCGTGAAGTGGATCAGCGCCTTTGTTTTCGCTACACAGATTTTACACTTCCTCTTCTTTTCAAATCTGAAATTTCAAGCTTCTAGCCTGCTTCTGTGACTGTACAGCCTGATTTATGTTGGACCTGTTCGGAAACCACATTGTTGGTTTTCTCGTATCGCAGCTCATATCTTACCTGCTCAGGTATGTTCATTATAATGCCAATCTAATCCATACCGCAATTGTTCTAAAATTGCTTGTTTTTAGTTCACATGAGCCAAAGGCTTACAGTGTTGAGCTAATACAGGATAGAGAGGGTCCATCGTCCACCTGTCCATCGTCATCCATCTGTCCACCATTTTCAAAGATCTTCTCTTTTTGTATTGTTTGTATTGGTGATTTACGTCCAGTTATCCTAACCGCTCCCCCCCCCACTTGCCCCTGGTGAGGCAAGCTTTCCAGGGGTAGGTAAGCAGTATTTTTAGTGCACATTTGAGCCGCCTCGTGGGAAAACCAACAATGTGGTTTCCGAACAAGTCCGACACAAACCGACCTGTACAAGCACAGAAAAGAGCTAGAAGCTCGAAATTTCGGATTTAAGTAGAGGAGGAACTGTACTATCCGAGTAGCGAAAACAAAGGCGCTGATCAGCTTCGCGGTTACCGCGAAGCTGATCTGCGTCTTTGTTTTTGCATATGCAGATTGTTGGTTTTCCCATAAGGCGGCTCATTTCATTCTCCAATAACAGACTGAATCTGCGAAAGAGGGACAAAAGCTAAAAGAAACATTTTCATTACCAGATTTTCATGACCAAATCATTTATCGCAGGTCTGCTTCATTATTAACCTTGGTCTGCTAATCCAGCTATCATGCATGGTCATTCTAAAATTGATTCAGTGCAAAGCATTACAAAAACAAGCCCATGCATTATACAGAGATTTTTTTAAGTTGTAAAAATTGAAAATTTTCACTAGAAAATTTTTGATAGTTTCTTCTTATTTTTGCTCCAAAATATAGATTGTGGGTACTCAATAGAAGTGTCTTGGCAAGGGGGTTCTAACATGTACCCACAATCAATGTTTTGAGCAAGAATTTGAAAAATTAAATTTTCAATTTTTACAGCTGAAAATATCTCCATATATTGCATGTGCAAGTTTTCATAATGTTCTGCTTAAGCAAAGAGTAAGTTTTATTAGGGTGTAGATCAAACATTCTGTTTATCTTGGAATCAGAAAATCACCTGATTTTGCCTATGCGAAAAAAACTGCACAGCTTATTGAGCGCCTTTGTTTTCGCTACATGGATAGTAGAATCCCCCCTCTACTTATACCCAAAACTTCAAGATTCTAGCTTTCAAGTGTGGGTGTAGAGGCCAGTTTGTGTTGAAGTCACACCCGTCAGAAACCCAGAAGACCAGTTTTGTCATGTCGCGGCTGAGTGGATAATGCCTCCTAATGTTTATGCTTAACATTGTTTTGTTTACATTCTGGTGTTTTTGCACTGAGATTAAGCACTTTGATGATCATTCAAAGTGCTCTCCCAGAAAACTGTGAACTTATTCTAAGTCCCTAGGGATATGAACTTTCTTTAAACATTAGGCAACAACCATAAAAGCTTCAAAACGTCTAGATTTGATGTTCTTTTGCTTGATAAGTTCTTTCTTCAATTTCTGTCAGTGACTACTGTCTGTACACCATCTTTAAGAAACTGCATTTATTAAACTCTCACTTTTCTGAAACACCACAAAAAATATGACCATGTCATCTTTTTTCAACCCAAAAGTCGTAAAAAGTGTCACAAAAAGTTTGAAAATCAGTTCACTTATAAAATAATTATGCACAAAAATTATTTTGAATAGGCATTTTGCATGTGCAAGGGAGGTAATCCAAACACCTTAAACTTGAAAATCAAGCAAATCTGTGGAATAAATTTAAGAGTTTCACTGCACTCAGCTACGCATACAATACAAATTTGTTTTGATTTGGTGCATTTTAAATGAAAAATTGTAAGAGATTTATTACCCTTTATATTCTTTATGTTTCAAAGTTTCAATGTTTCTTTGAAACAAATGGGTGGCCTGGGACTTCTGTGGGGTTTATGCATTATAAGGGCACTTGTTAGGACTTTTGGAATGCAAATGGTGACATGGTTATATTTTTCTTCAGGTCTTTCAGAAAAGTGAGATTTTGAAAAATGCAGTTTCTGGAAGATGGTGTATAGACAGTACATCTGTTTTAAAAAATTGTGCACTGTGTTACTGCACAACTGATCTGCGCTTTGTTTTCGCATATGCAAAAATCCTGTTTTCTCATGATGCGGCTCAATTATGAGGGGGATGTCTCCCTGATGATGGGTTACATTGTAGTAAAGTGTACTGACCATATGCTGCTATGCAGAACCACTTTGACAAGTTTGCGTCATACCTACAGCCGGCGGCCCCCGTGGTCGAGTGGTTAAGAGCACTGATATTTCATTACCGCACTTAACCATTCGATCATCTCACCGCTGTGTCTGGTGTGGGTTCGAGCCCCGCTCTGGCTGCATGTGAGACAAGCCAAGTTCTGCTTGCGGGTGTGTCAGGTGGTTTTTCTCGGGGTTCTCCCGTTTTCGCCCCACCCACTGATTTGCCCGTCTCATATGAGCTGAAATAATCTTGAAAGGGACGTTAAACTGAATCAAAAAAAAAAAAAAAAAATACCTACAGTCCCTTTCACTCGAGTTTGCCGTTTGAGCATTTGCATCACACAAGAAGACCATGTGTTCCGACGATCTGAGTTTCTTTTCATGTTGTCCTCAAAGACATCTATTTTGACTGATCTGCTGATTTGAGTGACAGCTTCAAACTAAATGACCTTTAAAACGACAAACTCGAGTGAAATTTTTAATTTTCTATGTGGAATTTTTGCCATGTAGATACCGATCAGGTAACTGCTTAAATTGATAAAATTCTGCTTTTGTCTCTATCCTGTTACAATTGTGTGTTCTTAATATGCATTGTATTATGTTGTGCAAAGAATTTTGAAATACAAATGTGCTTTAACCAAGCAATTACAATGTTTTTATCAGAAGAGGTGACATCATTACCTAAAGATAAATGCTGAATAGACTTTAAGAACACCTGGCACCTAGGACTCTGTTTCAGTTCTAAAATAGAATAAAAAATTACCTGATTTACAAACAAATGGCAAACTCGAGTGAACAAATTTGATTCACCTAAATGCTCAAACGGCAAACTTGAGTGAAAGGGGCTGTATCTACTGAAATCATATTTCATATGGACAAGGCTCTAGCTATACCCTAATGTAGTAATGACTTTATCAGGACATGACTCTCAAAGTGTGGACTGATACATTTAGCTTCAATAATGTATGAATCTTTTGATTGAGAAGTGCTACAAAGCATTGCCTCTGCTCTTTTCTATATTCCATTCTTCTATTGGCAGAGTCCTCCCAGGGGACATATTTTGAAGGAAAGTAAGTCAGAAAGTTTCTGTCAATTTTGAACCTTTATAAATAGATTCAGAGAGTGCAAAGAGTTTAAGTGTGAAAATGAGATAAGGAGAATGATTGAGGATTATGAGCGGCAACCTGAGAGTCAAAGAAAAAGCTAGATGCTTGAAATTTTGGATTTTAAAGTAGAAGAAGAATTCTATAATACTATCTGAGTAGCAAAAACAAAGGCACTGATCATCTGTGCAGTTACAGCTGATCTGTGTCTTTGTTTTAGCATGAAAGGGCTGTTTTATAAGGCGTGGTAGCTTGATCCCCAAATAGAGGCTCTCTTATATTCCGATCCCCTTCCCCCCCGCCCCCTCCTAATCCACACATACACACACACACACACACACACACACACACACACACACACACACACACACACATAAAAGTGGGGTTTAAAGGGGTATTCATTGCATGGACATGTTTTCCTGATTTTATGCTCCAGTTATATCTGTATGTTTCTTTTTTGTTTCAGTGTCTAACTAGTTCAAATGAAGCAGTTCAAACTAAATCAAGTAAAATCTTTTGAAGAATATTCAAACCATTCCAGACTTAGATTGATCACCCAATATATATGTGCTTCCATACAGCAATTTGAGCTGTGACGCGAGTAAGCAGGTCTTTCAGGTTTCCGACCAGGTGTGACACAAACTGGCACCATCAGAAGCAAAGGCTAGCAAAATCTTGTATTTAAGTAGAGGAGGAATTACTGCACAGCTGATCAACGCCTTTGTTTTCGCAAAGGCAAAAATCCGGTTTTCTCGTGACGAAGCGCTTATGTGCTTCCATACAGCAATTTAATCACAGTGGAATCATTGATGAACGACTAGCCTTTAGGCATTGTGCACATTAAAATTCCTGAATGTTCTACAGACACCTACTCATTTAATAACGCCACCAAATGATACAAACTGAAAATCCGAGTGACTTGCTCGGTAATTATAAAGGGGAGATTCATCGGGTGAGTTAGTGGTTAGTGGGTCTGCTTTGGAATTGAGGTGTCAGCGGTTTGAACCCCTCTGGCACCAGGCCTCGAGGTTGTAAAACTTTATTCATGCTCTACTCAGTTGTGACTAAAACTTATCCTGCTAATAAATATTAAAATGCCAACACGGCACAGTCAAGTTTCGAACTACAGACCAGTTGCTTTAATATGAGCCACAACTCAAGAAAACCGGCCCATCACCGAGTGGTCAGTAGTGCTGATATTTTATTACTGCACTCAAACATTTGATCATCTCAACGCTGTGCCTGGTGTGGGTTTGAGCCCCACACAGGACACATGTGAGACAAGCCAAGTTCTGCTTGCTGGTGTGCCAGGTGCTTTTTCGGGGTTTTCCCATTTTCGCCCCTCCTACTGATTGGCCCGTCTCATAAGAGCTGAAATAATCTTGAAAGGGATGTCAAACTGAAAAAAAAAGTTTCAACACAAACTGGCAAATACAGTCACAGAAAAAAGCTTGAAATTTTGGATTTAAGAAGAAGAAGTGGGGTTTTATTATCTGTGAAGCAAAAACTTAGGTGCTGTTCAGCATTCGCATCAACTGGCAAAAAACTGCGGCTCATATGAGGCGGCTAATATTGAGTTGTCACATGAGTTCTTGATCCTTCAGAATAGACCTAATTGAACCTAATTTAAGTCTGCAACAAATTGAAATTGCCAGTAGGCACTCACAGTCAGAAAGAAAATTCTTAAACTTGAATGCAGTGCAAGAGAAATTTTTTTTAATCCATGCTTAAAATATGCATAGGTTTAGACATACATATGGAAAGATGTGTTGCTTGTACTCTTAATGCTTCTCCAAAAAGTTTTAAAAATATTGCTATGAACCACGATGTGAGAAAACCGGTCTTCGGGGTTTCTGTCCAGGTCTGACACAAACCGACCTGTACAGTCACAGAAGTGGGCTAGAAGCTTGAAATTTTGGATTTAAGAAGAAACTTGAAATTTTGGATTTAAGAAGAAACTTGAAAATTCGGATTTAAGAAGAAGAGATTTAACTATCCGCATAGCGAAAACAAAGCTTCGCATGATGCGGCTCAAATATTGCCAGCTATATGAGAGTGTGCAACAAATGGGGGAGTAATGTTATAATGATAATAATAATTATTTCTATGATTTAGAAAGATAACATATTTGCATGAAGGAAAAAAAAATCTTCAGGATGCCACATTTATGCTCATCACATACGTGCTGATCGCCAGACAAGGTAGCCACTGGTGCCATTTTTAACACCTTAACATGTGTTTGTCCTCTGGTATGGCATGACCCAGGTTCGAACCTGCGACCTCGCGATCCCAAAATTGATGCTCTACCATTTGAGCTAACAGGACCTTTTAAGAAATCAGTATATTGTTTTCTTGTGTTTAGTGGGAACTGTTTGTCTGATAAGATGAGCCGGGTCATGAGAAAACCAACATTTTGCATATGCGAAAACAAATGTGCAGATCAGCTTCGCAGTCAATGCGAAGTTGATCAGCACCTTTGTTTTCGCCACACGGATAGCACATTTAAATTCCTCTACTTTCTAATTCCAAAATTTCTATTCCCTAGCTATCTTCTGTGCTACTACAGCTCGGTTGGTGTCAGACCTAGCTATTCGGAAACCACATTGTTTGTTTTGTCATGACACAGCTCAGATGTTCAGTAAGTAGAAGCTGACATGGCATTCTTAGATTCTTCAGTGAATAACTGTCAAAGGCAATCATAGGTATAAGTTACAACTCAAGCAAACCAGTCTCTAAGGGTTTTTTAACCAGGCTGGACACAGACTTATATATAGGCCTGTAAAGTCTGAGAGAAAGGCTAGAAGGTTGAAAGTTTAGATTTAAGCAGAATGGGGATTGTACTTTCTGTGTAGCGAAAACAAAGGCGCTGATCAGCTGTGCTGTTACTGCACAGCTGATCTGCACCTTTGTTTTCGCATGCCAAGACAAAAAGCTGATTTTATGACGCGGCTCGTATCATCACTATGTCTAGTCATTCTCGTTTACCAATTTGTGACGCATCAACTTTCCCATCATTATGTCTGAGAGTCGACTTTCATTTTTAGGCGAATCAGGGATGGTTTTAAAATTTAATTCAGCTTTTTCAATAAAAATTTCTTTAAGCAAATAGAATAGCCCCATTCTTGGGGGTCACGTCTTGAGCTATACTGTTATGTCCCATTAACAGGACGCCAGGCTTAAATGAGTTAAGTGTCAATATCAGCAATGTTTGAAGAAAACCTGTTTCTGCGAGTTCCACGAAAGTAGGGCTCGTACCAAATTGATGAGTATTGAATTTAACTGAAGTCTGGAAGCTTCTAACGAAAACAGCAATTGGTGTTCTATTTTGACAGTAAAAACCAAGGTTCCGATCACACTTAGATTCATTCTGAATTCTGCTTCTTTCTGTTATTACAGCTTCAAATGAGCCTTTCCGGATAGAAATCGACCTTATGCCATAAAAAATCGATTTTCAGTTTTTGATATATCAAGAAAGTAGAATACTTAATGAGCATTTTGCAATTTATCTTACCTTTCTAACGTAATTATTAAAGATTTTATGGGGGTTTGAAACAAGGAGGTGTCAACGTAAAGACACTCTTTAATGACGTTGCGTTGTAACGTCGCGTTAATTTTTAACGTTTGAACACACAGAAGACATTGCAAAACATTTTTTAAACAAATATTCAAATTCATCGAACCGCGGAGTTTAATTTCAGCAAAATTTCTGCTTTTTATTTACATGTCAATGTAAATCACTAAAATATTACTCCTCTGAAAACGTCGAGTCCCTTAAGTCCCCTGGATAAAAAGTCTTATTTCCGAGTCAAGATAACTTCTTACGATCAGCTGATGTTCCCGTCGGTGTTCCGTGAATCCTCTCAACACAGAGAATTAGTGGACCGAGTACAAGAAGTGAAACGGAGAGCGGATAAGCTATTCGATCTATTGAGAGACCAGCGGAAAGGATGACATCCGGGTGCCCTCGAAGACGTCGACCGTGGCCATGCCGTCTTTCAACGAAGGACTGGGATGCGTCACTCAGCATCATTCAAACCGACTACAGCATACACATAACTCAGCGTTCTTCACATGCCGTGAATCAAAAGTGGCGAAACTTCCCAATGCCACGCATGGTGAAAAATAGAGACAAAAGAATGCGTCCCATTGACCCACACAAGCCATTTACCTAGAGTTTTGAACCGCTCGCTCATATTGCACCTTGCCGATATGTCAACAACCTGGCAAGTTAGACCACATTATTGATCAGATTGATGGTCCTTTTTATGTATCGCTTATTTTCCATTCCAAAGCAAACTTCGCGGCATATAAACACTTGGTGTGCCCGTCTATTGTGTGTACGTCTTTCATTATTCGAGATGCCATATGGACCCATAGTTACTCGAAAAACGGAACTCTCCATACAAATCCAAAACAACTTGGATTTATACAACCGCTTTCCCAGTCTTGAAGCGCAGACAAAAAAAAAAAAAAAAAAAAAAAAAGATTGCAGCTGGATGTATTAAAATTATCTGAAACTTGGAAATGTCGTGCAACGACGTGCAGCACGTGAATAATTGTGCCGCCTATGCAATCATGCGATAAATTTGGTACTCAGTATTTTTAAGTTTGCATGCGTCAAATTTTATTTTCTCACCGAAAAATAGCAAAAATGTTCCAAGTTCGTTTCATCACGAGGATTAGGAATTTCTAATTAACTTTTAATGATGATTTTAATAATAATATTTGATGAAACTGAGAACAAGTTTTCGAGCTGGGTTGCATTTAAGCGTGTTGTTGGCGTTGTTGCATGACAGTCCGTTCGGCAGATTAAGACGCACGCAATAAGAATTATTTGCAGTTTTAGGAGATTTTGAATCCCCCAAAAGAATCATCGGATGTCCCCTGAACCATCTACATGTACTTTCTTCTGAGTTAACACCGGGTAGTGCTTCGGAAGTTATAGAGCAGCCGATTTAAAACATGATTTTGTCACATACATTCTAAAATATACACATGGAAATAAGTTAGGGAACACTTTTAGCCCTTGGGGAAAGTTTGAAAAAATCCATTTTTCTTTTTTCTGGCGATACTGAAATTTTTATCACATATATTTCATACTTTGGCCTAGCTACAGACCAGATTATGGAAATTCACAACATTTTGTCTTTGTGCTACGGAGGATACAATATGCCATATGCGAAAAACTCCACTTTTACTGAATACAAGTTTGCCTTTTTGCTTCTGCACTCTGCAAAACTCAATTTTTGAAAGCAAAACAAGAATAAAATGTTGAATCTGATCTTTCTGAACGAATAAACGACTTCTGACCTAAAACTTCATGCTTCATCCCCAAACCAACTAATCATAAAAAATCTACAGTTTGCATTGATTTCTATGGAAACCAAAACTCTTGGATATTTTGCAAATAAAACCGTAAAAGAATAATTCCGCTATGACACTATAACCAGAATGTACATGTTTGGATTCCTAAAGGGTCATATCGAATATCTGGCCTAACATTTACAACCTGCAAAATGTATACCCAAAGAACAAAACGTGGACATGAAACCTACCCCCGGAAAAGTATGGGCCTACCGCCGTCAGTCGGTCAGAAAATAAAGAATTTATGATCAAAGTTCCACAAGCAATGTCTCAGCTTTATGCTTACGAAAAATTACAACAACGTGAGTTCAAATAATGAAGTTATCGCAAAGACTAGCAGTGGGTTTCTTAAATTTAGCAGACATATTCTGAATCAATGATGGCCGCTCTCCGCCGCAGATTATATTTGATGCTAACCATTTTCACATAGAAGCAACTTTGGAGACTACAGATTCTGACAAATTGTCAAAACATTCTGCATAATTTTTACAAAGAAGGATATATACCGTCCAAAGTTGGTAGTCACATTATTACAGGTGTTCCCTAACTTATTTCCATGTGTATATTTCTTAAGTCATAGCTGTAGTCTTCCTTCCCAACTGGCAAAGTTCTGGTGATATGTCTGAAACATGCTTATGAAAACGGACATTGATTTCCGACATGATATCAGCTGTTCTCTATGAGCGTAACATAATGGTTAAACGTTTCTGCCAATGCTTGTACTTTTGCGAGGTTCGATTTTCGCAAAAAATGCGACCCAATAGGCTGTCACCAATAACCTTAATATGGTGAGATTTGGGTATCTCGAGATCATGAATTTGCGTAACCATCAGAATAAAGTTGACACTAACTAAACTGCCACCACGGATCAGCCTTCACCGGCTGATCGTGGCGTGTGTCAGAAAGACAGGTAAATTCGTAACGATAATAGAAATAAAACTGAGATGAGCCACTTGCCTTGGAAACCAAGTTGTGGCTTCGATCATGACCCTGGCTAGCTTTTTGGACGAAACATTAAATCGAAGACGACGAAAACTGTTAAATCGGTCGTAAAAAGTTACTAAAAACACCAAACATTGAAATATTGATCCCTGGTCTATTCATCCCCAATCTCCCCTACAAGTTAGGTTTTTTTTCCAAGGGGAATAATTCATCAAATATAGTCATTAATTCTTTATTTTGACAAAATCGGGATAGATTTACTTAATTCCACTCGTTTATATGTTTTTTGACAATAAATTCAGTATTATGGTATAGAAATTACACGCACTAAAAGTACACTTTTTATAACTTTTGAAGAAATAAATTTTAAGCGAGAAATGTAAATTCACAAGCATAATTATTTTAATTTTTATTAAAGACAGGTATATATACTCACATTTTTTTCGTTAAGTATCCCGATTGTCACCCCTAATTAAAATTATTTTGTGTTTTCGCTCTCTCCTCTCTCTCTCTTCAATATAGGTATCAAACATGGGTTTCTATGCATTAATGTCTGCAGGGCCTCCCCCCCCAAAAAACGAGACAATGTTTATTTCAATTAATAAAGACAAAAGCAATTAACGCAATTAGGTGTTCATTTAACCATGGGAGAAGTCAAATACGGCAATGGAAACGCTAAATCCATTGACAATAATGTAGCAGAGTTTCTAAACTTCCAAATAAATGCAACATTACGCAAATCGGCGAATGCATAGCTTAAATAAAGCCAGCAACGTCGGGACGTATTGTGGCAGACGACGAACAATTAGCGCGCAAAATTGCTCTGACGTAACGTCGCGTTCTCGACGTCATTTTCTCACGTTCAACGTCGTATGTCATAAGGTCGATTTCTATCCGGAAAGGCTCAAATGTTACTTTGTTATAGATGTTTTACTGATTCCAAATTTTCAACCTAGACAAATTGAAATTTGAGCCACCGCATGGGAAAACCATCAATCTGCATAGGCAAAAACAAAGGCGCAGATCAGCTTCGCAGTAACTGCGAAGCTGATCGGAGCCTTTGTTTTCGCTACACGGATAGTACAATTCCTGTACTTTCTAAATCCAAAATTTCCAGCCTGTAATGGTCGTGACTGTACAGGCCAGTTTGAGTGGGACCTGGTCGGAACCCAAATTGTTGGTTTTCTCACGCATAGGCTCATTTGAGTTGTTCATGCTATACATTCAGGCTTTTTCAATCATGATTTTGCATCAAACTCTTCCAACCACATTGAATTGACTAACAAAGCAGAAAACAATGCAATTGGCAACAGATCTAGGGTTTAAATAGCAGAAAATAGTAATGGGATCAACCTGTGGTGATTTCTGACAGAATTAGCATAATGACTCTCAGAAAATGAGAAGATAGGTTCTGTCACATTTGTAATTATAGTATTACGTGTACATCCATTTTAAGCAGAAACAATGGCGGGAACTCACTGTAGACACAGTGGTCAGGTGATTGTTTGAAAACAGGGACCTTAAAATCTAGGCCAAGGGGGCTGCTGGCATAATTTTCATTATGGTGGGATAATATGCCATTTTGTCTCATTGCAGAAATCCAGTTCTGTGCATATATGCGAAACCAAAGCCGCAGATCATCAGCTGTGCAGTAACTGCTACTCAGTACAATATTCCGCTTCTTAAATAATTTGAAATTTCCAGCTTCTAGCCTGCTTCTGTGACTGCACAGGCCGGTTTGTGTCAGACCTGATCAGGCCATAGACCAGATTCCTCATGTCACGCCTCATTTGTCTCATTGCAGAAAGAATACAACGAAGATATGGTGAGTTGAACGGAGAACTCCTATTGGTGGACCTAAAGCGGGGCCAGACAGGGCTGGGTATCAGCTTGGCTGGGAATAAGGACAGGAACACAATGAGCGTATTTGTTGCCGGGATCCAGCCAGACAGCTCAGCAGCTCTAGACGGGCAGATACAAGTTGGAGATGAACTATTAGAGGTAAATCATTTAATAAGGGTATAAAACAGAACAAACAAACAACAATGGCACATTTACTGGAAATTTTTGCGAGAACTTAATTTTTCGCTAATATTCGCAAATTGGTTGCCTCACTAATTTAAAGTTCTTGCTACTAAAGAGTTTCAATAAGCCTTACAGACTACACAAGTACTCACTCATGAATTACAAGAACTCCGCGGAGGTCGATATCGCACCTGCATCGGGCAAAATACACATTACTATGCAAGGTTTCACACTCACAGCTATCACTGATGCAGAGAAAACCAAACTTCGACTTAAAAATTAACAAAGTCAATGGACCGTGAAATATAGGTCAAGGTCAGTGGGTCAAGGTGCGTGCTTGAAGGGTATGTCAAGGACAATTACTATGCAAGGTTTCACACTCACAGCTATCACTGATACAGAGAAAACGGAACTTCGACGTAAAAATTAACAAAGTCAATGGACCTTGAAATATAGGTCAAGGTCAGCGGGTCAAGGTGCGTGCTTGAAGGGTATGTCAAGGACAATTACTATGCAAGGTTTCACAATCCTAGCTATCACTGATGCAGAGAAAACGGAACTTCGACGTAAAAATTAACAAAGTCAGTGGACCATGAAATATAGGTCAAGGGCACCAGGTCAAGGTGCGTGCTTGAAGGGTATGTCAAGGACAACTACTATGCAAGGTTTCACAATCCTAGCTATCACTGATGCAGAGAAAACCAAACTTCGACGTAAAAATTAACAAAGTCAATGGACCGTAAAATATAGGTCAAGGTCAGCGTGTCAAGGAGCGTGCTTGAAGGGTATGTCAAGGACAATTACTATGCAAGGTTTCACACTCACAGCTATCAATGATACAGAGAAAGCGGAACTTCGACGTAAAAATTAACAAAGTCAATGGACCGTGAAATATTGGTCAATGGCACCGGGTCAAGGTGCGTGCTTGAAGGGTATGTCAAGGACAATTACTATGCAAGGTTTCACAATCCTAGCTATCACATATATAGAGAAAACCAAACTTCGACGTAAATGTTGACGGACGGACGGACGAACGAACGAACGGACGGACGGACGGAAATTTGGACTCCTATATCGCGCCCTGCTATAAGCAGGTGCGATAAAAACTACTCGCTAGTTATTCGAAAATAGAAAAATCGGGAAATTAAAGTCATGGGAAAATTTCCAAATTTACAGTAACCGTTTGTGTAATAAGATTGACGCTTTTTGGTCTTTCAAAGACCTTCAGGATGGTTGAGGTACTGTATGGTTAATAATTATTGTTTTCAGGCTATATTTTGGCTTTACTGTAAACACTGAAATCTAAGCAAAAATATTACTTTTAATATAAGGGTGCTTAAAAAAGATGGAGAAAGAATAGCAAACAACTGACCTAGATCAGACAGTTCCTCAAAAATTAGAGGCCTCTATGGTGTGGTTCAGCCATTAGCCTATAATCCAGAGGTCCTGTATTTGAACGTGGGCTTCTTCAGTCCTTGGATAAACTAAAAAAAAGGGATGTTAAACCTCCACTTCATGCATCAGTCATTTGTAACCACTGCCCAAGCCTACGGGGAAGGGTGGGGGATAGCCGGGCTAAAGTGTGGGGCAATTACTGTTCAGGTGTCCCAGCTGTGCAGGGAAAATGATGGGGTTTTGACATTAGAATCCTTACCCCGAGGAGATTTACTATTTTGAAGGGCAGGGCAAAGAGCAAAGTTTTGACCTCCAATTTGCCGCCTGAGGGTGGGGCTCATAGCAGGGCACTGAAACTGAAAAGTCATAATCCCCACCCTTCCCCGTAGTTGGGGGAGCAGTTGTTACAGATGACTGGTGCATAACAAAAACAGTTCCTTTAGACCATGACAATGTGATTTCAACTTATGGTCAGATTCTGTACAGATTCTGTTCAATGCCGCAGCAATAATTATAGGTCATGTGACCACACTATATATCATGTGACCACACTATGTATCATGTGACCACACTACATATCATGTGATTGTTATGTAATTTCAGGTGAACGGTCAGGTTCTGTATGGGAGATCTCATCTTAACACCTCAGCAATAATTAAAGGTCATGTGACCACACTATATATCATGTGACTGTCATGTGATTTCAGGTGAACGGTCAGGTTCTGTATGGGAGATCTCATCTCAATGCCTCAGCAATAATTAAAGGTCTGAACACCACCAATGTCAAGTTTGTGGTTCTAAGGTAAGAATTCAGTGAAACTCACACAGGTTATCCAGGGACAACCAACATGAAATTGCCTGATTTTTAACTTAAAATATACAAAGGCAACATTCTTTTACTATGAAATGGGACATTCAAATACCACTAAAATGCAAAAACATGAAAAATGTGATGCATGTTTGGTATAGGGGTTGATTTGAAGACATGGCAGCCATCTTGGATGCCATCTTGAATACTGGAGTTATGCAAGGTTTGCAAAGATGGCAAACGCTGGATTTCAAAACTACAGACCCAGACACACATTTTGGTATATACTTGGATTATATAGAAACAAAATGAGGTACAAGCATCAAAAGAAACTTTTTTTTTTTTTTTCAGTTTTACGTCCCTTTCAAGATTATTTCAGCTCATAATTATGAGACGGGCCAATCAGTAGGTGGGGCGAAAATGGGAGAACCCTGAGAAAAAACACCTGGCACACCGGCAAGCAGAACTTGGCTTGTCTCACATGTGGCCAAAGCGGGGCTCGAACCCACACCAGACACAGCGGTGAGATGATCGAGTGATTAAGAAACAGCACTCTTAACCGCTCGGCCACGGGGGCTGCTCAAAGAAACAATTTAATATAACTTAAGAATCAAGCCAAAGGGTCTTACAATTTAGAGGCCTTTACATAACTTATAGCTCTCCCAAGCCATCACAACTTTTTTCTGCAAAATCAGCAAGTATGTGTGTAAATACCTTCAAAATTGTTGTAAGAACTTTAGTTGGATGTTTCTGGATATGTTGCAATCAGGGATAGCATGACCAGACCAATTGAACTTCTAACACCAAAAAATATGTTTCTTTTTTTTATTCTGTTGATTGGAAATGGACAAGCCATTAATCAAATGGGAGGCTTTGAGGCTGAGAAAATTGAGCCGCCGCATGGAAAAATTCAACAATCTGCATTTGTGAAACCAAAGACGTAGATCAGCTTCGCAGTAACTGCGAAGCTGATCAGCGCCTTTGTTTTCGCTATGTGGATAGTGCAATTCCTCTTCTACTTATATCCAAAATTTCAAGCTTCTAGTCTGCTCCTGTGACTGTACAGTCTGGGTCATATCAGACCTGGTCTGAAACCCAAATTGTTGGTTTTCTCACGCACAGGCTCAAATATATCTTGTTTACATCACCAGTGATATATGAGCCACATCAGAACTAAACCTGTTTTGTACATAATGTGAAAACGAAGCTGCAGATCAGCTGTACAGTGATTGCACAGCTGATCAGCACCTTTGTTTTCGCGTCATGGATAGTACAATCCCATTACTTATGTTTTCTATCATACATGTATATAGTACAATCTTTCTTGTTTTTAAATTCGAAATTTCAAGCTTCAAGTTTCTGTGACAGTACAGTCACATCTATGTCGTACTTTGGGTCACAAATGTTAAGATATGTATTTTCATGATGCAGCTCATATGAGCAGAAGTCTTTTTTCTTTTTTCTGGAAATAATCTTGCAAATTGTTTGGCAAATTTCGAACATGTCTCTGTAATGATGGAAAATAAATATGCCCAAATTGGACAAAGCATCAATATTGCAAATGATTTCTGACAGAAAGTATACAATTTAAAACAAAAATTGGGCTGTATCATATGTAAACTTGTCTTTGAGAATTCCCAACAACAGATGACTTTGGGCCATGTCATGAGAAAACCGGATGTTTGCCTATGCGAAAACAAAGCCGCAGATCTAGATCAGCTGTGCAGTAACTGCACAGCTGATTACTGCACAGTCTTTGCTTTCTAATTTTCAAAGTCTTTGCACAGTGTTTGCTTTCAATTCATGGGTTGTTCAATCCCTCTTGTTCTTATATCTGAAATTTCAAGCTTTTAGGCCTTTTCTTTGGCTGCACATGCCAGTTTGTGTCTGACCTGGTCGGACACTCCGAAGACGGGCTTTCTAGTGAAGCGGCTCCCTTGGGCCTTGAATTTTATGATTTAAAGTATTATACAGTGTACATGTGTGTGGTGTACTGGTTACCTGCAATGTTATAGCCCTTTCGTTACAAAAACTTCCCCATGCAATATACAGAGAATTTTTTCAGAAGAAAAAGTTGAAAATTTCATGGGAAATTTTTTGATTTTTTTAATATTCTCACTCAAAACATAGATTGTGGGTACAAGTTAGAACCGCCTCTAACGAGTACCCACAATATATGCTTTGGATCAATAATCAGAAAAATGTTTACCCCTGTATACCCCAGATTTACTATATAAAAGTGGGGTATAAGGGGTATACATGTCAGGGACATGTTATCCTGATGTTCCATGTTAGCTTTTGCTATCACTCAGCAAAATACAGCAAGTTTGACTCATTTTGCATGATGCAAATAAAATCATTAAATGTCCAGACAGTTTATCATTGCTTTTTGCACTCAAGAAGTTTGAAAGTAGACAAAGGATTGTAATTAATAATCAGACATTCTAATGCACTTGCTAAGATAATGGGATGTCTGATTGGAGGACATAAAAAATGAGCCGCGACACGAGAAAACTGGTCTTTGGTGTTTTTGACCAGGTCCGACACAAACCGGACTGCACAGCCTCAGAAAAAGGCTAGAATCTTGAAATTTCGGATTTAGGAAGAAGAGGATCTGTACTATCTGTTTAGCGAAAACAAAGAAGCTGATCAGCTGTGCAGTTACTGCACAGCTGATCTGCGCCTTTGTTTTCGCATAGGCAATAATCCCGTTTTCTCACGACGCGGCTCAGATATTGTCGATACATTTATGTTCAGTCTGCAATATTTTGTTGAAAACTTGACTACCAGTATACAATACAGGCAGTGAAAAAAATATCAGGTTGGAGCTACTGCTTTCTGCATTCTGAACCAGTAGTAGCTCCCATAGAACTAGTTAGGTGGCTGCATACTGGCATTACCGAAAATTGCTGACAACAAGCAAACAAAAACCAGACACTGATCATCCTACATCATGATATTAAGTATGTGATAGTGTAGGTATTTCGCATGAGCAAAAAAAACCAAAACAAACAAACACTGATTTTCCTTTAATACCTTATATGGCTAAACTACACTTGATATCCAGGGTAAATGAACGCAAACTGGGTACAACAAAATGCAGATCCATGAAATTGATATAAGACTGTAGGATGCAAATACGTGTCTGGGAACAACTTGCTACCGATCAGGAACGGGTATTTATTCCCTATTGTCCTTTATTGATTTCATCTGCATTGGTTGTTTTCAGTTGAGTTGGTTGACTCTGGTTAACCTGTGTGAAAATAGAATTAAACATAGTGCACTGGCCAACCTCATTATAACGCTATCTTTGGGGTCCACAAAAACAGACCGTGTTATAAGTGAAATGGTGTTATAATGAGGTTACTTACTAATGATGTATTAGTATAGCAAAATAGTCAATTTGGGATCCATGACATGGCCGTGTTGTATTGAAAACCACATAATAATGAGGCATGTTGTAAGTGAAGTGTATATTGTATGTTTCAGGCAAGAAGACAATTTAGAGAGGATGGCTGTCAAACCACTGAAAATGGCCTCACCCATACATAACAAAGAGGTAGGTGCCTTTACCAAATGAGCCGTGATGCAAGAAAACCGGTCTTCGGGCTTTCCGACCATGTCTGACACAAACCAACCTGTACAGTCACAGGAGCAGGCTAGAAGCTTGAAATTTCGGATCTAAGAAGAAGAGAAATTGTACTATCCGTGTAGCTAAATAAAGGCACTGATCAGCTTCGCAGTTACTGCGAAGCTGGTCTGCGCCTTTGTTTTCGCATAGGCAAAAATCCGGTATTCTCACGATGCTGCTCAAATGATGCCCATGCAGTATGCACACATATGTTTCTCAAGTTGTAAAAATTTGAAAATTTTATTAGAAAAATTTTGATATTTTGTATTATTTTACTCTGAACATTGATTATGGGTACACGTTAGAATGCCGAGGCGGTTCAAACTAGTACCCACAATCTATGTTTTGAAGCAAAAATAAGAAAAATAGTATATCCCTGTATACCCCAGTTTTACGACATAAAAGTGGTTTAAAGGGGTAAACATATCATGGACATGTTATCCTGATGGCAGAAATTCAGAACACATGAAGTAAGAGAAATGAACCATCACGAGGAAAATGAATTTTAGTAATGCATGTAGTAGCAATTCAGAATTTATTTTTTTCTTAGTCAGAAGACCACTTTTTGGGCTGATCTGCTGGTTTGATATAAACATAAAAAAATAACTGTTAATTCTACAAAGGACCATGCATGTCGTTAACCTAGAAGTTTTCATAGTGCAAAATAGCTGTGAACCAGGGCAGTAAAAAGCTTTATCATATGACGTCGCTGTTTTCCAGTGGATAACGTCATGTCATAAAAATCGTATGACCACACGTGTAATAACACTTTCGCGGGAATACGTAACGTCATTGACGACGTCCGTAACAACAATGTAAATTTTCATTGAAAATATGTCCACTTTGGAGGCGATAAAATACTATTTTAAAAGTCATATGATAAAACGAATCATACACTCGTGGTCATTTCATATGAAATTTATTAAACTCGCCGAAGGCTCGTTTAATAAATTTCATATGAAATGACCACTCGTGTAAGATCCTCTATGTATTTAAACTGTTGTCACATACTGTATGTTTGGAACGTTTGCGAGAGAACTTAGTTTTCACAATTATTCATGAATTTGGAGCCTCGTGAAATCAAGGGTATTGCTAATAAAGAATCTCTATATGCCATGATAAGACTACACGAACAAGACCTTGTACATAATTCAGATCTAGAAAATTGGCAGAAATAAAAGTTGCACGAAAATTTCCAAATTCACAGTATTTAAAGCCTTTCAATTCTTTCCTTGAAAGTAACTTATAACAGTACAATATGAGCCACATCATGAGAAAACCAACAATGTAGTCTCCAAACGGGTTCAACACAAACCGAGAAGATGACTAGAGAATGGAAATTTTGGATTTACAAAGTAGAGGAATTTTACTATCGCAGTAACTGTGAAGGTGATCTGCGTCCTTGTTTTTGCATATGTGAAATGTTTGCTTTCTCATGAAGTGGCTCATTTGTAATTTTCTGTTTTCAGCCTGCTGATAGTTCTCAATCACATTCCCCACCCCACCCTGAGCCAGCCACCATCAGCCCCACCCCCTCTGAGGACAAGACCCCACTCCCCTCACAAGCTTCCATACATGATGTGATACAAGTGATTAACTTACAGAAGGTGAGGAATGCATTTATAAAAACATGCCCATGTTGTATGCAGAGATTTTTTTCAGCTTTAAAAATTGAAAATTTTAATGGAAAAATTTGATATTTTTGATATTTTTGCTCCAAACATTGATTGTAAGTACACTTTAGAACCATCTCACCGAGGCGGTTCTAACGAGTACCCACAATCTATGTTTTGGACCACAAATAAGAAAAATAGTATACCCCTGCATACCCCAGTTTTATTGTATTTAAGTGGGATTTTAAAGGCAGTATTCATTGCACGGACATGTTTTCCTGATGACTAGAAAGTTCTGTGTCATTATGAAAACTTGGGCCCCGCCCATTGGGGCCTTAAGAAATAGATTGGCTGCTTAAATAGTGTCTCCTAGCAAAGCTTATACGCTACTGACTGACCATCTGATTACTGGTAATCCGCTCTGGTTTGACCCTGCCCAGGAAAGTGGTTCAAGTCACACCACCCATACATATAAGCCTTTGTGGCTTACTTGGTTATATTTTAAGCACTTGTTAAATGTCATGACATCCAAAGTCCCATAAAATGGAGGCAACATCCTGACATGACTGTAGCTGTTGACTGTTGAAAAATTATGAAAAAACTTTGATATTTTTTTTATATTTTTGCTCAAAACATGGATTGTGGGTACATGATAAGGTGGTTCTAATGAGTACCCACAATCTATGTTTTGGATCAAAAATAAGAAAAATAGGTATGCCCCTGCAAAAACACCAGTTTTACCATACAGTGGACTCGACAATGGCGAACCACTTAGAGGTCAAACGCTATCATTTTAAACACGACCATGAGAATATTATTTTATTTAAGAAATAGATCAGCTCTAGCAGCGAATTGTTGAGTAATAATTCACTGTTTGGAGGTCAGTTGTAAAGAAGATCAAATCACGAGCGCGTAGCGCGAGTGATTTATCTTCTTACAACTGACCGACAAACAGTGAATTATTACTCAACAATTCACGCACTTGAGCTGATCTATTTCGATTCTAACACACAATAAACGGAATAAATGTTGCTGAAACCGTCGATATCGTTCAGCTTTCCGCCAATTGCAATGCAGATATCCCGCCAAATATTTGACTGTAATGCTGGTATTTACACACACTTATTACGTTTGTTGTGCGCTAAAACGACGTTTCACCGTCTAACGCTGCTTTGTGGGATAGCTGACGTCACAAATGCCGCAAAGTAACGTCACGCTTATTCGCCCAGTGAAATTGTTGCACAATATAACACGTTTTTTACCATTGGCTATATAGGCGAGGTGTGTTAGAATTGGTACTAAGAACATCTTACATATCTCAGCTTTACAGGAAAAGAATAATTCAAATTTATTCGATTTCCTAATGGGAGATAACTCTGTTGATATAATACCTCCGGCATTAGACAATGGCGAACCAACTCGACAATGGCGAATCAAATAGTCTATAGCCCAAATGAAACCATTTTTGAAGGTTATTTTTGCACACAAATGGTGCCATCATCATGCGAAACTAAATTGTGTTCGATAATATTGTGTTAATTTGCTTTGGTGCTATACGTTCACTGTCAACAGCAAATGTCTTGTCGGAAAGGTCAATTGTACCGATTTAAGCATGTCTTATTGTTTAATGAATCAATGTAAGCCTAAAATCAAGAGGGTTAAACCACGACTTGTATCAGTATTAGTTACGTCATTGACCAAACCAAATTGCTCCTGGGTGAGCCTTCCAAAGGTAGATTATCGGTACTTTCTTTTTACAACACAAAGTATGATTCGCTATTGTCGAATGTGCATGCACATCTTTCCACGCTTATATCTACCTTCAGTGTCAAAACTTTTATCAAAAACACACATAATGTATAACTAGGGATATTAGGCATTAAAGTAATGCAAAAAAGGTCATAATAAAATGCTTAGAAACAGGGTAGGTAACACATTTATCTGTACCTCACTTTTTGCGTAACAATAAACTAGGCATCTTAGTTAAGGGGTCAAGCGTTTAAGCAACCCTGATTTTATTGTCCGGTGGAATTTTGACTCCATTCTTTTACCAAACCTCAAGGCATAGATGAAAGTAAATGACCGAGTTGTATAATAAATAATATTTTGTCTCCGATTCAAGAAATTCTGCAATATCTTTACGAGTGATTCGCCATTGTAGATGATTCTCCATTGTCGAGTTCACTGTATAAAACTGAGGTTGAGGGGATACACATTTCAAGGACATGTTGCCCTGATGTTTTGGGTCTTTTAAGGCTGAAACTACCTATATGTATATGGACCTAAAAATGCCATGTCAAAAACACTGATAACATAGTGAAATAAACTTAAGGATGTTCGCTGCTAACATTTGACATTTCGGAACTTCCGGTTTTTCTTTTGTTGAATATCCCGAAAACGGTTGCAGATATTTTTCTAATATTTTATATTTGGATACATATTGCTGATATGCATTGAATGAGCCATGAAAATTGTCAGTCTAAGGAACTTCATTTTTTCACCCCATTTTCTGCAACTTTTCAGAAAATTTTAGTTGTCAGTAAAATTTAGGGGGTAGGGTAGATTAAACTTGAATATTACTCATCTTCAAATTAATTGCACGCGTTCGATGTTTGTTTTAGCAGCAGTATATGTGAATATGGTCTTCTAAGTCGGTCTTTCTGTCTTTGGTGTGCTAGTTTTAAAATTTTGGGTGGTTTTATGAAATGGGCTTTAAGAAACAAAACAAACGAAAAAAGGCTTAAAATGGCGATTTTCAAGTTGTTGGTGCTCTCTTATATGCACACTACCCTATATATTTCTTTCTTTTATTCGAACAATATAACAAAGTTCTATCTTGTGTGAAAATACAAGAAAAAGTTTGAATCAACAAATATGGGTTTGGCACATTTCAAAATATTGATTTTTTCCGACTTTTAAAGTATGGGGGTAGGGTTGGAAAACGACTCGTAAAATTTTGTCATCCACTTCAAGTTGCAAATTTTTCATTGCTTTTGGTCCAAAATAGTCTGCATTACGTAAATATTATGAATTTTGAAAGCACTCTAGGTGTATTTTTGTTCAAGACAGGTATGTTTCAAAGAATTGAAAATTAAATTAATTTTTCTAAATTTAAAACAAAGTGTTCAGAGGACTCATTCACAGGCCTGTAGCTCGAAAAAATGCACACTACCCTATACTTATTTTGTTTTCAAATGTCTTCTGTTGTAATTTGGAATAAAAAAAGACTGGTTAGAAAAAAAATTTGAATACTTTTTCATTGGCAGCGAACATCCTTAAATGATGTTTCTCATTGGATTCTAGATGAACATTTATGCTCAAATGGTCAAGTCAACAAATTATAATAATAGAACTTAAACATTTAAATTAGGCATTTATCAGGAATTGCGAATTCAAATTTGGAACTGGCCTTTAAAAGAAAAATGAACCATCGCATGAGAAAACCAACAATTTGGTTTTCCGACCAGATCCAACACAAACTGGCCTGTACAATCACAGAAGCAGACTAGATGCTTGAAATTTTGAATTTAAACAAGAAGATGAATGGTACTAGTGGTGCAGTGAAAACAAATGTGCTGATCAGCTGTGCAGTTACTGCATAGCTGATCTGCACCTTGGGTTTCGCATATGCATATTTTTTAGCTCACCTGAGCCGAAGGCTCATAGGTGAGCTTATAGTATACCCATGCTCCGGCGTCCGTCCGTCGTCCGTCCGTCGTCCGTCCTTCGTCCACAATTTCAAAGATCTTCTTCTCTGAAACCGCTGGGCCGATTGTTCTCATATTACACATACACCATCTACAGGTAGGGGGAAATAATAATTGTGTTTTTTGTTTTGATCGGATAAGGACTCTGGTTGCTATGGCAACTTATGCTTCCCATAGACTTATAATGGAAAAAAGTGAAAATTGCCAGTTTTTGCTGTCTTGTTGGAGATATTTGAATTTTGTTTTTGCAGAAATGTTTATTGAGTAGTCCTTTACGTTTCATGTGACTTTTGTCCTAATTCTTCATTTTGATTGGTTGCAGGGGCCCCATATAGGGCAAAATTTCGAAAAACATTCAAAAATCTTCTTCTCAGAAACTGTCAAGGGGATGAAGCCTATACTTTGTATACATGTTCCTGACAGTGACCTCTACATAATTTGTGTTTTTTATTCCAGGCGGATAAGAATTCTGGTTGCTATGGCAACTTAAAGTTTCCATAGACTTATAATGGGAAAAGTGGAAATCGGCTATTTTTCCGCTAAAATTGCAGAGATTTGAATTTTGTTTTTTGCAGAATGTTTATTGAGTAGTGTTTGATGTTTCTTGCGAGTTTTGTCCTAATCCTTTATTTTGATTGGTTGCTGGGGCCCCATAAAGGGCAAAATTTTGAAAAAAACATTCAAAAATCTTCTCCTCAAAAACTGTCAAGTGGATGAATCCTGTACTTTGTATACATGTTCCTGACACTAGCCTCTACATAATTTGTGTTTTTTATTCCAGTCGGATAAGAACTCTGGTTGCTATGGTAACTTTAAGTTTCCATAGACTTATAATGGGAAAAGTGGAAATTAGCTATTTTTTGAAAACTATTGCAGCCTGAGATCTGAAAAGTGGTAGATGCAAACAACTAATGGATTAGATGAAGGTATATGATTAATTTAGGTCAAGGTCATCTCTTGACCTTGGCCGGTCTGTCATCCATACACACTTTTCAAAGATTTTTTTCTCTGAAACCACTTGGCCAATCAAAGCCAAATTTTATATGAAGCATCTATAGGAAGTGGGAACCAATGTGTATATAAATAATCCAGGTCACATGACCAAGATGGCCGCCATGCCCATATATGGTAAAAACCCTTAAAATATCTTCTTCTCCAGAACCGGTGAACCGATTTCAACGAAACTTTGCATGAAGTATGGGTGACTCAAGTACTACAATGTATATATAAAACATGACCCTGTGGTGACCTTGACCTATTTTATGTTAAGGTCAACATAGTCAACATAGGTTGTCAATGCATTTGAATGGGGAAAACTTTTAAAATGTCATTTTAAGTGAAAGTCTTGCAAGAAATGGGCAGTAGGACTGAAATTTAATGATTCTGAAAAAAATGGACCCCAGGGGCTCATCTGCTTTTAAAATGTTATTTGAAGGGGAAAATCAGCAGGAAATTGGCAAATGGACAAAATATTGATTATTCTGAAAAAAAAAAGAAAATGGCCCAAGGGCTTCATCTGCCCCTGCACTGGGGTTAAATACCATAATATTCAAATATGTTTATTGGTATATGAAGCAGATCTCAGGTGAGCGTTTACAGGACCATTGGTCCTCTGGTTGGTTTTCTTATGCGGCGGCTCATTAATGTGAGCTTATGGCTCCATAAGAATTATCAGAACAGGCTATATAGGTCAAATCATGATAGCATTGACCACATCAAAGACAATAACATTTCACCCCTATATAGTTATTGGTAATATCTATACTTAGGGCTATAATTTTTGCCATTAAACTATGGACAGGTCAGATTACTGGTAATTATTTGGTATTGAACATGATACTTCTGCTTTGCAGTTACTGCATAGCTGATCTGCACCTTGGGTTTCGCATATGCATATTGTTGGTTTTCCCATGCGGTAGCTCATTAATGTGAGCTTATGGCTCCATAAGAATTATCAGAACAGGGTATATAGGTCAAATCATGATAAAGTCATTACGAAAACTTGCCCATGCAATATACAGAGATTTTTAAAGTTGTAAAAAATGAAAAAAATCAGTAGAAAATTTTTGATATTTTTCTTATTTTTGCTCAAAACATAGATTGTGGGTACACGTTAGAACCGCCTCACCGAGGCGGTTCTAATGGGTACCCACAACCTATGTTTTAGAGCAAAAATAAGAAAAATAGGTATACCCCTGCAAACCCCAGTTTTACTATATAAAAGTGGG
This sequence comes from Rugalucina vietnamica, assembly GCA_964017185.1. Classification (NCBI taxonomy): domain Eukaryota; kingdom Metazoa; phylum Mollusca; class Bivalvia; order Lucinida; family Lucinidae; genus Rugalucina; species Rugalucina vietnamica. Next base: position 48,810,022 of record OZ024873.1, read on the forward strand.
GTTTAAGGGGGTATTTATTGCACGGACATGTTTTCCTGATGGTGTAGGAAAATTTAATGCAAGCATTGACCACATCAAAGACAATAACATTTCATCCCTATATAGTTATTGGTAATATCTATATACTTAAGGCTATAATTTTTGCCATTAAAGTATGGGCAGATCAGATTACTGGCAATTATTTGAGCCGCCTCGTGGGAAAACCAGCAATGTGGTTTCCGAACAGGTCCGACACAAATTGACCTGTACAGTCACAGAAAAGAGCTAGAAGCTTGAAATTTCGGATTTAAGTAGAAGAGGAATTGTACTATCCAAGTAGCGAAAACAAAGGCGCTGATCAACTTCGCGGTTACCGCGAAGCTGATCTGCGACTTTGTTTTCGCCTATGCAGATTGTTGGTTTTCCCACGAGGCGGCTCATTTGGTATTGAACATGATACTTCTGCTTTGAAAACAAATAAAATGAGGCTTGAGTCTTGCAATCTTAGCATGAAAAATGATCAGCCTAGCTTTTATGATATGAGCCGCATCATGAGAAAACCGGATTTTTGCCTGTGCGAAAACAATGGCGCAGATCAGCTTTGCAGAAAATGCGAAGCTGATCAGCGCCTTTGTTTTCGCTATTCAGATAGTAGAATTTCTCTTCTTAAATTCAAAATTTTGAGCTTCTGCTTTTTTCTGAGAAATGCACAAGCTGGTTTGTGTTGGACCTGGTCGGAAACCCCCCACCCTGAAGACCGGTTTTCTTGCATCGCCGCTCATATGTTAAAGATAATAAACTGATGCTTTGGAAATTAATCCACACTTTCAATGACCTTTCACCATGACCTCACAAGCCCAAGTAAGTGAGATGCTCATTGATTGGTCTAAAAAATGTGGATTAACTAAAAGTAAACAAAATATTGATGAATATTGTATAAATTATTGTATTTGTTCTAATTAGCGCACATGCTCCAATAAGTGCACACCCTGGTTGTTTCCGAAAAACATGTGCATAAGCGCACGGCTTGAGTAGCATATTGATATTTCAAACAAATTATACACTTTAATACCATAGTAACCGCATGTAAACTTAACCTTTAATGATCAATATACCGGTACATGCACTATTTTGCAACTATCAGAGCCCTTAAATGACACCATCATTTATATTTTGAAAAGGTTATATCAGAAGTTTATTTGCTGTTTCCATTTGTGGTGTACATGAACTTCCCAAAGTGATGGTTAGTACCCTGGAAGCGTTGACTTCCAGGAAGCATTGGCTTTGTCCAAACATGACTGAAAAAATCTTGACTCGGAATGATTGTGGGTACATGAAGCAATTCTTACAAGTACCTATAATCTACGTTTTGGATAAAAAAAAAAAATTATATCCCTTCACATCCCAGTTTTTTCTACATTACGAAAACACGCCCATGTAATATACAGACTTTCTTAAGTTGTAAAAATTGAAAACTTTCAGTAGGAATTTTCTGATATAATTTTTTATTTTTGATCAAAACATAGATTGTGGGTCACGAGTACCCACAATCTATGTTTTGGAGCAAAAATAGGAAAAACAGGTATACCCCTGCAAACCCCATTTTTGCTAAATGGGGTTTAAGGGGGTATACATTACATGGACATGATTTCGTGATGTATACAATTGGGGTACAAGGGTGTATACGTACATTACACAGGCATGTTATCTTTATGTTAATTTTCAGGGACCATCAGGTCTAGGTTTTGCCATAGTAGAAGAGTCCCGAGACGGTCGCCAGGGTATATACGTACGGAGTATAACTGTCGGCGGTGTGGCGGATAAGGACGGACAACTCTCAGTGGGAGACCAGATACTGGAGGTGCAGGATAAAAACCTAATAGATGTACATTATGAAAAAGTGAGTCCTATACACTATGAAGCTCTTACATGGGTTGTCTTTTCATATGAAATTTATTTCACAAGCCCTTGCATGATCTTGCATATGTGAAAACAAGATGCCTTTGGTTTTGCTTCTTAGTAAAATCCTTCTTGTTTCCAAATCAAAATTTCAAGGGTTTTAACCTTCTTCTGAGACTGTATAGACTGGTTTGTGTCATCTGGGGCTATTCTGTATGCATAGAGAAATTTCATCGAAAAAATGGATGGAAGGCGGCATCCCATCTGGGGCTGTTCTGTTAGTTATAAAGAGGAATTTCTTTCAAAAATCATATAAAAATTGAATATCACTCCTTGTGTCCCTAAAAATGAAAGTAGACTTGCTCAAATGATAATGATGAGCAAGTCTATTCATCACAAATAGTTAATTGTCATAAATTTTCTTTTCCTTTTTAGGCCATAGATATTTTAAGAAACAGCCAGGCTAATGTGAGATTAAAAGTGCGGAAATGTCAGCTGGAGGCAGTTCCAGATAGTATAGCCCCGGGACAAGGGCAGATCACTCTCACAGAAGTGCCAGGTAGGGTAACTCTGTTTATCTTAATGTTTGCATAAAATTTTAACATGGTGTTTACATGATCTTGCTTAAAGTGCCTGATTGTTAATTTAATGTTTTCCCACCTCAGATTTTGGAGGAGGAATTACTTTCTGATTGCGCCATTTCCTGATTGTTGCCTACTTTTACCTTGAAAACTCAGATTTTTGGTTCTGCCACAATGACTTGGTTTTTCCAAAAAATAAAGATTTTCAAATTTTTGGCTACCCTGCTTTAGTTATAGTTATATATTGTAGTTGCATGCCTAAATATTTTACTGTACATAGTGTAATCAGCAAATTTAGATGTGAACTGTTTTGAGATGCGTAATGTCGAGTTTAAAATGTTTACATGTTTGACAGAGAGCAAGCAGTCCTAGCAGGTCTGCTTGTATTGGTAGCATGCAAAATTTCCAGAAAATTGAGCTATGTTTTAAATTGAATATAGAAAAGAAATACATGTTCTCATAAATTATGATTTTGACTTCAAAAGTTCATGTACATTCTTTTTAGGAGAGTCTTCCACAGATGCAGCAGATTCAACAGCCAATCAAATGTCTGAAGATGGATCACATGACCCACTGACCTGTCCCATTGTTCCTGGGCAGGAGACGTCTATTCTTATTGAGAAAGGGAGAACCGGTCTGGGACTCAGTATTGTTGGTGGTGCAGATACACTGTTGGTAAGCATCATTACACAAACATACCTATGTAGCAAAGGGCTGTAAAAATGAAAATTTTGAGTTGAAAAAGTGTAATGTTTTTTTTCATATTTTTGCTCAAAACGTTGATTATGGGTACATGTTACAGTTACAACCGCCTCGCCGAGCCAAGGCCGTTCGAACAAGTATCCATGATCTATGTTTTGGAGCAAAAATAAGAAAAAAAAGTACACCCAGTCTTACTTTATGTAAAAAAGTGAGGTGTAATGTGGTATTCATTACACGAGCAAGTTTGTGATGTTATTTATTCCCAGAAACCTCTGACCTTGTGGTCATGAAACTTTCCTTATAAACCAAGGGTGGCCAGATCAACCCCAGGCTTCTCCAGGCTTTTGGATGTGACTTGAATCCGAGGTTCTGTCTCCATATGACCTTAGCTGTTGAGAAAGATATAAAACATAAGCTTAACATACTAATGATGTTTTGATTTGGAAACAGATTTTTTTTTATTCAGTGCAAGTTGTAACAGTTTAATATTTGCTAAGTGAATAAGGGACATGAAGTTTATCTTTCATTTACATTATTTTTCTGTACTCTAGGGAGCAATCATTATTCATGAAGTTTATCAGGATGGTGCTGCTGCGAGGGACGGCCGATTATGGGCTGGAGACCAGGTTTTAGAGGTAATGATAGTTATCAGAATTTACCCAAATTTTATATGAGCAAATTTTTCATGAGAAAAACAGATTTTTGCTTATGCAAAAGCAAAGGTGCAGATAAGCTGCACAGTAACTGCACAGCTGATCAGCACCTTTTGTTTTTACTCCATAGATAGTACAATATCTCTTCTTTCTTAATCTGAAATTTCAAGCTTCTAGCCTGCTTACATGGCTGTATAGGCTGGTTTGTATCGGACCTGGTTGGAAACTAAATTGTTGGTTTTCTCACGTAAATGCTCATTTATCAGGTGTGCAGTCGAGTTGTGGTCAAAAGATATGGACAGATTTTGAAACTAATGTTAGGGTTTCCAGCAAATAAATTATGTCTAATGAAAATTACCTTTTTGTGAATGTGGAATCCTGAGAGTTTGTCTCATAGTAATTGATGCTTTACTTGGATTGTCTCTTAATACTTGAGTCGCCACATGGTAAAACCAGCAATCTGCATAGGCGAAAGCAAAAGCGCAGATCAGCTTTGCAGTTACTCCGAAGCGGATCAGCGCCTTTGTTTTTGCTACTCGGATAGTACAGTACCTCTTCTACTTAAATCGGAAATTTCAAGCTTCTAGCTCTTTTCTGTGACTGTACAAGTCGGTTTGTGTCGGACTTGTTCAAAAAACACTTTGTTGGTTTTCACAGGAGGTGGCTCACTTATCTGTTACTTATGTATTTAATTGCACTTTCAGGTCAACAATGAGAATCTAAGGGAGGCCACCCATGATTATGCCATACAAGTTCTACGACAGACTCCGGCAACTGTGCAGATGCTAGTGTTCCGAGACGACAGTCACGTCAAAGAGGAGGATATTTACGACGTCTTCACTGTAGAACTTAACAAAAAGCCCGGCAAGGGCCTGGGACTTAGTATTGTTGGTAAACGCAATGACGTTGGTGTATACATATCAGATATTGTGAAGGGAGGCGCGTCCGAGGCGGACGGCCGTCTTATGCAAGGTGACCAGATTCTGGCAGTTAACGGCGAGGATATGAGAAACGCCACTCAGGAATACGCTGCAGCAGTACTCAAAGTAAGAAGATTATAAGAATCTTACATAAGTGTCAGGGATGGATTGACACATCTGTCCTTAGTGAAGCCAAACTGTGACCTGAGGGACAGATTTGTCTATCCATACCTTACACACATGATAGATTCTTTGTCTTGCATGCCTAATGTGGCGACGCTTGATTTTTAGCTCACCTGAGCCGTCAGGCTCACAAGGTGAGCTTATAGTATACCCATGCTCCGTCGTCCGTCCGTCGTCCGTCCGTCCGTCCGTCCGTCGTCCGTCGTCCACCATTTTCAAAGATCTTCTTCTCTGAAACCGCTTGGCCAATCAAAGCCAAATTTTACATGAAGCATCTATGGGAAGGGGGAACCAATGTGTATATAAATAATCCAGGTCACATGACCAAGATGGCCGCCATGCCCATATATGGTAAAAACCCTTCAAAAATCTTCTTCTCCGGAACCACTGGACCGATTTCAACCAAACTTGGCATGAAGCATCGATGACTCAAGTACTACAATGTGTATATAAATCATGACCTTGCGGTGACCTTGACCTATTTTACGGCAAGGTCAACATAGGTCGCCTTTGCATTTGAATGGGAAAAATTGTTAAATTGTCCTTTAAAGGAAAAATCTTGAAGAAAATGAGCAGTAGGACTGAATATTAATGATTCTGAAAAAAATTGGGCACCAGGGGCTCATCCGCCCCCACCCCGGGGCAATATACATGTATATTATCATAATATTCAAACATCTTCTTTTCTGAAACCGCTTGGCCAATCAAAGCCAAATTTTACATGAAGCATCTATGGGAAGGAGGAACCAATGTATATATAAATAATCCAGGTCACATGACCAAGATGGCCGCCATGCCCATATATGGTAAAAACCCTTCAAAAATCTTCTTCTCCGGAACCACTGGACCGATTTCAACCAAACTTGGCATGAAGCATTGATGACTCAAGTACTACAATGTGTATATAAATCATGACCTTTCGGTGACCTTGACCTATTTTACGGCAAGGTCAACATAGGTCGCCTTTGCATTTGAATGGGAAAAATTGTTAAATTGTCATTTAAAGGAAAAATCTTGAAGAAAATAAGCAGTAGGACTGAATATTAATGATTCTGAAAAAAATTGGGCACCAGGGGCTCATCCGCCCCCACCCCGGGGCAATATACATGTATATTATCATAATATTCAAACATCTTCTTCTCTGAAACCGCTTGGCCAATCAAAGCCAAATTTTACATGAAGCATCTATGGGAAGGGGGAACCAATGTGTATATAAATAATCCAGGTCACATGACCAAGATGGCCGCCATGCCCATATATGGTAAAAACCCTTCAAAAATCTTCTTCTCCAGAACCGGTGGACCGATTTCAACAAAACTTGACATGAAGCATCGATGGCTCAAGCACTACAATGTGTATATAAATCATGACCTTTTGATGACCTTGACCTATTTTACGGCAAGGTCAACATAGGTCGCCAATGCATTTGAATGGGGAAAACTTTTAAAATGTAATTTAAAGTGAAAGTCTTGCAGGAAATGGGAAGTAGGACTGAATATTAATGATTCTGAAAAAAATTGGACCCCAGGGGCTCATGTGTCCCCACCCCGGGGCAATATACATGTATATTTCCATAATATTCAAACCTCTTCTCCTCTGAAATCGCTTGGCCAATCAAAGCCAAATTTTATGTGAAGCATCTATAGAATTGGGGAATCAATGTGTATATAAATAATCTAGGTCACATGACAAAGATGGCCACCATGCCCATATATGGTAAAAACCCATCAAAAATCTTCTCTGAAACCAATAGACTGATTTCAAGGAAACTTGGCGTGGAGCATCGATGGCTAAAGTACTCCAATGTATATATAAATCATGACCCTGTGATGACCTTGACCAAGATTATGGCAAGGTCAACATGGGTCGCCTATGCATTTGAATTGGGAAAACTGTTAAAATGTCATTTGAAGGGAAAAGCCAGCAAGAAATTGGCAAATGGACAGAATATTGAAGATTCTGAAAAAAGAAAATGGCCCAAGGGCTTCATCTGCCCCTGCACTGGAGTTAAATACCATAATATTCAAACATGTTTATTGGTATATGCAGCAGATCTCAGGTGAGCGTTTACAGGACCATTGGTCCTCTGGTCATAATATTTATGTTGAAAAAAACCACTGTAATCGCGTCTGCCATTTTGAAATAGAATGTTTCTGACGTTGTCGTCATGTGAGTGCTTAACAACGACGCTATGTGACATCCTGTACAACCAATGTAAAAAGGAACACATGCAAACAGTTGTGCCTGGGGTGAGATAACAAGGGTGAGATAAGAATTTCTCACATGGGGTAAAACATGGGATTTCTCTATCTGGTGTGCAAGAAAATTTTTTATCATGGTATCAGCATCATAAAGAAACCGGTTCGATGTATTATAGTGAAAGGTTATAGAGTTGACACAATCTCATTTCTTTGCAAATATTTAATCTTGTATGGCAATGTTTCCTCTTCTTCTTCTAAGAAGAGCAGTTGTGAGTTATTGGCAAAATAGATGTGTGCTAAGTGCTGGTTAATTTTTCCTGGAGGATTGCCGATAAAGTTTGGCTGGCACAAGTTACTGTCCCAGCTGCTTACAGGGGATTGAAAACATTATGTCAACATTATGTAAAACAAAACAAAAAATGAAAATCACATTGGGGTATCATGCACACCATGTATAATTTATGTTGTAACCCTGTAATTACAGACCTTAATGGGTAAAGTGACCTTGACTGTTGGAAGGTTAAAGGCAGGGTCAAGGACGTCGTCAAGGAGAAACTCGTCCCCTGGACATCCTCTACGCAAAACAGAATCTACGGCTAGCAATAAATCAAGAGGCGGCAGACATTCTAAAAGTGAGTTTCTAGCTTTGCTTTGAGGCTTAAATCACATGGCATGATAATGAGTATAGGTCACTAGTTATTAGCCCTCCCATGTTAAAGACACCCTGCTTTTTGTCAGTGCATAAATGTGTGTATATGTGTCATAGTAATGCTTTGAATTTAGACACACATAGTGACTAGTCCACCATAAATTGAGCTGCAACACGAGACAACCGGTTTCGGGGTGTCAGACCAGGTCCGACACAAACTGGTCTATGCAGCTACAAAAGATGCCTGGAAGCTTGAAATTTCAGATTTAGGAAAAAGAGAAATCGTACTATCCGAGAAGCGAAAAAAAGGCGCTGATCAACTTCGCAGTTACTGCAAAGCTGATCTGTGCCATTGTTTTCGCATAGGCAAAAATCCGGTTTTCTCATGACGTGGCTCATATTTGTCATAGTACCGCTGTGAGCAATAGTGATTAGTCCACCATAAATTTGTGTAATAATGAGGAAATGCACAATATATCACATTAAGGATAGGAGACTCTCTGAAAAAGTCAATAAAATCTCTAATAAATTCTCTTTGACAGCTTACTTTTTTGTAGCTCAACTGTGCTTTATGCATAAGTTAAGTGCATCGTTCATTGTCATCTTTTTGTCTTTGACATTGTCTGCCATCCACCGTTCTCAAAAATCAAGACCAAACAAAACCAGTTTATGCCATATTTTTGAACAAAACATCTAACCAAAGTTTTTCTTAAGAACCCAGTGGCGGATTTAGAGGGGTTTCAGATGGTTCGCTTGAACCCCCTTCTGGGACCAAATTATTTCAATGGCATGGGGAAATTTATGAAAAATTAGGCAAAATGTTGAAAACGAACCCCTCAAGGGATTTGAACCCCCCTTACAGAAATCCTGGATCCGCCCTTGGAACCAGCAATACGAAAATGAACTTGAAGTTCATTAAAGTAAATCTAAAGTCTGTTTCGCAGTGTGTGATAATGGTTTTTCGCAGATATTTTACAACTGTTCGAATATAGAAGAAATATTTTCTTGGCACAATTAAGCATCTAGTTTGTTGCAAAATGTGCATTAAAAAATTTGAAAATCGGTTGTCAAATAAAAAGTTCTGGTCAAAAACATTTTTGAATGGGGATTTCCTGTACAAAAATCTCATGGAAGGGAGGTAAATATTTTCCCGCAAAAATTTTAAATTCTAACTATTTAACAATGATTGCTCAAAATTATTATAAATTGACACAAATGACATACCCGAGACAAAATCTTCATGATCAGGTAAAAATTCTCGAAAAATATGTGTTTTCACGATCATCGATTATCTCCCTTGCCAATGCAAAATCCCTATGCAAAATTCATTTTGGCCATAAAAACTTAATTTGTTCACCGATTTTCAAAATTTTTGCGGGTCCTATTAGGACAAACTAAGATCAAGATTTTGACATGAAAATAATTTTTCTGTCGTCCCCCATACAAAATTTTCTGCGAAAAAACATTATCAGAGGCAAGTTTTCAGACTTTAGTACATCAGGAAAACTTGTCTGTGTAATGTATACCCCATTGTACCCCACTTTTATATAGCAAAACTGGGGTATGCAGGGGTATACCTATTTTGCTTATTTTTACTCCAAAACAAAGATTGTGGGCACCCACGATTGTGGGCACCCACAATCTATGTTTTGGGCAAAATATTAAAAATATCAAAATGTTTCTGGTGAAATTTTCAATGTTTTCATATGAATAAAATCTCTTTATACATATTCATGGGCGTGTTTTCGTAATGTAGGAGAATTATCCATCAATAATGATATTCAAATAAGTAGGTGAAAATTTTCTAATTAAATAAGCAAATCCATGTTCAATTTTTGATAGCTAGGTGTATGTATATTTCTAATTTTTGAATCTACAGATGGCGAGCCTTCCGAAAGCTACTGAAACCTTCACCTGCATTGCAGCAAAAAAAAACCCTATAATTAAATGAGCCTCGACGTGAGAAAACCGGTCTTCGGGGTTTCTGACCAGGTGCGACAAAAATCGTACTGTAAAGTCACAGAAGCAGGCTAGAGGCTTGAAATTTCGGCTATATGTTGAAGAGATATTGTACTATCTGAGTAGTGAAAATAAAGGCGCTGATCAGCTTCGCAGTTACTGCGAAGCTGATCTGCGCCTTTGTTTTCGCATAGGCAAATATCCGGTTTTCTCGCGTCGTGGCTCAAATGATTGTTATTCAAAAAGAAAAAAGGAATACATATATATCTTTATGTACATTTTCTTGTGAAAAAGGATCTGACAGTAAGCATAGACAGCCTGACAGTAAGCATATTGCTTACAACAAGCAGTTCCTGACCTATTTCTGTATGATATTCAGACATCAGGAAAACATGTGCGGGAAATGTATACCGCTTAAACCCCACTTTCAAATAGAAAAACTGGGGTTTGCAGGGGGTATACATATTTTTCTTAAAAATATGTTATTTTGGCATTTATGAGCAGTTGAACTTTCATGCTCAACTCAGTTTTATAACCTCGTCTGTTTGGCCTGGTCTGTTCTTTTTCTTACAAGGTTTTCTCAACATTGTCTATGCTTTATAACCGTAAATCGATAAATGGTAATTTTTGCTTGTGCTAAGTACACATAAAATAAAATCATGTAAAGCCAAATCTGTCTTGCTGTGTTTCCTGGTGTCAAAAATGCAATTCAAAATGTTCTTTCAATTCCAGTCATTCAATGGCTTTCAGCTCCCTTTGTGAAATGTTGCCAAATATTGTGTAAGTGACACAAGGAATGCTTGTATGACAGTGTTTTCAATTTTTGTTAAATCTTTTTTAATGTTTCCAAGAAATTAATTCCAGTTGGAAGATTTTGCATCTGATGATTGTTTTGTGTTTGAATTTGAATGATGGCATTAAAAGGCATGTTTTTCATTTTCACTGCCTTTCATTTCCTGCATTCGCAATGAAGTTTTTTTTCCCCACCTTCCTTTTTGGAGTGGGACTTTAGTTCCTCATCATTGTTTATTGTTACTTTTTTATGAAAAGAATTGCAGTGAATGAAGGTTTAATGAAAAGAATTGCAGTGAATGAAGGTTTAATGAAAAGAATTGTAGTGAATGAAGGTTTAATGAAAATAATTATTGTGAATGAATTTTATTATGAAAAGAATTGCAGAGAATGAAGGTTTAATGAAAACAATTTGTTGTGAATGAAGGTTGTAATGAAAAAAATTGCAGTGAATGAAGGTTTTATGAAAGGGATTGTAGTGAATGAAGGTTATAATGAAAAAAAAATTGCAGTGAATGAAGGTTTAATGAAGGAATTGTATCTGTATTTTCTACAGAGATATAGTTACGTATTGACCTGCTAAACAAAGGAAGTTTAGGAGGGAGGTTGATAAGTTTCGCGCTTTTTATTATCAACCGGTTGATAATATCTGGCGGGAAACTTACAAACCTCCCGTAGATGTACGCTGTTATATATATTAGACACAACAGTAAGTTTATGTATCGGTTCAGCTGCACCGCAAAAAAATGCTTTCGCTGTGTTCATGCTTATGCTGATTGTACGTTTTCCCAGCTAATCATGCTAAAGGTAAATACAAATTGTTTTCCTACTGAGTATCCGAAATTCTTTGAGATGAGGCAATATGTATTATTTCAATTATTCATAATTTCTCAAAACGGTATTTCAAACGTACCGTTGCACGTACATTTCTGTGTGAAAATATTCCTCGCCCCATGGTTTCATTGGTAGTGTAGAAGGTTAGGGTTAGTGTGAGGTTAATGAGAAACCACGGAAGTAGGAACAAACTTCACAAAGTTAGTTTTGACCAGCTGTTTCCCCCTTAAACAGCCTGGCATTCAGTAAATGGTCCTCTGTCATTTCAGCATGGGGATTAGCTTATGACAGATCCAAGTAGAAGTAATCTACACTTTCAAATCAGTTTATGCACAACATATAGATATACAAAAATCATACTTAAATGGTATTGAATTATTTGCATTAAATCTTGATCAATAAATAACCTCGACGACGTTTTAAGGGGAAGCTACTGTGAAAGTTATTTTTGGACATGGCTGCACGAGGAAAGAAAATATCGTTCACCGTTAGTCCGTGGGATTTTGGCCGATAGACATGTCGCGAGAAAGCATGCTTTAACAGAATATAATTGGTCTAAGCATACTGCGCAAGGTTTGGTCAATCGGCTCGCTGTGTAGCATTTGTTATAGCGAAACAAAGGAGCCAGTATATAAGTCAGTTAGAGTATGTCGGTATCGGTCAATACGAAAATTATAGACCCGGGCACGTGAATTTAAAGCCTCCCTCGCTGCGCTCGGTCGGCTTTAAGTTCACGTGCCCGGGTCTATAATTTTCGTATTGACCTCACCTCCATACTCTAACTATTACTTATTGTTGCTAGAATTTTGGTTTATGATCACAGGAAACCATGCCCACCACATGAGCCTACCTCACACAACCCTGGTAAAATAGCACATTTGATTTGATGTGATAAGAATTGTACATGTAGTCTATACATTGGCTGCAACAAGTTACCCTGAGACAAACAAAAGCCCTGTCAGTCCTTTGAACTTTAATGAAAGAACGAACATTCATGTATATTCATATTACTTCAAAAAGAATTTATCTTGCATGTGTTGAGTCTTCTTTTAATATGCTTGTTATTAAGTCGCAAATCACAAAAAAAACCTATCTACTTCCATTTCTATATACTGTTTCTTGACTTTTCTTTCATTTTGTTTTGGATATGCTATAACTAACACCTTGTGTTAAGAATCTGCAAAGACAGGGACGGTTTCAGTAGCTGTAAGGATAGAAAAGTAAGTTTACGTCTGATTCTTATTAATAGTTATTTAAGACATGTTTATCAAACATTATTCAATATGTATCTGCATGCTATAATAATAATACTTGTTTATTATAAGCTTCAGGTGTTATTGTTTCGGAATTACTGTAAATCTGGAAATGTTCGTGAGAACTTGATTTTCGCTAAATTTGCGAATTCGTTGTCTCTCGAATATAAAGTTCTCATGCAGTAATAAAGGATTACAATAAGCTGTGTAGAGTGCACAAGTACTCGGACTCGCTAATAATTCGGAAATCGAAAATTCGCGAATTAAGAGTCACACAAAAATTTCCGAGCTTACAGTATATGCGAGTGAACAGTAAGAATAAAATATTCTGTTCATTTCTTTTCTGGCAATCTATTGGCTGAATAATGTACTTGTAATATGTTACTCAAGAAATGTCATATTCAGGCTTCAAATATGAAATTTTTAATTTTGGCCATTAGGTTTGAGGCCTTCATTTGGAAAATGTTTGCAGTTTGTTTTGTTGAAAAAATAACTTACTTACCCTAGCATGACTGAAGTCGGGTGCGTAGGGTGGATTTCTTTTTATATAAATACTCTCAGGTTTAAATAATTGCTTTCAGCAAGAAAACTACTTTAAGAATAAGTTTTACAGCATGGCAAATCTTAGTATAGTGTAGTGAACTAAAATGGTGAATAAAGGACATGACTGATACATATAGTTTCAATTGCATGAGTACAACTAACAATTTTTGTCAAACAAATTGTGTATTTCACTACAAATCAAGAATCTAGAAGTCGTTTGTATCGTAGCAAGACCTTGATCTGCAACATTCAGAAGGTCAGTGCTGAAAACATTTGGGCCGCATCATGAGAAAACTGGGCCTATGCAAAAACAAAGGCACAGATCAGCTATGCAGTAACTGATCAGCTGATAAGCGCTTTTGCTACACGGATAGTACAATTCCTCCTCTACGTATACCCAAATTTCAAGATTCTAGCCTTCTTCTGTGAATGGTTTGTGTTGAAAAACGTGGTCGGAAATCCCAAGGACAGCTTTGTGTTGAAAAACGTGGTCGGAAATCATTTTGTACAGGTTAGTAAAACATTGCACATTTAAAGAATACATGTAGAAAACAATAGCAGCAACTACTCCAAGAAAAAAGCATTTGAGCCACCCCATGGGAATACCAACAATCTGCATAGGCGAAAACAAAGACGCAGATCAGCTTCGCAGTAACCGCAAAGCTGATCAGCACCTTTGTTTTCGCTACACAGATAGTACACTGCCTCTTCTTCTTAAATCCGAAATTTCAAGCTTCTAGCCTGCTTCTGTGACTGCAGCCTGATTTGTGTCAGACCTGTTCGGAAACCACATTGTTGGTTTTCCCACGAGGTGGCTCATTTATCTGCTCTTGGGAAATTGCAATGGAAAAACATGACACTGTTGTTGCCTTATGAAACTGGACTGGCTGTTTTTAAGTCAAATTTTTTGACAGATACACCTCAACCTCTTTATAACATGGTTTGCTACAGCATGGTTATGGATATAACACAGACCATTCTTGGATCCCAAATTGTCATTTTAGACTCATTTTTGCTATATATTTATACATTTTACTCTCGTTATAACATGGGTTGGACAGCTAAAACAGAAAATAGCTTGAACCCCAACAACAGTGTTATAAAGAGGTTGTGGGTGGGCTATGCAAAAATGTTAATGCATTGATGTGTGAGCATTCAAGGAAAGACTTGCAAAGTTCTCATTCATTTGTCTAATCTTTCAGAGGGCAGTGAAGACATGAGTCACATCCGAACTGTTGAGCTGCAGCATGATGCGTCAGGCTCCCTGGGGCTCAGTATAGCCGGGGGGTTGGGCTCAAACCTGGGCGACACGCCTGTGGTGGTGGCCAATATGACACCTAACGGGCCAGCTGAGAAGTCCAGAAAACTCAAGGTAAAGACAGAGTAGACATTGTCCTTCAGGACTTCAGTCTTCATTCTTTTCTACTCACCATCAGGAAAACATGTCCATGAAAAGTATACTCCCTTGAACCCCACTTTTATATAGCAAAACTGGGGCAAATTTTATATATGATCTACACTTCAGATTTTATATGCTAAATTTCCGACTGTTATTTGTAAAGGTGACATGATGTTTCTGCTCTCATACAATCTTGGCTGTTGATGAGCTGTAACCTTTCTCTGTTGTTGTTAGGTTGGTGATAAGATACTGAGTATCAACGGGGTCAGTACCGAGGGGCTACAACATGGCCAGGTGATACAGATGTTGAAATCTGCTGAAGGCTCAGTCACTCTTCAGGTTACACAAGGTTAGTGTATTACATGAACATATTTGTGATGAATGGACTTTCCCATCATTCTCATTTGGGGGAGTCTACTTTCATTTTTAGGGGCATTAGGAGTGATTTTAAATTTTAAAATAGTTTTAGGGTGAAATTCCTTTAAGCTCTGCGGCATCCCATCTGGGGCTATGATGTTTGCCTGGGTCCCACAATAAGGACACCAAGCTTATACGAGTTGCAAGGTTTTGACCTACCCTGTCACATAATTTAGCATGCTCAGAGGCTAGCTAAGACCTTGAAATAGTAAAAATGTATTTTGAAACTGGTGGCATCATGCTGTTTCTGGAATAAACTTGTTCAGACAACAAGAGTCACAAGAAAAGTAAGTATTGAATGTGCAGCATTTGATGTGTTAATGTTTACCCAGTCTCTTGGAAGCACTTTGAACCCTCGGCCTACTGATCTCAGGTTCAAATAACTTCCTTGAACTTCAGCCATTATGAAAACATGCCCATGCAATATACAGAGAATTTTCTCAAAATAAAAACTGAAAATATCATTGGAAAAAAAAAATGATATTTTCAAAATTTTCGCTTAAAATATTGATTGTGAGTACACATTAGAACCGCCTCGGTTCTAATGAGTACCCACAATCTATGGTTTGGAGCAAAAATAAGAAAAATAGGGATAACCCAGCATACCCCAGTTTTGCTATATAAAAGTGGGGTTTAAGGAGGTATTCATTGCACAGACATGTTTTCCTGATGGCAAATGTTAATGTATGAACAAGCAAGTTTGATCCCTATAATCAAACATTGAAAATTCATGGATTGAAATAATAGAGCAAAAAAACCTTGCATTTAATAGCAGAGCATCAATCATCATGGAATTTCATGTTTTCCAGTCTCTTACAAATATATCCATACATATGATGGTTTGAAAGAGGAATCAGGGAGATATTTCAAGAAGCGGTTTTTGGAAAATGTTTAGGAGAAAATTCTTGATTCAGGGATACTTTGTATTTGTTTTTAGCTCGCCTGTACGAAAGTACAGGAAGAGCTATTGCAGTCACCCCGGCGTTAGCGTCGGCGTCGGCGTTAGTGTCTGCGTCGGCGTTGCTCAAATGTTAAAGTTTTTGGTTAAAGTTTTTATAAGGCTATATCTCTTGAACATGTTGATGGATCAAGTTGATACTTTGCATGTTAGTAGATATTAGTCTGAAGTTTTATTCTGTACCATCATGACCGACCTGGATGACCTTGAGGTCAAGGTCACAGACTTAGAAATTTTGTGTCAAAGTTTTTGGTTAAAGTTTTTGTATGTCTATATCTCTTGAATATGTTGATGGATCGAGTTAATACTTTGCACATTGATAGATATTGGTCTGAAGTTTTATGCTGTACCAACATGACCCACCTGGGTGACCTTGAGGTCAAGGTCATGGACTTTTGTGTTAAATTTTGTGTTAAAGTTTTTGGTTAAAGTTTTTTTGTAAGTCTATATCTCTTGAATATGTAGATGGATCAAGTTGATACTTTGCATATTGATAGATATTGGTCGGAAGTTTTAAGCTGTACCATCAGGATCCACCTGAGTGACCTTGAGGTCAAGGTCATGGACTTAGAAATCTTGTGTTAAAGTTTTTGTAAGTCTATATCTTTTGAATATATAGATGAATTAAGTTGATACTTTGCGTATTGCTAGGTATTGGTCTGAAGTTTTATGCTATATCATCAAAACCCACCTGAGTGACCTTGAGGTCAAAGTCACATACTTAGAAATTTTATGTTAAAAATATTTTGGGTTAAAGTTTTCAAAGTCTATATCTTTTGAATATGTTGATGGATCATGTTGGTAGATACATGTACTGATTTTATGCTGTACCATCATGGCTAACTTGAGAGACATTGAGGTCAAGGTCGTGGGTCATAGATTTAGTGGCAAAGCATAAGTCAGGCGAGCTAAGCTGTCCTGCGACAGCTCTTATTAAAAATGGTATTTGTACAAAACTTCGAAGAACTCATAGTATCAAGTGTATAATTTTGCTGTTATGTTATCCAGGTGAGCAGACCCAGGTCAGCGTGAGCGGGCGAGCATCTGTGACCAAGTCAATATCATCTGATCACCCCCCTGAGATACACACCCCAACACCGCAGGAAAATAACGTCTTTGACCCCGAGGATGATGGGTAATTATCTTACAGAATTCTTAATATGGTTGGTTTGTCGGTTTTCTTTTTTATGTCTCACTTAACACTGAGCTAAGGTTATATGGTCAAGTGGTCCTCGGTTAAAAGTCATGCAAAAGATGACAATTGAATCCCTGGCCTCTGGTTTACAAGGCAAGTGGCTTAATGACAGAACCTCAAGAAACCATTTTTAAATACATGTATAACAATTGAAAAAAAAGGCTGCCTTTCAGAACAAAGAAAAATGGCTGTCTAAATATTGAATGCCAATTAACCAAATACAAGCAAAGACTTTATTGCCTCTTTGCAAAGTGTTATTATTTATATAGCATAAGAACATTCTGTAATCTCTTCAGAAATGTTTAACATTGTGGAATACTTATCTGTATCATAATTCTACATGTATGTGTTTCCATTACTCAGGCCACCACCACAGTGCAAGACCATAGTGCTAGAAAGAGGTCCAGATGGCCTGGGCTTCTCAATAGTCGGCGGACACGGGAGTCCCCACGGAGACCTGCCAATCTATGTGAAAAATGTCTTCTTAAAGGGTGCAGCTGCAGAAAATGGACAGCTTAAAAGGGGCGACCAGATTCTGTCTGTGAACGGACAAAGTCTAGAAGGACTCAATCATGAAGAAGCTGTAAACATTCTCAAAAATGCAAAAGGAACTGTGACTATGTCTGTGTTATCTTGATAGTGATTGGATACTGCCACTGTTATCTTGATAGTGATTGGTTACTGTCACTGTTATCTTGATAGTGATTGGTTACTGTCACTGTTATCTTGATAGTGATTGGTTACAGTCACTGTTATCTTGATAGCGATTGGTTACAGTCACTGTTATCTTGATAGTGATTGGTTACAGTCAGTGTTATCTTGATAATGATTGGCTACATGCAAATGAACCTAAATTATGCATCATGGGACACTTGTAATGTATAGAAATTCATAATTGTTACAAAGGGTTTTGACCGTCAGAGGGGCTTTTAACACAATTTTGTATGCATCAAAGCTTTTCATATTACTATTTTAAAAATATACAACTAAGAAATTCATTCACATACAGGTCAATTTAATATGGATATGAGGATTTTTAGCTCATAGCTCTTTTATTCTCCTTTCTATTGTGCTTTGCTTCCAAATTATATAAACATAAATTTTAATCATGTTAACTCATTTACGCCTGGCGACCATTTTATGGGACATAGGCAAACAGTATAGCATCAGATGTGACGCCGCAGAATGTGGCATCCCATCTGGGGCTATTCTGTTTGCACAGAGAAATTTCATAGAAAAATGAGATAAAAAATAAAAATCACTCCTAACACCCCTAAAAATGAAAGTGAACCCATCCAATTGATAATGATGGGAGAATCCAATCGTCAAATATGGGTTAAGGAAATGGAGACAAAGTTGGCCAGTAATTAACAACAAAACCTTTCTGCAGGGTTATCAGACGAGATTGTAATGAATTTTTCGATCAAGCCTCATTTGCAAAGGATTATATGAGCCGCCTCATGAAAAAAAAAAAAAAAACGGTTTTTGGCCTATGCGAAAACAAAGACGCAGATCAGCTGTGCAGTAACTGCACAGCTGATAAGCGCCTTTGTTTTCGCTACACGGATAGTACAATTCCTCTTCTTCCTAAATCCAAAATTTCAAGCTTCTAGCCATCTTCTGTGCTTGTACAGCTTGGTTTGTGTCAGACCTGGTCGGAAACCCCAATGACCGGTTTTCTCACAACGCGGCTCATAAGTTGCTGTGCCTACCAAATGCTCTGATTCTGAAACGATTGTTGAGAAAGAAAATCGATCACAGCAGTTTCCGTTCCACATCACAGCGTTTGATAGGCATGACTAGAAAATCTTCCTTTTTGCATATGCAAAATATCAGGAAAACATGTCTGTGAAATGTATACCCCCTTGTACCCCACTTTTATATAGAAAAATTGGGGTTTGCAGGGGTATACCTAATTTTCTTATTTTTGATCCCAAACATACATTGTGGGTACACATTACAACCGCCTTGGTGAGGTGGTTCTAACATGCACCCACAATGTATGTTTTGAGCAAAAAATGTAAAAGTATCAATTTTGTTCTACTGAAATTTCCAAATTTTACAGATGAAAAAAAATCTCTGTATATTGCATGGGCATGTTTTCGTAATGAGCTGTAACTGCTGTGACAGACTATTAGATAACAATGAAGGACGATTTTCTTGTTAATGTGTATTGTTTCTCCAAAAAAGGTTTTGGTGTAATTAAATAGTGATATAATGTTACACGTTGTGTGATTTTAAAGAGGAATAGGCAGTGATTTTATAGAGGAATAGGCACAATTTTCATCAAGTACAAGACTTTACTACTTATCAGTATGTACATAGGGGAAAAGGGAATAAATATTTGTACATAAAAATTCCTATAATAGCCTTTTATTATATGCATGGTATTAATCACTCATTTTCTTTGAATTTTCATTTCGGTACATGTATATTTTATTTGTCCTTTTAATGTTATGATTTCGCATATTTTTATAAGAAAATGGTTGTGATGGTTAGCAGTATACTATAAAAAAATTTATTGTTAGCTGTTAGATAGAACTGTAGCATATTCAAATTCTTTTATTGTTAAAATTATGAGTCTTTCTTATTTGAGCCTCAATGTGAGAAAACCGGTCTTCTGGGTTTCAGATCAGATCAGATACAAATCGGCCTGTACAGTCGCAGAAAAAGGGTAGAAGCTTAAAATTTCAAATTTAAGAAGAGGGATTCTATTTCCTGAGTAGCAAAAACAAAGGTGATGATCAGCTCTTGCATTTACTGTACAGCTGATCTTCGTCTTTGTTTTCACATACACAAATTGTTGGTTTTCTGATGTGGTGGCTCATTTGGTTTTGATACAGCCATGAGACAAAGACTTTCACTAGAGGTTTATTTGAGCCGCAACACGAGAAAACCGGTCGTCGGAGTTTTCGACCAGATCATACACAATCTGGTCTGTTCAGTCACAGGAGAATACTAGATGCTTGAAATTTTGGATACAAGTAGAAGAGGAATTGTACTATCGGTGTAGTAAAAACTGCCCATAACCCTCATAATGAAGATCATCTGATCAGTTACTACATAGCTGATCTGGGTCTTTGTTTTTGCATATGCAAAAAGCTGGTTTTCTCATGATGTGGCTCATTTCTGATTGTTCAATTAGACTTTTATATTGCTTTGTTGGTTTTGTGGGGAAAACTTGCAACAAATGTTTGATTATTTACAGAAAATGATTGAATACTTTTGTTTAGGGCTGTATCTTAAATCAGACCTGATATGTGGGCATTAGATATTAGACTGTACAAATGTAAAAATCCTTGAAGAAAAAATCGATGTCAAATACATCAACATTAATCCTACCATTTGTATAATGTGGCTTTGCCAGGCATCATTAGTCTTTTCTGCTAATATCAGCATGATTGCAATACTTAAAAACTTTCATCAGTCAATAAAACAAGATTCTATTGTTCTGTTTATAGTTTTTATTCTAATCAAATTACAGAAATAGAAGCATACATGTATATGCATTATAATTTATGAATATTTCTTAGACTTAAGAAATTCATGAGACTAGATCTACATGTATGTAACAGCTACTAAGCTGCCATAATATGAAATTAAGTTTACACACACACACACACACACACACACCAAAAACGTATTGTAATCCAGGGATAGCTGAAGCATAGAGATGTGTTAGGATGCTTCATACTTACATATTTGGAATAGAACTGTATCCAGAATAATTCATATACTGTAAATTCAGAAATTTTTATGCAATTTTTTTTGCAATTTTCAGTTGCCAATTAATAACGAGTTCTTGAGATGGTTCTTGTGCATTTTTGAAAGTTGCTGAATAAGCATCTATTAGGCCAGAGTGAATAAATTTTCAGATTCTCATTCCCACTTGCTCTTGTTCCAAACCCTCCAAAATCATTTTTAGTTTGGTCGGAAAAGATAGAAAAATATCTTTGTGTATAAAAAGTCAAGATCATGTATAAAGTTCACTTACTTCATTGCCTGTGTTTCTTTTAATGCAAAAATTATCTAAAATTTTAAAGAAAATAGACCTTGAAGAAAAACGAACCAAAAAAAATTTCGATATGTGTATAATGCTTGTTTACATGTACTACTAGTAGAATTGCTAACCAAAGTACAGAAGATAACTCGGCAAACATTTTTCAGAAACCTTTTTCTACAAAGTATATGCATCAGGAAAACATGTCGGTGAAATAAATACCCCCATATACCCCTCTTTTATATATTGAAACTGGGGTATGCAGGGGTATACCTTAGTTTTTCTTATTTTTTCTCCAAAACAGATTGTAGGTACTTGTTAGAACCGCCTCACAGAGGCGGTTCTAAATTGTACCCACAATCTATGTTTTGAGCAAAAATAAGAAAAAAATATCAAATTTGTTCCAATGAAATTTTCAATTTTTTAAAGTTGAAAAAATCTCTATATTGCATGGGCAAGTTTTCGTAATGTACGGTAGGGAAGAACAGTAGGGAAGAATATTTCACTAGTCCAACTCCATCCACAAGCATACATTTATCTTGAAAAAAAAAAATCACTCATCATGATGTGTCGTAAGGTACCATGACAGGCACAGGCCTGTGTAGGGGTACACATCATAAACTTAATCATAGCTATGGCATATTTAACTTCATAAGTTTACTATTATTATTGACAATTAAATAATGTTACTGATTTGTCAGGTTTTCTTTTCCTTTCAATCCTCTCCACCACTCATTCAAGAATTTTTTTTTTTCTTAATTCAGTTTTATGTCCCTTTCAAGATTATTTCAGCTCATATGAAACGGGCCAATCAGTAGGTGGGCGAAAACGGGAGGACCCCGAGAAAAAACACCTGGCACACCTGCAAGCAGAACTTGGCTTGTCTCACGTGGCCAGAGCGGGGCTCGAACCCGCACCAGACACAGCGGTGAGATGATCGAGTGATTAAGAAACAGCGCTCTTAACCGCTCGGCCAAGGGGGCCGCCATTCAAGAAATTAGCCGGACTTTCCCATCATTGTCATTTGGGTGAGTTAATTTAAATTTTTAGGGGGAGTAGGAATGGTTTTCAATTATTATATACTTTTTTAGCTCACCTGAGCCGTCAGGCTCACAAGGTGAGCTTATAGTATACCCATGCTCCGTCGTCCGTCCGTCGTCCACCATTTTCAAAGATCTTCTCCTCTGAAACCGCTTGGCCAATCAAAGCCAAATTTTACATGAAGCATCTATGGGAAGGGGGAACCAATGTGTATATAAATAATCCAGGTCACATGACCAAGATGGCCGCCATGCCCATATATGGTAAAAACCCTTCAAAAATCTTCTTCTCCGGAACCACTGGACCGATTTTAACCAAACTTGGCATGAAGCATTAATGGCTCAAGCACTACAATGTGTATATAAATCATGACCCTATGATGACCTTGACCTATTTTACGGCAAGGTCAACATAGGTCGCGAATGCATTTGAATGGGAAAAATTGTTAAATTGTCATTTAAAGGAAAAATCTTGCAGAAAATGAGCAATAGGACTGAATATTAATGATTCTGAAAAAAATTGGGCACCAGGGGCTCATCCGCCCCCACCCCGGGGCAATATACATGTATATCTCCATAATATTCAAACATCTTCTCCTCTGAAACCGCTTGGCCAATCAAAGCGAAATTTTATGTGAAGCATCAATAGGAAGGGGTAACAAATATGTATATAAAAAATCCAGGTCACATGACCAAGATGGCCGCCATGCCCATATATGGTAAAAACCGTTCAAAAATCTTCTTCTCCAGAACCGGTTGACCGATTTCAACGAAACTTGGCACGAAGCATCGATGGCTCAAGCACTACAATGTATATATAAATCATGACCCTGTGATGACCTTGACCTATTTTACGGGAAGGTCAACATAGGTCACCAATGCATTTGAATGGGGAAAACTTTTAAAATGTCATTTAAAGTGAAAGTCTTGCAGGAAATGGGCAATAGGACTGGATATTAATGATTCTGAAAAAAATTGGACCCCAGGGGCTCATGTGCCCCCACCCCGGGGCAATATACATGTATATTTCCATAATATTCAAACGTCTTCTCCTCTGAAACCGCTTGCCCAAACAAAGCCAAATTTTAAGTGAAGCATCTATAGAATGGGGGAATCAATGTGTATATAAATAATCTAGGTCACATGACCAAGATGGCCGCCATGCCCATATATGGTAAAAACCCATCAAAAATCATCTTCTCTGAAACCAATAGACTGATTTCAAGGAAACTTGGCGTGAGGCATCGATGGCTAAAGTACTCCAATGTATATATAAATCATGACCCTGTGATGACCTTGACCAAGTTTATGGCAAGGTCAACATGGGTTGCCTGTGCATCTGAATTGGGAAAACTGTTAAAATGTCATTTGAAGGAAAAAGCCAACAGGAAATTGGCAAATGGACAGAATATTGAAGATTCTGAAAAAAGAAAATGGCCCAAGGGCTTATCTGCCCCTGCACTGGAGTTAAATACCATAATATTCAAACGTGTTTATTGGTATATGCAGCTGATCTCAGGTGAGCGTTTACAGGACCATTGGTCCTCTGGTCAATGATTTTCTTGAAGCAAACGGAATAGCCCCAGATGGGATGCCGCATTCTACTGTTTGCCTATGTCCCACAAAAAGGATGCCAGGCCTATATGAGTAAGAGTTGTCAG
The DNA here is from genome assembly GCA_964017185.1 of Rugalucina vietnamica. NCBI lineage: Eukaryota > Metazoa > Mollusca > Bivalvia > Lucinida > Lucinidae > Rugalucina > Rugalucina vietnamica. The sequence goes on from OZ024873.1 coordinate 48,833,840, forward strand.
TGATGCGATGTAAGAATAGAACAGGATTTATAGCATGACAACCAGACATCTACTGTCCAACATGTTCTTTTTCAAGAAAATAATTCATTGTAAGTGAAGTTGAATTAGTGAAAAAGAGAAGTAAAAATCTAAATAGTGGTAAAGCCTAGCTGACATGACCTTGACAATTTACCATGAACGATTTACCATGAACTTCAAGCAAAGAACCAATCAACAAATAGCACAGTGCAAATTATGTTTAAAATTGGAGAACTAAGATACTAAAAATGTGTAAGCTATTTTGTGATCAGTTGGTTAACTTGTGATTATCTTCCCTTACAAGAACACAGAAGCTAGCTGTTTGTTGGTTAATTTGGAGTTTTAACATCCCACCAACAGCATACTAGCTGCTAAGGTCATATAAAGACCGAACCTCGGTTTATGGTCTCATCAGACAGACTGCAGAAGCCCGGAATCAAACCTGCCACCTCTGGTTTATTGAAGGCGAGCGACATAACCACTGTGCCACTGACACTTCTAGAAGCTAGCTGCGCTATAACCTAATGTATACAGAGTTTTGATGTTTGATGTTAAATTCTGGGCTGGAGGATTTTCACAAGGAACCCAGTTGTCAGGGTTTCCAGCTTACACAAACCTCACTATGCAACACACTGTGGGATGGTAGGTTTCTTTCCTGGGCCACCTGCTTGTGATTTTAAAACTCAGCCTTCACAGGAGAAAACAGCCTAACCTCCCAACCAGGTCTGACACTAACTAGGCTGTCAAGCTACAACAGAAGGTGATGAGCTTGAAAGTTAGTAAAATCCTACCTATGGCGTGTTGATCAGCAAAGGTGTTGATCAGCAGCTTCAGCTGTTACTGCACAGCTGATCTGCATCTTTGGTTTGGCATACACTTACTGTTGGTTGGTTGATTGTTTGTTTGTTCAGGTTTAACATCGCTTTCAACATTATCTGTCATATCACGACGGTGTCTGGTTGTGACAGGGAGCTCAATGCTCACTTTTATAGTGCTGCCTCACTGTGGTATCAGTTCCCAGACACTTTTACCTGATACCACCTCCAGTCACATTATACTGATACCGGAGCGACCAGTCCTAGCCCTACCCCAAAATTCTGAGTGCCAAGCGGGGAGCAACCAGTACCATTGTTAACGACTTTGGTATGTCGCGGCCTGGGATAGAACCCGGTACCTCCCGATCTCGGAGCGGACACTCTACCTACTGAGCTACCGAGGCCGGTATGTGTTGGTTGGTTGATTGGGGTTTAACGTCCCACCAACAGCTTAGGTCATATGGAGATGGAATCTCGGTTTATAGTCTCATCCGACGGACTGGAGAAGCCCGGGATCGAACCTGCGACCCCTGGTTTACAAGGCGAGTGACATAACCACTGCAAGACGGAGGCTTCTTCACTTACTGTTGGTTTTTCTGATACAGTGGCTTAAATTTAATTATATTTGATCAAATTCAATTTCTTTGCCTCCTTTTCTTACTTTTCAATCTCCCAAAGCCACCATGCCCTGAGGCTATAAAACCTTTTAATACTCTGCTCAGCTGAGACTAAAATTTATCCTGTTCATAAATGTTAAAATGCCAACTATTGTTGACATTTTAACATTTCCAGGATAAATTACATGCTTACAGGGGGGGGGGGGGCGGGGGCATGCTCCCCATTATGTGATTTTGTGACAGATTCGTATGTAAATGTGATAATGACATTTTACACTTTGGGAAAAGAAAACATCTAATTAAGGGTTCTGAGTTCGGGTAACTATTGAGAAATAGCTGTTCACTTGGCTTACGATCACAACAGTATGGGTATCTGATCTTCAATTTGGTTTTTCCTCTTAGTTTTTGGAGTGGTAATTACTTTCTGATTGTGCCATTTCCTGATCATTGCCTACTTTTACCTTCTTAATCATAGATACTCAGTAGCACTTGGTTTTGGATATCACCCTTGATGCTGGATACCCCATTTGAATAAATAATAGCATAGTTACTAAGTATTATGCGGTCCAACCAGCATTCAGTACAGCAGCCCATCTATTTCTCACAGCCTTCATGGACTAGGTGAGAAAACCAACAATGTGGTTTCCGAACAGGTCCCACTCAAATCAGGCTGTACAAGCACAGAAGACAGCAAGAGCATTGAAATTTTGGATTTAAGAAGAGGAAGAGAAACACATACATGTGATGAGTTTGAAAGTGGTTTCAGGGAGATTTTTCTTTCATTTCAGGGAGGTTTTTGAAAAATGTATGGAATATATAAGAAAATTCTTGGTTCATTTCAGGGAGATTTTAAAATTTTCTTAAACCAGAGGACCAATGGTCCTGTAAACGCTCACCTGAGACCTGAGATATATACCAATAAATTTGTTTGACTAGAATGGTAATATACATGTATATAAACCCAGAGCAACCTCTGGAGGCAATTTCTTTTTTAAATCATAAAGATTCAGTCCATTTGCCAATTTACTGCAAGTTTTGCTCTAACAATTTTCCCCATTCAAATGCGTGGGCAACCTAAGTTGACCTTGCTGTAAAAAAGGTCAAGGTCATCCCAGGGTCATGATTTATACAAACTTTGTAGAGCTCCATTGCCTGATGCTTCATGCCAAGTTTCAAAATCATAGGCCTTCTGGTTCTGGAGAAGAAGATTTTAAAGGTTTTTACTATTTATAGCCATGGCAGCCAACTTGGTCATGTGACCTTGACCATTTATACAAACTTTCATTCACTCTTCCTAAGAATGCTCCACAAAAAGTTTGGCTTTGATTGGCCAAGCGGTTTCAGAGAAGATGTTTGAATATTGTGGTCATACACATGTATATAGCCCCAGGGCAGGGGCAGACAACCCTCTGGGTCCAAAAAAATTTCATAAATATGAATATTCTGTCCATTTGCTCATTCCTAGCAAGTTTTCTGCCATTAAATGACATTTTTCTATTTTTTCCCATTCAAATGCATCGGCGGCCTAAGTTGACCTTGCCATAAAAAGGTCAAGGTCATCCCAGGGTCATGATTTATACAAACTTTGTAGAGCTCCATTGCCTGATGCTTCATGCCAAGTTTCAAAATCATAGGCCTTCTGGTTCTGGAGAAGAAGATTTTTAAAGGTTTTTGCTATTTATAGCCATGGCGGCCATCTTGGTCATGTGACCTTTATCATTTATACAAACTTTCATTCACTCTTCCTAAGAATGCTCCACATAAAGTTTGGCTTTGATTGGCCAAGCGGTTTCAGAGAAGAAGATGTTTGAATATTGTGGTCATACACATGTATATAGCACCAGGGCAGGGGCAGACAACCCTCTGGGCCCAAAATATTTTCATAAACATGACTATTCTGTCCATTTGCTCATTCCTAGCAAGTTTTCTGCCATTAAATGACATTTTTCTATTTTTTCCCATTCAAATGCATGGGCGGCCTAAGTTGACCTTGCCGTAAAACAGGTCAAGGTCATCCCAGGGTCATGATTTATACAAACTTTGTAGAGCTCAATTGCCTGATGCTTCATGCCAAGTATCAAAATCATAGGCCTTCTAGTTCTGGAGAAGAAGATTTTTAAAGGTTTTTGCTATTTATAGCCATGGCGGCCATCTTGGTCATGTGACCTTGACCATTTATACAAACTTTCATTCAATCTTCCTAAGAATGCTCCACATAAAGTTTGGCTTTGATTGGCCAAGCGGTTTCAGAGAAGAAGATGTTTGAATATTATGGTCATACACATGTATATAGCACCTGGGCAGGGGCAGACAACCCTCTGGGCCCAAAATATTTTCATAAACATGAATATTCTGTCCCCATTTGCTCATTCCTAGCAAGTTTTCTTTCATTAAATGACATTTTTCTATTTTTTCCCATTCAAATGCATGGGCGGCCTAAGTTGACCTTGCCGTAAAACAGGTCAAGGTCATCCCAGGGTCATGATTTATACAAACTTTGTAGAGCTCAATTGCCTGATGCTTCATGCCAAGTTTCAAAATCATAGGCCTTCTGGTTCTGGAGAAGAAGATTTTTAAAGGTTTTTGCTATTTATAGCCATGGCGGCCATCTTGGTCATGTGACCTTAATCATTTATACAAACTTTCATTCACTCTTCCTAAGAATGCTCCACATAAAGTTTGGCTTTGATTAGCCAAGCGGTTTCAGAGAAGAAGATGTTTGAATATTGTGGTCATACACATGTATATAGCACCAGGGCATGGGCAGACAACCCTCTGGGCCCAAAATATTTTCATAAATATGAATATTCTGTCCATTTGCTCATTCCTAGCAAGTTTTCTGCCATTAAATGACATTTTTCTATTTTTTCCCATTCAAATGCATGGGCGGCCTAAGTTGACCTTGCCAAAAAACAGGTCAAGGTCATCCCAGGGTCATGATTTATATAAACTTTGTAGAGCTCAATTGCCTGATGCTTCATGCCAAGTTTCAAAATCATAGGCCTTCTGGTTCTGGAGAAGAAGATTTTTAAAGGTTTTTGCTATTTATAGCCATGGCGGCCATCTTGGTCATGTGACCTTAATCATTTATACAAACTTTCATTCACTCTTCCTAAGAATGCTCCACATAAAGTTTGGCTTTGATTGGCCAAGCGGTTTCAGAGAAGAAGATGTTTGAATATTGTGGTCATACACATGTATATAGCACCAGGGCAGGGGCAGACAACCCTCTGGGCCCAAAATATTTTTATAAACATGAATATTCTGTCCATTTGCTCATTCCTAGCAAGTTTTCTTTCATTAAATGACATTTTTCTATTTTTTCCCATTCAAATGCGTGGGCAACCTAAGTTGACCTTGCCGTAAAACAGGTCAAGGTCATCCCAGGGTCATGATTTATACAAATTTTGTAGAGCTCAATTGCCTGATGCTTCATGCCAAGTTTCAAAATCATAGGCTTTCTGGTTCTGGAGAAGAAGATTTTTAAAGGTTTTTGCTATTTATAGCCATGGCGGCCATCTTGGTCATGTGACCTTGACCATTTATACAAACTTTCATTCACTCTTCCTAAGAATGCTCCACATAAAGTTTGGCTTTGATTGGCCAAGCGGTTTCAGAGAAGAAGATGTTTGAATATTATGGTCATACACATGTATATAGCACCGGGGCAGGGGCAGACAACCCTCTGGGCCCAAAATATTTTCATAAACATGACTATTCTGTCCATTTGCTCATTCCTAGCAACTTTTCTGCCATTAAATGACATTTTTCTATTTTTTCCCATTCAAATGCATGGGCGGCCTAAGTTGACCTTGCCGTAAAACAGGTCAAGGTCATCCCAGGGTCATGATTTATACAAACTTTGTAGAGCTCAATTGCCTGATGCTTCATGCCAAGTTTCAAAATCATAGGCCTTCTGGTTCTGGAGAAGAAGATTTTTAAAGGTTTTTGCTATTTATAGCCATGGCAGCCATCTTGGTCATGTGACCTGGACCATTTATACAAACTTTCGTTCCCCCTTCCTAAGGATGCTCCACGTGAAGTTTGGCTTCGATTGGCCTTGTGGTTTCAGAGGAGAAGATCTTTGAAATTGTGAACGACGGACGACGGACGACGGACGACGACGGACGACGACGGACGCCGGAGCATGGGTATACTATAAGCTCACCTGTGAGCCTTCGGCTCAGGTGAGCTAAAAAGTGGTATATTTTGGTAAAATTTTAGATCAGTTTACGGCTCATTTCCTGGAGTCTTCCTGATGATGAGGGAGGTATCACATGTATGGAAACATAAACATTTACAATGTCAAGAGGCCAATCATTAATCAAACTAACAGAAAATGAAATTGGGTTGAAATCCTTTAATATTATGTGAACATGTAAAATATTGAGAAACAACAACAAATACATATCAAAAATTAAAGTGGCATAATGTACTTCCTTTAAACCTCAAAACCAGCCTATGAAGATCTTCCTCTGCACAGGTGATCTAGGATTCATAAAAACATTACGAAAACATGCCCATGTACTATACAGATTTTTCTTAGTTGTAAAAATTGAAAAATTTTAGTAGAAATCTCTCTTATTTTTGCTCAAAACATAGATTGTGGGTACACGTTAGAACCGCCTCGCCATGGTGGTTCTAACGAGTACCCACAATCTATGTTTTGGAGCAAAAATAAAAACCAGAGGACCAATGGTCCTGTAAACACTCACCTGAGTCTGCTGCATATACCAATAAACATGTTTGAATATTATGGTATTTAACCCCAGTGCAGGGGCAGATGAAGCCCTTGGGCCGTTTTCTTTTTTCAGAATAATCAATATTCTGTCCATTTGCCAATTTCTTGGCTCTTGCTGGCTTTTCCCTTCAAATGACATTTTAACAGTTTTTCCCATTCAAACGCATGGGCAACCCATGTTGACCTTGCCATAAACTTGGTCAAGGTCATCACAGGGTCATGATTTATATATACATAGTAATACTTTAGCCATGGATGCTTCACGCCAAGTTTCATTGAAATCAATCCATTGGTTTCAGAGAAGAAGATATTTGAAGGTTTTTTACCATATAAGGGCATGGCGGCCATCTTGGTCATGTGACCTAGATTATTAATATACACATTGGTTCCCCCATCCTATAGATACTTCACATAAAATTTGGCTTCAATTGGCCAAGTGGTTTCAGAGGAGATGATGTTTGAATATTATGGTAATATACATGTATATTGCCCCGGGGTGTGGGCATATGAGCCCTTAGGTCCATTTTATTTTTCAGAATCATTAATATTTAGTCCTACTACCCATTTCCTGCAAGATTTTCACCTTAAATGACTTTTTAAAAGTTTTCCCCATTCCAATGCATTGGCGACCTATGTTGACCTTGTCGTAAAATAGGTCAAGGTCACCCAGGGTCATGATTTATATAAACATTGTAGTACTTTAGCCATCTATGCTTCATGCAAAGTTTCTTTGAAATCGGTCCACTAGATTCGGAGAAGATTTTTGAAGGGTTTTTATCATATATGGGCATGGGGTGGACGGAAAAAAAGTCACAGGAAAAAAAGTCACGGAAAAAAGTCACGGAAAAAAAGTCACAGGAAATAAAGTCAAAGGAAAAAAAGTCACAATTATAAAAGACCAAGAGAAAATACATATATTAGTACATAAATGTAGTAAGACATGCTTTTCATGTTAAAAGAAAGCAATGATGAGGAAATGTCATAATCAGAACCAAAACATGCCCTTAGAATGGGAAACATTGAATTGATGAGAATGCACCTAATACGAGGAGCATGGTGGCATTATGGCAGAGTTTCAGACCATGGTGCCGTAGAACTTTGTTTGAAACAAACTGTTGCCATGCAGTTTCCTTGAACAAGCATATTTTAAGTTAACAAATAATTGGTCAAGTATCCAGGAAGTATCAGCTCAGTCCCGGCATGACCGAATATTGTTAAGTGGGACATAAAAAGGCTAAAATATCAATCCAAACAAAACATAAAGTGATAATAATGGTAATAATAACCAGAGGACCAATGGTCCTGTAAACGCTCACCTGAGATCAGCTGCATATACCAATAAATATGTTTGAATATTATGGTATTTAACTCCAGTGCAGGGGCAGATAAGCCCTTGGGCCATTTTCTTTTTTCAGAATCTTCAATATTCTGTCCATTTGCCAATTTCCTGTTGGCTTTTTCCTTCAAATGACATTTTAACAGTTTTCCCAATTCAGATGCACAGGCAACCCATGTTGACCTTGCCATAAACTTGGTCAAGGTCATCACAGGGTCATGATTTATATATACATTGGAGTACTTTAGCCATCGATGCCTCACGCCAAGTTTCCTTGAAATCAGTCTATTGGTTTCAGAGAAGATGATTTTTGATGGGTTTTTACCATATAATTATGGGCATGGCGGCCATCTTGGTCATGTGACCTAGATTATTTATATACACATTGATTCCCCCATTCTATAGATGCTTCACTTAAAATTTGGCTTTGTTTGGCCAAGCGGTTTCAGAGGAGAAGACGTTTGAATATTATGGAAATATACATGTATATTGCCCCGGGGTGGGGGCACATGAGCCCCTGGGGTCCAATTTTTTTCAGAATCATTAATATCCAGTCCTATTGCCCATTTCCTGCAAGACTTTAACTTTAAATGACATTTTAAAAGTTTTCCCCATTCAAATGCATTGGTGACCTATGTTGACCTTCCCGTAAAATAGGTCAAGGTCATCACAGGGTCATGATTTATATACACATTGTAGTGCTTGAGCCATCGATGCTTCGTGCCAAGTTTCGTTGAAATCGGTCAACCGGTTCTGGAGAAGAAGATTTTTGAACGGTTTTTACCATATATGGGCATGGCGGCCATCTTGGTCATGTGACCTGGATTTTTTATATACATATTTGTTACCCCTTCCTATTGATGCTTCACATAAAATTTCGCTTTGATTGGCCAAGCGGTTTCAGAGGAGAAGATGTTTGAATATTATGGAGATATACATGTATATTTTCCTGCAAGACTTTCACTTTAAATGACTTTAAATGACATTTTAAAAGTTATCCCCATTCACATGCATTGGTGACCTATGTTGACCTTGCCGTAAAATAGGTCAAGGTCATCACAGGGTCATGATTTATATACACATTGTAGTGCTTGAGCCATCGATGCTTCATGCCAAGTTTCGTTGAAATCAGTCCACCGGTTCTGGAGAAGATTTTTGAAGGGTTTTTACCATATATGGGCATGGCAGCCATCTTGGTCATGTGACCTGGATTTCTTATATACACATTGGTTCCCCCTTCCTATAGATGCTTCATATAAAATTTGGCTTTGGTTGGCCTAGCGGTTTCAGAGAAGAAGATCTTTGAAATTGTGGACGGACGGACGGACGGACGACAGATCATGGCCATCCTATAAGCTCACCTTGTGAGCCTTACGGCTCAGGTGAGCTAAAAACTGGGTATACCCCAGTTTTACTATATAAAAGCGGGGTTCAAGTGGGTATACATATCACGGGCATGTTTTCCTGATGTGACGCGCTGTTTAATTGCTGCTCAGCCATTATGTTTTCCCAGATGTTTATACAACTTGGTAAAACTGTAGAATCTCTCATGACAGTATTCACAGCAAAATTGTTTGTTAGGATCATGTGATTCCATATGTTGTCTATAAGAATATATATCGCTGAATTCTCTATTACACTCTCGGCATTTCGGTTTAGCTTTCCTTGGTTTCGTAGTGTGGAAGCATTTAACATCACGTTTTTCATTCCTCTTTACATGTAGACTTAAACCATAATCAGAGAGAAAAACTTTTTTACAAAGCTGACATCTCGGCAACTTTTCCTTGACATGCTTGCATGCATCCTTAAAAGTTTTAAGGTTTGAAGATAAGCAATTACACTCCTTACATTCATACACCGTCTCCCTCTTATGTCTGATTAAGTGATTTGTGACACGACGAAAGGATTTATTGCATATGGGACAAACATTTCCAACAGTGTGAATTTTTATGTGTTTCATAAGAGTTGACTGACGTATGAAACTGAGGCTACAGAGGCCGCAAACAAAGGGCTTTTTATGACATGACTTGTGTATTCTCAACATTTTTTCTGTTATGTAAGATCTTTGACATTGATCACATTGGTGTTTTTTCTCGACAGTGTGTGCCTGTTCATGATTTCGAAGCCAAAACAATGTTTTATAAGATTTTCCACACCTACGGCACCTGTGTATTTTTCGGTGTTCATGTTTCTGTAAATGTCGATTCAAATCATATTGTCTTTTGTATACCCTCTGACATTTATTGCAGGCATATTTCCCTGACGCATGCTTTGCCATGTGGGCATTGAATTTACTTCTGAAAGTACAATGAAAGTTACACTTGTCACAGCTAAACAATGTGTCACCAGTATGGATATTATAATGTAAATTCAACTTTGATAATGTTTTAAATCTTTTAGGGCACAAAGAACATGCAAATCTATTTTTCTCAAAATGGCGCCGTATATGTTCCTTGTAAAACGATCTTTTAATACTTACACCACATTTTTTACATTGAACACGTTCATGGTTCTCTGGGTTGTGTACCTTCATATGTATTGGGAGATAGTCCTTTCGTGATAATATTTTGCCACATACTGGACATCTGCAGCCTCCTTTTCCATGTTCAGAGTGAATCAACCTATGCAACTTCAAAGCATGTGGTCGTGCAAATGATGCAAAACAAAGTTCACATTGAAATTTTAGCACATTACTTTCCTTTTCATAATTTTCATGTGCACTAGCTACATGTTCATCATAGTCTATCTTTAGCATGAATGACTTGTCACAAACTTTACAGACAATCTGTGTACATGATGTACATGTTTGTTGTTCTATATGTTTCAGCAAGCTTTTCCTATAAATAAATCTTCTTTTACAAATATTGCATTCCATTGAAAACCTTTCATCACTTTCATGGTATGCTACATTCTCTTCATTGGTTTCATCCATTGTCTTATGGTTTAACATTCCAGTTATTTTTTCAGTCAAGAAGTAGGGAAGTGTCATCCACTGTTCATGTTGTTAGCATCACACATACAGTTTTTCTCTGTTCAATGTGATTTACTAGTAACTGAATTTAAGAAATCACAAAGGTATTTTGTTTTTCTGTAAAGATTCTGGAAGCTTCATAAGTTAAAATGGCTTACAAAAGACAGTCTAAAAACATGATCAGTCTGCACAACTTGAATGTAGTTTCAAATGAGCCATCAAATCAGAAAACCAACAATCTGCTTGGGCCCAAAACAAAGCCACAGATCAGCTGTGCAGTAACTGTTTTAGCTACACCCATAGAAGTTCTCAGACCAATCTCTCTTCCTCTTAAACCCAAACTTTTAGCTTCTAGCCTTTTCCTGAGACCGTACAGGCAGGTTTATGCCAGACCTGGTTGTAAACCCTGAAGAACGGTTTTCTCGCTTTGCGGCTCAAATGACATAAAACTTTGCTGCTGAGTCTTGAATAAGTTGATATACATTTGCCATCTGTATTTGTGGTTCTGATTATCTGAATGATACAGACAGGTCTGTAGAGTGCTGACTGCCCGGTAGACTGGTCTTGAATATCTGTTTGGACTGCTTCACCAACTGCACTGAAAGAAGATTTTAATACATAACTAAAAGAGCTGAGCAAAGTTGCAAAACCTGGTCTTTAACTTACTTTTTACAACAAAAATAGTTATCTACATCATATGGTGACAATGAATCATTGTTACAGATTCACAATATTGACACAGCCTCTTCCTTAAATAAGCCGCCTTGTGGGAAAACCAACAATGTTATTTTCAAACAGGTCCTACACAAAAACAGGCTGTACAAGCACAGAAGCAATCTTGAAGTTTGAAATTTCAAATTTAAGCAGAAGAGGAACTTAGCTATCCCAGTTGCGAAAACAAAGTCGCTGATCAGCTTCGCAGTTACCAGGAAGCTGATCTGCATATGCACATTGTTGGCTTTCTCATGACAAGGCTATAAATTTTGAGATAATATGTGATTCAGCATGTTAATATTTGTGTTTATATATCAGGGCCCAGTTGTTCAAAGCATCGTTAGCTTAACAATATCGTTAAGACACAAATTTGTTAAGCAAATATCAGCTAAAGTAACAAATACACTGTTATTTTTTGTTGAAAAAATGTGAGAATCCTTTGCACTGCAAAGGATTCTCACATTTTTTCAACAAAAAATAACAGTGTATTTGTAATATTAATGTTTGAAATTTTAACGAAACGTTAACTAACGACATCGTTAGTTTTGAACAACTAGGCCCAGGGCTTTTTCTCAATACAAAACTGGGTCCGGTTTCCGGTACCAAATTTTTCCCAATTGGCTGAAAATTTTCCCAATTGACCTTGAACATTCCCAATTAGCAGAAAAATCCCAATTTAAGAGGTAAATTTTTCTCAATATTGCTTAAAATTGCACTATTTTTTCCAAAATGGTTGTATTTTTTCCAAAATCACACAATTTTTTCCCAATTTCATTGGTACCAAACATTTCCCAAAAAGGTCAGAAAAAGCCCTGTATATGTGCATGCAGTGATTATTCTGTTATTTTTAATAATTTTACATGTTTGTAAATTCCTACTGAGCTTATGTTGTACTGTTTAACATATTCGATGTTAAATATAAATAAACTTGCTGATTTTGGAACACTTTGAATGTTTGAATGTCCAGTAAACCATTCAGATTCAGAGTCCGAAACAGATTGTCAATTTAGTATTTTGGTATTGCAGCCTGATTAACAAGAAAATGAATGAAACATTTAAACCTAAGTGGGTGATCAGAAACTGATCGACGTATAGAAGATATGAGCTCTCGGATCACTGTTTCATCACTCTGCGGATGACATTCATGTCAGAGTTGAGAATTGTGTCAACAGAATCATGATACAACCTTTGTATTCAGGAAACTAAAGACAATCTTACAGTTCACCGTGTTTTACCTGTGTAATTGTGTACTTTTGGTCACTTTTTTTTTGGCCTCTCGTTTATAAATCTGAACTCTTGTTGAAAGCTATAATGGCAACTGCACTTCGGTTTGACTTAACTCTTGTTTTAAGCTATAACTGCAACTGCACTTTTGTTAGGTATTTTGGATTTAAACTAAAATATATTTCCTATACACTTTCTTCCACCAGAATGTAATACTCAGTTTTCTGATGTGTTCAAAATATTACAAAGTTGGTTAGAAAATGAAAGTGAATCTTTATCGATTATCATTTTCTGATTTCTCAGAATACCCTGATCTCAATGGATCAAAAGGAAAATATAATCTGCACTATTCATGATGTACGGGAAGACTATTTAGGGCCGCCACACGCCACAACACCAGCTGCAGTTATAGCAAATAAAAATAAATCTGAGATCCAATAAGAGCAGTGAACATATTAATACACTTAATAGAAAGATATGTTTGGGCTTCTTAAGCCTCATCAGTGACCCTATAGATTTGGCAACATAGAGAATAACTGTAATTTTGAAATTTTCAACAGGGTAGTCGATACAAAGACTACCGGTACTTTTATATAGCGAAACTGTGGTTTACATGGTATACATATTTTTATCTAAATTTTTATCTAAAACATAGATTGAGGGTACTCATTAGAACCGCCTCGTCAAGGTGGTTCTAACGTGTACCCACAATCAATGTTTTGAGCAAAAAATATATAAAAAATATCAAAATGTTCCAATGAAAGTTTCAATTGTTAAAATTAAACAAATCTGTGTATATTGCATGGGCAAGTTTTCGTAATGGTGACATCTGAAAACATGTAAAAAGTCTTAACCTTAAGCATGATGAGCAGTGTCATCAGGGCTGGATCCAGAGGGTCTGGGAACAGGGTGGCACCAACTATTTTCTAACGAAGAAACTTTTTCGAAAAATTACACCCTGGCAAAATACTGTCAATTTGGTATGTGACCATTCAGATTCAGAGAAACACTGTTTTGTCTCGATAAACAAGCCCTCTCCCTCTCCTAAATTGTAAATGCTAAAAAAATTGACTGAGCAACCACCTTCGCTGGGCAAAGGCACACACCAGTATGGTAGGTGAGGGTGAGGTTATGGCCATGTAAAATTGATTTAAGGATGTTCGCTGCCAATGAAAAAGTATTCAAACTTTTTTTCTAACCACTCTTTTTTGATTCCAAATTACAACACAAGACATTTGAAAACAAAATAAGTATAGGGTAGTGTGCATTTTTTCGAGTTACAGGCGTGTGAATGAGTCCTCTGAACACTTTGTTTTAAATTTAGAAAAAATAATTTAATTTTCAATTCATTGAAACATACCTGTCTTGAACAAAAATACACCTAGAGTGCTTTCAAAATTCATAATATTTACGTAATGCAGATTATTTTGGACCAAAAGCAATGAAAAATTTGCAACTTGAAGTGGATGACAAAATTTTACGAGTCGTTTTCCAACCCTACCCCCATACTTGAAAAGTCGGAAAAAATCAATATTTTGAAATGTGCCAAACCCATATTTGTTGATTCAAACTTTTTCTTGTATTTTCACACAAGATAGACCTTCGTAATATTGTTCGAATAAAAGAAAGAAATATATAGGGTAGTGTGCATATAAGAGAGCACCAGCAACTTGAAAATCGCCATTTTAAGCCTTTTTTCGTATGTTTTGTTTCTTAAAGCCCATTTCATAAAACCACCCAAAATTTTAAAACTAGCACACAAAAGACAGAAAGACCGACTTATAAGACCATATACACATATACAGCTGCTAAAACAAACATCGAACTCGTGCAATTAATTTGAAGATGTGTAATATTCAAGTTTAATCTACCCTACCCCCTAAATTTTACTGACAACTAAAATTTTCTGAAAAGTTGCAGAAAATGGGGTGAAAAAATGAAGTTCCTTAGATTGACAATTTTCATGGCTCATTCAATGCATATCATCAATATGTATCCAAATATGAAATATAAGAAAAATATCTGTAACCGTTTTCGAGATATTCAACAAAAGAAAAACCGGAAGTTCCGAAATGTCAAATGTTAGCAGCGAACATCCTTAAGCCTGCCAGTAACTTTGTGTTACTGATCGTTCCAAGGCGGTACTTTTGTGGTGGTTCTTTTTGTTTTATGTCTTGATGTTTAATTTTTTGTGCTGTTGGCGCCTTATGTATGTTTTCATATTTTAGTTAAGTTGATGTAACTGAGTGGCCACCTATTGGGAAAATAGCTGCTCATTCGGCTTACGATATGTTTTCATGGTATAAGTACCTGAGTGTTAATTTAGTTTTTTCCACCTCTGTTTTTGGAGTGGGAATCTTTTACTGATTGCATCTTTTCCTGATCTTTGCCTACTTGTACCTTTTTCTAATTCCTGGTATATCACTTCCAGGTCCGACACTCTACTGTTAAGCCATCACCAGCCCCGTGAATTTGATAGTTACATTTGACAGTTAGAAATAATCATGTCATTGGCACAGTGCTGTGGTCCTTTCATCCTCATTGGTCTGGGGGTTGAATCTTACCACTGGCAACTTTCGTCCACAAGCAAAACCAGCTCTGTGGAAATGGTGGCCCTTTCCAAAGGAGGGAAATGGTACAAGTAGCCAACGATCAGGAAAAGGTGCAATCAGAAAAAGATTTTCACTCCAAAAACCGATGTGGGAAAAAACTAAATTAACAATCAGGTACTTATACCATGAAAACATATTGTCAGCCGAATGAGCAGCTATTTTCCCAAAATTTGGTCACTGTTTACTAATGTTTTTAAGCTTCAAACAAACGCCAAATATCGGCAAAGAAAAAAACTACAAAAAACATTTTTGGAGGTAAATAGTTTATACCAGCCGCCATTGTCTAATGGACAGGGTATTTGCTTTGCAATCAGGAGGTTGTGAGTCCTATCCACGGCCACTACATAAACCCATTTGACACATTTGGCAAGTAGACATTTAAATTCGTTCAAATAATGCTTGCAAAGCTAATTTGATTTCCTGAGAATTAAAAACATCTAGAAAAGGAAAAATTTACTAAGTCAAGAGGCCAATCATTAATTAAACTAACAAATAATGAAATCCTTTAATATATGGACACATGTAAAACGTTGAGAAACAACAACACATCTATGTCAGAATTTAAAGTGGCATAATGTATGTCCATAAAACCTGATTTTTTTTTACAAGCCTATGAAGATCTTCCTCTGCTCAGGTGATCTAGGATTCATAAAAACATTATGAAAACATGCCCATGTACTATACAGATTTTTCTTAAAGGGGCACCTGCACTATAAAAGGCTGAATTAGGGGAGTCTTATCTCAGTTTTTGTTTAGACACTAACCTGTCAACATCCCTCTGAGTTCTCCAATATACAACATTAGCAATACGGATATTGCTTCATGGAGAAAAGTTGCCTGGGGAATTATTGACAGCTCTTATCAGCAGATTAAAAATTACAGGTATTCCGATTGGCTTATAATTCCTGGGCCAATAGTTAAGCCACACCCTTTAAAATCTCAACAGGTAAATCCCAGGTAAAAAAAACGCTCACCGGGTGGCATCAAATGTGCCCCTTTAAGTTGTAAAAATTGAAAAATTTCAGTAGATTTCTTACTTTTGCTCAAAACATAAGATTGTGGGTACATGTTATCTAGAACCACCTCGCCAAGGCGGTTGTAGCGAGTACCCAAAACAAAAAACAAAAAATATATAAAAAAAATTCTAATGAAATTTTAGACTTTTTACAACCAAAACATTTTCTGTATATTGCATGGGCATGTTTTCATAATGGTTGCTCATCCATTATGTTTTCCTAGATGTTTATACAACTTGGTAAAACTGTAGAATCTCTCATGACAATATTCACAGCAAAATTGTTTGTTAGGATCATGAGATTCCATATGTTGTCTATAAGAATATATATCACTGAATTCTCTATTACACTCTCGGCATTTCGGTTTAGGTTTCCTTGGTTTTGTAGTGTTTTGCTTGGTTTTGAAGCATTTCATATCACGTTTTTCATTCCTCTTTATATGGAGACTTAATCCACTGTCAGTGAGAAAAACCTTTTTACAAAGCTGACATCTCGGCAACCTTTCCTTGACATGCTTGCATGCATCCTTAAAAGTTTTAAGATTTGAAGCTAAGCAATTACACTCCTTACATTCATAAACCGTCTCCCTCTTATGCTTTTTTAAGTGATTAGCGAGACGACGAAAGGGTTTATTGCATATGGGACAAATGTCAACGGTGTGAGTTTTCATGTGTTTCAGAAGGGCCGATTCTTGACAAAAACTTCGACTACAGAGGCCACAAACAAACGGTTTCCTATGACATAACCTGTGCATTTTCAGCCTCATTTCTGTAATATAAGATTTTGCACACTGGTCACATTTGTATTTTTTCTCTAGTATGGCATGTGTCTGCTCATGATATCTAAGCCAAAGTAATGATTTATATGCTTGTCCACATTGTACACATCGGTATTTTCTGTTTTCGTGTATTTGTAAGTGTCTGAGTAGATAAGATTGCCTTGTGAATCCTTTCTGACATATACTGCATACATCTTTCTCTGATAAGTGCTCATCCGACATATGGTCTCTCAACTGATACTTGAAGCTACAACGAAAGTTACACATCTCACAGCCATATCGCCCGTCACCAGTATGGATAGTATAATGTAAGTTCAATCTTGATAATGACGTAAACGTTTTATTGCATACTGAACAAGGAAATCTATTTCTCTGAAAGTGCCCTCGGATATGCTCTGCATAATAAGTTCTTTTTATATGAATTCCACATTTTCTACATTGAACACGCTCATATTTGGCTGAAGTATGAGTACGCCTCATATGATGACGGAGATAGTCTGGTCGCTGAAATGTTTTTTCACATATCGTGCATGTGTAGGCTCCAGTTTTGTTATATTCAGAGTGAATCAACTTATGCGACCTTAAGCCATGTCCATATTTGAACGATGCAAAACAAAGATCACATTGATATTTCCCTGCATACGAGTATTTTTGCTTTCTCTTGATATGATGGATAGCCTTATGTTTCCTAGATGATAGACATACTGTATGTTTCCTAGATGGTCGACATGCTTGTTGTTCTATGTGTTTCTGAAGGCTTTTTCTATAAATGAATCTTCTTTTACATATTTTACATTCCATTTGTTTACATACTTTACATTCCTCTGAATTGCTTACATCACCTTCATGGTCTACTGTCTCACTTTGCATATCACCTTCATGGTCTACTGTCTCACTCTGCACACCATCCTCATGGTCTACTGTCTCACTCTGCACATCACCTTCATGGTCTACTGTCTCACTCTGCACATCACCTTCATGGTCTACTGTCTCACTCTTCGCATCGCCTTCATAGTCTACTGTCTCACTCTGCACGTCATCTTCATGGTCTCCTGTCTCACTCTGCATATCACCTTCATGGTCTACTGTCTCACTATGCACATCACCTTCATGGTCTACTGTCTCACTCTGCATATCACCTTCATGATCTACTGTCTCACTCTGCATATCACCTTCATGATCTACTGTCTCACTCTGCATATCACCTTCATGGTCTACTGTCTCACTCTGCACATCACTGTCATTGTCTACTGTCTCACTCTGCAATTCACTGTTTCTATCCATAGTTTATGATAGCTCCACTTTGATACATTTATGCCTCGGAAAAACTCTTGTTTGCCACCATGAGAAGGCTACCAAATGGCAAAATGGAATATACACCCAAACAAAACAATCAATTCTGTAGTGAAAGTTATTAGCCAGCTGTATGTACATGTAGACCCTTATGGTCTTATGGAGTACATCTGTAGACCAATCTTTAGCTGTTTATTTCACCAGACTGTGGATCACTGAAAACAGATTAAATCTATTTATTATCATTTATTTAGAAATATCACAAGTTGATGGCTTAACAACAGATTAAAATAGTATAGATGTTTTATAGTGTTGTGTCTCATCTTATGTTTTATAGTGTTGTATGGACACAAGTATGTGTTTCATCTTATGTTAATATGTTTTATAGTGTTGTATGGACACAAGTATGTGTTTCATCTTATGTATCAATATCCATTAACATTAAAAGTTATTAATCATGAAAACATACCCTACTCATACCCCATTTTTATATAGTAATACTGGGGTTTACAGGGAAATACCAAAATTTCCTTAATTTTGATCCAAAACATTCATTGTGGGTACTCATTCAAACAGCCTTGGTGAGGCCATTTTAATGTGTACCCACAATGTACATGTATATTTTGAGCGAAATATTAACATGATTAAATTGAAGACAAAAGACAAACTCTATATTCTCGAAAATGTACTCATGTATATATTTGAATCCAGGAAGATATGAGGAAATAAAACAACTGTGCACACATGGTCAACAACACAGCTGAGACAACCTTGTTACACTATATATATGGGTTCAACAGAAAACTGAGATTTTCTGTAAGAAGCGTTGACCATTTCTATTTACAAATGCCTATGGTTTTTGGAAAAACAAAAAGCAAGCCAGCTGTCTTCTTATGCACAGGTTAACATCCCCGAATAATGCACTATTAGATAACAGAATTTGTTTTCCATGTTTTGTGCCACAGGATCTGAATTTTGGGATAAAACAATCAATTTTTGTATGAAATATACTATAATCAGGAAAAGATTTTATAGAGTATCATTACCCCCCTGAGAACCAACAAAAGCTTTTGCATGTATGTGTGTTGCCATGTATTGCACAATATATGAAAGTGGTGTGTTGGTTCTTTGGGGGGGAACGATACTCTAGAGTCCAAAAACCAGAGCCCAAATGTGATAAGCAGTTATAGCTACTCAGTACTCATTCAGGCAAAGCTAACATATATATCTTAAAGTAATGGAAAATGAAAAAGTATAACATGGTCATAACATGCACTATTAGAAATGTTATTGACATGAAACTGAATACTGCAGAATCAATTTTCATCATTTGGGCGACAGGCTTTAATGGTGCCCTTCGTTTTGTGATACAAAATTTTGGAGACACACTGTACAAATATTTCCTTGTTGTTTGCATGGCCTCTAATCTATAAAATTTCTGTCTGTTCTATTATTTTCATACTGTGAGAGCAGGTTTTCAAGATCTGATTATACTAAGTTCCTGGTTTTTGCTCAACAGCCTTGGGTGTTTCACTTAGTCAGAATCATCTTGGTTTATTATTGGATTGTAGCTAAAGCAGTAAATAAAGAAGTATTATGAACCTGGGTAGTCTTAGTACTAATTAAACTATACAATCGAAGTGGACTTGTTATTGGCCTTGAGTTGGACGTAGTATAACAATCTGAGCTGCAGTCCATTAATTGATCATTTCATGTTTTAACAACATAGTAACCAACTTTGTAAATGTTCTTTTATTTGTTGCTTAATGTTCCAGTTAACATCTTTGTTTTCATGTCAGGATGTAGCCTCCATTTTGTGGGAATTCTGCCCGAAATTGGAATGTCATGACATGACAAATAATTAAAGTAACAAATGGATTGTTTGACTAAAGCTGTGCAGTTTTTACTGATTGCATAAATATATTGCAAAACACCTGGACAGGAAATAGAGCCAAAGCTACTGGGATTGACAGGTCATTTGAATATAACAGTAAAAGTTATCTTTGAGCTTACCTACACACTGTTACTGTAAATACTTTCTATGAAACAATTGATATTTTAGAATACACGCCGGGTAAACGGTCAATTTGTACACCGAAGGCGTACAATTATGAAATAATTTGACCAGTTCCGGAGTACAAGTTGACCGGTATAAATAGGACGGAAACATCAGGACTATCGCAATCAAAGTAAGATAACTTCTTCTATTTTAGTTTTATACAAAATCCGAAAATGTCATATGATGGACTATAAATTTGCGGTTTCTAAGACACCGAGACTTCATAAAACAGTCACAAGATTATGTAATTATCATTTTTGGCGTATACAATATTTTAATTTTAAAATCTAGACCGAGCTAAAATTGTCTGAGGAAAGCTTTTTAAACAGTCCCAAAAACATCTTAGCAACGAAATACCAAGATTTATGAATACTCTTTCAATTCAAGGCATTATATTTGAAAGGGTTGCCCTCAGTTTTGAGAATGGGTCCAAATTTTTGCGAGCGTACCAATTGACTAGTGGTGTACAATTTAACTTATGACATTTGCAATGCTATTTGGCCTAGTTTAAATTCGGGTCATCAGTATTTTCGCTACGTTGTATTTCGTGTATGTTTATGATAAGCTACTATTCTTACATACTATCAGTTTCATACGTCTAGATATCATAAGATTTTCTTGCTTTTTTTCTGTTGCAAACTCATGGAAGTGACTGAATGGTGGTCAGTACAACCAGGTATCTTATATTAAGTGGTTGTCAGTATATTTACAATGAAGTATAGATGTGTATGCACGATAAATATGGGTATCAAGCGCGAGAAATTTTAGCATTCTTTAACTTTACGCTTAGATTTCATAGGTGTGCTATTTGACAGTGGAGCGTCCAATTTGACTCATATAAATCCAGCCACAATAACTGACGTGTCTCATTCTTCGACATTCTTTCTCATTTACACTGCCTTAAAGTGGGGTTTTGATTTTATTGGCCACCTTTGACTACTCCTAACTGACTGCGTTACACTATAGTAACGAGAACAAACTACGACTACAGCATTTAGTATGTAGTACTTCGAAATTAACATTTTTTATTTAATTGTGTTTTCACGATTAGATATTCTTTATTCAGTTCGTACCTTTCAAGATTATTTCTACTATATAGAGATGAAACATTCAGTATAGGTTTGGCCAAACCAAAAGACACACCCATAAGCAGAACTTAGTTTTGCCACGTTTGAACGAGCGACAATGGTTAGATGATCGGTGATCAAGACCGCTGTCGTCAGCCACCAAGGAAATTCGCCTGTCAACGTGTCAATAGCTTATTCGGGCAAAAAGAACGTTGAAAAGATCAAAATAATTAAAAGGTACAAGTAGGCAAAGATCAGAAAAAGGCGCAATCAGAAAGAGATTCCCACTCCAAAAACCAAGGTGGGAAAAAAACTAAAAGAGCAATCAGGTACTCATACCATGAAAACATATAGTAAGCCGAATGAGCAGCTAATTTCCCAATAGGTGGCCACTCAGTTACCCAAACTTAACTAAAATATGAAACACACATAAGGTGCAAACAGCACAAAAACTTTTAATTACCAATACATAAAACATTAAGAACCACCACAGAAGTATCGCCTTGAAACGATCAGTAATATAAAATTACTGGCGGGCTTAAACCGGGTGTACTGCTTCTTACACGTGTCGCATTCAAATGCTTTTCTTCTGACATTTTCCATCCTACAAAAAGCAAACAACGTCGATAAATGGATGTATTTTTGAATGATGGTTAGAGTAACAAGTATAAGGTTTAAAAAAGCAAAATGATGCATTCAAAAAGCTACAAATCACCTGTTTTTCAGATTAAAACTAGAAATAAGTGTTTGTAAAACACTATGCCCCCAACTGTATGCTTGCCTCTAACCTGGCACAGTTTATGTGATTCATTTATTTCATTATTTTTTTTTATGAAAATCATGTATGCAAACATAGTAGACCTGGGCACAAATAGCAAACTTGAGGACTAACAGTGATAACAGATGCACACTTAAAAATGGAGTTAAAATTTCACAATTCCGTAATTCTGTCAAACTTTGAATTAAAGTCCTTAAAAGTTGATCAGGTGATCTTCTTCTCCACCCCAATCGGTATACCAAATATGAAGGCTCTAGCTAAAATACTTTTTGAGATATCTTGCACATGAGATTTTCAAATTTTGCTTCCAAAGGGACATAACTCAAAAAGGGGGCATAACTCGGACATGAAAAAATTACGGGTCAACTATTGTTTCATGAGGAATCTGTAAATGAAATTTCAAAACCCTAGCATTCACCCTCGAAAAATTTCAAACTTCGCCGAAAATTGGAAAAATCAATCAAAATTTCAAAATTGCCTAATTTTGTCAAAATATGAGATGAAGTTCTCAAAAGTTAATCAGGTGATCTTCTCTTCAGCTAAAATCAGTATACCAAATATGATGGCTCTAGCTAAAATACTTTTAGAGATATCTTGCACACAAGATTTTCAAATTTTGTTTTCAAAGGGACATAACTCAGAAAAGGGGCATAGCTTGGGCATGAACAAAAATATGTGTCCACTATTTTTTCATGAGGAATATGTATATGAAATTTCAAAACCCTACCATTCTCAGTTTAAAGTTTCAAATTTCACTGAAAAGTTGAAAAAATAAGCAAACTTTCAAAATTCCATTATTTTGTCAAAATTTGCGGTAAAGTTCTCAAAAGTTAATCAGGTAATCTACTCCTCAGCCCCAACCAATATACTAAATATGAAGGCTCTAGCTCAAATACTTCTTGAGATATCTTGCACACAAGCCTTTCAAATTTTGTTTTCAAAGGGACATAACTCAGAAAAGGGGCATAACTCGGATATGAAAAAAATACGGGTCAACTATTTTTTCATGTGGAATGTGCATATGAAATTTCAAAACCCTAGCATTCATGGTTCAAAAGTTAACATACGCACCCACACACATATAGACAAACAGACAAGCCGAAAGCAATATGCCCTTCCAACTTTTTCAAAGTTGGGGGCATAAATATCCCATCAAAGAATCTGATTTATTATTCCTGCTTACATTCGAATGGCATCGGGACTTAACAAATCGTTAAAAATAAAGGAGTAAAGTGTTTAAGAGCCGTTTCCCCCTCAGATTGTGGTAAAATGATTTTTAGAATTTTGAATAGAATAAAGTATACAGCTGTATTCCCAGATGCATCTATCTATATAATATCTTCATTTAAAATCAAGTACAATTGTTATACGTTCGGCCAGTAGACGTTGTAGTAGCGCAAAGAAGAACCACAGAAATAGCATTCTTTGCATTTGTGGGGGCCTATTTTTATCATAAAACCCTATTTTCACATACCGGCCGACACGACAACTAATTATTTCATACTGTGAGCAAATGATTAAGTATAATCCAGACATTGCATGCAAAGCGGAAAAAAACAACAACATTCCAATATAGTAAAAGCAAAGACCGAAATTTGTAAACTATTTTTTATCTATGTTATTTCTCTGTTTTCCTGTGGATTGCCATTGAAATCAGTGTACTGGAAATTTGAGAGAAGCCACAGGCTAACCTACACTCTGGTTACTCAGTATCTCGTTCACTCACAGTTTGCAGAGTTCTGACGTCTAATTAAAAATATCTCAAGGTGCCGAGAGTTACTCATCAAATGAGCAAAAATGCGGTTTGGGCATTTTGACCGGATCAGGTTGTACACTCACAGAAGATGGCTATATATTGAGTACTTCTAATATAGAAAGAAAACTAATTGGGCTACATATCTGACACTATAGAAAGCGAATTAATTGGACTTTCTTGTATCGAAAAAAGATATGCTGATCATCTACGCTGAAAAAGGTTTTCTAACGAGACGGCTCATATTCCTTATCGCAATTGTATTTATTGGGCTCTTGCCCCCCACCAATAGTGTGGTACCAGCTGCACTTGCCAATCCGAACCTGGGAGGTACATATCAGCTATAATATTTTTCCATATGTCAAATTTTACACCAGGCTGTCAAATGGTACACAAATAAGAAAAAAATAAATTCCTGCAAGGTAAGCATCTTTTCCCTCGTTTTTTCTCACCAAATTTCTTGCCTGATAAAATATGACACCTCCAGATATAAACATAAAAAGACATGCAGAGTCTCAAAGGGAAGTACAAATGAACGTTTCTCTTAAACGTTCGTGTCATTTTTCTTTTCTTTTTTATTTGAATTATAACATATATTTAATAATCAAGAAAATTCAACTGTATTTCAGTTCTGGAGTTTGATATGTTTCATGAAAAACGCTTAAACATTTCAAACACATTTTTCTATTAGTTAAATTGGGCTCCGCTGGTCAATTAGTACGCTTTGGAAATACGGCCCTTCCGCAGATTACACAAACGCATGATTTCCAAAACGGCATGATTAATAATCATTTCCCAATATTATTGGCATCCCTGGCATATAAAAACCTAGCCAGACTGTTTAGATTGGAATGCCAGGTTGCATTTCATCTCGATGCAACATTTTTCACGTAGGTATTTTCCACGCCGAAAATGATTTTGGCAAAATGCATAAGCTTTTGGATGTGCTTTTGTGCGTGTATGATCTTTATTCAAATACCCATCATATGACATTCTCGGATTTTTAAACAAAAGTAAAATAACAAAATAAACTTACGTTAGTTTAACTCTCTCTCCTTTTTTACGGTTTGTTTACCAGGTCAACTTTCACTCCGGAAAATGGTCAAATTATATATACGATTCACTCCGACGGTGTACAAATTGACCGTTTAGTGGGTGTGGAATAGAAATAAACAAGATCTTAATCACCAACAACATCATCATCATTGTCACAACAGATTTTATAATCATCTACTTAGATTTTATGAAGATATAAATTCAATAATTCCTTTAATAGCATTTATATTAAGATCAAATACATTTAAAGCTGTTATGTTTGAAGGATATGTCAATCAACTATTTGCCCAATATCTTAGTCCCAGTCTTGGATTCAGTGCAGTCTGATGGGATGTCAAGTGCAGTCGGACAGTATATCAAGCATACAATTCAGTAAAGGTAGTGAAGGTGGGCATGTTAACGGGGGCTGCCTGAAAAAAGATGTTTAACATTGATGGTGTAGTAGAGGCAACATGTCCTGAATGTTGCCTTATGGGCTAAGACTGAATACCTAATGATGACCTTATCCCCAAGACTAGGCATTGTATCATCATGAAAATATTTCCATGTAATATGTACCCCCTTATACCCTACAAAACTGGGGTATGCAGGAGTGTACCTATTTTTCTTATTGTTGCTCCAAAATATAGATTGTGGGTACTCGTTAGAACTGCCTAACATGTACCCACAATCTATGTTTAGAGCAAAAATAAGAAAAATATAAAAAAACTCTAATGGAATTTTAGTTTTTTTACAACCAACAAAATTTCTGTACATTGCATGGGCATGTTTTCGTAATGGAAATAATCACTCCATGGCATTTCAGATGCCATCTGCCAGTATAGAGACCTATAAATGCAGTTGCTTTCCCCAGACAATCAGAGACTAGAATGACCTCCCTGACTCTCTGCTTGAATGTCAGATGATTTTGTCCAAGTTCACTTCACTTGTGTGTTTTAGGGACTAATTTCTCTATCATTCGAACCCCCTGGTGAAATATTGTTATTTAGCATGTCACCAGTAAAGTTCAAATTTTTTCACTAGATAGACCACATCCTGCCTAGTACATGTAATCAAATGGTAATAGTAGGACTGCTTTTTTTTCTCTGGTCAGCTGGTTTGCTTATTAATTTTGCATTTGATAGTAATCAGTACTGTAAATTAAGATGGTCTTACTTGATAGACTATCATTCTGATCATTCATATAGTCAGTCCACTGGCGTCTGACCTTCACTAAATGCACTCTATATTAGTAATTTTAGAATGTTTAAGATTTTAAAATAAGAGCTGTCGCAGGACAGCGTGCTCGACTGCTTCTGACCTTTGTCAAACATAAGGCCAAACCCAACCAGTAACCCAAAGCATTATGCTCATACATCTTTTTGCCTTGATGCAATAAGGCAAAATCACTGAACCATGAAAGTTAACTATAACTACCTAAGATTTAAAGGTCTCACTCATATTGTGAAAGAAGTGAATTCATATACAAACTGAGTGCCAAGACACAAGGCAAAATCACTGAACCGTGAAAAAAGGTCACACTGACCTATAAGTATTGCAGGGTCAAAGGTCTAGTGATACTTACTCATAATGTGAAAGAAAAATGATAATATACCCATTCAGTGTTGAGATATAAAGCAAAATCACTGAACCATGAAATTAGGTCATAGTGACCTATAAGTATGTTTGGGTTAAAGGTGTGGTCATACTCATTCATAATCAGAAAGAAGTATGAAAAAATACCAACTAAGTGTCAAGATATAAGGCAAAATCACTGAACCATGAAATTAGGTCACAGAGACCCAGGAATACTTTACGGTCAAAGGTCTTGTCATGCTCATACATATCGTGAAAGAAGTATGTTCATATACCAATTGAGTGCCGAGATATAAAGCAAAATCACTGAAGCGTGAAATTAGGTCATATTGGCCTAGGACTACTTTAGGGTCTAAGGTCTTGTCATACGCAAACATAGTGTGAAAGAAGTTTGTTCATAAACCACTTGAGTGCCGAGATATAAGGCAAAGTCACTGAACCGTGAAATTAGGTCACAGTGACCTATAAGTATATTGGGGTCAAAGGTCTGGTCATACTCACTCATAATCTGAAAAAAGTATGAAAATATGAAAATATACTAATTGAGTGTCAAGATATAAGGCAAAATCACTGAACCATGAAATTAGGTCACAGTGACCTAGGACTACTTCAGGGTCAAAGGTCTTGTCATACGCACACATACTTTGAAAGAAGTTTGTTCATAAACCATTCGAGTACCAAGATATAAGGCAAAAATCACTGAACCATGAAATTAGGTCACAGTGACCTATAAGTATATTGGGGTCAAAGGTCTGGTCATACTCACTCATATTCTGAAAAAAGTATGAAAATATACTAATCGAGTGTCAAGGTATAAGGCAAAATCACTGAACCGTGAAATTAGGTCACAGTGACATAGGACTACTTCAGGGTCAAAGGTCTTGTCATACGCAAACATACTTTGAAAGAAGTTTGTTCATAAACCATTTGAGTACCGAGATATAGGGCAAAATCACTGAACCGTGAAATTAGGTCACAGTGACCTATAAGTATATTGGGGTCAAAGGTCTGGTCATACTCACTCATAATCTGAAAAAAGTATGAAAATATACTAATTGAGTGTCAAGATATAAGGCAAAATCACTGAACCGTGAAATTAGGTCACAGTGACCTAGAAGTAAGTTGGGGTCAAAGGCCTGGTCGTACTAACTCATAATCTGAAAGAAGTAAGAAAATATACTAATTGAGTGTCAAGATATAAGGCAAAATCACTGAACCATGGAAAGTAGGTCAACCGACCCTTACCGTCATGACACACAAGTCAGTGTCACAAAGTCAAAAGATGAATGACCAACCATCCTCCTAAGTTGTTTCTATTAAGAAATAAAAAGAAAAAAAAAATCGGGGAGTTCTAGATTTTGTCCTCTAGCCCCGCCCCCCTGACTCCGACCCAGAGGTCCGATGTCATGGAACCTAAAGTGTATGAAGTATGAATGCTTTATGATAAGTTGTCGTCAAGATATGCCTCCTTGTAAAAGTTACACAGCAGTACATCTATTTTTTAGTGTTATAGTTTTTAACCTCCAGCCCCACCCCCCAGGCATGGACCCAGGGGCCTGATGCCATGGAATGAAACTCAACCCTACAGGGTACCTATGGTCCGAGTATGAAAGCCCTCTGATAAAAAGTTTTCAAGATATAGACTTCTAGAATACTACATGTATATCACAGAAAAGCCATTATTATTAATGGTGTTCTAGATTTTAACCTCTAGCCCCACCCCCTGGCATGGACCCAGGGATCTGATGCCATGGAATGAAAGCCGACCCTACAGGGTGTCAATGCTTTCTGATAAGTGGTTGTCAAGATATGGACTTCTAGAAAACTTTAACACAAGAATTGCCATTTTTGAAGGTGTTCTAGATTTTAACCTCCAGCCCCACCCCCTGGCCTGGACCCAGGGGCCCGATGCCATGGAATGAAAGCTAACCCTACAGGGTATCTATGGTCCAAGTATGAATGCTTTCTGATGAGTGGTTGTCAAGATATGGACTTCTAGAAAACTTTAACGCAAGTGTGACGCGCACGGGAACGGGAACGGGAACGGGAACGCACACGGGAACGGGAACGTGGACGACCGGGGTGACTGCAATAGCTCTATGCACTTCGTGCAGTCGAGCTAAAAAGAAGACACTTGTATATGATAATGGTGGTCATCCGTATTTTGACATAAAATAGTTTCTGTTGTGTTCTTGTTCTCAACAAAATTTCCCTTAAATGCCACCTCGCGGTTTAATAAAGCTACATGTAATGTCCGCTTGCAAAATACAGAGAGCAGAAATCCTGTCACCTCCAATCTGCCGAGAAAATCACACTTTTGTAGTCCAAACTACTGCCCATGTGTCAGGCGGTGTCAAGGGGGCTTTGGATTGTGAACTGTCCATTTTGCACTATGAAAGTGCGATTTTCTTAGGAGATCGGAGAGTGCAGGATTACTGCTTTTGTTTTGTAAATTGAGACTAGCTATATGAAACAGCGAAGTGGCGTGCAAATGACATTCTGTCTTGGACAAGATAACAACATAAACCTATTTTGTGTCAGTATGTGAGCCGCCCCATGGGAAAACCAACAATCTGCATAGGCGAAAACAAAGATGCAGATCAGCTTGCCTTCAAATTATTTTATTCGGGGTAAGATTTTTTCTGCATGAAGTATAAAATAAGCTTAGGCCAAAAATAAAAATTTGTTTGTTTGCCCTCTCCCTACCTACTCACCTAAAATAGGGCCTACCCAAAAAAATTCATTGCCCTTTCAATTTTTTTTTTTTTTTGGATATTTTGTTCTTATGTTCAAGCACTACAAAACATAAAATGCAACTGTAATTGTGAGTAGCTTTGACAAAATTGTAGCTAATTCCTTTGACCAAAAATAACACATAATACAGTAGTTCATAAAAAAATAAAAAAAAAAAAAATCCTACCTACCTACCCAACTTTTCTAGACAGGGAAGGGAGAGGGCAAACAGAAATAATTTTAAATGTGGCCTTAAATACTAACGTTTACTGGTTTAGTGCATTTATTCAGAGGCCTAGTTAACGTGCGTATCTGCTTATTTTACGCGTGAATGGTGGGCAAATACGCGCCTGAATAGAAAACCAAGCGTACAACTTACGCAGGCATTCTTCGCGATACGCAAACACAATTGTTTTGCAAGAGCATGAGAGTATTGTTTACATCAGAAGTAAGAGAGGGTATTCCCCATGATTTCCCAAATCCCATAGGTCAAATCCGACAGCGCGCTACCTGTCGGTCAAGGACACTTTCCTCGTCCAATCAAAGTCATTGGCTCTCATCATCATTTGGCACGCTTGTTTTATTGAGCGTGACTTGTGATCTGGACGTCTCGCTACCCATAAACTGTTCTTTCTGTACAGCCCCGCACAGACGGCCGTCTCCAAATTTCTGCTGCGAAAAAAAACCTATTTGCAGCATTCTGTGCTGTTTGCTATTTCTCCTGCAAATGCTACCTTGTGCATTCGCCCTCTAGTTACAGATAGCATGTCTTGCACCAGCTGGCATATTTCTCAATGTTTGGAATTTTTCAAAAAAGTGAATTCACTCTGTGCTGTAATGACATTTTAGTGAACAATTAATGTTAATTGACACCATACTGGTATTCAATCAGCGAATTGTTTGCAAATATCATCACCACTCTAATAATCTTAATTGAATAGGTAAGCCTTGAAAACAAAAATAAAACCAATTAGATCGTCGATCCGTGACTCCTCATAGTAGTAACACATTTTATTTCTTTCTTTTTTTTTCAAGTGTCAATTGTGTGAACCTAACTCAAATGGGACTCTTGAAAAAGAAAAAAAAAATGAATCAAATAAAATAACAAACAAAACACTTTGGAATTTAAAACTGAATTGTATATATGTTGGTGGTGACAGAAAACAACCCTGGAGTGAACCTCAATTCTCCAGAAACTACGAACAAACAATGTTCATTGACCTGGAACCGCTGTTGTGAGTCATTTTGAAAGAGAGAGAGAGATGTGCAAATTACAAGTTTTTGTGACCTTATTGTCTTCCTGTAAAATCCAAACATGACATGTTCCGATGACGTCTCCATATCGGACTAAATGAGTTTCAGAATGTCTTTATCCCTGCACGCATGTACAGCGTACCTTTATCGGCAAACGGCTTATCACAAACTTTTCATACAAGTCGACCGAGGAGTTCTTTTTTTCGAGTAGTGAGTTTCGAGTAACAAAAGCGAGTTTCGAGTTAGAAAAGTGAGTTTCGAGTCAAAAAAGTGAGTTTCGAGTCAAAAAAGTGAGTTTCGAGTTAAAAAGTGAGTTTCGAGTTAAAAAAGCGAGTTTCGAGTTAAAAAAGCGAGTTTCGAGTTAAAAAAAGTGAGTTTCGAGTTAAAAAGGTGAGTTTCGAGTTAAAAAAGCGAGTTTCGAGTTAAAAAAGCGAGTTTCGAGTTAAAAAGTGAGTTTCGAGTTAAAAAAGTGAGTTTCGAGTTAAAAAGTGGCTTATTTAAAAAAAAAATCCAAAATCTGGTTTAAGTAATATTTATTCTCAAATTTCATTACGTAGCATTGAAAAAAGGTCCACTCCTCGCAACCATACACACGCACACATCTGGGGCTTTTCTGTTTGCTGAAAGAAAATGTCATTGAAAAATTAAATAAGACATAAAAATCAAAACCGATTCCCCTCAAAATGACAGTGGACTTACCCAAATGATAACGATGGGGAAGTCCATTCACCATAAACTGGTTAATGGATTTCGCTTAATATAAGTAGCCCTTCTGTTTTGAGTAAATAATCGTTAATAAACTATCATCCTTGACCGACATCAATGTACATAATAAAGCCAATTTGAAGTATGAAAGTTTCCAAATATGCGTGAAGATTTGCATTGATTAGTTGCTATCCATCAACTTATAATATCCATAATTGTATTTATAGATACCCATAAATCAAACTGATTTAATGATATGAATAAGTCAAATTATGGATATTCATAAATCGTATTATGGATGTCCATAAGTCAAATTTTGGATTTCCAAAATTCAGGCTGATTGTTGGATATCCAAAATTCGATTTATGGATATCCTAAATTTCCGTAATTCAGCTTGATTAAGTGATTTTGAATTATGGATATCCTAAAATGATGAATAAATAGTAAAACGGCACCCTATAGAAACTGAATTTTTTAACTCGAAACTCGAAAATTTTAACTCGAAACTCGAAAATTTTAACTCGAAACTCGAAAATAGTAACTCGAAACTCGAAAATTTTGACTCGAAACTCGAAAATTTTAACTCGAAACTCGAAAATGTTGACTCGAAACTCGAAATTTGTAACTCGAAACTCGAAAATAGTAACTCGAAAATTTTGACTCGAAACTCGAAAATTTTAACTCGAAACTCGAAAATTTTAACTCGAAACTCGAAAATTGTAACTCGAAACTCGAAAATTTTGACTCGAAACTCGAAAATTTTGACTCGAAACTCGAAAATTTTAACTTGAAACTCGAAAATTTTGACTCGAAACTCGAAAATTGTAACTCGAAACTCGAAAATTTTGACTCGAAACTCGAAAATTTTAACTTGAAAAATAGAAAAATGGCAATAGATGATCTCTTGCAGAGGAGTTTGATGATCTCTTAGAAATACTAATCGAAGAAATACTATTTAATTCGGATGACTTTCGCGGAAAACAATCATCGTGGGTTTATTGATTGACTTACATCCTGTTTTTTGATGTTGGTACGTGACAGATATCATGTTTCTGACATGATTTGAATTCGACCTTGGGGACATAAAACTGATGTAATATTTATGCAAATCGCATGTAACCTTGAAATTTTTATGTGTGTCATTGATGTGCTGACGCAATGTTTAAAAACGCCCTTTTCAGCTGAGCCGAAGTTACAGTATACACATGCTCCGGCGTCCGTCTCAAACACATCAGGCAAACATGTCCATGCAATTTATGCCCCCTTAAACCCCACTTTTATTATAATGCAAAACTGGCGTATGCATGGGTACATCAGGAAAACAAGTCCGTGTAAAGTATACCCCCTCAAACCCCACTTTTACATAGTAAAACTGGGGTATGCAGGGGTATACCTATTTTTCTTAATTTTGCTCCAAAACATAGATTGTGGGTACTCATTAGAACCGCCTCGCCGAGGCGGTTCTAACGTGTACCCACAATCTACGTTTTGAGCAAAAATATCAAGATTT
Source organism: Rugalucina vietnamica (assembly GCA_964017185.1). Taxonomy (NCBI): domain Eukaryota; kingdom Metazoa; phylum Mollusca; class Bivalvia; order Lucinida; family Lucinidae; genus Rugalucina; species Rugalucina vietnamica. Next base: position 48,866,465 of record OZ024873.1, read on the forward strand.
TTCTGAAGAAATTTTCATTTTTTACAACTGAAAAAAATCTCTGTGTATTGCATGGGCAAAGTTTTGTAATGTACCTATTTTTCTTATTTTTGCTCCAAAGCATAGATTGCGGGTACTCGTTAGAACCGACTCAGCGAGGCGGTTCTATAGTGTATCCACATTCTATGTTTTGAGCAAAATTAGAAAAATATGAAATTTATTCAGCTGAAAATTTTCAATTTTTAAAGCCTATTGCATGAACACGTTTTCGTAATGATCTTCTTCTCTAAAACCGCTTGGCCAATCAAAGCCAAACTTTATTTGAAGCATCGTTAGGAAGGAGGAATGAAAGTTTGCATAAATGGTCAAGGTCGCATGGCCAAGATGACCCATCATGGCTATAAATAGCAAATTCCTTTAAAAAATATTCTAAGGCCTATGATTTTGAAACTTGCCTTGAAGCATCAGTGAATTGAGCTCTACAATTTTTTTTATGAATTATGACCCTGTGGTGACCTTGACCTTTCACGGCAAGGTCAACTTAGGATGCCTATGCATTTCAATGGGTAAAAGTGGGAAAATGTCATTTAATGGCAGGAAACTTGCTTGAAATGAGCAAATGGACAGAAGATTTATGCTTATTTAAAAAATATCCCACGGTGGTTGTCTGCCAAGTTTATTGGTATATATCCCAGATCTCAGGTGAGCGTTTACAGGACAATTGGTCCTCTGGTTGGTATAATCCTTGCATTGTTTGTTGTCACCTTCCCATGACCGACTGAAACCCGTTTTAACTTTTTTTAGTTAACGGAACCAATCTGACATTTGCCACGACATCAGAATCAGAATATAGTATATTGGTGAAACGTCAACCTGACAATACCACACCAGGGGGATGGGGCTTGACCGGAGGGGATTAGTCCCGAGCTCTCAGGGTATCAGTTTAGTTTACCCCGCCATTTTGTCCACCAGACCTGTTATCGATTACTTTCAAAGTTAATCACTAACGATTACAATTAATTTCAATCTTACGATTAACGATTACGATTAAAATATTTTTTCCTGAATTTAATCGATTACAATAACAATTGATTTGCAAATGTAATCGAATAATCAATCGATTAGTTTTGCATTTATAATCTAGCCAGTCTTGAATTAAGCAGTTATGATTTAACTGTATATGGTATTATATTGGCATATAAGAATCATCTAGGTGTATTGGGCACTTTATCTTAAGATTGATTGATCAAAATTACTGCAACACTCTAATCAATTAGCATTTTTTTATCTAATTTGGAGTTGTTACCCAAATTATAAACACACACACACACAGCATCGTGAGATCTAAAATTATGTTTTGACATCACTGAATTTGGTAATATCACTCTCTGTCATGGCCTCTCTACAGATAGTGGGAGATCGATTCCCTTAATCTTTTGTTTATTGTCACCAACTTGTTCCAGGGTGTTTTGACAACACAACCCATATGACATCTGTTTATTAGTTAATCTGTAAAGGTGTGACCAGGTAAGAATAGGTTTGAACTTTTGCAATAGGTTTCAAAGCCTATTTAGAATGAGGTCAATTCTATGTTTATAAGCATGGTCACTGAGGTCAAAGAAGAAGTGTTTGAAGATTTTTCTTTTCAGTTCAGAAAAATCATAACACGTTACAGACGTATAGGTTATAACTTGAATGTTATGCGACAGTCTGCATGCTTAGTTTTTAACCCAATCATGGTTGATAACTATGCTGCCTTCTTTAATTGCACGCCGGTGGGTCGGGCGTCAGACTCTATGATGGCCCCGACTTAAAGCTATTCATTTTAGTTGGTTGGGGCCGGAACTTCTTGTCTGTTGCTTGGCCCACCGGGGTCCAACTGGTGTTTTTCTTTTGCACCGGTGTTAGTAGGTTATTCGGCGCCCAGGGATCTCCATCGTTGGGCAGCTTACTCAATCTGTGAGTCCTTGTTTTTGATTCATCAGGATGTTTGTCATAATTTATTTGTTTGTTCTTGATGATTCATTGACTAGTTAGAGATTCACCACGAGGACCGAAGAACTTATTAAATGTTATGAACCACTGCAGAATCTGAGGGTGAGGTTAGGGTCCTGTAAAACCGGTTTAAGCCCGCCAGTAACTTTGTGTTACTGATCGTTCCAAGGCGATACTTCTGTGGTGGTTCTTTTTGTTTTATGTCTTGGTGTTTAAAATTTTTTTGTGCTGTTGGCGCCTTATGTATGCTTTCAATTAAGTTAAGGTAACTGAGTGGCCACCTATTGGGAAAATAGCTGCTCATTTGGCTTACGATATGTTTCATGGTATAAGTGCCTGATTGTTAGTTTGGTTTTTTTCCCACCTTGGTTTTTGGAGTGGGAATCTCTTTCTGATTGCGCCTTTTCCTGATCTTTGCCTACTTGTACCTCTTTGTAAGAAGGGTCCTGAAATGATTTGAAAAATGTCAGAGAGAATTTCGATAAAATAAGAGCTGTCGCAGGACAGCGTGCTCGACTGCTTCTGACCTTTGTCAAACATAAGGTCAAACCCGACCAGTAACCCAAAGCATTATGCTCATACATCTTTTTGCCTTGATGCAATAAGGCAAAATCACTGAACTATGAAAGTTAACTATAACTACCTAAGATTTAGAGGTCTCACTCATATTGTTCATATACCAACTGAGTGCCAAGACACAATGCAAAATCACTGAACCGAGAAATAAGGTCACACTGACCTATAAGGTCTAGTGATACTTACTCATAATGTGAAAGAAATATGATCATATACCCATTCTGTGTTGAGATATAAAGCAAAATCACTGAACCATGAAATTAGGTCATAGTGACCTGTAAGTATGTTTGGGTTAAAGGTCTGGTCATACTCATTCATAATCAGAAAGAAGTATGAAAAAATACTAACTGAGTGTCGAGAAATAAGGCAAAATAACTGAACCATGAAATTAGGTCACAGTGACCCCCCAGCTAACAAGAAACGTTTTTGGAACGTTCGCCTTTGGTTGTATGAAGGTTTGGGTGAACTTAACGTTCTTAGAATATTATACCAACGTTCGACTTTGGTTATATGAACGTTTGGCTGAGCCTAACGTTTGAAAAGGTACAAGTAGGCAAAGATCAGGAAAAGGCGCAATCAGAAAAAGATTCCCACTCCAAAAACCGAGGTGGGAAAAAACCAAACTAACAATCAGGTACTTATACCATGAAACATATCGTAAGCCGAATGAGCAGCTATTTTCCCAATAGGTGGCCACTCAGTTACCTTAACTTAACTAAAAATATGAAAACATACATAAGGCGCCAACAGCACAAAAAATTTTAAACACCAAGACATAAAACAAAAAGAACCACTACAGAAGTGTCGACTTGGAACGATCAGTAACACAAAGTTACTGGCGGGCTTAAACCTGTTTTACAGGTACCTAACCTCACCCTCAGCTTCTGCAGTGGTTCACAACATTTAGTTAGTTCTTCGGTCCTCGTGGTGAATCTCTAACTAGTCAATGAATCATCAAGAACAAACAAATAAATCATGATAAACATCCTGATGAATCAAAAACCAGGACTCACAGATTGAGTAAGCTGCCCGACGATGGAGATCCCTGGGCGCCGAATAACCTACTAACTCCGGAGCAAAAGAAAAACACCAGTTGGACCCCGGTGGGCCAAGCAACAGACAAGAGGCTCCGGCCCCAACCAACTAAAATGAATAGCTTTAAGTCGGGGCCATCATAGAGTCTGACGCCCGACCCACCGGCGTGCAATTAAAGAAGGCAGCATAGTTATCAACCATGATTGGGTTAAAAACTAAGCATGCAGACTGTCGCATAACATTCAAGTTATAACCTATACGTCTGTAACGTGTTATGATTTTTCCGAACTGAAGAGAAAAATCATTTATTCCTTTAAGTTTCTTTAATTTGTAAACCAAGTCACCATAAAATTCAGGTTCCGAAAGGCCCTCACTTAAAAGTGTCTTTAACCCAACATTATATTTGGAAATCAATTCATAGTGTCTACGATAAAATTTAGAAAAGGTTTTTCGAAGTTTATGATACCGATAGCCCTGTTGGAGAAGTTTTGCCGTTAAACATTTATTTCGAGCGTTGAAGTCTGTAACATGATTGCAGACTCTAGCAAACCTAATAAGTTGCGAAATGTATACACCATAAGAAGCACGACGAGGAACGTCACCATCCAAAAAAGGAAAATTTACTATATCAAAATCAAAGTCATCGCGCTTATCATAAATTTTAGAAGAAACAAATCCATTTGCAACAGAAAGATGTAGATCTAAAAAGGGGGCTTCGGTATCTGAGATATTAGCTTTGTTCAACTGAAGTTCAGGTGGATAAATTTGATTGACCATACCTTCAAAATAAGGGTTGTCAATGTTCAAAAGGTCATCGAGGTACCTAGATGTGGAATTAAAAGCCTCGATAACATCAGCTTGATTATCATGGTTAAGAGAATCCATGAAATCTCTTTCGTAGCAGTATAAAAATAAATCAGCTACGAGAGGTGCGCAATTTGTACCCATCGGAATTCCAACAATTTGTCTGTATAACTTGGTCCCAAATCAAGGACGTTTTACAAATATACATGCCGAAATCTGAAAATCAAATAGAGTTACGAAATGAGTTACTAAAATAAAGATACAAGACCGCGACATAACGACATGCGCAAATTTCATTTTTTGTATGATTTTCAATTGGTTCCATTGCAACGTTAAAAAACGTTTTCGAAACGTTCGAAGCACATGGCGTGCCACGTGGAGGAAGTTTCCGGTATTTTCAAAACGCGAGAACAAAGGAAACTGCGATAAGGTAAATACAACTTTTTATTCAATGTTACTCCGAACTAATGTGGTTTTAAGCTTTTTGTTTGCCATTTATGTTGTATCTAAATTACCTAGATGTAAAGGAAAATAAATCAACAGAATGAAACTTTGGCTGTAGTGATATTTTTGAAACGTCATGTGTTTTCGCAGCTATCAATATTTTGTGCTTTATGAGGCGGGTATTAGCCATAAAAAGCCATCGCCTGGTCCAGAAAATATTATACTAATCTCTATATAGTGTATAATTAAGGCATTGCAATTTTCATTAACATTAAGCGCCTCGAAGAGTTTCGAATTCATTTGTACAAGATACGTTATTGAAATGTTTTAGAAACGTTCTGAAATAACGTTTCTCAAATTATATGTTTCAGGATCCCTACAGGTGTGATAGAAAAAGGTTATGAGCAGAAACTACGACACAAGGCTCTAGAGAATACCATTTGGTCATTTGGACCCTAAATAATAATAATAATATTAATAATAATAATAATAATAATAAACAAACAAAGTGTCATTGTTTGTATTGTTAAATGATGTTTTGGTATTACGTTTAACCTTCAAACAGGTTAAATCGTTAACGATTGAGATGCACAGCTTTCTTTGCAATATAAAATTTGTATTGTAGCCGGATAGAACAGTTTTGGATTTCCGATCCTCATGCAGCTCAGTTTGGGAGAGGTGGTGTTTTCCCTAGAATTAGGGGGACCGATCCTCATGACGAACTAGAGTTGAAGGGGTGGCGCAGAGGTTCAAAAACTATTCTAACCGGCTACTATACGTTACCTTTAGGTCGTGGGAAAGTTTACAAAAAACGTTTTACCAAATCGTTTAGAAATACTTTTTGGAAATTCCACAAAATCCCTAAAAAAAAACAAACTACCAAACGTTTTCAAAACCAAACTAAAACGTTCCAGTAACGTTTTAGAAACGTTTGTTTGTTAGCTGGGCCAGGAATACTTTACGGTCAAAGGTCTTGTCATACTCATACATATCGTGCAAGAAGTATGTCCATATAGCAATCGAGTGCCGAGATATAAAGGAAAATCACTGAACTGTGAAATTAGGTCACAGTGACCTAGGACTACTTTAGGGTCAAAGGTCTTGTCATACGCAAACATAGTGTGAAAGAAGTATGTTCATAAACCACTTGAGTGCTGAGATATACAGGGTGTTAAGAAAGTTCGAAGACATCATTCAAAAGGACACAAAATATTTAGTAAGGCATTTAGATTTCAAAAACCTCTGTTATTTTAATATTGAACAAGTGTAATGCAAGATATAATGGACAGAACTTAGTTTTCTACGAAACTGATAATAAAATTTTACGTGACAATAAGCGACCTCTCTTCTGAGCTGAGTGTCTAAAATATGCAAAATGTGGGTTTACTTGTCTGCGAAACTGCTTAAATTTCTAATACCAGCTGGATTCATGTTGAACGAGTTGATTACAAATGTTGTCAGGAACGTTATTATGCTAATTTGAGTCATCATTTCCTATTGTCTCATAAAATTTCTGGAATTGCTGGGCAAAGTCTTAGGATACCCCCATTCTTGAAATAGGCCACAAATAGTAGGGGGTATAGGTTATTATTTTATAAACATTTGAAGCAGCATGGTTATTGTCATTTCTTTTTTAATATAATGCTATTATATATGTTGTGGTGTAACCAAACATTATTTTGACGACGTCCCTTCATTATTTTTAAACACATCTTAATGAACAATATGTTCTACCTTAGCCTGTTCCTCAGAGTCGTCAACATGACTTTTTGCAATAAAAACTTTATTGATTTGAATATAACATACACATACAATAGTTTAATCAGATTGGTGTGGTAATATTTGATACAGGTGTTTATATAAGTGTGATTTACGGTGCCAATACCAGTTAACATTTTATATTATGAACGAAATTCTCAATTTTCCGCAATTTCCCCTATTTTTGGCACTTTTTGGGGTCAAACTTAATGTATGCCAATGTTTAGCCACACAGTCTACAAATGGACATTTGTAACAATACTGTTCACTTCACAGACACTTAACACATAATATGAACTATTTTAAGTAAGTTGTTTGCTTCATATTTTGTTTCTGTTAAGTCTTTATTATCCCTACCCTCTACCAAAACACCCATAGCATTTCCATTCATAAATCATGTGTTTCCATTTGATGAAAATTAATATGTCCTGAACAATCTTAAAATAACTGTTATTTACATGGTGATATTCAGGACATTGGCTGTCACTTAAATTAATTTTATGTTCCATACTTTATACTGTGTGTGTTTTAAATTATGATTAATATATCACCGCTTTTACACAATATCTCATGCAGAATGCAGAAAGCTGTGGCACCCTGGCTTAGATATTGTAATGTAAACCAGTCAAAACAGAAGTTGTCGAAGTTTTATTATACTGTGCAAATTGATATTGAAAGCGGTTTTAAATGTTGAGATTGTATGAGTATTCATTGTGAAGTTATAAGGAATATTGTAATGTCTTCGAACTTTCTTAACACCTTGTAAGGCAAAGTCACTGAACCGTGAAATTAGGTCACAGTGACCTATAAGTATATTGGGGTCAAAGGTCTGGTCATACTCACTCATAATCTGAAAAAAGTATAAAAATATACTAATTGAGTGTCAAGATACAAGGCAAAATCACTGAACCGTGAAATTAGGTCACAGTGACCTAGGACTACTTCAGGGTCAAAGGTCTTGTCATACGCAAACATACTTTGAAAGAAGTTTGTTCATAAACCATTTGAGTACCGAGATATAAGGCAAAATCACTGAACCGTGAAATTAGGTCACAGTGACCTATAAGTATATTGGGGTCAAAGGTCTGGTCATACTTACTCATAATCTGAAAGAAGTAAGAAAATATACTAATTGAGTGTCAAGATATAAGGCAAAATCACTGAACCATGGAAAGTAGTTCAAACGACCCTTACCGTCATGACACACAAGTCAGTGTCACAAAGTCAAAAGATGAATGACCAACCATCTTCCTAAGTTGTTTCTATTAAGAAATAAAAAGAAAAAAAAAATTCGGGGAGTTCTAGATTTTGACCTCTAGCCACGCCCCCCTCACTCCGACCCAGAGGTCCGATGTCATGGAACCTAAAGCGTATGAAGTATGAATGCTTTATGATAAGTTGTTGTCAAGATATGGACTCATTGTAAAAGTTACACAGCAGTACATCTATTTTTACAGTGTTCTAGTTTTTAACCTCCAGCCCCACCCCCAGGCATGGACCCAGAGATCCGATGCCATGAAATGGAACTCAACCCTACAGGGTACCTATGGTCCGAGTATGAAAGCCCTCTGATAAAAAGTTTTCAAGATATAGACTTCTAGAATACTATATCACAGAAAAGCCATTATTATTAATGGTGTTCTAGATTTTAACCTCTAGCCCCACCCCCTGGCATGGACCCAGGGATCTGATGCCATGGAATGAAAGCCGACCCTACAGGGTGTCAATGGCCCAAGTATCAATGCTTTCTGATGAGTGGTTGTCAAGATATGGACTTCTAGAAAACTTTAACACAAGAATTGCCATTTTTGAAGGTGTTTTAGATTTTAACCTCCAGCCCCACCCCCTGGCCTGGACCCAGGGGCCAGATGCCATGGAATGAAAGCTAACCCTACAGGGTATCTATGGTCCAAGTATGAATGCTTTCTGATGAGTGGTTGTCAAGATATGGACTTCTAGAAAACTTTAAGTGTGACGCGCACGGGAACGGGAACGCACACGGGAACGGGAACGTGGACGACCGGGGTGTCTGCAATAGCTCTATGCACTTCGTGCAGTCGAGCTAAAAACCCAAAGAGGACAAGAAATATATAATAATGTTAAATTGTTGACCAGTATGCATGAATAAATTTATTATGTGCCCATGTCATTGAAACCATAATCTGTTCCATATAACTGACGAATTTATTACATCAATAAAGAAAATGCTTTTTTGACATTTAGAGTTAGAAGCCAAAAATAATGACAAAAAATAATGACAAATGTACACAGTCTGATCTGTTACTGTATCAGAATTCCCATTTGATATATCAACAATTCTTGAAAGTCAAATAATTCCTGTTGTGAACATAATTAATATTAGATATAAATTTATTTTGCTTTTTTCTTTTACTCTTTTTTTCAGAAAAAGAATTTTCAGCACATCTTGAAATATAATCAGAATTTATTCATAAAATCAATCACGATTACAGGCATTTTTGAAAAGTATTCGAATAAGATTAATTTCAATCGTAAAATCTACGATTACAGAATAATGTTTGATTGAAAAAAATTTCAATCGAATAAAAGTAACCATGATTAATGATTAAGATTAACCCAGGTCTGTTGTCCACCCTGTCATTGTTGTTACGGACATTGTCAATGACGCTACGGTTTCCTTCAAAAGTGTTAATATACACAAGAACTGTATTGTCTTAAGAGATGATAACCCTCTTGGGTGTGATTTTGAATATGAGAGTTACCTAAGGATGGCATGTATTGGATTAGTGAGCTGTAATCATTTGTCTACACTGCTGATAAATAAAAAGTGTGTAAAAAGACTAAAATTTGATCAAAATTTTCATTTTTATTTAGTTTTAGCAGCCATCTTGGATTCCATATTTTATATTTCACAATGATATAAATCTCATTTTATATGTGTGCAACGTTTACACAATATGATACAAATATGACATAACTGGACTATATTGGGTCAGAAAACACAAGAATTTGCACTACAGGCGTTTAGTACTGTGTGGTTGAAATAGATGGCAGCCATCTTGAACTAATTTTATTGCCAAAGGGTGACAAGGTGATGTCAGTTGTGTTCATTTGTTGCATATTCATCCTCTACACCACTTATAATGTTCAAAAACATGAAAAAGAATGAAAGTTGGTTGAAAATTCAACTTTTTTTAAATTTAGGTGGCCATCTTGGATGCCATTTTTGTTTTACACTCACAAAAGACCATTGAGAGTATGACTCTTTCACAAAATGATACATCTGTAACAATTATTGATAAAATATGCTCAGAAAAGTTTGGATTTTGCACTATACAGGTATTGTACTTTGAAGTTTTAACAGATGATAACCCTATTGGACGCCATCTTGAATTATGAGAGTTGCCCAAGGATGACAAAGTGGCATCAAGTGGATTCTTGTTTCTGAAGGTGTTGGTTGTCCTAATCAGTCAAAACATTTTCTATACACCGCAAATCCAGGTCCACCCCCGAATCTGCCAGACTATAATGGATTTTGCTTAATATATATAAGTAGCCCTTCTGTTTTCGTTAAAAAATCTTTAATCCTTGACCGACATCAATACATAATAAAGCCAATTTGAAGTATGAAAGTTTCCAACGATGCGTGAAGATTTGCATTGATTAGTTGCTATCCATAATTCAATTTATATCCATAACTGTATTTATAGATACTCATTAATCAAGCTGATTTAATGATATGAATAAGTCAAATTATGGATAATTCATAAATCGTATTCTGGATGTCCATAAGTCCAAAATTGAGGCTGATTGTTGGATATCCAAAAATGGATTTATGGATATCCATAAATTCCTTAATTCAGCTTGATTATGTGATATTGAATTATGGATATCCTAAATTGGTGAATAAATAGTAAAACGGGCCCATAGAATCTGACTTTTTAACTCGAAACTCAAAAATTTTAACTCGAAAATTGTAACTCGAAAATTTTGACTCGAAAATTTTGACTCGAAAATTGTTACTCGAAACTCGAAAATTTTAACTCGAAACTAGAAAATTTTGACTCGAAACTCGAAAATGTTAACTCGAAACTAGAAAATTTTGACTCGAAACTCGAAAATTGTAACTCGAAAATTTTAACTCGAAAAATAGAAAAATGGCGATAGATGATCTCTTGCAGAGGAGTTAGATGATCTCTATGCTAACCAATCGAAGAAATACTCTTTAATTCGAATGACATGTACTTTCGGTTGACAATCATCGAAGATTGGGTTTATTGATTGACTAACATCCGGTTTTTTGATGTTGGTCCGTGACATGATTTGAATTCGACCTTGGGGACATAAAACTGATGTAATATTTATGCAAATCACATGTAACCTTGATATTTTTATGTGTGTCATTGATGTGCTGACGCAATGTTAAAAAACGCGCTTTTTACAATCAATTTCTATGCACCACGACGATTCATATTGCGTCAATCCAAAATATTTTGAACCAAGGTCAGTGAGCGTGTTTTCCGAAAATGATACACTTTTAAAAAGGGAAGGTCATTAGTACAGAGCTGTGTCATGCGAAAAGACGTTGATTTTCCAATAATCGTTTTTGACTGGACAGTTTATCTCATTCAGTCACAACGTTCTATAATAAATCTACCCTATACACGGGTGGGCATCAGGGGAGCTACCTCGAAAATGTGTTAACGCAAATTTGTTCCCACGCCACATCCGGGAACTGTCGAGGTAGTGGAAATCCCCATAATTGGAAGTACACGCAAAGGTGAGCTCTCGCTTTTTTGCTTTTTTTCTTTCAAGGGGCGCATTACTCAGAAATCGGGCGATGCAATCCCATGTAAATATGATTTAACAATGCATGAAGACCGAAAACCCCATTAAATAGTGGAAAATATGAGCAGGACGACCTAAACATCAGGACTGTCGGACTGCATTTTCGCCGTGTCTTGACATATAGGCGGGCATCTCAGACAGATTTTGTAGCTCAGATTCAGTTTTGGACCGCTGTCACATGTTTTGGTGCAAAACATGATCAAATTGACTACAATGACGCAAAAATTTCAGATCCCCTGTTCTCCTGAATAGATTACCTACCCAAAAATGCATTCGTGTTGTTCCCAGACCAGCGAGGTAGCGGTAATCTAGCGAGGCAGTTCCAACGCGTTTACCTAGGCAAAACAAAAGCAGTTTATTATTTGGTTTATTTGGTGTTCTACGTCCCACTCAGCAGCTAGGGTCATATGGAGACGGGATCTCGGTTAAAAGTCTCGTCCGAAAGACTAGAGAAGCCTGGGACCGAACCCTAGACCCCTGGCTACGTCGAGTGACTTGTCCTTTATGCCATTGCTGTAAACAACATTAAAATATGTGTGAGTTAATAAGAGCGCTAACACACCGCGCCTATATAGCCAATGCTTTAAAAATGTGTTACATTGAACAACAATTTCACACTTCGTAAGCGCGGGGCTATGGCGTCAATTTCAGATGCAAACGTGACGTCAGTTACTGCGACAGACGGGCGTTACGTCATTTTTACTGATGTAACAAATTCATTGTAGGCATTAGTGAAACAGTCTATTTTTTTGCGGGATTTCTTTAGTGCAATTTCGTCCAAATGGCACTGCAACTGAAGGCTTCAAGTGTATTTTTGTCCATGATTGTGTGTTGGAATGTTAAAAGATCAGCTCTAGTGCGCGAAATGTTCAGTAATAAATCAGTTTGTCGGTCAGTCGTAAGCAGATAAATCACTCGCGCTACGCACTCGATCAATTGATCTGCTTTACAACTGACATCCAAAAAGTGAATTAATACTCAACAATTCACAGCTAGAGCTGATCTGTTTCTTAAACATGTTACATTTTACATGCATCTTTCTTCACAGCAATTTAAGGAATAGGATTTTGTAACGTTTGGCTGGTGAAAGCCACAAGAAAACCATACGGCTTACATCAGATAAAAGCAAATAATCATAAAAAGACTGTCCCTCTATACATTGAGAGCACCTCAAATCGACTTCAAATTCCATTCTGGTTCTCTAATATACACGTACGTATGAATCATATATGACGCATGGATTTGTTTTAACGCAGTTTTAACAGTTATTTCAACAAGGTGTACTGCTCTTTAACGGTTTGGAATATGTAAAGGATTTCTTTGCAGCCCTATATAATTTTAAATGGTTGTATCTCTTTTTGTACGATAACGAGAGTCTTTTTTTCTTTCTGCCTTTGAAGACACCCATCTGAAAAAAAAAATACTAAAATTAATCAAACAGTATTTTTATGAAGCAAAGTTCACTAAGTTTAAAAACAACATGCAAAACCTTTGCCACTATGCTGTTCCATTCTCGGCAATATAACGGTATATACGAGTACTCAGCGTCAGTGAAAAGTTACCAGTAAATCTGGTAGGTCTAACACATGATCAATTTTGGTTGTTTTCCACTTGGGTTTTTGGTTGGGATTTATGTTGTAATTGCGCCAGTTACTGATCATTGTTTCACTTTAACTTATAAGTTCTCAAAAAACTGCAAACATCAGAAATCGCACGTGCGTCACAGCTCCGAGACTAGCGGAACTGAATTTCGCCAATAAACCATTAGGTCGCTGTCCTGAATCATGAAAATATATCAACACATGAAGATATGTGAAATAATTTCCAAAATATCTACTATCAGTTTCCGGTAACTTTTCTTTGACGCTGAATATTATATCCGTGAGTGAAAAATAAAAAAAAAGAGGCAAAAAAACACTGAGTTTACATTTTATACAGTTAATCCATTCCGTTTTATATCAACCGAATGGCTAGATGTTTGAAACGCGTTGGAACTACCTCGCTAGATTACCGCTACCTCGCTGGTCTGGGAACAACACGAATGCATTTTTGGGCAGGTAATCTATTCAGGAGAACAGGGGGTCTGAAATTTTTGCGTCATTGTAGTCAATTTGATCATGTTTTGCACCAAAACATCTGACAGCGGTCCAAAATGAATCTGAGCTACAAAATCTGTCTGAGATGCCCGCCGATATGTCAAGACACGGCGAAAATGCAGTCCGACAGTCCTGATGTTTAGGTCGTCCTGCTCATATTTTCCACTATTTAATGGGGTTTTCGGTCTTCATGCATTGTTAAACCATATTTACATGGGATTGCATCGCCCGATTTCTGAGTAATGCACCCCTTGAAAGAAAAAAAAGCAAAAAAGCGAGAGCTCACCTTTGCGTGTACTTCCAATTATGGGGATTTCCACTACCTCGACAGTTCCCGGATGTGGCGTGGGAACAAATTTGCGTTAACACATTTTCGAGGTAGCTCCCCTGATGCCCACCCGTGCTATAACTGATCTGTATCTAATTGATTGCCTCTAAGTTTATGATAATGATGTAAATCAAGAAAAAACATTGATAAATTCATTGATATAATTTCCTTTTCTCTGGACATGACCATTTACTGCACTTGTGTTCGGATGTTAAGAACAAACTTCAATCAGAAAAAATTTGTTTGATGTGTATTTTTGACATCCGCATTAGTACAATTTGATCTCGTGACCTAAAATATTTCATTGACAGGTCTAGTTTTCTCATGTTTGCATCACCGCTTTCGTCGTGCCTTTGTGAAATCGATTGAGCCGAAGTTACAGTATACCCATGCTCCGGCGTCCGTCCGTCGTCCACAATTTCAAACATCTTCTCTAAAACCGCTTGGCCAATCAAAGCCAAACTTTATTTGAAGCATCGTTAGGAAGGAGGAATGAAAGTTTGTATGAATGGTCAAGGTCGTATGACCAAAATGACCCATCATGGCTATAAATAGCAAATTCTTTTAAAAATCTTCTAAGGCCTATGATTTTGAAACTTGCCTTGAAGCATCAGTGAATGGAGCTCTACAATTTTTTTTATAAATTATGACCCTGTGGTGACCTTGACCTTTCACGGCAAGGTCAACTTAGGATGCCTACGCATTTGAATGGGTAAAACTGGGAAAATGTCATTTAATGGCAGGAAACTTGCTTGAAGTGAGCAAATGGACAGAACATTTATGTTTATGTAAAAAAATTACCCCACGGTGGTTGTCTGCCAAGTTTATTGGTATATATCCCAGATCTCAGGTGAGCATTTACAGGACCATTGGTCCTCTGGTTGGTATAATCCTTGCATTGTTTGTTGTCGCCTCCTCGTGACCGACTGAAATCGGTACCACTGAAATCCGTTTTAACTTTTTTTACTTAACGGAACCAATCTGACATTTGTCACGACATCAGAATTAGAATAGTTTATTGGCGAAACGTCAACCTGACAATACCACACCAGGAGGATGGGGTTTGACCGGAGGGGGTTAGTCCCGAGCTCTCGCAAGAGAAGTAAATTTAGACACACAATCATCCGAAATTTCAGCAGAGGAGATCAGAGAATCAGGGAGTTCATTCCAATCTTTAATACATTACGTAAACTTGCCCATGCAATATGATATTTTTCAGCAGCAAAAATTGAAAGTTTCATTGGAAAACTTGATATTTTTAGTATTTTTGCTCAAAACATTGATTGTGGGTACACGTTAAAACAGCCTCGCCGAGGCGGTTCTAACGAGTACCCACAATCTATGTTTTGGATCAAAAACTTAAGAAAAATAGGTATACCCCTGCATACCCCAGTTTTGCTATATAAAAGTGGGGTGTAAGGGGGTATATATTGTATGGACATGTTTTCCCGATGAGTCTGGAGGAAAAAGCTATGCAAATAGGCATTTGTACTTGCTGAGGGTATATGAAATGCCAAGGAGTGCTGATTCCTACACAGCCTGTTTTTTGGGGATAAGGTCATCCGTGGGTACGGACTTAGAAATTTTGTGTTTAAGTTTTTGGTTAAAGTTTTAATAAGTCTATATATCTCTTGGTCCTGTTGATGGATAAAGTAGATACTTTGCATGTTGGTAGAATTGGTCCGAAGTTTTATGCAGTACCGTCATGACCAACCCTGGGTGACCTTGAGGTCAAGGTCATGGACTTAGAAATTTTGTGTTAAAGTTTTTGTTTTTTTATTCCGATAGTCCGAGGGCCCAATAGTCCTAGGGCCCGTTAATCCGAGGGCCCGATAGTCCGAGGGTTGTGAAGCCAAATGATTATCAATTAAATGTATCCCACCCTTTTCATTTTCTGTCTTACAGCTGCAATTTGGTATGTTTTACAACACGTGACCTGGCGTGGCTTCATATAAAGTATTTGATATACGTTGCAAATTTATAATCGTTTGCCTCAGATTTAGGTAACCCCAATCGACTTGTAAATGACCAAAATGACCTAAAATAAAAAACAACACCATGGTATGTCCCACAAACTTGCATACATACTACCCATCTTGAAAAATCATTGTTTATGTTTAAACACGGTACACCGATAGCCAGGACCAGAAGAGCCGTAATATATAAGGCAAAAATGTATACATATATATCTGGCTCTTTGTTGTATTCCTTTAGGGAAACGCCCAAAAATAAACAAAAGTCAATTGCAGTCCTGTGTTCAAAATCTTGGAACACAGTAAATCAGAAATGTCTAAATTGGCAGTTGTCTGTTTCTATTTGATACGATCAAAAATGACTACCTGGAGACTCAGCATCACAGAAACATTGTAACCAATTAATCACTCATCCAATAGGGACACTAAATATGAAACAAATTTGGAGAATAACAACATTTAAAACTTTCAACAGTTACTAAACCTGCAAGAGCTGTCAAAACTAGCTGCCAACACTTAATTTCTTTCACGATAATATCTGATTCCACCATGTAAAAGCTGTTTTCGTGCACAAAAACAAAAATAAGCTGACTTTTGATAAAAAATAATTTGAGAATGTGATCAAGAACTTCGTCACTGTATGGAAGACATCCTGCATGTCTGGGGTCAGATCGAGGCTGCAATAAAACCAGATCTTACTTTCTTCTTAGGGCCTCAGTTTCCGTATCAGAAGGTTTATGTTTTATATTCTAAAGAATTCTGTTATTTATGAAAATGGACCTATAAAATGGTGACCATTTGACTATTTCAATTTAACAATTAGTCAAGTCAAAGAAGATGTGGCTAAATTCTTACTAAAGAGAAACAATATTAATAATAATAATAGCAGCTCTGTCATACATTCACGTATCAGCGGCTCAGCTCTGTCATACATTCATGTATCAGCGGCGCATCGCTCGCGTATCTGTGAGAATTTCGAAAAGCCGAGGTCTGAAGCGTATTTTGTTCAAAGTATATACCACATACGTGTGACGTTCATGCTACTCGCTTTGTTAACTCTAAACTCGCTTTTTAACACGAAACTCATTTTTTATATATTAACTAGAAACTCTCTCTTTTAACTCGAAACTCACTTTTTTAACTCGAAACTCACTTTTCTAACTCGAAACTCATTTTTCTAACTCGAAACTCACTTTTCTAACTCGCAACTCGCTATTTTAACTCGAAACTCACTTTTTTAACTCGAAACTCGATTTTTTAACTCGAAACTCACTTTTCTAACTCGAAACTCACTTTTTTAACTCGAAACTCACTTTTTTAACTCGAAACTCACTTTTCTAACTCGAAACTCACTTTTTTAACTCGAAACTCGCTTTTCTAACTCGAAACTCACTTTTTTAACTCGAAACTCGCTTTTTTAACTCGAAACTCACTTTTTTAACTCGAAACTCACTTTTCTTACCAGAAACTCGCTTTTCTTACTCGAAACTCACTCCCTACCAATAGTGACACACCAAGTCGACCACCATGGCCTCCAAAACGGAAACTACAAATTCGAGGACTTGACAAGTTTTGAATACGTCATCTTTGGACGAAATACCCCTTAAGTAAAATTTTGATGCTTAAAATTTCCCTCATCAAATCCCTTAAAATGCTCTTACGCAAATGAGGATAAAAACGAAGCTTAAATACCCCAGTGCTCAAAAAATTAACTATGCCCTGTTTATTGAAGGTCAGACGCCAGTGGGTCAGTCATTTATGTTTATAGACAGGTACAATATTATTGTTTACATTATTTGACCTTGACCTCGATGACGTAGTGCGCGTTGCATTGTGGTTAAAACTTTCACTTCCGGGTGGCAAAAACATTTCCGGTTCAATGTTGTTTACATACATTACTGAGTTTAAATTAAAGTAAAATGTGTGCCGCCATCCCAATCAGGGAACAACGATGACATTTAAATACAAAATTACAAATAATTTTTTGCCTTTGGCTCTTTTATAAAGAATTTAATTTCTCACACCTTGGGCAAACGATGTTGGATCCGCGCGCGAACGAAAATATGTATTACCAAGGAGTTTCAAGACATAGATAGACAACTCCTTGGTATTACTTAGATATGACTTATAATTAAATAACAATTTGCGCCATCATGCGGCCACGTCTGCAATCAGACTAAAAAATTCATTCATAATGGAAAAATAAATAAATAAAAAAAATAAATAAATAAAAATAGGTAATAAACAATTAAATAAATAATTAGTTCTTGTTCCCTTTTCCGACCTTGTTTGTACCGAGCCTTACATCAATAAAAGTGCGTTTATCTTAGCGCTTTTTATGAAGAATATTTGCTCCTTTTTCTCCATCTTTTTCATTCTTAAGAATATATTAATTAATTAATTATATTTGAATAATCAAATTGAAATATAACTAAGTCCATTTTAAATAATAACTATTCAAAGGCTATACACATATTGATGATCATAATCAATTTGAAAGAAACGCGGTTTCAGCTACTGAAGACAGTTTTATGACACCTCAAATTACGATGCCCATAATCATGATAGTCGGCTTCTTTAATTATTATTTATTACACCCTCTTCAAAGAAAAGACACATTCTTGGGGTACAATATGAAGGGATTAATGAGTCCCCGGGGCAGCCGGCGTGTGTGTTCAGTCGGTCGAAATGTCATAACAGGTGTTGATATCGCATGGATTAGATCTAGAAAAAGATAATTATGATTCCAGTGTCATAAATAAAAATGGATACACTTCAAAAAGATATTATAACTTGTGGATAAATTATATTTATTCCACGGACTGAAAAAAGTGTTAGTGTTTTTATTATTTCACCGCATGCAAGACATAATTAAATCGTGTGCTCTTCAGAGAGAGAGAGAGAGAGAGAGCACCCAATTTCTAACGGCTTAAGTTTTTGTTTGTTTTTTTTTTTCTCATAAAACTCGTTTTTCATAAAACTTAAACTTGCTTCAAACACGGCTCAAACGCGGAAATTATTCAATGTTGATATCTGATTTCTACCGTATAAAAAAAAAACACTTTTGATTGACTGAGATGCAAACCTTTTTAATCCCGCACGGGAAGTAAACGCTAAATACTTATAATACTAAACTAGAAACACACATCAATTAATGCGCTAAAATATTTGGAAATGTAATTTGTTATGAACAAGTAATATTTTGACATTATTTTACATTTGTAATACATCAAAACATTACAATTCATTACACATTCATTGAACTGGGGTCGCTTTTTTGCCACCCGGAAGTGGAAAGAAGTCACGTGAAAGTCACCTGACTTACCTAGATAATATAGACCACGTGGGTTGTGACGTATTGTTTGTATCTGTGTATAATCAGCTGATAATCTGTTAATCTTTACCTAAATGTGATCCATTACTGGTACCAGATCTATCACTGGTCATATTTTGTTAATTACGCGTTGCTCTGACTGAATTTTATGAAAAAGATGTTGAACTTCAAGCATCTTTATGACTACAAGTAGATCTGTATTTAATTTGATTAATATCATTTATGTATTCGCAAATCTTGTTTTTAAAACTATAATTGCAACTGCAAATTCACTATTTACAACTGCAGCGTCGATGGGGACCGTGGAAACACCCCCAAACCACTCCAAACCACCAAAAACTACTTCAAATCATCTCATAACACATTCAAATCATCTCAAAACACATTTAAATAGTCACAAACCAGATTTTTTAGCGATGCACCACTCAAACTTTATCATATATAACTCAAAACCCCTTCAAAAATACCCCAAGCCACGTCAAAGAAACCTCCCTTAACGCCCAAAAGTGTTGTAGGTGACCAGCCGCCATTTCCTGTGAGACGGAAACCAGGAAATAAGAAGCACAAATCGCCATCTAGACTGAGACGTCAAAGAGCAAGAAAACAACGCTTTCAGGAAAAAAAGACAGCTGAGAAAGCTGACTCGCCTAAAAGTCAACCTCAAGCAGGTGTGAACTCAAGCGTTGTTCGCGTTGTCAAATAACCAAGTACTGTAGTGTTGATTGTCAGAAGAAAGACTGGGATTTCCACAGATTCGCATGCTCAGTGGTCGCAAAGTCTGCGACGAAGAAAACTTAACACTTGCTACAGTTAAATACCTTTTCACACGTGTAAATATAAAGACATTTCAGTTGTGTTTAGACATTTTATATACTGTTTTATACACATTCCATATATTTTAGTATTGTAGTGAAAACTAACATTAACAACTACGCCGAAAGGTGGTGCGCCTCTATATAGGCGGGATATACATCCGAAAGAAAGAACTACACTTCAAAACATCCCAAAACTCCTCAACAACACCGAAACCACACTAAATAACACCCAAACCTTGCTAAACACCAATATCTAGACTTCTGTAAGGCCTTCGATAAGGTCCCATACAAAAGGTTATTGCTGAAAATGAAACAATATGGTATAAAAGGAAACATACTAAACTGGGTGACAGATTTTCTCAAAGATAGACAGCAAAGGATAATTGCAAATGGCTCGGAATCAGGATGGAAGAACATCACAAGTGGTATACCGCAAGGAAGCGTCCTAGGACCTATTCTCTTCCTTATATATATAAACGACCTTCCTGGTGCATATTGACCTGCTTAAAAAAACTGTTCGCAGATGATGCGAAATTGTATTCCACAGTAGAAAATAACGAAAAAGAGCTAGCACTCCAAAATCAAGTCACACGATCCGAAAATTGGGCTGCAATCTGGAGAATGTTTTTCAATATCTTGAAATGCCACCACCTACATATCGGTAACCTTGACACAGAATTCAAATATGAAATGACAACAAGTGAGGGGAAAGCTGTAATCGAACAAGTCAAGTCTGAATGTGACCTAGGAGTAACAGTAGATAGTAGACTGAAATTTCGGGACCACATCAACAAGAAAGTGAGCATTGCTAACAGGAATCTCGGAATTATCTTCAGGACTTTCACATACATCGACAAGGAAATGTTCCTGAATTTATTTAAGAGTATGGTGAGACCCCACCTTGAATACGGGTCACCCATTTGGTCGCTGTTATATAAAAAGGACAAAGTAATTATCGAAAACGTACAAAGGCGAGGAACAAGAATGGTGAAATCACTTAAGGACCTACCTTACGAAGCCAGGCTGAGAGAGCTAGGATTACCAACACTAGAGTATCGAAGAGAACGGGCAGACCAGATACAGGTTTATAAAATCTTACATGGAATAGATAACATTGAAACGGAGAAATTCTTCACCATATCATCATACACGCAGACTCGCGGTCACTCACTGAAAATATTCAAGAAAAGGGCCAGGCTAAACGTTCGGAAAAATTGCTTCTCAAATACATTTGTAGTGTTGTTGATGGATGGAATGCACTACCAGAATCAGTTGTAGCGGCACCCTCCCTTAACACATTTAAGAGTCGTCTTAACAAACACTGGAGAAATCATCCCTACAAATTCAAGGCCGCCTGCTGCATGACAAACCAAGAAATAGAGGGAGAATACCCATCAAGAAGCGTCTATAGAAGTCATTAAGACTTGGATGACGTCGAGGTCCAGTAACTCCAGTAAGTAAGTGACGGGATAACCTCACTTGGAAAGATACGTTGGTGCAACGTATTAGCAGCATATTGAGTGCTTGTAATATGCAAATTTCAAATTCGAAACTTTGTGAATCGAGTAAGTGTTGTGTATATACGCAGTAAACCACCCTTGGTGGATGAGCATGCTTTTCCACCGACGGGGTTTGCTGTGGCTCGGCTCGGCTGTTCGTTACACCCATATGCTTACACAGAAAGATCACAGATACGTACAACATACACAGATTACATGCATATGTATATGGGTTTATACACTGTATGGGCATTTTCTAGGCAAACCAATATGCTATGTATATATCCATATTAGCCAAATATGTTGCTAATTTATAAATTTAGGGCATCCAGAGTGTGCTGAGTTAACAGTTCTGGGTTCCGCAAGTCGCTCTTGATTTCATCAGAGAGAACTTATGGCCGATTACAAACTGCTAACGTAAGACAGACTATTTTTCACTTGAGCTCTTAATTTGCTTAAACTGATGAGAGTTTTATATACAGTTTGTGCGTTTAATATTTACAGCATCAACACCGTGAAATCTCGTGTGAATCTGTAGAACGTATTCACGAGAGTTCAACCCAAGCACTCAAGGTCATTGCTGTCCACATGGAAAGAAGCATCCAGCGTGTGCTGAGTTAACAGTTCTGGGTTCCGCAAGTCGCTCTTGGCTTCATCAGAGAGAACCCATGGCCGATTACAATCTGCTAACGTAAAACAGACACTTGTGTTTCACTTCGTCTTTCCATAATTAAAAGACGATTAATGCTATCATATATACGAGAAAAGCATAAAATCCCAAACTTAGGCCATGCCAGGACACAAAGGAACGCTTTATGCTTCCTGAAATGAATTTTCTCCCAAGCCCCCTAAAATCGTTTCCTCGGATCACTGCTACCTGCTCTCTAAAACCTTTTCTTTCTTCTTTCGGATGTATATTCCGCCTATATAGAGGCGCACCACCTTTCGGCGTAGTTGTTAATGTTTGTTTTTACTACAACACTAAAATATGTGGAATGTGTTTAAAAGAGTATATAAAATGCCTGAACACAACTGAAATATCTTTTATACAATATTTACACATGTGCAAAGGTCTTTAACTGTAGCAAGTGTTAAGTTTTCTTCGTCGCAGACTTTGCGACCACTGAACATGCGAATCTGTGGAAGTCCCTGTCTTTCTTCTGACAA
The DNA here is from genome assembly GCA_964017185.1 of Rugalucina vietnamica. Taxonomy (NCBI): domain Eukaryota; kingdom Metazoa; phylum Mollusca; class Bivalvia; order Lucinida; family Lucinidae; genus Rugalucina; species Rugalucina vietnamica. The sequence continues at coordinate 48,889,095 of OZ024873.1, forward strand.
TCAACACTACAGTACTTGGTTATTTGACAACGCGAACAACGCTTGAGTTCAACACCTGGTTGAGGTTGACGTTTGCAATTTGAACAGGTATTGATTTCCGAAATCACTTCCGAAATATCAAATGAATTATCGTCACTGTCAGTGTCTGTCTGTTGTAGAACCTCTAAGAGAAGGGCTCTTTCAGTCTCAATACTGATGTCAGAATCTGGTGACAAAACCTGCTTCTCACAGCGCTTATCACTGCCACAGATTAAATCCTGAATATGACCGGTATTATCCAGATCACTACTGTCTTTGATGGAAGTTACACAAGAAGGCTCCGGTTCTTGTAGAACGGCTGTAGGTTCCTGTTCTTGAAGAACGGCTGTGTTCACCTCTGATGCAGGGCTTTTAGACGAGTCAGCTTTCTCAGCTGTCTTCTTTTCCTGAAAGCGTTGTTTTCTTGCTCTTTGGCGTCTCATTCTAGATGGCGATTTGTGCTTCATATTTCCTGGTTTCCGTCTCACAGGAAATGGCGGCTGGTCACCCTCAACACTTTTGGCGCGAAATTCGCATTTTACGAATAACGAGACATTTTCCAGATTCCGAGAAAGCTTTCACTGGTACCGGTGCTCGCTATCTTTCCAACGTGTTGATGATGTGAATTATGGCAGTTGGGATAACACTTGGTAATTTTTCCATCGTTATTTCGAATAATTTTAACCGCGGTCAAAATTTCCGCCATGGTGGTGCGCCATCTACTATCTAACCACAAAACCTTTTGCTTGCTCTCCGGGGCTAGCTCCTCAGGAGCTGCGTAACAGCTTGCTTGCAAATGCAGTCAGAAACTACTAAATTAATGAACGGATCGAGCGTTCAGTGGCAGGTGAGATGTCCCAGACCGGCATACTCACAATCCTACCAAGCGCCCAGTCTTGAATTCAGTGCAATCGGACGGGATGTCAACTGCAGTAAGATGCTATGTCAAGCATACAATTTTGAAAGTAGGTATGTTAACGGGCCAGTTTAAAAATGGATGGTGTACAGTAATTGTGGCGACATGTCCAGAATGTTACCTTATGGACTAAGATGACTAGGGTCTCCTGTAGCCCTTCGGAGTCCCAGAAAACAGTACCTGAGAAACTTAAAAGAGTGTCTTTATTAACATACATGTACTTGGAATCCATACATGGTCAGATAACTTCAGAGACAGAAAAGATGTGATTCAGGAAGATATATTTTGAATGGGACGGTTAAGATTCACAGGTCTATGAAGTTATATCTGAATCTGAATAGTTTACTGGTGACACGCCAATTGACATTATTTCACCAGGGGGTTCGGATGGGGGAGAAATTAGTCCCTTGAACGCACGAGTGAAGCGAACTTGGACACACAGTCATCAGACATTTCAGCAGAGGAGATAAGTGAATCAGGGAGGTCATTCCAGTCCCTAATAGTCTGTTGAAAGAAACTATTTTTGTACGCTTCTTTGCTAGCTGAAGGTATCTGAAAAGCCAAAGAGTGCTGATTTCTACAACGCCTATCCTTTGGGATAAGGTCATCTGTGGGTATTCTGGCTTTACCCTTTAGACCTTTGTATAGCAATATAAGTCTACTATCCTTCCTCCTTTTCTTAAGAGATTCCCATTTCAGTTGACATAAAATGTCAGTCATGCTCCCAGTTTCAAAAACATAATTTCCCGTCACGAACCTTGCCGCACGATTTTGGACCTTTTCCAGTTCTTCCTGGAGGCCATGAGTGTGAGGGTCCCAAACTGAGCTTCCATATTCCAAGACCGGCCGCACCCGTCCTTTATAAGCTGCTTCTTTCACATCTGGGAAACAAGAATACAAATTTCTCCTCAAGAATCCGAGATTTCTGTTAGCCTTTGTACAAACATTGGAAATATGAGTATTCCATTTCAAATCATTTGTGATAGTTACACCCAGGTATTTTATGCTTTCAACGTTTTCCAGTACAGTGCCCTCAAGGGTGTAATTAGCCTGTATCTTACTAGACCGTTTGTTTGTCAGCTGCATCATGTTGCATTTGACGGGTTGAAATCTCACTCCCAATTTCCTAGCCCAACTGCCTAAACGATCAATGTCTCTCTGAAGTTTCAATGTATCCTCTTCATTCTTGATTTCACGATAGCAAACACAATCATCAGCAAAGAGTCTTATTTCAGACTCAATGTCTGCTGAGATGTCATTTATATACAAGGAAAACAGCAAGGGGCCGAGAACGGTGCCCTGAGGGACACTCGACACAACTGGAGCCCAATCCGATTTAATACCATTAACACTACCCTTTGTTGTCTGAAACAAAGGAAAGCATTTATCCAATTCAGTGTTGTTCCACCTATTCCATAGCTAAACTATTTGCTTTTAAGGAGTTCATGGGGAGGAGTATCGAAAGCCTTTTCAAAATCGAGTATAAAAATGTCGACGGCCTTTTCGTCTAAGATTTTGGCCCAGTCATTTATCACTGTAGTCAACTGAGTTTCACAGCTATGCCAATTCCTAAATGCGTGTTGCCTGTCCGACAAGAGTTCATGTTCATCAAGATGGCCATAATATTTGAGCATACAATATGTTCAAGAAGCTTACAAGGAATGCATGTCAAAGAAACAGGGCGGTAATTGCGGGCGAAACAGGGCGGTAATTGCGGGCAAGTGACCTGTCGCCCTTCTTAAACAGGGGGCAAATATTAGCAAGAGACCATTCTTAAGGAATTTCACCTGTATCAATTGACTGCTGGAAGAGATGGGCGAATACCGGCCCTAATTCCATAGCCAGTTCATGAATCCGGGTCGTTTCGGCCCTGGGTCGTTTCGGCCTGAGTCGTTTCGGCCTGCGTCGTTTCGGCCATTTTTTTTCAAAATGATGTTTAGTTTGAGATAAAATAAAATTATGAAATTAAACCGTTTGTACCTTTATTTGTTTTATAAACCATGACGTCTTAGAAATGACCAATGTAGTTTCTTTATCGTTTTGATGAAACAAAGATGCAAAGTTTTCACCCTGTAATAAAAAAAACTTTGTAATAAAAACTTCTGTAATAAACCCAAGCAACCTTGCAAGACTGGCTGCATGGTAAATTAGCCTCATATAACATACACATCTTGCATAAAGTATATTATATAGTATATATCAGGCCGAAACGACTCAGCAAAATTGGCCGAAACGACCCAGGGCCGAATCGACTCAGGCCGAAACGACTCAAGGCCGAAACGGTTCACGACCGAAACGACCCGTTACCGTTATCATCATCAGTGAATTTGCAGTTGCAGTTGTAATTTAAAGCAAGAGTTTAAGATAGTTTTAAAAATATAAATACAATCCTGTCGTATTTAAAGCATCTAAAAGTAGGTAAGAAAAGGCTTTTTCCAAACATACTCGAGTAGAATCTATAAGATCCACAAAAAGTTGAGTTAAATATAAAAATGAAAATAAGTAATGTCGACTCAGTACACTATGAAGACCAACACATGCAGAGGATCTGGCGCGGTTGAACTTACTCATGATTATCAACGCCAGTCGTTAAAAACATTGTGCATGTATTGTGCAAAAATACACAGTGCAAATAAGCATGACGTAACTTTGTGCCATTTCAATATCATTTGTAATGTCAACTATTCCATCAAGCCCCATTAAACAGTGTTACATCGCTTTAGCGGCAGATATGCGCATAATAAACATAATTAATACATGTATGTGTAAATATTTGCATTATACTCAAATATTTGGCAAGATATATACAATGTCATGGCGGAAAGCTGATCAATTACAATGGTTTTAGCAACTTTTATTCCGTTTATTGTGTGATAGAATCAAAGTAGATCAGCTCAAGTGCTTGAATTGTTGATTAATAATCAGGAAGTGTCTCGGCGTCCGGTACCGGACGAATTAGGCTTGAGTCTCCGCATCTGGCAATGCCAGACACCGAGCCTATCCTCACTGGAATGGCTCCATGTCCGGCACTAGATAGATAGATATACATTGTTTCCTTCTTGCCTGATGTTTCTTTCTGCCGCGAACGCAGTGATAGGTTGCTTCGTAGAACTTGATAGACGGTCAGTATCTATGTTCGCAATATCAAAACAAATCATTAGCAGTCGAGCTTTTCTTCTCGGTCTGATACAAAATGAATGATTTTGCAAGCACCGGTCTCGGGAGATTCAGCATTATAATTAAATCAGTGGATTCCTGTAGAAAGTAACTATATAAGCACAAACCACGATAGTTGCGCTGGTCTGTAAGACCTCCGTAAGACGTGTCAGGCTGATAAACAAAATCAGAAGCTTATAATAAATAAACAAATTTTACAAACCAATTCGCCCCAACAACAATCCGCCATTTTCCTCGTTTACCGCCGATGCCTCTACCGTTCGCAAATCTCTTCTGTAGAACTGATCATACTCAGTGTTCTGGTAGTGTTCTTTGAAACTTTCAAAAGCCAAGAAACTATCAAATTGTTGTCCGATGTAGACTTTGTGAGCCATGATTGCAATATGACAGAACAGAGCAGAACAAAACAACACTTTATTGAAATAAATGTAAAGAAACAGGCCCAGGCTGTATATGCAGACAGCATATGGGACGTTCAATATACATATACCAAATACAGTGCCACCAAAGAGAAAAGATTTAAAGTATCTGCGTAATTATATTGTTTGTTTGCTTTACTTGAGAATGGTTGTTTGTTGTCGGAGATCAATTAGCAGACATCAACACGAACAAAAGAGACGCGCAATTCGCGGTTCGCTGGCTATAGCTGCGTTAAAGACGAGAAGAGGCTAATTGGCATCATTTAACGCATGGTTAAATACATGGGCTTAAAGAACTTATTTGATAGATAATTATTTGATAAAAAAATACAAGATAATATAATATTTATTCAACAACCAAACTGCACCATGATATTGAATTCGCTACAGTTTCATCTTTACACAAGACATACATTCCCTTTTCAAAATGGCGGAACACGAATGTAAAAAATATTTATTCTTCAAACTTTATTGATACTAATCAAATTATTTGTACTTTCTACTACTTACAACCAAAAAAACTGGTAAGGGAAATGTAGTGCCGGACACGGAGCTATTCGAGTGAGGATAGGCTCTGGGTCCGGCATTTGGATCTAGCCTAATTCGTCCGGTACCGGGCGCCGAGGCACTTCCTAATAATTAACAGTATGCCAGTCAGTTGTAAGAATATAAATCACTTGCACTATGAGCTCATGATTTGATCTTCTTTACAACTGACCTCTAAACAGTGAATTTTTAGCTCACCTGAGCCGAAGGCTCATAGGTGAGCTTATAGTATACCCATGCTCTGGTGTCCCTCCGTCAATCCGTCGTCGTCCACAATTTCAAAGATCTTCTTCTCTGAAACCGCTAGGCCTATTGTTCTCATATTACACATACACCATCTACAGGTAGGGGGAAAGAATATTTGTGCTTTTTCGTTTTGATCGGATAAGAACTCTGGTTGCTTTATAGGCAACTTATGCTTCCCATAGACTTAAAATGGAAAAAAGTGAAAATTGCCAGTTTTCGCTGTCTTGTTTGAGATATTTGAATTTTGTTTTTGTGGAAATGTTTATTGAGTAGTCCTCTACATTTCATGTGACTTTTGTCCTAATCCTTTATTTTGATTGGTTGCAGGGGCCCCATATAAGGCAAAATTTCGAAAAAACATTCAAAAATCTTCTTCTCAGAAACTGTCAAGGGGATTAAGCCTGTACTTTGTATACATGTTCTTGACAGTGGCCTCTACATAATTTGTGATTTTATTCCAGGCTGATAAGAACTCTGGTTGCTATGAATTATTTCCGGAATCTTTTCCATACAGCGTGTACAGAAAGGATAGAACCTTACATGGTGGTGGTGTTATGCTTCTTGTACACAAGGACATCCCACACATGCCCCTCACAGAATTGGACAATGACTCAGAGTCAGTTTGGGTCAAACTTTTTGTAAATAAGAAAACTCACTTTGTGGCTAGCTGGTATCGACCACCTGTCGATGGTCATTTACCAGTATCGGACAATGGAAATGACTTATTGAATTCACTGGAAAAGTTTGACAATTTATTTAGAGAACAGCTTGACAAAATCAAAAATATTAATAAAGGCAACAAACCCCCCTTAATTCATGTTTTAGGTGATTTTAACTTTAGAGATATTGTATGGCCGGACAGACTCAGCAAATCTGGGTCATCATTGAGTCAGACGGAGGGTCAGATTTTGATAGATATCATGAATGACCATGGTTTGGAACAATTAGTCAATTTCCCCACCAGAGAAAGAAATACTTTGGACTTAATTTTGACCTCTCTTCCTGGTCAGTTTGTAGACATTCATTCCCCGGATAAGCTCAGTGATCATGACATTGTTTCTGGCACATTGAAAATTGCTATCCCCCCTATAAAGAAACCTAGGAGAAAAGTGTATCGTTATCAGAAAGGTGATTATGAATCTATGAGAGCAGAAACACTTAAATTTGCAAAGGAAAGATACTTCAACGGTTACTCAGATACTCGGTCGGTCCAGGAAAATTTCAATCTCATTACATCGTTTATTCAGGAATCGGCAGATAAACATATCCCCTCAAAAACTAGTCGCTCAGTTTCCTCTGTCCCTTGGATAACACCTGAAATAAGAAGGAAGATTCGCAGAAAAAATGCAACTCATGCAAAAGCTAAAAAGACTGGTAGTGCAAAATTTAGATCTAAATTTGAATCTTTACGGAAAGAGATCAAAGCTGATATCAGGAAGCGGCATGATCTTTATGTGAACAACTTGGTAGGAGATGTTAAGGCTAATCCTAGAGATTTTTACAAATTATGTACAGGCTACAGTCAGGAACATGTATACAAAGTACAGGATTCATCCACTTGACAGTTTCTGAGGAGAAGATTTTTGAATGTTTTTTTTTTCTTCAAAATTTTGCCCTTTATGGGGCCCCAGCAACCAATCAAAATAAAGGATTAGGAGAAAACTCACAAGAAATGTCAAACACTACTCAATAAACATTATTTCTGCAAAAACAAAATTCAAATGTCTGCAATTTTAGAGGAAAAATAGCCGATTTACACTTTTTCCCATTATAAGTCTATGGAAACTTTAAGTTGCCATAGCACCCAGAGTTCTTATCCGCCTGGAATAAAAAAACAAATTATGTAGAGGCCACTGTCAGGAATAAAGGGCCCCTGCAACCAATCAAAATAAAGGATTAGGACAACAGTCACATGAAACGTAGAGGACTACTCAATAAACATTTCTGCAAAAACAAAATTCAATATTTCAGCAAAAACTGGTGATTTTCACTTTTTTCCATTATAAGTCTATGGGAAGCATAAAGTTACCATAGTAACCAGAGTTCTTATCCGATCAAAACAAAAAACACAATTATTCTTTCCCCCTACCTGTAGATGGTGTATGTGTAATATTAGAACAATCAGCCCAGCAGTTTTAGAGAAGATCTTTGAAATTGTGGACGACGACGGACGGACGGATGACGGACGGACACCGGAGCATGGGTATACTATAAGCTCACCTATGAGCCTTCGGCTCAGGTGAGGTGAGCTAATAAACTTAATCATCCATAGTGCAGATTATATTTTCCTTTTGGTCCTTTGAGATCAAGAAGGGTATTCTGAGAAATTAGACTTATAATTGGGTTAGATTCATTTTCTAACCAAAGTTTAATATATTTGGTCCCATTTAGATCATACTAGTCTTTGTATTGACTACCATCTTGAAAGTATCACAAATTTACTGTAATTCTCATTGGCTCCATGTTGCCAAATCTAAAGGGTCACTGAAGAGGCTTGAGTAACTGAAACCGCGGAATAGCCCATCACTTTTCTCCTTAATATGCTCACTGCTCTTAAAGGTTCTCAATTCAGTGTTCAAACTAGCCAAGAAATTTAGCGAGAAGTTTCATCTCTCCCCAGGAATATTTGGGCAAAGTTTTTATTTGAATTTCAGGTTTGCCTATATATTCTATACATTTTCACTTCTCCCTCAGCTGAAATTCAGGAGAAATTTGTTCATTTGGGGAGACTATTTCTCCCTAGGCACCCTGTAGGCTATTTCCTGCATTTTTTTTTATTAAAAAACCAAAAGTCAATGGTTTCATATTATGAATATATATATTAAATTGAATATGTTGTGCAATAGTTTGATTGCATTTTCTTATCATTTGTTTTCAATAAATGGAAATGGTCTGAAAATTACAGTAGCTCTTTCTTAAAAAGTGACCATATGATTTCCTATAGTATTACCTAACTGAAAATTTACATGTACATGTATGTAGCCTAGGTATACATACATGTATGTTGTTGTACATACATGTATGTTGGTGTACATACAGGTATGTTGGTGTACATACATGTATGTTGGTGTACATACATTTGAAACATTACTGAAACAAACACAACACGAAAGTTAGTAGTATAGAGATCCTCAACTTAAGTATCTGATTTTATTACATAACATTCTTTATTTCAGTAAGCATGGTAGATTAGACTGAAAGGGCAAAGATGGGAACTTCAGTGAAAGTATCATATGTTGAGAAACTCCAAGAGGACCTACAAATAACAGTGTGGATGAGTTTTTTAAATATCAAATATCTATAATGTTACAAGTTTTCAAGTACTTTACAAGATAAATAAAATGCTAAGTAAATAAATGTACAATAAAAATCAGCCATTGATATTAAATTTTTGTATGAAAATTAGATGTCAGTCATGTCACCCCATTTTATGAATTTCAGAGACAATTATTTTGTTTGTTTAATGGATCATTGCATGATATTTGGTTATTGTAATTTGTTTGTTTTTTAGACACTGTAGTTCTGATCTGACATAAATCACCAGACAAAGAGCTGCCAAAGCTATCATAGACTAGACAGTCGATAGTTATGTCCCCCCCAACCGAAGGTGGGGGACATATTGTTTTTGGTGCGTCAGCGTCGGTGTACGCGTAGCTTCTTTCCGACGCGATATCTTTTGAACCAGCTGATGGATTTTGACCAAACTTGCATAGATACATGGTTGGGAGGGGGAAAAGAGTTGATTAGATTTTGGTGACCTTGACCTGATTTTCAAGGTCACCAGCCCATGAAAACTGATCAAATTAGGTTTTCTGACGCGATATCTTCTGAACAAATGAATGGATTTTTACCAAACTTGCACAAGAGCATTGTTGGGAGAAGGCTCAGAGTTGATTAGATTATGGTGACCTTGACCTAATTTTCAAGGTCATGAGTCCATAAAAACTGTTGAAATTAGTCTTTCCAACGCAATATCTTGTAAACTAAATGATGGATTTTGACCAAACTTGCACAGAAGCATTGCTGGGAGGAGGCTCAGAGTTGATTAGATTATGGTGACCTTGACCTAATTTTCAAGGTCACGAGTCTATAAAAACTGTTGAAATTAGTCTTTCCAACGCAATATCTTGTAAACCAATTGATGGATTTTGACCAAACTTGCACAGAAGCATTGTTCGGAGGAGGCTCAGAGTTGATTAGATTTTGGTGACCTTGACCTAATTTTCAAGGTCACGAGTCCATAAAAAATGTTGAAATTAGTCTTTCCAATGCAATATCTTGTAAACCAATTGATGGATTTTGACCAAACTTGCACAGAAGCATTGTTGCAACAAGGCTGAGAGTTGATTAGATTTTGGTGACCTTGACCTAATTTTCAAGGTTGTGAGTCCATAAGAACTGTTGAAATTAGTATTTCCAATGCAAATATCTTGTAAACCAATTGATGGATTTTGACCAAACTTGCACAGAAGCATTGTTGGGAGGAGGCTCAGAGTTGATAAGATTGACAGGGTCCAAAACAAGTTTAAACTACCACACCATACAGAACAAGATGGGCATGGTGTCTTCCATAGAAAAATTTCATATCACAAGGTAACTACACTTCAATTACTAAATGGTTGGGGGGACATAGTTTTCCTCAGAAAACACTGTTTTAATTAGATTATGTTGGTAGCTGAATACACCTTCGGTGCAGACAAAAATGATCAATGAGAAAAAAATAGACAAAAATCAAACTGCCTTATAAGTTTCCTCATTCATCCTTACACAGTCTGTATATTGTAAGGTGGTAATTTTATTGAATGCTTGTAATGGGTATTTTTTGTAATTTTTATTTGGTTTATGACAATTTCATACAAATGCTAAGTATTGTACTGTGACAAAATGTTTTTGTTTATATTTTTAGTGCAAAAGTCTTGAGAAGCTGGGCTATGAAAGCCTTGTAATTGTCTCCTCACAGTATAACCATGTAGAGATGGGATCAGCAAGAGGAAAAAGGTTCCTTGAAACAAAAAGAAGCCTGGTTGGAGAGTTCTTCCAATTTTGTAAAGGTATCTGACCTTTATTATTGCCCGATGATCTGGGGTATGTTGTGCATTAAAAAGCGATTATATAGACAGGGAATTACAAGGATTTTAATTTACATGTACATGTGAAACTTAGCCCATTATCATTTGTGGTACAGGACATTTCTAAAGAATCTAACGACGTATACAAAACTCCCTGATACATGTAGTATAAATTATCCACAGGCATCTGAAATTCCATTGTAACTTATCTTAAACTAGAAAAACGTGTGAATTCTATAAAATATTTAGAGTTTACTCCCGCTATTTCTCACTTTCCAAGTGTTTGTCGCTTTTCAAGTGTTTTGGTGCGCTAAATATAAAATGGAACTTTAGATACCTGTGAATTAACAAACCATGGCATATCAGTGATCATGTCCAATTGAAAATCTACTTTTACTCATTTATTATGATTTTAACCTGTTTAATTGCTTTTTTTTTCATCATTACTTTTTATGCATTGTAGAAGCTAGTCTATATGGGAGCAGATTTGAACAAAAGAAACTAAACATATTGAATTCACCGAGAAAAGTGAACACCTTAGCTGATACGAGACACTCAAATGCTGCGGCAACAACTTACAGACAAAATCCACCTATCGTTGTGATAAAGCCAAAGAAAGCAGGTGGACAAGAGACTGATCTTAACACATCTGATGATGATTCGGATGTAGAATCAGATGACCAACACAATGACATGGAAGTGGACCACAAATCACATGCACAAACAAAGTCACAAGAACCAGTGAAAGGGGATGTGCTATCAAAGGCAGGCATTATAGTCCTAACTAAGGATGATATAGCAAAGAAAGGGTCTGAGATGATGCAGGGAAATAGAAATCATCAGAAGATACCAGTGGCTAAAAAGGTATTGTTTAAAAACAACATATTTGCTTTTCTGACCAGATCTGACACAAGTCGGCCTGTACAGGCACAGAGGCATGCTAGAAGCTTGAATTTTGGATTTTAAGAAGAGGGACAGTACTATAATCTGTGTAGCGAAAACAAAGACGCTGATCAGCTTTGCAGTTTCTGCACAGCTGATTTGCGTTTTTGGTTTCGCCTATGCATGTTGTTGGTTTCTTACACGGAGGCTCATATATTATATTTCTTGTCATTAAAGTCATTGCTTGTAGAAATAAATCAATCCCAAAAGAAACAAGTTCTTTACAAAAGTAAATAATGGATGCATATTATATTAATGAATAAGATGCATGTCTATTGAAGATTAAAATTGTATGCAAAAAGAATACATTACAAGGTACATGTATGATGAATACATCAGGAAAACATGTCCGTGTAATGTATACCCACTTAAACCCCACTTTTATATAGTAAAAATGGGGAATACAGGGGTATACCTATTTTTCTTAATTTTGCTCCAAAGCATAGATTGTGGGTACTCGTTAGTACCGCCTCGCCGCCTCGGCGAGGCGGTTCTAACATGTACCCACAATCTATGTTTTGAGCAAAAATAAGAAAAATATCAAAATCTTTCTAGTGAAAATTTCATTTTTCAGCCATTTTTTTTTCTGAATATTGCATGGACAAGTTTCCGTAATGTGATGAATAAAACTGATCCATCTGAATGGCAACACTATTTTCGCCTATGCATTCATTGACGGACATCTTAACCAGAGCACCTATCTCAAATATGATCCAAGGCTTTGTTATACATATTAAGAAAATCCCTTAGCAGCTTGAATTGTTTTAGTGATATTGATGCCTAGACTGATATGGAGTTGTAACTTTAACCAGATGGCTACCGCACTGGGCAAGGGCTAGTCAACTTGCTTTAAATGCATGCTGTTAAATTTTTTTGATTTGCTGTTTTGTAATTTCTTTCCAACCTGGCGTCTGGGTTGAAATTATAAATTTTATCAATTCATGGGTCTTCTCTACTTGTGTGGTTCCATTTATAAACTTATAATAGCACAACATTTCTTTTGTATTTTCAGGCATCTATTTGTGGGCCAAATGCTATCAACACAAAACAAAAAGCAGCTGTAACCTTAGTAACTAGTGATAGATCTCGTGCCAAGAACTACTTCAAATGTGACCAATGTGACAAAATTTATAAACGTAATGAAGACTTAGTTATTCACAAAAGAAAACATTCTGGAGAACTACCATATCGCTGCGTGACCTGTGGTATGCGTTTTATTAGTCGTAATTGTCTCAGATCTCACGTTCGTGTCCATTCTGACGCTACACCATATGCATGCAAGGAGTGCGGTCAGTTGTTTGCTAGACCTGGTTACCTGGCCAGCCATGTGAAGTGTGTACATTCTAATGTATATTCACACGTTTGTGAGACTTGTGGGCGGAGTTTCAAGGACAGTAAGGGTCTGTACAATCACAAACAAATTCATAACAATAAGAATTTTGCATGTGAGACTTGTGGGAAAAGATTTCTGCGAGAATCAGCGTTAAATTCGCACAGACTTATCCATAGTGGAGTTAAACCTTATGCTTGTACGATCTGTTGGGCTGAATTCAGAATGAAGAAAAATCTTGCCACTCATCAACGCAGGAAACATCCTATTATTTGACAGTGGTTTCAATAAAGAAACGTTCTCGCAACCATTAGGAAAACATGCCCGTGAAATGTATACCCCCTTAAACCACACTTTAATAAAGAAAAAACTTGGATTTGCAGGGGTATACCTATTTCTCTTATTTTTTGTTCCAAAACATAGATTGTAGGTACTTGCTAGAACCGCCTCGCCTAGAACCGCCTCGCCGAGGCGGTTTTAACGTTTACCCTTAATCAATGTTTTGAGCAAGCATATTAAAAGAACCAAATTTTTTCAATGAAATTTTCAATTTTTAATGCTGAAAAAATTCTCTGTATATTGCATGGGCAAGTTTTGGTAATATCAATGTTTCCTTTGGTCAAACAAAGCCATAACACACCCTGTTCACATAAATTAACCTATGTGACTGCCTGACAGAAGTTTACTTAACGATAAAATACAAATGTACATAAAGGTCAATTTGCGTTATCTCATAAAATTATATAAACGCCAAAGTAACGTTAGATGCTGGTGCTTCACGTCAGTTTCCATTGAAATCAGTGGCGGCTTGGTTCCAAAAAAGAGCTTTAAGCATGTACGTGTTTACTGCGGCAGCAATTTTCGATTCTTTTGTTGCCCATGAAGGCTTCACATCATTAGTCTGCTTTAAAGATAGTAAGAGAATGTTTTTTCCTCTGTTTTTAAAGTATTCTTGATTGAACTATATTATCGTGAAAAAGTGTTAGGCTACGTCTAACTGAAGTACTCAAAGCCATTAACAATAAACATTTTCATTGATGTCATTTAAATTGCTCTGTTGGTCTATTAATTAAAGTACATTCTCAAAAAATGCTACGAAAAATATCGTTTCACGGTTGTTCTTAAAAATAACATCTTTTGATTGGGAACTTTCACTGTTGTTCTTAAAAATAACATCTTTTGATTGGGAACAAGTTTTCATGCAGAAAAAACAGATAAACAGTAAAATTTCAGCAATGAAAATTACATGTACCAGTAAATGAAAAAAATACTAATTTCCTAGAGAACTTTTCATTGAGAAATTTCACTTTATTTCTTCTAGAAAAACTGTTATAATCTTGTTGAAAAAAGAGAGAGAAAAGAAGGAAGTGTTTCGTTTTTCATTTTACCAACACGTCATATATTTGGTCCCCAATAACAGATGTTTAAGCTGATATTGAATTTCATTCATACCCGGTTTATCCATAAAAAGTTAAAATCGCATCGAATATTTTGATAATACTCTATATTTTCCTATGACTTTATATCACCTTTGCTTCATATTAGAATGGCATTTCAAACTCCAAAAAATTTAATAATACAATAGTATTCAATATCATAGCGAATTTAGGATTTAGGAATAGAAAATGAGATGTTGAAAGGTAACACATCAACTCACATCACAGTCAACTGACAATAAACTAGCAATCAGTCCACTAAACTTTTTTATGTTTGTACAATGTATAATGATATTAAGTTATGAAAAAATCACCCACTAAAAGTCTTTCCTCCCTAGTTCTAATGTCTAAGCCCTAGACAGCAAAGAGCAAAGTTCTTGAGAGAATATTACATTTAAAGGGAATGTTCTGACTTATGATTCTGTGTTAAGTCTAAACTTACGCAAATAATGTCGATTTACCTATAAAGCACCTCCTGAATCTTGCTGATTCAACCCATTTATTTCATATGCTTTATCATAAATCGATTTTTTTGCAAGTCTTTGGCATGTCCATGTATCTATCTTCCTGAAGTCCTTTAGCTTAATGTTAAACCCAGTAGATTTCCCACTCTGTAGGCAGTACGTGCCGATTGGTATACCGAAGTAGTTCTGATGGTAATCCATACATTCGGATATATTTGGTAGGCATGTACACTCCCGGTAAAAAAATAACAACATATTCCGCGTTTCTCCGCAACCATGGCAAACGCGAAATTTTTATTTCTCGGAGAAACACCGCGAAATATGCCAGGTAGACGAAATCGTCTGCGCGAAATTTCGCGGTGTTTCTCGGCGAAATTTCTCGGTGTTTCTCCGAGAAAGGTAATTACCTGGATTTATCGATAAAACTCTTTTTCTCGGAGTTTCTCGGAGGAGTTTTAAAAGACAAATGCATGTTTATAATTTTTGAATAAATATAAAACAATAAATTAAAAAAATAATATTTTAAGTATTTGCAAGTATGAAACTTGCAGATGTTACGTATTTGTTTAGATGGCTTATAATCCACATAAATATATTCTTGATTACATTAAAATTTATGATGACCTTTGTCACTTGTGTTGCTTTTCACATTATCCATGATTATTCGATCTTTGAACAGAAGAATGGAAGCGAAAAAATCATTTAAAAATCAAGGGCGTCATTAAAAATTCGCGCCTTGAGCATTGTCCTTTCCAACAAAGAATAAAATTACCACACTTCTAGTGACTATGTGGATAATCAGAATCATTTTCATTGAATGAATAAATAAGTTTAATGACATTTGATCAAAGGTATTTAATTATGTACAATAGCAATGATTTAACAGGCGGTTTACTTTAATTATATCAGGATAAACACAAGTCATCAAAATAACATGAATATACCGGCCGGAGATCGAAATCGCAACTTTTTGTTTTTCGAAGCGAACGCACTATCTATACATTTAAAACTATCGCGGCCTGTCTTATTAAATGTTCGGACCTTACTTGTCCGCCAGCATTTCTTGGTAAGCTGTTAACGTAACCGTTATCAAATATTCAGATTATGGTTCCAAATAAATCGCAAATAATTTGAGCATTCGTACATGTACATGTACATGTATATATACTTGTGTGTTTTAGATCGAGACTACATGTAGTAGGAAAGAATTTGCATCAAAAGTTATTCTCCATGAACAACCACAAAGCCGTTTAAATCATGAACTTATGGGATCGCCTAAATTGATGCCCTTTCACCCGTAATATTGCATGGTATTAACATACATAAATGGTCAACAAAATTTACAGAAATCACTGTTGACTGATTTGGCCAAGTGGTAGAATTTGCAGCATTACCAGGAAGTGTGTTTCGGCATACACAGTCATGTTCTTGTGTCACATTCTCTAATGAACACGAAGCTGACACTGCTCCTTCACATGATAAGGAAGCTGTCTGCCGTGAAGTGAAATAAAAAGTCAAGCAAATAAAAATGCCGACCGTGCAGCCAACACTGTCATATAACTTACTCCCAATTGACGGCTAAATACATCACGTAGATATGAATGTACATGTCCATACATTGCTATTCACGCACATGCATTTGCATCATTAAAATCATTCTTGTTCAAACATTTTACATCAGGAAAACATTTCATGGAAAATGTGTATCCCATCAAAAGCAAAACTGGGGTATGCAGGGGTATATCTATTTTTTTATCTTTTGCTCCAAAACATAAGATTGTGGGTACTAGTTTGAACCGCCTCGGTGAGGCGATTATAACGTGTACCCACAATCTACTAGTATATTTTGAGCATGAATAAGAAAAAGCAAACATTTTCTACTGACAATTTTCATTTTTTTTTTCATCTTTAAACATCTCTGTATATTGCATGGGCATGTTTTCGTATTTTTAAAGTTACGGTATATGAAATTATTTCTTTAAAACATCATCGACACAAAAGGCAGCAACGCTTTCGGAAGGGGAGATCGGAAAACCTCATAAATACATTTACATGTTTGTTATACCTTGTGCAGAATTGCGGTTTGTATGGAACATTGTAAATGTACATGTATATACAGTCGAGAAATTTTAATGGTCTTAAATTTTTATTTCGCTCCCTCTTTAAATCTGATTGATATTATTAGATGAAAAATGCATTATGTGCAACAAATACTTTTGTAAACAACATGCCGCCAACACAAAATGTTCATGGCGGAGTTGTCGTTATGCATGGCAATAGGTTTTGCGTTTATGCATTTAGCAAGAAAAACAGATGCTTAAATAAAGAAAAGTGTATAAATTGTTTTCTCGTTATCCGCCTTATTCTTATGTGAAGATTTGGTCATAAATTTGGTATGAAAAAAGTGTTTATGCGAACAGTGCCCCTGATAAACGAGTGATTCAGAGGTATTGACAAAACTTTGTGCTAGTTAAATACTGTGTATCCTTATCATCGAGAATGTTGCAATGCATATTCATATAGGAGTTAGGAGATCGCTGCAGGGTAATCGGGTCAATAAAATTTTACAAAAATAGCTTGCTCCATAAGCTGACAATGTGATGAAATTATGCCATTTCATTCTACATGCACGTTTCCATAGCTTGACATACAACCAGAACCAGAAAACATTTGTTTCATTACAATATGAATTCAAGAATGCGCAAAATGGTTACCTATTATACTCGTACATGTTTATGGCCTATTGCTTTTATGTTTCCTAGCTCAAACAAATGAAACTACTTGGATAAAGACATAATTGAGATGAAACAAAGTACTTCTTAATTTGTATGTCAAATGCGAGTCGAGTCATGCCTGACCAACCGTATCGGAAACCAGTGAAGAAGATTGTGGAATGTTTGCTCAATAATTAATGTGACTTATTAAAACGTGTCAAACTGTTAGAGGTGCCATATACAAAAACACTTATAAATACTGATCAGTTAAAGGTCTAAAACTTCTTTAATTATTAAAAATATGGTAAAATCGATTTTCACAATCGTGCACAATATTTCTCCGAGAAACACCGCGAACAGGTAAATCTGGACTTACCTGTTTTCACCGGTTAATACCTGCGG
Organism: Rugalucina vietnamica; assembly: GCA_964017185.1. Taxonomy (NCBI): domain Eukaryota; kingdom Metazoa; phylum Mollusca; class Bivalvia; order Lucinida; family Lucinidae; genus Rugalucina; species Rugalucina vietnamica. Next base: position 48,906,774 of record OZ024873.1, read on the forward strand.
TCGCGGTGAAATTTCTCGGTGTTTCTCCGAGAAATCGAACTGAACGAAACGCGAAATATCTTAATGAAAAGAGAAATTTAGCGTTCTTTCTCCGAGAAAAATAGCTTAGGGTCCTCCGAGAAAAGAGGAATATGTTGTTGATTTTTTACCGGGACTGTATCTTCCGACACAGCTCCGTTGCTGCAGTTATTGTCCTCGTTGCCTTTGCAGATAATGTATTCAGAATTTTGCGTCATATCCGGTGATGGGTAGTAGACTTCCGTTCGGTGGTGATACGGTCCGTCAGTGAGGCCACACCCTGTAAGGATATTACACATGGGTAGGTGGCTGACGGGATCTTTATAGTGCACCACGCGCCAGCTGTTATTGACCAGCCTGTCGTGATTCGCAGCATATTCCTTGTCTCCCACCCTGGGCATGCCGTAAGTATGGAGCGACATTCTCGTCTGTCGTACAACTTTGTCATAAACGAGCGCAGCAGACGAGAGAGAGGCAACGGCGCCACCTAGTGAGTGACTATCTCTTCATACGGCATACACCCTCAACCGAGTATTACGTGCCGGGTTCCCGCGACATGCGGAAAAAGTAAAAGAAATTAAAAACAGTTGATAGTAAGAACAGAGTAAAAGTGCATAGTGTTAGTGTATTATACAGAGAAAAGAAAAAAGTGAGGATAAAAACAGCAGTATGGTAGATTTATGGTTTTGAGTGGCACACCTGACAGACAGCTCGTTTGAAGCTGTCAAGATCGGTCAGGGTTGCGACAGATGCTGGGAGCTTATTCCACTGAACGACTGTAAGAGGATAAAATGAGTATTTGTAGTAGTTAGTCGTGGTAGGTATCTGCCTGTAAGCTAGTGGATGAAATGTACGGGAAGCACGGGAGAGTGGTATGACATATGAAGGGAGAGGTACAGCTACATAACCATAAATGATTTTGTAGAAGAGGACCAGTCGTGAGTCAGAACGCCGCTGTTCAAGGGTACGCCATCCAAGTTTCCCTATCATGTCCGTGACGCTTGAGTATGGGGAGTAATCCCCAAGGACCCAACGAGCAGCCCGTTTCTGAATACTCTCAATTCTTTTAATGTCTTCCTTGGTGTGTGGGTCCCACACTGGAGCTGCATACTCCAGTTGGGGTCTGACAATGGCCTTGTATGCTTTTTCTCTTAATGAGGTGTTTCTAGATTTTAAATTCCTCCTTACGAAGCCCAGTGATTTGTTGGCATTATTAGTGATTCTGGTGATATGGGTCTTCCAGGACAAATCATCTGCAATATCAACGCCCAGATAGCGGGCACTAGTTACCACCTCAAGTGTTTCACCATGTAGGGTGTAATTTGTGGGGAGGGGGTCATGTGCTTTGGTTATGCGTATTACTTGGCATTTACTGGGATTAAATTGCATGTCCCACCTTAGTTCCCATTTTTGGAGGATGTTGAGGTCAGCTTGTAGTTGCTCAGAGTCAGATAATTTGGCTATGGCTAGGTAAGCTGCTGTGTCGTCAGCAAACAGTCTTACCTGTGATTTGATATGGTCTGGCAGGTCATTTATGTAGGCCAGGAAAAGGATTGGCCCGAGGACAGATCCCTGTGGGACGCCTGATGTTACTGGCACCTCCTCAGAACAATCCCCCTCCAGGACCACAGTTTGTGACCTGCCATTAAGGAATGCCTTAATCCATGATAAGGTTTGACCTCTAATCCCGTAACTATGTAGTTTGAAGATAAGTTTTTCATGGTTAACCTTATCGAAGGCCTTACTGAAGTCGAGCAGTATAATGTCCGTCTGTTTACCATCTTTTAGGTTTCTATGGATTTCCTCAATAAGCATTGTCAGTTGTGTTTCGCATGACCTTTTTGAGCGAAAGCCATGCTGGAGATCATATAGGATCTGGTTTTCATCAAAGTGCTTCACTACATTGGATGCTACTATGTGTTCAAAAATTTTGCATAGTATGCATGTAAGGGATATGGGCCTGTAGTTAGCAGGGTTGGACTTTTCTCCCTTTTTGAAAATGGGTGAAACATTTGCTTTGAGCCATTCAGATGGTAAAGAACCTTCCTCCAGGGACTTAGAGAAAATAACTTGGAGGATTGGGGCAATTTCAAGGCAAAGTTTTTGTAGCAGTAAGGGTCTGATTTGGTCAGGTCCGGGTGCTTTATCAGGTTTCAAGCCCTGCAGCAACTTAATAATGCCATTTACTGAGATCTTTAGATCTGGCATGTTTGGGTATTTACTGTTGAGGTCATCTGACAGTTGGGAGGTGTCATGGCTGTAGTGACCTGCATCATGAAGGTCTTGCACCTTTTGGTGACAGAGTTGTTTCAGTTCAAGGGGAGACTTGGGTGTGAAGACAGATTGGAATTGGCTATTTAGTAAGTTAGCCTTCTTCACATTATCAGTACATATCTGCCCATTTTCCTTAAGTGGAGCACTATCCTGATTGTCTTGCCGACAGTTCTTGAGGTAGGAGAAAAGCTTTTTGGTATTTGGGCGGGGATTTTTTGAGGTGTCAGGGTCATCAATAATGCCGACAAGGCTGTCAAGGTAGTTACTGTGGGAAGTTTTGATCATGCAATCAACTTCATGCTTTACCTTCTTGAATTTCTGTCGGTCCTCGTCCCTACCAGAATTTTTCTGTACTTGATACAGATTGTCCCGTCGGTTCATTTTTCTCCTTATCTCTTGGGTAACCCAGGGCAGGTTTTTTCTGCCTCTGAGAGTTTTGGTGGGGATATATAAATTGATAACTTGGTCAGTTTTATCCTTAAACTCCTGCCACAATTGTTCAGTGCTTTTACCTTCACAGGTAGATAAGAAGGAAGATTGAAAGTCCTGCATATCATGCCTCATGCCATCCCAGTTTGCCTTAGAGTAGATATGCACTGTCCTGGGCTTTATTTTTTGTATAGTAGGCCTGAGTTTTATGACCGCGAAAACTGATTCATGGTCTGAAATCCCTGGCATTACACTGACAGAATCAACCAATGTCGGGTTGTTAGTCAGGAAGAGGTCTAATATGTTATTTTCTCTTGTAGGGTCAGATACCATTTGAGTGAGGCAGTTGTCGTTTATGGTGGCAATGAATTCCTGGTACATATCTGGATTAGGACAGTTTGGTTTGATAATAGGTTGATTATCTTCCCATGTCAATTTAGGGTAGTTGAAGTCTCCAAGGACCCATACATGAGACTTTGAGTGATCAACAAGGGCTAGGGATTTTTTAAGCTCCATCGCACTTGCCTGATCATGTTCAGATGGGCGATAGTAAGCAGCTATAAGTAGGGGTTTTGCTCCGGCCACCTGCACTTTAGCCCAGACAATCTCACAATCTGTAGCAAGATGGGGCTGTTCTGTTACTATCAATCTTTGACTAACTAAGATGAAGACCCCACCACCTTTGGACCCCGAGGATCTATCCCTTCTGATAGGAGGGTTATAACCAAGAGATGAGGGGAAAACCTCACTGTCCAAGATATCCTTATGCAACCAGGACTCAGTCCCTACCACTATGTCAGGGTCGTGTTTTTCTAACAAAGCATAAAACCTAGCTCTCTTCTCTACACTCTGAATGGACTGGCAGTTTAAGTTGAGGACCTTCAGTTTGCTAAATTTATTTATGGCGGGGGTTTGTTTCATTTTCAGTGGGGTTGATGTAGAGGGCATTTCCAAATTTCTGCGTGGACTGAAACTGAATTCGGCAGGTCTAGAATTGTCTGGTGTGTATTGTGTACTGTGAGTATCAATGCTGTCATCTGTGTTTGAGTAATCTAAAATACTGTACATATTTGAGACTGGCAGAGACGAGAGCGATCCGGAGGGTATTGAGCTGAAATTGGGAGAACCACATTCCAGACATAGCCAGGAGAAACTTTGGAGACCGGCGTAAACAGCGTACTGATGAGCCGAGATATTCTGACATTGTGTGTGGAACCACTGTGAGCAAGCATCACATTGGATTGCAGCATGGCTGTCTTCAACATTTTGTTTGCATGACCCACATGGGAAATCTGGCTCTGCAAAACTGTCCATCTTACCTGTACCTTGGTAACTCAGAAAGTTGAGTCTGGTTTGTGTTTGATGGCTGTCTTTTGAGATGGTAGACAGTGTCAAAATTGAGACAAAAAGATACAAAAATGACATCATAATTGCTGAACACAAATGGACTACATTCTGATACTTCACAAATAAACAATGAGAAAAGGAAGTCTTGTGAAAAACTTTGAAACAGTCGTTCAGAGTTACCGTCCGTAACCGGAAGTTTGGAAAAACTTTGTTTGGACGACAAAGAAAGTTGGATTTCTCACTTTCCAGGTAAAAATTCAGAATAACATGAATACCGAAATGGAGAGTTATGTTTTCTGCAGGCACTGATCATAGATCGGTGTCCCTACAACCTGTTACCGCTGTTTTATAAATGAATTCCGATAGCTTGGAAGAAAGACTGTTAGTGTGTTAGCGCATGCGCATTGGGACCTGTAATCTGGACATCAAAGTCCGGGTACTTTTTGACAAGACCGTCAACACTACCATAAACACACGGATAGAGCGCGTTGAAGGCGTTACGGAAATATTTCTGGACCTTTCCGCCAGTCCTAAATGGTACTTTGCGTTTAAACAGTGTCATAAACGATTGCTCGGTCAACTGAGCCCATTCTTCTGTTCCACGAAACGCCAACAAAACGATTTTCTTTTCCAATGAAACCGCAGTATACGCAAAACAGTCTTCGTATTCAAACAGATAATCACAGTTTCCATACATAATGTCTACAACTTGAAATCCATTGCTCGGCATCATCTGATCCAAACAAGTCTGCGGGTCCGCCGAATAAGCAGCAGTGGAGAACAAAGCCTGTTCATAAGCAATTTCTGGGTCGTAGTGCCCATAGGACTTCGACGAACATTGCCAAGGTAGCATTATATCTTGATTCCAGAGACAATGGTTCAGCAGCGACCAAAATGCATGACATTCTCTGGTCAGCGGACACCATCTGCACCCAAGTCCAATCCAGGACACGGTATTTGTACAAGTTTCACAATCAACCATAGCGTTACAGTCTGCGTCCTTCACGTCTGAGTATACAGCACACATGCTGTTTCCAACACCGAAAAGTAAGACAAGACCGTACAAGGCCATGTTCTCTTTGATATGGTGCGTATACATGTATCTGTGCGCTTTATATCCTATTTTGATGGTAAACCGAAATTTAAATATCCGAATTCCGTTGGTTTCATGTGATCTCGTCTCATGTGACATGCGAGGTCAAGCAGCTGTGAAAGTGCCACTCAATATGTATCATTAATAAAGTTGAAACCAGAGGACCAATGGTCCTATAAACGCTCACCTGAGATCTGATATACATGTATATAAACTTGTTTGACTATAAAAAGGTACAAGTAGGCAATGATCAGAAATAATGGCACAATCAGAAAGAAATTCCCACTCCAAAAACCGAGGGGTGGGAAAAACCAAAACGACATTTAGGTACTTATACCAAGAAAACATATCGTAAGCCGAGTGAGCATCTATTCCCAAATAGGCGGCCACTCAGTTACCCGAACTTAACTAAAATATGAAAACGTACATAAGGCTCAAACAACACAAAACAGCTAAAAATCCATGACTGATCCGCGTATATATATATTTTTCATTTTTCCAACCTTTTTGTTTAAAAAACCAAATCGGCAAAACCCTCCAATCATCTGCGACTTGGGTTGGACAAGATCACAATTCTTATAACAGTTTCTTCAGCGACGCGATTCAGGCTGGATTGGCTATTTTACTGTTATATGAAGGACTTTCATACGTTTCCAAACTTATTTTTTTCCCAGTTCGTTTGCGTAGTACATGCACGTGCATCCAAGATGCTCTTGACGAAATTAAAGTACATGTATCTTCATGTGTAGGCTAATGAGATCTTCAGAATTTGATAATGCAAAATCCAATTCATAATATTTGTCAATGAGTACCAGGGCCCGAGGTTATAAAACTTTTTTCATGCTCAACTCAGCTGAGACTATAATTTATTCTGCTCAATAAATGTTAAAAATGCCAACAATTGTTGTCATTTTAACATTTATACGCAGGATAAATTACTGGCTTTGGCTATCTTAACCTGAAATTTCAACCAGTTTTGGTTATTTCAGTATTTATGAGCAGTTTAAATTTCATGCTCAGCTGAGTTGAGCATGAAAAAGGTTTAAAAACTTCAGAGCTAGATCTACGCGTTTTCAATGATAGCAGATGAACATCAAGGCCAGAGGATTGAGCTCAGCTGGCCTAAGGCCTATTGCCATCCATGTCTGGGCGAAGCTATTAACTCGTATAAGCCTTGCGCCCCTTTTATGAGACATAGGCAAACAGTATAGCACCAGATGAGACGCCGCAGAAATGCAGCGTCCCATCTGGGGCTATTCTGTTTGCCTAGAGGAATTTCATCGGAAAGTAGAATAAAAAGTCAAAATCACTCCTGATGACCGTAATTATGACAGGACTCAACCAAATGGTAATGATGGACCAGTCGATTCGTCATAAAGGGGTTAACTAGTTGTATAGTGGGAGTTCTGCTCTTGCTCTCTATCACTACACGGCGGAAGTTGGTATCGAACCCCAAAGTACGACATTACTTAGTGCTCAGACACGTATGCATAGTAACTATTAATTAAAAGGTTTATTTAGTTTAAACAAACATTATTTATTTGACTTCAATTATACAGAAAGCTCACTTGTAAACGCATCCTTGAACGCGCAGACGTTGGCGTTGAAATAGTAACTATGAATTAAAAGGTTTAGTTTAGTTTAAACAAACATTATTTATTTTGACTTCAATTATACAGAAAGCCCACTTGTAAACTTAGAAGCGGTTTTAAGCAATTCCTTAAACCTTATTGGGATGAGACTCTAAAGGAAATGCATAAAAGTATGAGAGTCAAACGCAGTGTTTGGATTTCCGAGGGTAGGCCACGGGGTAATGGTTATGATTCGTATCAGCAGTATAAGGAAGCGAAGCGAATTTTTCGACAATATCATAGGAAATGTGCCCAAATGTATTTGAAAACCCAAAATGAAGAAATAGACCGTGCTGCGGAAGTAAACAGCGAATACTTTTGGAAGCTTGTGAATAAGCGTAAGAACAGTAACAGTGTAACTAATATAGGCTCGGAGATTAAATTTGAGTCACATACTTGTCGAGATCCCGAGGAAATATGTAATCAGTGGAGTTATTACTTTGGCTCTCTTTATAAGGCTGCCGATGAAGACAGTTATGATAATGCTAATTATAGACATGTTAAATCTCGAGTGGACACTCTTAAACGACAATCTATAGATCGCAACACGGTTCCTATGAGTACAGATTCTGAACTGAACGATACGATAAATGACCTTAGTACGGGCAAAAGTTGCGGCGAAGATCACATTGACAATGAGCATATCATCTACAGTGGTCCCGTGTTCCGGAAATCTTTGATTTGTCTTTTTAATTCCATGCTACTGAACTCTTACATACCTAATTCCATGAAAAGGGGCATCATTATAACGTTGTTTAAAGGGGGGAAACAAACGAAAGGACGACCCTAATAATTACAGGGCAATCACGCTTACTTCCGCAATCTTAAAACTATTTGAAAGAATTCTGTATCATAGAATTGTGGCTTCCATGGAACGTTCACTTAATCCTCTGCAAGGTGGATTCCAGAAGAATATGGGATGCAACATGACGTCATTTCTTTTACATGAAAGTATCTATTATGCTGATGAAAACAACAGTAAGTTATATGTTTGCTTTCTCGACGCACAGAAAGCTTTTGATAAAGTATGGCATGAGGGCCTGTTTATCAAACTTTTTGAAATGGGAATTGACTTTTACCTATGGAAGATCGTCGTAAATATGCACGTGAACTTGTGTAGCTATGTACTTTTCCGTGGCTTCAAATCAGAGGATTTTAATATTTCAAGAGGGACAAGACAGGGAGGGGTCTTATCGCCTTTCTTGTTCCTTTGTTTCCTAAATGACTTGATGAACGAACTGTGTGGATCTAGTTTCGGTTTGTGTATAAATGGAATTAACCTTACGTGTCCAACAGTGGCGGATGACATGCTTTTACAATCTCTGACGAAAGCGGGTCTACAGAAGTTGATTAACATATGTGTCCGGTACTTTCATCGTTGGCGCTTGGATTACAACGTTCTTAAATGCGCAATTATTGTTTTCAATGAACTGATGTCTGCATATCGCCGGTCACAACGAAAGTGGTTCCTTGGCAGGGACGAGTTACATGAAACAGAGTCGTATACCCATTTAGGGATAGTGTGCCATAAGAACATGCATATGAAAGAAAATGCTCTTGAATCTGCTTCAAAAATAAGAAGAACATTCTTTGGTTTACTGACTTCTGGTTTCTGCGAAACAGAATTACACCCATTGACACTTAAACGGATATACGATTCTATTGTTCTACCGAAAGCACTATATGGATGTGAACTTTGGTGCAGCCTCCGTCAATCAGATATGCTCGCCCTAGAGAGATCGCATCGTCTGTGTTTGAAGACAATTCAAGGTGTTAGCAGGAGTACGAGAACATGCGTCGCCTTAAGTCTTATAGGATCTACCAGTCTGGAGTACGAAGTACAAAAACGTAAAGGCATTTTATTCGGTCAATTATGTAGACTTGACACTTTCTTTGCTGTCAAACGTCTCTTCCTGTATGGGTCATTATCAAAAAATGGAGCAATCCAGAAAGGCAAAACGAAAAAAATTAATTGTCCATTTTTTCTTTTTAAATGGGATAGTTTTATTAACAGGAGCATATAGAATATAGAAATAAAATATGCCGAGTTTAACTGAACAAATAGTGCACCAGCATTAATTAATTGTATGGTACCCTTGAAAAAATATCAGTGCTGTCACGAACAAACTTTCTTGCGTAAAACGCTCATTTGATAAGACTTCCCCAATCTGTAAGTGGGGGCATATATAACTTGTCACGAACAATAGTTCACACAAACCTTAAATACTTTCAATGAATTAGCGGGGAAGAGATCTTCAATGAAAATGCACATACTGTGATTTGTTCTGTTTCTGAAACGCTTTATTTTTGTAGACATTATCTTGTGGGATTAAACCAAAAATAAGTTCTGCTAAACGTTTACTATTTCAGTATAGTATCATAACATACCAAAAGCAATTACTTTTATATGATGCGTTTTAAGTATTTTAAATAATTATGACCGTGACAGCACTGATATCGTGACAGCACTGATGTTGTCGTGACAGCACTGATAATTATCCGATCTCGCCTTTTTCATTCCAATGTGTGCGGAAATGATTAATTTCTGACCATTTACCGATGAGCTTAGGGGCAGTGACTCACTTAAGGTAGCAACCAACGAAGCCTTTGCTGTTGCTCTAACCAGGGACACCTTTTGCGCTTCACGCAAACCAAACGCGATGTAACACGTAAAGCGCAGTAGAAGCGCTGTTCATCTTAAGCAGCAGCATGCGAAAATGTGACTTTGGGGCTTTCGACCAGGTCTGAAACAACCAGGATAGTTCACGCCAAAAGACCGCATTAAATTTAGGACCCTATCACGGATTTTAGGGAGCTGGGTAGCAGGGCCATTTTGTTTGTTTGTGTTTCTGTTGGGGCTTAACGTCCCAGTCAACAATTTTTAGTCATGTCGGGACGGAGCCAACGCTTCCTGAGTTTAACCAGTACTGTAGGGTGTTAATGTGTCTTGTCCAAGGGCACATCACGGTGACGCCTGTGGTGATCGTACCCAGGACTTCTCGATTCGGAGTCCGACGCTATACCACTACGCCACCGCGCTCCCCACGGCCATATTGTTTTCAGGGAGCTTGGGAAAACTGGAAAACAATTGAAGGGAATTGAGGATTACTAGAAGAGAACACTCTTGGTTTAAGGAAGCTGATTTTTAGGGAGCTAGGGAGAAAGGTCATTTTTCTTTTAGTGAGCTTGGATCTAATACCTCCTTGGATGGGCCTCAACTTTAGGTTAACTTGCAGCTGAGCTGCACATTTCCCATTAAATCCCACTTTTATGTAGTGACGTATACAGGGTAAAATGAGGTATACAATGTTACTGCTTTTTGTTTCTAAAATTTGACAATAAGATATATTTTTTTCTTCAATTTTTAAAGCTAAAAAAATCTCTGTATATTGCATGGGTAACACATTTTCGTAATGGTATGCAACATACAAACACACTGAAAGACACATGCGTCAGAAAAGGTTAAAATTTTCGTATTTTCATGTACCATAGACCCCTAGTGTGTATATTACCGGGTCCCTTTTTTCGAGGTGTATGCATTTGGTAGGTTTTACGGCACATCCGTACTTGCATTACCCCGAGTTGCCCCTCCCACCCCTCGAGGAAAGGGATGGCGTTTTAAACAAAAAGGCGATTTTCCGTATAAAGTTGGGGCTTAAAATGTCTTTTTTTTTTTTTTTTTTTTTTTTTTTTTTTTTTTTTTTTTACTGAAAAGGGGTAATCTAATTTGGAATGGACCGCCAAAAAGGGCATTTATCGCGCGGCATACACAAACTGTCTAAATATCATTATGGGAGTACCACCCCCGAGGCTATTTGTTTACCGTGGTCGACGAAGCATTTTGAATTTGTAGTTTTGTATCTCCCACACACAGTCACACACCTCAAACGATTTTCAAAGCGATATGAATTGGCCACTTCTGGCTGCTGCTGGCGTTAGTAGCTGAGACCCTCTGGTGAAAGGCGACTTAACTCTTGTCAGCCTAGGAAATTACCTGAATCCACACCTGCTGACAGAAGTCAACTCAGTGCTGTCACATTACTGTCACGACCGTGACAGCACTGATCCGTGACAGTACTGAGTTTCACACAGAAATTTAATTCTAGTGACTAACAACAGTGTGCAGGATGAAAACTTTGCATGTCTATTCTTACTGCTCCTAAGTTGAAATTCAGTCATGGTTTTAAAATGTATGTGATATTTACAATAAGCGGCAAAATGCGCGTGATAGGACTGATGCTTGTAAAATTCCCACTCCAATTCTGACATGTCTTTATGGTATAGCAACGGAGTAATGCGATTTGTTCAAAAGTTTTTTACCGTAACTCCTTCAGCTTGGTGTCGTCTACAAAACGCGATTGTTTTGATCCGGGAAAATGATTTGTAACTCTGGTCAAAATCGATTTTCAATAACTGTGACAGCACTGATACGTTTTCCAGGGACAACACTATATATGTGCCCCCACCCTTAAATAGCATTTTATATATCATAAGATTTTTGAATTTGACTTCAATAACATTCTATGCAATAGATGGTCACAGAAAATGTGATTTCTGTCAAGCTTCTTTTGCAATGGAAACAAATAAAACTACTTACCCTGACCCAGGGACACGGTAAAAATCGATAAAATAGCACTTCTAGCATCTCATTTTTGCAAATAACGTACTCGGAAACGTGAAATCGCGTGTGGTTCTAGTAAAGCACCGCGGAAACTAATATTATACATGGAAAAAGCAAACCTCGGACATCGCGCTTGCGAGAAAACCATCAAGGACAAGGATTGCTCCATTTTTTGATAATGACCCGTATAGACTTGCATCAAAACTAATTTTTAATGACACAAAATATGGCTTTGTGCATGATGTTTGTCAGCTTCTCTCAAAACACGAACTTGAACATTTAATTGCTGACTTAATAAACACAGGAAACTTTCCTACAAAACAGACATGGAAAAGTGTTTTAACCCCTAGAATACGGGATCAGGCAAACCGAGATATTCTAACTGAAATTGGTCAGGAAGGTTTACAATTGTTCCTGACTTTTCACCCGCAAGTGAAACCAAATATGTTTTGGGATATTTCCAAGAAACTTCCATGCATGTTAAGTGCGTGCAAATCCATGATAAGACTTATTGCTATATATTTTAGTAGGTACAATGAGGCGGTCTGCTCAGCATGTGGAGTGTTTACTCAGAATTATGCGTCACATTGCTTGCTTAGCTGTCATGCCAATAACAATAACAGACACAAAATGTGGCTAGGTATCTGGCGTAAATTTGGGGTTGATCTATACATTAGACTAGCAAGTTATGCTGATGAGACTTTTATGTCGGTATTATTTGGTAATTTTGACCTTATAGGAGATATTCTTGATGCCAAGTATAAACTGGACTTATATTGTTACTTGGCACGGTTTATCCACATTCAAAGACTCACTTGTGATGGTATAGCTTAACATTGTCCATCTATCTGTGACGCGTTTGATCTGCTGAGAGTCATTTTGTAGTCTTTCTTGACTATTGCACATATCCATCTCATATTATTTAACTGCATCAACGTTCTCATGTATATTTCATGTTTGTTTGTTTGTTCACCTTGTTTTGTAAAACTGTCTTGTAGCTTGTATTATTGTACATGTAAATATCTTTTGCTCTCCTTAAAAGGAGGAAATAAAGAAATCAATCAATCAATCAAACTATTTATTTGACTTCAATTATACAGAAAGCTCACTTGTAAACGCATCCATGAACGCGCAGACGTTGGCGTTGAAATAGTATCTGTTAATTAAAAGGTTTAGTTTAGTTTAAACAAACATTATTTATTTTGACTTCAATTATACAGAAAGCTCACTTGTAAACGCATCTTTGAAGGCACAGACGTTGGCGTTAAAGGCGCAGACGTCGGCGTTAAAATAGTAACTATTAATTAAAAGGTTTAGTTTAGTTTAAACAAACATTATTTATTTTACTTCAATTATACAGAAAGCTCACTTGTAAACGCATCCTTGAAGGCGCAGACGTTGGTGTTGAAATAGTAATTAACTGTTAATTAAAAGGTTTAGTGTAGTTTAAACAAACACTATTTATTTGACTTCAACACTTGTAAACGGATCGGCGTGGTGTGGTCAAACGTGGTGGAGGACACCGGAGAAATCACTAAACCTGGACGGGCGACCACTACCCTGCCACATACCCTAAAAGGGAAAGGAAACATTTCTTTTTATGTTACTTTCAAGCTTAGCTTATTGTCATAAGAGGTTGATAAAATAAGTATTCTTTGTAATACTTCATTGAGTCAGGTTTTCAGAGTAGTACACATATTTATTTACATAAAATCCAACTCAAATTTCGGTCAACATTTGTCCTCTCTGTCACGATCATGTTACAGATGATCCTTTACACGAGATCTAGTTTCTATCATTGGAGTCAACTGTTGTACGAGTATGAATCTGACACCAATGGAATGCCCCGACTAACGTTTTTCTTCATCCTTTTGCGACTGTTTATAATTTTCACAACTTCAAATAAACAAACATAATAAAACTTTGGAACAACTGTTTCCAAAAGGACAGTTTTGTACCAATTTGTACACCTCTTGAAGATTTCAGTTTTTGTGTTTTCAGTTTCATCCGTTGACATGTTTCATGGTTGTACATCTTTTGATGTCCATTTGTATCAGTCCGATTTGCCTTTCCGACTTGCTCACAATATGTTCCAATAGGCACACTGAAGTACTCTAGATGATAATCTATACACCTTGTTATATCAATCAAACAGGGATCGTCTGTCATTAATCCATCGCTACATCTTTTGTCCTCATTGCTGGTGCAGATTTCGTATGAAGAATACCTTGACATGTATGCGGATGGATAAAATACTTCCGCCCGGTGGTGATAAGGCCCATTCGTGATGTCACATCCTGTAAGGAAGTTGCAAAGCGGTAAATGACTGACAGGATCTTTATAGTGTACCACGCGCCAACTGTTACTGACCAGCCTGTCGTGCTTCGCAGCATATTCCTTGTCTCCAACCCTGGGCATGCCGAACGTGTAGAGCGACATTATCTTCTGTGGTACAATTTTGTCATGAACCAGCGCAGCAGACGAGAGAGAGGCAATGGCGCCACCTAGTGAGTGACCAGTAATCTGAACATCAAAATCCGGGTACTTTTTGACAAGATCGACACCACTGTCAGACACACATGGGTAGAGTTTTTCGAAGGCGTTATAAAAATATTTCTGAACATTCCCGCCGGCCTTGAATTCCGTCTTTGGTATGGCAAGTACTGTTAGTATTTGATCAACTAACTGAGAGACTTCGTTCGTCCCGCGAAATGCTATCAAAATGGCTTTCCTTTCCAAAGACACCGCCGTATAAGCGAAACATTCTCCATAGTCGAAAAGAAAATCGTCACAGTCCGCTGAAATGACGTCAACGATCTCAAATTTACTTCTCGGGAAGATCTCGTCCAAACATGCCTGTGGGTCATCCGAGTAAGCCACTGTAGAGTACAAAGCCTGTTCGTAAGCCAGTCGTGGTTTGTAATGTTCGTAGACCTTTGTCTTACACTCCAAACGCGTTGCTATGTTTTGTTCCGGCTGACACGGGTTTACGAGTGATGCGTAGGCATGACAACCTCTATCCAGTGGACACCATCTACACCTGACCCCCAGGCTCCAGGAGAACTTGTCCGTGCAACGGGCACAAGTTGACAATTCATTACAATTATCAGCAACAGATACATGTAATTGCAAGAGTCCAAAAGGTAACAGAAGAATCCTATATACCATGAATTTCATTTTTTATTCAGTTTTCATTTTCATACATGTATGAAACTCCGGTACTTAAGAAGCAATTTAATTCAATAGTTTAAGGTTAGGTTAAATTACCTTTTGTTCGATATCAACCATTTTTGATCAGGAAGGTTCATTTTACGTTAGTCGACCAAGTAGTGTTTGTTTCAATTTATGTTGTGAAAGTATGTTAGTGTACTCGTTCAACTTTTCCATTGCCTTAAAGTTATCTATGACATCAAATTTAAATGATTTCAGAGTCGATAATGGATGAAAGGCGTGTTGAGTATGAAGCGTGCAGCGTCATGTGCATATGGTGATTAGTGCTCGTCCAGTTAACGCAGGCCAGGTTTGCCAACATAATGCATATAGAGGATCTTACACGAGTGGTCATATGAAAAGACACAAGAGTGGAAGATTGTTTATTATGTGCCCTTTAGAATGTTTTTTACACTGCTAAAATTTAAAGAAAACTGCACTACTTTCCATATACTGCAATGTATAGTATCCCATTAAAAGTCATGCCATGAGCACTGTCGCCGACAGCTAGCGCTTAAGCACTGACCAGTCGACTGATTTTACGCATGCCAATTTGGATTGGCCGCCATTGCAGCCATATTTTCCACCATATTGAGACTACTTGGCATGCGCGGTCAGTGATTTCGCTTTAAATCAGGAATTGAATGTATTTTAATTTTGTAAGATACGAAGTTACAAAGTCACACAAAGTTTTTTTGTCATAGTTTGTTTTGTTTCGTGTTTTTTTTTTTTTTTTCGTGTGGTCGGTCATATCATACATTACAACACAGTTTAATGACAGTTTAACTGAACAGATAGTACTGATTACACGTTACAGTAGCAGAAACCCATGCTGCGTGTTAAATAACATGTATTTTATAAACAACACACAGCAGTCAATGGTGCGTAGAAACTGGGGCTGTCGTGGGCACACATTGTGTCGGTTGTGTTGGTGGTAACGGCTTTGTAATGTCAGGAATCATGGTGCTATAGTATAGAATATATAATACTTAGAACAGTTTTATGTAGCCTTGGTTCTGTAAGTACGCTGAAATGACATTCTGGACGTGCCAATAGCTACCAAGGACAAATACTCAATAAGTTATATGTAAACAAAGTTAAAATGGTGTTCTTTACTTCTTGCGTATATACAAATTAAAAAGAAAATGACTGAAGAGTATAAATTATTTAAAAAATATACATAAATATGTATTTGTCAGATTGCTATGCTTAATATGTTAAGAGTTTTTTATATACTTTTATGCAAATGTAGTCGCAATATGTTTTCCTTTGTTGTTCATCGATACATTATTCTTTGCATCGAATCATTGATCGTACGACCTAGATAGATGGCAAAAACAAAGACGCTGACCATCACACAGCTGATCCGCGTCTTTATTTTAGAAGAGGCCTGTACAAAAACAAATTTGCTCACAACATTCATGTTGCCATCAGGATAACATGTCCATGTAATATATACCCCTTGTACCCAACTTTTATACAGCAAAACTGGGATATGCAAGGGTATCTCTAGATTTCTTACTTTTGCTTCACAACATAGATTGTGGGTACTAGGCGAGGCGGTTGTAACGAGTACCCACAATCTATGTTTTGAGCAAAAAAAAAAAAAAAAAAAAAAAAAAAAAAAAAAAAAATATAATAAAATAAAATAATACAAAAAAAATCTACTGAACAATTTCAATTTTTACAACGTAAGAAAAATATGTTTATTACGTACATGGACGTGTTTTCGTAATGGCTCATAACATATATGTGTAGTTCAAAGAGCAAGTATGAGCAGGATGGCAAAG
Organism: Rugalucina vietnamica; assembly: GCA_964017185.1. Lineage (NCBI taxonomy): Eukaryota > Metazoa > Mollusca > Bivalvia > Lucinida > Lucinidae > Rugalucina > Rugalucina vietnamica. The sequence continues at coordinate 48,923,187 of OZ024873.1, forward strand.
CATAACACCAACAGATGGGATTGCGCCCTGCCGACTCCCGATCCGACTCCTGGGCAATGCGTCCTGTCAGCAATAGTGCGATAGATCTCCGGAATAATCTTGTGCCAGAGGTTGTATTCCTTGGCAAGAAGGTGGCTCTTCACTGACTGTGCCGTCATGTTTCTGGTGATGTGCAAGTGTTGCTGGCTCTCTAGTGTATACTGGGGCCACTCCGTTGGGACTGGGTTAGGGGAGTTGGGATCACTGGAATAAATTCAATATCCCCTAGAGAAAACCTGTTAAAAGCTTGGTAAGTATATTGGTAAGTAAGTAATGTCTTAACGTCCTAGTCAACACTATAAGACACTGCGCCACCCGATTTTCGATGATGCGTTCTATTTTACAGAACATTATTAAAAGTATTTTAAAAAGCGAGAGGCACAAACACTGGAATTGATTGAAATGTGAAGCATTACTACTAGTTTACTAAAAATCACTACGACAAATATCTCCTTCAAAATGGTTTTTGTTTGAAATCTTTGTTTCAGTCTCAGTGTAATTTTCAATGTACTTTAGATAAGAAAATATGCTGAAAACAACACCAACCCAGTTTTAGCAAAATTCGACCACATGGTTATCATATACTTGGCCACATCGCTCTCCCATGGTTCTGGTGTGTATCCCTCGTGTCCCGGTAAATTCTGCAGTACTCCATCAGTTTCACCGAAGAACAGGTACCCAAGTTCGTCTGCGTGGTTTGCCTGATCCACCCAGTCCGGTGTTCTCAGCAGTCTTTCAGACGGTACGATGTCAAAGAGGTAGAAGAAAGTTCGTCTCGACGTTTCTTCTATTGAGGCATGATATTTGGCAGCTTCCATTATCGAAGTCGCGAAAACAGAGTCCGATAAAATTCGCATGAAATTGTACCTTCGTTTCTGGGCATCCGTCGGGTTTTCCCAATCAGTGTAGGTTTGCAGTACGTTGAACTTGGCTAAATCAGGAATGTTTGAACCCAGCGTTCCTTTCATGGCGGTGGGTACTAGGTGGTTTTCGAAATATGTTCTGTTTGGTTCACCTAGTGACGGATCTATAAATAACGCGCCTTCCGCTGAATTGAATCCAATGAGCAGGTTGAGCGACGCAAAGAACTCCATTCGATCACGTGGCAAGTTGTTTGTGGCGTCAATTTTAAACCAATCTGTCGGGTTTTCATTTAAAAAGTCACTGTCACTGCTTATGCTAGGCACAAATGGGTATGGACGTGGGCGTGTGTTATAACCGTGAGCCGGATCATTAATAACGTTGAAGAGTACTTCACCGGAAATGTTTCTAAGACAGTCTACCAAAGGACCCGAGCCCATGTTTTTACAACCAACTATTTTTCCTAGATTTTCCGCTTCGGTCTTTGCAAAATCCGCTGTTACCCATAACGATTTGATACTGCCGCTTTGTCCTATAGCCCTTTGAAACAATCCGGCATTTCCCGGGAAAATACTTTGCTGAATGGTACTGTCCGACCCGGCGGATTCCCCGAAGAGCGTAACATTACCGGGATCACCACCAAAAGCCGAAATATGGTCATGAACCCATTTGATTGCAAGATGCTGATCGTAGAAACCATAGTTACCCGGTGCTATGACGTCCCCTGTGCTCAGAAAGCCCCACAAACTAACCCGGTAATTGATCGTGACGACAATAACTTCACCATACGCCGCAAGAGCGTCAGCTATGAACGGGTTTGCTGCTCCGGACATGTGGGCACCTCCGTGAATATAGATCATGACGGGTAAGCGCTCAGCCTCCATTCTTTTCGGGGCGAAGATGTTCAGCAGCAAGCAGTCCTCGCTGGCGGGAAGGTCCCGTTTAACGAAAGGCCAGGCAAACATCTGGTAACAAATATTTCCGAATTCCGTTGCATAATACGGCTCCGAGAACGGAAGTTTCGGCGTCGGTTTCTGGAATCGCAATTCCCCGATCGGCGGTTCTGCATATGGTATCCCTAAAAAGCGTTCAACTGTGAAAGTATCTCCAAACACTGTCACATTATGGAACTTTCCCATTATCCTTCCCAGCTCTGTCTCCGCTACAGGTGCGTCGTCAGTCGCGCGCGCTACCGTCAACAAGAGGAGATGCAAACCTAAAACCGCAAAGGCTTGCATTATTAGTATATCTTATATATTTTATTTAGTCTTTGCCTGACATGCACTTGTGATGCGAGATTTTATGATGGGTATATTAAAGGCAGTCGACCAAAAAAAAAAAAAAAAAAAAAAAAAAAAAAAGCATATTATATTACATGTTTCGAACTCAAGTATATGTAAGTAAGTTCACAGGATGTAGGACAAATGTACAATAGCTTTAAATTGACGACAAAAACGTTTAAAATAGCGCGTTACATTTCACTGTGGCAAGCTATAAATTGCACACTGGCTTCCATATTGTTTCAGTGGATGGTTTCAGACATGAAAGTCACTTATCTATCATGCAGACATGAATTTGAAACTCTTTTCTTCGAGCCCTGGTAGAAAGTTTTGTCAACTCCTGACGTGCGTATCATCATTTCCACGGCTCTCTCGCGTGAACAGCCCATACCCGTGTAAGATGACACCCACCACGGGCGGCCACTCACAACCTTGACCTCATACATTTATGCTCACCGACATAAATGTAAGACAATATGGTTCATAAGCACTTTCTATCGCGTGCAATTGTTCTTCAGGACCCAGTTGTTCAAAGCATCATTAGCTTAACGATATCGTTAAGACATAAATTTGTTAAGCAAATATCAGCTAAAGTAAAAAATACACTGTTATTTTTTGTTGAAAAAATGTGAGAATCCTTTGCAGTGCAAAGGATTCTCACATTTTTTCAACAAAAAATAACAGTGTATTTGTAATATTAATGTTTGAAATTTTAACGAAAAGTAAACTAACGACGTCGTTAGTTTTGAACAACTGGGCCCTGATTGCGAAAACACGCCCATGCTATATACAGAGATGTTTTCAGTAGTAAAAGTTGTAAACTTCATTGGAAAAAGTTGGATATTTTCAACAGAATGCTCAAAACATAGAGGCGGTTCTTGTCTGTTGATTAGCCAACTGGGGTTCAACTGGTATTTTTCTTTTGCTCCGGATTGTCGGTGAGGTTGTTAGGCTTTCCAGGAATGTCCAACACTGGAAAGTATATTGTGTCTATGGGTCCTGTTTTGATTCATTATGGTATTTATTTTATTTGCTTGTCCGTGATGATTCATTGACTAGTTGAGATTCACCACGAGGACCGAGCAACCAATTCAATGTTGTGAACCACAGCAGACGCTGGGAATGAGGATTTAAGCCCCCTGTAATTTTATATTACTTACAGTTCCATTGCGATACTTCTGTTATGGTTCTAAACCTTGTGTGTTGGACTTTTGGTTTTGGGAATGTTTGTGTTGTTTATGCACAAGTCATTTGCATCCCCGGCTCCCCCGGGGCCGGGGAATAGCGGGGCTTTTAACTTTTCAATTTTTAAAGCCCGGCTAAAAGCCCGGCACTGCCGGGCAAGAATTTTGGTAAAACCCCTGCTAAAAGCCCCGGCTCCCCAGGGGCTGAGAATAACGTGGAACAACAGCTGGGAGTTGTTCTGATGAAACTGAAACATGGGAGAAGGACATCAATTTATGCATGTGAATGTTTAGGTGCATTTGGAAATTAAATAAGTACCATAAAGATAATTAAATGTTAAAAATATTATTAAAATCTAATTTGAATTAATGTGACAGTGCATTGGCGGGAAATCATAACCCCGGCAAATCCCCGGCACTGCCGGGACACATCAGAGGTTAAAGCCTGGCACTTTAGCCCCGCTATGTCCCCGCTATCCCAAGCCCCGGGGGAGCCGGGGATACAAATGACTGGTGCATTATACCTAATATACGTTTTCATATATTTAGTGAAGTCTGTGTAATTCAGTGGTCACCTTTTGGGAAATAGCTGCTCACTCTGCTTACGATGATATGCTCTCTTTGTTAAAGTACCTGATTGTCATTATTTCGATGTTTGGAGTGGGAATTTGTCTCGTATTGTGCCATTTCCTGATCACTGCTTACTGTAACCTGATCAAATCATTGACGGACCACTTTGAAATGCTGTGTATATGGGAAAATCATATAAACGGGCAAACTTGGGCACAGGCCAGAAAACATAAAATAAACTTTAATACCGCGAATGAAACATTTAAAAATCAGCTTGAAAACCGCGCAAATACAATTTTTATTTAAATCACAATTTAAAATAAATATTTTTTTTATCGATAACAAAACGCTATTCGTTCTTGTCTGTTGATTAGCCAACTGGGGTTCAACTGGTATTTTTCTTTTGCTCCGGATTGTCGGTGAGGTTGTTAGGCTTTCCAGGAATGTCCAACACTGGAAAGTATATTGTGTCTATGGGTCCTGTTTTGATTCATTATGGTATTTATTTTATTTGCTTGTCCGTGATGATTCATTGACTAGTTGAGATTCACCACGAGGACCGAGCAACCAATTCAATGTTGTGAACCACAGCAGACGCTGGGAATGAGGATTTAAGCCCCCTGTAATTTTATATTACTTACAGTTCCATTGCGATACTTCTGTTATGGTTCTAAACCTTGTGTGTTGGACTTTTGGTTTTGGGAATGTTTGTGTTGTTTATGCACAAGTCATTTGCATCCCCGGCTCCCCCGGGGCCGGGGAATAGCGGGGCTTTTAACTTTTCAATTTTTAAAGCCCGGCTAAAAGCCCGGCACTGCCGGGCAAGAATTTTGGTAAAACCCCTGCTAAAAGCCCCGGCTCCCCAGGGGCTGAGAATAACGTGGAACAACAGCTGGGAGTTGTTCTGATGAAACTGAAACATGGGAGAAGGACATCAATTTATGCATGTGAATGTTTAGGTGCATTTGGAAATTAAATAAGTACCATAAAGATAATTAAATGTTAAAAATATTATTAAAATCTAATTTGAATTAATGTGACAGTGCATTGGCGGGAAATCATAACCCCGGCAAATCCCCGGCACTGCCGGGACACATCAGAGGTTAAAGCCTGGCACTTTAGCCCCGCTATGTCCCCGCTATCCCAAGCCCCGGGGGAGCCGGGGATACAAATGACTGGTGCATTATACCTAATATACGTTTTCATATATTTAGTGAAGTCTGTGTAATTCAGTGGTCACCTTTTGGGAAATAGCTGCTCACTCTGCTTACGATGATATGCTCTCTTTGTTAAAGTACCTGATTGTCATTATTTCGATGTTTGGAGTGGGAATTTGTCTCGTATTGTGCCATTTCCTGATCACTGCTTACTGTAACCTGATCAAATCATTGACGGACCACTTTGAAATGCTGTGTATATGGGAAAATCATATAAACGGGCAAACTTGGGCACAGGCCAGAAAACATAAAATAAACTTTAATACCGCGAATGAAACATTTAAAAATCAGCTTGAAAACCGCGCAAATACAATTTTTATTTAAATCACAATTTAAAATAAATATTTTTTTTATCGATAACAAAACGCTATTCGTTAAAGGAATCCATATAAATTTGTTTGGAAAGCACATTTGAGCTACCACATCAGGAAACCACATATCTGCATGCGCGGAAACAAAGACGCAGTGACTGCGCTAGACGGAATATTTCAATCGGAGTTTCGTTAGACCTCTGTCACGGAAGTGGAAGAAGGTCACGAAGTTATCGAAGTGCAGCTGATGAGCGTCTTTCTTTTTGCGACACAGGTAGTACAACTCTTCTCAAATCAAAAATTTCAAGCGTCTAGCCTGCTTCTGTGACTGACCAGACTGTTGCGTGTCGGACCTGGTCAAAAACCCAGATTTTTGGTTTTCTCATGCGAATGATCAATGATCATGTAAAACAACTGTTGAGCACTGGAAAGTGTATAGGTTCATTTAGGCCAAAAACAGGATAGGTTTAACCGAATAAACTTCACCTTTTCAAAAACAACAGTGGCAAGCACATGGACATTAATTTGTGCCTTGGTTAAGTAAAACTCCATGTTTTAGTGTCTGGTGATATTTCAATTGTTCTTCTGTTGTAAATGACTCCTCACAGAGCCCACATTGATGAGGTCTCAAAGTCTCTTTTGCATGTGTTCTCTGGTGTAACCTCAGTGACGTTGACTTCAGAAAGCCCCGCCCACATGTTTCACATTTGTGTGGTTTATCCCCACTGTGACCCATGTTGTGAAGTTTGAAGGAAGAAGGGTCATTGAAACCTTGACCACAATGATGGCAAACATAAGGAACAGCTACTGAATGGACAATTTTGTGGCGAGCCAAATTTGCTCTAGATGTATAGGACAGTTCACACTGATCACACTCAAACCTTACTTCTGAATGAGTCTCCAAATGGGCTCTGAGCATACCCTTGCTTCTGAAAGCCTTGGGACATTGATCACATGCGAAAGGGGTGCTGCCCGAATGTTTACGCTGGTGCACCTTCAAATCCTCCTTTCTAGCGTATGTTTTGTCACACTGGTCGCAAGGAAATGTGCCTTTATTGCTGTGTGTAAGATGATGGTATCTAAGATACTGTTGACTTCGGAAACATTTTCCGCATTCAGAACACTTAAAAGGAGCTTCTCCCGTATGTTTCCTTGTATGAACCACGAGATCGCAATGTCGTTTAAACATATCACCGCAAACATCACACACTTTAGATTTTGTTTTTCCAATATCTGATAAACATGTATGTTTCATAAAAAGCTTAGTGCTGGGAAATAACTTCTGGCAGTTGTCACAGTAGTATTGAGTTTCACCAGAAGCGTCCGTTATGTGACGTACTGTGTACCTTGTACTTGCATTGGCATTGTCACATTTAGTGTCACCCTTGCCTTCAACAGCATCTGTATCATATTCAACCTTTATTGTGGCATTCTGCAACAAATTGCAAACACACAGGTAATGTTTTGACTGGGAAAATGACAGATCTTAGTCAGTTATTGGCATTGCCGAAAAGAAAAACATGTAATAATCAAGGTGGGATATATGATAAACCAGGAATAAAGTTTCTAAATCCGTTGAAATCCTGTCTGTTTCATGCGGTTTCAATAAGGCTTTGTGACAAAAAATAAGTTTGCCTATGTACCGTTATTGAGATGTTGTGCCTTGAATTTATTAAATTAATAATTCTATATTGATGTGGTACTCTTACGGTCATATTTGTCAAATCTAACTCAACAGTTACATTAACAGCAAAGATAAGAACACAGGACATTGAATTGTTTGTTTCTCTGTTGCAAGGCAACTGTTTTATTCAGTTCTTCATTCGTCCCATGATTATTCAGTTGCAATAAAAGTAGATGGTACCAGTGAAAATGTAAAAGTAGGCAATAGCGCAATCAGAAAAAAATTGCAATCCAAAATTCCGAGGTGGCAAAAACTAAATTACCAATCAAATACTTATATTAAGAAAACATATAGTAAGCTGAGCAGCTTTTTCCCAATAGCTGGCCACTCAGTTAACCAAACTTAACTAAAAATATGAAAACGTTCATAAGGCACAAACAGCACAAAAATTCAACACCAAAACATAAAATAATTAGAACCACCACAGAAGTATCGCCTTGGAACGATCAGTAATACAAAATAATTGGCGGGCTTAAACTAGTTATTTAGTTAAACCACCTGACACGGTTAAAAGCAGAACCAAGCTTGTACATAAATGCAGAAAAGAGCTGTCTGTGTATATAAGCCCTATAAATAAGCCCTAATGAATAAAATATAAAGGTTTGATCCTTTGGAAACAATAAGAACATTCAAAGGGAGAAATTATGGACTATATTGCTCAATTTCGGGTAAAGAACCCTCATCAGTAGCGCTATTAAAACCGGCGACGAAAGCCAGATTATTGTACTGTAATTTCGAAAATTTACACGAGAAGTCTAAATCAAAGACACATTCCTAAACGGGGTCAAATAATTTAAACATTGCTTAGAAGTAGGTTTCTAAACTTGAATGTTTTGAACACTCTAAATATCTTTACTGATCTCAAAGGACCTAAATAAAAATATAATCTGCACTATGGATAATGTACGTCTTAATCACTCAACAACGTAAACCAACTAGTCGAAGGGGGTGCCGTGAGGAAGTTTTTAAGGAAAGAAACTGACTATTGTCTACCATTCACTGCTTCTGAAAATATGATTATTATCATCATTATTAGTAGTAATGATATTGTTGTTTAATTGCTTGCAAAGTATGATGGTTATCTTTTCTGCATTTGATATTCATACTTATTCTTATTTGATGTTTACATGCTTATGATGGATGGATACAATGCTCTTCAACATAGTTCTCACTAGGATTTTGAAAATTGTTGTAAAAATGAGGTCTTTCCTAAAATGATGGATTCTTCCTACTCTTTGCTATTGGTCAATGACGGTTTCCAAAACATGGAGTCTGAATCAAAAAGCTGGAGTTTACAACTCCAAATTGTACAACGCGTTAGGGAGAACTCTGCTTCAAGTCTGGTATACTGGTATTTCATTAAAATATACATGTAACATCTTACCTGCCCTGACTCGCGATTATTCCCATTATTCATGCCCCTAACTGTGATTATTTTAGTGCCAGTATTGTACATGTAATCATTAGTCGAAATCCAATCGTCATCATCATCACCATCATCCAGAGCAGATAATGCAGCGTGTGCATCATCATCACTATCAGGAATTTCAACCTTTGGCATAACAGGCTGAGCCATATTTATTTTAGCAACTATATGTCCTGGGTCATTGTCTGGTTCTTTATCTGTTTCAACTGATTTTCGATCGTTGTCAACCTCTTTTAACGAAATCAAGTTTTTATTAGCCAGATTATCATGACCATCAGCACGCCCCTCGTATGTGGACATATCATCTATATTTGGATTGAGAGCAAACGTATATCTTGTAGTTGGTGCTGCATCTTCTGTTTTGCAAACAATACTGTGTTCCATTGGCATCGTCACTACTGGATATTTCTTGTCTGCAGGTATGTCACTCGTACCAGACATGTCTTGATCTTGAAGATTGAGGTCATCAACTGAAATTATGTCAAGAATACATACTACATAAAAGTGTGTACAGAGAATGTTACATAATTAAAAAGTCCAAATGAAACCAGCATTGGATGTGTATCCATCAAACCTAGGTGGATTGCTGCCGTTTTATTTCATTTCAATATACCACAATGAACAAGATGATTACTTAAGGAGGTATTCCGAGGGAAAACAGGTTCCTCTAAATACATGCATGTATTAGCCTCCTTTTCCGCGTCAAAGTAAATTTTATCTGAAAAGCCATTGCTTTCTTCAAAAGTCTACTCCAGCAGAGGAAAAAGTGAAATACATGTACATGTAACACATTTGGACTAACTTTAATTTTTCATGCCCAAACATGCAGTTTTGAGTACTGAGTAATGCACCAGTCATTTGTATCTCCGGGGATAGCAGAGACACAGCATGCCTTGTGCTGTGATTTAACCTCTGATGAGTCCTGGCAGTGCCAGGGTTTTAATTTCCTGCCAGTACCTGATCACATTAATACAAATTAGATAATAGTTGTATTTTAACATTTACAATGTAATTGATTTAAGTAATTACTTTTATTGTCCTTATTTAATTGAGAAATGTGCCTGTACATTTTCATGCAGAAATTCAAACCCCTCTCTGATATGTTTTCATTAGAACAACAACCAGCTGTTGTTCCAAATTATTGTCAGCCTCCGGGGAGCCAGGGCTTTTAGCAGGGAATTTACCATAAATATGACCCCGCAGTGCCGGGCTTTTTAGCTGGGCATTAAAACGCCCCCCTATTCCCTGGTCCCTCCTTAGCTGTGGATACAAATGACTGGTGCATAACATGCTAAACAGCCATGTTCAATTCACTTCCATTGTCTATTCAATTGAATGAGAATTGACATCCGTGTTGTATGCTGAGTAAAATTGACAAAGGTATTTACCTTCCAAGTAAAAACAAATAAGAATAATAGTTTTACATTGGCATCCCCTTATGACAATAACAAATTGTTAACACTTGCTTAAATAACAAGAGTCTCCGGACTTAAGGATTACTATCAAATTGAAGCAAGAAATTCATATACTATATGCAGTTACATGTACCTTTACAGAATTCAACAAACTTTTCTATCATATCAAAGTTTTCTTTGTAAAATCTTCTTCCTTTTGTAGAACCTATCTCAATATGTCTCTGCTCAATCGTTATAACCACAAGACTGTTGTATCCAAAGTCTTCAAGCGTTATACACTGAAAATATAAAACATGATAAAATAGTGACAACATTGCTCATCAGGATAAAATTTCCATCTGAATCTGAAAAGTTTATTGGTAACACACCAAAGTGAGAATTCTTCAAAACTCCCTTTTCTGTCTGATACTAACAGACGATGCGCTAACCTGCCTAAAATGCCCATGAGGGCGTGTGACAGTATGTAGAGATAGATACATGTAGATAGAATATATCTCTTGCATGCTTAAGAGAAAGTTCACTTTCAGAGAAATGTCGGGTCCATATCATACCACTGGCAACTTAATTCAACTTAGCTAGGCAGATTAGTGAAAAATCGTGCATTTAGTGATACAAGCATGAAATTCGGCATGGAGGCTCAGAATACCCAACTGTTTTGAAAAATATCGTTGTCCAGCGAAAATTCAAAATGGCGGACAAAATGGCGGCCATTTTGAAAATGGCCGCCCTGAAAGACTACATATCATAGTTTGCCATCCCAAACTTCACTTCACTGTTTTTTTTTTTTTTGTTTTTGGTGTCAATGTCCATGTTTAAGAACCCATCGAATCTAAATTTTCACTTTTGTTTCATAATGGCAAACAAAATGGCGGTCATTTTCAAAATGGCCGCCTTTGAAGGTTTAAATTACAGTTTTTCACATTATACTTCTCTGCATTGACCGATTTTTCTGCTTTTGGTGTCTAAATATATGTTATTGAACCTATAGAATCTAAATATGCACATGGTTTTCGTTTGTTTATAATGGTTCATGACATATTTGCCAAATGTAAAGCTAAAACATCTACTTTTAATGCTGTTTTATGCAACCCTTTTGATATATATTTTTCTATATATTATAATTGCTTGATCATTTTGTGGTGAATAATGTTAGAGAACCTTTATTCATTTACAACTTTACAATTCAGTGCATTTAATTTTGAATTAGTAACATTTGCATCGTCCTTGGCATTCGCCTGCAGACAACCATGCTTTGTTAGTTGCCGCTTACAGTTGTCATTGTAGGAGTTAGTTTTGTCCATAGTATCTGCGAAGTGAAAGAAATGCTATTGAAACCCCATTCACTTGGAGTTTAAATTTGCATTTGGTGTATTGTTGACCCCCAAATGCATCTCTTTCGTATGCTGAACCGGAGTTAAGTATGTCATCATATGATCTTAACATTTCGAGCCCAACAGCATGAAAAATACTGTCTCACTGGATCTGATGGCAAGGTCATGCCTTCGAAAGACATGATTGCTGAACGATGAGTTCTTCCATTATTATAGAACATAGTCAGTCATCACAAATGATACACAAAAGCCTTGAGGAACATAATTTACACTAGCCTTAGCCTATTATTTCTTCTGGTACTGGACCTGCATCCTCATCACACACAAAAACTTTGCAAGGTTGATCACATGCTCAATGCACTTTGGATTAACTTTCTTCTGAAGTATCCTCAACACTAGCAGCACATTTTATGGCCTGCTAAAGTTTTATGTCAGTTTAAATCCCCTTTAAGATTATTTTAATTCATTTGAGACGATCCAGTCAGTAGATAGGGCATTAACGAGGGTACCTTCGAGTAAAACCACCTGACGCATCCGCAAGCAGAACTTGGCTTGTCTCACAAGGGCCTATTCAATCTCCTACCTTAACTGGTAAAAGTGGTGAGATGATTGAAAATTAAATCAGCAACAAATTGACATGGAAGTCCCCTAGCTCGATTTCAGAATTACTGAACATCTTTCAGCAGATCAACTTCCGTGGTACTTAGTATTGTTTCTGGAAACAGCTGTTTCTAGAAACAGTAGCTTTTCTATCACCATAAACGGCTTAGATCAATGATTGCATGACGCTACAGAAAATGCATCGTTTGTTTGTATGTTTGTTTTGTTGCCATATATCCCTGTCAACAGCTATGTTAACAATCTTGTCGGGACAAAATGCAACCTTTCTAAGCAACTTCATCTTATATGTATGCATGCTGTGACTAAACCACTTTCCCTGGGAAGTCTCATACCTTTTAAGTGGCTAACAAGTAATCAGGTGGTTTGTCAGTCGCTTGTCGGCGCGTTTTGCCTGGATGTACAGGCAGCCCAGGTGAGAAATTTTTTCACATCCCCAATGGGTGGTTAATAGTTTGTTTCTTTTCTTCAAGGAGATCTTAAATCTTCATAGATTTTGTCTGACTTTGTGAACGCTTCCGGTATAAGTAGAAATCAGCTGATTAAAGGCTAAGGGTTTATACTTTTACCATCTGTGATAGCAGAACGTGTACATTCAAGTACGCTATTCAACTACACTCAAACAAACAATAGTTCTATACCTAGCCTGACCATTTTAGTTTCATACATACTGGATAACTAAAGACCCGGTACCTTTGGATTGGCTGCCCCGCAATCACACAACCTATCAATTCAAGTGCGGGTCGGAAAACAAAAATCTGATTTCATCATTATAACATCATATCCAGGGTTAAAGTCCATTTTCCTCTACCGAGGGTTGGACTTTCTGACAAGTCTTCCTCGCGAACACCCTCTCCGTTCAGACCGGTTTTGAGGGTAGCTAATTCCATTTTCCAAAATCCAAAAATCCAAAGTTTCTTTCTGCCGTCTTGCAGTACTTCGTCCCAAATTTTTTTTTGCCTGCATTGTCTGCATACTTGAGCATTGTGTATCGCTATGCTCCACATGCCCAAACCATCTGATCCCGCTGGTATGGTGCGAAGTACAGCATCCAAATTTTGAATGTCAAGTTTTGAGAGAAGGGAGTCTAAAGCTTTACATTACAAATCAAACAGATCATTGCGCTGTCATGACACCGAAGATGGTTCAGAGTAGCCATAGTCATGGCCCAAGTCTCTGCAGCATGAAACGTGACACTTCTTGCACAAGCCGAATACACCCGGGTCAAAAGTGACAGGTTGTGGTTGGCGAGAAGGGGAAGCAGTTGGTGGGCCTTTTCCCAAATTGATTTTTCAGTGTGTAACAGCAGCCAGTTCACAGCCACCACCAGAGACCATATCTCTAAATAGCAAACCTATGCGACCTGTTCCACAATTCCATCACCAACCTCCACATCCACTTTGCCTGTGGGCTAGCCTAAGCATGAAGCACAGTTGAAACCAGGACCAGGACATAGGGTGTCCTTGATGCCACTACATTTATTGTGTTTCTAATGCACGCAGCTACCACAAACATGGCACTGATACCTACACCTGTCTTACAGACAACATATGGACCATTTCACTCCATATATTCAATACAATCATTGTCAGTTACACTAGACAGCATGGACATTTATGGTGCATTTACTTTAAAAGAACAATTTCACTCCCTTTACACGAGAAAAGGCGCAAAAAATCGTTTATATAAAGCTCCCATTTTACAGTCAAAACGGCAGATTGCCTGTTTCAAAGAAAAATACATGTAGAGACAAAACATAGCCACCATTATGATTTTTAATTATGTGAACTGCTGCAAAGAGATAATTATTCAAATCACCTGACATATTCATATCAACTTTATACAAGTACAAATGCAACTAAAACCATTATTTTCGACACACGGCTATATATCAAATGCATTTTGCACATTAAAAGCAGATGATCTCGTCTCACAGTTTGCAAATATGTCATTACAAATGATAGATACAAGAAAACTATGTAAATATTTAGATTCTATAGGTTCATTAACATATATTTAGACACCAAAAACATAAAAATCGGTCAATACTGTGAAAAACTGTAATTTAAATCTTCGATGGCGGCCGTTTTGAAAATGACCGCCATTTTGTTCGCCATTATGAAACAAAAGTAAAAATTTAGATTCAGTGGGTTCTTAAACATGGACATTGACACCAAAAACCTAAAAAACAGTCAATGCAGTGAAATTTGGGATGGCAAACTATGACGTGTAGTCTTTCAGGGCGGCCATTTTGAAAATAGCCGTCATTTTGTCCGCCATTTTGAATTTTCGCTGGACAACGATATTTTTCAAAACAGTTGGGTATTCTAAGTCTCCATGCCAAATTTCATGCTTGTATCACCAAATGCACGATTCTTATGGAAAATTGACTTAATCTGCCTAGCTAACTAAGCAAATTGATTAAAACTCACCGCGGCCTGTATAGCTTTAACTGTTTCAGCGACCACGTCATCGGGAGTCTGCATTGTCGAATTTCTGAAAATAAATTTGCAGAATTGAAAGGCACCGGTGTATTTTCATGCTTTCATAGGGGCCCGTGATGACCCGGATATACTGATACAGTAGTCTGAGAAAAAGTGCGACTAATACGATTAAAATGAGATCAGCTGGAGATTAAATTATTAATACTACTGACCTTTCCACAAAGTCTGTGACAGTATAGAACTAAGATGGATAACCATGCATGTTGCTTATAGATGCAACTGCAGATTGTTGTTAAATAACAACTGCAACTGCAGCCACAATATTAGACCTAGACCTCAACCCAGGACAACTGAATAAAGCAACTTTTAGATGATTGTGTTATTAAATTAACTTCTCTAGATCTTGTAGGAGCTCAGCTAGGAATAAGTCCTCTACGTTTGAAAGCATCATATGATAGGCCATTTATGACCAATTATCAATTTGGTGGGGGTTCACCGATAACCTATCCCGATTCTGATCAGACTGATGAAACGTCAAATTGCCAATACCGTGACACCAGGGGGATGGGGCTAGAGAGCGGAGGGAATTAGTACAGAACTCATTCCAATTTCTAATAGTGAGTGTGTGTGTGTGTGTGGGGGGGGGGGGGGGGGGGGGGGGCGGGTGATTTGTACATGCTGAAGATACATGTATCTGAAATGCCAAGGAGTCAACGGTCGATTTCTACGAAGCCTATTCTTAGGGATAAGGTCATCGGTGGGTCAGAATCGAACGGTGCTATGGCTATGGCTCGTTCCATAGCTTTAAGCACTGTGTTAGTCCGTTTCTTTTTCATATTGAACACATTATTTGCATGGATAGCGCCATTTACATCAAACTAACCTTAAGGTCACTAATCTGATCAGTTTTTTTAACAGCAGTGCCACCAATGAAACTGACAGGACAATTTCAGTCACTGGTAGAAACTTCAGGAAAACATGTCCGTGAAATGAATACCCGCTCATACCCCACTTTTATATAGCAAAACTGGGGTATGCAGGGGTATACCTATTTTTCATATTTTTGCTCCAAAACATAGATTGAGGGTACTCGTTAGAACCGCGTCGCCGAACCGGTTTTAACGTGTACCCACAATCTATGTCTTGAGCAAAAATAAGAAAAAATTCAAAAATTTTCAGCTGAAAATTTTAAAGTTTTGAAGCTCAAAAAATCTCTGTTTATTGCATGGGCAAGTTTTCGTAATGAGGATAGCCGAGGCGCAAACTCCCAACCCGCGTCTGCAACAGAAGAGGACGTTCTATTTACTAAGGTCAGACATGAAAACAGGGGCACCAGAAGACCTAAGGTAAATGCGAATTTCACCTTTGATTTAGTTTTTTTTCTGATATAAACTACTTATTTGGCCTTTGACAATAATAAAAAATGTAAAACGTAGGCAATTATCAGGAAATGGCGCAATCAGATATCCCCACCCCTAAAGCCGAGGTAGGGAAAAACGAAATTGACAATAAGGTACTTATCATCAGGAAAACATGTCCGCGAAATGTATACCCCCTTAAACCACAATTTTATTTTTCAAAAAAACTGAGGTTTGCAGGGGTATACCCATTTTTCTTATTTTTGATCCAGAACATAGAATGTGGGTAACGTATACCCACAATGTATGTTTTGAGCAAAAAATAAGAAAATCAACATTTTTCTAATGCAACTGTTCAATTTTCAAAGATCAAAACCTATCTGTATATTGCATGGTCAAGTTTTCGCAATGTACTAAGGGAAACCATCGTAAGCCGAATGAGCAGCCATTTCCCAATAGGCGGCCACTCACTTAACTAAACATAAGGTGCAAACAGCACCACAAAAATTCAACACCAAGACACAAAGCAATCAGAACCACACCAGAAATATAAAACTACTGGCGGGTTTAAACCTTAACAGGTTGCATATTAACTACAGACATTTAATCAGTATCTGTTTCCTGATAAGCACTGGTACCATCAAACCCATGTTTCAAGGTGTTAAGATCAGGAAAAAAGTATAAATTATAAATAGTAGAAGTTTTCCGATTAAAAGTATGAAGAGAACAAAAATGTTGGAAAAAGTAAGACTACTTGCAAGACTGGTATGTGATGTAAATACACTTAAAGGCAAAGGAAACGCAGCACTTGGTTAATCTAATCGGCCGATTCAGATTATCTGTTGTGACTTTATTTCAATTAATTGGCTTCTTACCGAGATTCTGTGTAAATTTCATGATGATATACCTACAGTTAACCCTTACGTTATAGCCTGAAAGTAACCCGAAAGTGCAGTTTTCAAACTTTCTCGCTATGTTGACCGGCATTCAGGAAAGTCATACCTATCTGAAGGATATTATGTCATTCTGTCTGTAAAGGACATATTCGTCGACGTATCAAGACAAAAACATGCCGTGATTTTTGATTGTGGTTTCCATTTGTTGAAGTGTATGCAAGTGATTTTTTTAGTTCTACACAAACATTTATGGGATGACTTTTTGGAATTTACGAGATTTTCGGACTATGTGAAAAACGAACTTGCTGGCAATAAAGTTAAACTCACACAACCATGTCAGGATAAATTTCTTTTCGACATTTTGCATACGCACATGAATGTATCTTGTGAATTTCAGCAGCTTTACCATAGAAGACCTCCGAAATGTTGTATCAAAGTTCAATACTCATAAGTTCATTTTTCACTTACAGTGATGATTTTGAGATTTTTGCAAATATCCATAAAGTGACCTTGTATGCGCGGAACTCAAAAAGATGGTCACATCTAATGACTTGAATTGGCCCTTTCCGATTTATATAATGTTAACCAAGTGCTGTGTTTCTTTTGCCTTTAAGTGTACGATAAAACCTATCATTTGACGAATGATTTTTAAATTAATGTTGTGGTTCCCATAACACAGTGCATGTTTATCAAACAAATATTGGTAGAACTCAGAAGTACAATTAATGGTTTTCAAAAGTAAAATATTTTATGTTTACCATCCAAATTTACTTTATATACATGTACTCCTTAGTTTCTCGTTAATTTTAAGCCTGGAGTCCTTTTATGGGACATAGGCAAACAGTATAACCCCAGATAAGACGCCGCAAAACGCGGCGTCCCATCTTGGACTATTGTGTTTGCTGATAGGAATTTCATCTAAAGATGGAGTAATATTTTAAAATCACACATGAAGCCTCTAACAATGACTCTGGGCCCACTCAAATGATAATATGATAATGATGCCAAAATGGATTAAAACTCTCTCTCTCTCTCTCTCTCTCTCTCTCTCTCTCTCTCTCTCTCTCTCTCTCTCACACACACACAATATTCAGAAATACAACGGTGAAGAAGTTTCTTACAAAGACATAAATACATTGCAGAAGAACACGAATAAACAAAGGTGACAGTCACAAACGGCATCTACGGAATAATTGACCATATACTGCCTTCCAGGCGGCTATTAAAGAGCCACAGCATGCGGTCGACAAATGGGTCTGACTAAAACGCTGACTTTTTCCTGCTGACTTGCTGACTGCTGACCAAACCAAAAGCTGACCAAAGTGACTAAAATGCTGACCAGGTAAAGTGATGGCCAGACAATTAACATATGGTCTCTGTTTGGGTTTAATTGGTGAAAATTAATGATAATTGACAATGTAACAACAATTTCATGAAAATTATCCACCTTGTTATAA
Source organism: Rugalucina vietnamica (assembly GCA_964017185.1). Classification (NCBI taxonomy): domain Eukaryota; kingdom Metazoa; phylum Mollusca; class Bivalvia; order Lucinida; family Lucinidae; genus Rugalucina; species Rugalucina vietnamica. Next base: position 48,941,278 of record OZ024873.1, read on the forward strand.
ACCTACAGATTTTTAATATTAACATGTTCTGTTATCTATTTTTCTGTGATTTTTTTACTACATTCTTTCTGAAAATTGTGCTTTTTTTTCTTAAATTGAAAAATAAGAAATAAAAAATAATAAAAAAATATTACAAAAGAAAAAAAAAAATAAATAAATAAAAGTCAAATGTTATATCTGAATTGGCTCTGATTATCCATACTTGTTTTGTAAACTACAAGTATGCATAAAGGGGTTTGAGCCGTAATCAACATTTAAACTATAAAATATTGAATTTGAAATATCATGTACATGTATGTTAGTTTGAAGTATTCCAAAGGATTTGATAAACATGTTTAGTTTCTATTGACAACACTTCTTGTTTTTTGTCCCCAACCTTTGTCCTAATAGCCTGGGAGGGACCGCTGAGGTGCAGAATAGTTGAACGATGGCAAATATGACATCACATAAATCTCACCAAGTTTGTAAAGCTCAATTGTGTCCGACTTAATTCATTTCCGAAGACCCATAGAATGATTAATAGAGAGACAAAACTAAAAGTGTTTTTTTTTTAAATGTACTAGTCATTTGTATCCACGGTCCCCTAGGGTGGAGGATAGCGGGGACATGGTGGGGCTAAAGTGCCAGGATTTAACCTCTGATGTGTCCCGGCAGTGCCGGGGATATGCCGGGGTTTTAATTTACCACCAACACACGGTCACATTAATTCAAATTGGATATTAATTTTATTTTTACTTTTTATTACTTTTATGGACATTATTTAATATGCAAATGTACCTGTACATTTACATGCAGAAATTCAAGGCCCTATCTCAGAGTTCAGTTTCATTAGAACAACTCTCTGATGTTGTAACTTCCACATTATTGTTAGCCTCCGGGGAGCCGGGGCTTTCAGCAGGGATTTTACCACAAATCTGACCCACAGTGCCAGGCTTTTAGCAGGGCTTTAAAAATTGAAAAGTTAAAAACCTGCCTTGCCCCTTGGGGTGCTGGGGATACAAATAACTGGTGCATAATATGGATTACTACAATCTCCATGTGAAATGGTAAAACATTATGTTTATGAAGCACATTTTGAGTGCCATGACATCCTAATGTCGGGTAAAGTCCCATAAAATGAATGCAACGACCCAACATGACCATTGCTGTTGACTGGGAAGTAAAGCATCAAACAAACAAACAACAAACAAAATATTTTTTGTTCATTAATTCAAAGAGACGCCACATTGGCAAAAAGTGTAGAATGGCTTTTTTTCGTGGGGTGGTCAGTGCCTTTAAAGTTGTGGGTTTCATGTAAAAAAATAGAAGCGGAGCTAGTACAACTACTTTCACCAGTAATGGAAGACTAAAAATGTCACTAGTGCCAAAAATGCTTTTTTTTGTATTTTTAAAGTTCTTGAGTGTACATTTGGCACACGCAATTTGGATTTTCAGTTTTATCTATTATCTTAATTATGTTTCCACATGAAAATGATATAATTAGGATGTTTTTCACAGGAGGATAGAGAGCCACTACATACTCTGTCCACTAGGTTTGCCGTTGGCAATGAATGTGTACATATAAAATTTCAAGTGCTGTTATATGATGTCTTTATATGTGACAGTAAATTACCATGATTCAGAGTTTGCTGGTAATTAGGCAAGAAAACCTGATGTTTATTTTTACCTAGATAAAGATACAAACCCAGTAAAAGTTAACAAAGACCAGGCTGTACAACTTGGTATATACAGAATATGGTTTTAGATAGAGATAAGAGGGATATGTGATGAAAACAAGCATTATCCCACTGTATTAGCGGCAATCGCGAACAACCATTTCGATAAACAAAAAGAGTTCTAGATTGCCATAAAAACAGCAAAATATTTTTTGGTAACTTTGAGACCAGAGAATATTTGGAGTATTTAATCTGATAATACCTTATGAAGTTCCTCTTTGCAGTACTATAATTACTGGTCTTTTTGTGAATATGAGTATTTAATTTCTAGACTGTTCTACTGCTTCCAAAGGATCTAACAGTTATACTTTATTTATAACCCCTTTTAGGATATTAAAAAATCATTACAGTCTGAATTAGAGTAAGAATGGATGCATATTTATTTATTTTAAATGCTGTTGTAAGTTCTAATCCATGAAACATGTACATGCCCTCAATTTCCCAGAGCACCTGCTAATTAAAGCTGTAAAATCTGTTAATCAGTAACAGCATATCATTTGCATAATTTATGTTTGATATCTGCATGTTGCCACCTGTAGATAAGACTTGCTTCATCATTCAGATGGTGTGTGAAATCTGGAAATTAGTATGCATCACATTTGCCTCCATATGCTCCTTTGGTCCTATTTGTAAGATTAATCACTTCAAGTAAAAAATATTGACCAAATTATTTTATATAAATATTGGATCAAAAAAGCCAACTAAATGTTCTACAGTGAACTTACCATATTAAGTTTTGGTCTACAGGATGTATGCATAATTGTTTACTTGTACAAACTGCTGTAGATCCATAGAGAAAAGAAAAGGCTGTTTTACAATCTTCAAGCTTATACAGGTTTTTTTAAAAAAAAAAAACAACAACAAAAAAAACTTTCAAATCCTGTCCAAACCATTATCGTTGCCTCTACATGTTTCTTTCTTTGTGTACAGTAGCAGGGTAAGCCAAACATCAGCTTGGTGCCCTCAATGGTCAGCTCATGAGATTTCAGTTTTATTTTCAATTTAAGCATAATTAAGTTTATTTTGTATTGTTAAAAACAAACTCAGTGTTAAAAGACATTGCAAGTTCAGTCACAGTATGATAAACAGCTTCTTTGGCAGTTTATGAGAAAAACTGCTTCTGGAGTTTCTGAACAGGTCAGAGGTTTGAAAGTTAGGACTATGGGAATGGAGATTGCAGTGTATCTATGAAGTGAAAAACAAAGGCATTTATCACCTGCTGCAACTTATCTAAGCCTGTGTTTTCCTATATGTGTGTGCTGAAATCAGGTTTTCTTACATATGATACTGGTCTTATAATGCTTAGTAGCCAGAAAATTTTAATGATGAGAACAGACAAAAATTTGGTTGGTTGATTTAGACTTACTTTTAACATCCCCTAAATAGCTAAGGTCATATGAAAACGGCACCTCGGTTTATATTGTCTTATCCAACAGACATCACTGGAGAAGCTGGGGATAAAAACCTGCGATCCCTGGCTGACAGGAGTGACTTGCCACAACATCGGTCAACATGTAAAAATCCAACGCCTCCGCGACATTTCGTCGAAATTGTCCCCATGCACAGACCCTTACCCTAACCCTAGTGGTTGGTGGCTCAAAATGTGGACCTATAGTCTAGTCTTGTACGGAACTAATCTCAAAATTTTGCGGTGAATATTCTTGAAGTTACAATATTTTCGACAAAACAGAAATCCAACAAAACATTATTATATTGAGAATAGCATGTGTCCAGTCATCAATATATTTTTCCTCAATTTTTTTATGTTTTTTTCCACAATCAAGATTACTCATCAGTGATGTGGTATAGTGGTTGCATTGTTTTTTTGTCGCCTCCCCGTGACTCATTTTCACTACACGGAACCAATACAACTATTTTAATAATGAAACAACAAAAAAGTAAAAAATGAATAAATAATAGTAAAAAAAAAAAATCAGAATGGAACCTAGGCTTTGTTTGTTCATTTCTTTCTTTCTTTCTTTCTTTCTTTAAAATGATGTGCCATACAGTGTTGTGAGAATTATTTGATAAAGCAGTGGGTGGTGGCGACTTGTGAAATCATTGGGTCCATTCAAATTATTATAACATGATATGACCAATTTGCAGCTGTATTGGTTAAGCTGACCCACCAATCATATTATCTTTATCTACTTTTAAACTGCATAAAACTGAAGCAATTAAAATTATGTATATATTCCAAAAAAGATGTGAAATAAAAAGTCTGGTCAAAGAGTTCTAATGTGGATAATTTTTTTGCCAGTTTTCACCATATTTTGAAATATTTTGCTGTTGGAATAAAATTACATGTACCTAAAGTGTATGAGTGCTAGGTTAGTTCTGTATTGATGAGGATAATGACTGTTGTTTGTGATTATTCATTTTAAATAATGGAAAAGTCTGTGATAATTGGACATAGCCATCTTAAATATTTTGATAACTATATCAAAGACGAAAGTACAAAAGTGATTACTCATAGCGGATGTTTGGTGGAAGAACTTATTCTCTTTTCGGATGTGAGAAAAACAGTATCAGAATGTGGGGTATGTATGTTTATTATCATCATTATTACAATACTATATTTACAATAACTGAATGTCAAGGTAACAAACTAATACTTTCTAATAAACATAAGCACACACTGAACGGTCGAATGTAGGAAAAAAAGTCATGGAAAAAAGTCACAAATTTGGGAAGGAAAAAAGTCACAGGAACTTAGGGGAAAAAAGTCACAAGCATAAAATCTTATGTTTTCTGCTTTATGTCTGAAATGGACATACTTATTTTTGTAATTACTAATATTATTAAAATATTTTTGTTTGGGTTGATGTTTTATGTCCTGATTATCAATTAAAGTCATGCCGGGATGGAGCTTAAATGCTTTCTGAGTACTAAACCACTACTCTGGGAGCTTAGTAGAGGTTTGTTCAAGTGCAGAACATGACTATTTGTATCAATAGGTACATGTATATTGCAGCAATAGGTTTCCATCCCCCTTTCCTCTGTCTCCATGGTCTACCATCGCACCACCTTGCCCCATATACTAGGGTGGTTCTGATAGTTTATTTGTTTCATTTATTTTCAAGTCTATAGCAAGAATTGAGTTTTAATTATGACAGTTCCTCATAATTTCTTACATTAAACATGAAAATTATAACCTACTTTCATATATTTACAGATTATGTTTGTGACTTTTTTACTGTGACTTTTTTCCTGTGACTTTTCTTCCTTGACTTGATTTCCATGACTTTTTTTTCCTGTGACTGTTCGTCTTATAATTAATCTAAAATAAGTGACTGGGTGCTTACTGGAGCCTGTGTGCTAATTTGAACGAATATGGTAATATCGCTGCTGTAGCTTGCCTTACGTCATATGACATGTTTAGGAAGGATGTAATACTCCTTCAATGCATTAAAATGTGTAAGCTTTTCATTCATGTAAACACTTTTCAGTCATGTCAGGACATGGCCATGATGTTTAGGAATCTCAAACCAATACTGCATGGGGTGTGTAAAGTGTACGAGGGGGGTTCAGAAAGTTCTGTCATAGGTGTTATAACTTTGTTAATAGACATAATAGGTTGCTGTATTATACCTTGATTGAAAGGGCTACATTTCTCCTTTATAATGATGCCAAAACAATGCACGAAAAAAAAAAAAATAAATACTTTGAAATAGAAGCCTTGAAAGACACCAGGGGTAAACCACTGGCACGTTTTCTTAAATTTGTGAATATTATTTAAAGAAAATCGACTTCGAAAAAATATAATCCATGTAATATATTTTTGAAACATAGATGAATATATCCTGCAAAAATCAAAATCATTCAGCTGAATTTAATTGAGTTATAGTAAAATGAAATATTGAAATTGGCTTGTTGTACATACATTAAAAATACGGTTTAAATTCAAATGACATTTATTGACATCTACACGTAGTCCAGGGAGCTTAAAATGCATTTTACCATTTAATTGTTTCATCCTTGCGTGCTCTATAGTAAACTTATAAAAAAGCAAACAAATATAACGGTGCCAGAAACGCTATAGGGGTACGTATTTTAATGACGTCATATACATCGCTTTATTATAAAGTCAGCATAGCATCGATAACGGCAATTTTTGTCACATTGCTTTTCTAAATATATTATTACTTATAACTGTAAAGTTGGAGAAAAATTGATCGGAAGTTATAAAGATATAACGCAAGAAACGCACACAATAATATTCACAAATTCAAGAAAACGTGCCAGTGGTTTTACCCCAGGTGTCTTTCAAGGCATGTATTTCGAAATATTTATTTCGTTCGTGCATTGTTTTGGCATCATTATAAAGGAGAAATTTAGCCCTTTCAATCAAGGTATAATACAGCAACCTATCATGTATATTAACAAAGTTATAACACCTATGACAGAACTTTCTGAACCACCCTCGTATGTGAAAATGCATGCAGCCATTAATTTTTATGCAAAGAAGTAATAAATTGGTCACAAGAGTTTGCTCTAAAATGTGAAGATAAAAATTATAACGAAACAAAAACATGATCAGGCTGTACATCCATTTTGAGTCAGAGCCTAAGAGAGGTCAGGATTAAGATAGCCCTCACGGATTGTATTTTTAGTTGGTAACTTTCTGTTTCAAACAGTCTCAAATAACAATTTTAAGAATGTTGTAGTCAAAAAGTAAATAAAACAAAATACTGAAATCAATAATAAAAATCTGTCAGTTGTCTAATCAGATATTAGTTCGGCAGAGACAGAATAAACTTTATACTGAGCTGTGTGTAGATTTTGGCTAAGATAGATTTTGTTTGGCTATGTCAAACACATCAAAATGACAGTTTGATAAAATAGCTGTAGGAGTCATATTTTATTATAAGCCAGAGAAAGAGGCTGAAACAAAAGAGTAGAGGCCTTTCTGTGGGACCTCTTTCTGTTTTCACTTTATATTTATAATCTTTTTTTATCAGGGACAAGGTCTGACAAAATGGACTTTATGGCAATAAATTTTAAAATAGCAAGATCATGCCTATATAGGAGCACCCAAAATGGCATGATCATGAAAGTTGTCTGATGATTTCTTGATGTCTATGAAATTGAGTTTTACATATACATGTATATATACATTTATCTATTTAAACATTCATTATCACAAGTCACTTTTATCAAACTTTTGAATGGTGGATGCTAGGATTTTGAAATTTCATATACATATTCCTCATGAAAAAATAGTTCACTTGTATTTTTTTTTCAAGTCTGAGTTATGTCCCTTTTCCGAGTTATGACCCATTGAAAACAAAATTTAAAAATACTGAGTGGGGCTGAGAAGTAGATCACCTGATCAACTCTTGAGATTTTTTCCTCAAATTTTCACCAAAAATACAGAATTTTGAAATTTTGACTGAAAAAAGTGAACCAAAATTGCCCAAATTTGTAAGGTAACAAGGCAGGCATATCACTGTTTTGTGGAATTTCTTTATAAACAATTGAAAATTTCGGCCATATTTTCATGACATTGAAGCAATAGAACAACTCAGCTTAAGTTAGCTCAGTGGCCGAGAGGTCCTGGGTTCAATCCTTACTTGGGTCCCACATGTTTCTGCAACTTTATCTTTTTCTATTTAGCAGCTGGATGTGAAATCTATTTCTGTTGCAGGTGCTGGTAACTGATTGTGTAAATTACCCTATGTATAAAATTGCAATTATTGATAAGTATATGTAAATTAATGATATGCACCTAGAGACAATCAGTCATACTTTTTACATTAGCTATACTTACAGGGAAGGGAAAAAGATAATAAAATAAATGCTCTACCTTTTAACATCAAAACATTTTAAAGTGTTTCAAGATCACCCTAGCCTTTTTTGATGACAAAATTCAAACATTTAATGATTATGACACATACATACCATTTTGCTCCCATATCATAATCATATTTATGACACAATCTTCAATATAATTGGCATCAGTTAGCATATTATAAAGTGGTGTTGTTTTTTTTTTATGATTATTATTATTTTTTTTTTGTGACCAACTTCCAAGAAGTGATTGCATATTGGCTTACTGTGCATCTGTCAGTCTTTCCATTCCCAAAGGATTTGGAGATCATAAGGCTCTGAAATTTTTGTATGTGTTCCTTATCAAAAGAAAATATGTTGTCCCATATTTTAATTGTCTTTATTGTCTCTCCTATAAATTTAATGATTGGACAAAATATTGTAACTAAAATGAAAATTAAAATAATATTTTACGTTTGGCTCATGGCTAATCGCAACTTTGAAAATTAAATTGGGTGGTGAATTTATGATCTATTGAAAATCTTTTAAGTCCAATTCGCATGCGCCAAAAATACACACATGTAAATATACTCCGGTGTGCAAATTTTACTCAGGGGGTACGCAAATGGCGCATGCGAACGCAAGTACACACCGGAGTATATTTACATATGGGTAAATTTACTCCTGGGTCTGGCCAGATGCAAATTTTATTTTTACAAATACACACATGTTAATTTACTATTATGTCCCATGCGAACACAAAGTAAAACATCAGGAAAACATGTCCGTGCAATGAATACCCCCTTAAACCCCACTTTTATATAGAAAAACTGGGGTTCGCAGGGGTATACCTATTTTTCTTATTTTTGCTCCAAAACATAGATTGTGGGTACTCGTTAGAACCGCCTCGGCGAGGCGGTTCTAACATGTACCCACAATCTATGTTTTGAGCAAAAATAAGAAAAATGACAAAAATTTCTACTGAAAATTTTCATTTTTTACAACTTTAAAAACCTCCGTATATTGCATGGGCATGTTTTCGTAATGTTTACCCACAAGTATTTTTGTTTCAAGTCAATATTCTGCTTTTAGATAACTATTTTTCACATTTTTTGTTCATAACTGATTATATGACAGTTACTGAAACTGTGGACATTGTTGCTAAATAAGAGTTTATTGCCATTCATCACATTTTAGATTATATGGAGTGCAAACAGCCACACTATTTCTTCATCATTCTTAGATTATATGGAGTGCAAACAGCCACACTATTTCTTCATCATTCTTGGTGAGGATTCTTGTGGCATTTTAACAGTAATTCCTTGTGAAAGGATGATAAAAGGGAACTGTATGATTGCTAAGGTTATGCCTGACCATTACATGATTCTCTTCTGCTGCCAAAGTCTGCAAGAACACATTGAAGCAGCATCTTCTTGTTTTGCAAATACCGAACAGGTTTTAATCCAGACATGATAAATTTACATACAAAAATACTCCTGGTGATAAAACCCATGTGAACGCAATTTAAATTTACTCACAGGTTGATTTGCACACCGGAGTATATTTACAAACTGGAGTATATTTACATGTGTGTATTTTTTGCGCATGCGAATTGGACTTTAGCCTACCATTTGCATTTGGTAGTTACTATACTACGTATTTAGCGGTAAAAGCAAGAAATGCCTTTCTACCGGTGAGCTTGAATTTTCTTTTGGATATAAATGGGTGATGTTACTGTATGCATTCAAGATTAATTATCATATTCTGCTTTTTTTTCAGGTGATTATTGTGCACTGTGGTATAAACAACCTGCCAAAGGATGAAGGAGAGGTTTTGTTCCAGAAGTTCATGTCACTTTTCAACAATATTCAGAAGCTTAATCCCAGGTTTGTATGATAATTCACTGTATTCCTCACAGCCTGCATCACTATGTTTCAGAGGCCAATTTCTAATTTAGAAACTATTTGTTTTACCTACATGTATTATGCCACAAAAAACTCTACAAAGGAGGCAAAATAGTCAAAAATATAAAAGTAAGCCATTGTCTCATGAGAAGAACATATATGAGCCTATGCATGAGAAAACCAACAATTTGGGTTTCCGACCAGGTCAAACACAAACCAGGCTGTACTGTCACAGAATAAAGCTAGAAGCTTGAAACTTTGGATATAAGTAGAAGAGGAATTGTACTATTGGTGTGGCAAAAACAAAGGCACTGATCAGCTGCAAGTCACTGCACAGCTGATCCGCGTCTTTGTTTTCGCAAATGCAAATTGTTTGTTTTCTCATGTGATGGCTCAAAAAGACCATAGCTTTCATGATTAAAGTTTTGAAAGCATTTGTAATTTTAAAGATGTGCATATCACTTAAGTCACATAATTTGCACTAAAACTAGCAAATCAATTCTATATTTCAGAGCTCAAGTTGTTATGTCACAGATATTGCCAAGGAGTCAGAATGACAAGCCAAGAGGAAGAAGACTTACAATAGGAACACTCTTAAAGATAAATCACACAGCTACATATGTGAATCAAAAACTTGTAGAAGCAGCACAAGAAATAGAAAGTTTGAACTTTGTGTATCATCCTGGATTTGATGATGAGGAAGTTACATACATTCTCAAGAGAAAAATGTTGAGTGCTGATGGACTTCACCTGAGTTTTGAAGGAACATCATATATTGTTTCAAATATTGAGAGAGCTATTAATTTTGCTAAGTTTTTGTTAAGGTTTTCTGGAAGCAAGTCAAACACTGCCATCTTAGAGTGCCATAATGTCGCATGTAATGATCTGTCAAAAGATGTCCATCCAAGTTGTAGTACAAATGAATCTGATGATCAGTCAAATGATTTCCACCTGAATTGTAGCACTATCTCATCTAATCTTAAGTCTAGCACTGTCTCATCTGATCTTAAGTCTAGCACTATCTCATCTGATCTTAAGTCTAGCACTATCTCATCTGATCTTAAGTCTAGCACTATCTCATCTGATCTTAAGTCTAGCACTATCTCATCTGATCTTAAGTCTAGCACTACCACATCTGATCTTAAGTCTAGCACTATCTCATCTGATCTTAAGTCTAGCACTATCTCATCTGATCTTAAGTCTAGCACTATCTCATCTGATCGTAAGTCTAGCACTATCTCATCTGATCTTAAGTCTAGCACTATCTCATCTAATCTTAAGTCTAGCACTGTCTCATCTGATCTTAAGTCTAGCACTATCTCATCTGATCTTAAGTCTAGCACTATCTCATCTAATCTTAAGTCTAGCACTGTCTCATCTGATCGTAAGTCTAGCACTATCTCATCTAATCTTAAGTCTAGCACTATCTCATCTGATCTTAAGTCTAGCACTACCACATCTGATCTTAAGTCTAGCACTATCTCATCTGATCTTAAGTCTAGCACTATCTCATCTGATCTTAAGTCTAGCACTGTCACATCTAATCTTAAGAAGTGTAGCACTGTCACATCTGATGATCAGTCAAATGATGTCCGTCAGAACAATCAAACCATTTTTGTTAATTCTGAGCCTCAGAAACACCGATTAATCGGTGGTGGACCACAAGAAACCTGCAATGATACTGAAAAACATTTTGTCACTGAACATGCTCCTGAAACTAATGATACCAATGACACCAGGCATCCTGAAAATGATATTCACGTCGAAACTCTGGCTATGGAACAATCAAATATTGAAAATAATATGCCTAATTCTGAAGCTGCAAATGATGAATTAACGAAAGATAAAATTGATAATTTGGGAGCTGTTTTATACAAAAAATTTGAAGAACATGAGAAGTTTGACTATGTTGAAGCACTAAGAATTTTCGTAAGCCCTGATAAGACCAAAGTAAGCACCATTGCACCATATCATCCTGAAGGCAGAACAGTTTACCTCTTCAGTGGTGAAAATGATGATTGGAAAGCAGACGATTAAACTTGGAGATATAATGGAAAGAAAGAAAAAGTTATTAGTGGTGTCACAGTGACAAAAATTTACTTTCATATAAGAAATGGCAATGAAAAATCCTCCAAATTCAGAAAATCAGTATATCAAATGTCAGGTCCAAACAATAGTCAGAATCTTAAAATTGTTGTATATGAAGGTGACAATGCAGAATATAAAGCCATGCCTCATGGAAATTCAATGTCAGAGAATGCCAGGCCATTTCAAAGAACTCTTCCATCAGTTCTAAGTAATTTAAAGTCTAGGATAAATGAGAATCCAGCTGACCGACAAAATGCTAAAGAACTACATAACAAAATACGCTCAGAATTACCATTTGTACTGAATCCTAGTAACACAAAGCAAATTCGTAACATACAAGCATCTGTAAATAGAACTAAGAGATTGTCACATGACTCTCTATATAACCTTCATGAGTTATATTATCACTTGGATGGTTACATTGCAGAAATAAAAACCCTTCCAGACCTGCATGTTATTGTTGCTCATCCGGAGGTAATATCTGAATTTGACCGCTTAATACAAATAAAGGGTGATGATGCTGTCTGTCTTTTTTATGATACAACATTTGAAACAGGTGATTTTTATATTTCTACTTTGTCCTTCAAGCACTTTATGTTTGAAAATGGACCGGTCATTCCTCTGTCTTTTATGATTCATGAAAGACGAAAGCAAAAATGTCATGAAGCACATTTTAGTTTTCTGAAAGAAAGAATTCCTAGGTTGCAGAAAAGGTCAGTTCCAGTAGTTACAGATAGAGAACAGGGGATTGTTAATGCTTTCAAGAATGTCTTGCCAGATTCACATATTTTTCTTTGTTGGAACCACATATTAAGAGATGTTGAGTTTTGGGTCAAGAAAAAAGGGGCAGCACCAAAAGAAATTAGGTTCTACATTGTACAAAGATGAAGTGAAACTGTTGTTGCAGTGCGAATCAGAAAAAGAATATTTAGAGATGTTTGAACAGCGAAAATCCCCATGGTCTAAACCCTTTTTAGATAGAATATTTTGAGGGCAATTTACATGCAGAAATTATGGAAAATGCTGGGAGATGGTTGCTTGAAGAGTTTAATGTGTACAATCCCTACTCAGGCATTACAAACAATGCCTCTGAAAGTATGAATGCCAAACTGAAAAGTTTATTAGACTGGAAAGAGAAAGACGTTGACACAATTGTTCTCTATTTGTACTACTGGCAAAACAATGACCTTCATGATATGATGTCAGGGTTTTGCGATGTTGGCGATTTTTGCCTCAGAACAAAATTCAAAGATTTGAAAAAAAGATCTTAATGAAGTTGACATTGTTGCAAAAAGTTGCCATCCAGATGAAATAATTAGTTTAGTTAAAGGTTCTATAGAAAACTTAGTATCAACATGTCCTTCTCAAGTACCTTTATCTGAACCAGAAAGAAAAGAGGAAAAACAAGTGGAGAAAAAAGATGAAAATACATGTATGCAGACTGAAATAAAGGTCAGTGATCATCCATCGCAGGACACAAAATCAGCCATACAAGTACCAGAGCACCTTAAAATTGTGCATGGCAGATCCATAGCCCTTGTTCCCGAGATGGCAGCATTTGTTGTGAAAGGGCTATCAGGCAAAAATTATGCAGTGACTCTATTTCCAAAAGAGTCCTGTCAATGCCCTTCCACTAGAAGATGTTGCCATATACAGCAGCAAGGGTTAGCATAGGGTTAGATGCTGAAGAAAATAAGAGATAAGTGGTGAATTTGACACAGCTTATTAAGAATGCAAGGCCTAGAAAATTCAAAAAGTCTGGTAGAAAAAGACCCCTAGATGATGATTTAGCTGAAGAAATTACTGTTGTAGCCCCTGATTCAATTCTAGCAAAAAGCTTAAATGAAAGTGTTGCAACAGGGGAATTTCTTGATGAAGAGTATACGCATTCAACACCAAGAAGAGCTAAAGCAGCCACACCAAAGACTCCAAAATCAATTTTAAAAAGTAAACCAAAGGCAAAGAATGGTTCTTATAAAAAAATAAGATTTAATGCAAAACTTAAGAATTTAAACAAAACATTTGCTGAAGGGTGCAGTCAAGTAAAGTCTGACCCTACTTCAGATCAGTGTCAAGCCAAACCTAAACTGTTCAATGGAACAGATAAATGCTGACTGCTCGTTTGAAGAAATGAGACAAGATGATGATTTAGACGATTACTACTGGATTAAGGAACTATTTTTAAAGGAAAGGGAAAGAATAGAATTAACTTAAAATAAGAAGTTAACATCATATCACATGGAAGCAGTAAATATCATCAGCAGAGAGCAATTTTCAAACATACATGGGTTTCAGCTCACAGAAAAAGTACCAAATTATATCAAAACTGAAACACGATGGAATGTATATAGTGTAATGAATTCTGTATCATCCCCAGCTTGTCAAATTCACCACACCAGTGCTGATCATTGGGTAGTGTCTTTTAAAGACAATGAAGAAAACATATTTGTCTTTGATAGTTTGGGAAATGAAAGATCTGATGATAATATTTTAACTGATAGTCTCAAATTGCAACTTGCAGTTGTCTATGGTGGCAGTAAACAATCACTTCATATAACTGTCCCAGACACACACAGACAAAGCAATGGTGTGGACTGTGGTTTATATGCAATTGCTCATTTGACTGAATTTTGTTTTCAGGGAAAACCTATGCCAAATGTTATTTTTGACACTGCCAAAATGAGGTCACATTTGGTTCTGTGCTTTGAAAATCAGAAGCTGTCTGAATTCCCCAAAACAAATAAATTGTTGAACACTAGAAGGAAAAGAGATGTCAAGACATTTAATGTGCCTCTGTATTGTATCTGTACCTTGCCAAGCTGTCTTGACATTATGATCCAGTGTAAAAAGTGCAAGGACATTTTTCACAAAAGTTGTGTGCTTTCCCCTTCTTGTGTGTCTCAAGAGGACTTTTGTTGTGTTAGCTGCACATAAACAATGGCTGCCTGAAAAAATGACTGATCATACACGCCGTATTTTGTACTTTAAGATGATGTTTTTACTATACAAACCATCATTGGTCTTATTGTTATTCATTTTAATCGCTTTTTGTGTGAAGAAAGCTTTTGCAAAGAAAAATTAAAATCTAAAATCTGTGGATTTTCAAATTTTATGATCCATGCAGGCCATCGTAGATAAAATGCGTTCGGATTTTCTCCATTAAATATAGGCGTGTTCGGATTAAAGGCTCTGCTCAGCAGAACGAGTCGTTTCGGTCCAGCGACTCTTAAGGACTCTCGCCGTAAGGACATTTGAAAAGCATTTCCTCTCAGTCATGTCTGGAGTTGGCTCTGCAAGAGTCATACTGTCTGTCTGTCTGTCTGTCTCTCCTGCATCCTGTACCCTATTGCAGAACAGATATTAATCTTCGACAATTATTTTTTTTAAAGATGTTTCTTGTCTCTCTTATTATCTATTTTTGATAGAAATATTTGAGGCGGTTTACAACTAAGGCATTCTTTGGTCATAGTTGTTAGCTGGGGGATCACCAGATCCTAAACTGCATTTTTCCAAACCATCATATTTTACATGTAATTTTAGATAATTGTGACAGTATGAGCACTCAAAATATATGTGGGTACAATGATACTCTAAAGTGAAGTCTTCTCAGCTCTCAATTATTTATGACTATTTTTGATTTATGAGTATTGAAAGTGTTTATATACATGTACATACTATGTGAATTCTCTAAAAAAGGTTATTCTTGTGGGTTCTTACAATTTTGCCAAATCAAAAGTCTGTGGAACAACTCAGTAGTTTAAATTTTAGACGCACTGACTCCAATTTTGGTGGAATGTTTGGCCTCGATCTGATTATTTCATAGCAGATTGTATTATTAAAATTCATCTTTTGCTAATAAATTTAGGAAAAACTCCTCATCTGCCCAAATGTTACATTTTGTCGCATTTATCCATGATCAGCCCTGTGATTTACATCTCTCCAATATTATCCCTGTATGACATTGTTATCAAATTAACAATAAGGCATAAAATAATATAAATTCAACCATTATCTTTGTTTTTGCTAGTCTGGATGATTCTACTCCTCACAATATCAATAAATAAATTTCAGAGCCAATAAATTAGTTTGAACCTTCTGATTCTTCTCTCTGACAAAAATTGTATGCTAGACTGAAGAAAAGTCTGCTGATTACACATTTAAGTTTTTTTTTAAATCTTGGACCAAAATTTAACAAAATTTAATGATTTGCCATCTTTTCCTAAGTGCTTTGTATATTGTATGATGTCAACATACATGCATAGATGTGAAAAAAATATTTTGATATAAAAGTAAGTTTGCATATGTCAGTGCTCAGATGTAAAATATTAGTCACATGAATCAATGTTCTTAATTGATATCAAATGTGACTCAACAACCATCTGTATTTTATTAATTTACATTTGCATTCTACATGTACATGTACATGTATTTGGAAAGTTATTTTGTGATGTTATTTGCTTTAAAATACACAATATATTATTTTTGAGTGTTTCATTACATGTTGTTTTCTTTTCCTTGTTCAAATATATTAACATTCACATGTAATTTTGATTACAGAGCCATGTTATGAGAAAAAAACATTCCTATGTGTCAGCCATGCACTCAATGCACATGTAATCCCTATATATGAGCCACAATATGAGAAAACCAATCTTCGGGGTTTTCGACCAAGTCTGACACAAACCGATCTGTACAGTCACAGAATCAAGCTAGAAGCTTGAAATTTCAGATTTAAGAAAAAGAGAAATTAATTCACATACATTGGGCATGTTGAAGTAAAAGTAGGCAATGACCAGGAAATGACACAATGAGAAAGAAATTCCCACTCCAAAAACTAAGGTGGAAAAAACAAATTAACAATCCAGTTCTTATTCTAAGAAAACATCATAAGCCGAGTGAGTAGCTCTTTCCCATTAGACAGCCACTCAGTTACCCAAACTTAACTAAAATATGACAAGAACTCCGCGGAGGTCGATATCGCACCTGCATCGGGCAAAATACACATTACTATGCAAGGTTTCACACTCACAGCTATCACTGATGCAGAGAAAACCAAACTTCGACTTAAAAATAAACAAAGTCAATGGACCGTGAAATATAGGTCAAGGTCAGTGGGTCAAGGTGCGTGCTTGAAGGGTATGTCAAGGACAATTACTATGCAAGGTTTCACACTCACAGCTATCACTGATACAGAGAAAACGGAACTTCGACGTAAAAATTAACAAAGTCAATGGACCTTAAAATATAGGTCAAGGTCAGCGGGTCAAGGTGCGTGCTTCAAGGGTATGTCAAGGACAATTACTATGCAAGGTTTCACAATCCTAGCTATCACTGATGCAGAGAAAACGGAACTTCAACGTAAAAATTAACAAAGTCAATGGACCATGGAATATAGGTCAAGGGCACCGGGTCAAGGTGCGTGCTTGAAGGGTATGTCAAGGACAACTACTATGCAAGGTTTCACAAATATAGCTATCACTGATGCAGAGAAAACCAAACTTCGACGTAAAAATTAACAAAGTCAATGGACCGTAAAATATAGGTCAAGGTCAGCGGGTCAAGGTGCGTGCTTGAAGGGTATGTCAAGGACAATTACTATGCAAGGTTTCACACTCACAGCTATCAATGATACAGAGAAAACGGAACTTCGACGTAAAAATTAACAAAGTCAATGGACCGTGAAATATAGGTCAAGGGCACCGGGTCAAGGTGCGTGCTTGAAGGGTATGTCAAGGACAATTACTATGCAAGGTTTCACAATCCTAGCTATCACTTATGTAGAGAAAACCAAACTTCGACGTAAATGTTGACGGACGGACGAACGAACGGACGAACGGACGGACGGACGGACAGAAATTTGGACTCCTATATCGCACCCTGCTATAAGCAGGTGCGATAAAAATGTACATAACTAATGTGCAAACAGCACAACAAAATATGCCAGCACAAAACAATTATTACTACAGAAGTATCACCTGGTAATGATCAGTAAGGCCAGAGAAAATATTTTTTTAGATTCTCAGTGATTCTCCTATTCAAAGCCCTAAAGAATATTTATTTATTTATTTATTTATTTATTTATTTATTTATTTATTTGTTGGAGTACAACAAAAATATAGTTTTCAACATAGTTTTGAATATTCATTACTTAATTGCACATGCGTCTTTTTATGCAAAAAGTAATATAAAATTTGTAGAAAGTCAACTGGTGATTATATAAAAAAAAGAGAAGAAATAAAATCACCCCCCCCCCCCAAAAAAAAAAAATCTAAAATTTTTACTCTTTGTATGTTACTAAGTTACAAAGGTACCTAAACCAAGATGTAGAAGTTGCCAATTTATACGTTAAAAAAAAAAAAAAAAAAAAAAAAAAAAAAAAAAAAAAAAACACCACAGACATTTACAGATCAACTATTTTCAAGTCAAATAATTTGCAAATGAGATATAATTTCATCTGCACAAAGCAGCAACAATTTTAACATGGCTTTTAAAGCATATATATTAATAACAATTATCACAAATTATCATTAATTTTCACCAATTAAACCCAAACAGAGACCAGATGTTATGTCTGGTCATCACTTTACCTGGTCACTTTGGTCAGCTTTTGGTTTGGTTAGCAGTCAGCAAGTCAGCAGGTAAAAGTCAGCGTTTTAGCTAGACCCCGACAAATTTCCTTTCAATTATCTTTAATATGAGCCGCCTCATGGGAAAACAAACAATCTGCATAGGCGAAAACAAAGGTTACCGCGAAGCTGATCAGCGCCTTTGTTTTCGCTACCCAGATAGTACAATTCCTCCTCTACTAAACTTCAAAATTTCAAGCTTCTAGCTCTTTTCTGTGACTGTACAGGTCGGTTTGTGTCGGACCTGGTCGGAAACCACATTGTTGGTTTTCCCACGAGACGGCTCAATTATCTTTAATATCATGATTCTCTGACTGTCGCAGAATCGATGTGTGGTTATTCTATGGTCATTATAATAATTAGTATAATAAACCTCATACAGATCAAAGAATATTCTTATCATTTAAATAGATATGTGTACATATCTTCTTTCAAAGACAATGCTATTTTGCTAGTTAATTACTAAATAAAAAGATGAAGACCGCTTGCGGTCATTCGTTGAGCCACTGTCCAGCAAAACCCTTTTGTGGTTATCAGGATATCATTTAAAGCCCTAAGTACACATCCCCTAGTTTAGCGTAAAACTTAAACAAATTGCATTTCTATCAGCCTGCCTCAGTATGGTTCCAGAGCAAAGATGTTGGAATCATAATCAGTTGCCTTCAATACCTACCTGACACCTGGGTATGATACTAACAAATGGTGATCTAGATATGATGCCAATCTGTTGCTGAAATGTAAAACAATTCATGATTTCACACACCAATTATTATCTACATTTTATTTCATTTCTTTTCCTGTTTAATCTTCCACCTTATCGATTTACATCTGACATTGAACGTAGATCGGACTGCGTCATATAGGCCTACCTACAATCAGTATCGCTTTTGTGTTTTATACAAGGCTTTATCATGAGAGGTAACCAGGCACGGACAAAGTATGTATACTATATGCAATGTTACTTTTATTGTCAAATTCGAAAATAAGATCTTATCTATACTAACCCAAACTCCTAACGCAACGAGAAATGTGGCTGAAAATTATAGAATTTAGTTTTGCAGGCAAACCAAACAGATAGAAGTTAGTCAAAAATAGTTAACAAACATTTCAAAACTACAGATTAGGGATCTCTGAGCTGTGCTCTGATTGGTCAAAATGCTATTTTCCCATTTTCAGGGTATTCTTGACGTTTTGCTGACCATGGCTTTGCATTTCACAATTTTGTAACGTTCGTCCATTCTGGAAAGCGTTGTGGCATGGGAAAATACCGCCCCAATTTCTTACAGGATTACTTTGAACTTAAAAAACTTAGCGTTTTGTGTTTCGCTCATAAACGCCTATTCATTCAATACAAATTCAAAATCGAAGAAAATCGTTAAAACAATGATTTCCATTTATTTTAAAGTCCGAAACTGTCAAGTTGTGTTGCCGTTAAATGTTACTAAGCTCAGCTCCGAAGATAGTACCGGTTTGGGTTAATCCTACCCAGAGAATTTGGCAAAAATCCAATTTTCGCCTACCATCAATCGATTGCATATCATTTCCTGGCTACTGCTCAGCGAACCTCAGAATTTTAACCAAACATGTAACGAATAACACACTTCTGCTCAGATGCGTTTGGATGTTCCATAAACTTCAAACGTTTGAAGTTTACGAAGCTTCTTTTTCTGGTGTACGAATACATGTCGCATGCCGAATACCGGCAAAGTCCCATGCATTTTGTTCTTTAACAGACGCACTGCCTCTGTAAAATCGATTGATTCGTGACAATTAGCGACTTGTGGTAAAAACTGAAGTTCCATGTGATGCTTGGATAAGCCAGCATTTTATTTTAAGATATATTTCGGCCAAATTGTAAACAGGACGAGTGCAACTGAGAAAACAACCCACTGTTGTGTTAGCTCTTTGGGTTAGTATATTTATTTATTTATTTTGTCTCAAAAGCACTTATTACATTGCATGTTCTAAATATTCAGATGAGAAGTTCCTTTAAAACATAAAAACTCCAGATTAGCTTTAATTGCATGTTACAAGTCAAAAATGCTTTCGGACTATCCTTTGTACACAAGTTTGGCGACATTGACAATTTTTACATAAAATTGATCTGTCTCGATATTAGTAAAATCATATTGAAAGGCACATAAGTGGAAATCTTTTTATTTATCACTTGTGTAATTTTGTTTAACATGCAAATTTGCCTTTCTACACCTTACACAAGTTTGCATATTTTAAAACATCACCAGATTGTATAAATCTGTAAGCTGAAAGTGTCTTCATATCAAGGTCAGTACATTAGAGTCCATTGGCTGCCACAGTTTCCATGTGAATTTAACCACATCTATACATTAGGGGAAAGAATGGACCCTTGCTTTGAGCAGTTCTTTTTCTTTTCTTTTTCTATTCTTTTCTTTCTTTTTTTCTCTTTTTTTTGTGATGATCTTTTACACTGGTCAGAATGTGTAGATACACAAACTGGTCAAATGGCTCACAATTGGGAAAAGTACGGAAATTTTGTTGGAATAGCTGTTTTGTAACATTTTTTTTTTACTTTTGTTTTTGACTTGAAGTGATGGTCTTTTACACTGGTCAGAATGTGTAGATACACAAACTGGTCATAATATTCATTATACATTTTAGTCTGTGCATCTTTTATCCCATTTCTAGTGACTGATAATATTATTTCTGGATCTTGTTATCTTCCATCAGTCTATAATAAATCATAATTTATGTACCCTTTTGAAACAACTTCTGATCACCTATCTGGCCACATGGGGTCCAAGGACAAAGGAAAGAACTTATTCCTAACAGGCAAAAGCTATCATTAATTAGCACCTATTTGTCATCATTATCACCAATTATGTGTACTTTCAGATATGTGTACATATCTGCTTTCAAAGAAAATGATATTTTGCTAGTTTAATTACTTAAAGATGGAGACCGCTTGCGGTCATTCGTTGAGCCACTGTCCAGCAAAACCCAACCAAACGATACGATAGTGACATCGGATCGAAATTTCGGTCCAACTAGCTTATGCCATGTATAACCATTTTCTATACTAGCGCGTTATCTACGGAGTCGCGTTATGTTGAATCTACACGGTTATTTTGTCCCTGGAAGACGCGCGTTCCCGTTGGACGCTCGATCCCTTTGTCCTTATTATAGAAGAACGAAAGTGTGACAATGCATGTTTAACGTCAGTTTACATGTAACAGATAAGGTGGGCATGCTTTTAACACTCATTCTTTTTAATAGCAGCAATAAAATAGTACTATGGGTACTGGTAAAGCTTGCTTCAACAATGTGATATCAACGAATACCCACAAGATGAACTGGCATTTGATGGCGAACTAAATTATCTTTCATTCATTTACCTGTCATCACACCAAACACAATGATTGTACTCAAGTTCTTCTGGGCCTTTGATCGCTGCTTTTCGAAAAGAAAGTCGACAAACGGTTAACATTTACTCCTTGGTGCGTACAAGATGCAGATGCGACGATGACAAGGGAGTGATATTAGTGGACAGGAAGTCATTCTTGACAATGGTAAGTATAGTTTAGTACATTGTATCGTCAGATTAACCGTTGTCCAGCATATTTTTAAAGTATATGATCAACTATGCCATGGTACTCTTTACATCACATTTCATTATCCTAAAAAAAAAAAAAAAAAAAAAAAAAAAAAAAAAAAAAAAAGAGCAGGGAATAAAACTTTTTTTGGTTTTGAGTGGTATGTGTATATGTGCATAAATACATCATGCAATCTATTTTCTTCAGCTGTAAAAATTGAAAATTTCAGTGGATTTGTTAATATATTTTTTCTTATTTTTGGTCAAAACATAAATTGTGGGTACACGTTAGAACCGCCTCGGCGCGGCGATTCTAACGAGTACATGTACCCACAATCTATGTTTTGGAGCAAAAATAACAAAAAAAAAAAAGGTATACCCCTCCATACTCAAGTTTTGCTTTATAAAAGTGGGGTATAAGCGGGTATAATTTGACCGACATGTTTTCCTGATGTGAACTAGATTGTTCGTCTGTCTGTCCAGCTGCAAATTTTTGTTTTGTTAAAAAAAAGGTTCGGACCACTGGTCCTGAAAACGTTCGCCTGATATGGATTTTTTTAACAATTCCTGCGAAATATATGTCAAATGACCGTTTCCCCAGATGTATAAAGCATCATGTCAAGACAGTCCTTGTGGTCAATCTTTTGTCCAACTGGTCATGTTTTCCCTTTATGACCTTGAAACAATTTCCCATTCATATGCATAGTCGACCAAAAGAGAACCTGCGGTAACAATTAAATTAAGTACAAGCTCATGATAATAAAAATGCAGAGCTTGAGTCCCCAATGCTTCGTGTCAAATTTCAAGAGTATAGGACAACATGGAGAAGATTTTATTTTTTTAGCTCACCTGAGCCAAAGGCTCACTGGAGAGCTTAAAGTATACCCATGCTCCGGCGTCCGTCGTTCACAATTTTAAAGACCTTCTCCTCTGAAAGCGCTGACGGCTAAAACACAATCAGGGTGGACATTTGGGTTTCACTTTTGTCAAAAAATGAATTTTAAGTGGGGCTTATTTAGATAGCATTTTTGTTATCCGAGACATTTTGTAGGTGCGAAAACGCAGTTTTCATTTCCTTTTCAGGCTTTCAAAAATTTCACCATACCTATGCCTTTAGGGCCTACGGGCCTACTCAGGCATATTTGAAAATATAACATGCATTATGGCTAATGCAATTTATCTTGTATTGAGAATTTTTACTTTTAGGACACTTTTTGGTGTTAGATAACAGATTTTATCTGAAGAATCTGTCAAAATTTTTAACATATGGACAAATATGAAAAAGTGTCGTGTCCGTATCCCTATCTGTTTTAATACAGTTTTGTCACAAGTATTAACATGCAATATTCATATCTACTGGTACATTTATGACATTTAATGGTGTTCTTGTTTGTTTAAAACCCAAACAAAATGAGATAAGCTTAAAATGATCAAGCAAACAACAAAAATGGGGGCTACGGACACGACAGGGCTACGGACAGCATAGTTGCCGCAATATCTAATGAAACCATTCGGCTAGCCACAAAATGTTTCTTATAAAACGTTTAATGGCTGGACCTGCAAATGAAAGAGAAAGTCATGTTTATATAAGCATTGTTAACATACTTTAATAGGGGCTTGAAAATAGGGGGCTACGGACACGACATTTACATGATGTAACAAAATTGCATCCGGCAGATTCCACAATCACTTAATATTCAATAAGGGCTTTTCCATCAAAATTTAAAATGTATCTTAGGCTTAATATGGCATTTGTGATTTTATATTTTGCAGTTTACTAAGTTTGGAAGCCCTTGATTTGGGGATATAAAAAAGCCAAAAATTATAACAAAGGGCTACTTTTAAGAAAAACTCTTTTATGCAAAGGCATGTACCAATGTATTAATCACCTCAGATAAGAGTAAGGGTATTCCTTTTGAATTTCTGACATAAACTTATTGGCTAAAGATGAAATTATAATAGCTGTGTCTTGTAAAATAGTGAAACTTTATACACTCAAAAATGGCCAATTTTAGCCTTTTGACTAGGCAGTAAATCGTTCGGCTACTAATAACCCACACATATTATATATCACTGGAAAGTTTGTGAAGTTTCCTATTAAGCTATGACAATAACACCATTCTAGGAGTGCACTAGGGCAAAATACTTGCGTATAACAAGTATTTTTTTTTTAAATGTCTACCCTGATTGTGTTTTAGCCGTTTGCCAATCAAAGCCAAACTTCTTCTTCTTCAGAACCAGAAGGCCTATGATTTTGAAACTTGGCATGAAGCATCAGGGAAATGGAGCTCTACAAAGCAGACTTCTCACTAGGATTTTGAAAATTGGAGTAAAAATTAGGCATTTCCTAAAATGTTGGATTCTTCCTATACTTTACTATTGAGGCTTTCCAAAAAGTTGGAGTCAGAATCAAAAAGTTGGAGTTTAAAACTCCAATATTGGAAGGAGAACCCTGCAAAGTTTATATAAATCATGACCCTGCGATGACTTTGACCTATTTTACGGCAACGTCAACATAGGTCGCCAATGCATTTGAATGGGGACAACTAGTAAAATGTAATTAAATGGGGGAAACTTGTTGGGAGTATGCGAATGGACAGAAAATTTATATTTATGAAAAAAGTTTGTCCCCTAGGGCTATCTACAAGTATATGACCATACTATTAAAATATTTTCTCTAAAACCGATTGGCTAATCAAAGCCAAACTTTATGTGGAGCATTGATAGGAAGAGTGAATGAAAGTTGTATAAATGGTCAATGTCACATGACCAAGATGGGCGTTATGGCTATAAATAGCAAAATCCCTTAAAAAATCTTCCTCTTCAGAACCAGAAGGCCTATGATTTTGAAACTTGGCATGAAGCATCAGGGAAGTTTGTATAAATCATGATCCTTGGATGACCTTGACCCATTTTATGGCAAGGTGTCACATAAGTCGACCACGCATCTGAATGGGGGAAACAGTTATTTTAATTTAAGGAAAAACTAACAGGGATTGGGCAAATGGACAAAATATTAAATGTGTACATAAATAATCCAGGTCACACGACCAAGATGGCCGCCATGTCCGTATATGGTAAAACGCTTCAAAAATCTTCTCCGGAACCGCTGGTACGATTTCAACGAAACTCGGCAGGGGGCATCTGGTACTAGAGTACTCGTACTTCAATGTATATATACATGTAAATCATGACCCTGTGTTGATCTTGACATATTTTATGGCAAGGTTAACATAGGTCGCCTATGCATGTGAATGGGAAAACTGTTAAAATGTAATTTGAAGGGAAAAACTTGCAGAAAATGGGCAAATGGACAGAATATTAATGATTCTGAAAAAGATCTGACCCCATGGGTTCATCTTTTCCCGGCCTGGCGCTATATACTGTATTTATATATGACCGTTATACTCCAACATGTTTTAAGTACATATATCTGATCTCAGCTGAGCGTTTACTGGACCATTGGTCCTCTGGTTCTGACAATATATGAAAATTAGATCTTGACCATAAAGAATTTCGTTTCTCGCAAATATTCCCGTTCATGGCTCTGATTGAACAATAGGCAAGCGGTTTGAATATTGTGGACGACCACAACGGGTAAAAAAGCATGTGTATTATTATGTGCTCACCTTGTATGCCATTCAGGCCATCAATTGTTGTTTACAATCTCCATGTATACAGTAGCATTCCTAATGTGAACGTAGTGGAGTGAGGTTTCGCCACTACTTGTGAGCCCAACAGCTCAGGTGAGCTAGAATTGATTGGCCAATGGCTGATGTTTTTAACTTTTGCCATAACGACTAGTGAACACATGGTCTGAAGCACATGTATGCATACTCGTATACACCCTATTGATTCACTGTACGACAGAAAATCAGAGAAGCAGCTGTCACCAGTGGATGAGCGCATTTTTTGGACAAAAGTTGCGCGATAGTGGTAAGTATTTTGCATTTTTTTTTGGAAAGGTCTAGTACCAGTTGACTGGCAGCAGCGATTCTACGTTGAAATCGCTGCTGCCAGTTGACTGGCAATAGCGATTTTACGTTAAATTGGCTACTGCCAGTTGACTGGTAATAGCGATTTTACGTTAAATTGGCTGCTGCCAGTTGACTGTCACCAGCCATTTTTACGATAAATCGCTGCTGCCAGTCAACTTGTTATGGCAATTTTAACATAAAATAGCTGCTGCCAGTTGAATTTCATATTTTTTACAAATTGTTATCTTTAATTAAATGGAGTATAGACAGTGTAAGAATTGTTAAACTATGAGTAGAAAATGAATCAGATGGTTTCTGTTACTTTTTCAGTTATCTATTTTGTTGGGATTGTGTCTAAAATTCGGTTAATAGAAATAATTGAATACAAAAAAGTTTGTTTCGTGAATTTAAATTGTTTGTTTGTATTGAGGCTTAACATCCCAGTCAACAATTTTTCGGTCATGTCGGGACGGAGCCAGCGCTTCAGCCTGGGTTTAACCAGTACTGTAGGGTGTTAATGTATTTTGCTCAAGGACACAACACGGTGCCGCCTGTGGGGATCGAACCCAGGACCTCTCGATTGTAACGCATTTTATATCAACCAATTTATGTGTAGGATAGTTCATAACATGTTATTTTGCACATACTGCGCATGTTCTTACGGCCAAAAATGCCTAGATAATCTCGATGGTCCAAACGTAAAGGACGCATGGGTGACAAAAAGCATGGATGTTGTGCGGATGGGCATTGGTACATGGGACATATTAAAATGTCGATTTCAAAAGCAAAATATTCTAAGTTTTCTTGAACTTAAAACGCAACCCTTTAACGAATTAAACCAAGTGGAAAAGCCTGTTATCGGTCGTCACGCGGCACTTTCCATCTACCCAACACGTTGCAGTCTCATTTACAAATTTCATAGTTTACACATTGAACAATAATACAACTTGTTCAGATAAACATGAAAAACCTCTTGTGCTAGTATGTACTAGTACGTCCCACAATGATTGTATCTAGCTCTTAGAAAAGGTCACATAATTTCTTAACTCGAAGCTGGGTTTCTTAAGTTTATCTCCAGAATGTGATCGTTATAATAATGGAAAACAATGCAATTTTATGACCAATTATATTGACCTCTGCATCGAAAAATATGCAAGGCATCGTAACATACTTTTCGAATGATGTAAATGAAATGGTCGCACTACTAGGGAGAGTACAAGGGGGCTCTCTCTCTCTCTCTGTCTGTCTGTCTCTCTCTCTCTCTCTGTCTCTCTCTCTCTCCCTCTCTTAATGGGGGTTCGGGGGTCCTCCCCCGAGAAAATTTTGTGTTTCTGGACGTCCATAGAGACGATTTAATGCATTTTGAGACAAATTTTGCTCTTGAAATGCTCATTTTATAGGCTTAATTCTTTTACAACACCAAAAGAGTTAACAATTATTTCGACCCATTGGTGAGAGTTATCAGGTGGTGCCATCAAAATTAACAGTTACTGAATGCAACAATTAACATTATCTTCAGGAAACAATCACGGTTATTTGCTTTATGTTCAAAGTGTTTCACATATATATTTTGACCTCAGATGCGTCAAAAGATCGTTGAGTCTACTTTGTAGCACGTGAAAGGATATACAGATTGTAACAGCACAAATACTGATTGTGCGTGCAACCGAATTGAAACCGAAAACCTGTGGATTTATCTTTCACGTGCTACTTCATGGACTCGTCGATCTTTGATGCATCTGAGGTCAAAATCGAGCTATACTAGAATGACTGATTTGATTGTCAACTGTAAAATACAGCTAAAACGTTACATCAGTTTAGCTCACTTGAGCCGAATGCTCACATGTGGGCTTATAAGATGATAGGCAGGCATCCGGCGTCCGTCGTCATCGGCGTTCGTCAACAATTTCAAAGAAGAATATTTCTGAAGCTAGAGGGCCAATCTTGATCAAATTTAATGTGAAGCATCCTTGGACTGGGGATTGACTGCATTAGGTTTTGGAGCAGATTGTATAAAATTGTGGTTTCCATGGCAACAGATAGCTCCAATGCATGCAATGGGAAAAACAAAAAAAATCATCTTCTCTGAAATTAAACCACAAGGCCCAGAGCTTCTATATCTTGTATACATATGTGTAGAAATGTTTGGCAGTACCCTTCATACATCATGCCAACCATGTCCCTTGGGTCCAAATTGACCACGCCCCGGGGGCGACAATATCTGCTACATGGAATGTAGGAAAAAAAGTCACAGGAAAAAAAGTCACGGAAAAAAGTCACAGATTTGTGTAGGAAAAAAAGTCACAGGAAAAAAAGTCACAAACATAAAATCTTTTTTTCTCTCTCTCTCTCTCTACTTTTTCTTGGACACTATTAGTTTTATTACTACTAATATTTATTAAAAATAATTTTGTTTGGGTTAATGTTTTACATCCTGAGTCAGTCATGCTGGGATATAGCTAATGCTTCCTGAGTACTTAACCAGTTCTTTTAGGGCTTATTAGAGGCTTGTGAAAGTGCACAGCATGTATATATATTGCAGCATTAGATTTCCACACTCTTTTCTCCGGCTCTACGGTCTTACCATCGCACAACCGTGCCCCATTTACATGTACTAGGGCGTTTACCATCTTTAATTTTAATTATGACATTTCCTAATCATTTCTTACTTTAAGCATGAAAATGATATCCTACTTCATACATGTACAGATTATAATTATGTATTTTCTTTAAGTCTTTTATTTTTGTGACTTTTTTCCTGTGACTTTTTTCCGTCTACCGCTACATGCATATGCTTATAAAGGCGAGAAACCTTCTTCTCTAAAACCACAAGAGCTACAGCTTGTGTATTTAGCATGTACGTAACACCCTACATATGTCCCAGCTATTCATGGACACACACACACACACACACACACACACACACACACACACACACACAAAGTAATAAATAATAATAATAATAATAATAATAATAATAATAATAATAAAATAAAAAATAATGATCAAATAAAAAAAGTAAAAAAAAAAAAAAAAAAAAAAAAAGAAATAAAAAAAAAAAAAAAAAAAAAAATAAATGAATAAAATAAAATTTTGTATTTCTTCTTAAGGGGTCGCGGTTTACCAATGATTGGCGAACACGAAAACGCCTCAAACATAAGTTGTCATAAAAATGCCTGAAGGTGTGAAAAGAGAAGTTCTAACACGCGTACTGTAAAAACAATTCAGGGGTATTCTTGTTTTTATGACACCTGAGCCGCACCACAAGAAAAATATTTTTGACCTTTTTAATCAAAACATAAGTGCGATTTATACACAGTTTTAGCAGACGCCCCATCTTTTCACTACTTATTTAGCACAATGTATTTTAAATGAAAACTCCAGACATTAACTGTGTCTGTCCTGTCCGGCTTCAGAGCTAATCAGAAGTCACGAAGGCGTTTTTTAATGACGCGGCTCTACAGTTTGACCATGTGGATTGGCTTGAAAGGTTTCATTACAATCAGGATATGGCCTAGAACATTTTAAGCAGACTGATGTGTGTCAATTATATTATCATTTTAAGAAACATGGTGTGTCGAAAGTCTTCTTTTTGTCTCGGATCCAAAATAAGGAAGTATTGGATCCGAGTTTTTGTTGGGCCTATCCCGATTCAATGAATCTTCTGTTTTAATGAATGTAGGAAAAAAGTCACGGAATAGAGCAGCCACGAAAAAGCAATATATAAGAGAAGCATAAGTTGTAGCTTCAAACGCTCTGATAAAAGATAATATTCCTACTTTGTCCTACTTTGCGCAAGGAAAATATTAGATTCTTTCTTTGTCCCGATTCCTACTTTGCGCACGGACAACTCCGGAATCGAAGAGATTTTGCCCATTTTTAGAAAGACCCATTATTGACCTTATCATGCTCGAGGTCAGGCTAGTGCAGTTACAGAGGCTTGAACTTGAAGCTTCTATATTTGTAAATTTGCAATGTTTCAACAACCCGAGCAACAAGTCTTAAACTACATGTACATGCACTAGATAGACCAGCGCTAAATGTTGTTGAACCATACTAAAGTTGTACTTTTACAAACGTTGGCAAATGATGGGAAAATAATAAATGGCACACCCGCAAGCAGAACTTTGCTTGTCTCACATGTGGCCAGTGCGGGGCTCGAACCCACGCCAGACACAGCGGTGAGATGATCGAGTGATTAAGAAACAGCGCTCTTAACCGCTCGGCAACGGGGGCCGCTTAAATAAATGTATACCATCATGTACATGTAATATGGCAAAGTGAGATAAGTGCTAGCTTCGGAAAAGGCTCATTCAAAATAATTGACAAACCCGATATTATGCATCGAATATGCGACACCTGGTTACCACACCTGGCTTACAAGACGACTCCAAAACTGAATCCAAGAAGGCTTCTTCAAGCATAATTGGACAAAAATGGGACACTTTTAACAACATTTCATCTATGTACAAATGAAAATTTGGAAAATATGTAATTCAACTGGCAGCAGCTGTTTTATGTTTAAATTGCTATAACAAGTTGACTGGCAGCAGCGATTTATCGTAAAAATGGCTGGTGACAGTCAACTGGCAGCAGCCAATTTAACGTAAAATCGCTATTACCAGTCAACTGGCAGCAGCCAATTTAACGTAAAATCGCTATTGCCAGTCAACTGGCAGCAGCCAATTTAACGTAAAATCGCTATTACCAGTCAACTGGTAATAGCCACTCCGTTTTTTTTTTGGTAATCGGATTTGTTTATGTGCCACCTTTTACCTTTGATTGCTTTTACACTTGCATTCGTGCAAAAGTATGGCAAAAATTACCACAAAAAGAGTTTAAAGGAGCATGCGGAAGGCATTCCTTTTTGATGACAGTTGAAAAAAGTAGAAAATCACAACATTGTCTCTTCTAGTTTGACAATCGAACAATTTTGGAAAAATAAAAAATGAATAAAACCATTAGTTTGTGCTTCTTTGGATCTTTCATCATGCCAAATCGCAGTCTGGTGTGATTTGTCTATTTCGAGACTTTCAGCAATTAGTGACTGTACGTACGAATTTCGAAAAATGCGCGACTGTCGCAGTGAAGTAGAGGCACTGTTCGAAGTAAATCATATTTATCAGCAAGGGTCTTGAATATAAGGAAGCCTCCCACAT
This sequence comes from Rugalucina vietnamica, assembly GCA_964017185.1. Classification (NCBI taxonomy): domain Eukaryota; kingdom Metazoa; phylum Mollusca; class Bivalvia; order Lucinida; family Lucinidae; genus Rugalucina; species Rugalucina vietnamica. Next base: position 48,972,084 of record OZ024873.1, read on the forward strand.
ACACATAGGGACATAGTCTTCCAGCTATGGACCCTGGGATCGAACCCTACCCCCGGGACCCATACACCTGCGCATACTCTACAAATCCCGGTACTCCTATCGGTACTCCCGGACTTTGCCCCGGAAATTCTAAGACAAAGTCTGACGCGCCCGCATAGTCCTGGACAAACTGTGAAGAATGAAAATGTTATTCTTCGCACAGTCTACAATAACCACTGGGTACAAAAAATAAAACACACTCTACTTCACTGCGACAGCCCCGCACTTCTTAGAAATTTGTACGTACAGTCACTAATTGCTGAAAGTCTCGAAATAGACAAATCACACCAGAGTGCGATTTGGCATGTTGAAAGATCCAAAGAAGCGCATACTACTGGTTTTATTCATTTTTTTTTCAAACGCGTTCGATTGTCAAACTAGAAGAGACAATGCTGCGATTTTCGACATTTTTTCAACTGCCATCAAAAAAGAATGCCTTCCACATGCTCCTACAAACATCTTTTGTGGTAATGTTGCCATAACACGGCACGAATGCATGTCTAACAGCAATCAACGGTAAAAAGTGGCACATAAACAAATCCGATTACAAGAAAACATGCAAAATACCTACCACTATCGCGCAATTTTTGTCAAAAAAAAAAAAAAAAAAAAAAAAAAAAAAAAAAAAAAAAAAAAAAAATGCGCTCATCCACTGGTGACAGCTACTTTTCTGGTTTTCTGTCGTACAGTGAATCTATAGGGTGGTACTTGTATATTTTTATTTTTCATTTTAAGATTTCGACAAGCCATTGGATGACAATAGCAACTACTACAATTCTCATCATCAATCAAGCCTATGGAACATTTGGCGACGGAAACGCCTTATCGACACCGTTTACTGAAGGATCCGGCAACTCGAGACTGGTTGGCAACGGAACCGCTAACTCGACACTATTTGGCGACGCAAACGCCTTATCGAGACGGTTTACCGACAGAGCGGCCAACTCGGTACTGGTTGACCAAGAAAATGCCTTATCGACGATGTTTAACGACGGAACCACCAACTCGACACTGATTGGTGACGGAAACGCCAGATCGACACTGTTTGACAACGCAAACGCCTTACCGGCATTGCTTACTAACGGAACCGCCAGCTCGACGCTGATTAACGACGGAAACACCAGATCGACACAGTTTGGCGACGGAAACTTGTTATCGACACCGTTTACCGATGGAGCGGCCAATTCGGTACTGGTTGACCAAGAAAACGCCTTATCGACGATGTTTACCGACGGAACCACCAACTCGACACTGGTTGGTGACGGAAACGCCAGATCGACAATGTTTGACAACGCAAACGCCTTATCGGCATCGCTTACTAACGGAACCGCCAGCTCGACACTGTTTAACGACGGAAACGCCAGATCGACACAGTTTGGCGACGAAAACTTGTTATCGACACCGTTTACCGATGGAGCCGCCAACTCGACACTGGTTAATGACGGAAACGCCTTATCGACACTGTTAACCGACGGAATCGCCAACTCGACACTGGTTGGCGACGGAAACGCATTATCTACACTGTTTACCAATGTAACCGCCAACTCAACACTGTTTGGAGACGGAAACGTCATTTCGACAATGTCACAAGTTGGAACCAACAACTCGACACCGTTTACCGACAGAAACGCCAACTCGACACTATTTGACGACGGAGACTTCGCCTTGCTGAATCTCTCTCAACTATCCGCCCCCGAGACAACGATCCATGGCCCGTGGCTATCATACACCGTAGCCACTTTAGCGTGTTTATTCCTACTCGTCGGGTTGTTTGGAAATGGAATGACACTGGCAGTTACCCTGAAGTCGGAAACTAGATTCAAACCACATAATATCCTGATCATGTCCTTAGCCGTTACGGACACATTATCGTTGGTCTCTAACGTCTTTAATATCAGAGCATTTGGTGAACTATCGCTGATTGACATGACGGCCCTGAAAGCGACAAACACATTCACCTGTAAGCTGTTCAACGCCACCTATCGTATGTCACTTCTCAACTCGACGCTGATGATCATGCTGATTTGCATAGAGCGTTTCACCGTGGTCTGGTTTCCCCTGAAGTCGCGCTACTTTCTGACGAAGCGGCTTACGATCGTCTCCGTCGCATCATGCGTGATGGCGACCCTTGTGGTCGCTGTACCCTCGGCAATGTATACTGACGTCGTTGACGGTACCTGCTACTTTACCTTTGACGCTAACGGCGACGGAAAACAAGACACGATGCAGTTGTTGCCTCTGCTACTGGTAATGTTTGTTCTAACCGTCATCGTCCCGATATTGACCATGCTAATCCTCACGCCGCTGACGATTGCCAAGCTATACCGCCAACAAGCTATCAGAAGAGGTCTAACAATCCAGGAGCCAAGCACTGGACCATACCGAACGTCCGTCCTATTGACGACAGTCGTGGTGGTGTACTTACTGCTGGTTGGTATCCCTCATCTTGTATTCACAGGCATGAATTTGACGGGGTCAAACTTTACATCGTCAAAGGAGCCGAGGGCAGTCATTATCAGGTTGTGTTTTATTTGTCTCGTACAGGCAAATTATTCAACCAATTTCATTTTGTACACAATGTTCAACAAGGAATTCAGACAAAATTTGCTCAGTATGTTAGGTTGTTTTGTGTGCTACTGTACATAAGCGTGTTAACATAACGAAAACTTGCCCATGCAATATACAGAGGTTTTTCTCTCTTAAAAAATTGAAAAATTTCAGCTGAAAATTTTTTATATTTTTTTTTCTTATTTTTGCTCAAAACATAGATTCGGCGAGGCGGTTCTAACGTGTACCCACAATCTATATTTTGGAGCAAAAATAAGAAAAACATGCATACCCCTGCATACCTCAGTTTTGCTATATAAAAGTGGGGTTTGAGGGGGTACACATTTCACGGACATGTTTTCCTGATGACTTGAGAATTTGAGACAAAACATTTCAAGCTATCTACAATTATTTTTGTAAATTATGTAAAGTTTATCATCTTCAACTTATTACAAATACCGGACAAACCAATGTCTGTCTGTTTTCAGGACTGAATTTCGCGTCTTGGAACATTTTGTAAGACTTAGAATACGCAGTTGAATTGACGATCCGTTGATAATATCTATTCGCATCGTACAAAATGAACGTCCTAGTCTTTTTAATTTTGAAACAATGGCTATTAAACAACGCATTCCGTGAAATTCGACGGTATTTACGCTGAGTTTAAGCTGAGAAAACAAAACCTAAACCAGTGGTATGGTCGTATGGTGTGACAATGTGGCAATTCCAGTTAATATATATATATATATATATATATATATATATATATATATATATATATATATATATATATATATATATATATACATATATATATATATATATATATATATATATATATATATATATATATATATATATATATATATATATATATATATATATATATATCACACTCTTTGGCATCGAAATGATTGACATTTTGCCATGTACATGTATCTAAGGAACCCCTGTGTTATTTGTTTCTAGTTTACAAGCTATTTTCCAAATTTCACAAATTATTCGTTGGTTTGATTTGATGCTTTACGTCCCCGACAATACCTATGGTCATGTCGGTACCATCAGAAAAACATATCCGTGCAATGAATACCCCCTTAAACAACACTTTTATGTAGGAAAAATGGGGTATGCAGGGGTATACCTAGTTTTCTTATTTTTGCTCGGCGAGGCGGTTCTAACGTGTATCCACAATCTATGAGCCGCCTCGTGGGAAAACCAACAATGTGGTCTCCGAACAGGTCCGACACAAACCGACCTGTACAAGCACAGAAGCAAGCTAGAAGCTTGAAATTTCGGATTTAAGTAGAAGAGGAATTGTACTATCCGAGTAGAGAAAACAAAGACGCTGATCAGCTTCGCGGTTACCGCGAAGCTGATCTGCGTCTTTGTTTTCGCCTATGCAGATTGTTGGTTTTCCCATTGGATGGCTCCTATGTTTTGAGCAAAAATAAGGAAAATATCAAACATTTTCTACTGAAATTTTTCATTTTTTACAACTTTAAAAATCACTGTATATTGCATGGGCATGTTTTCGTAATGGTTGCAAAGGAGGAAAATACGTGTATTTCTGATAATTCCTTGTTAAAGCACTGAAGTAATAAAGACAAAAGAAAATTATCCTTTACAATAAAGATTCAATCGTCCGAACAGTATGATGAAGTGACATTTACCATCAAGAAAACGTGTCCATGAAAAGTATACCCCCTTCAACCCCACTTTAATATATATAGTAAAACTAAAGTACGCTAATTCAGTTTGTATATGTAAAACTGGGGTTTACAGTGGTATACATGTACATATTTTTCTTATTTTTGCTCCAAAACATAGATTGTGGGTACTCGTTAGAACCACCTTGCCTTGGCCGTTTTAACGTGTACCAACAATGTATATTTTGAGCAAAAATAATAAAAATATCAAAAGTTTGATACTGAAAATTTTCAATTTTCACAACTTAAGAAAATAAAATAAAACTGAGATCCTTTAAGAGCAGTGTACTTATTAATGAAAAATGGGATGGGCTACTTAAGCGGTTTCGGCTACTTAAGCCTCATCAGTGACCCTACAGATTTGGCAACATGGAGCCAAAGCGAAGTACTGTAATTTTGCAACTTTCAATAAACGTTGGTCAGGAAATGAATCTAAACCGACAATTACGCGTATTTTCTGATTTCTCAGAATACCCTCGCTGATCTAAAAGGACCAAAAGGAAAATATAATCTGCACTATGGATGATGTACGGGGAGACTTTTTATGGCCGCCATACGGCACAACACCACTGAGCTGCAGTAATAGCAAATAAAATAAGAGCTGTCAAACATAAGACCAAACCCGACCTGTACCCCAAAGCATTATGCTCATACATCTCTTTGTCTTGATGCAATAAGGCAAAATCACTGAACCATGAAAGTTAACTATAACTACTTTAGATTTAAAGGTCTCACTCATATTGTGAAAGAAGTGTGTTCATATGCCAAACGAGTGCCAAGATACAAGGCACAATCACTGAACTGTGAAATACTTTCACACTGACTTATAAGTACTTCAGGGTCAAAGGTCTAGTCATACTTACTCTTCATGAGAAAAAATATTATCATATACCCATTGAGTGTTGAGATATAAAGCAAAATCACTGAACCATGAAATTATGTCATAGTGACCTATAAGTATGTTTGGGTTAAAGGTCTGGCCATACTCATTTATAATCAGAAAGAAGTATGAAACCAGAGGACCATTAGTCCTGAAACGCTCACCTGAAGCCTGATCTTGGAGCATTTAGTCATCATGAAATGACCTTGACCTCGAATACTCACACACCTTTATTGACTTCATTAGTTGTCTGCATCTGCCAAGTTTCAGGTCTCAGGCTGCAATAGTTTCCAAAATATCCACTATTCTCACCTTTTTCTATGTAAAAAGCCTATGTTTCCAAAATTGACCTTGTCTTAAAATAGGTCAATGTCAACCAAGGGTCATCATTTTAGCAAGCTACCATGGGCTGGAGTCCCCGGTGCTACACACCAAATTTTGTGTGAAGCAGCCTACCGGTTTTGAGAAGAAAATTTTAAAGGGTTTTTACCATATATGGACATGGCGGCCAGCTCGGCCATGTGACCAGATATCGTGAACAAGATTTCAATGCCACTACACCAGCAGGCTCCATATAAAATTTCAACTTGATCAGCCACGGGGGTTCCGAGAAGAAGATCTTTGAAATTGTGACTTAATTTTGACATGTCAGTGACCTTGGGTTAAGGTCAAGAAATGACCTTGACCTTAATCAATTACATACCTTTATTGACTACCATTAGTTGTCTGCATCTAGCAACTTTCAAGTCTCAGACTGCAATAGTTTCCAAACTATCCACTGTTTTCACCTTTTCCCATGTAAAAGCCTATGTTTCCAAAATTGACCTTGCCGTAAAATAGGTCAAGGTCACCCGAGGGCCATCATTTTAGCAAACGTTGATGGGCTGGAGTCTCCAATAATACACAGAAAGTTTCATAGAAATCGGCCCACCGGTTCTGGAGAAGAAGATTTTTGAAGGGTTTTTACCATATGTGAGCATGGCGGCCATCTTGGTCATGTGACCAAGATATCGCGAACGAAATTTCAATTCCACTACCTAAGGAAGCTCCTCATAAAATTTCAACTTGATCAGTCAAGCAGTTTCAAAGAAGAAGATCTTTGAAATTATGACTTAATTTTGATATTTCAATGACCTTGGGTAAAGGACAAGAAATGACCTTGACCTTAATTAATTACAGACCTTCAATGACTCCATTAGTTGTCTGCATCTAGCACTTTTCAAGTCTCAAGCTGTAACAGTTTCCAAAATATCCATTGTTTCCGCCTTTTCCCATGTAAAGGCTTATGTTTCCAAAATTGAGCTTGCCGCAAAATAGGTCAAGGTCATCCTATGGTCATCATTTTAGCAACGATGATGGGCTTGCGTCCCCAATGCTACATATCAAGTTTCGTGGAAATCGGCCCGCCGGTTCTGGAGAAGATTTTTGAAGGGTTTTTACCACATATGGGCGTGGCGGCCATCATGGTCATGTGACCAAAATATCGCAAACAAAATTTCAATGTCACTACCCAAGGAGTCTCCACATAAAATTTCAACTTGATTGGCCGAGCGGTTTCAGAAAAGAAGATCTTTGAAATTGTGGACGACGGACGGACATCGGACGGATGCCTGATCATGGCCATCCTATAAACTCACCTGTGAGCCTTCGGCTCAGGTGAGCTAAAAATACCAACTGTCGAGATATAAAAAAAATCAATGAACCATGAAATTAGGTCACAGCGACCCAGGAATACTTTACGGTCAAAGGTCTTGTCATACGCAAGCATATCACGAAAGAAGTTTTGTTCATATACCAATTGAGTGCCGAGATATAAGGAAAAAATCACTGAACCGTGAAATTAGGTCATAATGGCCTAGGACTACATAAGGGTCAAAGGTTTTGTCATACGCAAACATAGTGTACAAGAAGTTTGTTCATAAACCCATTGAGTGCTGAGATATAAGGCAAAATCACTGAACCGTGAAATTAGGTCACAGTGACGTATAAGTATATGGGGTCAAAGATCTGGTCATACTCACTCATACGAGGGTGGGTCAGAAAGTTCTGTCATAGGTGTAATAACTTTGTTTATAGATATGATAGGTTGCTGTATTATACCTTAATCGAAAGGGCTACATTTCTCCTTTATAATGATGCCAAAATAATGCACGAAAGAAATAAATACTTCAAAATAGACGCCTTGAAAGACACCTGGGGTAAAACCACTGTCACGTTTTTTGAATTTGTGAATAATGTTGTGTGCGTTTCATGCGTTATATCTTTATAACTACCGATCAAATTTTCTCAAACCTTACAGTGATAATTAATAGTATATTTAGAAAAGCAATATGACCAAAATTACCGTTATCGTTGCTATGCTTATTTTATAATAAAGCGATATATATGACGTAACCGGTCGATTGTGTGGCTCGGTAGCTCAGTGGTAGAGTGCTCGCACGGTAAGCGAGAGACCCTGGGTTCGAGTCCCGGTCGGGCCACGTTCTTTTTCCGCCCCTGTGACATTTGGTGGCTCAGTGTGGGTCCGTGCTCGGGCTGCGAGCAGCAACCTGATAGAGACTGTCTCGTCGGTTCCGGCATGGTTCCAAGCAGATTCGGGGACAAATCTAATTAAGCAGGGGGAAATGTAACCGGTCGATAGTAGTAGAGTGCTCGCACGGTAGGCGAGAGACCCTGGGTTCGAGTCCCGGTCGGGCCACGTTATTTTTCCGCCTGTGACAAAAATACGTACCCCTATAGCATTTCTGGCACCGCTAAACCATTATATTTTCTTGCTCTTTTATGAGTTTAATAGAGCACACTAGGACAAAGCAATAAAATGGTTAAATGCATTTTAAGCTCCCTGGTCTACGTGTAGATGTCAATAAATGCCCTTGGAATTTAAACTGTAATTTTAATGTATGTACAACAAGCCAATTTCAATATTGCATTTTGCAATAACTCAATTTAATTTAGTTGAATGATTTTCATTTTTGTAGGATATATTCATCTATGTCTGAATAATATGTTGCATGGGTTAAATTTTTTCGAAGTCGCTTTTCTTTAAAAATATTCACAAATTCAAGAAAACGTGCCATTGGTTTTACCCCTGGTGTCTTTCAGAGCGTCTATTTCGAAATTTATTTCTTTCGTGCATTATTTTGGCATCAAGATAAAGGAGAAATGTAGCCCTTTCAATCAAGGTATCACACAGCAACCTATCATGTCTATAAACAAAATTATAACACCTATGACAGAACTTTCTGACCCACCCTTGTAATCTGGAAAATGTATGAAAATATACTAATTGACTGTCAAGATATAAGGCAAAATCACTGAACCGTGAAATTAGGTCACAGTGACCTATAAGTATATTGGGGTCAAAGGTCTGGTCATACTCATAATCTGAAAAAAGTATGAAAATATACTAATTGAGTGTCAAGATATAAGGCAAAATCACTGGACCGTGAAATTAGGTCACAGTGACCTATAAGTATATTGGGGTCAAAGATCTGGTCATACTCACTCATAATCTGACAGAAGTAAGAAAATATATTAATTGAGTGTCAAGATATAAGGCAAAATCACTGAACCATTGAAAGTAGGTCAACCGACCCTTACCGTCATGACACACAAGTCAGTGTCGCAAAGTCAAAAGATGAATGGCCATCTTCCTAAGTTGTTTCTATTAAAAAATAAAAAGAAATAAAATCAGGGAGTTCTAGATTTTGACCTCTAGCCCCACCCCCCTGACTCTGTCCCACAAGTCCGATGTCATGGAACCTAAAGTGTATGAAGTATGAACGCTTTATGATAAGTTGTTTTCAAGATATGGACTCCTTGTAAAAGTTACACAACAGTACATCTATTTTTACAGTGTTCTAGTTTTTAACCTCTAGCCCCACCCCCAGGCATGGACCCAAAGATCAGATGCGATGAAATGAAACTCAACCCTACAGGGTACCTATGGTCCGAGTATGAAAGCCCCCTGATAAAGGATTTTCAAGATATATACTTCTAGAATACTATATCACAGAAAAGCCATTATTGTTAATGGTGATCTAGATTTTAACCTCTAGCCCCACCCTCTGGCATGGACCCAAAGATCCGATGCCATAGAATGAAAGCCGACCCTACAGGGTGTCAATGGCCCAAGGATCAATGCTTTCTAATGAGTGGTTGTCAAGATATGGACTTCTAGAAAACTTAAACGCAAGAATGGCCATTTTTGAAGGTGTTCTAGATTTTAACCTCCAGCCCCACCCCCTGACCTGGACCCAGGGGCCCGATGCCATGGAATGAAAGCCAACCCTACAGGGTGCAAATGGCCCAAGTTTCAACGCTTTCTGATGAGTGGTTGTCAAGATATGGACTTCTACAAAACTTAAACGCAAGAATGGCCATTTTTGAAGGTGTTCTAGGTTTTAACCTCCAGCCCCACCCCCTGACCTGGACCCAGGGGCCCGATGACATGGAATGAAAGCTAACCCTACAGGGTTTGTATGGTCCAAGTATGAATGCTTTCTGGTGAGTGGTTGTCAAGATATGGACTTCTAGAAAACTTTAACGCAAGTGTGACGAGAACGTGGACGACCGGGGTGACTGTAATAGCTCAGTCGAGCTAATAAAACGGAGATCCTTTAAGAGAAGTGAATATATTAATGAGAAAGGGGATGGGCCATTCCTTAAGCCTCTTAACCTGTATATTGCATGGGCGTGGTTTCGTAATGCAAAGAATTGTTTTCGCAAATGAACAATAACGGGGTTCCGCTGATTCAAGAACAGGTTTCGTCAGTTGTACTGACGATATGACTAGTCACTATGGAACAGTGCAGTTAGGATTAACTGATCGTCCAGACATGGCATCAGTGCAACTGTTGGCAGTGGGCGTAGTAAGAAAGAGGGTTTGGCTCTGATGATGATGTTTTAATTAATTAATTAATGAGGTTTGAAACTTCTACGTATGGACTAACTGGTGATAAAGTATTGAAAGAATGTGACAAACCACATAAGCCAAATTCATTTATCTATGCTTCTGTTCAAAGGTGAAATGTAAATACAATTAAAAGAAACTGACAAACTCGTCACAAAACATCGTATGATACATAAAAGGAAGTTAATAACAGCCTAATTATTCTATACTAAATATAGACAATTAATAATTTCCAAATAAAATAACAGAATAAATAAAATAATTTCCTGATCGTTGCCTACTTGTACATTCTGAATGAAGTTCTTAGCCTAGACTAAGGAGCGTTGTAAAGCAATATTACGAAAACACGCCATTGCAATATACAGATATTTTTACGTAAAAGTGGGTTATAGGGTATTTATTGCACGGATTTTTTTTCCTGAGCAAAGGAAACAATATGCATTTCTAATTTACTAAACAACAATGACCGACAAAGACAAGAACAAGGCGCCGTGTAATGAAACTTTCTGCAACACGTATGCATTTGCAAAACAAAAGGCGCTGGGTTAAACAAAAGGCACAAACCTGTGCCTTTTATCTGATCACATTACATTTGTTTTCAATAATTGTTTTAATCATGAACGTTTGTAGCTTTATGCATAAAATAGCAATCCTATTTTTAACACAAGTTTTAAGTGTTTTTGTTGTTTTTGTTGTTAAGTGGTTTTCTTAGGAACAGACACGCCATTCATATTTCTAACGGTAAATTTGTGACGTCAATGTCATGTTGATGTCCGCGACCTGTAAAAATCTGTAAACAAATGGGTTGATATTAATGTGTTGTATGCTATGTGTATATACTTGTATGTGTTCGTATATCAACACGAAAATAAATAAAAACAGTATACAATTTGTCATTCTAAACATGATCCTAGAAATCTTGTGGGGCAACAGAATGCGTCCTGTAATGATTTGTGGCATTTTCGTTCAGATTCTGTCAGCATCAAGATGTACCCTCCGTAGATGTTTAGTCAGATTTTTCTTCATTCTAAACGCAGTCAAACAAACCGAGCAACGGTAAGGTTTCACTCCACTATGGATTAGTCTGTGGGAATTTAATGCTGATTCACGATGAAATCTTTTCCCACAAGTCTCACATGCTAAATTCATATCTTTATGAGTTTGTCTGTGACTGTAAAGACCCTTACTGTCCTTGAAACTCCGCCCACAAGTCTCGCAAACGTATGAATATTCATTAGAATGTACACATTTCACATGGCTGGCCAGGTAACCTGATCTAGCAAACTTCTGACCGCACTCCTTACATTCGTATGGTGTTGCGTCTGAATGGACACTTGTGTGAGATCTCAGAGTATTACGGCTGATAAAACGTTTGCCACAGGTCAAACAACAGAATGGTTTTTCTCCGGAATGTTTTCTTTGGTGAATTATCAAGTCATCTTTACGTTTATATGTCTTCTCACATTGATCACAAAGGAACATGTCTTTATCGGTATGAGTTCTGCGATGATTTCTCAGATACGCTACACTTCGAAAACATTTACCGCATTCCGGGCATTTATATGGGGCTTCTCCCGTATGTATCCGCATGTGCACGACAAAATCAGACATCCTTGAACAGCTTACGCCGCAAATTTCACACACTATAGAGTTTGAGTTCACTACCTTAAATGTGCATTTATGATCGTTCAACATTCTTTTGCTGCGAAATGAGCGCTGACAATTATCACATCTATATGGAGCTTCGCCCGTATGTTTTCTTTGATGAATGACCAAATCGTTTTTTCTATTATACTTTTTATCACATTGATCACAGGGAAATGTGCCTTTATCACCATGGGTCAGCATATGATTTCTCAGATATTGCTTACTCCGGAAACACTTTCCGCATTCTTGACATTGAAAAGGAGCCTCACCCGTATGATTGCGCATGTGAACCACGAGTTTGGACTGCTTCATATAAGCTACACCACAAATGCCACATGCATGGGAGTTTGATTTTCCTGCATCTTTGATACCAGCAAGGGACAAACATTTATGATGGCTCAGCAATTTTTGGCTGCGGAATGAGCGTTGACAATTATCACATTTGTAAGGAGCTTCGCCCGTATGTTTTCTTTGATGAATGAGTAAGTCTTCCTTTCTATTATACTTTTTATCACACTGATCACAGGCAAACGCGCCTTTTTGGCTGTGTCTTAACGTATGATTTCTCAAATAATGTTTACTTCGAAAGCATTTTCCGCATTCTTGACACTGAAAAGGAGCTTCTCCCGTATGTATGCGCTTGTGAACCACTAAATCAAAGTTCCGTTTAAACGAAGCATCGCAAACTTCACATACTACAGGTTTTGAGCATGTTCTAGAACTAGTCGATCTACATTTATGTTTACTTAATAGCCTTTTGCTACGAAATGACAAATGACATTTGTTACATGAATATGGAGCTTCTCCAGAGTGTTTCCATTGATGATGCACTAAGTCTTCTTTTCGTTTATATGATTTGTCACACTGATTACAAGGAAATCGCTTCTTGCCATCAACTGATATGGAACTCTTGCTTTCTACAACGCCGTTGACAACAATCTTATCGTCTTCGTCTTTCTGTGATACAGTCTACAACAAAATACATTTTATTCATTGTACGTCCCTTTCAAGATTATTTCAGTTTATAAAAGACGGTTCAATCAGAAGGTGGTTCCATGACGGGAGAACCCCGAGAAAAACAGCTTCCACACACACAAACAGAACTATGCTTGTCTCACATGTGCCCCGTGTGGGTTCGGACCCACACAAGACACAGTGGTGTGATCATCGAATTATTCAGCTAGTAATAAAATCAGCCCTCTTAACCGTTTGCACATGAGAACCACCAAAATATAGTTGTACATGTATTTAAATTATGAGGGACACATTAACCCTAACAAGTTACAACATACAAGTGGTTCTGTTCAACACTCAAAACGACATAATTATAATAATGATACATGTATTTATGCATTATTTTATTATGTAAATGAATGGCAAATAACATAAATCAATGTGATGTCTGCAAATGAAGTTTTCATCAGGAAATCATGTCCGTGTAACGTATAATCCCTTAAACCCCACTTTTATATAGCAAATTTGGGGTATGCAGGGGTATACATATTTTTCTTAATGCAGCTCCAAAACATTTAGATTGTGGGCACTCGTTAGGACAGCCTCGTCGAGGCAAAAGTTTAAAAATCTAAATATTGCATGGGCAAGTTTTCTCAACGGGCCACTTTATTTCTCTCACAGCCAGAATTCCGGAAACCAGGACCCAGAATTACAAACATCACTTAAAGTAAACAAAAAACTCAATGGATATTAAAGACGACAAGTTTCAGCATCCCAAAATATACCTAAAATACATTGAAATCATGAATGACTGGTATTATGTAAATGACAGTATATCTTACCAACATTTTATACGTATATTTGTGAAAGCAGCTATTGATTTTAAAGAAACAAAAATATCTAGTCAAAAATCACATGTAAGAAGCATTGTAATTCTTTGCCCAGGAAACTCAGCCATGCTTTCCGGATAACTGTTATCTAAAAACGGAATATATGCAGCTCGGTGGAATTTGATAAACACATTCAAAACAATGCGGATATTCAGAATCTTTGTGGGGTTGCCTCCAAATGTGGACCTAAGTTGGCATAGTTTACATTGCCGTAAATGGAAAAAAGGTACCGTGGTCCTTTAAATCGTCACCTTAGCTCAAAAACAGAGTAATTGCTAAATACTTTTAGACGAGGAATTTATGACATTTATCATTAATAGGCTACTCTTCTTAAAACTCATACAGGTGGAAAGACTTACTGTGATTAAACTGTCTGTAGTGTATGTGTTATCACCGTCGTAATCAGCAGCATCCATGGCAGATAAGTCAGAGTCTGCATCATCACTATCATTGCGAGTTTCGGTCTTCAGATTATCCAGATCATTGTTGAATATCTTGTTCCCTTCGGGTGTTGCGTCAGTATCTGCTTCAGCTTCTACTTTAATCTGTTTAATATCGCTGTATGGTTCATTGATTAATGTCAAATTACCAGGAGCATGTTTTCTCTTTTCATCAGCAGGTAATTCAGATGTGAGTGTGTGTTGACTGACAACGAGTGACGACAGGTTATCTTCACTTAGCACTGGTGGAGCGTTTACATCTTCGACATGCTCCACTGGCATAACTGACACCCTTGGACTTGTCTGATCTATTTGTTGAACATCAGGCACTTGCTCTATATCATTTTGAAATTTATCACTCTCATCTGAAAACATTACCAGGTAGAGATATTAACTTTGTGATTTCATCATACTCTGTGTTCATCATGTTCAGTCAATAAAGAATCAAAGCAGTTATATATGGAGAAAACAATCAAATGACATCAATAATTGTTTGTACAGTTATGTTGGCAGGAAGGTCCAATTATTTTGTGAAATTAAACCTAACTTGTACAAAGCATGGGGATAGAGGAACATGTTACAAGTAATATGGCAAGTCTTAAGTTGAATTCAAGCCAGACTACTCTGTTCTCTGATAGGCATTGCATGGACTAAAATGTTATGTTAAAAAGGCTAGTCAGGCATTGAGTATAACAGCTTTTTTTCTAAGGTCTAAGGTGACCAGCCATTTACCTTAATTTACCTGAATATACTAGTATCAGTAAAACGCACATAAAAGCAGAAACGGCACAAAGTGACACCAAAACATGAACCAAACAAAACCACGACTGACTGAGTACATGCACTTCTTTTACTATCTTGAAATGGTCAGAAATAAGCCTGCGCATGAGAAAACCAACCAGAGGACCAATGGTCCTGTTAACGCTCACCTGAGATCTGGGATATGCCACCTCAGCTGACCTTGCCATTAAATAGGTCAAGGTCATCCGGGGTCATGATTATACAAACTTTGTAGAGCTCCATTCACCGATGCTTCAGGCAAAGTTTCAAAATCATAGGTCTTCCCGTGCTGAAGAATAGGATTTATAAAGATTTTGCTATATATAGCCATTGTGACCATCTTGGTCATGTGACCTTGACCATTTACGAGGTATGGCAGGAAAGTTCGTAGACACTCCAGCTATCAGAAAAAGTAACGCGTCGTTGAAGAAGCGTTTTGCATAATTTCAAGCAGCAATATCTTATGAGTATATTTCAGAAATTTTGTGCAATTTGAAGTAATAACATGCTTGGTATGGCCACTTTTCTGCTTGAGGGTAGGGCCGTGCGGGGCAGGTGTAAAACGTGATAAAATGTAACGATTTTCACATTCTGTTTTTGCTTGTGAAATGGCACGGAAGTGTTCTGTAACGTTAAAATATTTTGATCCTGGAAGAATGTTCAATCAACAACGTTTTCTGAATGTTTGGGCCTTGGCGGCAGTACAGTTTGATATCTATGAATAAAATTTCAGATGCAGTCCGAAAAAAATGTTTGAAAAAATGGCGTAATGTTGACGTCGGAGAACAGCCGATAACCATAAAATTGTCTGTTTTTGTTATGGAAATGGCCAACAAACACGATGGAAATGATATAAACAACAACATAAAAGCTATCAGCTTGTCTGTCACTAGTTTACAAGTGGCAGAGTTGATTTTTGGATGCTCGATAGATCACCTAAGATGATAAACGGCGGCGGAAGGGTACTCGTCTTACATTCTCAGCGAATGAAAATGGTTTCATATGTTCAACCGGTCATCAGAGAACCTGAGGACAGTTGGCACAAATCTGCATTTGACAGCTGGATACACATAATAAAATTGTACCGATATCCAAGGACCCTATGTGGAATAACTCTGAAATATCGGTTAAACTTGTTACAAATATATAAAGCACTGACAGCAATAAACTTCAAGTAACGTCACTGAGACGTTGACCCTTGCCCCGCTCCAGGTTAGGGAGGTGCACATAAAAGGCTGTAGAAGATGACGTGTTGGCCAGATTTTCATAAAATTTCGTCTATTTGCTCATGAAATATTTTTGCAAACCCAGATATATTCATTTTGACAGAATTTCTTTTCCTGTTAAAAATACAAATGGTGTCTACGAACTTTTCTGCCATACCTCGTATATTAACTTTCATTCCCTTTCCTAACGATGCTCCACATAAAGTTTGGCTTTGATTAGCCAAGCGGTATCAGAGAAGAAGGTGTTGGAATATCATGGTCGTATACATGTATAATAGCCCAGGGGTGGAGGCAGACAACCCCCTGAGGGCATTTTTTCCATAAACACCAGAGGACCAATGGTCCTGTAAACGCTCACCTGAAACCCGAGATATATACCAATAAACTTGTTTGACTAGAATGGTAATAATAATAATAATAATAATAATAATAATAATAGTCTTTATTTTGAGAGGGTAACACATTTAGTTACAAAACAAATCTTCCATGAGGCCCTCTAATAAATATATACATGTACATGAAACATACACAATTTACATATAAAGCAAAACACACATGTCAAAATGATAGAGCAAGCATGCATCCTAAAATCTGTTAGAGCTGTACTGACATAAACTGAATGTTGCACACCTCAGAATTTATATGATACTTATAAACATACATACACATACACACAAACAATAAAGAATTGATAAAACAAAATGTATATGCACAGAAGTTAAGAATTGAAAAGTTGAGGTTCTTTCAACCACTTCATGAAAGCTGAGTGAAATTTATGAGTGCTATCAAGTGATTTCAAACTTGATGGTAGGCTATTCCAAATGATGGGTCCAGAGTATGCTAAACTCTGTTTAAAAATTTCTTTGTGAGGCCTTGGAGTCACAAATGAATGTTCTGATAATTATCTTAGGTTTTCTTTAGTGAAATAATTCGTTGATACAGCTCCGTTTCATTAATAACATACCCCTGCAATGTCGCAAAATAAATTGACCCCGCACCATACATTGCATGGCTCATTGCTGGATGGTTATCAGTCTGGCCTGGATGAAACTTCTACAATTTGTGTATATATTTATGTTTGTTAAACTGGTAGTTTGTTTATATTGATCGTGAGCAGTCCGATTGGACAGGAAGCTGCTTTCGGCGTGTACCAAAATTCTGGTAGATTTAATGTCAAGTTTTCAACTTTCGGCGATTGGTATAATGTAAGTACTGTGAATATTGACAGTTTCTGACATGAATGTTGTTCATTCGCATGTATTGTAGATACCTTGAAACTTACATCACATTTGCTAAAGTACTGAAGTAGAAATCGAATATCTAACTATACCTACTACCCTGTATAATGCTACCATACAAATGCATTTTTTCAGCACATAAATTGTCTGAAAATTTATCAAATTTAAAAACTGGACATCTGAGAATATCATTAACAGTTGACATGATTATTTAAAGAGAGTTACGATAGCCTTGTATCTAATGCAATGTGTACCTGCCTATGACAATGTTTTAAGTTATGTAATGACATTCTTAAACATATATTCATTAAGGACATTTTATGGTTTTTTAATACAATTGATTGAAATAGTGTGACTGGCGATTTTAACAAGACGGCTTATATTAGCGAGGGGTGATCGGAAAGTACTAATAAAAATGCTGTAAAATAAGTTTGCGTCAACCGATTGATATGAAATTTTGTACGAATAAATATTGATCCTTTTGTAATTAAATGCCATTCTCATTTTAAAACAATGACGTCAGACGTTCATGCACGAGGCAGCGTAATGACGTCACTTCACGTGACCCGGCGCACCTGTACCCCTGGGTTGACTTTGTTAGTGTATATGGGGGTTTGGGAAAGTTGGTCGACATTTTTTAATGGAAAACAATTTTCTAACATTAATTGACCATTTCTAGAAAACATACGACATTCTGATGCTTTATCTACTAATACGGTGAAAATGAATTCAACAGGTTAGCGTAAAATATGCAAGAACGTCGATTTCATTTTGTTAACTTAAATTCAATACTAGTACCTTGTTTTCTGGCCGATGTTTAACGAAATGATAAAAGACTGGCATAAACTATAACTAGTAAAGGCAATGTCAAGAATAGATATGTTTTGAGCTTGCAATATGTATATACTTTTAAAAAATTGATTTACCGAAAATGCAACATGTTCGAAAATCTTAACAGTTTTGTCTATTTGTCACAGTCGGTATTTGCAAGACTCTACAGACAAATCCATTCGATAAACAATCGCGTAACTTTACAAACATAAGCCGTGTACGTTGCAGTTAATGACCATTTAATAAAATGTGGGCATACGCAATCAAAACGGGTGTTACAATACTATGAACTAAGAAGTATTTTGAAATAAGAATAAAACTTCAACGTTACGTTGCGCCGCATAACGTTTGGCGGTGTTTCCATAACGACAGCTGCAACGCACGTGTGCGTATTATGCATGCGTTATTGCAATGGATTAATTGCATATATATTGCTGCATTATATGATGAAATTTCATCTCGAAATAACAAAAGATAAAGAAATGACAACCTTTTTATACGTACTTTCCGATCACCCCACGTTAGTAATCATCCAAGAGAAACTTCAACGAATCAAAAATTAAACGCGCGAGATCACACTAAGATGGAAGTAGACATTAAGAGCAGTTTTGTTTCCTTGAAATATGTCTGTAATGAAGGAAATAGCGTTTATTTAATCATTATTTCTGAACTTTATATGTATTGCGAATGCGGTGCAAGTTTTAATGTATATCAAATAGATGTAAATGAATAACATTCAGGTCAGAAAGTGGCAGTATTCACAGTACTTACATAATACCAATCGCCGAAAGTTGAAAACTTGACATTAATTCTGTCGGAATTTTGGTACATGCCGAAAACAGCTTCCTGTCCAATCGGACGGCTCACGATCAATATAAACAAACTACCAGTTTTACCCTCATAAATATATACACAAATTGTAGAAGTTTCATCCAGGCCAGACTAATAACCATCCAGCAATGAGCCATGCAATGCAGGGTGCGGGGTCAATTTATTTTGCGACATTGCAGGGGTATGTTATTAATGAAACGGAGCTGTATAGGGTGGGCATTCATTTTTAGAGACTTTGTACATAAACTTAGCTCTTCTAAGGCACAGCCTATCAAAACAGTTAATATTTTTAATTCTTCCATACTTTCTAATATATCTTCAACATTATAGTCCAAGATAATTTTACAGGCTCGTTTTTGAAGTCTGAATATTCTGTTAAGATTTATTTGGGATGTTCCACCCCACACAGTATTACAATAGTCTATGTGAATATACCCCAGGGCCAGGTCAGAGCAACCCCTGGAGTGAATTTCTTTTTAAAAACATAAAGCTTCAGTCCATTTGCCAATTTACTGCAAGTTTTGCCCTTCAAATGACATTTTAACAATTTCCCCCCATTCAAATGCATAAAGTGACCTAAGTTAACCTTGTCGTAAAATATGTCAAGGTCATCCAAGGGTCACGATTTATATAAACTTTGTAGAGCTCAATTGCCTGATCCTTCATGCCAAGTTTCAAAATCACAGGCCTTCTGGTTCTGGAGAAAAAGATTTTTAAAGGTTTTTGCTATTTATAGCTATGGCGGCCATCTTGGTCATGTGACCTTGACCATTTATATATACTTTCATTCCCACTTCCTAACAATGCTTCTCATAAAGTTTGGCTTTGATTGGCCGAGCAGTTTCAGAGAAGAAGATCTTTGAATATCACTGTAATATACGTGTATATTGCCCCGGGGTGGGGGAAGACAGACCCCTGGGGTCCAAATTTTTTCAGAATCATCAATCTTAAGTCCATTTTTCCATTTCCTGCAAGTGTTTCCCTACAGATGAATTTTAACACTTTTCCCCATTCAAATGCATGAGCAACCTATGTTGACCTTGCGTAAAATAGGTCAAGGTCATCCCAGGGTCATGATTTATATAAACTTGATAGAGCTCCAGTCACTGATGCTTCACACCAAGTTTCAAAATCATAGGCCTTCTGTTTCTGGAGAAGAAGATTTTTAAAGGTGTTTTCTATTTATAGCCATGGCGGCCATCTTGGTCATGTGACCTCAGGGTTTGAAGTGCCCATCTCTCCCCGGGTTTACCCATGGGTTTTACCCGGTTAAACCCGGGTTGGGCTTTTAGCCTTATTTTGAAAATGTGGGTACTTAGTAGGTCCTCACTATTTTTGATGTTCACATTTGTGTATTTTACAGTAATTTGACAGACAAAAAAAAAAATTTTTTTCTTTAAAAACATACACTTAAGTAAAATTTACTACTAATGTGTACTTTATATTACATCCACTAAAATTCCATGACACCATCAATTTTGAATATTAGTATGAGCTAATGATAGTTTTAGAACTGTACTTCAATGAAAGCTAGCAATGGAAGTATGTCATCAATCAGTCTCTCACATTTAATAGACAATTGCTTTAATCCTTTGTTTGTGTTTTCACCTAATTATTGCTCTAGGAAGTGTTGATAACACTTTTATAACAATACCCCATATGACACCTATTTAGGCACTGCTAAAATGAGGTGTTAACTAATTGTTTGGTATGTTTGTTCTAAATTTATGTCACTTAGTTGACTGCCTTGTATGTCTAGCTGTAATGACATCTTGCATGGTAGTTACGATACGATGGCGCACCACCATGGCGGAAATTTTGTCCGCGGTTAAAATTATTGGAAATAACAATGGAAAAATTACCCAGTGTTATCCCAACTGCCATTTATATAATTCACATCATGGAAAGTGATAGCGAGCACCGGTACCAGTGGAAGCTTTCCCGGAATCTGGAAAATGTCTTGTTATTCGTAAAATGCGAGTTTCGCGCCAAAAGTGTTGAAGGTGACCAGCCGCCATTTCCTGTGAGACGGAAACCAGGAAATAAGAAGCACAAATCGCCATCTAGGCTGAGACGCCAAAGAGCCAGAAAACAACGCTTTCAGGAAAAGAAGACAGCTGAGAAAGCTGACTCGCCTAAAAGCCCTGCCTCAGAAGTGAACACAACCGTTCTTCAAGAACAGGAACCTACAGCCGTTCTTCAAGAACCGGAGTCCGCTTGTGTAACTTCCACAAAGGACAGTAGTGATCTGGACAATACCGGTCAAATTCAGGATTTAATCTGTAGCAGTGATAAGCGCTCTGAGAAGCAGGTTTTGTCACCAGATTCTGACATCAGTATTGAGACTGAAAGAGCCCTCCTCTTAGAGGTCCTTCAACAGACAGACACTGACAGTGACGACAATTCTTTTGACATTTCGGAAGTGATTTCGGAAGTCAATACTTGTTCAAATTGCAAACGCCAACCTCAAGCAGGTGTTGAACTCAAGCGTTGTTCGCGTTGTCAAATAACAAAGTACTGTAGTGTTGATTGTCAGAAAAAAGACTGGGATTTCCATAGATTCGCATGTTCAGTTGTCGCAAAGTCTGCGACGAAGAAAACTTAACACTTGCTACAGTTAAAGACCTTGTACGTGTAAATATTGTATAAAAGACATTTCAGTTGTGTTCAGACATTTTATATACTGTTTCACAGTGTTTTATACATTCCACATATTTTAGTGTTGTAGTGAAAACTAATACTAACAATTACGCCGAAAGGTGGTGCGCCTATATAAAGGTGGAATATACATCAGAAAGAAGAAAAGAAGAAGTTAAATGATGAATTATAGGTAAAATGTGACTTAGCTAGATTTATCTGATTATTTTTTATGGCAGTAGAAATATCTTTCATCATTCTCTTATCATAAGTCTGTCACAGACCAAGTCTTTCTTCTGTGCATGTCGATCAGCCATTTAGTAACAAAAAAAAAAAAAAAAAAAAAAAAAAAAAAAAAAAAAAAAAACTCAGTGAGAAGTTAAAACCTCTCTATCTTTTCAATTCTGTCTAATCGTCAAACACCCCTAATGCAATCTTGCCAGCTGGGTTAAATAGCTGATTGTTCTTTTGGGATTGCTTCACACAAACTAAATAGGTTATTCAAATGAGATAAATTCAAATGTTTTGTTACTTGTACATTCATTTCTGAAATGCCTTAATACCTTGCTCCATACTCGAGTATCATCATTAGTTATAAAGATCATAAAATTTTTAATACTGGTCACTACCCGCTACCCAGTGGGTATACGGGTTTACACTGCATGAAAACCCCGATTTACGCTAATTTACAAACATATGCAAATATTTGGTAAATTTGTGGAATTGCATGCGCTAATCATTTACAATGGTTTCTTCATAAAAGTAAATGTATCAAAAATTTACTGGTGCTTGCATATTAATAAAGTACATGGCAAATGTTGAGTCGAAATTTGCTGGGAATTTACATGACAGGTAAATGTTGCGATGAATTTGACTTTTATTTTCTTGCGTTGTTTTGCATGTGTAAATATTGACATTTGCAATTATTTTACATATCCTATGTGTGCCTTTAGCTTGCCGCATTTACCAAGGCATGCATATCATTGAAATGTCAATATTTGATATCTGATTTACGTATCTTCCGTAAATGCGAATGTTTGTCTCTTTTGATAACGTTATTTACATGTCCAAAGACTGGCATTAGCAACCACTTTGCATACCCTATGTGTGCCTTTAGCTTGCCGCATTTACAATGGTATGTATACTATTGGCAATGCCTAAGTTTGATAGCTGATTTACGTATCTTCTGTAAACGTAAATATTTGTTTCGTTTGGTTGCGTTTTTGTACATGTTCAAAGACTGGCATTTGCAATCATTTTGCATACCTTATGTGTGCCTTTAGCTTGCCGCATTTACAATGGTATGTATTATATTGGCCATGCCAATATTTGATTACTTATTTACGTATCTTCCGTAAACGTTAATCTTTGTTGCTTTTGATTGCGTTGTTGTATATGTTCAAAGATTGTCATTAGCAATCATTTTGCATACCCTATGTGTGCCTTTAGCTTGCCGCATTTGCAATGGTATGTATACTATTGGCTATGCCTAAATTTGATAGCTGATTTACGTATCTTCCGTAAACGTAAATATTTATTTCGTTTGGTTGCGTTTTTGAACATGTTTAAAGACTGGCATTTACAATCATTTTGCATACCTTATGTATGCCTTATGTATGCCTTTAGCTTGCCGCATTTACAATGGTATGTATAATATTGGTTATGCCAATATTTGATTACTTATTTACGTATCTTCCGTAAACGTTAATCTTTGTTTCTTTTGATTGCGTTGTTGTACATGTTAAAGACTGGCATTTCCAACCATTTTGCATACCTTATGCATGCCTTTAGCTTGCCGCATTTAAAATGGTATGTATACATCTAGCTATGTCAATATTTGATGGCTGATTTACGTATCTTCCGCAAACATTAATGTTTGTTTCGTTTGGTTGCGCTGTTGTACATGTTCAAAAACTGACATAAGCAATATTTTGCATACCTTATGTATGCCTTCAGTTTGCAACATTTACAATGGTATGTATAATACTGGCTATGGCAATATTTGATAGCTGATTTACGTATCTTCCGTAAACGTTAATGTTTGTTTTGTTGGTTGTTTTGCTGTACATTTTCAAAGTCTGGCATATACATTAGCATTCGTTTTGCATACTTTGTGTATGCCTTTACCTTACCGCATTTACAATGATATGTGTATTACTGAGTAAGCCAATTTTTACTGATTTACGTATCAGGCTTCTGTAAACGTGAATGTTTGTTTCGTTTGGTTGCGTTGTTTTACATGTTCAAAGACTGGCATCTGCAATCTTTTTGCACCCCTTACGTATACAAATATACTGCTGCATTTACAATGGTACATGTATAATTTTTGATAACTAGTAATCGCACTATACCAAAGATTGATTTAAAACATGTACAGAAATGATATTTTGAAATAACAATACACCGCTTACGCCTTGATCACATTGTGAAGATATATCTTCAACATACAGCGTTTTACAGAATCAAATCTATGCCACTGACTGTTAACTTTGCGACATCGTTCGAGAAACATTTTAATCGGTTCAGGGTGTGTTTTCAGCATGTGAAAGAACGTGTAATACGTAAATTACATAAGCGTAGTATGAGGGGTATGCGGGGAATATACAAAAATAATACTTGACACACCGACATCGGATTGCATGCCTGTTACTGAATATTCTTAAACCACCCTAAAGAAAGGCCGGTATAATTACACATAAATTGATACGTATTTTTCATGCTATTGTTGTCACATATACAGTGTCAGTTTTGCTTTTGTTTAGCACGTATTGGTAATGCAGTGGCTTTTAAATGTACAAAACCAAAAATCGTGTATACATATAGCTGATATAATTACTTCATTTTCATTTAGGTGGCGTTCGGTTCGGATAATATGTCCGTGCAATGAATACCCAATTAAACCCCACTTTTACACTGTATACAGTAAACCTGAGGTATGCAGGGGTATACATATTTTTCTTATCTTTGGTCCAAAACATAGATTGTGGAGCCGCCTAGGCGAGGCGGTTTTAAAGTGTACCCATGATCTATGATTTGAGCAATATTATTAATAATATAAGTTTTTCTGATGCTATTTTCAATTTTTACAGCTGAAAAAAAAAATCTGTATATTGCATGGACACGTTTTCGTAATGCGAAAAATCAATTGCTACAAACACGTAACACAAATATACACAACTAAAATGTACTGAAATACAATATTGGTCTCTGAAATATTGCACAATTGGCCATTGATACTTTATATATATTCTATTAAAGCTGTATATGTAAAAGCCGACTGGCTTACTGTGGGGAACTGGACGCTCGGTCGGCAAACATGCTGTGAAACCAGCTTAAGGTGCAATATTACAGTATCTGTGATAACCGTAAGAACACTCGGACTCCGATTCAAGAGGTCCTGGGTTCGATTCCCACCGTGGCGGCACCCTGTTGACTCCCCACAGCACTGGTTTATACCCAAGAAGCGGTGACTCCGTCCCGAAATGACTGAAAATTGTTGACTGGAACGTTAAACCTCAGTACAAACAAAACCATTTGTTTTTACATAATGATAACAAGTGTAACAGAAATGCGTTTTCTATCGTGTTTGGAATAAAACACTGACTTTTCCAGTAAAAAAGCCGAATGTCTTATAGTGGGGAATACCAGTTCAGAGACCATCCCGTGAAACCAGCTTAAGGTGCAATATAACAGATTTGATGAATATTCATTTCTGGCATCGCCCGTGGTATTTAAATTCAGGTTTCATGTTCGGTGTTGGCATTGGACGGTGATAGAGTTGTATATGTAATGATAGTCTAATCATAATTTATTAGTTTCATGATTAGACCATATTTAATCATATGATATTCTGTTCGACAAATTATTATACACTTTCGAGTCTGTTGTGTGACCAGAACCGATGACAGTTTTTCTCATGATAAGGATCAAAACGAAACATTCGTTTTCCCTCCACGTTTAATTAAACAGATTTGCAGACACAATATGGGGTTCGGTCAGATAATTAATCAAAGGTGCAGGGGAATGATAAGCTACATGTATGACGTCTCAGTCATAATTTATTGATATACAAGCAAACACAATTTACATAAATCAACTTTTTGGCAACACGAATAAATACAGTTTCAACGAGTCCTGTCAACCACATACCTAACATGCATTTTGCTTACAAATGTCTTCATTGTAGCAAAGATTACACTCTATGCAGTCTTGGTGAGCTACTTGGTAACTTGATTGCGTAAAAAAATCGAAAACAAAAAATGTTACAATGTTGCATTTTATATAATTATAATTTTTATTTTCGCCAAAGAAACATCCAAAATAATGTTACTCAAAATTATGTAGGTAGAACAGATTGTTTTCAAATTAAATATAACTGCATCTTACTAAATCTACCTATAACAATCCTAAATACTAAACAACGGCAACAACGTATGATCTTAAGACCTATGGATAGCCCATAAAGTCATAAGGCTTATTTCCAATGGGGTCCATTTGAAAAAAAGAAGAAAATGTTGGCACGGGAGAGGCAGGATATTATTGCACATAAGTTCAAGTAAGGGTGCTCTTGACTTCTATATGTCACATTTACAGATATTATAACTACGAGCAAACAGACAAATACAGCGAAACTGTTGAAACTAAAAGAATTTCCAGCACATCAATAAAACAAATTTTAAAACGAAACCGTTTACAGTTATTATACTCAAAAGTTATAAGCACGCCCCTATTTTTTCATTGAATATTGCTAACCGAATATTTTTCGACTATGCCTGAACTTTTTTGCAGAAAGTGCATTTCCAAGAGTTAGAATATTAATTTTCCTTAGTTTAAAGTGAACGAATCACGGAATATATCTGTGTGCAGCGGACCGTGGTCAAATGTGCTGTGCTGTCTTGCATAAATTACGGTACATTGTTTACGGTATTGAATATCGAAAAATTCTGAATGCATTTTATTTGGCTTTAATTAACACAAAAGACACATTTTCTTTTCTAAAGTACCGGTCCCGCTGAATCGTAAGCAATCGTACGATTGTCTAATCATAAGATTATTGATAAGACTGCGAATGCATTTGTAAAATGTTTTCCATCGTATTGCGATCGTAAGCGCAGTGGGACTGGAACTTAAAGTACCGTCCCACGGAATCGTAAGCAATCGTACGATTGTTAAGTCACCAGTTTTGTGGTAAGACTGCGCATGCAAATTATGTAGAATGTTTTCCAACGTGTTTATGCTTTCTTCATCTGCACATCGGGTCCAATGAAATGTCCCCCACAATCGTAAAGCGATCTTAAGCTGTCTTAAGCGCAGTGGGACAGGCACTTGAGCAAATAATGACCTAGAAAATTCAGGTTTTCTGTAAGGAATTTTGTTTTAAAGGCCGCTTGTCGCTACAATGTAAATCATTGGTACAGAATTCGCACAGCCCATGAAGAATTCGATGCGTCACATACAGACGTCGCGTCAGATGTTCAGGCACAACTTTTCACGGCTCTCGGTGCTACATGTTAAATGCTGCCATTTCTTGGCATGTATACATATTTTCAATAAAGTGTATACTTACTTAATACACTGAAGAGCTTTTAAAAACGAAAACACCTGAAAAAAAAAAAAAAAAAAAAAAAAAAAAAAAAACAAGAAAATTAGTATTTTTACACCAAGGGCATTTTTAGTCTTCCTTAACAGGTGAAAGGGGTCGGTAGCTGTATTCCACTTCTATTTTTACATTTTTAAAGTCACTGACCATCCACAGCAATGAAAAGCCATTCTACACGTTTTGCCATGTGGCGTCTAGTTGAATTAATGAAGAAAACTATTTTACCATTTCGCACGAAGCTTGTAGTAATTCATATACAAAAAACAGTTTAGTTTTAGTTTTGTCTCATTTTGACCATCCTACGGGTCTTTGAAAATAAATTATCCGGCACAATTGGATTTTTACAAACTTGATGACGTATATGTGACGTCACATGACCTCAAATTTGCCATCCTTTAACTATACGGCACTGCTGCAGTCTCTCCCATACTATTAGTGGAGCAAACATCATGGGCTATCTTTCAAGGGGGTGGTCTATGGAGTACCACATTTGTTTCTATATACCAAAATGTTTGTATTGGTCTGTAGTTTTAAAATCCAGCGTTTGCCACCTTGGCAAACCTTGCATAACTCCAGTATTCAAGATGGCGTCCAAGATGGCTGCCATTTCTTAAAATCAACCCCTATACAAAAATACATCATAATTTTCATGTGTTTGCATTGTAATGGTATTTTAATGCCCCATTTCATGTAAGAATGATGTATTTGTCTATTTCGAGTAAAAAACCTGACAGTTTAGGTAAAACAGTTGTAAAAATCATATTTAAATTCACAAATGCACGTGCCCAAGGTTTTTCACCTCGGAATGTTTGTTTAATGGCTCATTATTTATGATCAGATAGTTATGGCTGCTATTTTACTTCTTTTCTATCAAATATAATATTTTTAAAGATTTTATAGAAACAAAAATTGTTTCTATATATAATATTCATGCTTAAAAACAGGTCTTAGACATCCAACCCAACATGGAAAAAACAACAAAAAGTACATATTTTCCTATACAAAATACGCTCTAAAATCTAATTTGTTATTGATTCTATATACCATAGTGTTTGAGTTGCTCTTGGTTTGTAGCATAAAAATACAGTGTCTGCCACCTCTGTAAAACACAAGTTAGCTCCAGTATTCAAGATGGCATCCAAGAAGGCCGTCAAAATTTACAATTCTGAAAAAATGAGACACATATGTCCCTTGACTTTTGTTTAGAAACAAATATGCTTAAATTGAGCTATAAACACTTAAAGTTATCTTATTATTGGTATGTTCATGTGTTTTCCATTGTTAAAACTTCATTATGCATATATATTCTAGATATGAATGGAGTAAGGTCTCACTGACAAGGCAAAAAGAACAAAAAATACATATTTTCCTATACATTATAGGCTCTTGAATCGTGACTGTTATTGATTCTATATACCAAATATTTTGTCTTGCAAGCTTTTTGAAGGTATGAAGCTTTTAAATTCAGCGTTGGCCGCCTCTACAAACCCAGCATAACTCCGGTATTCAAAAGGGCATCCAAGAAGGCCGTCAAAATATAACATTTCGAAAAATAAGCCGCATGTGTACTTTCACCTTTGTTTACTAACAAAACAGTTAAAAAAGCTTAAACACTTAACATCTATCTTTTTAAAAATACTTGCATGTATATTTTTCTTTGTCATATTACATTATGCATACAAATCTAGAAATACATTGGGTAAGGGCTGGAGTATGTTTGAACAGATGCAACTTAAATTCCTTTTAATAATCTGAATCACTGTAATTTTCCTCTGTCAACATGCCTGAAAAGATAGTATGCACATTTGTGTATATAACTACATGTACATTAATTTCTGACATTTATATATCACAGTGTATGCTTGTCGACACATAGAGCTTGTGCAGTATTCATTACTCATTTCTTTACGTTAGCATACAGTGTCATTCAATATAGCTCTGGAGCTGCAACTGATAGTGTTACCAATAATACTATGCATTTTATTTTATCATTCATTGTCCAATTCAAATCTAAAGTCTGATGGTGAGTTCAGTTCTTGAACATAGTGCAAACCATTCCGCCAAATATACAGTTGATAGACACACCTCAGACAATGAAACCCGAAACTGTTATCTGTCGAGGTAGCTTTTTAGCCATCAACAATATTGCCTTCTCTGCGCACAGTGAGTTTAAAGACAAACTGCTTTTGTTACGAACTTAGACCACCTATGGTCATCCGAATGTTCTAAATCTTCACCTAGATGGTGCAGATCTATATTCGTTTCAGGACCCTGCATAATGTGATAACAAAGCTAAATGAAAATAACAATCAGGATATGGCGCAATCACGTCATTGCATGTTTGGTTAGTTTACATCTACTGCCTTAAAGTTTTTGTTATTGTCAAAGTTATCGGTAACTCCCAGTATAAGCATACCCCCTGATTTCTGACATAATTTTTGAAGGGACGGTTCGACTGAGGGAGTGTTAGCTTGTGTGCTGATGATAAAACTTGTTTCATTTCAGGCTATGTAATCGTATATCGACGATAAGCTATTTGTTGAATTAAATAGTCTACTCCAGATTTGATCATGTACAACAAGACCTACATGTTTGGGGTATGCAATAGATATAGCTGCTTTTGTAATTTTACAAGCAACTTAAAGACAGTGCAAGTCTACTGAAGCTCAGCTGATATGTCTTAAGCATTAGCAAATCTTTCATTGCTCACACTTGAAGCCGACCATAAAATAGTACAGTAAAATATCTTGAAAGGCTTGCAATGGTGGCAGATTGATCCATTACAATTTCAATGTTTCTAAGAATACCATTTATAAACATACCGATAGTTTTATGATTTATCGTATCTTCTGCAGCCTGTGTGTATCATCAGCTGAAATACTTTGGTTTAATTTTCATAGTTGATCAAACATATTCAGCGCTTCAGCCACACTGATTCGTACCAAATAAAATTCAATACGTAAATGATAATTTGAACCATAACTAAATAAAAAGGCTCTTTTTATAAATACCTAATTGTCAATTTAGTTTTCCCACCTCGGCTTTTGGAGTGGAAATTTCTTTATGATTGCGCATTTTCCTGATCATTGCCTACATGTACGTTCTCTATATTGTTTGTTTTATAACATTCTATGTCATATAACCCAGCTTTCCAACTCCAGGTATTTAAATTTGTTTATTAAGTGGATAACTACGTACGTGGGATCATCAAAAATTACGTGGACTTTTCTGATAACTTATGATTATATGATTCGATTCCACTCAAACTTTCAATCCACATGGACCCATGTAATATGCAGCAGTGTGCAAAATTTCATCACACTCCCTTCATCCGTTACAAAGTTATTGTGAAATGTAAACACCCACTTTCGCCACCATGGAGCACTCCGATGACGTCAGTGACGTCGACGCAAAAACACTGATTTTGAACCACAAAATGTGCTTTTTAGGGCTACTGATTTTTACAGTTTTACTGCTCAAAGTATGTTAAAAGATTATTAAACTATTGGGACATGGTTTAAATTACAAATCTATATAAATTTTTTAATGTATTGCCTTGATTTGAAAATAAATTTGGACTGGGCATAAGGATGCTGACTTTTAACATTATAATTTAGACGTTAGAACATTTTAAGTGACGGATATGAATTTCGATATTTATTTGGGGTCCTATTTG
The DNA here is from genome assembly GCA_964017185.1 of Rugalucina vietnamica. Taxonomy (NCBI): domain Eukaryota; kingdom Metazoa; phylum Mollusca; class Bivalvia; order Lucinida; family Lucinidae; genus Rugalucina; species Rugalucina vietnamica. Next base: position 49,002,917 of record OZ024873.1, read on the forward strand.
TTCAAACGTGCACAAAATGTTTCATTTGTAATGCTTTATCGAAGGACCTTGAAGTTTTACCGGCAAATTATGAAATTAGGATTAGTTTCAAATGGGAATTGTACAATATTGCCGGTTGATCTGTGTTGCATGCAATTCAGACATCGCTTAAACATTTTGAAAAAAGCAAACATGTATGCCTAAGCAAAACAACGTAGGTGCACAACCGGACCACCGTAATTTTTGAGCAAGTATAAATTGTTTTGTTATGGATTTATTAAGACACATGGCACGTATGGCTGTGGTCTGCAAAACCGTTTTGAAGAAAACGCAAAAGAAATGCGATACTGCAGTGCCAAACTTAACGTCATTTCTGACGTGCTCCGCCATGGGGAGGGTGGGGTAAGAAAAATCATCACCAACTGCTAATAAAACATTTTATATTAACCAAACTTTCAGAATCTAGTGGAGATATGCAAGTTTATTGCCAGCTGAAATTTGAATATGTTTGCCGGAATTGTTGTCAAGTTATGGGAAAAGTCCACGTAATTTTTGATGATCCCTCGTATATGATAATTCTGACCATAATTAAATAAAAAGGCTCTTTATATGGATTGTTTTTATAACATTCTATGTTATATAACCCAGCTTTCTAACTCCAGTTGTTTAAATTTGTCTATTAATTGAATAACTCAACAACTTGATTTTCGTTCATTATTGAACTTTCATACTCGGCTTTTAGCTTTGAACCTGTATCTGCATATGTAAATGAAACAGAATTATCCTTAGCATGATCAGTGCCATAGCTGAATGTTATATTCTAATGTGCCATTGTGCAAACAGGTCTGTTTACTGCAAATATATTGCTCCACCAGCAACTAAGTCACCATTTGGAAGGTCCATTAGAACATGTACAGTGTATGTATAGCACTTTGAAGTCATTTCCTTTCTCCGTTGCTTCAACAACTCTTATAAATACATCAATTTCACTATCACCAATTGTGCATGCTAACAGCTTCCACTTACTTTACTTTCATTTCTAACAGGTCACAAATCTCGCCACAAATAAGCAATTATTCTTCCAATCAAAATACATGTACTTTGTAGATGATACGGTACTTTTAGGGTTAGTCAAATCATTTCTTATTTATTTAATAGTTTATATAAGTGTCGCATATCAAATACATACAATATATACAGATTTCCAACATGCTAAAACATATTTGATATCCAGTCTATACAGACTTACGAGACACTATATTTTTCAATTTGCATTGAAAAAGAATACATGTATCACAGATTTACATACAAAATGTACATCAATTAAAATACACGAAATAAAATATTACAAATGTACAAGATTCACGTTAAAAAAAAAGTAATTAATCCATTTAAAGTGTTCTGTTAAAAAAACTAAAAAAAAGGAAAAGAGTACATTGTATAATGAATCTAATAATCATTGTATAAGCAATCTAAAGTATAATCATGAGTGTTAACCGCAAAGTGAAAACACCAGTAGACCTAAAGGAGCGAGTCTGTGAGCCTTCAGGTACTTACTCACCAAGACCTGGCACCGGAGCGTCACATCAAGCTTCTCCATGAGCCACCACCCACATCTCCAGGAACATTTGTGCCCAGAGCAAGTGGGGGTCCACTGGTGTTTACACCGGATACTTATAATGAGTAAAATTAAAACTTACCATCAAATATGTGTAAGTATGAAAATCTTAATTGGTATAAAACATTTCTTTTAAGACATTGTCACAACTTAAAACATATATGAATATAGCAATAAGACTTGCTCAAATCAGTTCAAATAAATTCTATAAAACAATAAAAAGTTTAAATTTTCAACATACCTTAAGAATATAAAAAGGAAGACCGTTTCTGAAGTATTCTAAAACAGGTTTTGGCACATATTCGGATCATATTCGGGTTGGAAAAAATAAATTTCATTTTTTCGGCGTCACTAAAAGAATCAAAGTTGTTGCAGATTTCTAATGCAGCGTTAAATAGCGTAGTTCTAAATTCTTCGTATAAATAACATGTTAACAGGACATGTGTTTCGTTTTCAATGCCTGACTTGCAAATGGGACACGTACGCTGGTCTTCACTTAAACCTTCGTACCGCCCTGTTTCAATCCTCAGGGGCGCAACACCGCACCTAAATTTCGCCATAGACGATCTATGTTTAAACGGCATAATAAGTTTACAATAGTTCTCAAGACCATATTCAGTATTGAGGGTGCTATAGGTCCTTAACTTGTTCCGTCCATTTCCGTTTACGCTACCTGGCCTGTTCACTGTATCAAACCAATCTGAGATATGACTTATCATTAACTTTTCAGCAACATCTTGTGCCATTTTACGTTTGGGGTACGAAGTATTTATATCAGTATAATTTGGCAAATCAATTTTGACAAGCATGTCTTTTACGTGATAAAACCAATTTTTACACTGCCGGTTGCCTTTGCTATTAGCCCAGTCAAAAATTCGTCTATTGATACAACTTCTTTGAAGCTGTGCGTTTCGGCCCCAAAAGTTTGACAGACTAACCCATTGTTTAATGAAGGCTGGTTGCCAGCCAAGATCACCAGAAATAGCTGCAGTCGGGGTATATTTTCCAACGCCTAAGAAAAAACGCATTGCCCTATTTTGAACAGCGTTAATGCAACTAAACGATTTATATCCCCAAATTGCAGCCCCGTACGAAATCACCGACCATACTAATGAATCAAATAGTTTCGAGAAGACATCATGTGGCATTCCTCCTATACTTTTATATTTGGCGATAAGAAACCCGAGAGCACAACTTGCACTTTGGGCAACAATTTTGGCAGTTACATTATAATCTAAATGTTCTGTCAATGTTAAACCTAAATATACATATCTGTCTGTGTTGCGAATTATATCACTACCACAATGGAAAGTCACTTCAGTTCTAGGACAACTTAACGCCCTAAAGTGAACAATGTTTCTTATGTTTGACTTTACCTCTCTACTGTTTTTGCTTTAATGCTCTGATAAGTGGATTTACAGTTGGCACCACAGTTTGCATAAAGGTTGTACATAAATACTCAAAGCATAATCAGTTAATGAGGAATTAGAACCTACATATGATTATAGTGTCGAAACAAAACATGGTTTGGTATTATTTTGTTTTTTATAGTGCCATATCGTACATCCATGTCTGCACCAAGGTTATATTAATTGTAAGAATAATACTGCACCAAAGTTATATTAATTGCAGAACCAGAGTTTGTGAATTACATTTGTAATAAGATTGCAGAGCTTATGATGTACAAGAAAATAAGTTTTCTATGTTGCTCTTTTTCTTGCCGGGCAAGAAAATTCCACCCATTTCTAGAATAAATGCATCTGGATCTTCCTATAACTCAGTTCAAGAAACATAGTTTTGGATATAGCAGCACTGATCATAGCTGGACTCCAAATGGTTATTTCATACTACCTTTGGTATATGTCTATGTACTTTACTCTTGTTATAACACAAATTGAATATAGCTAACAAAGATTGGTTTGAACCCCAACAATAGTGTTTTAAAAAGGTTATGGTGTCTGAATAATTTTGTTTTAACAAGGAAAAACACACATGAAGATAACATTAAGGACATGTTCTAAGTGTTTTACAACTTGATTTTAGCTTTTTATTACTTAATGAAAGTCAAAGGACATATTTGGCTCATTTTTCAAAATTCTATATTTTGACGGCCTTCTTGGATGCCATCTTCAATACTGAAGCTATCCTGTGCTTTGCAAACACTGGATTTTATGCTACAAACTAAGACTGAGACAAACACTATGGTATAAAGAATCAAAAACAAATAAGATTGAAGAGCATATTTTATATAAGAAAAGCTTATTTTATGTAAGAAAATATGTACTTTTTGTTTGTTTTGTCGTGTTGGGTTGGATGTCTAAAACCTGTTTTTAAGCATGAAGCTTATATATGGAAACAATTTCTGTTTCTCTAAAATCTTTACAGATATTATATTTGATAGAAAAGAAGTAAAAAAGCAGCCATAACTATCTGATCATAAATATTGAGCCATTAAACAAACATTCCGAGGTGAAAAACCTAGGGCACGTGCATTTGTGAATTTAAACATGATTTTTACAACTGTTTTACCTAAATTGTCAGTTTTTTTTACTTGAAATATACAAATATATCATTCTTACATGAAATGGGGCATTAAAATATCATTACAATGCAAACGCATGAAAAATATGATGCATTTTTGGAGTAGGGGTGGGTTTAAGGAAACGGCAGCCATCTTGGACGCCATCTTGAATACTGGAGTTATGCAAGGTTTGCCAAGGTGGCAAACGCTGGATTTCAAAACTACAGACCAAGACGAACATTTTGGTATATAGAAACAAATGTGGTACTCCGTAGACCACCTACTCCTATTTCTAAGCTACTTTTTTAACCATATTTGCTCCACTATATGTTGACACCCGGCGGTCTGATAAACCAAACTTTGCACGCCAATGCATTTTAAAATGTCTCTACAGATTCGACGTAAATACGCAATATTAGGTCGATTACGTCGACTATTACCATTCAGACAAGCTAGCATCATTGCCAGACAATCAGTGCAACTGGAAAAACTTATGTTTTCAATGAGATAGCAAGGTTTTTTGTTTTTTTTTTTTTTTGTGCATGGCAAGGGGCAAATTGTTGTCGTGCTCGATATTATTTGCAATTTTGGATTTTAGTGGAATTGCTATATCTAGGACTGTTAAGTCACATTACAAATTATTTTGATACGAAATTCACAACATAGTTTGCAAACAAACGAATGCTTATATTGTGTCAAAATTTATTAAATCGATTTTTTATAAATATGAAAAACATTTGAATTACAACTTTTGCGTTTTCAAAGCTCTTCGGTGTAGTTATGTCAGTCTGCTCGTGACTGTTTAGCATTTAATGTTTGTTTGTTTGAATTATTGCTAGACAACCCAGTCAACAGCTATGATCATGTAGGGACGTGGTCTTCATTTTATGGGACTCCTATCCACAAAATTAGAATGAACAAAACGTGCCTCAATCTAACCACCCACAGAAAAAGGTACAAGTAGGCAACCATCAGGAAAAGGCGCAATCAGAAAAAAAAAAGATTCCCACTCCAAAAACCGAGGTGGGGGAAAAAACTAAATTAATAAGCCAGTAAGATATATATGTATGGATTAACTTGAGCAAGCTCCGCCTGAGCAGTTAACCAGTAATCCGATGGTCAGTCAGTAGCGTACATGTATATGACAAATCGCAAGAGGGAAATATTCGTAACGTCAAAACGTCGTTTGAGTGTTTTGTTATAATTAATTTACTCTGACGTCGGCGCTAAATTTTGCGTCGTGGGACATTTTGTAAGACTTGCGAAAATTTAAATTGCGGCTCTGTACATCAGCGCATTTACTTGAAGTTTTCAGATAAAGTATTTTATGCTATGTGCATTATCATCAATAGATGTATTATATTTTTGTATATTTACATAATGTTTATGACAAATACATTGGACAAACATTGGTCTATCTGTTTTAGGACAATTTTGCCGCGATTTGGAACATTTTGTAAGACTTGCGATTTCGAATTTTAAACTTGCATTTGAAATGACAATTCAGTATCGTTTTGTGTTTTGGAATCTTAATACCGTAATGTGCATTCCTACCATATAAAAATTAACATCCTACTTGTTTTGATTTTCGAAAACTAGCTTAATAAAAAACACCTTCCGAGAAATTTGGCGTAATTTTACGAAAAGTTAACACGTTTTCCTCACGGTTCTCGTGATTGTGCGTAATGCGCTTATTTAAGCTGGGAAAACAAACAAAAAAAAAAAAAAAAGCGGCATGGTGTAAATTGTGGCATTGCCTGTTAAACGTAAGAAGTTTGTCGCAATTTTTTGGCGTCGAACTGACCGAGATATTACCATTTTCTTAAGAGCAACCGTTTATTTTGGTTACAAGTTAACATGCGATTTTTCATTAAAAATCGGCATTTTCTTAAAATATATTGCATAAAGTGCGATAAAAATATGACATTTTTATATCATTACTAATGTCAAAGACCAGCCAAAGATACTCCAAAATCCATTGTTAAAATAGCAAACAAACCGGCTTAGACTTGTAAGCTTTTAGTTGCCTTGTACAAAAATTCCCCAACAGCGTGCGCGACGTCATATGCTTTTACTGAAGACACAAACAGCCCATCTATTTCTTTAGGCCTCAAAGGGCGGCGGACATATTCCCACCATATATTGTGCCGGACGCGGCTTTCACTTTACCAGTAAATGTGGCGGATATGCGGAATAACAACTAAGAGAGTTTCGTTTAACTCCCTACAGTACTGCTAAATACCTAGGAAGCAATGGCTCCGTCCCGACATGACTGAAAAATGTTGACTGGGACGTTAAACCTCAATACAAAAAAAAAAAAACAATTAAACCGGAATGAACCAGGCACTTAAACCGGGGCAGTGATAACAAGGCTCCATGTACATCTTGTTTCATGAAATGTGGACGGAAAATCAGATATATGTTTTCAGTAGGATGGCTTGAGTCTGTGCAGAATTATATTGAACGTTCCCGCATCTTACTTTGTAGTGATGCTGTACACGACCTGTACATGATGTATGCTCGCGCGCGTGTGCGAGTATTACAGATTCGACTTAATCGTCGTGGCCTGACCCTGAAGGATACTAAAAATTAGGTTTTTGATGCTATCTAAAGGAGAATATAAACATTAGCATCTAATAAAACAAAATTTAAGGCGTATCAAGATGTGGGTATTCAATCCGATAATGTTAGGGAATTGTCCGTTTTTCTAATAAATAAATAAATTTATTGAAGAGGATTATATGTATAGCGTCTCAAAAGACCGTCTTTCAAGATAAAATACATTCCAGTTTCATTTGATTGATGTAGGCGCTAATTAACCAATTAGCTATGCAATAACCTATGCGTCTGGAATCATTCTTTTGATGTGCGCGGAACACATGTGCGTAAACACGCCCGCCTCTTATCTTATCGTATGCTATTCATAAAAGGATTTGAGTAGCTTCAGAGAGGATTGACAACATTTCTTGGAAATCATTTATAACAAACTGCAAGTTTTCGGGAAATATTCGTAAGCATCATCCGCGTGAAAAAAAAATAAATGAAAAAAAAAAAAAAAAAAAAAAAAAAAAAAACTATTGTTACATCGGTGCTAAATTTGTTGTGGAACATTTATTCATTATTATGTAGAATTAACATTATGACTCTGCATCTCGGGGTAATGACATTGGCAATAGTGAACAAAATTTTAACCACCGTTTAGTTCAAACTGTCGAGCATATTTTAAGTGTAACACGTTTTCGTTTTCATAGTGTTGTCTGTATAACGATCAGTTAGCTGGGATATGAAACAAAAGCGTTATTTAATATTTAACATAAATGTCTAGCAAAATTTTGCGTCGACAGGATAGTTATTGACATTATATATGTACGATTCTTCAATGATTTTTGTTACATTTTATTTTCCACAAAACTCGCAATTTTCTAAAATGTATATCCAACATGCTATCGAAATACAATTTAGTTTAATTGCAACTACGTGTAATATTTCAAGTTAATATGTGGGCAAATGCACTCCAATAGGCTCCTTTTTTATTAAAAAAATAATTTCATAACTATAAGTCAGTTACATATGAAATTCGAGAGCTGTAAGTTCAAATATTTCAACAAAATAAAGCCCACAGGAACGAGTTTCTTTAATAAACCGAAATGCATGTATTGATAAGGATTTGCGTAAAAAATACCATTTCTAATTTATGGCTTGAAGAGGCTACATAATTTTTTTGCTAACTCAATGATTCACATATTATATCATGTGTATATTTAGTTAACTGTACACCAAAAGGATATTAACTAGTCAAGGACTTTGGTGGCGACAATGTGTTCTGCGGTTTGAAGCACTGGATCGACAATCATGACAGTTAATGGATCTAAGGAGAGAAAAGATGTAATTTGACCAAAATCAATCGCAGGTTCGACCCCTGGCTTCTCCAGTCCGTCGGATGGGACTATAAACCGAGGTCCCGTCTCCATATGACCTTAGCTGTTGGTGGGACGTTAAACCCCAATCAAACAACCAAACCTACCAGAAAGCATACCCCACTACCAGATCAAATCACAATAAACCTAATATGCATACCAACATGTGCAAATATATTGCAAATATTACCCTATCATACAACAGCAAATATACTAGTAGTACGTAAATATATTTGTATGCAGTCTGAACATACGTTAGCAAACATGAATATATTATTTATATTTGACACCTGCAAACGTGGTCTCATTTTTGTATTTGCCACATGTTTGCATATGTTTGAAAGATAAAAAATATCTCATTTCTGCAGCCTTTACATAGATATGCAAATCTAATTCAAGAATAATATGCGCGCATGTTTACATGATTCTGAATTGAGATTGGCATACTTATATTTTTCTAATATTTGCTGCATGTACCATTCATGTTGAAAAATAGATATTTGAAATCAATTTACTGTACAATTTGAATTAAATTAAACAAGTCATTTAAAAGGATTGCATTTGCATGGCAAATTTTTAATTTGATTTACATTTGCATAGCGTATTCAAAATGACTGCTCATGTTTTTATTTGCATTAGTCGGTAAAATGCTACATGCAGATTAATATTCACATACGTAGTAAAGGTTAACATGAACGGGAAATAGCATGCTATGCAAAGATTTGGTAAAACGTTTAAAGTAAACAATAAAATTTGACAAAATATTTACGTACTGCACGATAAGGGTTTGAATCTTATAATGCATTTAACATATGCACAGGTCGCTCACAATTACGTAAATGCGGCAAGCTAAATGTGCGCCACCATCCGTATACGTGTGTAAACACAGACATTTTCCATAGGCAAATGTAATGCGCATGAACTTCAAATGAAGTCAAATATGAAGCAAGCCTTAGTAAATTCTGGCATTTCAGTATGTTTGCAACACTTTTACTATGGTGCCTAAATCGACTTTTTCATGCAGTGTTACCCGCAGAAACCCACTGGGTTGGGTTTTATGGTTTAATACCCGGGTTTTTCGAACCCTGTGTGACCTTGACCATTTATATAAACTTTCTTTCCCCCTTCCCAAGGATGCTCCATATGAAGTTTGGCTTTGATTGGCCAAGGGGTTTCAGAGAAGAAGATGTTTCATTATTATGGAAATATACATGTATATAGCCCCAAGGCAGAGGCAGACAACCCCCCCCCCCCGGGGGGGGCTAAAATTTTCCATTAATATTTCTCTTCTGTCCATTTGCCTATTTCCAGTAAGCATTACCCATTAAATAACATTTTAGCATTTTTTCCCATTCAAATGCATTGGTGACCTAAGTTGACCTTGCCGTAAAAATAGGTCAAGGTCATCCTAGGGTCATGACTTATATAAACTATGGTGGGCCTGCGTCCCCGATGCTACATACCACGTTTCGTGGAAATCGGCCAACGAGTTCTGGAGAAGAAGATTTTTAAAGGTTTTTGCTATTTATAGCCATAGCGGCCATCTTGGTCATGTGACCTGGACCATTTATATAAACATTCGTTCCCCCTTCCTAAGGATGCTCCACATGAAGTTTGGCTTTGATTGGCCAAGCGGTTTCAGAGGAGAAGATCTTTGAAATTGTGAACGATGGACGACGGACGGACGGACGCCGGAGCATGGGTATACTATAAGCTCACCTGTGAGCCTTTGGCTCAGGTGAGCTAACAATTTTGGTTCCGGCCAGGTCCGACACAAACTGAGCTGAACAGTCACAGAAGCTGACTAGAAGCTTGAAATTTCAGATTTAAGAAGAAGATCTGAATCTGAATCTGAATAGTTTACTGGTGACCCGCCAAATGACATTATTTCACCAGGGGGTTCGGATGGGGGAGAAATTAGTCCCTTGAACGCACGAGTGAAGCGAACTTGGACACACAGTCATCAGACATTTCAGCAGAGGAGACAAGTGAATCAGGGAGGTCATTCCAGTCCCTGATAGTCTGTGGAAAGAAACTACTTTTGTACGTTTCTTTGCTAGCTGAAGGTATCTGAAAAGCCAAAGAGTGTTGATTTCTACAACGCCTATTCTTTGGGATAAGGTCATCTGTGGGTATTCTGGCTTTACCCTTTAGACCTTTGTATAGCAATATAAGTCTACTATCCTTCCTCCTTTTCTTAAGAGATTCCCATTTCAGTTGACCTAAAATGCCAGTCATGCTCCCAGTTTCAAAAACATAATTTCCCGTCACAAACCTTGCCGCACGATTTTGGACCTTTTCCAGTTCTTCTTGGAGGCCATGAGTGTGAGGGTCCCAAACTGAGCTTCCATATTCCAAGACCGGCCGCACCAGTCCTTTATAAGCTGCTTCTTTCACATCTGGGGGACAAGAATACAAATTTCTCCTCAAGAATCCGAGAGTTCTGTTAGCCTTTGTACAAACATTGGAAATATGAGTATTCCATTTCAAATCATTTGTGATAGTTATACCCAGGTATTTTATGCTTTCAACGTTTTCCAGTAAAGTGCCCTCAAGGGTGTAGTTAGCCTGTATCTTACTAGACCGTTTATTTGTCAGCTGCATCATGTTGTATTTGACAGGTTGAAATCTCATTCCCCATTTTCTAGCCCAACTGCCTAAGCGATCAATGTCTCTTTGAAGTTTCAATGTATCCTCTTCATTCTTGATTTCACGATAGCAAACACAATCATCAGCAAAGAGTCTTATTTCAGACTCGATGTCTGCTGAGATGTCATTTATATGCAAGGAAAACAGCAAGGGGCCGAGAACGGTGCCCTGAGGGACACCCGACTGGAGCCCAATCCGATTTAATACCAATAACCACTACCCTTTGTTGTCTGAAACAAAGGAAAGCATTTATCCAATTCAGTGTTGTTCCACCTATTCCATAGCTGAACAATTTGCTTTTAAGGAGTTCATGGGGAGAAGTATCGAAAGCCTTTTCAAAATCGAGTATAAAAGTGTCGACCTGGCCTTTTTTGTCTAAGATTTTGGCCCAGTCATTTATCACTGTAGTCAACTGAGTTTCACAGCTATGCCATTTCCTAAATGCGTGTTGCCTGTCCGACAGGAGTTCATGTTCATCAAGATGGGCCATAATATTAGAGCATACAATATGTTCAAGAAGCTTACAAGGAACGCATGTCAAAGTGTCAAAGAAACAGGGCGGTAATTGCGGGCAAGTGACCTGTCGCCCTTCTTAAACAGGGGGCAAATATTAGCAAGAGACCATTCTTTAGGAATTTCACCTATATCAATTGACTGCTGGAAGAGATAATGATTGAACCATCCGTGTATCGAAAACAAAGGTGCTGATCAGCTTCGCGGTTACAGGGAAGCTGTTGTGTGCCTTTGTTTTCGCCAAAGCATTTTGTTGGTTTCCTTATGCAATGACTCAAATATAAGTCCAGCACATTCAATTAAATTGCTTTGCGGGTACTAAGGATTTACCCTGACAATAGTCGACAAACTTTTCTATGATGTCATAGTTTTCTTCATAAAATCGTCTTCCTTTCAAAGAGCCCATTTCAATATGCCTTTGCTCAATTGTTATAAGCACAAGACAGTTGTATCCATTGTCTTCAAGTGTGTTGCACTGAAACAGAACATACAGACAGAGCTTAAATACAGTTAAAAGATAATTTCTGCCACTATGCAAGAAAACCTGACTTCGTTTCCAAACCAGTCTGCTATGAAGTCACAAATTGAGAATAAGGTTAGATGCCTGAAATTTATGAAGAAGAGAAACGGTACTATCTGAGTAGCGAATACAAAGACACTAATCAGCTGAGCAGCTACTGCACAGCTCATGTGCATCTTTGTTTTTGCATGTATGCAAAAAGTGGGTTTCCTCACATTTTGCCTGTTACTTTGGTTATATTAACATAACAGGTGTTTTGATTCAACCCTAAACTGACACCACAAAATGAGATGGTGTTAGTTTCAAGAATCTTGACTCAGCAAGGAATGCCAAATCCTTAAAGCACTGACCGTGTCTGATTCAATTCATTTTTAATTTAGTTCCAATGAGGCGGTAGATTGCTACTTGTCTGTTTTGTTTCTGCATTCAAGATACATTGTTAATTGTGCATCGCTTGCCTATTTCTGTATCCCCTCTGAGCCTCTGAGAATTTCTATGACCAGCCTTATGGCCCATACAACATCTCTTCGAATTTTCACTGCTTTCAAAAGATCAAGCGTTTATATTTTATTTAGTAGAAACAACCTTAACAATGGCTCTAGAACTCACCGCTGCCTGTATGTCCTTGACCTTTTCAGCCACCATGTCATCTGGACTCTGCATCTTTGTAGCTTGGTTCAAACAGTCAGTTTAGGTAAATAGACCTGTGTAGAGTCAAAGAGTGTTATCAGAAATACTGTTATTGCATTGTTTATCCAAATGTATCACAAGCACGTATGTATGACCCTGTGCGTGAGAAAACCAACAATTTTGGTTCTGACCAGGTCTGACTCAAACCGGTCTGTACAGTCATAGAAGCAGGCTAGAAGCTTGAAATTTCAGATTTTAGAAGAAGAGTTATTGTACTATCTGTGATCTGTGTAGCAAAACAAAGGCACTGATCAGCTTCGCTAACTGCAAAGCTGTTCTGCGTCTTTGTTTTTGCATATATATGCAGATTGTTGGTTTTCTTATGCAAGGGATCATATAACAAAGCTAGATAGTATCAACTTTTTTCATTACTTAAGTCATCAGCCATGTCAACTGCTATTAAATGGTGGAACCATGTGTGTTAATTTTCAATTTCAAACATCAACCCTGACATGTGGCACAGATAACAATTCTATAGACAGTATTCTATTGATAGAGTTTGCCGAAGGTGGCAACTATAAATTAGTCTGTGCATGGGCAATATAGATTAAAAGAATCTATGATTGGGTTGAGGCCGAGACAAGGAAATCTCAGGCAAGTTTTCAGATTATTAAAGACTTGGCATTTTTAGACAGCAAAAATCTACTAGAATTGATACATAGAGATTATCATATGACAATTTTCATATCGTACCTCGTATCAACCCGAGAATCCCGTATCAGCCCGAGACTCTCTTATCAGCCCGAGGGCTGATGCGAGAGTCGAGGGCTGATACGGGATTCGAGGGTTGATACGTGGGTACGATATGAAAATTGTCATATCGTAATCTTTTTATCATATATTTTAATTCATGACCATTTTTCCCTTTCTTTGTTTTATTTATTTATTTTATTTTATTTTATTTTATTTATTTATTTTGACATACCGCCATACATGTGATACATTCTTAGGCCCAAATAGGGAGATTGGACATTTTTGGTAGGGAGATTTAGGTCTGAAATAGGGAGGTTTTTTCTCGACAAAATTATAGCCGATTTTACCCCGGAAAATATTTACAGCAGTCCAGCATTTTGTCAAATGTTTGCACTTCAATATGCATTTACAACTGATTCTCACAAATCTATAGATGATTACTTAAAATTAGAATTTTATTATAATTATTGAAAGTAATTTAATTCTGGTTGTAAGACATACTTGCTATGTACCAAATGGATAATGATAGCTTCCTTCAACAGTAGTTCATTGATAAAATAAGTAATTGTGAAATTAGTAAATTATTAAGTTTGTATAGGTTTGAAAAGGAAATTATATGTAGATCTATTTGAAAAAAATAATAATAATAATAAAAAAAATCTAAATTGTGCAGATAAGAAAAAGAGAAGTAAACTAATGCAAAAAAAGAGGTTTGAAGGTGAAAAGAGGAAAAAAAAATATTT